>CM024616.1:29382791-30785198 GCA_014182575.1 Eucalyptus decipiens | reverse complement strand
ATGTATCCCAATGATTGAGTAGATTTCCTTAGTGGCATTAGTTTTCATTTGTAATTACACCAAACCACGTTGAAGTCTGAAGTTTCTTCAAGTTTTTATTTATTATTAATTTGAAAATTTTCATGAATACCATTTTCAATATGATGATTTTCCCGCCCTTGCATTTGCTAGCTATCGTTATGACATGTCGTTGAAGAGGCTGTAGAATTGGCTAGAAGAGCCATTTACCGTGCAACTTTTCGTGATGGAGCCAGTGGTGGAGTTGCAAGTAGTACTCTCTCTCTCTCTCTCTCTCTCTCTCTCTCTCACACACTCACTCACATATGCACGCATGTGCAAAGCGCACCCACATCAGGAAATATTTGTCACTGACTCACGTGTGGTTCTTACATGGTTCGATAGGATGAACCATCTCGTAGATCTAGATAACGGTAGAGATTACATCTCCCCAACTACCAATTACCCACATTTATTATATACGAATACAATTACCGTATCGCCCGCCTCCAGGAGCATTCTAGAAGACTTGAGAAAACCCTAGGACTCGGGGATACAAGCCGAGAGTCGCTTGATCCACGGATGTGATACAACCGTCCTTTAGAACCCTCTTGGATCGGCCTTCTTTTGGGTTGTGACATTCTCCCCACTGTCGTGCGACGCCTACGTCGCATCTTTGGCATGGAAAGCGTCAATCTCCTTCTTGAAGTGCCAAAGACCTTGATGGGCTCCCAACTAGCTTCACTCTCAAAAGACCCTTCCATCGGACCAAGTATTCATGCTTCGGCACGCAATACCGCTTCCGTATGACTCGATTAGCCATGATGCTCTCAACTCTCGATCACACAAGGTTTTTACCTTGAGTGGCGCTCAGACTCCCCTCGATCAAGATCTTCCTCATCAACCTGGAAAGGCTTAAGTATAGTGTCACGCCCGAACCCCGAGCGCGTGCACATCCCACTTTGGTCGATCAAATATGCGACATCCCAGGGATATGTCGCCGACCCATTCATTTTATTACACATGCGGAAGCTAAACAAATCTCTGACAACATTTAACTTGGGATAGAAAAGCAGGCAATCAATCACAATACCAAACACTCATTTACAAACACAAATGGTTTAAATACAACACTCGGACCGTCTACAAAATAGAGCAGCTCGACAAAAGGGGAACTATCCTAAAACCAACTAGCAGGACACGTTCACCAATACTTCAGTCTCCACCTTTCCAGACTTAGGGCTTCGTGTCCTCCACGACCGCCACCTAGGGACCTGGAATTTTAATCCCCAAACCGGGATGAGACAATGTCTCAAAAAGTTCCAACCCCCTAAACCCCTATTAGAAAGAAAATACGCCACGGGTGGCCTAGCCACATCACACAAAAAGACTTACCTCGTCTCGGTTCCTTTACGAAGTTAAGACATTCAAATCACTCAATCACGGTAGTAATAATAATTCAAACAATTGGAACGCCAACTTAAACAACCGGAACGCATTTACTTTCATATAACCAACAACCGCGGGGGTCCTGATTATAAGACTAAATCGTTATGACACGTCCCATTCCATGCCACACAATTCCGTCCCATAATCCGACACATCAACAACACTCAACATGCATTCCAATTATTATTCATTGCCACACAAGGGCATAGCCTACTCGCTGTTCGGCTATCACGGCATATAACTGTGCATCGCCTCCCACCTTGGAGCGCGGCCGTCGAGCGTCAACGGCGTTCCCGAAGGAGCATGGGCCTAGAATCAATCGCGACCCGCATCCACCGCTGGGCATCCCATATAGAGGCAAGTCGGCTCAACAGCCCAGACGATTCCTCTTAGTTATCACTGACCAAATCATACTCGGTCCCAGGACACTTTATATTTCAATCAATGCTTCCCACTTAAAATAGTGATCCCAGCCATTTTTCTTCATATTAAAAATATTTCAGAAATTACTCGTGTGTGGGGACACGCTAATTTCGAATCAAAAGCCAATAGCTCACTTTTTCAAACCCCACTATTTAATATAATCATAAAAATCCAATTTTGCATCAAAACTCGACACTTGGGTTTTTATTAATAAAATCTCTATTTACCATAATCAACATTCAATTTGTCACATACATTCATCAAATTCAAATTCTAAATACACGTGAGCGATTGGCACAAAATTCCGAGAGTTTAGGGTTCGACAAAATTTTCGAATTTAATAAATAATTAAATTTATTCCGAAAATAATTAAATAATAATATCCATATTTTTTCGCAATCCACACTCAATTTATAATATCCAATCGTCAATTGCAAAATCCGAATACACAAAAAAGAGCGACCGGCACGAAATTCTGAGCAATCGGGGTTAAAAATAATTTTTCCGTTTTTATAATAATATTTTAATAATTTCGGAATATAATATAATATTATAAATTCCATAATTCGAAATCATTAAATAATTCAAAAATAAAACCCTATTATGTCACATCAAGGCTTTATATTAAAAATAAACATGCTTAACCTTAAACTAAACACACTTTAACTTAATTAAACACCCTAATCTAATCATCAATCAAATAAACTAATCTAACCACCTAAACTTACTTAACTTAGACTAAGCACACTTAGGGCATCATTAACCCTCTAATCAAGATTTAGTGAGTTAAACTCATCGGATTAGCAAGCCGAGCGGACCAAAACGACGGGGACGACGCGAGGATCAACTTTCCTCAAAGCGGGCCGAGTATCCCGGGCTCGGGAGCGGCCAAAACGGGCCGAACGTGGGCTGCCATACCCATTTTCTTGGCTGCTGTTCGCGGCGGAGATGGGGCGTTTCCGGCGTCGGTTGGGCGGAGGAACGGCGGAGAAGCGGCGCCGTAGCAGGCGGGCGAGGCGGCGGCCAGGCGAGGCCTCATGGTGGTCGGAGGGGCCCGGCGGCTCTGCGCTTGGCTGAACAGCGGCCTCGGGGACGACGAGCTGGGCGAGAAGACCGCCAAGATGCGCGGCCAGCGGCGCGAGAACGGCGGCTGGCGGCGAGGCGAGACGACGCGGGGGCGAGGACGGGCGGCGGCTCCGGGCGACGTGCGGCTCCTCCTCTGAAATTTCTGGGCATCGAACGGAAAGGAGCGAGAGAGAGAGTCGACGGAAGAGAGGAAGGGGAAAGGAGAGGGGTCGGCCAACGGCGGTCCCGGTGCGACGGCGGCGGACGAACGGCGAGCTCCGGCTGGCGGCGTCGGCGGCGAAGGGCGCGGGCGTCGGGCTAGCTGGCCGGCCGGATTCTCTCTCTCCCTCTTCCCATTTTGAAACCCAAGGTGCTAGAGGTTGAAGATGATGTTGATGGAGTGCGCTTTTTGAACAAATCTTCACCTACACTTGTCAACATCTTAGCCATTCTGCCCCCACACCATGACATCACCCGCATGATGTCATCTTCCACTATCTCCTCTCCCACAACATTCTTCAATGAGTGCAATTTATTTTTCCGCCGGGGCATGAAACTTTGTACACTTAATTCAATCATTTCTCAATCAATTCCATCAATTGAAGCTCAATTAAATTAACCCAATGTCACCACGCTTCAATTCAATTATTTACTTGACCATAGAACTATCTTGATCTCAAAAATACCATCAAAAGGGGGCCTACCAATTTTCCGAACCAAATTAACCATACTACGATTAAATTTCTGAAATATTCTGATTACATGAAAAATCTTCCAAAGATGAGTTAATGATCCCGAAATGATTTGTGACACACCTGAGACTTCCAATTTCTAAATTCAATCTCAATTCCACGGTTAATTTCACTTTGGCACGATACTAGTGCGGCCCAACCCTCTTGGGTAGCCTTTAGAAATTTTAAATGCATTTGACTTGTGGTTGATCATCTCAAGCCACAATGTACATCTTTGAAACATTGGCGACTTTCGATTGTCGGGGTAATCTCAAGATTTCAAATACGAACACAGGGTACCCAATCGATAGAAAAGTCAGTCTAGTGTCGATCGACAAGAATTGTGCGATACGGTGGAATCACCCACACACGATCACATGCCCTCGTCGAGTCGACCTATCTCACGATCTCTAATCGATTTTAATCGTGCCGTAATGACCCTTGCAAATTAGCTCGGTCGAAGGTCACTTCACGGTAAAATTCTCGAGTCGAATGCATTAGAAACTCTTAACGGCTTCACCCGATAGACTAGTTTTCACATGAGTGGCCGACTCAAGGAAAAGAATTATATGCGTGCCAACGAAATGCCCGTTTCAATTTATTGAAAATAGAATTGGAAAATCGGGATGTCACACATAGTCACATGGAAAACCAGATGTACCTTGAGTTTTGGTGGTAACTTCAGCTTGTATGCAACCTTTCCGACCCGTTGCGGACACAAAATGGTCCATCGTAACGACGGATCAACCTCTTGTGCACGTCCTTGTATCAAAGAACGATGTGCAGCTTGGCCAACACTTGGGCCCCAACCTCTAACTCACGTGCCGTCGCTTCTTGTTGGCCCGCTTCTTCATGCGCTTGGAGGCCTTGTGTAGACACACCGTGCCAAATCCGTCTGCTCTTGCCAATCTTTGGCGAACTTATACTTGGGCGGACTACTCCCGATAACCCGGCAATGGCGCTTGGGGTTTGTGGTTGTTGCCCGGTCGCGATCTCGAACGGGCTCCGGCACCGTAGCTCGCTCCGCCATGATTATAGGAGAACCGAGCTACGTTGATCAACTTCGCCCAATTTGCTTGAGTTGTACTCACCTAATGTCGGAGATAAATCTCCAAGAGTGCATTGACCTGCTCTGTCTGACCATTGGTTTGAGGATGTAAACTCGTGGAAAGATTCAACTCCGACCCCAGTGGCTTGAACAACTCGGACTAGAAATGCCCCGTGAAGCAAGGATCACGATTGCTCACTATCATTTGTGGCACTCCCCAATATTTGCCCACGTGCTTCATGAATAGCTTGGCCGCCTTCTCGGTTGCATAATCCTTTGTCGCAGGCACGAAAGTCGCGTACTTAGAGAACCTGTCCACCATGACCATGAGAGTCCGATACTCTTCGGACTTCGGCAAGTTGACGATAAAGTCCATAGAAACACTTTCCCATGGACGAGATGGGACGGGAAGTGGTTCCTAACGAGGCTTGGCGACAAACATTGCTCTAGCTTGTCTTGTTGGCACACCAAACAGGTCTTCACATAAGCTTCCACGTCATCCTGCATTTGAGGTCGATAATCCGATCTTTGACGAGGGCCAATGTGCGGTGGATCCCTGGATGATCTGCCCACTTCGAGTCATGGCACTCGTGCAAGATCTCCTTCCTCAGCTTCCCATGGAAAGGCACGTACAGTCGCCTTCCTTTGGTGTACAGGATATCATCCTCACACCAAAATTGTCGAGTCTTGCCTTCTCGCGCATACCTGACGAGAGCTTGAGCTCTTGGGTTGTGCTTCAACCCTTCCTTGATGCGGTTGACCCAAGGACAACATGGTTGACTAACCGTGCTGCTCATCAGCTCCATCTTCCGATTTAGTGCGTCTGCCACGGAGTTAGCCTTCCTTGGCTTGTACTCTAGCACATAGTCGAACTCTGCTAGGAAATCCTACCATCGAGCTTGCTTCGGACTCAGTTTCTTCTGGGTCTGGAAGTAACTCATGGCCACATTGTCTGTCCTCAGGACGAACTTCGATCCCAAGAGATAATGCCTCCATGTTCGAAGGCAGTGGATCACCGCAGTCATCTCCTTCTCTTGAACGGTATATCGACGCTCGATATCGTTCAACTACGAGACTCGTACGCTCCGGATGTCCATCATGCATAAGAACGCCACCAATAGCAAAATCCGATGCGTCAGTCTCTACCTCGTAAAGCTTCCTGTGGTTGGGCAACACCAACACCGGCTCCTTGGTCATTGCTCACTTCAATTGGTCGAATGCCCTTTGACATCGATCCATCCACTCCCATGACTTCTCCTTCTTTAGCAGGTCTGTGAGTGGCACGGTGATGCTTGAGTAGCTTCGAATGAATCACTGATAATAGTTGGTAAAGCCTAGGAATGACCTCAACCCCGTCACCTTTGTCGGCGGCTCCCATTCAATGATCGATTGAATCTTTGCCTTGTCTATTTGCACTCGTCCACCCTCGACGATGTGCCCCAAGAATGAAACTTCCTTCTAGGCAAATGCACACTTCTCATGCTTGACGTACAAGTCATTCTCGCGCAATACTTGGAAGACCTACCTTAAGTGCTCGACATGCTCCTCAAACGTCTGACTATATACTACAATATCATCTAGGTAAACCACTACAAACTAATCTAGGAAAGGGTGGAGCACCTTGTTCATGAGCATACAAAATGTAGCCGGAGTGTTGGTCAGGCCGAATCGCATGACAAGGAACTCGTAGGATCTATACGCGTCATGCATGAGGTCTTTGGTTCGTCTCCTTCGGCGATCCGAACTTGGTAGTAGCCTGGTCGGAGATCCAACTTGGTAAACCATTGAGCACCCCAAGTTGATCGAAGAGGTCCATGATAAGTGGGATCGGGTACTTATTCTTCACGAGTTAGCTTGTTCAATGTCCGATAGTCGATGCACATCCGGAGTGACCCATTGTGCTTCTTTTGGAATAGGACCAACGCACCAAGCGGAGCCTTGAACGGCTGAATATACCCTACATCGGCAGCTCCTTCAGTTGTTTCCTCAATTCTTCCAATTCGAGGGGCGCCATGGGATACGGCGCCATGGCAGGCGATCGAGCGTTAGGCACCAGCTCGATCCGATGATCCACCTCTTTTTGAGGTGGTAGCTACTTCAGCAACTCAAGGGGCATCACCTCCTTGAACATGTTGAGGACGTGGGTCACTTCCGTCGAGACTTCGCTCCCTTCACCCTTCTTGTCCTCTGCCTTCAAGGCTGCAAGGATTGTCGCCTCACCTTTCCTTGCTCCCTTGGTGAGTTGCATCGTCAAGATCAACTTCCGATCACGGTCCGACTCACGATGGACCGGAATCACACATTAACGTCGTTTGTCCAACACGCATATACATTCGATGAAAGGCAATATAACAGCATAGATTTTATCTATGAATTTAATCCCTAATGACAAAATTGTATTCTTCAAGGGGAATTACCTCTAGGGTCTCCTTGCTCTTCCATTCCCCGAGTTGTAACTCCACGTCCCTTGCGATGCCGATTGCAGGGACCTCATTGGAGTTTACTGTTTTGAGCCACCCGACTCCCTTCTCAATCCGTAGGTTCAATTTCTTCGTGGCCTCCTCCGATATTAATAGATCGGATGCTCTAGTGTCCACGAGCGCACTCATCGTGATCTCTCTGATCCTTATTAATGAATAAAACACGCCATCTTCTACCAGTAAAGAGCCTCAAAGTCAAATGAAGGGTAAAAATTGAGTAGTGCCATGTCCACACTTCGCATATACGAGAGAAAAAGCAATGTTAGAAAGATGAAAGAGCAATGATCTAGGGAAAGATAGTTTACATGTTTGCAAGGGACGCGAGTTTCTTGAGCTTAAGCGTACGGGAAACAAGTAACCTGTTGAAGTTGCCAATCTCAGACTCGAGCTTGGCAACATGGGCTTCGACTCCTCAGCCAATACCTTGCAAAAAACTCCAGTATCCCAACCTTTGCTGCACAAAATAATGCAGGAAAAGACATGTCGTTAGGCCTGCAACTGGCGGTTGAATCGGCACGATTACAAACTTTTGCTTTGACCAAATGAAGATTTCTAAAGCACCGATTGTCATTCACTCCAGCATAATAACCTCCTTTGAACCTACGGCTACACGCAGACATGGCGAGGACATCACACCAAAGCCACGGAACCACTTGTCTTGAAGACCAACAACTAATTGCATCAGAATCAACTCGTTGGACTACTCTCAGTCGCTTTAACTAACATACACTATACACGGCACGGCAACAAGGCACGGCACAACCACCCCTGTCCATCCCCCCAAAACACATTTCTCTTGTCACTGTGATTAAGCTCACTTACCCCTTATCATAAATAGATCCGTCGTAAGTTACTTAGCTCCAAACACGATATAATGCAAAAACCCATCTCAAAGCACATATTTCTCTACCTCATTCAGCTAACCAGCACAAAGGAAAAACAAACCTTTTGCTCTCCAAAGGCTTCTCTTAGCAGCTACCCGCACACGGAGTGGATTTGGAGAAGAACCTGGAAAATGCAGGAGTGAACGAATACGATTGAACTCACAAAGGTAAAGCATCTTGAGCTTACGTAGGTTTGAAAATAAGGGGTTTTTTAGCTTGAAGTCAAAATTGGGCAAAGAAGAGGAAAAGAAAACAAGAGTGTTTGTATAGTTTCAAAAGAAACGAACTTCAACAGAGAATGTGGTAATAAAAGAATAAGAGCACTTTGAGCTTACCAATGGCAGAGGAGCTTTTCAAACGGTGGTTTCGAAATAGGGATACAGGTTGGGCGAAAACAAGAAGAAACGTCGCCAAGAAAAAGCAGAAAAAGTGGATTGATTTCCCAAAACCCAGAAGAAAGAGGGGCAAAGCACAGGCAAGGTTCATCTTGAGCTTGTCGAAGCCACCGATGGGGCTCCGAGAGGCAATGGTGGATGCGGCGATAGGACTTGTGACTGGCGGGGTTCTTGGGGGAGGCGACATGCTAGAGGCATATTTGAGTAGCGGCCGTCACCGGTGAGGCTTATGGGGAGGCAGAGGCGGAGGCGGTGGACGCGCCAGGGAGAGAGAGAGGAGAAATGTCTGGGTTGTTCTCCTCCTCCAGAAAGAACATAAAGAGCTTTGAAAATTGAAAAGAGGAGAGCGGGAGTCCGAGTATTCATTGTCCCGTCCTATTTCTGACGAGCAGCCAGCAAAAAGAGTAGAAAATATTCAAAATGGCGCCCTAAATTGTGGGTCCCACGAGAGGACATGTGTCGCCCTCCTAGCGGCTTCTTATTTGCCACGTTGGAGCACGAGGGGCAGCCAATATTTTCTTGCGATTTGAGCCATATGGCTTGAGGCGGAGCTCGCCACGTGGCACTTTTCGTGCCCTCAATAATTTTGGGAGGAATTTCGCGAGTAAAAAAAAAAGAAACAAAATTATTTTTTGTGGGTATTTAGAATTGAACTTTCCGACCAAAAAAAAAGGAATTAAACTTAATAATTAGACAATTTGGTCAATATTTAACATATCATCTAAATTAAAATATATATCTACTATGTAGATATGAGTATTAATATTCGTATCCTTTTTATAGGTTCAAGTGTTTAAGTCTTAAAAAAATCAAAATGCATTGATTACAAGATGTTAGATCAAGTAAAAAGTCGAAAATAAAATATTGCATCCATGTTCTTCTTAAAGATTCTATTTTCCATATATCCACATCTATTTGTAATTAAAATTTCAATATTTTGTTACCAAATCACTATCTTGTAAGCTTAAGATGGCCCCTACATATAAAAAGAGCCAGCCAATTCATATATATATATATATTCAATAATCAATAGAGGTGATAGTTGGGTGGGGCTTGAGTAGACCCCGAGTATAAAATCGGGCCTAATATTTTCCCAAACTTGCCCATCATACATAACATATATAGTAGCAATTTTTAAGTAGAATTGAGCTGGTTTTTTTTTTTTTTTTTTCATATAAGATCACTACCCAATCCTATTTATCTACCTACTGGGACTTGGTCGAGGTTTAGGTAATCTCCTTTAGGACAGCTCCCATCAAGGTATGACTTAAGCCAAAAAAAAATGTATGACTTGACAAGTTTAGCCCTCTTGAGCATTGGAAGGTCTTCCTAAATGATTTCTAGGAGGACTTCTCCTCTCTTTGATGAATAGATCCACGATCACCTGAGGAGCTCGACATGGTTCAAGATTGATTGGAGATTTCATGCATAAGAAAAAAAATGTTATTCAAAGCAGATTTGCACCCGAAAACTTTTACGTTTGGGTTGTTTTTGAAACATTCACAGATAAGAACTTGGAAACTTTGCACACAAACGTGCATCCTCTAACTAGATTGGGGCCTTTTTATTTTCTCTTTGTAAATATTAAAAATGTACTTTAATGGAGATTCCACCAAAAAAGACTCCATGGCCCAATGGATAAGGCGCTGGTCTACGGAACCAGAGATTCTGGGTTCGATCCCCAGTGGAGTCGCTTCTCGTTTAATTTTTACTTTTCTTCCTTTCAACCATCAACTCTTCCTATTCTTTTTGCACTTACAAGTGCAGCTCCTGAATGATGCTAATCTAGAATGTATATTCGATCAAGCACATTAAATGGCAAGCGAACACGTCCCTTTCATCTCGACTACTTCGACCTGAGAGGCAATGTACATTGAGGATGCTGAGAGAACTCGGAAATCAATCTCCTCCCAGATGAACATGGAGGGAGTGCGATTCTCTCTTCGAAGATTGGGAACAAGTCGCTTGTTTTTTGACTATTACATACTACACATGACTGACTACAGGGCCTTACGGCATGCTTCGGTTATGGCCACAGGGGGATCAGAGAAAGAACCGTCCAGGATTTTGTTTGCTATCCAGAGGTTCGCGGCGTGAGAGTAGTGAATCCCGTCCGAGCTTATGTGTTGGGATGGATCGCTGCAAGAATCCCCGGAAACTTCAACTCCATCAACTGCCATTTTCATCCCGCATGGGACAAAGTGATCTCCATGGTGGCCGCAGCAGTAACGGAGGGGATCGGTGAAACCTGCACACCAAATTGAGTCCCGTCAGAAGGGGAATCTAAACATGTCCGAGACTGCAGGAAAGCACTTGTTGCCACCTAATTACTTGCGAATGAAGAGATTAGTAGACAATGATACGGACTAACCGTGCTGCTTCGCTTCGCTTATCAGCATGAATTTTGCGGAGTACATGTTGACATAAGTGAGAACTGCATCAGTGAGTTTGGCTCTCAGGTCAATGACTCTCTCCTTGAGCTGCCTGTTAAATTCTTGAGCTATTTTGTTGTGCGACTTCACACAGCCGATTCCGTCCACCTTATCGGGCTGCATCACGGAAATGTGCCTGGCGGTCACTGGTATGCAGCCGATGGGACCCGTGTTGTGTATCCAGAAAGTTCTTGCCCCTTCTTGGTACAGCTTCTGCAGCAACAAAGAAGCGCGGTAAGATCTAGATAAATCGCATCACGAGACGGCACAAAGCTGATGATCACACCAAAATATTTTAGCTCATTAGCAGATGATGCAAAGGACTTAACCCAGGCTTTTTAGTGTTTGGACTGAAAGCGAGGCCAACTACATTAGCTTTACTAGCACTACTATTGAAAACTAGCAGATGCATATCAGAGAACACGAGAATTGCTATGTAAAGTGTGTGAGCAACACTTGAAGTGATCGATGTCATAGGATGATATCAGCATCTCCAATTCATGTGTTAACATCAATAAGATGAAGAAACTTTTTAGACCATTTGAAAAAGTAATTAGATGAAGAATGAGAATCTTGATCCATGACATTGAATCCAAACCAGAAGCAATGAAACCGATCTTGACATGGGTTGAGTTAAATTCTTATGTAGTTGTAGTGGTGGAACTTGTAATCCTTTCTGCAGTGAAAGTAGTATGACAGCAAGACCTTTTGTTTTCTCGGCTAAGAAACCCTCAGTTTAGGAAGACGCTATATAGAGGCTACAAACCTCAACAACTGAAGCAAACCGATGTGTGATGTTGGGAATAGAGGCCTGCACTTGTTCTTCTGTCATGAATCTAAAGCCGATGTGGAGATCGTTCTGACCGATGTCGAGAGTGTATAGAGCCTTGGAGAAGTCGCCCGGTAGTGGAAGACGGCTTGTGACACCGTCACTGAATAGCTCATTAGTCCGTGCCTTGAACTGTTGGAGTTGCAGAAGCTGCACATCGAGAGAAATGGGGCTAAGTCTTGCCTCAAATGCTTGGCCGTCGATTGGCTGGATAGTAGAGCCTCCAGTGGCGAAATTCGCTCCATGGAGATAATCTGAACCTACAGAGTCCAAATACGCAGATAGAAATGGCAAACCAAGCTTCTCGGCTGTGCAAAAGATGACAGCAAAGTTAGCATTGCGCTTGAGTAGAATCCCGTCTATGGCCATCTAAGAGAGAGAACAATGCATCGGCATAAAACATCTCAAACCAGTTAAGCTACATCTAATAAAAGGCAACTTTTAACGATGATCTTGAGCGGCGACTCACAAATAAACTGAAAGGGCGACCTGCTCGACAGAAGTCCCTCACATACACTACGGGGAACTCAGTAGTAGTATGTCCATAAACATGAGCATTTAATCAAGAGACTGGAAGTCAAAACCAAGCAAGCGCTTCAAATGTGAATGTAATCTGAACTTTCTTGCACTTACTAATGGGGTCTCCGTAGAAACTAGATCATTGAGCAGGAAATCAAAGCAGAAAAGGGAAAAGCAATCCTCATGAAATCAGGAAAAAATCATCTGATATTCCTACACACTCGAATTGAAGCATACCCATGAAATCAATAACGACTTGGCCATCTGAGAACCGGCCCGATGATTTGCCAAAGAAGCTGCTCCCATAAGGCGAAGGGAGTCGGTAAAACGCGGCAGACCGACCGCCGGTGTCGGAATTCGAATCGCCAAAGTTGTAAATCGCCGGGAAGCGGCAAACCCCGGAGTCCCCGAATGCCCAGCCTTTCTCCGTTTTTCGCGGCATCAAGACTGAAAATGCGATAGCCACAATGACTCCGATCACCACCACCGCAATGCCCCTCGCGAGCCCGAAGTTTTGCTTCCCCATACTCAATTGGGCTTCTCTTGTACCAACCATCTAAATCTAAACAGGGAAAATACCAGAGAATCACTTCAAAGCTAAGATGCTATGGCTAGAGCGATGATTTCATGGAAGGTTCTTGCATAAAAGAAAGAAGTTAAAAAAAAAAAAAAAAAAAAACAAGCAGAGCAGTCTCCCAATGAGCAAACGTATGCAAATGAGCTTCCGATGCTGCTAAATAGCCGATCCTCATGAACAACGAGCACGCGAGATGCTTAAACAAGAAATTCGAAAAGAAAAGGGAAAAGGGTAGGACAGCGTACGTCGCTGCGAACGCTTGAGATGGAAGAACTGTCGATCCCAATTCTCCTTATAGCTCTTGCTGTCTGCAGAAGATCCAAAAGAGCACCTTCCCAGCTTGAAGAACGAGCGAAGGTTTTTGTAGTTTCACAGAGAGAGAGAGAGAGAGAGAGATTCGCAGAAATGGTCAGCAAAGCTTCAAGCTTGTCCGCAATGGCCGTCAACGCTTCGCGCCCGAAGTCTACGTGCGCGCCCAGAAGTCAATCACGGACGGCGCACGTCGTTTAATATATACAAGTGACGAAGCTTTTGGCAAAAATAAAAAACAGAGTGACAGAAGTCTTCAGCTGCCACGCATCATTAACTCTCGACCATCTTCCACGAGTGCACGAACTCGACTTCTCCTGGATGACCCACTTCGCAAATCCCAAAAATCTAGAATGCAGATGATGTCGAACGCAATGTTAACGACATTGAGTTATTATAACTTAAATCCAACGTTTCGTAAGGAAAGTGAGTATCTTCATAGATTGCATCATATCGTAAATTCAGCTAATTTTTTTCTGTAAAAAAGTCGTGATGAAACATATCGTTAGAGCTCTTCGAAGCCGATAATTACACAACATTTCGGGAAAGGGAGACCGCCGACTAGCGGGGTAGTCTTGTAGCCTCGGAAAACCCAACACTTCGGGAAACAGTGATGGGCGTATAGTCTCTGATATGGACTCCAAACATGGTTATAATAGAAAGAAAAAAGAGAACGTGAATTCTTGAAGAATCAGAACGGAAGCGATGGAGGTGTACATTTTCTTGTTTTGGTCGATGAATCAGGAAGCATTATTGGTCGGGCTCGAGTCGCTGTCTGGCCACTTCAGCCACGGCTTCTGCCCTATGTTCTTGTTTCTTTGTCTTGATACTGGTGTGTTGTCGTCTTCTAGATTGATCATTGAAGCTTACATAAAGATAAATGTTGCAATTGAAAATGACAATGTTCCACATTCAAGTTGTGGTCTTTTGGGGGGCAAGAGAAACATACATTTTTTTCTTTATAAATGACACAAAAAGTAAGTAGACAAATCACACTTTGAAAGGCATGAGTGACTAGTTGATTGGCCATTTTGAATGTAACGATTGATATTCTGTAGGTCCGACTGTACTTTTTTTTGGCTCCTTTTATCAGAAACAAAACAAAACAAAGGAAAAAAAAGCAGAATTAGAGCTCCTTGAATTTTTCTTAATTGTTCGATCGGGTTCCTGAATTTTGTGTATGCAATTCGTCCCATTATTATATGCTTTTTATTTCAAGTCATTCATTTCGTCAAACTTTTTTTTAGAGAATTGCTAACGTGGCATTCATGACTTTTTAAGAAAACTTACTAACAAAATTAAGAATACAAAGTTAATAATGGAAATGAAGCAAGATAGTTATTTGGGCAAATCTAATGCCAAGAGGTTGCCTGGTTCTGTTTTTATGGCTTCTTATATTGGTAAGAGCAAGCTTTTTGCCTGAGTGTCTTCAACAATACGAGGTATTCCATTTCCATTTTCTTTATTTCACAAAATATCAATAATTTGAAAAATATATTTTAAATTATTAATTTTGTGCAAAACAAAACGGAGCCTATTCACTTCCATTTTTACTTTTAACACTCTTCTAGGCTACATCTCCAAATTTAGGCACCCGTCCAAGATCAGCCTAAACATTCTTATAACATCGCCCGCTGTTGACAAGAACCGTCGGCCTTCGATTTCATCTCTGAAAAGGATGTTATCCCTAAATTTATTCATTTTCACACTCAAATCGATAGTTTATTTTCTTCGTGCATCATCATCCAGGATTAGCTTCATAAGCAGGGCGGAGTTAAAGTCCATCGTTACGGCGAAACCGCAATCCTCCAAACATGTTGGAGCCGTCAGCCGGTTCTGTTGCATCGTCCTGTCGGTGGCTTCTGATTTCGACATGAAATATATCGGGTTGGAATGGCGAACATGACAAATGAAAGTTTGTCACCCTGCCTATGACAGTAACTTTGGCTTCCATAGCATCGTTCGAAACCGAACTTTCACGAATGAAGCCAAAATCTTTGCTGCACGGTCTTCGTTAGAATAGAATCTGATCAAGATACTTAGAAGAGATCCGAATTTTAGTGAGTCCCTACACTTGACAAACACCGTACGAGTCGAAACCAGCAATGACGGCAAGGCTCGGGTTATAACACACCTTGATGGGATTCAGGTAGCATGGATGGAGGCGACCGGTGGAGCAGTTTTGAGGTTGATTGATGGGGGCGTTTTCTCTGCCTAGATAGTCATGCAGATTTTTTTGGTTTCTGAATTGACATTGCCTTGAGGGAGCAGAAGGAAGATGAATTATGGAGTGAAGAAGGAAAAGAACCAAATGGCATTGAAAGAAAAAATGTTGAAGGTGTTTTTGAAATAAAATAATCGATCATTTACATGCTTGCCGAGCGGTGTGCCGGCTAATGTCCACTGTCGTAGAATCTACCACCGGTTTTGAAATTGCAGAAGGGTACTAAGTATAGCAAGATCAGGTAGCTTGTTGTGGCTTCTCCACCGTGAATCTAGGAATGTTCTGATCCGCTTTGATTCAGCTGGACTTTTGGGATGGAAAAACTGGAACATTTACCAAGGCGAATCGCAACTTCAGGACTGTTCACCTTTTGGACACAATGATCAGGAGCGAATGGATTCGTGACATGATTCCGTGAGAGGAACCTGAACATCCGAGAGGGAGCCGTCAACAACTCTGTTTGCTACCCACTGATTTGCAGCATGAGAATAGTGCACTCCATCCCAGCTTATCACCTTCGAAGGGTCGCTGCAAGAATCCCCGACTACTTCAGTTCCATTCACAATCGCCTTCTGTCCGCAATATACAGTGTAATCCCCGTAATGCCCGCAACAATACTCTAGTGGACCACCAAAACCTAGAAGAATCCAATTGAAACTCGAACTGATGTCAAATTCTGCACTCATTCCATATCATAAATGCCACATGTAATCTGCAATTTAGATAGCTGCATGATGCTTACCATGTTTCTGAGCTTCAGAGATCAAAGTATATTTAGCTGAATAAATGTCAATGTAGTTTAGCGTTGTGCCCACAAGACGAAGTCTTAGCTTGGACACAAGTGTTTTGAGCTGCATATTAAATTCTTGCGCAATTTTGTTGTAGGATGCCACACATCCACTTTTGTCTGTCATGTTTGATTCTGGAGGATCAAAGACGAAGTAATGGGGCAAACATCCAATGGGTCCTGTATTATGTATCCAAAATGCCCTTGCTCCTTGCTGATATAATCTCTGAGATCATGTAATCCGCCTTAGAATCCTAAAATGACTTAATTACACATTTAATAAAAATTATTTAAGGGAAAATGTCAATATTCTATGTCAAAGCATGGGATTTGTTAATTACACATTTTACTTACAACTTCTGTAAGTTCATTGTGAAACTCTCACAAGCATTGACAACAAATACAACGGCTAGAAGGCCATAGTTTAATCACTACAAGTACTCCATGACATGAGAATTTTGAAGAGTATAACTGCATTTCATAAAGCAAGCCAATCAGATCAAAAACAACCAATCGAGCATCCAAAGGCAAAGTCTCTCTCATGTAACATGCACTGAGCAACTAAAGAAAAGCCCATTAAGATCAGCAACATTCCCTTAATTTCAAACATCTTATATCCACATCCAGCTTCTTCCACCCATCCTTTTTGTACATACAGCTGATTAAAAGCCTCCTTAATAAGTCCTCATTAACTTCAATGAACATTAAGCAAAACGCATGGGTTTATTCTGCTACGGTGCAGCTCTGAGCTTACAAACTCCTTTCTCTTTCATGCAAGAGATAATGTTAGCATGCAAAACAGACGAGATGTTCTGATAATGCCCGGTCAAGCCACTACTTTCCTTCGTGAAGGGTATACAATGACGTTCCTCACAAACTAGAGAGTTCATAAGCAGTTAATCAACAAAACTTTTACTTACCTCTACTGCTACAGCAAACTTATTCAAAATGTTGGGAATGGATGCCAACGCCTGTTTCTCCGTCATGGATTTCAATGTGGCATGAAGATCATTCTGACCAATATCCATTGTGTATAATGCCTTGGAGAAGTCCTCAGGTCTCGGCAGACTACTCTTTGCATAATCACTCTTAACTGAGAAACATAATGCACGAATTTTCAGACCTCCATGCTTGAGAGTTAGAACAGATTCTAAAAATGCAAAGACCTAAACTTGTCCAAAGTCAGCGAATCAAATGAATAGTCAAGTACCGGCATGAAGCTCGAGAGTGCGCGCCTTGAATTGCTCGAACTGCGAAAGCTGTATGTCGAGCGAGATGGGACTGAAGCCTCCCTCAAAGATTCGGGTATCCAGCGGCTGGATCGTGGACCCTCCTGTGGCGAAATTCGCCCCATGACGGTAGTTTGTCCCCATGGAATCCAAGTATGCACTAAAGTATGGTAATCCCAACTTCTCAGCTGCCACCAGATTTGCAAACACACTACCGAATGAGAGGCTAAGAGAGAAGAAACTAACTTATCAAGGAGATCAAGCTGAACCTCATAACTCAGTCCATAAGATCTCGAATTACATCTTTATCATCAGGTCTTCGAGATGGCATCGCAAACCACAACATCCAGCGCGATTCATATGGATCGAACCCAAAAATGAGAATCATTCAACAATCCCTCAATCACTCCATGTTAGAGATGGAGCGTGGCTACACATACCCAGTGGAAAAATTGCAGAGAAATGCAGCAGGACAGTCTAAAAACTCTTTCTTGAAATACATACTTTTTTATTTTATTATCAAAACTCCAGCAAAATCACGCAATTGGCAGGCAAGAACATTGGGCCGAAAAATGGACACGTCCAATCATTCACCTATGAAATCAAGAATCACTTTGCCGTCGCAGTACCGGCCGGAGGGTCTGCCAAAGAACGTGTCGCCGTTCGGGGGCAGGAGACGGTGGAAGGCGGCGGATTTGCCGCCGGTGTCGGAGTTGGAGTCGCCGAAGTTGAAGATCGCCGGGAACTCGCAGGCCCTGGGCTGGAGAGGGCCCGCCGAGCGCCTCGTCGAAGACGAGAAGGTGGAGAGCGCGACCGTCAGGAGGACGAGGACGGCGACGACCTCGGCGGCGTTCCTCGGCGAGAAGCGGTGCCGCAGGCTCCTGACGGCGGCGCCGGGTCGGGACCAGTCCATGGCGATTCTTGGTCTGAGATTCTTGCACAGGCCGGTTCAACGCCCCCGACAACATAGGAATCACTCAAGTAGACTCAGGCCTTGAGATGCGAACCTACCTGTTAGAATCGCCAACAGACTTGATTATTTAGTTTCATTTTTTATAGCGAAATATGTGTAACAACCACATGGCTCCGCTGGCAAGTCTTCCTTATTGTAGAGGGACCCACTGACTCATTCTTGGAGAATGAGGGTTCGACTCGTTGCGGAGACACTTGGTGTCTTACTCATTTCACGGGGATAATGGGTCCTCCCATGGGACAGCCTCCTGCGACGTACGAGGCTTCCTAGGTCATCAAAAAAAAAAAAAATACGAGGCTTCCTAAGTCATAAAAAAGAATATGTGTAACAAAACGATTCAAAATAAGAGATGAATCATGTGAGAAAAGGGAGTTAGAAATGAGCGAGGGCAGGTGAGTGAGCGAGATGAAGTATTTGGTAGATCTGTCAAATGGGTGGGTTGGGTCAAAAATGGATTGACTCATATTTGACCAATTTAACCCGTTTTTGATCCATATTCATATAGTATAAATTAAGTGACCCATACCAAACCCGATCTATACCCAACCTATACTTGATTCAACTTGTATTGCTAAAACCTATTAATATTCTAGGAAAACCCACCTCTACTAGATGCTAATTGGATTAAAACTTCAAATTAAATTAAAAATAGTAAATAAAATTAAAAAAAATTTAAAAATATAAATTAAAATATTTATAAAGAATTAGACCATGCACATGCTTCTCTCATTTGAAGTGAACATATCATTTTTTTTCTTTTTGAACCAGAACCCCATAAACCGATAGTCGATCACAGTATTCTAGATAAGAAATTTGAAATGAACATATCATTTTTTTTCTTTTTGGTAACCCAGGAAACTCCATAAACCGATAGTCGACCACAGTATTCTAGATAAGAATTCTTAACGACGCTTTTCGGATTCGAACCTCTCCGCTTCGTGAGGGGAGAGAGCCCGAAGCTACCGCGCCGCCACTGAGGGCGGTGGTAAGTGAACATATCATTTAGTAACTAAAAGGCGTAACATGAAATATTTTTAATTAAACCTAAAAAAAGCTTATTTTTATGATTTTTTATTAAAAAAAAAGTATTCCTAAAACACTTTTATGCAATACAAATTTAATGGAAATTTTTATAATTCTTTTAAAAATATTTTTTAAAAATTGAATTTTTAATTTTTAAATATAATTTTTAATTATTTTCAATTTTTAAAAATATAATTTTTATTTTTTAAAATATAAATTTTAATAATTAATTTTTCTCTTTTCTTTTTTTTTTCTTCTTCTCCTACTGGCAACTAGCCACAGAGAGATCGAGGCCCCACCGATCTTTGGCGAGGCTCGAGCCTCGCCAATCATCGGTGAGGTTGAGCCTCATCAAAACTGGGCGAGACTCGAGCACGCCGATGTCGAGCGGAAGAAAAATAAAGAAAAAAGAAAAAGAAAAAAGAAAAAAGAAAAAAGAAAAGAATAGAAAATTGAAATATGAAAACTAATTATAATTTCAATTTTTTATAATTTTTTATTTATTTATAAAGTTAAAGAGGGAAAGATTGTGTGGGGTTTGAGTTGATAATTTAGAAATGAGATCTAACTTCCACCCCATTTGATATTTTAAATGGGTCACAAGTTCTGACCCATATTTGACCAATTTAAATCGACTCACTTTTTTTGACTCATTTTTAGTTGAGTTTTAAAAGCCTCGATCTATATACAATCCATGTAACTAAAATATGAGTCCAAAAACGGGTTAATGACCCATTTTGACACCTCTATTTGGATAATGCTGGATAGAAAAGAGAGAAAAAGATGTCGAGAAAATAACTTGGGCTATTTAGACTTTATGAAACTAATTTCAAATTTGGACGGGATGGTCCGATTTTTAAGTGGTTCTTCACTAAAAATTGAGGATTAGACTGGTTTCCATTACTTTCAACAGAATCTAGAATTGGATTGGCTTCAGGATGGTTTGATTCTCCGATAGAATCGATTCGGTTACACAAATCTAACTTTTGTGTGACCTTCGAGTGAGACCTGCACAATAGAATCAACAGTGCTATAAATTTTTCATATTAAATAAATATGTCATATTACTTGAATAAACACTATATAAAAGTTATAGTATTTAAGTGATCAATTGAGATATTATATCAATTAAGTGAACACGATGGGAAAGTTATTGCATTTGTGATGTCTTGGATGCTAGATTATTGCGCCTTAAAAATCTAAAATTTTTGAAATGATTACATTAATAAAGATTTGCCGATTATTCACGTCTGGAGAACTTCGGGCATCTGGTATCCTACAAAAATGCCGTTTGGTGAAGCAGAATTAGAATTTGTTACTATTATTTATCAATAAGGCCAAATGAAGTTAGATTTGGTCAATTACACCGGCAAATCTAAAAAATGTAGAAGGGCCTTAATTTCGTAGCAAGTAATCAAGGTCACATTCACGTTGTTATACCATGTTATAACAGGAGTAATATCAGACATTTCCCTTTTTTTCTTCCTTGGATGAGATTTAATGAATCAAGCAACTCTATTTTGCCAAAGTGGAAAATGTTTTACCATGTTCTATGGGTTTAGCCAGCTCGCATGAACAAATTGCACTGGGAAGAATAAAATGGAAAAACACCCGTACAAGGTTGGAGTGTAAGGCTGCGTAGCAAGATAGGGAGAGTGCCTTAACCTCTTGGTTATTTGGTTGGACTTTTGGAGAAAACCTCTTGAAAATGCAAATTGAAGTGGTTTCTCGAAATGCAAATTGTGTTTGGTAAAAATGTAATGTAAAAGCGTATTGAGAAGTAACTTTGATTTTAATGATTTGGTAAAAGCACACTTGTAAAGGACTTTTACAATATTTTTTTTTACTCAAATCCTTTGTTGACGAATTAAATCTTGCCCTAGCTTCCCAATGAGGTGGGATTGTGTGACCACAGACAAGGCTTGTTGCTGCTAGATCTAGCTTGTTGGTGGTTAGATTTGGCATCACCAACAATGTCTAATGAAGTTATCGGTGGTGAGAGCATTTTGGGAATTTCAATCATTAGCTAGGAAAAATTGAAAGAAGAAAACATATTAGCATTCTGGAAATACTAAATGCCAAAACTCCTATGAACCTCCCGGGACTAAGAGATTTTAGAAGATTTTGGAAATGCGTGCCTTAAAGCTCTCCAAAAAATTTTCCAAGCACGTTAAGATTTGGCTGAGGGCCTTTAGAGGCCCAAAGCGGTTCGCCTAAATGGTCACAGCCATTACGCATGACAACGAAAGCTCAATAAAATTCTTTTTCAGCCAAAAAAAGATCATTTCTTTCTATTAATCGTCTAGCTGATTGATAGAATAAACATCATGTGCAAAGCCATTTTGATCAAGCCACTTGATTCAAGTGGCATTTCCAGTTGTCGTCAAAACGACAGTAATCCACCAGAATGCAATGGGAATGGAAGAGCCAAAAAAATTAGTATAAACTACGGAAATTTGAAGTAAAAGCACAATGAAGAAAGAACTTCTTATTGAATTGATAATGCTTTTCTGGCTTCGTACTACAATTCCTTGTTTACTAGGGGTGAGTATAGTTTATGTTGGGCTAGTCCAACATTTAACCTAGGGACCAATTGTATAATGTTGGTCCTTAATTTTTGAGATTGAGGACTGACGCTGTTGAGCTCGAGACCGAGGGCTAGACTGACCTTATGGGTCCGATGCGGTTCTAGGGTCTATCTCATATCAACTGTCTATTTTTCTTCCTTTTTTTATATTTTTTAAAAGGACAAGGACAATCGTACTATTTCAAATTACATACATATCAAACATAAATATAAAGTAAAGTAACAATAGAAATGTTCACTTGTTAAAAGCTTTGTTAAAAGCAATAAACCATAAAAAAAAAACATGCGAGGCAAGAGAATAGAGGCAAGTAGCAAGGTGAGTGAAAAGAGGGAAGCGACAAGACAAGTGATGCAAGCGAAGGAGGCGAGGGGAAGCAAGGCGAGCGAGGCTGAGGCCGAGGCTAGTAAAGAGGGTTTCTGTTTTTTTTTTTTCTCTAATTTACATGACAAATTGACCTATGAAGATAAATAGATGAGAATGTGCTATAATTTAAAGTAGACAAAAACATATATATATTACATGGTTAGTCCAAGTTGGATCAATCATAAACTCCCAAAACTAACGACCAACTCGCATAGTGTAGGGTTCAGGGATTCCAGAACAAAAGACTGACCCAGTCCCTTTTTGGGACCGGACTAGGATCGGTCGAGTTGGATCGATCCAAGGTTGGTCTAGAGTTGATGCTAGACCAATGCTCATCTTGTTTTTTTTTTTTTTTTTTTTTTTGGGTCGGTCATACTCTAATCCTACTCTAACACTCACTCTCAAACTTTTGTCCTGCCTCCTTGCAGGGCACGAGAGTTGAAACCCACTCCTAAAATGCTCATCTTGTTGATTACAATGCTTCACTAGCACTCTATATTCATAGCTAAGGTTTTAAAATTCAAAAGCAGTGTTGCATTTATTCACCCCAAGACTAACCTGCAAACCATGAGCTCAATTTTTCAACAATCCAACAATCAATTTTATATTATTCTAATAGCTTCCCTTGAAATTGATATCGAATATAACAACACCAAGCATCGCCTTTACTTTTTTCAAACAAATCTACCTTTAATGGTTTGAATTGATTTGAGTGATTCCATGTTAGGCACCCGGACCCTCGAAGTGTCAAAAGTTACAAAAGTGACACTTAAGTGCCAAAATTAGAGCAAAATGGATCACTGAAGTGCCATCGGCGAGAAAATCCGGCCAAAACGTTGACGTGGCAATTTTCCGGCGAGTTGCGCTAAAAAATGACGTCATTTTGTATGCTAATGTGGCTAAATAGTGTTAAAACGACATCTTTTTAGTATAATTCGAATTTTAATATAATAATTAATTAAATTAAAAATTAAAAATTTAATTAATTAATTTAAAAAAAAAAGAGGGGGAAAGAGGAGGAGGGAGGCAAAGCAGTGGCCGAGGGTTCAGCCCTTGTCGCCGCCGCCTCCGCCTCCCCTTTGTCGCCGGGGAGGTGGGGAGAGTCACCTGGGGCCACCGAGCCCTAGTTGGGGCCGGCGGCCCCGATCGATTGACGGCGGGGCTTGTGTGCCCTCGCCCCAGATCCGGGCAAGGGTTGCGGCCCTCGCCGCCGGTTGGTGGGGCCACCGCCCTCGGCCAAGGCTCGCGGTCTCGGCCGACCCTCCCCACCTTCGGTGATGGCGGGAGATGGTGGCAGCGAGGGCTCAGCCCTCGGCCGTTGGCTGTCTTCCTCCTTTTTTTTTATAAATAAATATAAATTATTATTATTATTATTATTATTATTATTATTATTATTTTGTTTTAAATTAAATTTAATTAATTTTTATATTATGTTAATCTTTAAATTATGCCAAAACGACGTCGTTTTTGTGTGTGTTTTGCTGATTCGGCTTTTTGGCGAGCCACGTAAGTGAGAAAATTAATAAAAAAAATGCCTCGTAGGATTTTTAGCGATGTTCATTGGATGTTGCACTCAAGTGTCCAATTTTTCATAAAAAGTAGCACTTAAGTGTCACTTTCATAAATTTTGACATTTAAGTGTCTCTTTGTACCAACTTTTGGTACTTGAAGCGTTTTTTTGCCTAGCACTTTATAAACTTGAGTAGTGCCACTTTGGCGAGTCCAACTCTTTCACTCGGTAATTATTGTCTACGCTATATTATTTCAGTGAATATTAGTTCAATCTGGTCCAAAGCATCAAACCAAGTTCTTTAGACTTACTAGTTTACTAGTTTAATTCACATGATGCGCAATAAGTTCATCTTTCTTCTATTAAAACCAAAGCAAAGTGCTCCGTCCGGGTAGCAAATACCCTCAGTTCATTTCTCTGGCCGACGTGCGCCCTCGTTTGTTGGTTTTAGAGCGACATATGGCGATAGACAACATAGTCTTTGTCGGTAATCCAAGCACCGCTTACCTTAGGGAAGAGGTTGTTGCAAGGTTAAGTGCTTGTTTGGGCTAGAGGAGCTTGTTTTGGAGCATATGCTGCCAAGCTACCGATTTATGCCATGGATGAGGTGTTTTATGAAGTGGTGGAACGAGAGGTGCGGTCAGAGGGACGATTTTTTTTTTTTCTGTCCTTCTTCCTTGTGATTGTCACGGAAGAAAATGCGATGATTGTCACGGAAGAAGATGCGAGAGCAACGCAGCTCTTCGAATGGTTCCATATAACGCTCACTCTCCTCGACGTCATCACGGTTGTCCGGAGAACGCAACACCTACTTCAAGGCTCAACTTGATCTAAGGTGGTCTTTTCGCCACTAAAAGTACAACAGAGATGCAATGTTGTGGTGCCGCCGTCACCTGCAGTCCTGGAGTTTGAGTGGTTGGGAATGCGAATGTGGGTCTTACAGCATCCATCACGGAGCGTGCGAAACTTGTGGAGTCCGAAGACTGTGTTGCCTGTTCCTGGTGTCACTTCCGGGGTCAGAAGAGATCAAAGTAAGTTCCTGATGGCATTAAAAAAAAACCTCATTATAATCAAAGAAGCGAAGTACTGAGTTTCAAGTTTTCTCCTTTTTGCATATTCTGAAACTTCCTTTGGGATGAGCAGCTATTAATCGTAAATTCAATATGGATGGCGAGTTCTTGATTGAAGGAGATACTGCAATGGGTCGAAAGGTGGTTGGGAGCAGACCAGGAAAACTTTCGTCCTCCTGGACACTTCTCTCATTGTTTTCAGTTGCCCGGTTGCGTCAATTGCAGATAGTCCCCCTACAACTTTGGATCTAGATCTTCGGTGGAGTTGTGAAGACTGTTGGAGAAAACTTCCTTATTTGTTTTGAAGTTGACAAAATGTTTCCATCAGTCCAGTCTGAAGACTTACAGACTCTTTCGTCAAAGTCTGAAGATTGCTAAACCACTAGACTCAAAGATTTAAAGTCTGCCCTCATTGACAGTTTCTAAATCGTCGAAGAAGACTTATTCAGAATCAAGTATTTCTTTAAGAATTTAATTCATGCGGCTAAAGAAGATTTCTTGGCTGGAAATAGCATCTCAAGATCTTTTATTCGATTTGAAATTAATTCGAATAATTTGGATCTATTGATTGGCAAAGTATACTTGGAAGGTTTTATTTATGGAAACCTAGATCCTAATTGTATGGGCGAGCATGATTGGTATACTATCATCACATTCCTTAAATAACTTGAGATCTCTTTAATTGATTTTGTCTAACGAGGAGATTGGAAGAACTCATTTGGAAGGTGCCAACGGTTACGAAGGCATGAAGGGGTATATAAGGAGAATGCTCTAGTTGTTTAAAGTAGTACGCGATAGATAAATTCCAAAATCTGAAGCTACTTGTTCTTTGTTGATTCAATTGTTGAGCGTAAATTTTGTACTCAAAAGAGAGTTTAGATTCTTGTGACACTATGGAATCAAGGACGTGATACTATAACGAATCTTTTGATTCATAGTGAAATCCAGTCAGTGGGCTGTTAGTACGGGAGAGTGGACGTAGGCTTGGAATTAAGCCGAACCACTATAAACCTTGTGTTCTTATTCTCTTCCTCGAACTCTTTTATTTTGTTCGTAACTCTACTTAATTGTTAGAGTCTATTTTCATCTTTAAAGTCTACTGTTAAACAGACTCAGGTTAAAAATAACATTTTATACTCTATTATGCAAAAAGTTGTTTGTGCACCTATTCACCCCCTTCTAGGTACTCATACTAGCTATCTCATCATGTTCAATGTTTACTCCTCCCATACCTTCTTCATATGTAGAGAAACTCGATTAAAGAATGGACATTGTTTTTTTGCATTATATGTGCATATGGAAAAGGTATAGGAGGAGCATCCATAGAACTCGATTTGTGTCCACTTGAGTTTCGATAAATCCCAACTTTTTTTTTCCAAAGTCTAGCTGGCTAGGAGTCATCAATGATTGATCTACTTCTTCACGGCGACTCCGAAGGTTCCATCTGAGCCACACTTGCAGTCGGACCATCTAGGATTGACACGACTGGGCAGCTGAAAAGAAGGACAGAAGTGTTTGCGGGGAAAATGTTTCCTGTGATGCTCTCAATCACCTTCCCACCTGTTGCAGCGTCTCCTTCGATAAAGACCTCGTCGCCATCCGCGTTGAACTTACAACTGAATATTCCTGCATCTTAAAAGGAAGTTTCATGTAAATCTGCAATTATCTTACCATCACCATATGGATCAAAATATACAAAAAGGAGACATCTGCAAAGTTGGTAATTACTAATTAGCTTGTCGGCCTAGAAATATAGAGGATTTTTTTAGGTCATGAGGAACTTACTTTGATCTCTAATCCCTGGAAGCGACACTTGGAATGGGGAACAGTTTTCGGACTGCACAAGGTTCACACGCCCCAAGATGGAAGTGAGTTAAAATGGGGAACAGTCTTCGAACTCATCCATATGAGGAGCTAGGACATAAACTAGGAAAGATTACACCAGGCAACATTAAAAAAGAAAACTTTAAGTTGGGGAATAGTAAACTATGAAACATCAAATTAGGAAACATTGAACTAGGAAACGTTAAATTATAAATCTTATTCACAATTGAAAACCAACTTGAAAAGGTAAACCTTTGACTCTGTTGAAAGAGTTTTTATTCTTAGACTTCATTTTAAATGCCGTATCCTCATGAACATTGATGCTCCCGCATCATCCACCCCAGATTGATGGATATTTGATCTCATTTCTTATGGGATCTTCAACTTTAAGATAGGGAGAAAGGTCTCTAATTGAAAGTAGCTAAGTTGCCACAATTACCATTACTAAAAGGAACTCGACTCCATAAGTTCTTAGGCGGCCTTTCGAATGAATTAGATAATACGTCAGTTCATCCGGATAAAAATCTTAAAAGGCAAGTTGGCAAGCTGGCAAGTTGAAAAATAAATCGGACATATTTTAACAAATGATGAACAATTCCAGATATATTACTTCAGGGCATACGAAATTAACGTGGCAATTTGTGGCTCTTACCACTGTAATAATTCGTTCTCTAGAATTGTTGTCTTCCTCAATATGAGAAAATTTCTCCAATGGATGAATAGCTAGAAAATGAAAAAATTACCAAAAAAATTATAAACCTATTGCAACTTTTCTAATTCAGTCATAAACTTTTTTTCTGGTTAGTTCAATCTTAAACCTTTTGCAATTGTGCTAATTTAGTCCATTAGGCCAATTTTGGTGGACGTATGTTGACATAGATACTGGCTGGCATTGGCCATTCGGCTGATACTAACGTGGATAATTTTTTAATAATATTTTATTTTTTTTCTTCCTTTTTTTTTTTTTTTCCCTTCTTCTTCCTTCTCCCTCCTTCCTTTGGCTAGTTGGCTAGAGGTGAGCGCCGGCAAGGTCAACCTCATTGGCCAATGGTGAGGCTTGTCCCCATCGACCACTGGCGAGGGCGAGCCTCGCCCAGCAACGGCAAAGCCGTTGTCGCCATTGTTGGGCGAGACGGAGCCTCATCGAATTTGTTGAAGTCGGGCATCACCATGGTCGGCAAGGGTGAGCCTTGTCCAGCCATTGGCAGCCATGGCCAAAGGTTGCATGAGGTTGCGGCCTTCAACGTAGCAATGTCGTTGAGGCTCGACTCTTGCCAAATTAAGTGAGGGCGAGCCTTGCCCCTTGCGAGGCCCCCCGGTGAGGGCCTCACCCATAGCCAATAAGGCTCAACTGTTACCAAATCCAATGAGGGTGAGCCTTGGTAGCCCAGCTGGTGGCTTGGGCATGGTCACCCGGCCACGACTAGGCTTCCTTGAGGCTAGCAAGGCCTTTGGCCACTTACAGGTGACGATTGGCTAGAGAAAGGAGAAGGAAGTGAAGAAAAAAAGAAAAAAAGAAAAAAAAAAAATTAATAAGAAAATTCAAAAAAATAAAAATATTATTATGTCTACGTCAACGTTGGCTGGCATCCATGTCAACGCTTTAATGGCCAAAAATGGCCGAAATGGATTGAATTAGCACAATTATAAAATGTTTATGATTGAATTGACAAAGAAAAAAATGTTTAAGACTGAATTGGAAAAGTTGCAATAGGTTTATGATTGTTTTGGTAATTTTCCGATAGAAAAAAGCCATACAAGGCAAGCTCAAGATTCCCATCTTCTCTCATCCTCAATTGGTGCCGCTTCCACCATCAATAATCAATTTATATATTTTCTCTATTTTTATTTTTTAGTATTTCCACCAAGTGAGGCATGTTTCTTAAATTCAAGAGAAGCAAGCCTGCACTTCGTTTCATCTGAAAATAATCTAAACTCAAATACTCATTTGATAGCATGCGACCAATGGATAAAGTCACATGGATTTAGGCCGCCTTCAAATTCAAGTGCTTCCACTTTGATTTTGTGGTCATTGTCTTTGTGCCTCCTTCTTCCTCTAGCTCAATAATTCGAATCACTGGAGTTGCCTCTAGTATTGTTGGATTCGTTACTGGAGCTTGGATGGTCATCAGGATCAGAGTACCGTGGACAATGAACCGGTGGTGTATGTGGCTATACTTGTCTCGCTTGATTCTCTAGCAGGTTGAGAACTCGTGCCATTTGTCGTGGGAGATCCTCTATTGCATAGTCACGCCATTCATTATCGGCTTATCCCAAGGTCAAGCATCCAGGAGCCCGATCATTCATTCTTTTTCAGTATAGAAGTACGAACCAGCAAATAGAAGAACTTACCCATCTAATTCACCCTTGAAGGTTTGATAGTAATTTGATGCATGGTGAGTTTAAATGAGATTGCTGAATGAATTTGATGGAATGAGAGCATTTGATGTTCTTTGTGGAAAAGAGAACTTTGGTATAGAAGAGTTCATCACCAAGGCATGAAGGAATACCTTTGCAACCAAGGAAAGAACTAGACTGTTCACCACCAATGAATTGGATAAAGAACCGAACGGTCGATGTAAATTGCATAAAGAACTCAACTAAGAGAAATTCTGATGTATTATCAACTACCAAATCTGTCTCTTACAATTGAGAAGCACCTCTTAATTATAGAGGAGCTATGGCACTAAACTAGGAAAGACTAATTAGGAAACACTAAACTAAAATACTTTAAATTAGGAAACATTGAACTAGGAATCATTTAACTAGGAAATCAACTTGGTAGTAAACCTTGACTCAGCTGAATGAGTCTTTATTCTTGAACTTCATCTAAGATACCGTACCCCATGGATCTTGATGCTGCCGCATCACGTCCTTTGCTAGATTTAGCTTGGCCGTTATTGGAAGAAGCCAATGACAAAGTTTCCTCTGCTTTTCTAGAACAATCAGATTCCCAAATCTATAGATGAATGGCACTGAAGAGATTAAAGAGTCCACGTGAGGTGCAATCTTTACCTTGCTTATCCTGCTTTCATATACGTACAGGGAATGATTTTTCGACAAATGACAAACTAGATAAGAAATATTACAATGAAATCACAACCTGAATGGACTTTCTTGGACATTCTGATTTTTCCCCCATGAACGGCAACATATTCTGTTAAGGAACAACTAAAGGAGCTTCCTAGAATTGCTGCTTATGAATTTTTTTATTGTTAGGAGCACAGGCCCAATATTTTCTTCCGAGGAGATCGTCAAAAGGGAGCTCAAGTCCGAGCCCATTAATATATCTAGTTAAATTCACCTTTACTCAAGTGAATGAGTTATCGGCCATTTAGTATACATTAACTGCTCCACACCATATCAATTATTTGATGTGTGACTTTTCTAACATAACTCACTCACATGTGCATTCTAACAATCTTCCCCCATGTGTGAGCTCAATGTTAAGCTCGCTCTCCCTTAATTTAGGTATCTTTCTGCATCAACTTTGGGCCCGTGTTGCTACACCACAACACCCACCTACTCGAAAATTCTAATACAATTTGTTAGAAGTGTGCAATAGAAGCTCGATACCTTCTTTCGGGGAGATCGTCAAGAGAAAGCTCAAGTCCAAATCTGTTTGTTGACACCTAAATTTTGGCGACCCATTTAGACATTTATCGTATTAAAAAATTAGGGGTTAATTTTATCCCTGAAAAAATAAAATCACATGGCATATAGTTTAGGAACATTTTTGTTTATTCTATTGGACCGACGGTGAGTGCAAAATTTTTCACATACTACGTTGGGATTTTCATATATTTAGGCAATATATACCGAGTGATGTATTTTTGATGGAAAGGAAATTCTCGAATGAAATATTGGAAAAAAACACAAAAAATATTGCGCATGGTGGGATGATATATTCAATAGTATTTTGTACGAGCAAAGTTGGCAATGAAATATACCACGGAGATACAATTTTTTGGTGTATAAAAGGAGTCGCGTACGGTGTGGAGCAAGGGAGGCCACACAATACATTGAATACACGGCCACACGTTCAGAGAGTGAGAGAGAGAGAGTGCAGTGAACGCTCAAAGAGTAAGAGACGTGAAGATCCTATGACTCTTGCCTGCTGCAGTGAGTCCCTACTGCTGGGATCGCGCCTCCTTGTTCCGGTGTTCATCGCTTCAACCTAGCGAACCCCACATGACGATGGTGCCGTTGCTGCTTCCTTCCGAGTCAATCCAACGACGACTTTCTCTGAATCTAATCGAGCCTTGCACCAACGATGTTGATTCCCAGTTCAACCTCCCACGTTCCTCCTAGCGTGCTTATCTTGTCACTGCGTCCCTGGTGTTATCCTTGGTGTCTCCTACACATCCGGACGTGTTGCAGCTTCTCATTGATGATGATGCCACCTCAAGCAACACACATATAACTCTTTCAATTGTCCTTTTACACCTGTCTAATGCAGAAATTTCCCGTGTGCAGATTCCCCGGTGTTTGAGAACGCTTACAGTGTGGTCTTGTTCTTATTGCCAATTATTCATCGCAGTTGTAGACACTTCGCCGAGCTGGCCACGCCACTCATTGACACCATCACCGCACGAGTCTCTCATCTTGCGCCGACCCGAGAGTCACCTGCTGGAGCCAATCTCACAAGGCGCCGCCATGCCGAGGCCCCTTAATACTCGACCAGTTTTGAATCAGCCCCTGGTCGAGTTTGACTTTGCTTTCGCAGATCTTCTCGATGTGCCCAACGTAGACATCCCCAATAAAAAGACAACAGTCAACTCTGAGAGGGGATTGACCGCGTTATATTGTATTTTTATTGTAGTGGGTCCATGTATTACTCGGCAATACATTGCTGTTTTGCTTTCCTCTTCGTTGGATCCAACGAAATCAACAGAATTCGTTGGGTCCAATTTGGATTACTTGCAGATTTCTTTGGCCTTGTTGAGAAGTACAAAGTTCCTGGAGCCGGAATCCATCGACGGTCTCCTTGAAGGTTACGGGTTCCCGTCGAAATTGCCATTGTCCCGTGGTTCGTGGTCCTATTCAGCCACCATCCAACGCATTCTAATTTGGAATATTGTGAATTAGGTAAGGATCTTGATTAATTCGTTTTGTTTCCCAATCCGAAGTATTCCTTGATGAAATCCTTGGCTGATATTCACAATTCGATGAGCCTTTTAAATTAGGGATTGACAATTTGATTTTCGCGCTCGAAATCTGACTCGCAATCCCTTGCAAAAATCGACAATCCAATCTCAAGCCCGATATTCGATTCGCGATTTATTTTTAAAATTGGTTAACCCGATCTCATGCGCGAGATATGGTTCGCCAATTTTTAGATATCAACATTATCTTGCTTGATTTGATGCCGTGGTGTTTGAGTCAGTTTTCATTTTCGTAAAAGGAAAAGGAAAAGGAAATCCAAAAAAAATTGAATAGGTTTAGGTTTGTTTTTAATTATCTTTGCATGTTTAGAATAGGGGTTTTATTTTCAATCATGAAAAAGGAAACAAAAAAAAGTGCATCCATTTAGGTTGTTAGTTTATTTATTTATTTATTTGAATTGCATGTTTAATTATGTGTTAGTTTTAATTTTGAATTTCATAAAGAAAAACACAAAAGAAATCATTGTGCATATTAGATGAATTGCATGTTTCATTTTAAATTTAGATCATCTTTTTAGATAAATTGCATTTTAGATTTAGATAATGTCTTAGTTTAAATTAGGATTTAATATAACTTAATCCCTAGTTTAAATCAAATAAAATCTTAATCTAGCTAGATCATTTTTGCATTTTTTTAAATTTCGAATTTAATAAAATTTGTCTTAGGATAAATTAGTTGCAATTTCTAGGATAGATTGCATTTTTAGAATAGAAAAATCATGTGCACGTCATATAGAATTAGGTCTATGAAATGCACGTCATTTTAGTGATTGTTATTAGGTTCATTTCTAATTAAATTGCTCGTCATTAGAATTAGGTCATTTTGGCTAATTTAGATTGCATATCTAATTGTTGCATGTTCATTAAGAAATCATTAGTTTTTTTACTCATTCATATAGTTTAGGACATATTGTCATGCCATATTATTTCATATTAGATTAGAAGCATTGCATTGCATATGGATTATGTTCTCGTTTAAAAAAAAGTGAAAACAAAAATTGAGTGATTGCTTATTAATTAGAAATCATATCTAGGATTGCTTATATGAATTTTAATCTAACAACGTAGATGCTTTCGTTACTATAAGGTAAGTCTTGCATTTTATTTATTTGCTTTCTGGGGTGTTAAATTGGTGGTTTGCGCACTTGTGTGATCACCTCACATGTTATAAAAAGTAAATTAAAATTGATTCAAATGGCTTGCCAAACATTTTTCAAAATAAAAAAGAAATGTACCGAAATGGCGTTAGAGAAATCTAAACCGAACTCACAAATCTCTGGTTCGTAGGAATAAAGTCGAACCATCAAAAAATAGATTAGTGGCGACTCCTAATTGAAAATCAATTGCATGTTAAGAACTTGAATCTAAGTCGCGAATTGGTATGGGCTTGGGAGAGCCCAAGTTAAGTCTAGGCTTAACAATTCATTAGCCAAAACCCTAGGTGGTTCACCCGAAAAATTGGTCGCGACACTGTTAATATATCCAATTGGACCACCTTTATTCAAAAGCTTAAGTTAATAAGTTATGGGTCATCTATGATGTTAACTATTTTGCACCATATTAATTCTCCAATGTGGGACTTTTCTAATGTAATTCACTCACACATGCATCCTAACATAACATTGATGTCTCCCTTATCTCGTGATGTTAACGGTGGTAATTCCATAGCTTGACACTAGAGAGATACCCATATTATACTGCATCGATAAAATTGGATTGTTCTGTTTGCCCTAAGCATATACCAAGATAAAAGCTTAAATCAGCTCCTTCCATACTATAATTCAAAGCAGAATTTAGAGTTAGGTGTAGTTCATGATGGAAAATTTAGTAAGAAGAATTAGGAGCTGTTGTATCCCATTCTTTGTTTGCATTATATTTGTAAAATATGGATTGAAAAGTCAAAGAGGAAAAGCAAAAACGAAAAAAGAAGGAAAAAAATCGTGAAAAAGTCAACAAAAGAAGGGAAAAGGGGACCTAAGCTATTAAAAGGAAAAAGGGGTGCTCGGCTCGTATTAACCGAGAGATCACACAACAAACATAAATAACGGAAAGAGTGCGTTCACTCCACAGAGGCCTCGGCAAACCGAAGTCTCTACGTATTGCAATGCCTGATGAGTGCTCCTACCATTCGTTCGTCCAATTGAAGTAGTTTTTGGAATTATGGCTTAAATTCGAAGTTTTGTGAAACTTGAGCCGTGTTGTTCTATTTTTTGAGTTGTTGAGCGGTGGGATTTCAAGGTAATGGTGGATTATGGCGTTGCGGAGCCATGGGTTTGATGGGAGTCGTTTTGAATAAATGGTTTGGCCGAAGTGAGAATTTTGAGGTTTCACTCGTGAGTTTCATGTTTCATTTAGGTTTAAATAATTGCTTCAAGTGAGTGATTTGTTAATGTGTATGAGTCGCTTTGTTAGTGTTAGGCATAGTTTTTACTCAATTTTAACATTATTTTTTCGTTTAATTGTTGGATCACGAGTTTGATGATTGGCATTCCGAGATGAGTGATACTATCCCTTCTTTGATTTTGTGAACTTATATTTCGAATATGAAATGGATTAGTTATATTATGAGTTAAGAACGAGCATATTTCTTGTATAAATTGGAATGAGCATTTGCTACCATATGTGCATTAGATATGGATTTTTTTTTTTTTTTTTGGATGATAGTCTAAATTGATTGCTTGCAAATGGGTTTGTGAATCCTTTTGGAAAGACTCATGAGAAGTCTTTGACTTCAATATGAAGTATAAAATGTTATATATTGATTTGCGAACTATTTCAACGAAATGGAGTTTGAAATAGTTTAAGAAACGTATTATGATATATGAAATGGTTTTTGGATTTGGCTTTATAGCATGTGGAGGATGTTGTAGATTGGTGTTGATGCTCAATATTGCTATGAGCCCAATAAGGGGTTGTGGATATCTATACTAGTTTTGAAGATCTTTGTGGCCCGGCCATTGGTGATATAAGTGGGGACCTTGCTAGGGGAGAGCCCGGTCACCTTGTCATAAGGCCTTATGCATGATCATAGTTGATATCTTAGCTTGAGATTAGTCATTGGAATGAACCTTTAACAAGTGTGTTGAGATTGATCAATGGGCTGGATCATTGATATTTGTTTCGATATTATTGATTTAGATGAGTATTTATGTCACGAAAATGTTATGTTGTAGTAATATATACACACACACACATACAAACAACTCATTTTAATCTTAATCTTTGTTGTATTATGGATTTGGTGTAAATGAGTTACATTTGTTTTTTTTTTTTTTAAATGATAGTAATTGCTTGATTTGTTTAGAAGATATGTATTACTCATTGGATTGTAATTGCTCATTTCACTAGTCTTTTATATTTTCAAGTTCTTGGGTTAGGGGCACGTAGGGCGAGAGTGTTAGCGGTGGAGAACTTTTGGGAATTATATTTGAGAAGGACAACGGTGTCATCTCTCACTCTTGTTAGTTTAAGGGTGTGACTATATTTGCATTGAAGAAGGTACATGAGGACCAAACATAGGACGCAATTTGTGTCTAATCGCGTCACGGTAAATTTCAACATTATTTCAAAACAAAAACCAAGCTGCCTGCAAGTCATCAATTTTCGATTTGTTTCTTCGCCCTTCCTTCGAAGGTCCCATCTGAGCGAAAGTTGCAGTTGGCGCATCTGGGATAGATACGACCAGGCAGCTGAAAACGGAGAGAGAAGTGTCCAGGTTGACAAGGGTTTCCTGTTCTGCTTTCAACCGTGTTCCCACCGGTTGCAATCTCTCCTTCGATCAAGACCTCGCCATCCATGTCGAATTCACAGCTAAAGCCTGCAACTTCCATAAGGAAGTTTCCAAAAGATTTATTTAATACATATGCATCACTATGTGAATCAGAATCAACCAAACGGAGAGTGCTCAAAATTTAGTAATTAGCTTCTCGACCTACAAATATTGAGGTTCTTTTAGGCCATCGGAGACTTACTTTGATCTATTCTGATCCCTGGAAGTGATACGTTAAACAGGTAACTATCTTCAGACTCTGCAAGGGTCACACGCCCTGTGATGGATCCTGCAAGCTCCACTTCCGCATTCCAAACAACTCCAGCTCCAGCACTCCAGGCGGCAGTGGCACCTGTCGTATTGAGCGGAGAAAACGCCATGCTGATGTTGCATTTTCTTCCATGAGAACCATGACCGGGCACAGAAAAATGAGGTTGTCCCTCTGAACGCTCCTCTCGTGCTATCACTTGATATAACACCTCATCGGTGACATAAATAGGTAGCTTGGCAGCATCCTTCTCCAAAACGAACTCCTGCAGTCCAGTCAAATTCTTAAACCTCGCAACAACCTCTTCCCTGAGGTAAGAGGTGCTCGGGTTATCGATCAAGACAATGTTGTCTATAGCCACAAATCGCTCTTCGACATGCGAACAAGGGTGCCGGTCGGTTGGAAATAAGTCGATGAACTGAGGGTAGTTGAGTCCAGGACCAAGCATTCTGGCTGGAAGCGTGTCGCGGAAGCACTTGAGCAGCAAAGGTGGGGCCACTATGACAGATTGACTGGCCTTCCTCAGTATATAATAATATACGTGAATCATATGGGCCACCATCAACTTGGACCCAGCCAGCCGATCTCGAGTGTACTGTGGCAGTCTCTCGAGTACTCTCTGCAATGCTGACTTGTGGGGGTGGTCTTTCCCCTTGGAGATGAGGCCCAAAGTATATTCCAAGAATGACGGTCAAGAGGAAGCGCTGGTCATTGGTCAGCATGTCTTCACCTGCAGAAGAAGCGGTCGATGGTGCAGCAGCATTCACTGGTGGACCCATTTTTCAAAGAGAATCTGCAGGAGAGCAAGGCATCAGTTGACGAACAGTACATGCAACCTAACTATTAGAATCTTCCAATCGCACATTATTAATGTTTCAGTTAATATGATTGACATGCCGTCAACGAAATGTTTGATTTCTAGCATTTCAAAAACTTAAAGATAATGAACGGTCTTTTACTGTAAGTGAAGTCATTCTAACCGCAGAAACTTAATTGACATTCCAAGTGACCATCAACATGCTGCTTGATATCTACATGAATCAACTGTCGGTAAACCTAAACTCTGGTAATAACAAGTAAATGCTCCATCTAGTTACGGATGAATCTATTTTTTCTGGTGAAAATGATATGTGAAAGAGCATGGCTCATCGTAAACCACCCGATTCTCAGTAATTCAGATTTGTAAGTCATGATTTAACAATCTCCGAGAACTATCCAAGGCAACAGAGAGGATGACGTGAAAGAAAAAAAGAAAGTTGGGTCACTCGCACAAAATGAACTACGCTTAATCAGATCATACACTCAATCTCACAAAAATAATAAATTTTATTCCATAAAAATGTTATGGTTTTGTTCTGTTTTTTCATTAAAAGCAAGATCAACTTTTTGCACATCATGCGAAAAATGTATGTTTTTTAATCATTTTTCACAGACAACTTCATGAACACATCGAGATCCATAACAAGAACAAGAAGGCAAAGTGGCTAACCAGTAAGTTTGTAGAACTTGTTTGATGCTTTGGACCAGAGTAATATTACAGAATAGACACTAAATAGTGAGTCAAAGAGTTGGGCGTGGCCAAAAGTACTGGCAGAAGTCGAGCTTTTATAGTGCTGGCTCGCCTCTACCAGGGGTAGTTTTGTTATTCAGCAGCTTTCAGAATTCATACTTTTTTGGTTAAGATTTTATTTTACTTCCTCGCCAGGACAAAATTTCTATTAATCCAAGAAAAGAAGGTATCCATTTGGACCCATACTAATGAGTAGGTAATTTAATTTTACCTACCCATTTAAAGATGATTTTTAAGGGTGTGCAAAGGAACCGAGGCTGTTTGGAACCAGACCAGACCAACGGTTCCTGGTTCCAATTTACTAGAACCGTTGAGTATCAGTTTAGTTCCCGGTTTTTAAGTGTGGAATCGCCCATCTAGACCGAACCGGTTTATAAGTTTTGATTTTTCAAATCAAAACTCTAATTTCCCTTCTTCTCTCTCCATCTCTCGCCTTATTTATCTCGCAACCTCGCCTCCCTCTGTAACTCTTGCTCCTGGTGGCCTCTAACCTCGTGGATCCCTCTCTCACTCTTGCGTCAAGTCACATTTGGTCTCCTTGCTCTCTCTATTACTCTTGCTCTTGATCACCTCTGGCCTTTGACCTTGTCAGGTGCTCTCAAATTTCATGCCTCTTTTGTAGTGGGGACATTAATCTAGTTCTTGGGTGGGTCTATAAAACCAACGGGCGGTCCTGCATTTCAATTTTTCGAAACCGGTCCTTAGTGGACAGTTCCAAGTGGTTCCCGGTTCTAGAGTGGCACCCACCCTTGAACCGCCCATGCTAGTTTTTATCTCCAATTGCCAACTAAAATATGGAAGCTACCTATTTGCTAGATTCGGTCAATTATGTCAACAAAATCTACAAAATCGGAAAGGTCCTTAATTTGATAGGAGGCGATTAGGTTTCACACTATCATATCCCTTTAATGAAAAGTCCAATCTAGTGAGCATCATCCATATTTCTTTCTGCTTTTGTGGCCAATTGATTTTAATGAATTGCTTAAATTTGATTGCTCCATACATGCGAGGTTTTATTACCTTAATTAGGTTGACCCAATTAGGGGTATGCAATCGGATCAGTTCCATCTGAGAACCGAATCGGACCACCCAAAAAATAGAACAAGGAACCGATTCTCATTGGAACTGGCCCGGGGATAGGTTTTAAGTGAATGCCCACCTGAGAATCAGACCGGACTACCCAATTTTGGAACTAGTTTTATAAGCTAAAAAGCTAAAATGCTAATTTCTTTTTCCCCTAAATTCTAACTTTAGCACTTCTTCATCCTTTGTCTTTCCTTAGAACTCTTTGTTAGTCTTTCCTCTTCCCCTAAATTTTTATGGATGCATGAGGAATGTGATATAGCTAGTGCTAGAACCTAGAGGGGGGGTGAATAGGTATATAATCGATTTTTCTTTGATAGACGCACAATACTTAGACGGTTAAGTAATTGCAACAAATAAAAATCAATCGTAAGGCTCGATGAATGAAAGAGAGAATTAAACACGCGGTTTATAGTGGTTCGGCTTGATTCAAGCCTACGTCCACTCTTTCGCACCGAGCCAATCTACTGGATTCCACTATGAACAAAGAGATGTTACGGCGTTGATCTTCCTTGATTTCGGGGTGTAGATAAACTACCACACTCACTCAAGGTATCACCAAGTAAAGACACTCTCTGTGTATACAATTTCGCTCTCGATCGTATCGACTAATAATCAAGGTGCTTGAGACTGGAATTTCTCTATCGATCACACTTCTAAAACAACGGAACGTCTTCCTTTTATACTCCTTTATGCCATCATATCCGTTGGCACTTACCAAAGGAATTCCTCCAATCTACCCGTTGGACGGAATCAATCAAGAAGATCATCCGAGCTATTAAAGGAATCGACGATAGCCCATCAATCCCTGTTCGCCCATACAATCGGGATCTTGGTTTCCATGAATAGAACCTTCCAAGAATACTTCGTCGATTATCGGATCTTCAATTGATCTAGATACGAATCAAAGAATCCGTTGTATTTGTCCAGCCAAAAGATCTTCTCCAGAGATCAAGATGAAATCCTTAATCATAATCCTCAGATTTGGATTTCCTTCGACACTGGATCAGATAGACTGTCAATGAGAATAATTTTGAGTCTTAAGTCTTGAGTCTTGAATCTTGAGTCTTGAGTTCGAGTCCGGTGGTCGAAAGTCTTCGACGCAAATAACCAAACTAGACCGATGGAAACGTTTTGTCGCCTTCAAAATCTTCTAGAGCGATTTCTCCAACAATCTCCCCCTTTTTGATGATGACAAAACTTTCCCGTAGATTTGAACAACCTTGACCGCAAAAACATTTCTCAAGCAATATGGCTATCTCATAAAGATTAATAAAACAACCGGACTCTGCATCCACAGAAAATTGGTTAGACTTTCATGAGTAATACCATATAACAACACTCGATATAAATGCCAACAAAGTCAAGCATCACAATCCACGGCCAAAGTCAGTCCGTACTCAAGTTCACACAAGTCATACTCAAAACATACTAAAAAACTTAAAAAAATCACAACCACAAAACAAATTTAAAATCAAGGTTTGAAAAAGATGGTACAAATTTCTTCTCCCCCTTTTTGTCATCAGTAAAAAGGTGAGAAAAGAGTCATGTATGCTTGGGAATGCGCACGATCTAGAAGTCTCCCATGGACTGTACTATGCCTTCGAGCCTCTTCAAGTCTTCCCTTAATTTTGCTACCTCTTCTCCTTTGGCATTGGCTTGAATCTGCAGAGCGAGGTCTTTCATTCTGTCTTCCAGGGTAACTAAGGATGCTTGGCTAGCATTCTTGATGGCTTGAATTTCATAGTCCAGAGCATAGATTTGGCCCCGCATTTCCAGAAGAATATCAAGAATACGATGAAAATCTGCTGAATTGTGTCGTTTCGCATACTAGCATTTACTTTCTCAGATGGAGTAAATGCAGACGATGGCGCTTCTGTATGACCTTGCAGATTTGATGATGTATCATGTTGTTCTTCAGGCAATGGAGAAGCCTGAAACTCTTCTGGAGCAGCATGAGGTGAGGATTTTTCTTGCTCCCCAACTCCCCCTATCTCTAAGACATCAAAATCTTGCTCGCCAACTCCCCCTGTCTCTAAGACATCAAGATGGGAGGAGTGATGATCATGCTCTTCCGTTTCCTTCTCTCCAGATTCAGCAGCAGACTTTTCTTTCTCTTCTTCTTCTTCTTCTTCTTCTTCATCTTCTTTTTCTATTTCTCTCTGTTCTTCTTCTTCTTCAGCTTCTATCCCCTCTTCTCGCTGCTCTTCTTCTTCTCTTTGCTTAGACTGAAGTTCCGTTGATCGAGATACAGAACGTCTAGTCCTTACCAGTGCAGGAATAGAAAGATCTTCATTGTCTTCTTCATCCTCCAAGATGAGAGTTCTTCTCTTTTTGGATGGAGCACCAATGGGCTCCTTTCCTTTTCTCTTTGACGCGGAAGAGAGTGGAGTTTTCACCTTGAACTTTGCCATTTCCTTGCTAAGTTCTTTCGTACGCATCTTCGTCAACATATTCAAACCTACCACCATTTTATCGCACGGTCTAACACGAGAGTGTGTGGCGATTCGATATTCATGTGTCCGAAGATCTTTGTCACAAGATTTGGGTAAGGCAATTGTCCCTTGTTCTTCGACATTGCTCTGTACATATGGAAGAGAATAGTATGAGGCGAGAAAACTTCTTCCCCGAGTTGATTGCATACATCAATTTGGCTTCCGAATTGGATACATCGATCTTTGATGTAGACTTCCTGATGCAATTGATCACAATTTTGTGCAGCACAATATTGATGGCACTCATCTTCGAGTAGGTAATCTTCGCCTCGTATCTCTGTTTTTGACAAGATCCGAGTAGCACGAGCAATCGAGACTTTGATTGGTTGATAACGTCCTCGTTCAACACCAATTATGTCCGCCAGCATGTCCACATCTATCACATAGTCCTGATCTCGAACACTGAATGATATTCTATTCGCATCAAGAAAACTTAGATTCGAATAGAAATATGCAATCAAGTGTGCATAACCATCGTGGTATCGGTGCAAAACTGCTCAAGTTGAAGCGGTTCGAACTTTTCCCTTAAGTTCACATTAATTGCATCCAGAAATCAAAATCAACACTCTCGGGGTTTATCACCCCTCGTTTCAACAGACTGAAGAACAGCTTCTCCTGTTCATTCGATCTAAACAACTCCATCTTCTTTCCCTTCACCTTTGCAAAGCAATGCCCATTCTCGGTTGAAAATCACTAAACATTTTATCATCTTCGTTCCCCTCATTGGGAATCGGTCTGAAACACGAGGGTCACTTGGAATGTTCGCAAGTGACTCTTCAGCCTTACCTTTGGGAGCAATTCCCAATTCCTCCATTCGCTTCAAAAATCTGTACTCATTCCCATAATTCTTATCTCTAAGGAAGGCATCTATATAATTCAGAGGAGAACCAGAAGCTTTCAACGCACGATAGAGCATGTAAATAAAAGAGGGTTTTTGTGCTCTCACAAGTTCAACGTCCTCTAGAATGACTTCCTCTTGATGATGACCCGCACCTTGTGGGGTAGATGGTGAGTGATGAGGTGGAGAAGGAACATGACTCTGTTGCTGTCTCGACAAATCATCTTCCTCGGTGAGATCGAAGTGCGTAGGTCCCTCCTTCATTCTCTGTGGACCCCTGCTTGCGATCCTTGACGACTTTCTCGAAGAAGACATCTTTTCTTGTCAATGGAAGATTCCTTCACTTGCTTTCCCAAGGAAAAACGACAACTTTCTCGAGTATGAATACGAAGTAGAAAACGGGGTTGAGAGAAGAATGCCTTTTAGGGTTTTGAGAATCGAGAAAAAAAGAAAAGCGTGTATATATATAACTCAGTTTTGAAAAGGAAAGAGCAATCGTTACGAAGAAAAGTGAACAGTCGTCTTTCTTTAAAAAAAATAATAACTGCCATTTTAAAAGAGATTATCCCTTTTTGAAAAGGCATGTTTCCGGAAATTAAAGATGGTATCAATCAATTATAAGCGAACGAAAGATCGTACCTTTTCGAGATTAAAAGGATATCTTACGTCTATACAATGAAGGTCTGAGTCTGAGAATTCAGAGTCTGAAGGATAGAGTCTAATTGATGTAGATTCTTCAGACTTTAACTTCTTCAAGTTTCAAAATGTTGAGTCTGGTACGAATGAAATCGAATTGATTTTTCTCCAATGGCTTTGTGAATATATCCGCTAGTTGACTTTTGAATCAACAAATTGAATTGAGATTTCTCCATTTTGAATATGATCTCTAATAAAATGATGTCGGATCTCTATATGCTTTGCTCTTGAATGAAGGATTGGATTTTTGGTGAGATTGATTGCGCTGGTGTTGTCACATCTGATTTCAGTGCATGAGTCTTCAATCCCAAAGTCTTGTAGCTGTTGTTTTATCAATAGAATTTGCGAACAGCAGCTTCCAAGAGCTACATACTCGCTTCGTTGTAGAGAGAGCTACGGTGCTCTGTTTCCTTGAAAACCAAGACACCATCCCGCTTCCAAGCAACCTGGCGGGGTTCTGAAGTACTCTTTCTATCGACTCCGCAACCGGCGGATCGGCGTCGAATATCCCGGAAGATTGAAGTCTCCCTCCTTAGGATACCATAGACCGATGCTTGAAGACGAGGCAACGTATTTAATAACACGTTTTGCAGCCTTGAGATGAGATTCTCTAGGATCCGATTGAAACCTAGCACAGATGCAAACACTCAACAAAATGTCGTCTAGAGGCGTAAGATAAATAAGTGAACCGATGATGCTTCGTACAGCTTTTGATCAACTTTCTTCCCTTCTTCATCTTTGTCTATTTTCAACGAACTTGATATTGGTATATCAGTCTTTTTGCAATTTTCCAATCCAAACCTTTTGACAAGATCATTAGCATATTTTTCTTGACAAATGAAAGTTCCTTCCTTCAATTGCTTTACTTGAAGACCAAGAAAGAATGTTAATTCTCCCATCATACTCATTTCAAATTCATCCGCATAGACTTTGAAAATTTCTTGCACAGACTTTCATTAGGGGATCCAAATATGATATCATCCACATATATTTGAACAAGTATAAAACTTTTGTTTTCCTTTTTAATAAATAAAGTAGTATCAACTTTACCTTTGGCAAAACCATTCTTTAATAAGAACTTACTTAGTCCGTCGTACCAAGCTCGAGGTGCTCGCTTTAAACCATACGAACCTTTTTCGGTGTGAAGATCGAGTCGGCTTCTTTGGGTCTTCAAACCCCGGAGGTTGTTCCACGTAAACTTCCTCATGGATAAATCCATTTAGGAAAGCGCTTTTGACGTCCATTTGGAATAACTTGAAATTTTTATAGCAAGCAAACGCAAGTAATAGACGAATAGCTTCTAACCTTGCCACGGGAGCGTAAGTCTCATCATAGTCTATTCCTTCTTCTTGCGTGTATCCTTTTGCCACGAGTCTTGCTTTGTTTCGTACGACTTTTCCTTTTTCATTCATCTTGTTTCGAACACCCATTTGGTTCCGATAACGTTTTACCTTTTGGTTTAGATGTCGATCCCGCACGTCATTAATGTTGAACTTCCGAGCTCTTCTTGCATGGTTTCAATCCAGCTTTCATCGAGAGAGCTTCTTCTATGCTTTTTGGTTCAATTTCAGAAATAAGAGCTACGGCACTAGACTCTTCACGCCTTTTGGATCTGCAGTGCGGATTCCTTCATTAATTTCTCCGATAATGAGATCTTTAGGATGACTGGATTTATGCTTCCGATTCTTGGTTGATTTATTTGGTTGAAGATCTCTTTCTTTATCTCGAGTCTTCATGAGTAGCTTGATGCCGATCTTCCCAGTCCGAGAAGCTTCTTGAGTTGTAATCTTTTGAGGGTCTGGAGCAGGTTCAGACTCTTCATGCTGAGTCTGACTGGATTCATTTTGCGTAGAGTCTTGGAATTTGACATTCATTGACTCCTCCATAGACTGGCTCTTCTTATTATAGACTCGTAGGCTTTGCTTGATGTAGAATATCCAAGGAAGATGCCTTCATCGATCTTTCTTCGAACTTACCAACTTGATCTTTTGCATTTTTCAATATAAAACATTTACATCCAAAAACATGAAAGTATGAAACAATAGGCTTCTTTCCTTTGAGTAATTCATAAGGGGTTTTCTCCAGAATAGGTCTTAGAAAGACTCTATTGATTATATAGCATGCTGTTGAAACAACTTCAGCCCAAAATCGTGAAGAAATTTTACTTTCAATTAACAAAGTTCTAGCCATTTCTTGAAGAGATCGATTCTTCCTTTCCACAACTCCATTTTGCTGAGGAGTATATGGAGAAGAGAATACATGTTTAAATCCAGAATCATCACAAAATTTTGTAAAATTTTGATTTTCAAATTCACCTCCATGATCTGTTCTTATACTTGATATAACACATCCAATTTCATTTTGAATCTTTTTAGCAAATTTTTCAAAATACGAAAATGTTTCGACTTATTCGCTAGAAAATATACCCAAGTAAAACGGGAGTAATCATCTACAATTACTAGGCAATATTTCTTACCTCCAATACTGGGTTCGGTTGGTCCGAATAGATCCATATGCAAACAAAGTACATGATTAGTAGAGACATGATTTATTGATTTGAATGAATTTCTTACCTGTTTTCCCGAGAATGCATGGAGTGCATGGATTGGTTTTTTGATATGATAATTTTGGAAGTCCTCGAACAAGTTGTTTTGATGAGATTTTGGCCAATTGCTTCATGTTGACATGGCCGAGCTTTCTATGCCATAAGCTTGCTTCGTCTTGAATTGAGATTAAGCAATGCGAATCATTTGGTTTTACGTCTAGGAGGTAGATATTTCCATGTCTTCGACCTTTGAAAGATCGAGTAGAGTCTTTACCGATTCAGAACATGTTCCTTCTTGGAAGAAAATCTTGAATCCAGTATCACATAGTTGACTCGATCTTTGAGAAGATTGTAATTGAGTCCTTCTACTAGAGAAACATTGTTTATTGTGAGATTTCCAATTTTGACAGTTCCAAATCCCACAATATTTCCTTTGTCTGTTTCCTCCAAATGAAACTTTTCCTCCATTCACTTGAATAAGCTTTATGAAGCAATTTGAGTCTCCCGTCATGTGTCTTGAACATCCGCTGTCAAGATACCATTTTACCTTTTCTTGACGGAGACCCGCATTCAAAAGAGAGTTTCAAACTTTCTTTGGTACCCAAATTTTCTTGGGTCCTTTGGTGTTAGTAGAATAATCATTATAAGGCCATGCTTTCTTAACAGGCTTCCAAATCATAGGACACTCTTTTCAAAGTGATCCTTCTTGTTACACTTTGAACATCTTAGAGCATTTCGACCTACAGATTTTACAAAAACTTTCTTGAAATGATTTTTGTAAACCTCTTTCGATGGTCTCTTCTTAATTCTTTCTTTTACTTTAGGAAAATCAATCAAGGAAATTGTTTCTGCTGTCATACCTAGACCAGACTTATTGAAGTAAGGTCTTTGAACCGAAAGAACTTTTTCAAGTTTTTCGGATCCTATAGAAAATTTCCTTGAAATATTTGATAAGTCAGTTTTTAGAAAAGTATTTTCTTTTAAAAGATTATCTTCTTTTTTCTTTAAGAGTCGAAACATTCAAATCTAAACTTTTGATTCTTTCTTCTAAAATGTTTTCTTTTTGTTTTAAAGCTAAGTTTTCCCTTTTTAGTTCGGAAACTCTTTTGAGAGAAGTCTTAAGACTAAAACACGGTTCGTCAATATATTTAGAGACTTTGACAGGAATTTTAAAATCACTTACCTCAAATTCACTTTCGAGTCGATCCAGAATCCGAGTCCGAGTCCGATTGTGCCATCGACACGATTGGCATATTCATCCTCACTTTCTTCACACTCGTATCACTCCAAGTTTCGGCTTTGAGTGCTTTTCGAAACTTTTCAGCTTTTCCTTTCTTCTTCTTTGAGAAGAGGACGGTTGGGTCTTATGTGTCCATTTTTCTTATATTCGAAACAAACTACATCTTTGTTTGGTTCCTCATCATCAACAGAGACTTGGATTGCTGTCTTTGAAAATTTTGTTTCTTGGAGTTGAACCTTCTTCCTTTTCTATTCAGTTTTCGAACCTTCTTATCATAAGAGCAAGCTCCTCATCGTCCGGATCATCTTGAATCTGCATCATCGAATCTCATTTGATTTCAATGCAATAGATTTCTTACCTCTTGGATCTTCGTCTTCATTGGTTCGTTCCACTTCATAAGACTGAAGAGTTCCAATCAGCTCATCAACGAGATAGTGGCATAATTCTTTGCGTCTCTCTTATTGAAGTCTTTATATGATTCCAATCCTTAGAAAGTCCACGCAGTAGCTTGTTCACTTTCATGGGATCGAGATCTTTTGTCCTTGGTTCTCAAGACCATTGACAATATCTCAGAAACGACTAAACATATCGGTTATAGGTTCTCCTGGTTTCATTTTGAAGGATTCATATTGACCAAGGAGAATGTTGATTAGGTCTCCTTCACTCGACTGTTCCTTCATAGGTGATGTGTAATCTGTCCCATACTTCTTTTCTTTGTAACACAAGAAGATATTCGTTATATTCAGTTGGTAACAAAGCACAATATAAAGAGTAAATTGCTTTTGCATCGAGTGCTTGTCTCTTATTGATTTCTTCCCGAGTCATTCCACCGGTCTCAATCGTTTCTTTTCCTCTTTCGTAAAACCGATGCGAGAGGAGTGATCCCTTTTTCCACAACGTCCCATTCCGAGAGGATCCTTTGATCGCAGAAATGCTTTCATCTTGTTTTTCCAGATGTTGTAATCCTTTCCATCAAAGTAGGGAGGTCTGGTATTGCTTTGCCCTTCCATCAGCCCTGGTGCCAGCATACTAGCCATGGATCTTTTACTGTGAAGTAAAACACTTCAAATAAAGTAAGAACACGAGCTCTGATACCAATTGATATAGCTAGTGCTAGAACCTAGAGGGGGGTGAATAGGTATATAATCGATTTTTCTTTGATAGACGCACAATACTTAGACGGTTAAGTAATTGCAACAAATAAAAATCAATCGTAAGGCTCGGTGAATGAAAGAGAGAATTAAACACGCGGTTTATAGTGGTTCGGCTTGATTCAAGCCTACGTCCACTTTTCGCACCGACAGCCAATCGGCTGGATTCCACTATGAACAAAGAGATGTTACGGCGTTGATCTTCCTTGATTTCGGGTGTAGATGAACTACCACACTCACTCAAGGTATCACCAAGTAAAGACACTCTCTGTGTATACAATTTCGCTCAAAGCGTATCGACTAATAATCAAGGTGCTTCGGACACTGGAATTTCTCTATCGATCACACTTCTAAAACAACTCGGAACGTCTTCCTTTTATACTCCCTTATGCCATCATATCCGTTGGCACTTACCAAAGGAATTCCTCCAATCTACCCGTTGGACGGAATCAATCAAGAAGATCATCCGAGCTATTAAAGGAATCGACGATAGCCCATCAATCTGTTCGCCCATACAATCGGGATCTTGGTTTCCATGAATAGAACCTTCCAAGAATACTTCGTCGATTATCGGATCTTCAATTGATCTAGATACGAATCAAAGAATCCGTTGTATTTGTCCAGCCAAAAGATCTTCTCCAGAGATCAAGATGAAATCCTTAATCATAATCCTCGATTTGGATTTCCTTCGACACTAGATCGATAGTTGTCAATGAGAATAATTTTGAGTCTTAAGTCTTGAGTCTTGAATCTTGAGTCTTGAGTTTTGAGTCCGGTGGTCAGAAAGTCTTCGACGCAAATAACCGGACTAGACCCGATGGAAACGTTTTGTCGGCTTCAAAATCTTCTAGAGCGATTTCTCCAACAGAATGAAGTTTTATAATTTATTATTTATAATTGTACGTGATCACATGTTCGTCTTATGAATTGTTGTTTTTGGCAGATAGGGATTTCTACTATTCATCCTTACTTTGAATCATTTTATTACTCATAACCTCATATGATTTTGCTATAAAAACTTAGTCAAAAAGAGGGGAAAAAACTAGGAATCGGTTATAACGGGGCGGGTTTCGGGTTTTACCTCTAGAACCTACCCACCTTGGAATTAATCACTCATAGACTCAGTCATTGTACAAGGCAAGAAAAAAAAAAAGCAATATGCAAAGCATCTATGGGGCTAGGGGGGGTTGTAAATCCCTTTGTCGGCAATCCTTTCTCTCCCAAAAAAACCTCCCTCAAAGAAACTGCACCCGCAGGTGTTGCTTTTCTTTTCTAGGTTTTCTCTCTTGATCTAATATGGGAGTCTTTTTTTGCCTTGTTTGGCGTCTTCTTTTGCTTGTTGTTGCTTTTTTTTCCCTGGTCTTGGTGAATAAATCTACTTGCAACTGAAAATTTGTGAGAATGTTATCATTGGTCTAGCTAGCAAGATGACTGAGATGTGGTTCCATGACTTCTTCAAGATCCTATGGAAGTTCTCCTCTGTTGATTTGGGATTATATCTAAATTTGAGAGCTTTTATCTCTCAATCTAAATTTAGATATGGGATTTTCTTAAAGGTATTTGATTTGTGGTGGTTCAACATGTTGTTGCTATTGTCTCCGAATGACGATGGTGTTACGGACATTGGACTTAGACATGCATTGCAAGCTGTAGTTTTTGGTGTGCCCATCACTAAATGTTTCGATGATTAGCAGTCGATTGTTTTTTGACACTGGGACAAATATGCCCATCGCTAATAGTTGTAGGCTGTACTCTATTGATTTCTAAATTTTATTTCATTTTGCTAATCTTTTGGGATTTTGTTTTCTTAAAGTTTTTTATATTTCTCTCATTTTGATTATGTCAAATGAATGAAAATTTCTTTCAACAAAAAAAGAAGAAGAAAAAGTTAGGGGTGTGAACTATTCGATTAAATTATACAACATAATGGCGAAATAAATAAATTATTATACAATATATAGCAACAACAAAATTAAAAATGTGCATAAATGAATAATATGATTCTCATAGAAAAAAAGTGAAAAGTATGTCACTCAAGTTCAATAATAAGCTTTTTTTTTTTTTTTTTTTTTTTTTTGAAAAATGAGATAATGAGCTCTTTGTGCTGTTCATTAATAGAATAAAGGGTTAATACCCTAAAAAAATCCCAAACTGGTATACCTATAACTAATTTACCTCAAACTAATGTTTTGACCATGGAAAACCTCAAATTGATACATTTGTGACAAATTTATTCCAAATAACTGCAAAAAAAAAAAAAAAACCCCAAAACTTGTACACTTGTGACCCTAAACTAATTTGTTCGATCACAAAAAACCCCAAACTAGTATATTTATGATAAATGTACTCTCCATTAAATTGGATTAATATTAAAAAAACCAAAAAAATGATATAAAAGTGACAAATAGAGAGTTAAATCCCAGACTAGTATACTAATTAACGTCACACGTCATCTAACTTAGCAATTTGATAGTAAAATTTAACAGAAACTAATATAGAGTAAAATTATTACAAGTGTACTAGTTTGAGGTAAATTTATCAAATGTATACCGGTTTGAGAGTTTTAGTGGTTAAAAAATTTGTTTGGGGTATATTTATTACTAGTGTACAAGTTTGGAATTTGATCTAGATTGAGACATTGATGTTGTCATGCCCCGATCCTCGAGTGCATGTCCATCCCTTGGTGGTCGATTATTTGCAATGTCTCAGGACGCTTCGCTGACCCATTCATTTTATTGCACATGCGGAAGCGAATTATTAATCCCCTGACAATAACAAACGCAAGATAGAAAAGCAGGACAACAAATTTCAAATCAAACACATTATTAAAAACCATTATCTGAATTCTAACCTTTACCAAAAAAAAAAAAAAAACCATGATATGATTTACAAACAGAGGCCAACTCTAGGGTCTAAGTACAGGAAGTCTATCTTCAAAAAGAATTTCTGCGCCATCTATGCTCCTGACCCTTCCGCCTCAAGCTCTAGTTTCTTTAACCTAGGGACCTGAAAAATGTTATCCGACAACAGGGTAAGACGACGTCTCAGCAAGTTCACTCTATAAGCTCTAATTAGGAAGGAAATATGTCCAAAGGGCTGCCTAAGCACAAACACAAGTCAGGGGACTTACCTTTGCCTAAGTTCCTTCCAGCAAATAAGTACAATTTGTATCTTCAACCAATCACTTTAATTCAAATCATATCAAACACCAATCAATCGATTCACTCAACTCCATGTCATCAATATCATCCACCCTATTCAATCAAATTGAACATTGTTCACCCTAAGTTGACAACATATGGTATATCTTACTGAAACTAATCAAGTATACTACTCGCTTTAAGCTAATATATCAAGGTCTTCAGGTTGATATAGTATACTAATAATGCCCGCTCTAAACTAATAAATAATATAGCTTACTCTAAGCTGATAAAGTATACTGCTCGAGAGTATACTGCTCGAGCTAAGCTAACATATCAAGGCTCGTAGGTGATATAGTATATTGATAATGGTCACGGGAAAGCTGTTAAGGTATATTGTTCACTCTAAACCGACATATCAAAGCCCTTAAGCTGAAATAGTATACCAGTATATTGCTCGTGCTAAGCTGACATATCAAAGCCTGTAGGCTGATATAGTATACCATCCTGATCATCTAACAATTTCACCATTTTTATCATATCCGATAAAATAATCATGTGTGGGTACATGATCGGCTTTAACCAAAATATAATATTTTCCTTTCCAAAAATCCCATCGTTTAATATAGTCCACCAGAATATTTTTGGAGTTGTAAACCGACACCCAGTGTTTTCCGATTAAATATTTAAAATACTCAATTTTGGGATAAAATCCCAAAATTACAAATTTCACTCAATTAGCATAAAATAGCAGTCAATTAAATAATCCAATCACACCATTGCAATTAGCATGAAATTTCGGTCACCAGCTATCCCGATCTAATTTCCGGAAAATAATAATTAATTAAATAATTACGAAAATTAATTAATAAATACCAATAAATGCAACTTAGGCCGAAAAAGCCTAATTAAATACCATTGATTAATAAAGGCCCACGAATCAATATAAGAATTTGGGCTTATTAGGCCCCGGCCCAAGAGAGTTTATAGCCCAAAGACTCTGGGCTCATGCCCAAAATCCGAAGTTTAAATAGAATATGGGCGAAAGCCCATATTTTGGCCCAAGCCCAGCTGGAGGTCATCCTCAACCTCCAGTTGAGTCCCGAAAACCTACAAAACCCGGTTGTATGACCCGGTTTCAACCTTAAAAAAAATAGAATAATTGATTTTTGATGAAGTCTCTCCATGGGTCTTGCTTCTAACATCAATATAATTTACTAGAATAAATTAAACGAAGAAAAAACATGTAAATCTTCCACATACAAGCTTCAAAAAATTTGGATTTAACACCCCCATGGTCGAATTCGGTTTTCTCATGTTTAAGCCCAAAAAACTTACCTTAATGCGACCAAAAGATACTAAAACATATATATAACTATACCCATGCAACGATTTATAATGAACATCAATTAATTGCAAGTAATTTGAAAATTCTAGAACTTTTTCAATGTATAAACCCTATAATTTCAAATTCAAAATTCTTACTCAATTCTCAACGAAATTATATAAATTATATATATTTAGAAAGATCTCGACATGTAGAACAAAAAGCCCTATGGTTTTAGGTTCAATCGATTAAAAATTCCGCTTGAAAAATAACGCAAATATTCGGAGCAATTATATTCCATTTTTTTTTCTGCATTATACCTGCACCTGAAAAAAGTACAGGAAGAGAAAACAAAGGACGCGATTTGCGTCTACTTGAGTTTCGATAAATTCCGAAGACACATTTACAAAGTCTAAGCTGCTGAAGCATGGGACCCAATTTGGATCTAATTGAGTTTCGGTAAATTCCAACATTCATTTTACAAAGTCTGAGCAGCGAGAGTCATCGATCGTTGATCAGCTTCTTCACAACTCCGAAGATCCCATCTGAGCCGAAGTTGCAGTGGGACAGTCTGGGATCAACACGACTGGGCAGATGAAAACAGAGAGAGAAGCGTCCGGATGGACTAAGGTTTCCTGTTCTGCTCTCAACCTCCTTCCCGCCGGTGGCAGTCTCTCCTTCAATTAAGACCTCTCCACTCATGTCAAGTTTCCAACTAAATGCTGCAGCATCGGAAAGGGAGTTTCAGAGAAATTCGTTAGTACTTCAACATCACCCTATGAGTTAAAATCCGCAAAACGGAGAGAACGCTCAAAACTTAATAATTAGCTTTGTGACCTATAACATTGAGGTTTTTCTCAGGCCATCAGGAACTTACTTTGGTCTCTTCTGACCCCTCGAAGTGACACCTGGAACTAGAGGTGTTAAAATGGGTCATAAACCCATTTATGACCCATTTAAATCTTAAATGGGTTATAAATGGGTCCCTTGTTTATAACAAAAGATAGTTAAATGGGTTTCGCAATTAAAGGTTTAAGATATGTGGGTATTAAGTGGGTTTTTAAATGGGTTGGGTTGAAAACTCATCTTTAACAAAAACATTATAATCTCTCCCTTCTCTCTTTAACTTTATAAAAATTGAAATTATAATTTTTTTTTATTTTCTCTTTCTTTTTCTTCCTTTTTTATCTTTTTTTTTTTTTTTCTTTCTCCTTCCTCCTTCCAGTTGCCGGCACGGCGACGGCCGGCGACCGGCTAGGCGAGCCTCGAGCTCGCCGGCGTCGGCGAGCTCAAGCTCGAGGCTTGCTTGTGGCCGGTCGCCGGCCGTCGTCGTGGCCGGCGGCCGGCCAAAGAAGAAGAAGAAGGAGAAGAAAAAAAGAGAAAAAAAAAAAAAAAGAAAAAAGAAAAAAAGAAAAAGAAAAAGAAAAAGAAAAAAGAAAAAGAAAAGAAAAAGAAAATTATATTTTAAAAATATTTTTAAAAAATAATTAAATTTCGATATTTTTTAAATAATTATTTTAAAATTTATAAAAATTGTCAATTAAGTTTATATTGTATAAAAATATTTAAGCAATACAATTTAAAAAAACAATATATATATATAAAAGCTTGGAAGTATTTTAATAATATAATCTTTAAAAAAAACATAAGAATAATTTTTCTAAATTTGTTAAATATGAAAATATTTTATTAATATGAGTTGGGTCGGGTCGGGTATGGGTTGGGTATGGATCGGGTCGGGTTTGCGTCGAAAAATTTATATTAAGCATAAATGGGTCATAAATAGGTTAATGGGTCAATTTGGGTCGGACCATTAATGACCGACCCAAACCCGACCCAACCCACCTATTTAATGGCTCTACCTGGAACAGGTAACAGTCTCTGGACTCCGCAAGGTTCACACGCCCATTGATGTATCCTCTAAGCCCCACGTCCAGGTTCCCAACCACTTCGACTTTAGCACTACTGGCAGCTGCAGCACCGCCATATTTTGTTTCTGTGGTACTGAGTGGAGAAAACACCACCTTAGGATCAAGTTGAGCCTTCAAGGTGTCGCATACTCCAGAGAACCTTGCCGACGTTGAGGAGGGTGAGCCTTCATGTGGAACCACTTGAAGAGGCTTTACGTCTGAAGCCACGTTACTCTTGCATCTTCTTTGGTGAGAATCCTGAGGAGACATGAAAAAATGAGACTGTCCCTCTGAATGCGCCTCTTGTACCATCACTTCATAGAGTGACTTGTTAGGGACATAAATGGGTAGCTCGGCTGCGTCTTTCTCAAGAACAAATTCCTGCAACCCAGTCAAGTTCTTAAACCGTGCAACAACCTCTTCCTTGAGGTAAGAGGTGCTTGGGTTGATGATCAAGACGATGTTGTCTATCACCATAAACCGCTCCTCAACAAAAGACCAAGGGTGCAGGTCAATTGGAAAGAAGTCAGTGAACCGAGGGTTATTGCTAGCAGGACCAAGCACTTTGGCTGGAAGTGTGTTACGAAAGAACTTTAGCAACAACGATGGAGCCAGCACAAGAGATTTACTGGCCTTCCTGAGTATGTTATATTTTGGCTCCGTTTTTTAAAAAGCAACATCATGTGAATAATGTATGTTTTTCATCAATTTTCACGGACAACTTCATGAGCACATCAACGTCTATAACAAGAACGAGAGGGCAAAGAGGCTAACCGGTAAGTTTGAAGAACTTGTTTGATGCTTTGGACCGGAGTAGTATTAGAACATAGACACTAAGGGTGTGTTTGTTTATTTCCGTTTTTGTTCCCCCGAACACAAATTTTTGTTCTTTTGTTTCGGGGAAAAAAAAAGAAACGCGTTTATTTACACTTTTGTTCTTAGGAACAAAAAATTCTCGGGAATAGATTTGGAATAAAAATAAAAAGTAGAAAAAACTTGTTTCTTGTTCCCGAGAACACTTTTTTTTCTTCTCATTTTTCTTCTTCATTTTTTCTCCTCCTTCTTCTTCTTCTTCTTCTTCTTCTTCTTCTTCTTCATCATTTTGCTGGTCATCGGCCTAGGCCATGGCCGGAGTTGTCTTCATCATTTTGCTGGTCATCGGCCTAGGCCATGGCCGGCGTTGGCGACTTGCCAGACGAGGGCCGGCAACCTCGCTGGAGTGTCGCCGGCCCTCAGAGAGGCTGAGCCATGGTGAGGCTCGTTGGCTCGAACCTCTCATATTCCGCACGAGGCTCGGCCTTGCCTGGGCTGGGTGAGGCCGACCTCGCCTAGATCTAGCGAGGCGAGCTTGCCCAACCACCGACGAGACCGAGCCTCGCCGGGCCACCTCTAGGACAGCGTCGCTTGGTGGTGGCCCAGTGAGGCTAAGCCTCGCTGGTGGCTGGGTGAGCTTGGCCTTGCTAGATTTGGGCAAGGTTAGTCTCGCCTAGCCCAGGCGAGGCTGACCTTGCGTCACCTGGGTGAGGCCGAGCCTCGTCGGGCCCAGGCTAGCCTTCGGCGAGCTTGCTGGAGCCTTGCCGGGCTAGGGTGAGGCCCGACGAGCTCACCGACGGCTAGCCTAGCCTCGGTGAGGCTCGGCCTCACCGGGCCCCATTTGGGTGAGGTCGAGCCTCATCGGTGGCCTAGCGAGGCTCGCCGGGCCTTATCTTGGCCTGGTGAGGCTCTGGTGAGCTCACTTGACGTTGCCTGCCGGCGACTGGCCAAATAGAAAAAGCAAAAAGAAAAAAGAAAAAAAGAAAAAAGAAAAAAAAAAAAAAAAAAGAAAAAAATTAAAAAATTAAAAGAAATTAAAAAATTATACAAGTTGACCAAACGCATTTCTATTCCTAGAGTAGAAATTTTTTGCAGTTACCAAACGCGTTCTTATACTCAGAAATTGTTCTCTGGAACAAAAACGCTACCAAACGCACCCTAAATAGTGAGTGAAAGAGTTGGGCGTTGCCAAAAAGTATTGGTAGAAGTCAAGCTTTTATAATGCTGGCTTGCCTCTATGAGGGGTAGTTGTGTCATTCAACAACTTTTAGAATTCATACATTTTTGGTTAAGATTTCATTTTCCTTACTCGCTTGGCAAAATTTCTACTAATCCAAGAAAAGAAAGGTATCCATTTGGACCCATACTAATGAGTAGGTAATTTAATTTAGCTTACCTATTTATGCATAGTTTTTAAGGGTGTGCAAAAGAATTAAGATTGCCCTGAACCAGACTAGTCTAGTCGGTCCTAAAGGGACTGATCCAGTTCCACATTCTCGATTACAATTGATTGGAAATGGTGAGTATCAGTCTGGTTTCTTCTTCGTCACTCCGTCTTTTGCTTCACTCATCTTGTGGTCTCGCCTCCCTCTCTCATCTCACTCTCGATGGCCTCCGGTCTCGTAGATCCCATCTTTCACTCTCGCTCTTGATCGCTTTCAGCTCCATCACTCCCCTGTCACTCTTGCTCTTGGTTACCTCCATCCTTCAATCTCGTTACTCACTCTCAAGTCTTATGCCTCTTCCAAAGTGGGGACATTGGTCCAGTTTTTGAGTAGGTCTATGGAACCAATGGGTTGTCCCCAATTCTAATTTTTTGAAACCAATTTCTTAGGGGGAACCCTACTTTAGAATTTATCACCCCTACTTTTTATCTTCAATTGCCAACTAAAATATGGAAGCTGTCCATTTGTTATTTTTATTAAATATTTGGTCCAGATGAGGTTAGATTCGGTCAATTATATCAACAGAATCTACAAAATCCGGAAGGTCCTTAATTTGATAGGAAGCGATTAGGTTTCAAAATATTATATCCCTTTAATGAAAAGTCCAATCTAGTGGGCATAATCCGATATTTCTTTCTGTTTTGTGGCCAATCAATTCAAGTGAATTGCTTAAATTTGATTGCTCCAAACATGCTAGGTTTTATTATCTTCACTGGGTTGACTCATCATTGTCCAGGGAAAGGGAAAAAAAAGGAAAAAAAAAAAAAGGAACGTGCAAAGCATCTAATGTAAAGTCGGGGGTGTAAATTTGCGGTGCCAATTAAATTACACAACATATGGCCGAAATTAATATATTATTATACAAGGTAGGACAACGACAAAATTAAAAAGTGCACAAATGAATATTCTGACGGAAAAAAGTGAAAATTATGTCACTCAAGTTCAATAATATTATGAACAAAAAAAAAAAAAGGGTTCAGTAATATTTTTTTCTGAGAAAAAAAAGAGATAATTGGCTCTTTGTGTTGACCATCAGTAGAACAAAAGTTATGTGAATTGTATGATTGTCAAGAGTAAAAAATATTTTAAGGAAAAAAAAATTAAACAAAAAGTGAAAAAAAAATGAATCTGTTTTAGATTGAGACATTGATGTTCTCTGTTTTGACGATACGTTTTGGCAAGTACCAACATTTGTTTATACTTAAAGAATTACTAACTATTTTAATAATCTACCAATATTTATTTTGATGACTTATCAATGTCGTAGAAGTTTATAACTTGTCTTCTAACTATTAACATTAATTTGACTAACGTACCAACATTTGTTATATTAAGACAAATTAATTTTAATCACTTACCAACTCTTTATTTTGTTTGGCTTTAAAAAGTAGCTGCATTTTTTTTCTACTTCCAAGATACCAACTACTTTAATAATGTATCAACATATTTTGCCAAATTGTCCATTACTTAAGAAGAGGAAATGAAAATTTGAAATAAAGAAGAAAGCTCTAAAAACAAGGACATGAAGTGATACTAAGGGAGAAAACAATGATGGAAAAGACGATGCAAACATTTGTTTAATGGTAGACTCAAAATTAGAGGAAGAGAATGAGGTTACAAGAAAGAGGAACAAATGATACTTAGATAATGGATATTCAAGACACGTATCTAGAGATCCAAGCAAATTCATCAATCTTACCAAATTCAATGGAGGAAATGTGTTATTTGGAGGCAACACCAAAGGAAGAGTCATTGGTGAAAGACCGTTCCAATAGGATGCTTAACAATTAATGACGCCTCTCTGGTCAAAAGATTGAACTCTAACTTGATAACCATAAGTCAACTGTGCAACAATGGATTTAAGATAAACTTGGCAAAAGAACCCTAAAAGTATCAAAAGTTGTGTACGACACTTACTTTAATGCCAAATTTTTTTATAGATCACTAAGGGTGCGCATGATAAAATTTCTACTTTTCTATTTTTCCGTTTTTCTATTCCCCGAAACGGGTTTGGAACAGAAATCCGTTTGGTAACGCAATTTGATTTTTCTATTTATGGAATAGATTTCTATTCTAGAAATAGATTTGAAGAAAAAATCAGAAGCTAAAATTTTTAACTTCTCAATTTCTATTTTAGAAATTGAGAAATTAATTTCTGGTCAAAAATCAATTTCTGTTCGAGAAATTAATTTCTGTTTTAGAAATTTTTCATGCGCACCCTAAAATGTCAAATCAGAGAAAAAAATCACTTAAATGCTAATGGCGAAAAATTTCGACTAGAAATAATACATGACTTTTCTAATTAAAAATTCAATGACTCGTGGCATTTCCACATGGCATACTTGACACTAAAGTGATCGCTTTTTAACAAGGACTGGCATTTGAATGATCATTATTTATGACTTTTAAACAATGTCGTTTAGGGCTTATATGTGATCACTATTTATAACTTTTAGACGACGTCGTTTAGGGATTATATGCTGACTGGGCACGTCGGCAAGCCACATAAGACCGATAAAGTAATAAAATATGACCCCTTGATTTCCAATAACTGGATCAAAAAGCTTTGATAAATATATAAGAAGATCATTTGATGGTCAACTTGAAGATTGACAACTATATATGAAAATCAATATATGTCGTAGATGTAGAGTTGACGAATAATGAAAAGCAGAGAAATCAAGAGAGCTTTGCTTCTTAATACATTTGTTGAGCAAAAAGTTCTATTATCGAAAGTAATACGTTGATTATAATTTCTTTTGAAAAATTTGCAAGTGTTGTAGTAATGCATTAGTTTTGGTAGTGTGATCTACCAACTATGGGTAAAGGTAGCAAAAGTTACAATCATAACGTCTCAAAGAATCACTACTGGGATCAAATGGGAAATAAAAGGATGTGATAGATAACGATCTATCTTGACATTCTATTTTTCATATTTTTATACCTTGTCTAAAGATAAAGACAAGAAAATATAGAATAGGTCTTATTATTCCTACATCTTAGGAAGATTCCCCTGATACTTCTAAATGGGTCACTGCGTATTTTGCTTGTGCTTAACGTTTTCCGATTCTACTAGAAAAATAATATTCTATAAGAATTTGAAGAATTTGTTATAAGCAGATTTATTAGAGCCTTTGATCAATGGTGTTGGGTCAGAATCCCTTTTTGACTCTACGCCAGTGATTCCACTATTATTAGTGAACAATAATATAATGGAATAATTCCTTCATAGCCTATTGATGGTTAATGTCAAGAAGATTGGATATATGATTGATTTAAGTTAAACTACTATAAAATTACATGCATCCATCTTTATTCCTTTGATAGAAGCACCACACGTATCATTGGTATTTTTTTTTTTTTTGATACCTAGGATCTGCTGGGCCCGCCTTTTGCTTACGCTAATCGGCAACCCATGGCCCGTATAGTGCTCAAACAGCACCTTGAACCAAGCGTCAATACCTAGGGGGAGACTAGCACACGACCCCTACCATGACCCCCCACTTAAGACACTAGCAATTGTGGGTTTTGAACTCTTGACCTTAGCGATAAGAGAGAAGCTCTCAATCAACACAACTATCTACCGGCGAGTCACGTATCATTGGTAGTTCATTCTTACATTTATCAAAATGTTCAGATTTATATCCACTTGATATTTTTGTATGGCAAATTTTTATCACATTGCGTAAGTCAACTTATTCACCCTCTTTAAGTTGCATATATACCCATAACAACAGAAACCGGGGATATTATCACAATCTTCTTGAAATTATCAATACTTCATAACAAAGAAAACCTGTAGTTATCAAGTCAATATTAAATAAAAGATAGTTTTGAAATTATCAAAATACCAAAGAGAGTTCTCCCAATAAAACCCACAACCATGATTCCTTAGTCAAAAGCACGAGAATGCCCTTGTTACAGGTCAATTCTTAAGGGTAAAAAGGTACCTACATTTCTTTGTACTTCCAAAATTACCAACTACTTCAATAGCCTACTAATACTTATTTTTGTAGCTGATCAATGTTTTTGAAGTTACTTACTTTCATTCAAAATTGACAACCTTTATGTGACTGGTGTACTAGCATTCGTCATGTCAAGATGCCAACTGATCACTTATTGACATCTTATCTTTCCTTAATTTAATGACGTACCAACATTTCTTCATACTTAGAAGAATACTAGCTATTTAATCATACAACAAGATCAATGGCCATGGAGGAGGAATAGCCGAGCCTATCGAGACATGGACGACCCATGGCTGTTGAGCTCTCTGAGATCTCCATGAGCTTGTCATCGAGCTTATGGTCACTCTTCATTTTTCAACTTCTTTTTTCTTTTCTTTGATTCTTGTTACATCTCATCTTCCTCACCATGAGCGGTCTCTAACCATTCATAACTTTTTGGGTCAAATTTATTTCCCTCTTCTGCAGCTCGATAATTTCCAAAATAATAATAATAATAATAATAATAATAATAATAATAATAATAATAATTGCCAGGTGGACCAGTGCTAGTGAGAAATATGGAAGGTACCTATCTGTCGCTATTAGTAATTATTAGGGCCAAATAAGGTTAGATTTGGTCAATTACACCAGCAAATCTACAAAATGCAGAAGGGCCTTAATTTCATTATTAGAAGGCCCTTCTGCATTATTATATCATGTTATAAGAAGAGCAAAACTGGATAATTGTTTCCATGCCACATTCATGATTCTTTTAAAGAAAGCAGATATCGACTATCAACAATTTACAGATCTCAGCAAAAATATAGAGTAGCTATGTCTCAACTCAATCAATATCGGCTTGTCCATGAAAAATAATGTTATTGAATCCTTGAATTTCGTACTATCAGTGGAGTTTTACACATTGCTTTTCCTTTTTCCCCGGAACAAGGGATAAAGACAGTCCAGTTAAGGTAATAAAACATTGTAAAGTATTCCTATTTTGAATTTCTTGATGAACATAATTCACTTCATCTGTTGATTCTGATAGACACAGACAGAAAGGAATATCTGATTTTACTCAGTAATCCAATCCAACCTCATTTGAGCCTAATAGTCAAAACCGGTAACAGATAAATACTTTCCATATTTCTAAATATACGGAGATAAGAACATAGCAAAGAAAACAAGGGTTGATTTTTCCTCGGAATTATTCAACTTGTGTCGGAGTGCATACCAAGAAAATAACAGTTGCCCGAATAGTTATGAAATTTGAGAACGGTTGACTAACAAAACGACGAGCATGGTAGAAGCTTGAGTTCTGTCGGCACATGGGCCACTCAGTCGTTACTTACTAGCTAGAATTTCAGTTCACTTGGGTTTGATTAAAAACCCAAATCATTTTCATCCTAGTTCAAAGAGACAGCACCAAACAATAAGTGCACTTCACACTGCTTGTTTACCTCTTCTACAAGCTGTAGTCTTTAGTTGTTCATGAAGTTACTGATATGTAAACAATGATGACAGTCGAACGCGTCGTCACAGGACATGAAAAAAGTCGATCCTGCTTTCTGATAAATCTGAATAAAAGAACCATTATTCTGATGTCTCAAAAATAGTTCTTACAATGTTAAGAGTGACTTAAGGGCACTTGTCGAGGCTCTTTAACTTTGTTAATGGCGTTCTTATCTTTTTCTTATTTTCATATCCATTACATGAATGAGCTACAGTTTTCTCTTTAAAAACCAGATAATTGTTGCCTTTCCGAGGGAAACAGATTGCGCAAGAAATTTTTATCCGGTCGTGATTTGCCCAGTGTTTTTGTTACCACATCCTGACTCTTGCACACTAATGACCATTAAAAGCAGATATCAGCAAATCGAACGAGTTAAGTTCAATGACAACAGACATGTATGACTGTATCAAAGCAGATATCAGCGAATCAAATGCATTAACTTTGATGATTACAGACATCTCCCTATAAAAACGGAAGTTCTGCACTATGTTTCCATTGAATCATAGAGCTCAGAGGAAACTTAACATTTGGCCTCTTAACCTGTGGAAACGGAGCTAAATCTGGCAAAGTAGGCCAATACTACATACTGCGAAATATTGACTTTGGTCATCAGGAACATACACTGGAACTGGTGGGAGGCCTTACGTCCAGAGCCATGTAACATTTGCTTTTTCTTTTCCAAGTTTCACGAGAAGCATGAGGAGGCAAGGAGGACTCAAAGCATCCCTCGCGGCATGATTCTCATGATATCACCACAAAAAGCCTCTTTGTCCAAAGGAAAGTCCTCTAACACTGTCAAGGACCAGGCTATATGATAGGAGCCATTTCTTGATTACTCTCTGCAGTGCTGACACTTGGGGCTTCTCTTCTCAGATATCTGGTCTGAAGAACATTTCAGCCTTCCAATGAGAGGAAAGCTGTTATCTCTGCTCTATAGGCTGTATGTAGTCATTTAGCTCACGCCACTATAAAAATGACATTTGCATTTCAGAACTTATCAAATATTTCACAACTCAATCAGAAAATCACGCAAATTAGCTTTTCATAACTAGCTAAAATTGTTGCTAGGGAACAATTGATTTCATGATTTTCTTTTCTTTCTTTCATTGAGAGAAATGGTAGCAGAGTATTGCTTACTATTATTTTTGTTTTGTCAGTTTCATGAATTTCAGGATGCTCTTGCAATTCATGTATCTGCATAACTTACGTTTTTATTGCTATGACCTGTTCCTCACCTGATGCAGCCTTCTGTGCTGATTGCAAAATGGTTGAAGCAGTGAATACTGCTGAACCCCAAAATCGATTATTTGCCTTGACCGGCAATACAGCAGTTGAGCTCTGAAGCTGGAAGTCCGATCTCTAAGGGCCTGAGCGAAGTTTCAATGACTGGAACTCTGGATAGTTGTCGTCTTGAAGATATATGATTGGTTTGCTCTTGACTGAGAGCATGGAATGTCATTTTGGAACTCGATGGAAGATGGTGAATCTCAATAAGACTGGAGTCCAGGCAAGGTTCCTGCCCTTTCTCAAAGGCTTATTTCCTATTGTTTAGTAACTCTGTCATCTAGTAATAAATCTTTGGGAGAAAGGGTGTTCAAGTAATTCTTGCTTCTGACTCAAGGACCTCTTCTTATTACAGGTATCAATCCAGACAATAAACTCCAGTTCATATAGAGAAGGTTCCGGCTTTAGTATGGCAAGACAGGAAGCCAAGCCAAATCTGCTGTCGCCTACTGCTGTTGTGGCCAGGGACGTAAATGCTTCTCTTGACCATCATTCTTGGAACATACTACTGGCTAAATCTCAAAGGGGAAGGGCTGGCCCACGAATCAGCAATGCAGAGACTAGTTGAGAGGAATGCTGCAATTCACTCTGAAACAGCTGGGCAGGTTCCAGATGATGGTGGTGCAAATGATGCATGCGTATTATCACATACTCAGTAAGGCCGGTCAATCTGTTGTATTGACTGCATCTTCGTTGCTCAAGTTCTTCAGTGACGCCTTTTCCAGTCAAAGTGCTTGATCCTGGTAGCAACTACCCTCAGCTTCATTGACCTCTTCCCTGCTGACCTGTACCCTGGTTATTTAGTCAAAGAGAGACTTAAGAATCTTGATGACGTTGCGTTCAGCTGTAACCGAGTTTCTCTTGCCTCAGGCCAAAGGTACTTGCAAGGTTAAAGAGTGGAATGTGGCTGCAGGATTCATTCTGGAGAAGGATGCAGTCAGGCTACCCATTTACAGCACTAATGACAGGTCATTTCCAGTGGTAGGATGAGAAAACTATTCCGATGACAGCATCATCTTTTTCTTGCCTCCTTGTGGTTCCCTGAGACCACACAAAAGGAATGTGACTCTAGATATCATGCCTCTCCCAATGGTGCCATATGGGGGCTCATGGTCGTGGGCATTTTCTAACTGGGGTTCTATACCCAGAGAATGCGATACCATTTTCAATGGTCAACACATCCTAAAATGGCAAGATGTCGCAGTTACAAATGGTGGAGAATGATGTGGCCAAGGAGGGTGGCCACAGATGAGAAGGAATCGAAGTTATTTGATCGATGGGGGTCAATTTTGTTCTATATGCTAGTTGCGCCCTTTGCAGATGTAACTTGGCTTTATTGGAAGTGGCCAAATACAACGTTCCTGGGTCTTCACAGAAAAATCAGATTCCCAAATCTATGGATGAAGGGCATGCGAGAGAATTCCATAAAGAGTCCAGACGAGGTATAATCTTTACCTTGCTTATCTTGCTTAATACTTGTACAAGAAAAGATTTTCGGTAAAAGATGAACAGCTCCTTCAATACTATCATTCATAGCCAAATTAAGAATCGAATGTAGTTCATGTAGAAATTCAGAAGGAAGCAATTAAGAGCAATTGTATTCCAATTTTTGTCTGCATTATATCTGCATCTGAAAAAATTACAGGAAGAGCAAACATAGGACATGATTTGTGTCTAATTGAGTTTTAGTAAATTCCGAATGACTCGTTTACTAAGTCTGAGCTGCTGAAGCATACATGATTTAGGTCTAATTGAGTTTCAGTAAATTCCGACATTAATTTCACAAATTCTGAGCTGCGAAAGAGTCATCAATTGTCGATCAGCTTCTTCACAACTCCTTCGAAGATCCCATCTGAGCCAAAGTTGCAGTTGGACAGTCTGGGTTCGACTCGACTGGGCAGCTGAAAACAGAGAGAGAAGTGTCCGGATGGACAGAGGTTTCCTGTTCTGCTCTCAACCACCTGCCCACTCGTGGCAGTCTCTCCTTCAATTAAGACCTCGCCGCTCATGTCAACTTCCCAACCAAATGCTGCAGCATCCGAAAGGAAGTTTCAGAGATATTCTTTATTAGAATGAAAATCCGCAAAATGGAGAACGCTCAAAACTTAATAATTAGCTTTTTGACCTATAATACTAAGGTTTTTCTCAGACCATCAGAAACTCACTTTGATCTCTTCTGACCCCTGGAAGTGACACCTGGAACAGGTAACAGTCTTCAGACTCCGCAAGGTTCACACGCCAGGTGGTGGATCCTGTAAGCCTCACGTCCGCATTCCCAGCCACTCCGACTCCGGCACTACAGGCGGCTGCAGCACCATGATATTGCACCTCCGTCGTACTGAGTGGAGAAAACATCACCCTACCATCAAGTTGAGCCTTGAAGTAGGTGTCGCGTACTCCAGAGAACCATGCCTACGTGGAGGAGGGTGAACCTTCGTGTGGAACCATTCGAAGAGGCTTTACATCTAAAGCCACATTACTCTTGCGTCTTCTTCGGTGAGAACCACCAGAAGGCATGAAAAAATGAGACTGTCCCTCTGATTGCGCGTCCCTTGCTACCACTTCATGGAACGATTTGTCGGTGACATAAGCAGGTAGTATGGCCACGTCTTTATCAAGAATGAACTCCTGCAGCCCAGTCAAACTCTTGAACCTTGCAACTTCCTCTTCCCTGAGGAAAGATGTGCTCGGGTTATCGATGAAGACGACATTGTCTATCGCCATAAACCGCCCCTCGACAAAAGACCAGGGATGCAGGTCAATTGGAAAGAGGTCGATGAACCGAGGGTAATTGCTAGCAGGACCAAGCACTTTGGCTGGAAGTGTGTCATGGAGGAACTTGAGCAAAAATGACAGGGCCAGCACGACCGATTTATCGGCCTTCCTAAGTATGTGATAATACGCGTGTATCATTTGCACCACCATCATCTGGGACCCAGCCAGCTGATCATGAGTATACCGTGGCAATCCCTCACGTACCCTCTGCGTCGCCGACTTGTAGGGTGGCCTTTCACCTTTGAGTTGGGGCCCAAAGTATGTTCCAAAAATGACGGTCAGGAGGAAGCGCTGGTCATCAGTCATCATGCCTTCACCTGCAGGAGCAGCAGGGGATGGCGCAGCAGCATTCACCGGTTGAGCCATTTTCAATCAGACTGCAGTACAATATGGCGTCAGTCAAAGAGCAGGACATCAGCAAGAACACCTATAATCTCTCTCGGACTCAACAATCGCAGTAAAAGTTTGCTTGACAAATGAAAGAAATGAAATTGTTGAGCACTACATGTTCAAAGAACTTCCGCTGTACGAGTTATTAGGAAGGATTGACAAATTGTTTCACATCATGTGAATACATATTCGTTTTTTCATCATTCTTCACACGTAACTTCATGAGCCCATCAAAATTAACCAAGAAGAACAAGAGGGGTGGCAAACCTGTAAGTATGAAGAACTTGGTTTGATGCTTTGGACCAGAGAAATCTTTAGAGCATAGACACTAGATAGTGAGTGAAAGAGTTGAGTGTGGCAAAAGTACTGGCAATGGCGAGATTTTATAGTGCTGGCTTGCCTCTATGAGGGGTAGTCTTGCTATTCAACAGCTTTCTGGATTCACATTTTGTTTAAGATTTTATTTTCCTTCTTCGTTCGGACAAAATTGCTATTAATCCGAGAAAAGAAAGTTATCCATACGGACCAATGCTAACGAGTAGGCAATTTAATTTAATTTACCTATTAACACGTTGGTTCTTAACTTCAATTGCTGATTAAAACATGGAAGCCACCTGTTTGTTATTAGTATTACATATTAGGTCCAAATGAGGTTAGATTCGGTCAATCGTATCAACAAAATCTACAAAATCCAGAAAGTCCTTAATTTCATAAACCAAAATAAATAGGTTTCATACTAATATATCCATTTAATGATAAGCCCATTCTATTGAGCAGAATCGGATATTTGTTTCTATTCTGGGTAAATCAATTTAAATGAATTGCTTACATTCAATTCTTCCAAACATGCTTTTTTATTACGTTAACAGGGTCGACTTGATCATTGTCCAGGGAAAGACCAAAAAGAGCATGCAAACTGCATGAGGTAAGGTCAGGGTGTAAATTTGTTGTGCCAATTAACGGGATAAGTACACTAATGGTGCCATAAGTTGTGTATGGCGCTCACTTTGGTGCTAAAAGTTTCCGTCGGATCACTTAAGTGCCAAAAATTTAAAAACGCTCACTTTGGTGCTAACTTCGATCCGGTTGGCTGGAAATCCGATGTGGCACTTTTTTATTAATTTTTTAAGCTGATGTGGCTCACCGGAGAACATAGTTAGCATCCTAAAACCAAAATGACACCGTTTGGTCTCCCCCAATTCAAAACCCTAATCTCCGGCCGTCGCCGTCCTCGACGGTCCTTGCGCTCGGCGGCCGCGGCTTCAACCTCGACCTCGACCCCAACCCCGACGATGGCCACTCAACGGCATCGTCTCCGACCTCGACCCCGACCCCGACCCCGACGATGGCCACTCGACGGCCACAGCTCCGACCCCGACCCCGACCCCGACCTCGACCGCGACGATGGCCACTCGACGGTTGCGGCTCAGACCCCGACCCCGACCCCAACGATGGCCACTCGACGGCCGCACCTTCGACCTCGACCCCGACCTCGATGATGGCCACTCGGTGGCCGCAGCTTCGACCCCAACCCCTACCCCAACCTCGACGACGGCCACCGCCGAAACCCTAATTTCAATCCCCAATGAGTTAAACGGCGTCGTTTTTGTGAGGCCATCCATGTAGGACGGCAAAACGACGTCATTTAAGGCCTTGTCGATTAAAAAAAAAAAAAGCCACGTAATTATTTTGGCCGGAATCTTTCGCCAGTGGCACCAAAGTGAGCGTTTTTCCTCCGATTTGGTACTTAAGTGATCCGACAGAAACTTTTGGCACCAAAGTGAGCGCCGTACACAACTTATGGCACCATTAGTGTACTTATCCCCCAATTAACCATAAAAGGTAATGGCCAATGTAAGTAAATAACTATACAAGGTATAGCAAAAATAAAACCAAGTATAAAAGAGGCATTCGAGAACGATAGAATTCTGACAAATGAAAATGACAAATATGACACTCAATTTTTTTTTTTTTTTTTTTTTGGTCGAAATGACATTCAAGTTTAATAACATGTTTTTCCAGGAAAAGGAGAAAATTCGGTTACTTGTGTTGCCCATTTATAGGATAACAGTCATGTGAATTATAGGAATGACAAGAGTAGCGTATCCTTTCATTTAAAAAACAAAATGTGAAAACGGAAAGGATGATCCGCATCTGGTTTGCACTGAGACATTGCTGCCCTCTGTATTGCGAAGATGTAAAAATTGTGAATGGTTGACATACGCTTTCTGTTACGAGGATGAAAAATCCAGCCTCTTCCTTTTATTGCTCTCCCACTTATGATTGCCTGTTCACTTACCTCGGATCCATACTCATGGGAGTCTCTTGTCACAAATCATGTTTTATGATATCGGGAGTAAGGAATATCATAGTTTGAGATTAGATCAATACGGGCGTTTTTGGCGTTTCATGGATAAAAAACTGTACAAGTTACATGTGGGTAAATTGGTAATATGGTTGGTGAATGTTAAATGTCACAATAGACCAAAAAAAGTCTTGATAACCTATTTAACTGGTCATGTGTTCGTAACTTACCAACAAGTTTTGACAACAACAAATATTTTCTTGTGCTTCAAAAATTACCAACTATCTCAATAATCTATCAATGTATATTTGTATGACTTACCAATACCATGGATGTTAGAAATGACTATCAGTATTTGTCATGTTAAGACCCAATCTAATTTTAATCACTTATCAACTTTTTATCTCGCTGGATTTTGAAGATTATGTACATTTCTTTATACTTCCAACATTACCATATACTTTATGTTCTAGCATTTATTTTTATAGCAGTTCCAATATCTTTGAAGTTACTAACTTTTTTTCAAAATAACCAACTTTGATTTGATTTATGCAATAGCATTTGTCACATCAAAATACCAACGAATGTTAGTTACTTGCCAATTTTTCATCTTACTTGCTTATGCAAAGTAATTATGATTTTGTTATAACCCAAATGCACGGTAGTAATTATTGGACTACCGGACAATGAACTAGTAAAATAATTCACTACCATAGCCCCCACTTAATTTGAGTTCCCTGTAATAGGAATTAAATCCACAGCCATTAATTTCTAAGCCGAAAGCACGGAAATGCCTTTACCATAGGATCAAATCCCTACTAGTAAAAGAAGTGACGACATTTCTTCATACTTCCAAGGTTATCAACTACTTTAATAATGAACAAACATTTATTTTTGTGGCTTATCAACATCTTTGAACTAACTCACTTTCATTAGAAATTACCAACTTTAGTCTGATTGATGTACCATGATTTGTCGTATTAAGATGCCAACTAATTTTAGTCACTTACCAACTTTTTATCTCACTTGCTTTAAAAATTTACTCACATTTTTTTATGCTTCAAAGATTTATTCCTGTGCCTTACCAACGCCAAGTGCTTACTTTTATAAGAAATTACCAACCTTAATTTAAAAAGTATCACACCCATCAGCAACTAATTTAGTCACTCGACAATTTTTTAACCTATATATCTTTGTGCTTCAAAGGCTACCAATTAGTTTTAAAATCTATCTACATTTATTTCTATGGCTTATTAATGCCATGAAAGTTACTAACTTTACCCAAAATTACCAACCTTAATTTGACTTTCGTACCGACATTCCTCGCGTTAATATACCACCTAACCATAACCACTTATCAACTTTCAATCTTGTCGAGGTTTGGAAAAGTAACAACAAAACCACTGACTCCTTTAATAATTTCCCGACATTTATCCTTGTGGTTTACTTAAATTAAAATAAATAAATTTTTATTTTTTGTTATTTTGATTTTCTTATATTGAAATTCAAAAAATGATTATATTGAAATATAATTTTAATTTTATTAATATAAAAAGTTTGTTATTCGAGAAAAATAACTTTCTTATTATGGATGTTAAAAATCATATACACCTTAAACCCACATTCCCATGAAATAATTTTATCCGATCTATATTCCCTTTATATCCAACTTTCTCCTATCTTAAATAAGCATCAAACACAAAATATAATAAATTTTATCTCGACTATCAAATACAACGGAAAAGCTTAAAGTGGGTTATATGAGTTGGTATTTATTTTTATAATTAGGATTAAGAATGGATGTGTTTTAGTAATATGAGTTAGGTTGGATATGGGTTAGCTCAGAATCGGATTGAGTTTGGGTCATTGAAAATATATTGCATGAAAATGGGTCAATATGGGTCAAACTATTTTCAACGAGAGTTAACCCACCCATCCGACACCCCAAGTGAACAATGGTACATAGCTTGACACTAGAAAGATACCCATATCATTATGTATCAATAATATTGGATTGTTCTGTTTGCCTTGAGCATATACTAAGATAAAAGTTGAATCCGTTCTTTCAATACTATAATCAAAGTAGAATTTAGAGTCAAATATAGTTCATTACGGAAAATTTAGTAAAAATAATTATTTGAAATTGTATTCCATTCTTTGTTTGTATTATATTTGCAACGGAAAAGGTACAAAGGACCAAACATAGGACACAATCTGTGTCTAATCAAGTTACGGTAACTTCCTACATTCTTTCAAAAGAAACCCCAAGCTACCTGCAAGTCATCAATTTTCGATATGCTTGTTCACAATTCCTTCGAAGATCCCATCTGAGCGAAAGTTGCAGTTGGCACGTCTGGGATAGAGAGAACCGGGCAACTGAAAATGGAGATAGAAGTGTCCAGGTGGACAAGGGTTTCCTGTTCTGCTTTCAACCGTGTTCCCACCTGTTGCAATCTCTCCTTCGATCAAGACCTCGCCATTCATGTTGAATTCACAGCTAAAGGCTGCAGCTTCCACAAGGAAGTTTCCGAGAAATTCTTTAATACATATACATCACCATGTGAATCAGAATCAACCAAACGGAGAATACTCAAAATTTAGTAATTTGCTTCTTGACCTACAAATAGTGAGGTTCTTTTAGGCCATCGGAGACTTACTTTGATCTATTCTGACCCCTGGAGGTGAAACGTTAAACAGGTAACAGTCTTTAGACTCTGCAAGGGTCACACGCCCTGTGATGGATCCTGCAAGCTCCACTTCCCGCATTCCAAACCACTCCAACTCCAGCACTACAGGTGGCAGCTGCACCTGTCGTATTGAGCGGAGAAAACGCCACGCTGATGTTGCATTTTCTTCCATGAGAACCACGACAGGGCACGGAAAAATGAGGTTGTCCCTCTGAAGCCCCCACTCGTGCTATTGTTAGCTGGGTTCACTCCTATGTAGAGAAAGCCAATGAGTTGCAGGCCCAAAAAGGGCTTGAGCCCATATGATAAGTTATATGAGGAAATAGGGTTTCTCACTATCTATATAAAGTGGTAGCCACAAAAGGAAACAAGAATAAAGAGAAAAAAAAAAGCAGAAAATCTGGGGTTTTGGACAATATCGATTTACATCAAGCTGGTGTCGGAGATCGATTCGTGGTCCGATTGAGCTGAAATTTTTTCAGCATGTTCGTGGCACAATTTTATCGAATCCGAACGGTTTGATTTTCATTTGAAGCTCCTTATATCAAGTTTTTCGTGGATTGATCAAAACTTGCGTTTTTGGTCAGATTTATCCTTGATCTCTTGTGAAGTTCATGTGTATTGCCAAGAATTATGTTATTGAGATGTTTGCTGCTATGTGCCTCTAGTATTTGCTAGAGAAGAATAATTTTGTTGATAGTGAAGATTTCGGATGGACTCCGGTCCCGTGGTTTTTTTATCTCCTCACATCGAGGAGGTTTTCCACGAAAAAAAAATCATCTTGTGTTCGCGTGCTTGGTATTTATTTTACTCTACTATATCGATTCCTATTAGGTTTATACAAGAAGATAGATTATTTTATTCCACTGCGTTGATTCGATATTGTTCGAATTATTACAATTCTCCCATCAGAGTGGTATCAGAACATCAGCTTATTGCTTGATTTTTTCTGCCTTGTGTTAAACAATGGAAACGAATACGAGTAGAATGGTTACATTGAATGGTTCGAATTATCATATTTGAAAAGGGAAGATGGAAGATCTTTTATATGTGAAAGATTTTTATTTGCCTGTATTTGCTAAGGAGAAACTAGAGAATAAAACTGATGTTGAATGGTTTATATTTCATCGTCAAGTGTGTGGTTATATCAGGCAGTGGGTAGATGATAATATTTTGAACCACATTATTGAGGAAACACATGCACGCAATTTATGGGATAAGCTCGAACAGTTATATGCTCGAAAGACTGGGAATAATAAGTTATTTTTGATAAAACAGATGATGGCTCTGAGATATCGTGATGGTACTCGTTTGACTGATTATTTAAATTATTTTCAATGAATTATAAATCAGTTGGCTACAATAGGAATCAAGTTTGATGATGAGATACAAGTACTATGGTTGTTTGGTACTTTGCCGGACTCATGGGAGACGTTCCGAACATCTTTGTCTAATTCCCGCCCCAAATGATACGATTACCATGGATTTGGCCAAGAGTAGTATTTTGAATGAAGAGATGAGAAGGAAGACACAAGGATCGTCCTCTTCACATTATGATGCCTTGGTTGTCGAGAATATGGGGAGAAGTGAGTCTCGAGGTCCGAGAAATAGAGATAAAAGTTGAGACAAAGCAGAGGTAAGTATAATAAATTTGCTAATGTTTAGTGCCATTATTGTCATCAGAAGGGACATATTCAGAAGTTTTGTCACCAGTTAAAAAGGGAGAAACAAAAAGAGAAAGGTAAAGAGAAGAAAAGTAATAATGACAATGATGACAATCTGTCGCTGCACTTAAAGAAGACTTTTTCACTATTTTTGATGGTGATGTGGTAAATTTTGTATCTCATGAGATCAGTTGGGTGATTGATAGTGGTGCATCCGTTCATGCTACGTCTCGTAGGGATTTCTTTACATCATACAGGTCAGGTGACTTCGGATCTGTGAAGATGGGAAATAATGGACTAGCTCAAGCTATAGGCATCGGTGATGTGTGCCTAGAAACCAGCAATGGCACAAGGTTAGTATTGAATAACGGGGGAGAGTATATTGGACCTTTTGATGAATATTGTAGACAACAAGGTATTCGACATCAAAAGACACCCCCCCAAGACTCCTCAGTTAAATGGCTTAGCTGAGAGAATGAATAGAACATTGGTTGAAAGGGTAAGATGCTTACTTTCACAGTCAAAGCTACCTAGATCCTTTTGGGGTGAGGCTTTAAGTACAGTTGTGCATGTATTAAATCTTACTCCACTTGTTCCTTTAGAGTTTGATTTTCCTAATAGAATTTGGACAGGCAAAGAAGTTTCTTATAATTATTTGCGTGTCTTTGAGTGCAAAGCATTTGTGCATGTTCCTAAAGATAAGAGGTCTAAACTTGATGTGAAAACACGATAGTGCATGTTTATTGGTTATGGACAGGATATGCTTGGTTACAAATTTTATGATCCACTTGAAAAGAAAATTGTAAAAAGCAGAGGCATTGTGTTTATGAAAGATCAAACAATAGGATATTGAGAAATCGAAGATGATTTCAGTACCGCAGGTTAGTGATAATTTGGTTGATTTGGATGAAGTTCCTCTTACAAATATTCCTACACAGGTTGATGAAGAGCAACATGAAGTCAATGTTCCAAATAACGCACATGTTCCTGAACATGTTGAAACATATAACAATATTCCTGAACTAGAGGCTCAATTAGATGTTCCACTGGATGTTCCAGTCTGGAGATCCGTTAGAGACCGACGACCTTCCACCAGGTATTTTGAATATGAGTATGTATTATTGACTAATGCAGGTGAACTAGAGTGCTATGCAGAAGCAATAGAAGATGAGTACAAAAGCAATTGGTTCTATGCTATGCGAGATGAGATACAGTCACTTTATGATAATCATACTTTTGAATTGGTGAAGTTACTTAAAGGTAAAAGAGCTTTGAAGAACAAATGGGTATATAGGTTGAAGCAAGATGAACATACTTTACAACCACGGTACAAAGCTAGATTGGTTGTTAAGAGATTTAGTCAGAGAAAGGGTATTGATTTTGATGATATATTTTCTCCAGTAGTGAAAATGTCTTCTATCCATGTGGTACTAGGCTTGGCAGCTAGCCTAGATTTGGAAATTGAGCAAATGGATGTTAAAACAGCCTTTCTACATGGTGACTTGGAGGAAAAGATATACATGGAACAACATGAGGGTTTCAAAGTGAAAGGGAAAGAGGATTACATGTACAAATTGAAAAAAAGTCTCTATGGCCTAAAACAAGCACCGAGGCAGTGGTACAAAAAGTTTACGTCAGTTATAACAGAACATGGTTATAAGAAGACTTCCTCAGATAACTGTGTGTTTGTCCAAAAATTTTCTGATGATAACTTTATAATTCTCTTGCTTTATATTAATGATATGCTAATTGTTGGCAAGAATGCTTCAAGAATTGAGTTATTAAAGAAATAGTTGAGCAAGTCCTTTGCCATGAAAGACTTGGGCTCGGCAAAGTAGATTCTTGGCATTAGAATTACCCGAGACAGAGATGTGAAGAAGTTATTTTTGTCGCAAGAGAAATATATCGAGAAGATCCTTTAGAAATTTTACATGAACAAGGCTAAAGTGGTTAGTACTCCTCTTGCTGCTCACTTTAAGTTAAATATGAAGCAAAGTCCTACGACTGATAAAGAAAAGAAAGATATGAAAAGTGTTCCATATGCTTCATCTATAGGAAGCTTAATGTATGCGATGGTATGTACACACCCAAACTTGGCGCATGCAGTTGGCGTCTCACGCAGTTGGCGTTGTTAGTCGTTATTTGTCAAATCCAGGTAGAGAGTACTGGAATGCAGTGAAGTGGATTATGAGGTATCTTTGGGGAATTTCAAATTTGAAACTCAGTTTCGGGACCGGGAAAATTGAGTTAGTTGGATACACAGATTCTGACTTGACAGGAGATATTGATACTTGTAAATCTACTTCTGGTTATTTGATTTCTTTTGCGGGTTGAGCTGTATCATGGAAGTCAAGATTGCAGAAGTGTGTTGCACTTTCTACAACCGAAGCTGAATTTATTGTTGTGACTGAAGCTATTAAAGAGATGCTATGGATGAATAAGTTCTTAAAAGAACTTGGGTTCAAGCAAAAGAGGTATGTGCTATTTTGTGATAATTAAAGCGCATTTCATCTTGGTAAGAATTCATCTTTTCATTATAGATCGAAACATATTAATGTTAGATATCATTGGATAAGAGATGTTCTAGATGAAAAGTTGTTGAAACTTGAGAAAATTCATACGGATCATAATGGCTCTGATATGATGACGAAGACTTTACCAAGAGAGAAGCTTGAACATTGCCGATTGATGGCAAGGATGGTGAATCCCTCACATTGTCGTGAGGGGGAGATTTATTAGCTGTGTTTACTCCTATGTGGAAGAAGCCTAATGAGTTGCAAGCCCAAAAAGGGCTTAAGCCCATATGATAAGTTATATGAGGAAATAGGGTTTCTCACTATCTATATAAAGTGGTAGCCACAAAAGGAAAACAAGAATAAAGAAAAAAGAAAGTAGAAAATTTGGAGTTTGGGGCAATATATGATTTACATCAAGCTGGTGTCGGAGGTCGATTTGTTGTCCGATTGAGCTGAAATTTTTTCAACATGTTCGTAGCACAATTTTATCAAATCTGAATGGTTTGATTTTTGTTTGAAGCTCCCTACATCAAGTTTTTTATGGATTGATCAAAACCTACGTTTTTGTCGATTTATCCTTGATCTCTTGTGAAGTTCATGTGTATTGCCAAGAATTATGTTCTTGAGGTGTTTGCTGCTATGTACCTCTAGTATTTGCTAGAGAATAACAATTTTGTTGATAGTGAAGATTTCTGGTGGACTTCGGTCCCGTGACTTTTTATTTCCTCACTGATGAGCTTTTCCACGTAAAAAATCGTCTTGTGTTCGAATGCTTGGTATTTATTTTACTCAACTATATTCATTCCTATTAGGTTTACACAAGAAATGAGATTATTTTATTCCGCTGCGTTGATTCAATATTGTTCGAATTATTACTATTCTCCCATCAGCTATCACTTCATAGAACACCTCATTGGTGACATAAATAGGTAGCTTGGCAGCATCCTTCTCCAAAACGAAATCCTACGACCCAGTCAAAGTCTTAAACCTTGCAACAACCTCTTCCCTGAGGTAAGAGGTTATCGGGTTATCAATGAAGATGATGTTATCTATTGCCATAAATTGCTCTTCGACATACGAACTGTTGGGGTTTCATGAATCATGTATTAACAAAAGGAACACACCGAAAATAAAGATATATTTTATACATGATTCTCTGAAGGCATTGTTCGTGCGTTTTAATAAAAAATCTGAATATAAAAATAGAGTAAAACGTATTACCTCTCGAAGCGTGTTTTATACAAATTAGTTCGGATATTCTACAGTTCGAGCCCCACAAATGTCGGACCTCTAGTTCAGACACACCAACAATGGACGGAAGAGAGAACTTTTGGATATTCACCACTATGATCGTGCTAGCAATCTCGTGGAGACAATCCGCCGTATCCGTGATGTTTTAGTCATGGCCCGGATGAGAGAAAATCCTTTTTCTTTCTTGCGTCTCAAAGACAACACAAGAACACACATCCGTTTCTCTCTATTTTAGCAACCCTTCGTTATGTCCCAAAAGCATTTTAAAAAATATATATATATATAAACTTAAATCAGCAATCGTTGCTTTGATCATCCCCTGCTCATGCATGACATCGTGCATGATGGTCAAGAATCGCCGACCGTTCATGCACGATTTCGTGGATGATGGTCAGCGGTTGATGGCCATCCAAGTTTCATGCATGTTCTTCGTGCACATGCATGAAGCTTTAAATATTATTTTTTATTAGTTATTAAAAGTCTTTAATTAATTAATTAATTAATTAAATGAATAAATAATTAATTAATCAATCTTTTTGAAAAAATAAAAAGAATTTAATCTTTATATGTATATTTGGGAATACATTAACATATATTTACATTGGGCATGTATGTGCATCATATGCAAATAAGCTCGTGACTATAATACAAATTAAATTAAATCTCTTTTAATTTAATTTAAAATCGACACAATTCGATTGCAGTAATTGCAAACACATTTTGCAACATTATTTCTCTCTTGTTCCACGTTATCCTAATTATTTATGGTGTGTGACATCCCTAGATTCATCACTAAGCTGGTAGTAAGACTTGTGCTAACACATTAGTACTCCCAAAAGAATTAATTGTCCCGATTAATTTTTGGGTCTTACAAGCCATGATTGACATGTAGCAATATGTCATGACTACCCAAATAGTGTGAATGCTTTAAGAATATAATGAACCTGTCAGTTTTGGCTACAGTGTAATTCAATCCATCTGTTTTACTATGTCCCGATCAAATAAAGACCATAGAATATTTGTCAAATCACCAATTCGATCATATGCACAAATCTAATTGACATACATTTTATTCGATAAATAAACAATTTATTCTCGATTACAATCCGAGTCGAGGATTTCAATGCAATGTCATAATTAGATCGCATAGGACATCATTATTATACCTTGCACGTAACAAGGAGACAGATTCCTATTGCGTATACGTGCAACTTCGTATATGAACAAACTATGACCATCAGGTATAAAGACAGATCAACGACCCGGCATTATGTGCACCCGTGAACCATAGTTGTTCGACACACAAGTTAACACTATGCCTCAGGTCTAAGGATTATTTACACAATACCAAAGCATGAACAATTAGACATTGACCACGCTAAAAGCTTCCATGTCGCTAATCGTTCCATATACGTAACGTTCAGTGAACTTGTCTAATACAAACACTTGTGTTCTTAACTTAGGCATCACAATGCCTAATGACTTGTGACTCATCATCCCCTTAAATATCTAATACTTAATGGTGAAGTTATGAACACACCGGTCTTAATAGGATTATTAATATCCACTCAATAATCCATCGATCGGGAACAGTTTAAAGATTCATTATAACTATGAACCCGTCACATATATTCTTGACGTCTCAAGAATAGATATAGTTACAACTGATCTTATGGAATCATTCATAAATATAAAATAATAGGACAAATGAATGAATACGTCATTGCCATTAATTAAATAATAATAATGAAAGTACAACTGAAATCCCTAATATGTAACTATTACATAGTAGCTTTAGGACATACATCCAACATGAACAAGGGTGCAAGTTGGTTGGAATGAAGTTGATGAACTGTAGGTTGTTGCTACCAGGACTAAGCATTCTGGCTGGAAGCGTGTCACAAAGAGCTTGAGCAACAAAGGCAGGGCCACCATGACAAATTGACTAGCCTTCCTAAGTATACATTAGTACGCGTGCATCATTTGTACCACCATCATCGCCGACTTCTCGGAGAAGTCGGTGATGCAGAGAATACATGAGAGATTGCCACAATATATTCCCGATCAGCTGGCTGGGTCCCAGATGATGGTGGTACAAATGATGCACGCATACTATTGTATACTCAGGAAGACCAGTCGATCTGTCATGGTGGCCCTGCCTTTGTTACTCAAGTTCTTCTACGACACGCTTCCAGCCAAAGTATGTTCCAATAATGACCATCAGCAGGAAGCGTTGGTCATTAGTCATCGTGCCTTTGCCTGCAGGAGCAGCGGTGGGTGGCGTAGCTACATTCACCAGTTGAGCCAATTTCAATCAGACTCTGCAGGACAATACGGCGTCAGTCGAGGAGCAGGACATCAGCAAGAACACCTATAATCTTTCTTGGACTCAACAATCACAGTAAATGTTTGCTTGACAAATGAAAGAAATGAAATTGTTGAGCACTACATGTTCAAAGAACTTTCGTTGTACGAGTATATCGTGAAAGATTGACTAATTGTTTCACATCACGTGAATAGATATTTGTTTTTCATCATTCCTCACGCACAACTTCATGAGCACATCAAAATTAACCAAGAAGAACAAGAGGGCAAGGTAGCAAACCTGTATGTATGAAGAACTTGGTCTGATGCTTTGGGCCAGAGTAATCTTTAGAGCATTGACACTAGATAGTGAGTGAAAGAGTTGGGTGTCGCCAAAGTACTAGCAGAAGGCGAGATTTTATAGTGCCGGCTTGCCTCTATGAGGGGCAGTCTTGCTATTCAACAGCTTTCTGGATTCACTTTGTGGTTAAGATTTTATTATCCTTCTTTGTTCGGACAAAATTGCTATTAATCCGAGAAAAGAAAGTTATCCATAAGGACCAATGCTAATGAGTACGCAATTTAATTTAATTTCCTATTAATACGTTGGTTCTTATCTCCAATTGCTCACTAAAATATGGAAGCCACCTGTTTGTTACATATTAGTATATTACGTCCAAATGGGGTTAGATCCGGTCAAACATATCAATAAAATCTACAAAATCTTGATGGTCCTTAATGTAACAAAAAAATAAATAGGTTTCATACTATTGTATTTATTTAATGACAAGCCCAATATAGTGAGCAGAATCGGATATTTCTGTCTATTTTGGGCAAATCAGTTTAAATGAATTGCTTCAATTCAATTTTCTCCAAACATGCTATGTTTTATTACGGGTTGACTCAATCATTATCTAGGGAGAGACTAAAAGAGCATGCAAACTATATATGGTGAGTTTAGTGTATCGTGCCAATTAACCATAAAAGGTAATGACCAATATAAGGAAATAACGATACAAGGTATCGAAAAATAAAACTAAGCATAAAAGGTACATTCCAGAATAATAGAATCTAACCAAAATATAAAAAAAAAAAAATTGAAAAATATGACACTCAAGTTCAATTACATGCTTTTCCAGGAAAAGGAGAAAAATTTATTTACTTGTGTCGCCCATTTATGGAATAAAAGTCCTATGAATAGTAGGAATCACAAGAGTAGCAAATCCTTTCATTCAAAATACAAAAGGTGAAAAAAAGAGGACAATTCGAATCTAGTCTGAATTGAGACATTGCTGTTCTCCATATTGCTAAGAAGTAAAATTGTCAATGCTTGATATAAGCTTTCTTTTACAAGAATGATGAATTGAGTCTCTTCCTTTTTGACTATTTCAATTATGATTGCTTGTTCACATGCCACAGATCCTTACACATGGGAGTCTTTTATCACAATTCAAGTTTTATGATATCAGGAGTGAAGAATTTCACAGTTACAAGTGAGTAAATTGATGATATGGTTGGTGAATGTTACATGTCACTAGAGAAAAAAAAAATTCTTGATAACCTACTTAACTGGTCATGTGTTTGTAACTTACCAACAAGGTTTGACAAGTATGAATATTTTATCATACTTTAAATATTACCAACTCTTTTAGTAATCTATCAATATTTATTTTTATAACTAACTCCATGGAAGTTAGAAAAATTTATTTGAAATTGCCACTTTAATTTAGCTTGTGTACCGATATTCGTCATATTAACAAACTAATTTTAGTCACTTACCAACTTGAAAATTATGTTCATTTCTTTATACTTCCAAGATTACCACATACTTTACATTACTAGCATTTATTTTTCATAACGTACCAATATTTTGAAGTTATTAACTTTTATTCAATATAACCAACTTTGATTTGATCGATGCACCATCGCATTAAAATACCAACTAATCTAAGTCACTTGCCAACTTTTCATCTTACTTGCTTAAAGTACTTATGATTATTCATACCCTAAGGGCATGGTAGTAATTAGTGGGCTACTTGGAATCGAACTAGTACAATAATTCACTGCCAAAGCCCCCACTTAATTTGAGTTCCTCAGAATAGGAATCAAATCCACAACCATCAATTTCTAAGCTAACGAAAGCATGGGAATGCCTTTACAAATCCCTAGTGGTAAAAGAAGTTGATGTAGGTAGATCTAACACCTAGAAATGGGTGAATATGTGTTTAAAGAAATTTTACCAAACTGTTGCGGAATAAAATTAAATTTCCAGTTAAGTCTGAAAGAGGAACAAAAACAGTTTTGAAAGACACCAGATTTCTAAACAGCAAGTAAGCAACGTACTTGAAATAAACAGAGTTAAGGGAAGAAAAATTGTAAATGAATTTTATAGTGATTTGACTTAGATCAACCCTATATCCACTCTCCTACACTAATTGCCTACTGGTTGGATTTCACTATAGAATCAACAGAAAATTTTAACTTATGAATATAAACATTCAGTGATAGATCTCTCTCTAACTCACTAAAACACTCTTTTTGTGTTTTCTCTCTTGATCTCACTTTGTAATGCTCACAGAAGAAGACAAATAAATAAGAGTACCTTTAAACTTTGGAATTTTGAATTCACATTCCCCCTTCTTCTTAACCGAATGACTTCCTTTAAAAACTCCTTCACGCCATACTAGCCATTGGCATTCTCTGGAGGAATTTCTTCCAATTAAACCATTGGACCGAATCTTTCAAAGGGATCGTGTGGCCATTAAAGATAGGAATAGAATTTCCACTTAATTCTGATTGTCTCAAAAAGGAACTTATCTTCTAAATCGATTTCATCAAGTTGTGATTGATTCAATCAGTATTCATATATTCTAAATCGATTTCATCAAGTTGTGATTGATTCAATCAGTATTCATATAAATGGAAAGTAAATTCATTTACCAGGAAACTAGACGTTGTATAATAACTTCCAAATAAGTTCAATCTAGATCTGCATCACAAACTCATTAAGTCTTATGCTGGACTCTTCTTCATTTTAGACAGTATCTCGTTCTAGGCTCATCAAAGTGAGATACGCTTCTAGAAAAGGTTTTCAAAAAATCTTCAGAATCATAGATGATGGAAACAAAAGTTTTGTCAATTCCAAAACTTAGTAAAAGTTTTTTCAACAGAAATGACTGACATCTTTTCATACTTTCAAGAGTATCAACTACTTTAATAATGTACCAACATTTATTTTTGTGGCCTATCACAGTATTTGAAGTTACTCACTTTCATTCAAATTTACCAATCTTAATATGATTGATGTACCATGCTTCATCGAATTAAGATGCCAACATTTTAGTCACTTCCCAACCTTATATCTTGCTTGCTTCTAAAATGCACCAACATTTCTTTTGATTCAAAGGTAACTAACCACTTTAAAAATCTACAGATATTTATTCTCGTGCCTCACCACTTTAACTAACCAACGGCTTAGAAGTGCTCACCTTTATAAGAAACTACCAACCTTAATATTGAAAGTACCAAAAAATGATTAGCGACTAAGTTAGTCACTTAACAATTTTTTACCCATATTTCTTTGTACTTCAAAGACTACCGATTGCTTTAGAAATTTACAGTCTATTTTGATGGCTTATTAATGCCGTGGAAGTTACTAAATTTCTTCAAAATTATCAACCTTAGTTTGATTGTCCTGATGACATTCCTCACATTAATATACCAACTAACTATAACCACTTATCAACTTTTTATCTTGTTAGGTTTTCAAAAGTAACTTTTTACCTTTAGTGATTTACCAACATTTATTCTCGTGGTTTAGTGATGCCTTCAAGTTATTAACTTTTACTCAAAATTTCCAACCTTAATTTGAGTAAAGTGCCAAAATTCATCATATCAAGCCACCAGCCGATTATAGACGCTTACGACATTTTTATCTCGTTAAAAGTACCAACATTCATTTATACTTTCGAGATTACCAACTACTTTAATAATCTACCAACATTTATTATTTTATTTTATCAGTATCTTCAAAGTTACTAGCTATTATTTGCAATAGCCGACCTTAATTTAACCTCCTTTGATATTGGATTGTTCATCTCTATCATAGTGATATGCACTCACTACCAAATGTTGGATGGCACCTATTAGATTCCTTGGACTAGAAAAACGATCAAATGGTTTCACGACGGCCGTGGTCTGACCCACCGTTGTTGGTGAAAAACTCATCCGCTTAGCTTCACTGGTTCAACGATCCTAACTAGGTGAATGTGATAACTGATAAGTCTGGAACCTTTCAACCTCTAGGCTTCGAGTCAAGCCTAGTTATATATAACATCATGACTCACATCACCGCGGAGTGTGCCCAAACTCCAACCATTCAAAATGAGCCAATTGATTGTCTTGCCTGATTTTGTAGAAAAGAAGACTTTCAATATATTTGCGACCCTTTTGAGGCACCGGTTCCATTTCCATGTAATTTTGCAGATACTGGTTTTCTAAAAAGACTTCCCATTCTCTTTGCAAATCCATTTATATCCCAATTCAAGTTGTGTAAAGATTTGTAAACAATCTAATAACAATGTTTAAATCATCATGGTTTTGAAATAAATCTTTCCTAATTTGTTTTCTGTCCAAAATCAAAATTAGACATGATAAATTAGTAGAAAGGCTTTTCGTGCTTGGGCAATCTGTTCAATCTATAAAAGCAGTCATGACACAGCTGGTGGCAGCTACGAAAACAAATGCCTCCGCTCCTAATCCAGCGCCGATCGAAGTGCCCAGAATGTCCCATTGCTAACTAAAACATGGAAGCCACCTATTTGTTATTAGTATTACATATTAGGTCCAAATGAGGTTAGATTCGGTCAATCATATCAACAAAATCTACAAAATCCAGAAAGTCCTTAATTTCATAAACCAAAATAAATAGGTTTCATACTAATATATCCATTTAATGATAAGCCCATTCTATTGAGCAGAATCGGATATTTGTTTCTATTCTGGGTAAATCAATTTAAATGAATTGCTTACATTCAATTCTTCCAAACATGCTTTTTTATTACGTTAACGGGGTCGACTTGATCATTGTCCAGGGAAAGACCAAAAGAGCATGCAAACTGCATGAGGTAAGGTCAGGGTGTAAATTTGTTGTGCCAATTAACCATAAAAGGTAATGGCCAATGTAAGTAAATAACTATACAAGGTATAGCAAAAATAAAACCAAGCATAAAAGAGGCATTCGAGAACGATAGAATTCTGACAACTGAAAATGACAAATATGACACTCAAGTTTTTTTTTTGGTCGAAATGACATTCAAGTTTAATAACATGTTTTTCCAGGAAAAGGAGAAAATTTGGTTACTTGTGTTGCCCATTTATAGGATAACAGTCATGTGAATTATAGGAATGACAAGAGTAGCGTATCCTTTCATTTAAAAAACAAAATGTGAAAAGGAGAGGTTGACCCGAATCAGTCCGGGCTGAGACTTTTTTTTTTTTGGTTTCGGGAGGAACCAGCTTGCACCGGCGGTGCGCCGTAAACCCCCTGGCGACGCTAGCGGGGAAACCACCACCCCGACATCACGCTTAAGTCACCATGTAGTAGCTAAGACTGCCTCCCTGCTTCGCAGATGATTTGAACCTTGGCCTCCACCGGGGAGGTCCAAGGCCCTACCATCTCCGCCACCTTGGTCGGTGGTTGGTCTGGGCTGAGACATTGCTGCCCTCTGTATTGCTAATGTAACATCCCAGATTTTCAGTCCCGATTTCTCTTGAGTAAATCGGGCATTTCATTGATATGCCTATAGGGCTGTTCTCGAAAGCTGATCACTCTTGAGATAACTAGACTATCTAGGGAAACCATTAAGGAATTTTAATGCAAGAGACTTGAGAATTTGACCAGGGATCGGTTACTCAACCATGCTCATCTGCCGAGATCATTAGAGCACATATATAAATTAATTAGATATCAGAGATAGGTCGGTTTGACAGAGATGTGTAACTGATCGTGGGTGACTCCACTAAATTGGAAAATTCTCGTCAACCGACACTAATTTGATTTCTCTGTCGTTTTGGTACCTTGTATCCGTAATTGAATTCTCGATAGTTTCACGACAATCGAGAGTCACCAATGTGTCGAGTGGGTTCATAATGGCTCGAAGAAAATCGACCACAAGTCATTTGCATTAAAAATTTCTGAAAACTACCCGGTAGCCTAAGTCACGCTAAAAACGTGCCGAACGAAAATTAACTGTGAATTCAAGTCCGATTTCAGAAATTAAAGATTATGTCATGTCACAATAAATTCTAAGAGCATCGACTCAGTCTCAGAAAATTTTTCTAACAACCGAGACTTTTTGAGAAAAAGTCTCGGTTTAAGACTGTTTTTGTGCAGAAAAGGCCGGGATTGATTTTGATTACAAAATTGAGAAGCTTGATGGAAGTATGGATGTGGGAAAATGTCAATTTAAACATTGAGATGTCAATTGAAATTATGGATGCCAAATGGGACTGATTTCAGAAGGAATAAGTGACCAATTGAAGCCATCTCTTCCAAAATTCGTGTGCCCCCTCCCCCTAGCCATTTTGGACCACTTTAGAGGTTGTTGGGCATGCGTGGATGGCTCAATGACAGCCATAGATTGCCGGCTTCTTGGACAAGGCTTGGGAGACAAAAATGTGGAAAAGCTTGGCCAAGGGGCCCTCCATCTCTCCCTCATCCTTGTCTCTCTCTCTCTCTCTCTCCTCTCCCTTAACCGGACCAGCACCTCATTCCCTCTCTCCCTCAGCTTGCTCGACGCTAGCAACCAACAGGAGAAGCCGGAGTTGCCGTCACCGTCGCACGCCACCCACATCACCGCTGTTTCACGCGCCACCGCCCGTGCGTACACCACATGCACACACTGCGCCTTGCTGCCTCCCTCTCGCCATCTAGCAGCTTCCTCTCATCGTCCCAAGCCTAGCTGGGGCTATCCATAGCTGTTTCTTCGCCAGTAAACCTCCACCTAGGCCCGGTTTGGCCTATTCTTGCATTCTCGATCAATTCCCGCATAAACCGAGCTGTTTTCCACTCATTTCCAGCCAAGATCAGCAAGCTTTGTTGTGGGTATTTCAGCACCTTTGGAGCCCATTTTGAGGTGCTTGTGGGCCTCGGTTCTAGGCCCGCTTTGGAGTAAAACCTCCCCCTCGACGTTCCTAACGTATCAGTCCGAGCAGATTGTTAAACGGGTGAGTTTAGCTCACTAATCCCTTATTAGTATGCTAATGATACTTAAGGGTTGATTAGTGTTAATTAAGAATGATTAAGTGGTTAGATTAGTTTAGAATAATTAAATTAGTGACTTATTGATGCATGTTAGGTGATTAGACTTAGTTATTAGCAAGTAGAGAGCTTCTAATATTTATTGAACGAACCTCGGGATTTTTCCCAGTTTGTCTCGGCTTCTAATTAGGCATTACGGGCCTAAATTGGATTTATTGTATTTATTTAATAATTTTCAGAATTAATATATTTATTTATTTATTTTCCCAAAAATTAGACCAGGATGGTCAACGACCGGGATTTTATGCTGATTATTGTAATGCAGTCTATTTAATTTATTGAGTGCTAGATTGTGCTGAATTGAATTATTAATGATTTTTATGATTATTTTCATAAATTAATTCATTTTGAATCATTAATTGGAAAATAATTGGGTGTCGGTTAACAACGCCAAAAATGTTTTGGTAGACTACGAGAAAATGGTGGGATTTGTGGGAAAGAAATTATTATATTTTAACTAAGGCCAACCGTGTACCAACACACGGCATTTTATCGAAAATGATAAAAATGATTATTTGTTTGTTTGTTTGGAATGGTATATATACCGGCTTGATGACTCTATGGAGCATCTTGAGACAGGACGATATGATCTACTAGCTCATTGAATCTACAGGTTATCTTAAGACAGTACGATATGATATACCAGCTTGATAATTCACAGATCATCTTGAGACAATACGATATGATAAATTGTGTGTATACTAGCTTGGTGACTCTACAGATTATCTTGAGACAATACGGTATGATTTTATAACTCGATGACTTTATATGTCATATGGAGATAGGTTAATCTACTGTCTATATATCACCTAGGGTGAGTAGTCTTGGATGTTGATTAGACTTATTGATAGTATGGAATGGGCTGACCAAGAAATGGTCGTGATGATATGTAATCGACTAGGTTGATAGATCGATAATTCGATCGCAATTGATTGGGTGGTGTGATGCAATGTGTTCGTGTATATCTGATATATATACTGACTTGTAGGAAGGAACTAAGGCCAAGGTAAGTCATCTGTCTTGTGTTGTGCTTAGGCAGCCCTAAGGTGTATTTGCTTCCTAATCGAGTTTTAGGGGATAGAACTTGCTGAGACATAATCTCATATTGGTTGTGGGACAACATTTCAGGTCCCTAGATGCAATAGACCTAGATTTTGAAGATCTCGAAAGTCTGGAGCAGTCCGCTGAAGGCTCTAGTTGGAGTGTGGAGGATGATGAAAAAGAGGACAAGGACCCGTAGTTTGTGGAACCCCACCCCCGTTTGTAGACCTTGATTCTGAACTTGTTTAAGTTGAATCTAGAGTAGTAGTCCGCCATATATATGTGTGTGTGTGTGTTTGTGTGTGTGTGTGCGCGCGCGCACTGGTTTGCAATGTATATAAGCTTGGTTGTTTTGGAAAATTTGGAATTTAGTCCTACTTTCCTATCCCATTGTTTTATTGTCTTGGGATATTTTTATCTACTTCCGCATGCGTATTAAAATAAAAAGGTCGGCGATGTGTCATGGGACGTCGCTATAAATCGACCAGGTGAGGGATGGGCATGCATTCGAGGATCGGGCGTGACTACTAAGATGTAAAAATTGTGAATGGTTGACATACTCTTTTTGTTATGAGGATGAAAAATCCAGCCTCTTCCTTTTATTGCTCTCCCACTTATGATTGCTTGTTCACTTACCTCGGATCCATACTCATGGGAGTCTCTTGTCACAAATCATGTTTTATGATATCGGGAGTAAGGAATATCATAGTTTGAGATCAAATCCATACGGGCATTTTTGGCATTTCATGGATAAAAATCTGTACAAGTTACATATGGGTAAATTGGTAATATGGTTGGTGAATGTTAAATCAAGACCAAAAAAAATGTCTTGATAACCTATTTAACTGGCCTATGTTTATAACTTACCAACAAGTTTTGACAACTACAAATATTTTCTCATACTTCAAAAATTACCAAATATCTTAATAATCTATCAATGTATATTTTTATGACTTGCCAACACCATGGATGTTAGAAATGAATATCAATATTCGTCATGTTAAGACACAACCTAATCTTAATCACTTATCAACTTTTTATCTCGTTGGATTTTGAAGATTATGTACATTTGTTTATACTTCTAACATTACCATATACTTTATGTACTAACATTTATTTTTATAACATACCAATATCTTTGAAGTTACTAACTTTTTTTCAAAATAACCAACTTTGATTTGATTTATGTAATAGCATTCGTTGCATTAAAATACCAACGAATGTTAGTTACTTGCCAATTTTTCACCTTACTTGCTTATGCAAAGTAATTATGATTTTTTTAATAATCCAAATGCACAGTAGTAATTATCGGACTACCTAACAATGAACTAGTAAAATAATTCACTACCATAGCCTCCACTTAATTTGAGTTCCCCATAATAAGAATTAAATTCATAGCCATTAATTTCTTAGTCGAAAGCACAGAAATGCCTTTACCCCGGGATCAAATCCCTACTAGTAAAAGAAGTGACAACATTTCTTCATACTTCCAAGGTTATCAACTACTTTAATAACGAACCAATATTTATTTTCGTGGCTTATCAACATCTTTGAACTTACTCACTTGCATTAGAAATTACCAACTTTAGTTTGATTGATTTACCATGATTCATCGTATTAAGATGCCAACTAATTTTAGTCACTTACCAACTTTTTATCTCACTTGCTTTAAAAATTTACCGACATTTCTTTATGCTTCAAAGATAACTAACCACCTTAATTATCTACAAATATTTATTCATGTGCCTTACCAACGCCAAGTGCTTACTTTTATAAGAAATTACCAACCTTAATTTAAAAAGTACCACATCCATCAGCAACTAATTTAGTCACTCGACAATGTTTTAACCTATATATCTTTGTGCTTCAAAGACTACCAATTAGTTTAAAAATCTACCTAAATTTATTTCTATGGCTTATTAATGCCATGAAAGTTACTAACTTTACCCAAAATTACCGACCTTAATTTGACTTTTGTATTGACATTCCTCACATTAATATACCACCTAACTATAACCACTTGTCAACTTTCAATCTTGTCAAGTTTGGAAAAGTAAAACAAAACCACTGACTCCTTTAATAATTTCCCAACATTTATCCTTGTTGTTTACTTAAATTAAAATAAATAAATTGTTATATTTTGTTATTTTGAATTTCTTATATTGAAATTCAAAAAATTATTATATTGAAATATAATTTTAAATTTATTAATATAAAAAGTTTGTTATTTGAGACAAATAACTTTATTATTATGGATGTTAAAAATCATATTCAACTTAAACCCACCTCCCCATGAAATAATTTTATCCGATCTATATTCCCCTTATATCCGACTTTCTCCTATCTTAAATAAGCATCAAACACAAAATATAATAAATTTTATCTCAACTATTAAATACAACGGAAAAGCTTAAAGTGGGTTATATGAGTTGGTATTTATTTTTATAGTTAAGTTTAAGCATGGATGTGTTTTAGTAATATGGGTTAGGTTGGGTATGGGTTAGCTCAGAATCAAATTGAGTTTGGGTCATTAAAAATATATTGCATGAAAATGGGTCAATATGGGTCAAATTATTTTCAATGAGACTTAACCCACCCCTCTGACGCCCCAAGTGAACAATGGTACATAGCTTGACACTTGAAAGATACCCATATCATTTTGCATCAATAATATTGGATTGTTCTGTTTGCCTTGAGCATATACTAAGCTAAAAGTTGAATTGGTTCTTTCAATACTATAATCAAAGTAGATTTTAGAGTCAAATGTAGTTCATTACGGAAAATTCAGTAAAAATAATTATTTGCAATTGTATTCCATTTTTGTTTGTATTATATTTGCAGTGGAAAAGGTACAGAGGAGCAAACATAGGACACGATCTGTGTCTAATCAAGTTACGGTAACTTCCTACATTCTTTCAAAACAAAGCCCAAGCTGCCTGCAAGTCATCAATTTTCGATCTGCTTCTTCACAATTCCTTCGAAAATCCCATCTGAGCGAAAGTTACAGTTGGCACGTCTGGGATAGACAGAACTGGGCAGCTGAAAACGGAGAGAGAAGTGTCCAGGTGGACAAGGGTTTCCTGTTCTGCTTTCAACCGTGTTCCCACCTATCGCAATCTCTCCTTCGATCAAGACCTCGCCATCCATGTTGAATTCACAGCTAAGGGCTGCAGCTTCCACTACATATACATCACCATGTGAATCAGAATCAACCAAACGGAGAATACTCAAAATTTAGTAATTTGCTTCTTGACCTACAAATATTGAGGTTTTTTTAGGCCATCGGAGACTTACTTTGATCTATTCTGACCCCTGGAGGCGAAACGTTAAACAGGTAACAGTCTTCAGACTCTGCAAGGGTCACACGCCCTGTGATGGATCCTGCAAGCTCCACTTCCGCATTCCAAACCGCTCCAACTCCAGCACTACAGGTGGCAGCGGCACCTGTCGTATTGAGCGGAGAAAACGCCCCGCTGATGTTGCATTTTCTTCCATGAGAACCACGACAGGGCACGGAAAAATGAGGTTGTCCCTCTGAACGCCCCTCTCGTGCTATCACTTCATAGAACACCTCATCAGTGACATAAATAGGTAGTTTGGCAGCATCCTTCTCCAGAACGAAATCCTGTGGCCCAGTCAAAGTCTTAAGCCTCGCAACAACCTCTTCCCTGAGGTAAGAGGTGCTCGGGTTATCAATGAAGACGATGTTATCTATTGCCATAAATCGCTCTTCGACATGCGAACAAGGGTGCAGGTTGGTTGGAATGAAGTGGATGAACTGCAGGTTGTTGCTACCAGGACCAAGCATTCTGGCTGGAAGCGTGTCGCAGAAGAACTTGAGCAACAAAGGCAGCGCCACCATGACAAACTGACTGGCCTTCCTGAGTATACAATAGTATATGTGCATCATTTGTACCACCATCATCTGGGACCCAACCAGCTGATCAGGAATATACTGTGGCAATCTCTTGCGTATTCTCTGCATCGCCGACTTGCGGGCTGGCCTTTCCCCTTGGAGATGAGGCCCAAAGTATGTTCCAATAATGACTGTCAGCTGGAAGCGCTGGTCATTAGTCATCGTGCCTTTGCCTGCAGGAGCAGCGGTGGATGGCGCAGCTGCCTTCACCAATTAAGCCATTTTCAATCAGACTCTGCAGGACAATACGGCGTCAGTCGAGGAGCAGGACATCAGCAAGAACATGTATAATCTTTCTTGGATTCAACAATCACAGTAAAAGTTTGCTGGACAAATGAAAGAAATGAAATTGTTGCATGTTCAAAGTACTTTCGTTGTACGAGTATATCATGAAAGATTGACTAATTGTTTCACATCATGTGAATAGATATTTGTTTTGTCATCATTCCTCACACACAACTTCATGAGCACATCAAAATTAACCAAGCAGAACAAGAGGGCAAGGTAGCAAACCTGTAAGTATGTGGAACTTGGTCTTATGCTTTGGGCCAGAGTAATCTTTAGAGCATTGACACTAGATAGTGAGTGAAAGAGTTGGGTGTCGCCAAAGTACCGGCAGAAGGCGAGATTTTATAGTGCCGGCTCGCCTCTATGAGGGGCAGTCTTGCTATTCAACAGCTTTCTGGATTCACTTTGTGGTTAAGATTTTATTATCCTTCTTTGTTCGAACAAAATTGCTATTAATCCGAGAAAAGAAAGTTATCGATGCGGACCAATGCTAATGAGTAGGCAATTTAATTTAATTTCCCATTAATACGTTGGTTCTTATCTCCAATTGCTGACTAAAATATGGAAGCCACCTGTTTGTTACATATTACGTCCAAATGGGGTTAGATCCGGTCAAACGTATCAACAAAATCTACAAAATCCTGATGGTCCTTAATGTAACAAAAAAAATAAATAGGTTTCATACTATTGTATTTATTTAATGACAAGCCCAATATAGTGAGCAGAATCGGATATTTCTTTCTATTTTGGGCAAATCAGTTTAAATGAATTGCTTAAATTCAATTTTCTCCAAACATGCTATGTTTTTTTTACGTTAACGGGTTGACTCGATCATTATCCAGGGAAAGACTAAAAAGAGCATGCAAACTGTATAAGGTGAGTTCAGTGTATTGTGCCAATTAACCATAAAAGGTAATGGCCAATGCAAGTAAATAACCATACAAGGTATCGCAAAAATAAAACTAAGCATAAAAGGTGCATTCCAGAATAATAGAATTTGAAAAGAAAAAAATTGAAAAATATGACACTCAAGTTCAATTACATGCTTTTCCAAGAAAGGGAGAAAATTTTATTTACTTGTGTTGCCCATTTATGGAATAGAATTTGATATAGCTAGTATAATTACCTAGAGGGGGGTGAATAGGTATATAAAAAAAAAAAATCTCTTTTGATTTGAAAGCAATACTAGATAATCAATAGAAAGGAAGTTATCCTTTAGATAATGAAACGAACTATGATCAAAGTAAAACAGAGAGTAGGGAAGAGAAAATTCAACACGAGGTTTATAGTGGCTCGGCTTGTTTCAAACCTACGTCCACTTTTTCGCACCGACCCATTGGCTGGATTTCACTATGAATAAAAGAGATGTTACAGCAATGCTCTTCCTTGATTCCACAGTATGGATGTTCTACCACACTTTCTCAAGGTATCTCATAATATGAACTCTCTTCTGTATACAAGGATTTCGCTCGTAAATGAATTGACTACGAATCAAGGAGCTTCGGACTTTGGAATTCTTCTATCGCGCACTTGCTCGAACAACTCCGGAACGTCTTCCTTTTATACTCCTTTATGCCATCATACCCGTTGGCACTTACCAAAGGAATTCTTCCAATCTTCCCGTTGGACGAGAATCAATTTGGAAGATCATTCGAGCTATTAAAGGAACATGTCGATAGCCCATCAATCATGCTCGCCCATACAATCGGGATCTTGTTTCCATAAGAAGAACCTTCCAAGAATACTTAGCCAATCATCGGATCCTTAATCAATCTTGATTCAAATAAAGGAATCCGTTATCTCATATCCAGCCAAGAGATCTTCTCCAGTCGATAAGGCTAAGTCCATAATGAATCAAACAGATCTGGATAACCTTATTTCAAATGGATTAGAAGCATCACCGAGAATAGACTTTAAGTCTTGAGTCGCGTAGTCAGGAAGTCTTCAGACTTTGAATAGTAGAGTCTGCGCAGATCTTGGACTAGACCGATAGAAACGTTTTGTCGGCTTCAAAATATTCCGAGAAAGATTTCTCCAACAATCTCCCCTTTTTATGGTGACAAAACTTTCTGCAGATTTGAAAAACTTTGACTGCAAAACATTTCTCAAGCAATATGGATATCTCAAAAGATTAATGACTTAATGATAACACTAGAATCTGCATCCACAGAAAGTAGGTTAGTTTGGCATATAAAGTCATTCACAAGATATCAATAATACTTAACATCAAAGCAGCAGTCAAATTCAAATCCACACCATATTCAGTCCAAATCCAGACACACAAACAAACTAAAAAATTAGACAAGATAAGTTCAAAGTTGTTCAAAGCTTGCATCTCTCCCCCTTTTTGTCATCATAAAAAAAAAGGTTTGAGATGAAAAAGAAGTCAAATTTGCTTGGGAATGTGGACAAGCTGGAAATCTCCCATAAACGAACGATGCCTTCCAGCTTTTCAAGTCTTCCCTTAGATGAGCCACTTCTTCTCCTTTAGCATTGGCTTGAATTTGAGTAGAAAGGGCTTGAATCTGATCAAACAGGAAACGGAAGAAACTTGTCCAGCATTCTTTAGATTCTGAACCTCGCACTCCAAGGTATATATTGACCTCGCATTTCCAAGAGAACATCAATAATTCTGCGAAAGTCTGCTGTGTTATCAGTCTGCGTACTAGCTTCAGCACGGTCTGATGGAGTAAAAGCAAACGATGGTATATCAGCATAATTGCGCAGATTTGGCGATGAAGCACCATGACCCTCTTCAGGAAATTGAGAGGCATAAACGTCCTCTGGATCTGCAGGAGAACGACTAACTCCTTCACTGGTAACAGGATGGAATGTCGCTCCTCTTTGCTCCTTATCTCCCCTTGTTTCTATGGCTTCATGGGGAGAAGAGTGTGTTTCAGGCTCTTCTGCCTCTTGATTAGCTCTTTCTTCTTCTTCTTCGAATCTCTCCTCCTCTATTCTTTCTTCAGCTCTTCTCTCCTCTTTTTTCTTCTCTGCTTCTTGCTCCTCTGCTTCTCTTTCTTCTTCTCTTTCTTCTCTCTCTTCTTCTTCTCTCTCTTCTCCTTCTCTCTCTTCTTCTCTCTCTTCTCCTCCTTCTCTCTCCTGTTCCTCTCTTTCCTCTGCTTCCTTCTCTTGTCGTTCCATTAATTCAGGAACAGAATGACTTAGCTTCTTCAAAGCTATAGCAAAGATAGTGAGATCATCCTCATCATCCTCATCCTCAATAAAGAGAGCCATTCTCTTTTTGGATGAAGCAACCATTGGCTCCTTCCCTTTCCTTTTCGATGCAGAAGGACCATGATGAGTCTTGACAGGGGTTTTCTCCTTGAATTTTTCCAATGCCTTGTTAAGATCTTTCAGACGCATTTTCTGCACCATTTTTAGCCCTACCACCATTTGGTCACACGGTCGAACACACATAATTTGGTGGCTGAATATTCAAGTGGCTGAATATCTTTGTTACAAGACTGGATAAGGAAGTTGTCCCTTGTCCTTCACCATTGCTCTATACATGTGGAATAGAATGGTGTGAGGAAGAGAAAACTTTTTCCCTGCATTGATTGCATACATCAATTTTGCCTCTGAGTTGGAAACATCAGTCTTTGAAGTTGCTTTTGGTTTGAGGCAATTGATCACAATCTTGTGAAGAATGATGTTGTTTGCACGCATCCTTGAGTAGGTAATCATTCCCTCTGTTATTCTGTCTTTGACAAGTTCCAATGTTGTGCGAGCAATAGAGACATTGATTAGTTGATACCTTCCTCTTTCAACTCCGATCACATCCGCCAGCATATTCACATCAACCACAAAGTCCTGATCTCGGACACTGAAAGATATTTTATTCGCATCCAAGAAACTAAGATTGGAATAGAAATATGCAGTTAATTGAGCATAACCCTTTGTGGTGTCAGTACAGAACTGTTCTAATTGAAGATAATTGAACTTTTCTCTCAAGTTCATATTCACAGCATCCAGGAAGTCAAAATCTACACTCCTAGGGTTTATCACCCCACGTTTCAGCAATCTGGAGTATAAATCCTTATGTTCCTTTGATCTAAACAAATCCGTCCTCTTCCCTCCAATATTCGCTGCAACACCCATTCTCGGTTGAAATTGGCTGTACAGTTTATCATCATCATTTCCATCCGTCGAATTAAATCCCCCAACACGTGGGTCACTTGGAATGTTCGCAAGGGCTTCTTTACGCCATTCCTCTACGAGCAATTCCCAAATCTTCCATTCTTCGCAGAGAATATGTACTCGTTCCCATATCCCTTATCTTTAACAAACTCATCGATATATTTCAACGGGGTACCGGTACTCTTTAAAGCACGATAAAGCTTATAAATAAAGCTTGGTTTTTGAGTTCTTACAGGATCGGCGTCTTCGATGATTTCTTCTTCCTGTTGATGACCCACACCCTGTGGACTAGATGGTGGAGAATGACGCGGTTGAGAATGTTGCGGGCTTTGTTGCTGGCTCGGTGAATCCTCTTCCCCAGTAAGATCAAAGTGAGTAGGCCCCTCACTCATTCGCTGTGGTCCCCTGCTTACAATCCTCAAAGACTTTCTTGAAGACGACATCTTTCTTTATCCTTGAAAGATTCTTTGCTTGACTTTCCCAAGAAAAAATGACAACTTTTTCGAAGATTAAATAATGGAGGAAGACAGGAATGGAGGATCGATGCTTTTAGGGTTTTGGAGTTATACCAAGAGAAATCGACTGTAAATAGCCCAGTCGAAAGAGAAAATACCAAAGGTCATAAAGGAAGGTGAAAATGTGCCTTTTTAAAACTTATCTGCCTTTTTCAAAAACAAACAACTGCCATTTTAAAATAGTTTTGGAAAGGTAAATTTGTACGGAAATTTACGATAGCATAAATCAATTATCACAGATCGTACCTTTTCGAGATTTAATATAAAAGAGAATAACTTACAGTCAAGACCCATGATTGTCTGAGTCTGAGAGTTTGAGAGTCTCTAGACTTTAACTTCTTCAAGCTTAAAAATGTTGAGTTTGGAACGGATGATTTCAAATTGATTTTTCTCCAAAGGCTTTGTAAATATATCCGCCAGTTGGTTCTTTGAGTCAACAAACTGAATCGAAACTTCTCCATTTTGAACATGATCTCTAATGAAGTGATGTCGAATCTCTATATGCTTTGCTCTTGAGTGAAGAATAGGATTTTTGGTAAGATTAATTGCGCTGGTGTTGTCACAGTTAATCTCCATGCATGATTCTTCAATTCCAAAGTCTCTTAGTTGTTGCTTTATCCATAGAATTTGTGAGCAACAACTTCCGAGAGCTACATACTCGCCCGCTTTGTAGAAAGAGCTACTATACTTTGCTTTCTTGAAAACCAAGATACTGTTCTGTTTCCAAGTAACTGACAAGTACCCGAGGTGCTCTTTCTATCAACTCTGCAACCAGCTAGATCTGCGTCTGAGTATCCAAGAAGAGTGAAGTCTCCCTTTTTGGGATACCACAGACCGATACTTGGAGTTGAAGCAATGTACTTGATAATACGCTTTGCAGCACTGAGATGAGATTCTTTAGGGTCTGCTTGAAATCTAGCACAAATGCAAACACTAAACAAAATGTTAGGTCTAGAAGCAGTAAGATAAAGAAGTGAACCGATGATACTTCTGTATAGCTTCTGGTCAACTTTCTTTCCTCCTTCATCTTTGTCTATCTTCAAGGAACTTGACATTGGTATATCAATCTTTTTGCAATTTTCAGTCAAACTTCTTGACAAGATCATTAGCATATTTTTCTTGATGAATGAATGTTCCTTCCTTCAATTGTTTCACTTGAAGTCCAAGAAAGAAGGTTAATTCTCCCATCATACTCATTTCAAATTCATCATGCATAGACTTAGAGAATTTCTTGCCTGAGACTTTCATTAAAGGATCCAAAAATGATATCATCAACATATATTTGAACAAGCAAGAAACTTTTGCTTTCTCTTTTGATAAATAGAGTAGTATTTACTTTACCTTTGACAAAGCCAGTTTGAATTAAAAACTTACTTAGCCTGTCATACCAAGCTCGAGGTGCTTGCTTTAATCCATACAAGGCCTTTTTCAGTCTGAATACTGAGTCTGGCTTCTTTGGATCTTCAAACCCAGGTGGTTGTTCCACATAGACTTCCTCATGGATAAATCCATTTAGGAAAGCGCTTTTGACGTCCATTTGGAATAACCTGAAATTCTTATAGCAAGCAAAAGCAAGTAATAATCGAATTGCTTCTAACCTTACTCTGGTGCGTAGGTCTCATCATAGTCTATCCCTTCCTCTTGCGTATATCCCTTGGCCACGAGTCTTGCTTTGTTTCTTACGACTTTTCCTTTCTCGTTCATCTTGTTCCGAAAACCCATTTAGCTCCAATAATGATTTACCTTTTGGTTTAGGAGTCAATTCCCGGACATCATTAATGCTGAATTGTCTCGAGTTCTTCTTGCATAGCTTCAATCCAGCTTTCATCGGATAAAGCTTCTTCTATGCTTTTGGGTTCTACTTCGGAAATAAGAGCCACGGCACTAGACTCTTCACGCCTTTTGGATCTTGTGCGAATTCCTTCATTAATGTCGCCAATAATGAGATCTTTGGGATGACGGACTTATGCTTCCGATTCTTGGTTGATTCGTTAGGATGATGATCACTTCCTTCATTTGAATCTTCAATAATCGTTTGTTCTTTGGTCTTTTAGAGTCTGGTGCTTCTTGAGATTTAGACTTTATAGAGTTTGGAGCGATTCAGATTCTTCAAGATGAGTCTCGAGTAGATTCATTTTGCATAGAATCTTGGAATTTGACATTCATTGATTCCTCCACAGATTGACTCTTCTTGTTATAGACTCGTAGGCTTTGCTTGAGGTAGAATATCCAAGGAAGATGCCTTCGTCGATTTTTCTTCAAACTTACCAACTCGATCATTTGCATTTTCAATATAAAGCATTTGCATCCAAATATATGAAAATATGAAACAATAGGCTTTGAATAATTCATAGGGGTTTTTTCTAGAATAGGCCTTAGAAAAACTCTATTGATGATATAACATGCTGTTGAAACAACTTCAGCCCAAAATCGTGAAGAGACGTTACTTTCAATTAGGAGAGTTCTAGCCATTTCTTGAAGAGATCTATTCTTTCTTTCTACAACTCCATTTTCCTCTGGAGTATATGGAGAGGAAAACATATGCTGAAAACCCGATTCATCACAGAATTTTGTAAAATCTTGATTTTCAAATTCGCCTCCATGATCTGTTCTTATACTAGAGATAGCATATCATTTTCATTTTGAACTCTTTTAGCAAACTTTTCAAAATAAGAGAAGGTTTCAGACTTACTTGCTAGGAAGTATACCCAAGTAAATCGAGAGTAGTCATCCACAATTACAAGGCAATATATCTTACCTCCAATGCTTTGAGTTCTGGTTGGTCCAAAGAGATCCATATGCAACAGCTGCAATACACATTTAATGGAAACTTGATTTATTGGTTTAAAGGAATTTCTTACCTACTTTCCCAATACGCATGGAGTGCATAGATCAGACTTTTGGTAAGTCAAATTTGGTAGACCTTGAACAAGCTTCTTTGCTGAAATTTTGGCTATCTGCTTCATATTGATGTGTCCAAGCTTTTTGTGCCATAAGCTTGCTTTGTCTTGAATTGAGATTAAACATTGTGATTCATCTGGTTTCACATCCAAGAGGTAGATATTTCCATGTCTTCGACCCATAAACGACTAAGTAGAGTCTTTCTTGGTTCCGAACATATTCCCTCTTGAAAACTGATTTTGAAACTAGTATCACAGAGTTGACTAATACTGAGCAGATTGTAGTTAAGTCCTTTCACTAGGGAAACGTTGTTTATTGAGAGGTTCCCAATCTTTATAGTTCCAAATCCCACAATTCTTCCTTTGTTGTTTCCTCTAAAAGAGACTTTTCCACCATTTACTTGATCAAGCTTTATGAAGCAATTTGAATCTCCTGTCATGTGTCTTGAGCATCCACTATCCAGATATCATTTTACATTTTTCTTGATAGTGACCTGCATTTAAAAAGGAGACTCAAACTTTCTTTGGTACCCATATTTTCTTGAGTCCATTGGTGTTAGTATGAAATGCAGTATTTGCCCATACTTTCTTAACAGGTTTCCAGACCATAGGACACTCTTTTTCAAAATGATCCGTACTATTGCACTTTGAACATCTCGAGAGCATTTCGACCTTGGTTTTACAAAAACCTTTTGAAATGTTTTCTGTAAGTATCTCTTGTAAGTCTTTGCTTAATTCTTTCATTTACTTTAGGAAAATCAATTAAATGAATTGTTTCTTCGTCATTCCTAAACCAGATTTATTGAAATATGGTCTTTGAGCGAGAAAGAATCTTTTCAAGTTTCTCGGATCCTAATGAAAATCTTTTTGAAACATTTGATAGGTCATTTTTAAGAATGCATTTTCTTTCAAAAGATTGACTTCACTTTCTTTAAGAGATGAAATATTCATGTCTAAACATTCCAACTTTTCTTTCAAAGCATTCTCCTGTTGTTTTAGTGTAGAGTTTTCCTTTTTAAGTTCGGAAATCCTTTTGAGAGAAGTTTTAAGACTAAAACACAGCTCATCAATGTATTTAGAAACTTTAATAGGAATTTTAAAGTTACTTACCTTTAATTCACTGTCTCGAGTCTCGAGTCTATTTAGAGTTTGAATCGAGTCCGATTGTGCCATCGGACATATGTTGGCATAATCATCATCGTTTTCTTCACATTCTGTGTCACTCCAGGTTTCTGCTTTAAGAGCCTTACGATACTTTTTAGCTTTTCCTTTCTTCTTTCTCAGAAGAAGACAGTTGGGTATGATGTGTCCATTTTTCTTGCATTCAAAAGACTACATCCTTGTTTGATTCATCATCATCAACGAGACTTGGTCGATGCTTTTGAAAGCTCTGTTTCCTTGGATTGAATCTTCTTCCTTTTCGTTCAGCTTTCTAAATCTTCTTATCATAAGAGCAAGTTCCTCATCGTCCATATTGTCTTGAATCTGTAGCATCGAATCATCATTAGATTTTAATGCAATGGATTTCTTACCTTTAGGATCTTCATCTTCATTGATTCGCTCCACTTCATAAGACTGAAGAGTTCCAACCAACTCATCGACAGATAGTGGCATGATTCTTTGTGTCTCTCTTATTGAAGTCTTTATATGGTTCCAATCCTTGGAGAGTCCTCGCAGCAACTTGTTTACCTTCATGGGATAGAAATTGGTTGACCTTGATTTTCAAGACCATTCACGATATTTGTAAAACGACTAAACATGTCGGTTATAAATTCTCCGATATCATTTTGAAGGCTTCATATTGACCGAGGAGAATGTTGATTCTAGTCTCCTTCACTCGATCTGTTCCTTCATAGATGATATGTAATCTATCCCAGATTTCTTTTGCTGTATCACAAGAAGATATTGTTATATTCAGTAGGTGACAAAGCACAATATAAAGAATAAATTGCTTTTGCATCGAGTGCTTGTCTCTTAATTATCTCTTCCTGAGTCATTTCTCTTGACTCAACGGTTTCTTTTCCTCTCTCGAGACAGATGCAGCTTTAGGAATAATTCATTTTTCTACAACGTCCCATTCCAGAGGATCCTTTGATCGTAGGAACGCTTTCATCTTGTTTTCCAGATGTTGTAATCCTTTCCATCAAAGTAGGGTGGTCTGGTATTGCTTTGCCCTTCCACCAGCCCTGAAGCTAGCATACTAGCCATGGATCTTTAACTCTGAAGTAAAACACTTCAAACAAAGTGAGTACACAGGCTCTGATATCAATTGATATAGCTAGTATAATTACATAGAGGGGGGGTGAATAGGTATAAAAAAAATTCTCTTTTGATTTGAAAGCAATACTAGATAATCAATAGAAATGAAGTAATCTTTTAGATAATGAAACGAACTATGATCAAAGTAAAACAGAGATTAGGGAAGAGAAAATTCAACACGAGGTTTATAGTGGTTCGGCTTGTTTCAAGCCTACGTCCACTCTTCGCACGACAGCCCCGGCTGGATTTCACTATGAACAAAAGAGATGTTACAGCAATGCTCTTCCTTGATGCCACAATATGGATGTTCTACCACACTTTCTCAAGGTATCTCACAATATGAACTCTCTTCTGTATACAAGGATTTCGCTCAGTAAATGAATTGACTACGATACAAGGAGCTTCAGACTTTGGAATTCTTCTATCGCGCACTTGCTCGAACAACCGGAACGTCTTCCTTTTATACTCCTTTATGCCATCATACCCGTTGGCACTTACCAAAGGAATTCTTCCAATCTTCCCGTTGGACAGAATCAATTTGGAAGATCATTCGAGCTATTAAAGGAACATGTCGATAGCCCATCAATCATGCTCGCCCATACAATCAGGATCTTGGTTTCCATAAGAAGAACCTTCCAAGAATACTTAGCCAATCATCGGATCGTTAATCAATCTTGATTCAAATAGAGGAATCCGTTATCTCATATCCAGCCAAGAGATCTTCTCCAGTCGATAAGGCTAAATCCATAATGAATCAAACAGATCTGGATAACCTTACTTCAAATGGATTAGAAGTCATCCTTGAGAATAGACTTTAAGTCTTGAGTCGCGATCCAGGAAGTCTTCGGACTTTGAATAGTAGAGTCTGCAGATCTTCGGACTAGACTAATAGAAACATTTTGTCAGCTTCAAAATATTCTAGAAAGATTTCTCCAACAGAAGTCATATGAATCATAGGAATGACGAGTGGCAAATCCTTTCATTTTTGGTGGAAAATGATCGAATAAACGAGGATACATTGGAAGAAATTGGAAATTTTAAAGAGGAGTAAGAACGATCGGTCTAGGATTTCGTGATCTAATTGATTTCACGAGCCATGCTTGGTAAGCAAGCATGGTGATTACTACAACAGCCTCAAGCTTTATGGAGTCAGATTTCTAAGGGTCTTTACTATCATTCTCTGATTTCCAATTGGCGGACCGAGGAACTCGACCTCCTAGGGTGGTAGAGTATTCTAGCTGGTCGGGATGCTATTGTTCCTCATGTTAGATGGTCAGTGGGTAATGGAAAGCATATTTGAATTAGAGAGGATTGCTAGTTACCAAGAGGAGTCATTGGTGGACCTACAGCTAGAGAGGAACCCAAACTGGTGGCTGATCTCATTGATCCCATCCACAACAGCTAGAATACCTCTTTGCTCAGTAGTTTTTTAGATAACCAGATCGTAGCAGAGGTTCTAACCATTCCAGTTAGACCAAATTTTGCTGAAGATCAACTAGTGCGGGGACAGCCAACAAGGATGGCCGTCATACGGTTAAGAGCAATTACCATGCTCTAACTACTATGAACAGAAATCTCAACAACAGTAGAGCATCAACATCATATCAGCATCCTAGGATTCTATGGAAAAAAAATCTAGACCATGCATACAGCTCCAAAACTAAGAATATTCCTATGGTCAGTATGGCGAATGAGGAACGATTTTATCTTCCATGGCCAACGTCTGGATCCCTCTTTAGCAGTAGAGACTGCCCTATTACAGACTCAACTTCATCAGGTTTCCTCATCTTCCTCTTCGACACGATCTACAGGACAACAGAAACAAAATCAGATCTGGCGTCCACCGAAACCAGGAACTTTAAAATGCAATATCGATGCCTCTTTTCAGCCAAGAAGCACACATGGATCAATGGCTTCGATTTGCAGAAATCCGTATGGTAGACTTACTGACATTTATAATGCACGATTTCCAGCCGCATCGGCTTTGATTGCGGAATTCCAGGCTCTCACTTTTGCACTCCAACGTCTGTTGCGTCAAGGGCTTCATCAGGCTCCGATCACACTTGAATTAGACTGTAGTATTGTTGTTGCTACTGTCACGGGTGAGGCACCGCCACCATGGGAGACTCGCGTTTTGCTCGCGAAGGCAATTGATTCCCTTTTCTTTTTCCCTAACCTAGTTGTTCGATTCTGCAAGGAAGAAACAAATGCTGTGGCTGACTGGGCTACTAAGGCCCAGCTTTCCAATTTTTAAGCCCAGAATTGGAACATATATCCGCCTTACCTGTTGCTAGACCTTGTATATGCCGACGCCTTAGCGTCTGGATGTAAGCTTCCGAAGTTATAATGAAATTTCTAGTTTCAACCACAAAAAAAAAAAAAGAGAGGACAATTCGAACCTAGTTTGTATTGAGATATTGCTGTTCTCCGTATTGCTAAGATGTAAAATTGTCAATGCTTGATATAAGCTTTCTTTTACAAGAATAATGAGCTGAGTCTCTTCCTTTTTGACTATTCCAATTTTGATTGCTTGTTCACTTGCCACAGATCCTTACTCATGGGAGTCTCTTATCACAATTCAAGTTTTATGATATCAGGAGTGAAGAATTTCATAGTTACACGTAGGTAAATTGATGATATGGTTGGTGAATGTTAAATGTTGCTAGAGAAAAAAAAAATTCTTCATAACCTAATTAACTGGTCATGTGTTTGTAACTTACCAACAAGGTTTGACAAGTATGAATATTTTATCATACTTCAAATATTACCAACTCTTTAATAATCTATCAATATTTATTTTTATAACTAACTCTGTGGAAGTTAGAAAATTTATTTGAAATTACCATTTTAATTTAGCTTGTGTACCAATATTCGTCAAATTAACAAACTAATTTTTTTTTTTTTTTGGTAACCAAGGATCCGCCGGGCCCCGTGCTTACGGTCGGGGTCCCACGTCCTACAACGCATGGAATGCCTAATACTGAATGACTATACCTCAGGGGAGACTAGTATAGGACCCCAACACCATGGCCCCTCACTTATAACACTTCAGCAACTACGAGTTTCGAATCCTCGATCTTGGCAATGAGAGAGAGACTCTAATACAACGCAACTACCCACGGTTGAGTTAAACAAACTAATTTTAGTCACTTACCAACTTGAAAATTACACTCATTTCTTTATACTTCCAAGATTACCATATACTTTACGTTACTAGCATTTATTTTTCATAACGTACCAATATTTTGAAGTTATTAAGTTTTATTCAATATAACCAACTTTGATTTGATTGATGCACCATCGTATTAAAATACCAACTAATCTAAGTCACTTGCCAACTTTTGATCTTACTTGCTTTTGAAAAGTACTTACGTTTATTCATAACTTGAGGGCATGGTAGTAATTAGTGGGCTACTTGGAATCGAACTAGTACAATAATTCACTGCCAAAGCCCTCACATAATTTGAGTTCCTCATATAGGAATCAAACCCACAACCATCAATTTCTAAGCTGACGAAAGAATGGGAATGCCTTTACAAATCCCTAGTCGTAAAAGAAGTTGATGTAGCTAGATCTAACAGGTAGAGATGGGTGAATAGGTGTTTAAAGAAATTTTACCAAACTATTGCAGAATAAAATTAAATTTCTAGTTAAATTTGAAAGAGGAACAGAAATAGTTTCGAGAGACACCAAACTTCTAAACGGCAAAGCAGCAAACTTGAAATAAATAGAGTTAAGGGAAGAAAAATTGCAATTGAATTTTATAGTAATTTAACTTAGATCAACCATACATCCACTCTCCTACACCGATCGCCTACGATCGGATTACATTATAAGATTAACAGAAAATTATAACTTATGAATGTAAACACTCAGTGATAAATCTCTCTCTAACTCACTAAAACACTCTTTTTGTGTTTTCTCTCTTGATCACACTTTGTAATTTTTACAGACGAAGACAAATAAATAAGAGTAGCTTCAAACTTTGGAATTTCAAATTCACATTCCCCCTTCTTTTTAACTGAATGACCTCCTTTAAAAACTCCTCCATGTCATACTAGTCATTGACAAAGGAATTTCTTTTAATTAAACCATTGGACCAAATCTTTCAAAGGGATCTTGTGGCCATTGAAGATAGGAATAGAATTTCCACTTGATTCTAATCGCCTATACAATCATAATCTTAGTTTTCATAAGTGATACTTCTCAAAAATGAACTTATCTTCTAAATTGATTTCATCAAGTTGTGTTTAATGCAATCAATATTTGTATAAATGGAAAGTAAAATCTTTTACCAGGAGACTAGACGTTGTATAATAACTTCCAAAAAAGTTCAATCTAGATCTACGTCACAAACTCATTTAAGTCTTATGCTGGACTCTTCTTCGTTTTGGACAGTATATCGTTCTAGGCTCGTTGGAGTGAGATATGCTTCTAGAAAAGGTTTTCGAAATATCTTCAGAAGCAAAGATGATGGAAGCAAAAGTTTTGTCAACTCCAAAACTTAGTAGGAGTTTTTTTTAATAGAAGTGATTGACATATTTTCATACTTTCAAGAGTACCAACTACTTTAATAATGTACCAACATTTATTTTTGTGGCTTACTGCCATATTTGAACTTACTCACTTTCATTCAAATTTGCCAATCTTAATATGATTAATGTACTGTGATTCAGCGAATCAAGATGCCAACATTTTAGTCACTTCCCAACTTTATATCTTGCTTGCTTTTAAAATGCACCAACATCTCTTTTGATTCAAAGGTAACTAACCACTTTAAAAATCTACAGATATTTATTCTCGTGCCTCACCACTTTAACTAACCAACGCCTTAGAAGTTCTCACTTTTATAAGAAATTACCAACGTTAATTTTGAAAGTACCAAAAAATGATTAGCGACTAAGTTAGTCACTTAACAATTTTTTACCTATATTTCTTTGTACTTCAAAGATTACCAATTGCTTTAGAAATTTACAATCTATTTTGATGGCTTATTAATGCCACGGAAGTTACTAAATTTATTCAAAATTATCAACCTTAGTTTGATTGTCCTGCTGACATTCCTCACATTAATATACCAACTAACTATAGTCACTTGTCAACTTTTTTATCTTGTTAGATTTTGAATAGTAACGACAAAATTACCAACTTCTTTAATGATTTACCAACATTTATTCTTGTGGCCTAGTGACCCCTTTCAAGTTATTAACTTTTACTCGAAATTTCCAACCTTAATTTGAGTAAAGCGCCAACATTCATTTATACTTTCAAGATTTCCAACTACTTAATAATCTACCAACATTTATTATCGTATTATTTAATATCTTCAAAGTTACTAGCTATTATTCGCAATAGCCTACCTTAATTTAACCTCCTTTGATATTGGATTGTTCATCTCTATCATAGTGATATGCACTCACTACCAAATGTTGGATGGCACCTATTAAATTCCTTGGACTAGAAAAATGATCAAATGGTTTCACGACGGCCGTAGTTTGACCCACCGTTGTTGGTGAAAAACTCATCCACTTAGCTTCACTCGTTCAACGATCCTAACTAGGTGAATGTGATAAGTCTGGAACCTTTCAACCTGTAAGCTTCGAATCAAGCCTAGTTATATATAACATTATGACTCACATCACCGTGGAGTGTGCCCAAACCCCAACCATTCAAAATGAGCCAATTGATTGTCTTGCCCGATTTTGTAGAAAATAAGACTTTCAAATATTTGCGACCCTTTTTGAGGTACCACACTACGGGTTCCATTTCCATGTAATTTTGCAGGTACTGATTTTCTAAAAAGACTTCTTATTCTCTTTGCAAATCCATTTATATCCCAATTCAAGTTGTGTAAAGATTTGTAAACAATCTAATAACAATGTTTAATTTATCATGGTTTTGAAATAAATCTTTCCTAATTTGTATTCTGTCCAAAATCAAAATTAGACATGATAAATCAATAGAAAGGTTTTTGGCGCTTGGGCAATCCGTTCAATCTATAAAAGCAGTCATGACACGGCTGGTGGCAGCTACGAAAACAAATGCCTCCGCTCCTAATCCAGCGCCGATCGAAGTGCCCAGAATGTCCAAGCGACTGAAGTTGATCCACCAATTCAAAAGCTCGAGTTGCAGTGAATCTGATGCTGAATAAGGTTCCTTGGAGAAAGTTAAAGGAAGAAAAAAATGTGGGAGAATGAAAAAAGGAGACGGGCTAAGATAGAAGACAAGATCAAGGCCATGCAAGGTGATAGAATATTTAAATATTAAATCAGATTTTCATCTAATAGATGAAAATTTTAAAACAGTTAGGAGTGGTTCTCACAATATCTCACATGGTATCAGAGCAATACCATATGGGATACAACAGTTTAAGTTTTGAGAATAGTTGGCAATAGTTGCATAAATCTTACACAGGGATTGATGAAGACAACAAGAAAGCTAACTCAAGCATCCAAGGGGATGTACCCGCATATCGAGATACAGACAAAGTTCAGGGTACTTAAGTTTGACCAGTTTCATCGCCCTCTCTGCCGCTTGAATCTTTCTGGTGCAAGAATGGCCTGATAATTTTGCATCTTCCCTCCAAACATGCAGTATGTGGTCATCGACTAATTTGGTACCAAAGAAAAGAGTCGGGCCCTTATGTTGATTCTCTAAGATTCGATACGTTTGACGAAGGGGGGAGAGTGGCATCCGACCCAGATTGACGGGCCTTGCGCAGGTTGTTAGGGGACTTGACCGTCCCATCCTCAAACTAGCGTGACTGCAGAGACGGCAAAAGGCTGTGAGGAGATTGACCATCATGTACAGAATTAATCGGGAATATCGGGATCCATGGGCAGATGTTGCGGCACCTTTTGATGTTGCGAGGTGATTAACATGGGACAATCGAGCTCAAAAGTCATGGACATAGATCAACTATATACGTTCTGTTAATTTATTGTTCATCAGGGACTTCTCTACTGCTGAAAATGATTGGCATTGGGCTTTGTCTTGCTTTCCAATAAGCTCAAAGGTGTGTTGCTCCGTCTTGCGCCTAAGGATCGGTTATACGAACAGTAGTAAATGGCGTTGCTGCTATAACGGGCATCACTTCTTAGTTTCGGAGCCTGTAAATACAATTCGAAAAGATTATTTAGAATCCGACGTCTTGAGATCAAATTCCAGAGCCACTTGTTTTATATTTTACGTCTTGATCAACACCCTAGGACTAGCATAGCAGCCTTTAGTTCAACGTTGAAACTTCATTGCCAGCACGAGGCAAACCCTTAGATTTGACGCATGTAATGTATTGGCCTAGTGTGAAAAGAACAGGGCTAATATTACAAAAAATTCCACACTAGCAAATTTACCATTTATAAATTTTCATTAAATTTTATTATCAAATTGATAAATTAGATGACATGTGACAGTTAATGGGTGTACTAGTTTGAGATTTTACATTTTGTTTGTTACACCTGTACTAGTTTATGATTTTTAATGATATTAATTCAATTTAATAAAAAAAATAACAAATAGTAAATTTGTTACAAATGTATCAATTTGAGTTTTCAAAAATTATTTTAGAACAAATTTGTTACAAGTACATCAGTTTAGGTATTGATGGTTAATAAATTAGTTTCTAGTTAATTTATCATATATATATACTAATTTGAGATTTTTTGTAGTATATTTTCCGTTGATGACCTAGTCAACGTGAAGCAGCTTACTGACAAAAAAAAAAGGTGAAGCGGCTTCTTTCTTTTTCACACGTCTTATGATTTTCCCATTTTACTGAGTAGCAAGACATAATAAATAGCATTTTTGGTATGCTTTTAATTCCCGAACACACCTCGAATACACAATCGGGTTCTTGAATTTGTTCGTGCAATTGAGTTCTTTAGCTCGCTTGATCTTTTAGTTGAACCTTTTTGTTGTTTACAACTACCATTTTGGATGATCGATGATATAATATTCTTCATAGGCTGAAAATCGTCACTCATTTCTGAGCCCAAAAAGGTTATGAAAGAAAAAAAGTGGAGAGGGTTAGGGGCGCACCGCTCGCCTCTTTGCCATTTGACGGCATTCTCATCGGTAAAGTAGGGACGACCTGCTATCCCGATCAGCAATAGTTAACGATTTGCTGTCATGCCAGGCGAGTAAACTTGATAGAATCGATCATGATAGATTACATGGGAATCTAATTGCACGACTCAAGTGAACTAGAGGAGGATGTAGTTATACAAAAGAGCTAAAAATGCTTAATTTAGACACCTAGCGAGAAGTGGGTCGACATGATCTATGGCCTCAGGGGTCTCCTCTCTCCAGTCCAATCGTATCTGGCTGAACAACAGCCTCCCAACCATGCACGTTTTAACAACCACCCGTCTGTCTCCTTTCACGTCGAGAAACCGCTTGTCTCCATGTGAGATCAAGAGCTGACAAAATGCTTAATCCATTTCAGCTGGTACAACATATGGCCTGAAACTTTACGATTTTGCCAATTTAATCTTAAACCTTTACGCAAAATTCCAATATAGTCATGGTCAATTTTCATCGAAAATCACCAACATGATGGTTCAATTATCACCGATAATCCTACATGTCAAACTACCATGTTAGCAATTTTCAACAAAAATTAGCTAGAATGACTACATCAGAATTTTGCAAAAGTTTAAGATTAAATTAGCAAAATTGAAAATTTTAGGATTGAATTGACATCCATAGATCAAACTTAGGACTTATTAAATTATTTTCCCTATAAAATATTGGCCCTTCCTTTTACATAATGTAACTTTTTACTTGATCTTTAATTGACAAATTTACTATGGAAAGTGATCTTTCATTGATCTAGTGAAATCAAAACACCAGATAATTGTGGTTAAATTATCTTAAATTTAAAGAAAACATACAGGATATTCTTAAATTGATCTTTTTCGCAACTATGGATTTTATTCTTTCTTGAAGGGAGAAAAAAAAAAAACTCAGTAAGAAAGATTCAAGGTAGTGACTTTTCTTTGCCATGTTCATTATTCAGCAAGATACACGATTCATATTACCAAATGAATATCGCCAAAAGAAGGAAAGACTGACTGAAATTAGAAAGAACAATTACGTAGAGGATTACATAGTTAATAAACAATATCGGATTGCAAAGAAAATATGTTCTTAAAAAAAGCTTCCATATGCTAACTCAAAATATTATGAATCTAATTAGTAAAGTCACATTCGAGTTTCCATATGACTCAATCTCAAATTAGCCTACAATATATTTGAGTCTATTAATTGAGATAATTAGTGAATTTCCTTCCTCAATGGAAAGTAAAAATATTCTATACTCGTATCAAAACCAAGTATGAGATAATTAGTGAATTTCCTTCCTCAATGGAAAGTAAAAATATTCTATACTCGTATCAAAACCAAGTATAAGTGTTTGCGTGGTCACTACTTCAAACCCAATCAGCACTCTCGGCGATGGAGCTCTCCCTCTCCATTCCCCTCTCTTCCTTCTTCTTCTTCCTCCTTGTTCTCAGGTGAAGCTCGAGTCACATTCGCCTTACTTATGTGCTTGTTCACCGTGAAATCGAATTAGAATATGTCATTTTTCTTAATGCTCGGCTAAAAGAAAGGCAGTTCTGAATATGTGGTGATGATAATCGTTGCGTTTTTCGTCCGGTACTGCAAAGTACCGACCTAACCAATAAGCTCTGATGGAGCTTTTTGCTGACTTATATTCTCTAATGGTGGAGATATGACAGACGGGTTTGTCGTGAGTTCTTCATGAAAGTTTTGGAGAAACAATCCAAGTGACTTTCGGAAACTGATTCGTTCATGTCTCTGTTGGTTTATGATGACTTGGGTTGGTCTTGGACTTTTTGGTGTGAGTTGCTTTATATAGATTATTCTGCGACAACTTTTGTGTTTTCTATTCTGTAGTTGATATTTTGCTTGAATAATGGTGGCTGTAACGAAGATGGTCTTGGATATCTCCAGCAAAATTAATGCTTTGATGTATTTTGACAACATTGTGTGTAAAAATACTGACTTATACAATAATGTTGGTTGGAATCTTCGTATGTGTAAAGCAATGTATTTACACTTAAGATGTTAATTCATTGGGTCTTGAGCAACATGCGAAGTATTCGGGAGTTCTAATTAGGTGAACCAAGTAGTAAAAGGCTAATTTTCAAAGTTTCAGTGTCTCGTCTGAACAGCGTGCTAGCACCCCTCCAAGAGGTTGGAATTCTTATAATTCCTTTTCCTGGATCATCTCCGAAGAAGAGTTTCTGCAAAATGCCGAGATCCTTTCCCAGAAGCTACATGCCCAGGGATATGAGGTAATATACATGCTAATGTGACATTCGCCGATATGTTTTGTTTCTTTCTATGTAGAATAGCGGAGCACTCTTAGTGAAACTAAAGCATTTTTTTTTTTTTATCCTTTTTCTTTGTCTCTTCCCTCCAAAATATGCAGTATGCAGTTATCGACTACCTTTGGTACCGGAGAAAAGTGCCAGGCGCTGGCGCCGATTCTCTGGGATTCGATGTTATTGATGAATGGGGAAGAATGATCCCTGACCCAGATCGATGGCCTTCGTCTAGTGGTGGCAAAGGGTTCACTGAAGTCGCAAACAAAGTCCATAGCGCGGGTCTGAAGTTCGGGATACATGTCATGAGAGGAATAAGCACGCAAGCTGTCAATGTTAACTCTCCAATCCTGGATACGACCACGGTTCGGTCCTTTTACTTGTAGGCTTCATTTTCTCCCAGTTGCACAAAGCCTTCTTTTAGACTAGATTGACATGAAACTTTCTCATTGGTGTTGAAATTCCTCATTTGAGTGAGTTTCTTTTAACTATTTATGTTCACTTTCATCGAATGGTCTAAACAACTGATCTGCCGCCATAGCCTTAAGAAGAGCATCAAGTGTGACCCTCAATTTCTCTGAAATTATTGTTCTACTTCCATTCTGTTTCTCTACTAGGGACGTGCATATGAAGAGTCCGGTCGGGTTTGGCATGCACAAGATATAGCTCTTAAGGAACAGACTTGTGCTTGGATGCCACATGGATTCATGAGTGTAAATACTGACTTAGGAGCTGGAAAGGCTTTCTTGAGGTCACTTTATCAGCAATATGCATCGTGGGGCGTTGATTTCAGTGAGTGACCATGATATCCGTGTATTTTTTCTGCCGCTGTCACCTCTTCAATTCAAACTGCTTCAATTAGTTTCTAACAATGATATAACTAGATGAACGACTGGAAATGAACTTGATTATGAATCCCTATCCTTAACACTAGCTGTTTATCATTTTGATGCAGTTAAAAACGACTGTGTATTTGGCGACGATCTCAATATAAATGAGATCACGTACATCTCCGAGGTGCGATATGATGGTTCTTAATCTTTTATTCACCCACTCAACAGCCCTTTGTACAAAAAAAAAAAAAAAAAAACTGAAGTGGATCCAATATCTGCTGTGGCCTCTCACAGGTTCTAAAGGAGCTAGACCGTCCCATCCTGTATTCTCTGTCTCCTGGAACTAGTGCGACACCAGACATGGCAAAGGGAGTGAGTGTATTGAGCAACATGTACAGAATTACTGGGGATCATTGGGATATATGGGCAGATATTGCAGCACATTTTGATGTTGCAAGGTGATTTAACATGTCACAGTAGAATGCAAATGTCATGGACTTGGACTACCTGTTAATAGTCTCATTACTTTATTGTTCATTAGGGATTTCGCTGCTGCTAAAATGATTGGCTCCAGTGGCTTGTTGGGGACATCATGGCCTGACCTTGATATGCTACCACTGGGATATCTCACTGATCCAGGTAATAACATTGGGCTTGTCTTATTCTCCGATAAACTTGAAGGTCTGTTGCTTCATTCTTCCCCTAAGGGATTGGCTGGACTAATAAGTGGTTATAAAGATGCTTTCACAGCCGTAGCACCCAATCAAATTAATATTGCTTGCAAATGGGTCGGATTACTGTTACATGAGTAGCCGAGAGATTACATCCGCTAGTGCTCTAGCAGATCGCTTTGGACTTTCAGAACAAAATAATTGACATGCTAATCATTTGATGTTGTAAAACTTAATGTCCACAAGGAGCCAGATAGGCTTCTCCGTGATGGTAAGGCCTTACCCTTGAAGGTTATGCCTTGACTACTCCTTTGGGGATTCAACATAGTGGACTCTCTCTGGGTTGCACGTGTAGAGTGAATTCTCACAGTAGTTTATGCAAACTGATTTCATGTGCCCTATTGTCAAGTTGCCTGCCATTTTAGAATGCAGCAGATAGGTAGTTTGATACCTCACGATCGTGGGCAGATGTCACTAGACAGTGGCTGTCAGGGCTCCTTCCTTATATAACTTTTGCAGTATCCAATATTTTGCTTAAGTGAAACTCCCTGTCATTACCTCTGGAAAAGTAGATGTAGTGATGTATTGCTGAAGTGAAAACTCTCTCAACAATTAGGTTCAAATGAAGGCCCTCATAGGACATGTAGGCTTAACCTGAAGGAGCAAAGAACTCAGGTAATGAGGATTTTTTTTGTGACTTCACTATTTGCTTGGAATCAGAAAACCATATTTCAAGCTAATAGATTATATGTAGATGACTATGTGGTCGATTGCCAAGTCCCCCCTCATGGTTGGTGGAGACTTGAGGAACATTGATGATGCAACTTTCAGTCTAATCACCAATCCTACTCTGCTAGAGATAAATTCCCATAGCTCAAACAATGTTGAGGTATGTACTCTCTCTTAAGATCTGATAAGACAAAACATTTCGAAGCACTTTTAGGCTACTCATGCGGATTATTTTGTAGTTCCCGCATATCAGTTGGTCATCAAGTCCAAGAGGTAGAAAACATGGGCGGTCTAGAAGCTATCCAACAAGTGTGGACGAGTCAGTGGTAGGGGTATTGGGTCTGACTAGTTGCAAAGATCCAAAAGCAAATGGATGGCTGGTCGAAGAGCTGGTGGACCAAGATCTTGAACGGATCTGCTGGAAAGAGAATGTGGAGAACAGACATGGAGAACCCTTTTGCCTATACAAGAGAAATTCTTCATCCAATTCGTAAAAATGCTCTCCTACTTTTTAATCTTTTTCATTTGCTGTTCTCTCTCCTGTAATTGTTCAAAACTCAAGTATTTGTATGTGTATGTGCTGTGTAGCAGAGACCAAGGGATAATGGATAGGAGCCAATATCAGGGAACACTCCACTCATTAGCTTCTGAAAATATGAAGTTCTGCTTAGACGCATCTCCAAAACGCAAAATCACGTCTAGTGAGTTTGCAAGAGCCTCGTTTTCCCCCTGCATGCGGAATGCTAATCAGGTATTTTTTAATTATTAGTTGAAGATTAGTACAGTAGACAAATTTTGGACAGAATTGGGAACTCCACACTTGTTGCGTTTTTGGAACCTGTTGATATTATCAAGTAGATGAGGTTATTGCACCATTGTGCACCTTTTTTATATTGTCTTCAAGTTAGACTCTATTTATCTTTTGAGATTCATGCAGAAGATAACATCCTGTACGTGCAACTTTGACAGATGTGGGAGTTTCACGGTAACGGGACGCTTATAAGCAGCTATTCCGGACTATGCGCTGAAATGAGGAAAGTCAAAGGTTAAAAAGAATGGTTAATGATCTCAAAACGCCAGAAATCTAATGTTTCGTATGTCTTATTTACGGCCACATTGTTTGTGCAGCTAATGCTGGTGCGACAGGAGCTCGGTCCTGGATCGCAACTGGAAGATCGGGTTTGATTCTTATATATTGCCGCTCTCTCTATTTCTTGCCCCACTTCTTCCCCTAGTTTAAGTCGTAAGGACTTGCATAATTGGATCTGCACACTTTTTAAGACGGAACAAAATGCAATATGATCCAGTTTTAAACAAAGCGTCAAAGGCCTAAGCAGCGGTTTTAATAGCTTTGCCACACGATCTAGTTAAAGCGAGTATGAACATTTTCTAGACCTTTTTCTTGTCTCATTTTTGTTCTTACATCAATGCAGGAGAAATATTTCTGGCGTTTTTCAACCTGAACTCATACGACATGACAATATCCACGCTAGTCTCTGACCTGGCCAAGAGACTTCCGGGTCGGACGGTCAGTTCTTGCACAGGCTATGAAATATGGAGCGGCACTAGGATTGACCGCCCAACGCTGTACTCAATATCAAGATTGGTGGAATCACATGATTGTGCCCTATATGTCCTAAACTGTGAATAAAGTTACAGGCTATGAAATATGACTGCGAATAAATTTCGATTTCGAATTCTGTAACTTTATTCCCCATCACCATCTTCCGTTCATTGACATCATTGCGAAGAACAAATGTTGGTTAATCTGAGAATCATGCATTGGAACAAGGCGATAAATATGTGGGAAAATAAAGGGATGCCCTGCTGCAAATTTAGAGGAGCAGGTTTTGTCGATCAAGGACTCAAGTCAGTTGGGCCTCGTTTTGACTCAAAATGAGAATTTAGAAAACATTCTAAAGGAGAACATTTCAGTCAATGAACAGTGTTTACATATCAAGGGAACATGGACCACCTGAATTTTCCTGATCAGTCAAACTTAGAAAATTTTAGATTTAAGATCCCGATCATGGCGGGACTCGATTAATGTCCACAACACCTTAGTTGCATGTAGAAATTACGGGCATTGCATTTCATCGCTAACTGGATAGATTAGGGTAAAAATAGATAAATCAACTTCTCAAGTTGACTTATAAACTTTGAGCTTCCTTGCTTGATTCGCTTGAAGCATGAGATGAGCTGAGTGCCGATTCATTTATTTGTCCTATTTCTTTGTGGTCAATTCGTTTTGTAAGCATTCTAATGTTTTTATTGATTGTGGTTCATGAATCGAACCGTGGAGGTGGATTGAAAAGCTTGAGGAGCTTCATTGGTTTCCTTTGAGATTAAAGTTAGTTCTAGGCTTTAGACCCTACATTAGACTAGATCATAGATTTAGACCCTGGCTGAATAATTTTAAGGATATGATTAGATTAGTATCACTTAGACATAGGTTCACTAGCTTAGCGTAGACATCACGTTTATAGAAAAAAGAAAAAGAAAAATTGGTAGTGCTCGGCTTAGTTCAAGTTCGGACTCTCCTCAAAAATCGCTTTTTAAGTTTAAAATAAAATTTAGAAATAGAATTCAAAATCAATGAATAAGCTCACAATAGATCATGTATTGGATATACAAACGAAGCATTATAATATTCTTTGTTTGGCATTGTATCGAGTTACTTTTTATATACTATTTTTCGCTACTTTTCCTTAATATTGTTTTATGTGCGTTTACATTACTCCATTTATTAAATTGCATGCTTTTAATTTAGTTGAATGATTAGACTAAAACATTAGGACCATAATGTCATAACCGGCCTCAAGGGAGGGAATAGGTTTAGGGATATTATATAAAAGACAGGCCTACAACCCATAATTTAAATGCGGACTCTCCCAAGCCCATATCCCACGCAACGTTAGGGTGTTCATGATAATTTTATAATAAAGAGTTGCCACTAGCCTATTTGAGTCAGCTAGAAACCAAATAAAGCATGTGAGTGTATCTTACTTCCTACACAATCAGAGAATCTAGGATCGGAAACTTGGTTACACTAACTAACCAATTAATACTATTTCGGCACTCAATCTTGTTTATCTTATGAAAGATTTTTTTGTCAGGTAGTCTGAATTGAGAGCACAATTCATTAGCGTACAATCAGCAACCAAAAACAGCATTAAATAGATTTCATGGGATAGCAAAAACTTAACACTAAGGAAAAGATAAATGATAATCCTAACTAGACTAAAAGGAAGTCAAAATTAACATATCAATATTGCATGCTCAAGGTCATTTGTCTTTAAAAATCAATTGAAACAAGAAGGTAGAGCTTTAAAGATTTGGTCAACCTTGAATATAATTTTAAATTGAAACACTTCCACTTTTGAGGACAAAATAACTCAAAAGATTAATTTTAACATTTTGAAGATTTTTAATTTTTAAACTTTTAAAGAATTTTTCCTATTTTTTGGAAAAAAATGAATTTTCGAATTTCCAAAAAAATTCTGGATTTTAAATATTTTTATTTTTATTTTTTATTATTTTTCTAATTACTAATTTTTAAAAAATTCTGACTTTTGGAACTTTCTGAAAATTTTTAAATTTCTCTTGATTTTTAACATTTTTGAAAATTAAATTTTTTTTAATTTTCTGAATTTTTTTATATTTTCTGAAATTTTTTGAATTTGCGGAAAGTTTTTGAAATTTTTTTATGTTTTCTGAAAATTTTTGAATTTTCGGAAAGTTTTTGAATATTTTTGCAATTTTTTAATTATCAATGTTATATTCGGGAAAGGATTCGGACGCGTTTACCCGATTCGGCCCATTTACCCGACCCAAACCGGGATCCGGCCTAGTTGGATTAAAAAAAAAAAAAAGAAATTGTTCTTCTTTTTTTTTTTTCATTTTTTATAGTTTTTTAATGATTTTTTTCTTTTTTTTTCTTTTCTCTTTTTCTTATTTTGTCCTCTTCGCTACGCCTTCTTCTTTCTTGAGTTCTCACGCCCGAAGCCACCTTCTGCATCTTCTGCACACGAACGAGCGCCACCACCATGGCGAGCCTTCGCCGGCGTTCGGGCCGCCGTTGGCAGACGTCCAACCTCACGCCGATCGTCCACCCCGACCGCCACTCGTCGGCCTACCTTGCCCCGAATGGCCAAACCGAGGCCCACTCCAAACTCTCAACTTACCCTCCCACCGTTCCGGAACCATGCAACATTTGCCCGCGTCGGCTCGATCAAAGAAAGGGGCCGTGACGACCATAGGTGAAACAACACGTCGAGCGAGCGATCGGTCGAAGCTCAGGAACGTACACTCCCGACACAAATTTTCAGATCTAGTTTAGGCATTACGTCGAACACTTGAGGCGTGCTACTATAACGAGGTGTTCATGGCTCAACCGAAGCTCAGACCATACCGGGATCTTCGACACGCGACAAACAAGACATCGGAAATAAAATTTAAAGGCGACGAGGGCCGGAGCACGCGTGAGCCGGACGGCCACGAGCTCCGATCCGACACGCCCGAGAAACAAGACGCGAGGAGACCCGAGCTTACCTGTTCAGCTTGGAGGACGTCGCCGGGAAGGTCGTCGGACGGGTCTGCGCGCGGTTGAGATGCCCTCTCTTGCTCTTCTCAGTCACTCGGACCTCTCACTCTGCGTTCGCTGTCTCTCTCCTCCTCTCCGTCTCTCAAAGAGCGACCCTCCGCTCAACCGTGGACAAAGACGGTGGTCAAGAATGGGCAAGTAGCGCTGGTCCAGGAACGAAGTTCGGCTCCTGGGTCTTGCCTTCTCTCAATCCATCCCCCTGCTCACTCTCGGTTCTCTCTCTCCCTCTCAGCAAAAACCAGCAAAATTCTCCCGAAAAAGACCCCACAAAACCAGCACGTCCAGCCTCTAAGAAGGCCCCCAAAACCAGAACGTCCCCCCCTTTGAGGCACCGGCCAGCGCGCATGGCTTCTGCCATCACCAGCTCGCCGGTCGGCCTGGCCCCGACCCGTGGATCGCACTGCCCTCTGCCACTGGCCGAGAAAATATTGGGTACCCTAACAGTGCCACGTCATTCGTGCTCGAACCATTCATTGCGCGACACGTGTCCGTCGTCGCCCACGTCGTCCACCTCTCCGTTTCGAACCAGCGCGCGGGAGCTTTCTCTCTCCTCTCTCCCTAGCCCACCTCTCGCACCTTCGACGCCCCCGCTCCTCTCTCGCTCCTCTGCTCTCCTCTCTCTCCTCTCTTTCTCTCTCCCCGTTCTCCGTTCCGTTGCGGGGAGGGTGAACAAAATTGCGACGGTTCAAAGCAAAACATAAAGTTCGCTCCTCTCTCTCTCTCCCCCTTCGACGGCCCTCCACCTCCGTCGCCCCGACGCCGACGCCGACGCGACGCCGACGCCGACGCCGACACCGACGCAGCCTACGCCTCCCTCTCGTGACCTCTAGTCGGCTTTATCTCTCTTTCGTCCTCGAAGGCGCGCTCTCGCCAAAGAAATCGCGACGCGGACGCCCGGTTGCCTCCGTCGCCCCCAACTCCGAGGCCGACTCTCCGCCTCGCTCCGCCTATGCGGCCGACGCCGACGCCGACGCCTTTCGCCTCCTCTCGCGACCCGCGCTCCGCTTTCTCCCTCTTTCTCGCGGAGCGCCCCTTACCGGCCAACCCCGACGCCGACGTGCTCTCGCGTTTTGGCCTCCCTCTCCGCGAGCGAAGGTCGCGCGCTCGCTCTTTCTCTCTTTCCTCCACGAAGCGCCCCCGCTCCCGAACGCAGACGCCGCCGACGCCGTCGCCTTCCCAAGCCCCACCGATAGGCGGCCCATTGGCGACTCCCGTACGTCCGAAGGTTCGTTTTCAATTGTTCTCAATGCAGGCCATCAGCCATTCCGTTCTCCCTCCCCCCTCTCTCTCTCTCTCTCTTCCTCCTTCTGCGCTTTGTTTTTTCTCCTCATTTTCTATTTCGGGAGATGTTACGCCTTTTTTTTTTTTTTTTTTTTGGTGTTTGATAGGAATTGGATGTGGCCATAGTAAAAGCGACGAACCACGTCGAGTGCCCGCCAAGGAGAGGCACCTCGGCAGTGAGTATTCCTCCTCCGATCGATCGATATTAGAGTTTTTCTCCTCCCGCTGCTGCCGCTGCTGTTTTTGATGCGCTTGTGGCGTGGATGGGAGGTGAAATGATCGTGGATTGGCGGTTCTTGTCTTATTGCAGAGATTGCCTTCGCGACCTCGGCGGTTCGCCCGCGGGCGACGTCGCCATCAGTATCCAGGCCCTCTCCAGAGGCTCACCAAGACGCACAATTGGACGGTACGGATCGGTTCCTTAATTTGTATTTGCTCGGATCGGATGCTGTCTAGTTCGATGTGGTTTGGCGTGGATCTATGCGTTGTTTGGATTGGAAAAACGACTGTTCTTTACGGTTACTTAGCCTCATTGGTTATGTATATAACTACTCATTGTGCAGCGCAGCACGTAGTATATTCTATCGTAATGAACTTACGCCGACACCGATGCTAATGATGCCACTGCTGCACTTACTTACATGTAAACCTCGAATGTATTGGATCGTGGCTTCAGATTGATTTTAATTGAGAGAACAGAGTTTGAGAGCGTAGCTTTTGAGGTGGATCGTATTGCACTTTGAAGGTTTTGTTCTAGCTTGAAATGGTAGCCGTTTCTTCTTCGTAGGCTTTGTGATCTTAATGCAGCGATCAATATAAGGCTTGGATTTTTTTAATTAAATAGCAGCAACTTATGTTGTTCGACACTCACATTCACCTTGAGCGAATAATCCATCATGAGATCTTTGTGTTGCCTTCACAACCGAAGGATTGTACATAGTCATTCGCATTCGAGCTTTCATGATGGAGGAGTGGGGAGAAAGATGTCGAACTGGTCTAGCTCGGGCTTGGTTTTGTATGAGATCTATTTGCAACATCTGTGTGCATCTAGACGTAACCCGAGCTTGGCTGGTTAACTTTTTTAACTCTTGTAATTGAGACCTCGAAAAGTTAAGAATATATACCGTACTTCATTCGGCAAGAATAAAGCATTCTACAGAAATTTCGGTTGATATGACCCGTGTTCTCTCGGTGACTCTTATCTTCCACAAGAGCTGCCTCAAATAGTCGTCACTTCTATGTTATTTTTGGGAGGAAAATTTGGTACTCCCCATCAAGAAAATGCAAATTGTGCAAATGGAGGAAGAGGATTTAATTTTTACTGGTTGGATGTCTAGGGAAAAAGACATCTGATTTCTAATCAACTGGGGTATAGAGTTAACAGATATATTTCCTTCTTGGACTTTCAATCCCTAGCCTGCCATACAAATTAGAATGGACTGTAAAATATGTTCTCTTCGATTACGTGTGCGTTCTTAGAGTGCTGTTTTCTCACATTATTGCTATTGGTGGTTTGAAATTTTAGTTTGATGAAAGAGTTCCTTTGTAATTCCATTATCTAGTATGTTCATATTAATAAGAATAATTGATTTTGTAATTGTTGATTTTTGGTTGGATGACTTGGGCAGAAAAATATTTAAAGACTAAAAAAATCCGAGAAGCAGAAGAGGCAGCATGGCACTCAAGAATAACAAAGGTGATTTAATATCTACTCTACCAAAGGTGCCCTTATGATTTTGTTTTTGATGCTCAATTTTTACGTGTAGCTTGTAATCTCGATATATAGCTTGTGTTATATTGGTTTCTTGTGCAACATACCCCTAAAATTCCTCTGCTTTGTGATGCAGACTGTTATAAGGGTACGGTTTCCTGAGAATCATACACTAGAGGCTACATTTCATCCGTAAGAGAAAATAGAGAGTTTGATTGTTCTCCTCGAGAAAGTGGTAGCTAAACCTGAACTGCCATTTTATATATGTAAGTTTGCTCACGTGATGTAACTAATTTGCAATATTTCAATGATTTCAATATTCATGTCTCAAGAATGTGTTTTTGGAAGCTAAAGCATAACGCAAATATCTGATCACGTTTCAGATACTGCTCCACCCAAGAAGCAAATAAAAGACTTGTCTCAAGACTTTTACTCTGCCGGCTTCATTCCTGGTGCAATAGTTTATTTTTCACATGACACTCGGAAAGGTTTGTATGCTTATTATTGACCTCAAATGTAGTATCTTCCTTTTTCTTTATGCTTGCCACGGGTTGCTTCTTCGTGTTATTTAGAGTGGCTCATCTTTAAGCTGTTTTAAAGAAATAAATTTGAGTTTTACTGTGTGCCTAAGTGATCCAAAACTACCCCGAGTGCAGTTAACTTTTTTTCTTAGCACCTCAAAGCTGAAGCACATTTACAGGTCCTTCTTGTTAATCTGCCTTGGGTATACTAACGCATACTAAAAGATGACCCACTCACATGAACTACCAACCGCTGCACGTTTGTGGCGATGTCAATCAAATAATTTGTTTTGCTTATATTGTCATGTGCTCTTCCTTTACCAACCGTGATTCTATATTTGCAAGTAAGTCTTAAGATTAAACATAAATACGACCTTAATGAGTGACCGTGAACTTGGGAATCCAATTCTACACTTACATTTATTTATGTGACCGCTAGTATTGTAAGGCTCAAGTGCTTGTTGCTTCTTCCTTGAGGTGTGGCATCGACCTTGCTAACAATACTATGAACATGGATCATAATCCTTTGCCATTTCTTCTTCTCTTTTGACTTCTTCCTTGTCAAGTGATGCTAAATTTGACCGATGCTTATTTATCATTTGGTTGGAAACAGGAAAGGATCAAGGTTTCTCGAGAGCTGCAACCCACGAGGTGTAATCGATAAGACGCACAGTAGTATAGACACAGAATCTAGAAGTCCCCCCATAAGGTAAGACGCACTTTTGTGAAGCTCAAATTAAATATTATCATGTTACAGCATTGCAGTTCTCTTGATTTGCATATTTACTTCTTACATGATCAGAATATAGGTAACTATATCAAAATTAATGTTGTCCCTTTAAAGGCATCATATTATCTAGTCTCTTCTTCTTTCTTTTTAGGGTTAGATGTTGTTTATTTGCATAAGCATTTGAGAAAGCAATAAAGCATGGTAACTGTGTTCTTTCGAAAAGCTATCACAATGGAAAAACATATCAATCTTATATTGACTTTGGAATCTTAGGCAGCATATATATTAATGAAGTGACGCACAACAGTGAAGCCAAGGATCTTGCATACCCTACTTGTATCATTGCATAGGTGCATATCTTTAATCTCATCAATTTTATTTCTACTTTAACTCTTTGTAAGACATATTTTCTTCCAAATTGGAGATGTTTGTATGTAGTGCTCGATTACAAATTATAAGTTTAATTTTGATTTGTGGAAGTATGGTAGACCGAAATGAGAAAACTTATGTTTTTTTTTTCTTGGTGGTAGATTTATTTTGTGGTATGTCAAGTCGCAACAATCTTTAAGACAAAATAAATGACATTGGTTCTTGCCTCACGGGATTGGAGGTCTTTGAGGAAGCTGAAAGCTTGCCATTTATTTGAAAAAGGAACATTCAAATGGCTGAATCAGAGGTAATTTTTCATGTATATTATGTGAAATCTATTATACTTTCGTAAGTAACATGTTAGATGATATCTTGCTCGTAAAAACATTATATTACTTACTTTTTATTTCAAAACTTGCAGTATGAAACTTCCCATCTTGCACATGTAATGCGTGATATGGAAAAAGATTATGAGTTTGCGATAGGAATGGTTTTTTCCAATGAACTTGAAGCATATCACACGTATACGTATGTAGCTTACACAATTGGCAAAGGATTTGGAGTGAGGAAGGATAATTTGTTAAGAAATCGTAAAGGAGAAATAACTCAACAGACTTTCGTGTGTAATTGTGAGGGGCATCCTATCAACTCATCTCGATCAAGAAAAGAAATATCATAGGTCTGAAGTTAGATGTGGTTGTCCTGCTCGTATCAAATTTAAGGTTGATAATGGTATCTACGAAGTCATTGAGTATGTTTCCACGCATAATCATCCATTTATTCAGGAAGGTCGAAGCATATGATTAGATGTGGAAGAATGATATCCGATACTTGTAAGGGTGTTATAGTTGATATGATTAAAGCTGGTATTGGGGGGACTTCGACATACAAGTTTTTAGCAAATGAAGCGGGAGGGAGTAAAAACTTGGGTTTCAACTTGCGTGATTGTCAGAATTTTTTGCAAACCAAAAGATCCAATGACATTAGTGGGGGAGATTGTCAGAATGTTCTAAATCATTTTCATCGCATGCAAATGGAAAACCCGATGTTTTTCTATGCTGTTCAAGTAGATCAAGATGGTAAAATGACAAATATATTTTGGAGAGATATGTGCTTGTGTTCGATACCACGTATCGTACCAACATATATAATTTGATTTGTGCACCTTTTGTTGGAGTTAATCACCATTGGAAGAATATTTTGTTCGGTTGTGCATTATTGCTAGATGAGACTGCAGAGTCATTTATTTGGTTATTTGAGGTATTTTTGAAGTCAATGGGAAACAAGGCTCCAAAAACTATATTCACTGATCAAGACCAAGCTATGGCAAAAGCCATTAGAATTATGTTTCCGAATACACAACATCGATTATGCACTTGGCATATTGGGAAAAATGCCCATCAAAATATTCCAGATCTTTATCGTAATCCGGGTTTTAAGGATAAATATTTCTCGACCCTTATGTATAGATGCAGATCAGAGGATGAATTTAAATCTACTTGGAAGGAAATGGAAGACGAGTGGGGTACTAAGAATAACAATTGGCTTCAAAGATTGTACAACCTTAGACATAAGTGGAGTTTAGCCTTTGGTCGTGATACCTTTACATGTGGTATAACATCGAGTCAAAGGAGTGAGAGCACTAATAATGTCTTCCAACATACAGCGACCAAGACATCGTCTGTTATAGCATTGGTCCATAACTATGAAGAACAACCAAGCACATGAGAGAAATTGAAAATCAAGATGATTATAGTTCTCGTGGGAAGCCCAAGTTGCAGGTTGCTAAAAATAGGATCTTAGGACATGCTGCGAAAGTGTATACTCGTACCATCTTTAAGAAGTTCAATGTAGAATTTGTGCAAAGTCTCGGCGAGCAAGTTTCAGGCACTACATTCGATGGATCGATTTATTTATATACTCTGAAGTGTCCGGGGATTGAACGTGAAAATGTTGTCAGATTTAATCCCGTCGACTTTTCAGTTTTTTGTGATTGCAAATCATTTGAATTGAAAGGGTGGTTGTGTCGCCATGCCTTGAAAGTGTTGAATGATAACATATTGGTTACGAGTATTCCATCTTCTTATATTTTGAAAAGATGGACCAAGGGTGCCAAAGAAGGAATTGTGAATGATGAATGTCAGCAAATGTCTTCAGGTTCATCTAAATTTAATCGGTTTTCCACGTTAATGCAAGAATCTTTTGAATTGATGAGTTTGGGAGCCGAAGATGTAAACACTATGACTATAGTGAGAACAAACATGAAAAAAACGAAGGCTGAAATTGCATCATACAAAGCAAGTGTGGTTGTCACTAATGATGCTGTCCCTGATGACGATGATGATATTGAGGATTCTTGTGAGATTTCAGTTTCGGACCCTATTCGAAGAAAAGGAAAGGGAATAAGCTATGGAAGGCTCAAAAGTTCAAGTGAGAAAAAGAATAAAAAATCTAAGAAAGTAACACCCCCCACGCGAATAGAAAGTCGAGGTAAGTCATGTAATCTTCTACTTAATGTGATTGTTAATTTCTTCGCTTATGTTATATAATGCTAATTAACATATTTATTACTTTGATGTAGAATTGGCTATCCAAGCGACACATAATGAAAGTCATTATCCAGACTATTCGAGTAATTCAAATCTATCTCGAAGTGCCCTTTATCCTAGCAATGTCGACGGTCCATCGGTAAATCTAAATTTTCATAGATATATTGCTATTAGTTCTCAATTTGTATTTACATCTTACTAATTTGTTTTTTTATTTTTTTTAACATAGGTGCAGCAGCCACCATGTTTCATGCCTCCGGGGATTATGAATGGGTTTTCCCCATTTCCCAATCAGGTTTATTTAGTAGTTTGATGTATTAATTTATCTATAATGGACCATGCCTTTCTACGAGTATAGATAACATATCATTTGTTTTATATAGATGCAATACCCATATATTATGCCGCCAGGGAATATGAATGGATATTTGCCATTCACAAATCAGGTGATTATTATGAAATCATTTTAGATCCTAATGTTATATGATATTGTTTTTAATATTTTAATATTTATTGTTAATGGTTTCTTATGAATAGATGTTGGCGTATCATAATAGATCTCACGGAACCATTTTGAGTCAGGTATAACTCGCCCTTTCTCTTATGAAATCATAATTTAGCCCTACTTGGAATGTCTATCGCTTTTAGTTCCTATGTGAAATAATCTTCTTGTAGGGAGCGATTCTTGATAGTTTATAACATACGATGGCTGGTGCATGGTATGAAGTTTTAGAATAAAATATTTGCAAGTAATGTCGCATCTCATATGATATTATCTCACTAAACCTATAATGTTAGTGTCTTGTGAGGCTTTTGTATTTTTTAATGTTTGTCATGTCAATGCAATGGCCAATTTACAAAGAGCAAACAAATTTTTTCTGATTCAAAATGGATAAGTGTATTGGTCAAGGAAGAAGGTAGAGATCTGAGTTGAATTTAAAATGGGAAAGATGCATCTAGCCTATTCATGTAAAGTGATGGGAGCACTATGTTATGCTATTACAATGAGAAGAGTAAGATGAGTAGTGACACGATCATATGCTTAATTGTTATATGTTCACAGCTAATTGGTGATGGACGTACTACATATCAGAGCAACGACGATGTCTTAATAGAGCATTTTTATTTTCGTTGTTCGCTGCCCTTGGCTCTTTTGAAACATATTTATCTTGACATGTTGTTTAGTAAAATGTAAATAAATTGTTTATTCTATTGTATAGGGGTCATCAAACTCTATTGAGCGTCCTGTGATGAATGAATTCAACAATTCTGAAGAAACACATACCGATTGGCCGAAGTAACTTACAATTCTTGGATGAGACGACCCCACCATAAAGTCGCCTCTACCTCTGAACTATTTTTTAGCATCCCTTTTTTGGGAAGGTTTCTATCTTTTCATCCAATGAACCAGGCTGCCGCCTTTGCCATCATTTTTCATCACAGGAGAGTGACAGTGAAACTCTAGATTTGTCATCATTTGTTCCTAGCCATTTTGCTGCCTTGCAGCTATTATAATGAAAGATGTTGATTTTATGCCATTTAATTTTCTATATTCTTCTTATCATTAAAGTGCAAAATCTAGGGGATTGAGAACGTCATCATGTGCACATCGGATGATGTGCTAATGAAGAAAGCTTTTGATGTACTGGAAAGGATTAGTGTTTTTTACTTAAGATGTCTGTTCTTGCATCACTAAACAACAATGAACCGCTCAAGAGGAAATTGAAGCAGCGGAAGAGTTTTTGAAGCATAGGTAAGGGGTTTTGGCTCCAAAATTGCCGAACTCATTATATGGCCGATATATGCTAATTTGCCTACAAATCTTCAGGCAAAAATATTTTAACCCACGCCAGAAGGTGCTGGTAAGGTGGTCCTTGCGACAAATGGTTTTAAGGTTGTATTTATAATTGATTCGCGCAGAGCATAACTGCATATAGAATGTGGACGAGGCTCCCAACGTTTCACTTGGACAAAATGTCCGGACGAGGATAAAGCAATTCGCTTTGATGAATAAGTTCAAGAAGAAAATTCTCAGAGTGAGTTCTTGAACATTGCCTTGTTGGATTTCATTGCTGTTCTTAGTGCAAAGTTAAACTTGAATCACGTTTGCCGCATTGTTAATGTAGGTAGTAGCAGACAATTTGCCTGATGAGCAAGTGGATCACATCAAAGAGATGTTCGACGTGATGGACACCAATAACAATGGAGATCTGACATTTGAAGAGTTGAAACATGACCTGCACAAATATGGACAGCAAGTTACTGATCCTGATGTGCAGATGTTGATGGACGCAGTAAGATCACCTATTCAACAGCTTAGCACATTTTGAATTCTTTGACAAGAATTGAAGCGGATATATTGAATTCGATGAGTTGAGAGAAGCTTTGATAGATGACAATCTTCGTCCGAACAACGACAAATTTATTGAAGACATCATTTCCGATGCTGATCTAGATAAGGTAATACATAACAAGAGCAACTTGCAATTTGGAATCTATGTATATCTTGTTCATATACGAAATAGACTGTTCATTATGTGATGGATGTATTCCAGGATGGTCAAATCAGTTATGATGAATTCAAGGCCATGATGAAAATGGGCATGGAGTGGAAAATGGCTTCACACCAGTAGTCAAGAGCGATGCTGAACGCGCTTAGTCAAAAGATGTTCAAAGACAAACCTTCTTCTCTCATAGGCTAAAAGATGTTTCACCCATGGCTTCTCTCATAGGGTATTGGGAAGGAGGCATTATACAATATAATTGCATTGATTTGCTAGTGTAGGGACATGAGTGCTGTGAAAATTTTGAAGAAATTGGGTATAAATAGTCAGATTCCTACACCGCTTGGCATTTAATTTTTATGTTTTATTTTCCCTAATTAAAGGGAATATCAATTGAAACTACTAATCGGAGTTGGTTTGCAATGCCCATCCTAATCAACTTAAGGAATTTGGAGCCCCATGTTGCGGCAACCTGACCATCTCCATTAGCAGATGGTTATCAGTGTTAAATGCAAAGAAATGTCATCGTAAAGTCGCATATTAACTTGTAAATCTCATATCATAGGATACTAGATCTTCTAGCTCATATCGAGTGAAATCACCGCAAGTTTGAATACAAAACACATGATATATTGTAAAACTCATCTACATCCGTCAATTTCATGAAGTGAATTCACCCCTTAAGCCCCTTCATAGATCGTAGCACCTGTCATTCAGATAAAATACATTGGATGATATCATCTAGGCATGTATATCAATTATACTGACGAAATGAACCATTACATACGTACTTATATAGACCAAAATTTCAAATTGTACCTTAAATATTGCAAATAAACTAAACAACTTGAGCTCATCCATCGATACCAGGAATCTATTAAAATTAAGATACATAGCTCTATATGCTTCGCAACATTCAAATAAAGCTCATAAGAGACCCATCCAAGCTTCAAAGCAACTATTGCTGTTGTCCACAAAAAAAACGTGTCATGTTCCCATTAAAAGTACATTGCTTTTTCATGTAATGAATGACTGAACCCATGCGTTCGTTGATTGTGCACGTTCATATGAGAACTACAATTCTACTTCAGAAAAATTATCAGTTTGAAGCCATCATACACAAGCAGAATCATCCTTTTGGTTTTGCGAACCGTCTTGAGTAAAAACAGTCTGGAGTGAGAGCGCCCCCACGCATCCAACAGAATACAAACTCTGAAGTAATTCCTTTAAAAAAAAATGGTTAGATGAACTCCAATAGACAAAGTAATATGCGAAATATAAGACAAATGGAGTACATTTGCCTCTTCCAGCAGCAAATACATGAAATATTAAATGATTGGTGACAGCACTATTTCTTTCTCTTTGCCGAAGTAGTACGATCGAGGATGAAACCCTACAGCCTATATACATGGGCCGGCATTATAGGCTGCCACCATCAACACACGACAACAATAAACACAAGCCAAAAGCTGCTTTGCTCGTGCTTTAATCGCCAAAGACACCACATCAACAGTTGAGCCTCCTAATAATTGATTTGTCACTGCGAACTTGAACGATTCATACCAATTATTACAAATTATAGGACACTGCCCATGCGCTTGAACTAGTTCCTTGTCCATGAAAGTCGTGTTTCGGTGAAAACCATCCTTCTTTGTAGATTTTCACATCCTTTTGCCCTCATTGGCAAAGCCGGGAAATCTGGCAAGTGGTTGCATTTAACATTAGCATACGTGCAATGATTGCGGGACCGGTGAGACGGGTCATCGGTTCGGCTGGAACCAACTCGAGTGCTGGTAGTTCCTTTTCCCCTTCCACTACCTCGCTTGCCCTTGCTCCCTCCATTCTTAGAGCTCGCTGCCCTACTACAACCACCATGGGAATCCACATCGATAGCCCATTCTCCAATGCTCTCACGAGGTTGTCAAAGTAGTTTGTGGTCACACTTTGTAGCAACAAAAACAGATGTAAGAATGTCAAACGCATGTCTCTGTGCACACATGGGCGCTCCTTCCGGAAGTCACACCGGAGGCTGTTAAGAAAAGTATCTACATAAACTACATTGCAGCTGAAGTAAAGAGGGCCACCAATTTTTCAATAAAAGGAGAGCGTGTTTGTGATGGGAAAACAGCTCCGAGAATTCTTGATTCCCAATAGTACTCTATGAACTTAAATAAATCAACAAATAATAGTCCAACAGCCTTATAACAACCAACCAATGCCATATGCACTGGAAGATCATATTCTTGGTAAGTCCACCGTCCAGGTTTGCCTTTTGAATCAACATGCATAAATAAATCAAAAGGAGAATTGCAGTGGCTAAACTTAGTATTTTTCCTAAAATAAGAAAAAGAAATGACACATTTAGAATTGCTTGTATGTTCAAACTTCAACCGACATGGGTGACATCATTATCCTCTAGACAAATCATCCAATTTAGCATTATTGGATCTCCTCCGCAGAAAATATGTGAATGCACTAACCATATGATAGCAAGAACAAGCATATCCATCTATTAAGAAATTCCAAAGATTCCAAATTTAACTACGTAAAGGACATAATTGTGGAACTCCCGTATGCATGTCGGTTGATTTTAGAAGGTCCAAAGGTTACACCATATATGATAGCCCTTTAGGCCATCAAATATCTCATATTGCTGATAAAAGCATGCCCAAATAGGACTATCTCTGTCCAACCTAGTAAGTAAGTAACATAAAACAGTCTTGTTTCTTGAAAGAGGAAAGACCACACAATCCGTTGTACACCATTGTCATAGAACCCAAATGATGGCAAATTCTACATGCTCAAAGTTATCCGTACCAGTTCATGTTTTCAGATTCAGCACCATTCTTCATGATCCTTTGTGCCACGGTGCCACATTCTCTTGAACAGTCCCCGTACACTGCAGCGGATCAAATCAAAAGTATGTCAACACACTACTTGCTACATATTGATACAAGAAATTTCCAAAGAGAAGCTTACATTCCAGCAAAAGTTGAAAGAGCATTGGCAGGAAACATCATAACCTTCACGGCCAGCAAAATATTCTACAACGTATTCACAACCAGGGGCAGGACACCACTTGGTCTGGCAGTAGGAAAATGAGGTAAAGGAAATTATATTTCATATAATAGGCACCCAGTAGTGCAAAGTCATTATCACACTTAAAAAAGAAAAAGAAAAACTTCACACAAAGAAAAAGAATACGGTTGCACATATACCTTTCTATTGTCTTCAATGTACGAGCGAAGAAGATATTGAGAATACTTTTTCTTATCTTCTTTAGGCGCTAATAGATTTATCATGTCTTGACCGACTGCAGAACCACAAGATGAATCAGGACATCTCAATGTTAAACATCCACCACCATCGTTTTTTGATGTGCTTATGTAACCTATCACAATGCTTGCATTCATTAAATGACAGCAAAGACACGGAGTAAAAGCGTGTAAATTTCTAAGGTGCACAGTTAATCCAAAGAAATACTTCCAAGAGAGTGATATCTATCCTGAAGACAAACACACGAGATGATGATATCACATGACGTGGTCATGTGGTACTTAACCGAGACTCGCTTCCCACAACCCATCGCGAATCCTCTTGTTCCATCGGCATGCGAGGTCCCAGAGGCTGCTTCGCCACAATTGCATTCTCATTGCGGTGAGACTGTTCAAAGAAGAGCCCCAAATGATTTCCCGATTATTCGATGGTATTGGCCTCCTCTACGTCCTCTTCCCCCGGACTCATCCTCGGCTCGCCCTTCCCCGCATTGTCATGGAATCCAAGTTTTCAAACCGATGCTCAACCAATAGCGCCTGCCATACGAAGTCTAACCAAAGGTCCAAATTTGCGATTTAATTTGGCATCATTTTAGTTTTAAGATTGAGACAACACTCACCATATTCCCTTGAAGTGAGCATCGATTGCTCAAAAGACTCCTCAAGTTGTTGCTCTGGTCGTTGCTCAGATATAGAAGCATCTTCTTCTTCCCAGGGTTCTTCTCCATCATGTCCCTTCTTCCCCGTGCTTGAGAGGGTTTTGCCTAGAAGCGGGAAAAACCAACAAAGATGAATTATCACAGTTTAGCAGAGTGCATTAAACCCAAACAAATCTTCAATCAATATTTTTATTAAAATCTCAAATGCATGCACATAACACAAGTATGAAGTGAAGATCCCCAGTCTTTGTCATGACTTTCAGCAAGACCGCAGATAGAAATTACCATGCATAGAACGAGAAGTGAAGTCAAGCGTACATTAGAGGCTTTCAACTAGAAAGATTTTTAACTATAAGAAATCTGCCATCCCAACTGCACTGAGGTAACACTGATTCTACAGAAAAATGTTAATCTTTTTACAGTCACATTCATTCAAATTTTTTTGCACCACATACGTGAACATGCAAGTAGCATTAATTCAGCCGCATCAAAAGCAGGATGAGCAGACCCTATATTCCTAAGTAGAAAATGTCGGTTCTTATCGGTGACTTTCTATGCATGATTTCATTTGCATGATTTCATTTCTTTTCACATCACGAGACATTGTCAACCTGTAAGTGCCATTTATTCAGCCAAAAAAGGGACAGGCAGCTTTTGAATGTGGTCATTTTTTCGATTTTCAAAATGATGGCAACCTATTTTTTTACCATGGATTTACATAAATATGGAAACTAATGCTTTCGTGCAACTAAAGAAGAAAAAGAGGAACACATACCCTGTGTCTATGCATTAAACGAACCCTTAGGCCACTTCTATAGTTCCCCTCATCATTTAGCTCTTCAACATGCAATAATAGGACATGTACATTTTAATTATGATGAGAACATTATACATCATGATTCATCTTATTGATAGAGGGAGTACTCACTGTTTTTCGGCTACATTGATGGATTCATATTGCACAAAAGCATGCAACTGCATAAAATATACAATGTCAAATATTAAGGACCAATCTGGATTGACATTTACTTATTGCTTAATCTAAAATTCACGCACTTTGATTCTTTCAATCTGAAACTCCTTTAATTTTCACAGCCCTTTAATGATGGCACATAGACTCACATAAGATTTTCATTATAGTTTAAAATTTGACAAATATTTTAAATTTTGGCGGAAAATAAAAAAATACCTTTTGCTTTTACTTAAGTCCAAACAAACATGCCCTAAACTTTCATGAGCACACTTGACTATAAAAGAATATTGATTGTGCTTAATCAAAATTCAACAAGATAGGCTACGAGATGATTATCTTTGTTGATATCCTATAGAAACGAACACGTAGACAAGGGCCACCAGACACTTCATCAATCCATGATTCTAAACTATAGAACAGAAACACAATACAAAATAATGCATGATGTTAGTATAGAGTCTCATGCAACCAAAATAGAGGACCAACCACTACAGTGATTAATAGTAAAAAAGATAAAAGAAAAATCAAAACAGTGATAAGAGGTTTGAATAGTTCATCTCCTCAGAAAGCTGCGAATACCTTGTTAGTTAATGCACGCCATCGGCCTTTCCCGATCACGGGTGCCGAAGCTCTCCCATCGGAAGCTTGAGGCTGATGGCCTTGCATTATACTAACAGCATGATCTTGAAGAACTAAGTATGACAATACCTTGAAAATGCGCTACCAAAACTTAAAGGCACACAAGTTCGCCATTAACATCGCCTCCTTTTGATTAATTGGGGGTTGTTAGTATCTCCACTAAAGTAGCAATTTATGCACCGTCCGAACCGGAAAGAAAGGGGAATAGCTAATAAGAGTAAAGTTTTTTTTCCTGTTGATGGATCTAGAATTGCACAATTTGCATTTTCTTGATGGGGAGTACCAAATTTTCCTCCCAAAAGGATGCACAATGGGTAGAGGTTGCGTGTCCAGCAATACACCATAAAGAATACCCTCATGTAGCAATCCAACTTTGCCAAACTTGATTATGAACAGAGACGCATCAAAAGACAGGGAGAAACGTGATATTAGTCATCTTAACAAATTGGTCAGTCTCTGTGTGTCAAATTCAGCTAAAGACAAGGTAATGCCATCAGAGAGAGAGAGAGAGAGAGAGAGAGAGAGAGAGAGAGAGAGAGGGGTAAACCTATGGGACTTGAGTCATCCTTCAAATTAGAAAGCTGAAGAATTCGTCCCCTCTGTGAAAAAGCCAAAAGCTCTTCTCGAAATGTAGGATCTCCCTCTCTCAAGAGTCTGTGAATAACTATCGGTGTTTTCGGTGCCCTGTTAGAGCATGAAGAACTCAAGAACATTAGCAGGTTAATGAAATGTAACATCAAAAACTGTATACAAAACGAAAATTCACATCAAACTAACTTCAAGACTTCATAAAGACATTGTGTCATTCATAATATACAAGTGAACACTCTTTGTAATAGAATTCAAACTTCCAAAAGTACATGCGACTGTAAAAAATCAGCACTTGTGAAAGACGCAAATCGGTAGAGATAAGTAGGAAGGTTTTCCTTTACCGAGACTACCAGTAAATTAGAGATTAGCTCATCACAAAAACATAAGTTCCTCATTGTAATACAAACTAATATAACCAGAAAAACTGCTTTGATCTCACTTTTAGTTAGTTCAATTTCTGCTTCTGTCCCTACATGAAAACCTACGTTAAGGTGAAACAATGCAAAAAAAATACTATACCACCCACCTTCACACCACAACTAATCTCCGGTTACACACCTCTCCTTCAAAACTTCACACCTGTAATCCACTTTCTTCACGCATGCTCACAAAGGGTTATTTCCTTTATGTTCAACAACTAACCCACACCATTTGCATCTCTTTCTATCGCATCGTTGCCTCTTCTCAACATATCGAGGCCCTCGCACGGTGCACGAGAGATTACGCATAATAACACAAAAATAACATAGAAGTGACGACTATTTGAGGCAGCTCTTGTGGAAGATAAGAGTCACCGAGAGAACACAGGTCATATCAACCGAAATTTCTGTAGAATGCTTTATTCTTGCCGAATGAAGTACGGTATATATTCTTAACTTTTTCGAGGTCTCAATTACAAGAGTTAAAAAGTTAACCAGCCAAGCTCGGGTTACGTCTAGATGCACACGAGATGTTGCAAATAGATCTCATACAAAACCAAGCCCGAGCTAGACCGATTCGACATCTTTCTCCCCACTCCTCCATCATGAAAGCTCGAGAATGCAGTAACGACTATGTACAATCCTTCGTTGTGAAGGCAACACAAAGATCTCATGATGGATTATTCGCTCAAGGTGAATGTGAGTGTCGAACAACATAAGTTGCTGCTATTTAATTAAAAAAATCCAAGCCTTATATTGATCGTTGCATTAAGATCACAAAGCCTACGAAGAAGAAACGGCTACCATTTCAAGCTAGAACAAAACCTTCAAAGTGCAATACGATCCACCTCTAAAAGCTACGCTCTCAAACTCTGTTCTCTCAATTAAAATCAATCGAAGCCACGATCCAATACATTCGAGGTTTACATGTAAGTAAGTGCAAAGAAGTGGCATCGTTAGCATCGAGTGTCGGCGTAAGTTCATTACGAGTAGAATATACTACGTGCTGCTTATTTTGCACAATGAGTAGTTATATACATAACCAATGAGGCTAAGTAACCGTAAAAAGAGATCGTTTTCCAATCCAAACAACGCATAGATCCACGCCGAACCACATCGAACTAGACAGCATCCGATCCGAGCAAATACAAATTAAGGAACCGATCCGTACCGCCCAATTGTGCGTCTTGGTGAGCCTCCTGGAGAGGGCTGGATACGGAGTGGCGACGTCGGCCGCGGCGAACCGCCGAGGTCGCGAAGGCAATCTCTGCAATAAGACAAGAACCGCCAATCCACGATCATTTCACATCCCATCCACGCCACAAGCGCATCAAAAACAGCGGCGGCAGCAGAAATGGGGAGGAGAAAAACTCTAATATCGATCGATCGGAGGAGGAATACTCACTGCCGAGGTGCCTCTCCTTGGCGGGCACTCGACGTGGTTCGTCGCTTTTACTATGGCCACATCCAATTCCTATCAAACACCAAAAAAAAAAAAAAAAAAAAAAAAGGCGTAACATCTCCCGAAATAGAAAATGAGGAGAAAAAACAAAGCGCGAAGGAGGAAGAGAGAGAGAGAGAGGGGGAGGGAGAACGGAATGGCTGATGGCCTGCATTGAGAACGGGTGAAAACGAACCTTCGGACGTACGGAGTCGCCAATGGGCCGCCTATCGGTGGGGCTTGGGAAGGCGGCGGCGGCGTCGGCGCGTCTGCGTTCAGGAGGCGGGCGCTTCGTGGAGGAAGAGAGAAAGAGCGAGCGGCGCGACCTTCGCTCGCGGAGAGGGAGGCCAAACGCGAGAGCACGTCGGCGTCGGGGTTGGCGATAAGGCGCTCCGTAGAGAAAAGAGGGAGAAAGCGGAGCGCAGTCGCGAGAGGGAGGCGAAAGGGCGTCGGCGTCGGCGTCGGCCGCGTAGGTGGAGGCGAGAGGCGGAGAAGTCGGCCTCGGAGTTGGGGCGACGGAGGCAACCGGGCGTCCGCGTCGCGATTTTCAGCGAGAGGCGCGCCTTCGAGGACGAAAGAGAGATAAAGCCGACTAGAGGTCACGAGAGGGAGGCGTAGGCTGCGCCGTGTCGGCGTCGGCGTCGGCGTCGGCGTCGGCGTCTGCGTCGGGGCGACGGAGGTGGAGGGCCGTCGAAGGGGGAGAGAGAGAAAGAGCGAACTTTATGTTTTGCTACGAACCGTCGCAATTTTTGTTCACCCTCCCCGCAACGGACGGAGAACGGGGAGAGAGAAAGAGAGGAGAGAGAGGAGAGCGAGGAGCGGGAGGGAGAGCGGAGCGTCGGAAGGTGCGAGAGGTGGGCCGGGGAGAGAGAGAGAGAAGCTCCCGCGCGCGGTTCGAAACGGAGAGGTGGACGACGTGGACGACGGACGGACACGTGTCGCGCAATGAATGGTTCAGAGCACGAATGACGTGGCACTGTTAGGGTACCCAATATTTTCTCGGCCCACTGGCCATCCTTTTCCTCTCTTTGACCTGTACTCTTCTTTTTTTGCAGAGGCGTGACCGGCGTGAGGAAGAAGACCCGGCCACGCGGGCCGGGCTTGGAGAAAAGGAAATGAAGCCGGGCTTGGCCCGGGCGAATAGACATACGAGAGAATAGTAGAAAAGAAAATGACCGCACAAAGTTTTTGAAAATTGTAATAATTAGTGATAGTAATATAAATGCTCCAAATATCTACGTGCAATGCATTTTAATGAAAACATATGTGATGCATTTTAATGAAAATTATTTATTTTATTTTTATTTTAATTAAATATTTTTTAAAAATTAATACTAGCTATGCTAAAGTTCCTAATATCTATATGTGATGCAATTTAAGGAAAATTAATTATTATTGAGGGGTTAAAAATTAATCAATAAACTTTTATGTGATAAAGCCCTTAATAAAATGACCAAATTTAGATATCAATACATAATCACTCAAAATATGGCATGATCAATTTAGTGGATGAAACATTTACGTTCGCATAAGTAAACTAGCGATGCATTTGGCAACTATTTTATTCCCAAGAATAATTTTTACTCAAAAATGGTTTTTTTATTTATTTATTTCGGCCAATGAACGAGTTTCTAAGCATTCAAAAGAGTTTGATAAATGTATAAAAAATTTTACTTCTAGAATAGAAATGCATTTGGTAAGACTTACATTCTTTTATGACTAAAAATTTATTTTAATTTGTTAATAATTTCATTACATTTTCCCTTTTCCCCCTCCTCCTCCTCTTCTTTTCTTCTTCTTCAAGTGTTTGATAACTATATAAATTTTCTATTCTCGGAATAAAGATGCGTTTGGTATAATCCTCACATTCTTTTGTGACTGAGAATTTCTTTTAATTTGTTAATAATTTACTACATGTTTCCTTTTCCTCCTCCTTCATCTTCTTCTTCAGGCGTTTGGTAATTGTATAAAATTTCTATTCCAAAAAAAATGCATTTTCTTCCTTCTTCCAGGATGCCATGGTATTCGCCCACCCATCCTCTCCTATGCAAAGGATGTTTAGCCACATAATCTCCCTACCAAGTTTGACATGAAGCCATCAACACTCCTGTCACGCCCCGAACCCTGAGACACATGAACAACCCGCCATGGTCATGTAAATGCGACATTCCCAGGTAGCGTCGCCGACCCCATTCATTTATTATGCGTATGCGGAACGTACTAAGAAATCCCTGACAAAATTTATGGGATAGGACAGCAGGAAAAATCAATTCAAAAACAAACCAACATACTTTTATATATAATCATTCTAGAGTTTACATACATCCAAAAATGGGTCAAAGAGTCTGCACTACAAGGATCGGTCCACCAAAAAGAGGAACAGTCCTATGACTACTAGTCGGACTCGTTTGTCGATCTCACATCTTCCACATTTGACTGCACTGGGTTCGGAGACGATGGGTTGTCCACCCTACCATCGGGAAGGTTAGCTACACCTTCCCTCAAAATAGCATCCACCACAGCAAGTGGAATATCAAAACTATCGAGTAGACCAATCATAAAGCCATTAGCTCCAAAACGGAACCATGCCTTAAACCTATGTGGTACCCTGACATCTACGGTCTCCTGAATCCAAATGGTGGTCTTGATTACCTCGTAGACCCAATGATTCCTAGGGTCAAGAAAATTGTGCACCTGCTCGACAATGTGCACTGGGATGCCATTTTTCTCCGAAGGTCCTGCCATCTGCAGCCCTGTAATATTTTCCCACAACAGGGTGAGACATTGTCTCAGCAAGTTCACCCCTCCTAAAACCCTATTAGAAAGAAAATAGGCCCAAGAGTGGTCTAGCCACACAGCACAGAAGACTTACCTCGTCTTATTTCTTTCATGCAAGTTAGTACAGTTTATATCACTCAATCACAGGTAGTATTAATAACTTAACCATTGGAACACAATCAATTTCACATAATTCTCAATCATAGTAAGCGTTCCAATTATTATTCACTGCCACAAAAGGGCATAGCCAACTCGCAGTTCGGCAATCTACTGACATTAATGCTAGGCATCGCCTCCCCCCTTGGAGCGCGGCTTCGTCTCCACGTCAACGGCATTCCTGAAGGAGCTTGGGTCCAGTTGGCCTAACCTTTACTATGACCCGAGCCTCGTCACTATGTTGACGACGTTTCTAAAGGAATAAAGGTCAAATTGGCCTAGCCACAATTGTGACCGAGTCTTTCAACTAGCACACAACAATTCAATACTAGCCCCCAGACACTTTGCATTTCACTAAAATACTCCAATATCAATAGTAATCCTGAAAAATCCAATTTCGATGACAAACCCGACACTTGGGATTTTCTAAATAAAATCCCTATTTTTCACAATCAATACTTAATTTGTATTATCCGCTCATCAAATTCAAATTCTAAATACACAAAGCAATCAGCACGAAATTCTAAGCAATTGAGGTCAACAATAATTTTTTCGATTTTTTAAATAATAATATTTTAATAATTTTCGAAATATAATATATTATTAAATAATCCAATAATTTCGAAACATTTATTTAAATCAAGTAAATTCCTTTAAGTCACCTCAAGGTTTATATTAAAATAAACATACTTAACTTTAAACTAAACATACTTTAACTTAATTAAATACCTTAATCTAATCCACAACCAAATAAACTATTATAACCACCTAATCTCAATCAACCTAAGCTAAACACATTTAAAGCATCATTAACCCTCTAATCAAGATTTAGTAAGCTAAACTCACCGAAATCGCTTTCTGACAAGTTTTCGGTGAAAAGCACGACGATGTCAACAACAAATCTCCTCGGGGCGACGCCAAAGGAGGCTGGAAGAGCCCAAAACGCTCCTCAAAGATCCAACTAAGGGTTGGAACTCCAGCTGCTGTCCAAGCTCGGAGGAGGGTGCGCCGGTGGCTGGTCGGGTGCGGAAACGGCGGAGAGGGGCTATGGCAACTCGAGCAGCGATCAGCGGTGGCTTCGGCGGTCTTGCCTAGCTCCAACGGTGGCTGGCGAACGACGAGCAGTGGCTGGTGACTTCGGACGACGACGCTGGACGGAGGACGAAGGCGGAGTAGCTTGCACGCGGGACACCGCGCGCGTGGTCATGTGTAGACGAGCGGCGACGGCGAACTCTGGCGGCGAATGGCAAGCGGCGACGAGCGAGTGAGCGAAGGACGAGTCGAGCTGGCCTAGTCCGGTCACTTTCTCTCTCTTCCTCACCCCTCCCCCCCAAATTTCAAATTCCTAGGCAAATTGAAGAAGATGATGGAGACAAGGGGGAAGTGACATCCCACCTTTTTGGGATTTGATCTCAACCCTCCACTTGTCATCTTCTCCTTCCTTTGTCCCAACTACCATGACCTAGGATGACATCATCTTCCACTATCTCAATTCTCCACAACAATCTTCAATAGGTCCAATTTCAATTTCATTGTGGCATGGAGTATTGTACATTAAATTCTTCAATTCCAATCAATTCTCTTCCAAATTAGTACAATTAAAGTCCATAAATTAATCCAATATTCCTAATAAGATTTGTGACATACCATGACTTCCAATTTTTGAATTCGCTCTCAATTTCACGGTTAATTTCACTTCGGCACGATACTAGCGCATCCTGATCTACCGGGCAACTTTTAGAAATTTTCATACATTTGACATGTGGTTGATCAATTCAAGCCACAATGTACATCTTTGACACATTGGCGACTTTCGGTTGTCGGGGTAATCTCAAAAAAGGTTTCAAGTACGAACACGGGATACCAAATCGACAAGAATTGTGCGATATGGTGGAATCACCCATACGATCACATGCCTCGTAAAGTCGACCTATCTCCGGTCTCTAATCGATTTTTTTTTAATTGTGCCGTAATGAACCTTGCAAATTAGCTCGGTCGAAAGGTCGCTTCCTAATCAAATTCTCGAGTCTGATGCATTAGAATCTCTTAACGGCTTCACCTGATAGACTAGTTTTCACATGAATGGCCGACTCAAGGAGAGGAACTATATGCGTGCCAACGAAATGCCCATCTCAATTTACTGAAAATAGAATTGAAAAATCGGGATGTCCCAACTCTTCCCTCTTATAAAAAATTTCATCCTCGAAATTTAAACCATTACACATCTTAAGCAAAAGGTAGGGGTACAATTGTCTCATTGAATCTTCGATTTCCCAAGTTGTTCCTTTAGTGCCATTGTGTTGCCAGACCACTTTGACCAACAAGGTGGTCTTGGTGTGCAAAACCTGCTCCTATCGATCCACGATCTGAACCGGGCTTTCAACATACGACACTCTGTCGTCCACATCTAATTCTTCGAAATTTAGAACATGTCAGATCAGGTTCATACTTCCTTAACATCAACACGTGAAAGACGCCATGCACTTGTGCCAACCTCGGCGGTAGTGCAAGACGATATGCTAGAATCTCTATTCTTTTCAAAATCTCAAAAGGACCTACGTACCTCGGACTCAGTTTCCCATTTTTGCCAAAGCGGGAAGTACCTCTCATCGGTGACACTTTCAGAAAGACATGCTCACCAACTTGGAACTCCAATGGCCTTTGACGCTTATTTGCATAACTCTTCTGGCGGCTCTGAGCGGTCTTTAATCTGTTTTTGATAACTGCAACTACCTCCACTGACTGTTGAACCAACTCTGGATCGGTGATCTTTCTTTCCCCGACTTCATTCCAACACACAAGCGTTCTGCACACTCTGCCATACAACGCTTCAAAAGGAGCCATCTGAATACTCTGCTGATAACTGTTGTTGTAGGCAAACTCGACCAAATGAAGCTGTTCCTCCTAGCTTCCTTTGAAGTCCAAGATGCAAGCTCGCAATATGTCTTCGAGAGTCTGAATTGTCCTCTCAGACTGGCCATCAGTTTGCGGGTGATAAGCCGTACTGTACTGCAGCTTTGTTCCTAAAGCGGATTGCAAGCTCTTCCAAAAAGCGGTGGTGAACCTGGGGCCTCTGTCTGAAGTAATTGTAACCGGCACTCCATGCATACGAACTATCTGGCACACTTACAGATCTGCGAGTCTATCCAAACTCAAGTCCCTTCGAACTACAATGAAGTGAGCCGACTTTATCAGTCTATCGACTACTACCCAAATCGAATCATTTCCTCTCTGGCTCCTCAGTAGTCCCGTCACGAAGTCCATCGTGATATGTTCCCATTTCCATTCTGGGATCTCAAGGGATTGCAGAAGTCCTCCCGGTTTGCAATGCTGAGCTTTCACCTGCCGACACGTCAAACACCTGACGACATGCTTGGCGATATCCGCCTTCATGCCACACCACCAGTAGTGTTGACGCATATTCTAATACATCTTGGTACTACCAAGATAAATGCTGTAACTGCTACGATGTGCTTCTGATAAAATCTCCTCTATAAGCTCCACATCGTCAAATACAACCAATCGTCCTTGAAACTTCAATGTTCCATCCTCAAAAATCTGAAAGTCAACTTTCCTTTTCTTTGCATCCCCTTGCAGGATTTTCTGAACATCTAAATCTGTCTACTGAAGCGTTCTGATCCTGACCTGCACTTTCGGCTTAATTCTGAGGGTGGCCATAAGATTCGAAAGGTGGACTACTTCAAATTTGAAACCCGAATCTTGTGCTCCCTCGAGTAGACTACATTCTTTGAGTACCATTTGTGCAACTAAAGACTTCCTACTCAGTGCATCGGCGACCTTGTTCGCCTTTCTAGGGTGATACAAAATCTCACAATCATAGTCCTTTAAGAGCTCCGTCCATCGACGCTGTCTCATATTCAACTCATTCTGAGAGAATAAGTACTTGAGACTCTAATAGTCAATGAAGATCTGGAATCTTTCTCCACACAGATAATGCCTCAAAATCTTCAAGGCAAAGATGATCGCTGCAAGTTCTAATTCATGCATTGGATAATTCAACTAGTGAGGTCTTAACTAACGAGACGCGTATGCAACAACCCTACCATGCTGCATCAATTCGCAACCCAATCCTTTAAACGACGCATCACTGTAGATTTCAAATCCTCCTAGACCAGATGGAATAGTAAGCACATGTGCGTAGTTAGCTTCTACTTAAGCTCTTGGAAACTACTCTCGCACTTATCTGACCACACAAACTTTTCTTCCTTCTTCAGCAGTCTCGTCATCGGCGATGCTAACACTGAAAACCCTTCTACAAACCGTCTATAATACCCTGCTAAACCTAGAAAACTTATGATCTCTGTCACTGTAGTCGGTCTCGGCCAGTTGATCACTACTTCAATCTTGGTTAGGTCCACTGAGATTCCTTCTCCAGAGATGACATGACCTAGGAAAACCACACGAGTTAGCCAAAACTCGCACTTACTGAACTTGGCGTACATCTCGTGTGTGACATCCCAAATTTATGATTCTGTTTTCAATGAAATAAGACGAACTTTTCAACGACGCACTTATAGTTCAATTCTCCGAGCTGATCACTCACAAGATAACTTATCAAGTGAAGCCGTTAAGGAATTTAAATGCAATAGGCTTGAGAATCTGACCATGAACCGACTACTCGACCGTATAAATCTGCAAGGATCATTACGACACTGTCAGAATCGAACAGAGATCAGTAATAGGTTTATTCAACTGAGATATGTAATTAGAGTGCGGGTGATTCCACATGATTTCAATATCCTCATAGACCAGCACTGAACTGATTATTCTGTCGTTTTAGGTACCCTGTGTCCGTATTTGAAACCTCGAGATTTTCACGACAATCGAGAGTCGCCAATGTGTCGAAGATTATGTCGTGGCTTGAAAATAATCAACCACGGGTCAATTGCACTGAAAATTTCCTAAAAGCTACCCGGTAGATTAGGACGCGCTCAAATCGCGCCGATTGAAATTAACCGTGATTTTAAACCCGAATTCAGAAATTGAAGGTTCTGGCATGTCACATTTTATTTTAGGAACGTCGACTCATATTCAGAAGATTTTTCTACAAACCGAGATTTTTTGCGGAAAAGCAAAGTAAGGTCGTTTTTGTTCGGGATTGTCAGAGGGCCGTTTTGAATCGAATCTTCGGGATGCGAGTTGGATCATTTGATGGGGAAATGTCATGAGAAGGCCGAGGACACATGGACCGATTTATTTAAGCTTCAATTGAGCTTCAATTGATTGGAATTAAGAGAGAATTGAATGGATTGAATGGGGGAATGTCCAAAATTCGTAGCTCCCATGGCACACCACATTTTGAACCTATTGCCAAGCTTGTAGAGGAAGATTGGAGGAGAGAGTGGTGAGGTCATGTGGTGTCATGGTGGGGGCAAAGCCAATGAGAAGATGGCAAGTGTTGAGCTCTAGAGAGCCCAAGGAGACCCCCACTCTTCGGACTTCTTCTCCCTTAATCCAAGGCTTTCTCCATTGTTGTTGAAGGAGAGAAGCTCAGCAAAAACCAGAGGAACCGAGCAGCATCAGCCCTCCACCGTCGCATGCCCATCGGACCCCATTTCCTCCTCTGTTTTCCCCTCGTTCCAGTTTCTGCTCCAGCTGACCTTTCGTCAAAGATTCGAGTTAAAAGTTATCTTCCCGTGAGAATTAGTCAACGTTCCACCCACCATCGTGACGAGAACACCCAACCCGTACCGCAGCACCTCGCCTCTTGCCGGAACAATTCTCGGTCGTCCCGAAATCCGGTGAGAATCTGCCACTTCTTAGGACCGCCTTGTTCCGCCCCCGCTCCGCCTTTGTTTCGCGTTTTCTTGCTGTTTCGCCCATTTCCGACCCTTTCTTTGCTCATCCCAACCTCCAGCAAGATCCCCTTAACCCCGAGAGCCGCGGTTGCCAACCACCCGCTCGCCGGAGCTCCGTCGGCCCGTTTTCGCCGTTGAAGTTCTGGTTTCTTCCCGCCGTTCGGTCCGGATCCCAGCGAGAAGACAGCAAGGTTTTGGAGACTTCGTGGCCCGTTTTCAAGCCCTTCTCGGCCTCCATTGGTGTCGCCGCTTTGGGGTTTATCGACCACCTTGGTGTCGTGGTCGCCGTGAACTCACCGGCGCGCAAAACCGGTGAGTTTATCCTCTAAACCTCGCTTAGCAAGTTAATCGTGCTTAAGGGGTGTTTAGATTAGTCTAATTAGGTTTATGTGGTTAGATTAGATTATTTTAATGTAAATTTGATTAGTTGTATGATTAGTTTAATGGATGTTTAATTAGGGCTAATTGTATATTTAAATTAGTGTAATCTAATTTAAGCCCTAATTAATTATTTTTAATTAAATAATTATTTCGAATTTTTAAATATTATTTTATTATTTTATATTATTATAATATAATATTTAATTATTTAATTTGCGGAATTAAATTTAATTATTTAATAATTTTGAAAATTTTGCCAAGATGGCCGGTCGTTAGAATTTCGTCGATCGCGCGGTGCGGTGAGTTTGTATCAATTGTATGCGTAATTGCGAAATTGAGTGAAAATGATGATTATGGTTAATTATTCCAAAGTGAGGAATTAAATGAAATTGGAGAAGTTTTGGTATTTAACTTGAAAATACCCGGTGTTGGCTTTTGGCACCGTAATTGGTTTGTAGGATCAATTTGAATCGTTGGATGTTATTGGATTGTATACTCGGTTCTATGGTTTAAATATATGCACTTTGCTTTGGTGAGCAATTGGTTTATATATGTCGGCTTGTGAGAGCGCCCGATCCATATATCGGCTTGTGTGAGCTATCATCTATGCATATATCAGCTTGTGCGAGCTACCATCTATATCAGCTTGTGTGAGCCGTGATTCATTAATGGATGGATAGATGGTATGAATTGATAGATGATATGAATGGATATATGGCATGAATTTATTGACATATGAATTGCACTGACGTGCAGGAAGGACTGAGGCGAGGCAAGTCTTCTATTCTCTTTGTGTGGCTAGAGCACCCTGGGGCTTATTTTCTTCCTAATCAAGTTTTAGAGGGTAGGACTCGCTGAGACATCGTCTCATCCCGGTTGTGAGATAATATTTTAGGTCCCTAGATGGCGGATCCTCCGGAGCTTTTTGGTAGACCAGTGAGGGTCACTAAGAGGATTTTTGACTATGCCGATCCCGGAAGTCATTGGGTCTATGAGCTTGTGGTGACTACCATCTGGATCGATGAGAACCTTCCTGGTAGGGTCCCTCATCGATTTAGAGCGTGGTATCGTTATAGACCTGATGGATTCCTAGATGGCCCTCTCAGGTGTTTTGATATTCCCCCTGGTATTATAGATGCCGCTCTAGGAGAGAATGTTGTTGATCCTCCAGATGGGTTGGTGGAAGACCCGATGGCCTCAGTGCCTGCGGAGCCTAAAGAGCCGGTGAATGGATCTGACTAGCTGGTCTTAGGATAGCTTTGTTTTTTAGGACTGATCTTCTATAGATCTTTTGTAAATAGCCTAGTCTTGTAAATCAACTGGTTTGATATGTATAAAAAAGTATGTGGTTGGTTTTGAAAATGTGATCATGCTTTTCTATCCCAATTGAGTTTTGTCTAGGGATTATTTACTTGCTTTCGCATGTGCATTAAAAAGAATGGGTCGTAGACGTGTCCTGGGAAGTCGCATTTCTATCGACCGCAGTGGGATGTGCGCATGCTCGAGGTTCGGGGCGTGATATCGTGATCTCTCAAAGTCTAAAGCACCATCCCTAAGTGCCTTTCATGATCCTCAGTACTCCTCGAATACACCAGGATGTCGTTGATGAAAACAATTACGAACTGATCTAAGTACTCTTTGAATATGCGGTTCATCATATCCATGAAGGCAGCTGGGGTGTTCGTCAACCCAAATGGCATCACATTAAACTCATAATGGCCGTATTGAGTGCGAAACGCCGACTTCGGTATGTCTTCCTCCTTGATTCTTAGCTGATGATACCCTGTGCTCAAGTCGATCTTAAAAAATATCGACTCTCCCTGAAGCTGATCAAACAAGTCATTGATCCTCGGTAATAGATACTTGTTCTTGATCGTCACCTGATTGAGTTGACAATAGTCAATGCACAAGCGCAATGAACCATCCTCTTTCTTTACGAACAAGACTGGTACTCCCCAAGGTGATGCACTAGGACGAATAAATCCTTTATCCAACAACTCTTGCATCTACACCTTCAGTTCCTTAAGTTCTGACAAGGCCATCCGATAAGGAGCTTTAGAGATCGGCTCTGTCCCGGGGGCTAACTCAATTGCGAACTATATCTCTCTCTCTGGCTGCAAACCCGATAATTCCTTCGAAAACACGTCTGGGAACTCTCGAACCACTACGATATTTTCAATCTTCAACTCCTTCACTGTCGTGTCCACGACAGTCTCTAGGTAACCTTGGTAACCCTTGCCTAGCAAGCGAGTTACGTCGAGCGATGAGATTAAAGCAATCGATGGTCCTCCTCGACTCTCAATAAATTCGAAACTCTCACCCTCTAGCGGGTTAAACTGAATTGCCTTGCGATAACAATCCATCTTAGCTCGTTGCTTTGTGAGCCAGTCCATGCCAATTATCACATCAAAATCATACATGGCTAGGCCTATTAAGTCTATCCTCCCCTCTCGCTCACCAATCACTAACTTGCAACCAAGACAACCCATTGTAGCTAACACCTTATCCTTTAACAGCATAGATATGCTAATCACAGGCTCCAACAACTTAGGAATTAATTCTACCAACTTAACTTATCTTTCAGCTATAAATGAATGAGAAGCTCTAGGATCAAATAAAGCATAAGCAGGTTGGTCGTTCAGTAAGACCATACCTGTGATCACATTAGGCACATCCTCCGCCTGTCCTCTAGTGATCGTATATGTCTTTCCCTGAGCTGGAGGTCAGTTCAATCCACCCTGCGGCATGATCTGTGGCGCGATTCCTCTGTTCTGACCCAATGGTGGCGGCGGCGGCAACTGACGCTGTCCCATTTGAATCCTAGGGCAATTCCTGGCTATATGACCCTTCTGGCCACACCCATAACAGGTCCCCCATCCTAAGAGGACACGGGGTTGAACCATGTCGTCTTCTGCATAGATGACACACACCATTCGGTCTCGACACTGGCTTTCCTATCCCACCCTTCTTATTGAGTGGAATAGGATATCTTTCTCCAGACATTGGTCTCTTCCCAAACCGATTACCTTCTTTGTTCGAATTAAACCGCAACCTAGATGCAATAGCTCTCTCATTCTGGTCTTTCTCAATTAGTTGGGCCCGCTTATAGAGGTCATTGTACTCTTTCAAATCTAATGGTACCAACAAGCTCCTCACATCTGGTCGGAATCCATCTCTAAACCTCCGAGCTCGATCTGACGGTCTCTAGACTAACTCAAGAGCATACTGCGATAGTTCAATGAACTTTGCTTTATACTAATCGATTGTCATTGTACCTTGACGAAGGCGCTAAAACTCCGCCATCTTCACCTCTCTAGCACAATCAGAAATGTACTTCTCATTGAAGACCTTAAGAAAAGCATTCCACTCTGGAACTACACCTTCAGGGAACACTATCCTTTTATTAGTCTTCCACCATGTGGCTGCAATCCCCCTCAACTGATAGGCTGCCAAAACGACCTTCTCTGCTTTGGTGCACATCAGTAACTCAAAGGCATTCTCTAAAACCTGAATCCATAGTGCTACAGCTTCAGGATCTCCCACTCCTGTGAATGTCGGCTGATTCAACCTCAGAAAATGTTCAACCAACTTATGCCTAGGCCTCCCAACGGCCACATTTTCGGGTGGAATTTCAATAGGTTCCACTTCAGGTTCGACAACCAGTACGATGGTAGTAGTTGCGGTGGTAGGGGCGGCGGCAACTGCGGCGGCAACAACATTAGCGGCATTAGCAGCATTGGTGGCAGCAACGGTTGCGGTAGCTGAAGCGGCGGCCTGCTGGTCTAGTCTATCACCCATCAACTCAAGCATCTGCATGATTCCAACAAACCTCGAATCCTCAGGGGCTAGGCGATGCTGCACCACCCGCACTAGCCTCAGCCTACGCTCTTCCTAGGGCACCTCGGGCACCGACCCTCATCGGCGTCTCACCCCGAAACACAGGGCCTATTGCTCTCTTCCTAGCAGCTCTCAGCACCGGTCACTCATGCTACAGGCTCAATATAGATGCCTATTTGCAATTTTCAATACCACATTAGAATCTGAGTAACCTCACAAACAAGTTAACAAACAACTAACAATCGCTTGCATCAGTATAATAAAAACCTTTCCTACCAACTATCCCATGACTCCCATGCAACTTATCACTCCATACATGAACCATGCTCTGATACCACTTAAATGGGATTGTCACGCCCCAAACCCCAAGACACGTGAAGAACCCGCCATGGTCATGTAAATGCGACATTCCCAGGTAGCGGACCTCATTCATTTATTATGCGCATGCGAAACGTACTAAGAAACCCCTGATAAAACTTACGGGATAGGACAGCAGAAAAAATCAATTCAAAAACAAACCAACATACTTTCATATATAATCATTCCAGAGTTTACTTACATCCAAAAATGGGTCAGAGACTATGTGCATCAAAAAGGGTCAGTCTGCACTACAGGGATCGGTCCACCAAAAAGAGGAACGGTCCTATGACTACTAGTCGGACTCGTTCATCGATCCTACATCTTCCACATCTGACTGCACTGGGTCCGGAGACGATGGGTTGTCTACCCCACCATCGGGAAGGTCAGCTACACCTTCCCCCAAAATAGCATCTACCACAGCAAGTGGAATATCAAAAGTATCAAGTGGACCAATCCTAAAGCCATTAGCCCCAAAACGGAACCATGCCTTAAACCTATGTGGTACCCTGACATCCACGGTCTCCTGAATCCAGACGATGGTCCTAATTAGCTCATAGACCCAATGATTCCCGTGGTCGGGAAAAGCGTGCACCTACTTGACAATGTACACTAGGATGCCATTTTCTCTCGAAGGTCTTGCCATCTACGGCCTTGTAATGTTTTCCCACAACGGGGTGAGACATTGTCTCAACAAGTTCACCCCTCCTAAACCATTATTAGAAAGAAAATACGCCCAATAATGGTCTAACCACACAGCACAGAAGACTTACCTCGTCTTATTTCCTTCCTGCAAGTTAGTACAATTCATATCACTCAATCACAGGTAGTATTAATAACTTAACCCATTGGAACACAATCAATTTCACATAATTCACAATCATAGTAAGCGTTCCAATTATAATTCACTGCCACACAAGGGCATAACCAACTCGCAGTTCGGCAATCTACTAACATTAATGCCAGGCATCGCCTCCCCCCTTGGAGCGCGGCTTCGTCTACACGTCAACGGCATTCTCAAAGGAGCTTGGGTCCAGTTGGCCTAACCTTTACTACGACCCGAGCCTCGTCACTATGTTGACGGCGTTTCTAAAGGAATAAATGTCCAATTGGCCTAGCCACTACTGCAACCGAGTCTTTCAACTAGCACACGACAATTCAATATTGACCCCCAGACACTTTACAGTTCACTCAAATACTCCAATTTCAATAGTAATCCTTAAAAAACCAATTTCAGTGCCAAACCTGACACTTGGGATTTTCTGAATAAAATCCCTATTTTTCACAATCAACACTCAATTTGCATTATCCGCTCATCAAATTCAAATTCTAAATACACAGTAGTGATCAGCATGAAATTCTAAGCAATTGAAATCAAAAATAATTTTTTCGATTTTTTAATAATAATATTTTAATAATTTTCGAAATATAATATATTATTAAATAATCCAATAATTTTGAAACATTTATTTAAATCAGAAGTAAATTCCTTTAAGTCACATCAAGGCTTATATTAAAATAAACCTACTTAACTTTAAACTAAACATACTTTAACTTAATTAAATACCTTAATATAATCCACAACTTAATAAACTAATATAACCACCTAATCTCAATCAACCTAAGCTAAACACACTTAAGACATCATTAAACCTATAATCAAGATTTAGTGAGCTAAACTCACCAGAATCGCTTTCCGACGAGTCTCCGGCGAAGAGCACGACGATGCCGACGACAAATCTCCTTGGGGCGACACCAAAGGAGGCTGGGAAGAGCCCGGAAACGCTCCTCAAAGATCCAGCTAAGGGCTGGAACTCCGGCTGCTGTCCAAGCTCGAAGGAGGGTGCACTGGTGGCTGGTTGGGTGCAGAAACGGTAGAGAGGGGCTGCAGCAGCTTGGGTAGCGACCGGTGGTGGCTCCAGCAGTCTTGGCTGGCTCCGACGGTGGCTGGCGAACGGCAAGCAATGGCTAGTGACTTCGGACGACGACACTGGACGGAGGACGAAGGCGAAGCAGCTTGCACGCGGGACAGCACGCGTGCAGTCATGCGCGGACGAGTAGCGATGGTGAACTCCGGCGGCGAATGGCAAGCGGCGACGAGCGAGCGAGCGAAGGGCAGTCGAGCTGGCCTGGTCTAGTCGTTTTCTCTCTCTTCCTCTTCCCCAATTTCGAATTCCAAGACTAATTGAAGAAGATGATGGAGACAAGAAGGAAGTGACATCCCACCTTTTGGGGATTTGATCTCAACCCTTCACTTGTCATCTTCTCCTTCCTTTGTCCCAACTACCATGACCTAGGATGAAATCATCTTCCACTATCACAATTCTCTACAACAATCTTCAATAGGTCCAATTTTATTTTCCGTTGTGGCATGGAGTGTCGTACATTAAATTCTGCAATTTCAATCAATTCTTATCCAAATGAGTACAATTAAGGTCCATAAATTAATCCAATGTTCCTAATAAGATTTGTGACACACCATGACTTCCAATTTCTAAATTCGATCTCAATTTTACGGTTAATTTCACTTCGGCACGATACTAGTGCGTCCTGATCTACTGGGCAGCTTTTAGAAATTTTCATACATTTGATATGTGGTTGATCAATTCAGGCCACAATGTACATCTTTAACACATTGGCGACTTTCGGTTGTCGGGGTAATCTCAAGATTTCAAGTACGGATACAGGATACCCAATCGATAGAAAAGTCAGTCCAATGCCGATCAACAAGAATTGTGCAATCTGGTGGAATCACCCACACCTGATCACATGCCTTTGTCGAGTCAACCTATCTCTAGTCTCTAATCGATATTTTTTAATTGTGCCATAATGACCCTTGCAGATTAGCTCGGTCGAAAGGTCGCTTGCTCATCAAATTCTCGAGTCTTATGTATTAGAATCTCTTAACGGCTTCATCTAATAGACTAGTTTTCACATGAGTGGCCGACTCGAGGAAATAAACTATATGCGTGCCAACGAAATGCCCGTCTCAATTTACTGAAAATAAAATTGGAAAATTGGGATGTCACAACTCCCCTTCTTCATTGCGAGGAAAACAAAGTCCTTTGTGTCACGGGCCGAGAGATTCTTTGGCCTTGGAACAACCCGTGCAGCACCTAGCAAGCGGAACTCGCCAGGCCAGCCTTTCTTCTGTAGCTACTCCACGAACAATATAGTGAATGCTTCTTCATATGAGATCCTACCATGCTCAGCTTCACTTGGGTGTCTAGTCCATCTTGAGACAGCAGTTCTTTTTAGGCACAACAACTAGTTTTGGCCTGCTATGACCTCGTTAGGAGAGCGACATCAGCTCCCAACTAGTTTGTGCACGGGAGGCCAACCTCGCCTTCAGAGCTCTTAAGTGATATAATCTTTCTATCCTAGAACTCCTAGCATCAACCGTCCTGACACCACTCCCACGGACCAGTTGTGTTCGTCCATTCCCGCCTCATCACTCTTCACTCAATAACCTCAAGCATCATTCACAAATGTCACGAGTACGGGAGGATTGAACCATGACATTCTTCTCCACTCAATTCGTAACGCCCTCATTGCGATCTGCTCTGTCGCTTCCTTGCGTCCCTTAACCATTGATGTGCCACTTTTGGGATTTCACATCGAATGGTCACGCTCGCCCAATAAAATAGGTTTTGCTCCATCGGTAGCCTCTTTTAATCTCAGCCGCTCGGCCTTTCTCAGTCACCTATGCTTTCTTTGGCAAGTGTGGCATTTTTCGCCAACCGCATCTTTTGGCAGCACCATCTTTGCCTACTCAGCTTCTTTGACACCAGCAAATCAATGGAGGTTCTTTTCTTGTTGAAAACGCAGCAGTAGACCTCTTCTTTGAATTCACCGATTGATCCAGGAATGTTATCCCTATTCAGCAAGGGTTCGGTTCTTCTCAAACTCCCTATCGGCTCGGCAAAGAACTGACTTGTCCTAGTACCATTACCATCCTAGGGGCAGAGAGCCCAGCTTCGTTTGAGCATCTTTTGCCCTGGCCATTCGCTTTCCGCCCATTAAGACCGGACCGGACACTTATCAGTTCAACGCACTGGAGCGAGAAGTTCGATTCTCCAACTTGTTCTCTTACTGGAGGGATTCTTGCTTTGATACCACTTGTCACAGGCCGATCGATTAAGATTGTGACCGCATGGCGACTCGGGCTATTTTGAATCACCCAAGCGTAAGCCTTGCTCAATCAAACGCTCACTCGCTCGTATACCCGAATCGTAGAAAGAGAAAGTTTAGAGAGAGGAGCTTTGGAAAAAAAAATAAGCCTTGTATTGCTTTCGCTTGGGCGTCTAGTCCATCAAGTGAGACAGTAGTTCTCTTTAGGCACAACAACTGGTTTCGGTCTACCATGGCCTCATCAGAAGAGCGGCATCAGCTCCCGACCAATTTGTGCACGGGAGGCAACCCTGCCTTCAGAGCTCCTAACTGATATAATCTTTCTATCCTAGAACTCCTAGCACCAACCGTCCTGATGCCACTCCCACGAACCAGTTGTGTTCGTCCCTTCTGCCTCCTCACTCTTTACTCGATAACCCTAAGCACCACTCATAAGTGTTACGAGTACGGGAGGATTCACGGACCGTGACATTTGCATACTGCTTAATCCTCACTTTCGTCGTCTATAACTTCCTCTTTATTCTCAACCCAACCATTCACTCCTTCTATCCTTGCTTCACCAATTAGGGTTTCGATTTTGGGGGCAAATCAAACTAAGGTTTCAATTTCGAGGACAAATCAATTAGGGTTGCTATGGGGAATTTTTTCAATTTGCAATTTAGGGTTTATATTTTTGGGTAAACATTGTGGACAACATCTCTTATGGTCTATATGCTGACTAGGCATACCGGCTAGCCACATCAACTAAAGAAATAAAAAATAAAAAATGGCCACATCGGATTTTCGGCAATCCAAATTGGGATTAGCACTTAAGTGAATTTTTTTTTATAGCGGTACTTAAGTAATTCGGAAAAAAAAAATTGACACTAAAATGAGCATCATACACAACTTTTGGTACTTCTAGTGTACTTATCCCTTATGGTTCATAATTAATTAAAAAGGCTATGTGGACATCTTAGAAAACAAGTCAATCAGGTTAGGTACCAAAAAGGCGTTGATTCAAACAAACTAAAGTAATCACATCCCCATACTTATTTCTTTGGTTGCATAAGCTCCTAGCCAACCCCAATGAACTAATGGTAACTCTTTATCACATAAGATTCTCGTAGGATTAACCAAAGAAAATGAAAATCCCGACATCATGTGAGATAAGAGTTTGGCAAAACCCGCGTTGATTGAGGACTATTGGTCAACCTCTAGCATTATCTTTTAAACCAGTCTTCCCCCACCAATGTATTTTTAAATTTGACAAAAGGATTTCTACTTTTAAAAATTAGAGATTATTTTCCAAAATACAACTAAATGAGGTTATTTTATAAAATACGACTAAATATTGACCTTTACACCAAATACCTTGGCACCTGGGCACCAAAATGCCGACTCTAGTGACCTAGTCCTCAACCAACAAGCATAAGACATCGATGCTTGTACATAGGTCTTCACTTTGGTAATGCTTGAATACCGACTCTTAAGCTAATGTTACTAGTGCCCTAGCTAAAGTCTATTGAGATCATGCACGATTCCTCGAGGTTAGGCCTAAGTCCATAAATGTTAGGCTTAAGTCCCTCAAGGCTTGGCCCAAGATCCAATTGCCCATATCAAGGTCCCTAGCGATGCTAACTAGAGTACCCTACTTCTACACCCATATCAATAATACTTGGACCCTAGTCAACCAAGGGTAGGCTCAACACCCCGATACCTATGCCCAAGTCCCAACAACCATACTTGGGTACTCAACTCCTACATTCAAGTCATTGGCACCTAGACCCATATCTATTGAGGTCAAGCCTGATACCTCAACAAACAAACTCGAGTCCACGAAGATTGTGCCCAATTTCCTCAAGACTAGGCCAAAGACAGCAATGCTTGTGCTCAGGCCCCTAGTGGCTGTGCTCAAGAACTTGGCTCCATTGCCTTAGTTATTGACACCTAGGCCCCAAATCCACAGAGATTAAGCCCCAAACTCCAATGCTCATAATAGAGTTCTCATTAAGCCATGCTTGAGACTTCGATGCTCTTGCTCGTGCCTAAGTCCCCAATAGCCTTACCCCTTAGTACATAGCTCTAGTGTCGAAGTCACTAGCGCACAAGCCTAAGTAGATCAAAATTAGGCTGAGACCCAAGTGCCCATACCTAGATCCTTGACAAACTTCCTGGTGTGCCCAAGCCACTAGGCCTTAGGCCTTAGTCTCAACTCCCATACTCAGTCCCTAGTGGGTAGGCCAGAGAAACCCGATAACCAAGCCTAACTCCCTCAAGGCTAAGGACAGAGTCCTGATGCCCTAGTCGAAGTCCTCAACAGTCAAGATTAGGACCCTAGCAACCAAGCTCAAGTCCCTGGAGGTTGAGCCTAAGATCACAATGCTCATACACGGGTCCTAGCACCCATGCTATGGTTTCTAGTTGCTACGCTTTAGAATCTTGGGCTATTGCTTGGTAGCTAGGCTTTGGAGCCACCCCAATAGCTTGGCCCAAGTTCATCGAGGCCAGGGCCTGGACCTTGACACTCGAGCCTAAGCCCTCAGCACTTGAGTTCTAGACCAAAGTGGCTAGGCTCTGGTCACTCAAAGGCAAACCTAAGATGTTATTGCATGTGCTTGGGTCATCGCTAGTCAAGTCCAAGTATCGTGGTCTCAATTGCCGAGCTCAAGTTCCCCATGGCTGGATCCAAGACCTTGGAGCCCGAACCAATGTACCCTAAGGCTGGGCCTAAGAGCTAAGCACTTAAGGCCGAGCTCGCAATCTAAGCTCCCAAGGTCGAGTTCCACAAGAAAAAAGAAAAAAAGAAAAACACAAATTTAGAATCTATAGAAGTTTTTATGTTATGAAAATTTAATTCGATAAAACTTTTTCAAAAAATTTGATAATATATCGGGTGTAGCATGTGTATAACAAAAAATATAGACAAGTCTTCATTTCCAAACGACAAAAACTAATATCCTATTCATCTTCATATTTCAACCAAAAATTGGAAAAATATTTCTATTATTTGGAAAAATGAGTTATTGGAAATATTTTTCAAAAATGTCAAATTTTCGAAAAATAAATGGAGCATTATTGGTTGGCATTTCATGTTTGGATAGAAACTTTAAGCTTTGTATTTGATCTTAGTAAATGCCTTGAGACAAGAAGAAGCATGAAATCGAGGTGCCCATGCGAAGTTAAACTAGTTTCGATTAAGTTAGAAAATGGACAACCTTCAACTTCCCTATAATTAAAAAGATTAGTGATATTAGGCACTGAAAAGTCTACAAAATGCAGGATATAAGTACACCCAATAGAGAAAGTGATACCTCAAAAAAGAATAGGAACAACTGTTTTAATTGATTAAAGTAAGAAAGGATCCTTAACGAGGCAAAACATTTCCGATCTTCTTTCCTTTTACTACAAGTATAAATAAAGAAAATTGGGCCGTTGTCTATGAAGGCAAAGGAGTTGACTAAAGGATGGGAAGTGAAAGAAAATGGGAAAATTAACCGTCCTATATGGCACGACCAATGATAATATGAACAATTCTTACAATTTTCGTAAAAAATTTTATTTTTTGAATTGGATAGTGTTTATTTTCTTTTTTCTTTTTTCGTTTGATTGGTGAACCCTCGTTGGCTCCAACGACCCCGTTAGCCCTTACCTAGGCCAACGAGGCTACAAAGGCCTTGGGCAAGGCCATTGCGGCCTCTTAAGCCATGGGCAAGGCAGCTAGCATGGCCCTCACGGGCCATAATGAAAAAAATAATGATAGTAATAAAAAATAATAAATGATTCAAAGAAATTATAAAGGTGCAAAAATTGTCCATCTCTATATTAGCTTTCCTACACAGCATGGCCAACATCCTCGTTAATGATCTCCAACCAAATTTAGCTAAAAATATTATATTGACAAATTGTCAAAAGATTTATAACTAAATTGATTAAATTAAAATGTATGAAACTAAACTAGCATTTATATAATAATTTATCACTTTTTTGGTAACTTGGAAAGACAATTCTAGAAGTGCAAATACCGAAGTTTGGACTAGAAGTGCAAATACCAAAGTTTGGAAGGGCAATAGAAAAGATGGGTGAAGATTTGGAGGGTGAAAAAAAAAAATTCCATAGTCGCACCAAAAAGGCATCACCCTCGCTCAGAACTCAAAATTCGTGTTTGCATCTCATGATCGTGTTGACTACTCATATCCTTTCGTGTTGTTACAAAATATTTTTCGATATAATTGAATAATGTTTCGATAAAGTATTGGCCCCTCAATTTACATAATGTAAACTTGCCTTGATCTTTAATTGATAAGATTGTAACTATTGAATGTGAAATTTCATTGATCTAACAAAAATGAAACATCGGATACTTGTGAATGTTTTATCTTTAATTGCTAACTATAATACACAGCCTATTCTTAAAAGGGTAAAAGCTACCAAAACAAAATTATAAATTATGCCCATTGTGAAACTTTTATCCTAAATTTTTTCCATCAAAATTTTGTAAATAAGAACTGTTAAAAATCTGCATACATGAGCACCACAAAGCAAATGGTGTAAACATAACGCCCACGTGCCTTGAGTAAAATAAAAATAACATTATTTTGACTGAAAAATCATCTAATAGAACATTAAATGGAGGATAAACATGTCAGATATGTACAAGTTTTAGATTTTTTATGTCACAAAAAAATTAGGATAAGTGTGTTAGAGTGGGTATAGTTGGGGGTTTTAATCCACAAAAAAAAAAAAAAAAAAAAAAAAAAAAAAAAAAAAAAAAAAAAAAACCTCAGCAGGCATTTAGTAATTTTTCTTGGCCATCTTCATTATTCAGCAGGTACATGATTGAGTTTGCCATTTAATTATCAACAAAGGAAGCAGACACTGACGGAATTAAAAAAATTCTAATTACGTAGAGGACAAAATAGGTAATACGCTAAAATTTGGATAAGAAAACTTCCATATGCCAGATCAACAAATTATAAATCTCATTAGCAAAATCACATTCGAGTTTCCTCCATGTATATGTCAATCTCAAATTAGCCTACTATAATTGGAGGATTTTTTTCTTCATTAGAAAGTCAATGTTACTCACCGGTACATGATTCAGTTTGCCATTTAATTATCAACAAAAGAAGTAAACACTCACAGAATGAAGGAATTCTAATTACGTAGAGGACAAAATAGGTAGGTAATACGCCAAAATAAGGAAACTTCCATATGCCTGATCAACAAATTATAGCAAAAACACATTCGAGTTTCCATGTAAATGTCAATCTCAAATTAGCCTATTATAATTGGAGGATTTTCTTCTTCATTCGAAAGCCAATATTCTATGTTCATATCAACCCAGGTACATACATATATCCACGTACTCCACTGGTCATTGTATGCGTGATTCCGAAACACACCGAAAGTTGACACTCCTCTCTTTGCTTTCCTGTGTTACAGTTCAAAACCAAGCTCTCAGGGATGAAGCTCTCCCTCTCCATTTCCCTCATTTCCTTCTCTTTCTGCTTCTTCCTCCTTATTGCCAGGTGAAGCTCGAATCACATTCACCTTCCTTGCGTGCTTGTTCACGGCGAATTCAAATCAGATTTTGTATTCTTTTTGCTTAATGCACAACTAGATGAAAGGCGGTTCTGAATATATGGTGACGAATATCGTTGCCTTTTTCATCTGGTAATGCAAGTTACCAACGTATCTAATAAGCTCTGGTGGCTCTTTTTGTTGAATTATACTCTGTAATGGTGGAGAAATGATAAGACGTAGAAATGGAGGTCGATGCATTCATTGCGAGATCCGTGCACAAGTTTTGGACATATAATGCAAAACTGATTCGTGTGATTTCCGTTCAAGGTCCAAGAGATCTTGGGAAACTGATTTATTCATGTCTGTGCTCGTTTATGATGACTCGGGTCGGTCTCAGATTTTCCATTTTGAGTTCAGTGAGGGTATTTGTGAGATGAAGGACGCGCTAATCAGAGAATTATCAGAGTACATACACCTGTTTTTTGTAAATTTTTTGTTATGAATTGCTTGATGTAGATTACTCTGCGACAATTTCCGGGTTTTGTATTCTGTAGTTGGTGGCTCTAACAAAGATGGGCTTGAATATCTCCAGCAAAATCAATGCTTTGATGAATTTTGACAACATTGTAAATGTTCGTGTGTAAAAACACGAATCTATACGATAACTTTCATTGGAATCTGCGTGTGGTTATGGTAATGTGTTTCCGGCTCAGATGTTAATTCAGTGGGTCACAAATTTCTTGAACATGTGAAGAATTCTGTAGTTCTAATTAGGTGAAGCTAGTGGTAAGACTAATTTCGATTTTTCAGCGTCTCGTCTGAAGAGCGTGCTAGGACCCCACCGAGAGGTTGGAATTCTTATGATTCCTTTTCCTGGATCATCTCCGAAGAAGAGTTTCTGCAAAATGCCGAGATCCTTTCCCAGAAGCTACTTGCTCAAGGATATGAGGTTATATCCACACTACCGCGACAGTTCACTGATAAAATTTTCGGTTTTTATCTAGATTAGCGAAGGATTCTTAGCGAAACTAAAGCTTTTATTTTCCATCCTTCTTTTCATCTCTTCCCTGCAAAATATGCAGTATGCAGTTGTCGACTACCTTTGGTACCGAAGAAAAGTACCAGGCGCTAGCGCCGATTCTCTGGGATTCGATATGATTGATCAATGGGGAAGAATGATGCCTGACCCAGATCGATGGCCTTCGTCTAGAGGTGGGAATGGGTTCACTGAAGTCGCAAATAAAGTCCATAGCATGGGGCTGAAGTTTGGGATTCATGTCATGAGAGGAATAAGCACGCAAGCTGTCAATGATAACTCTCCTATCCTGGATACCACCACGGTTTGTTCGTTTTACTCTAGGTTTCATATGCTGATTTTTCTCCTTGCACAAAGCCTTCTTTTAGGCTAGATTAAAAGGAAATTTTCTCATTGCTGTTAAAAGTCCTCGCTAGGGTGAGTTCCTTTCAACTATTCATGTTCACTCTCATCAAATGATCTAAACGACCGATCTGCTCCCATAGTCTTAGGAAGAGTGTTAAGGTGTGACCCTCACTTTCTCTGGAATTTGTTTTTCACTTCCATTCTGTCTCTCTACTAGGGACGTGCATATGAAGAGTCCGGTCGGGTTTGGCAAGCACAAGATATAGCTCTTAAGGAACAGACTTGTGCTTGGATGCCAAATGGATTTATGAGTGTAAATACTGACTTGGGAGCTGGGAAGGCTTTCTTGAGGTCACTCTATCAGCAATATGCATCGTGGGGCATTGATTTCAGTGAGTGATGACGATTTTTGTGTATTTCGCTGCCACAGTAACCTCTTAAACTTAAACTGCTTCAATTAGTTTCAAACAATGATATGACTAAATAAATGACTGTAGATGAACTTAATTTTGAATCACTTCAATCACTATCTTTAATACTAATTGGTTATTTTTGATGCAGTAAAAAATGACTGCGTATTTGGTGCCGATCTGAATATAAATGAGATCACCTACATCTCCGAGGTGATGTGATGGCTCTTTTATCTTTTATTGACCGACTCACTTTGTCCTTTTTGCAAATGAAAACTGAAGTGGGTCCAATATCTGGCGTGGCCTTGCACAGATTCTAAAAAAGTTTGACCGTCCCATCCTGTATTCTCTTTCTCCTGGAACTACTGCGACACCAGATATGGCAAAGGCAGTAAGTGGATTGAGCAACATGTACAGAATTACTGGGGATGATTGGGATACATGGGCAGATGTTGCGGCACATTTTGATGTTGCAAGGTGATTTAACATGTCACAGTATAGTGCAAACGTCATGGACATGGACCACCTATTGATATTCTCATGACTTTTTGTTCATCAGGGACTTTGCTGCTGCTAAAATGATTGGCTCCGGTGGCTTGTTGGGGACATCATGGCCTGACCTTGATATGCTACCACTGGGATGGCTCACTGATCCAGGTAATATCACCGGGCTTGTCTTATTCTCCGATAAACTTGAAGGTCTTTTGCTCCATCGTACCCCTAAGGGATTGGCTGGACTAATAAGCACTGAAAAGCCAGAGAGAGGCTTTGGTGTGATGGTAAGTCCTTACCCTCGAAGGTTATGCCTCGACTGCTCCTTTGGGGTTTCAACATTTTGGACTCTGTCCGAGTTGCACATGAAGAGTGAATTCTCACAGTAGCTTATGCAAGCTAATTTTATGTGCCCTAGCATGAAAATTACGGCTCATGGGAAAGCTTCTGTATCATCAAGTTGCCTTCCATTTTAGAATGCAGCACATGGGTAGTTTGATACTTCACTGTCCTAATTAAATGGCACACTCAGTAGCCAGAGGTTACCTGGGCTCCTTCCTTATGTAACTTTAGCAGTTTTTAGATTATCTTGCATAGGTGAACTCTTTGTCAATGCCTTTGAAAAGTACATGGAGTGATGTATTGCTAAAGTGAAAACTTTCTCAACAACTAGGTTCAAATGAAGGCCCTCATAGGGCATGTAGGCTTACCATACAGGAGCAAAGAACTCAGGTTTGTGTTTAATGAAGATTTCTTTTGACTTCACTATTTGCACCAATCAGAAGATCAGATTTCATGCTAACGGATTAAAGTTGTAGGTGACTTTGTGGTCAATCGCCAAGTCCCCCCTCATGTTTGGTGGAGATTTGAGGAATATCGATGATACTACTTTCGGTCTTATCACCAATCCTACTCTGCTTGAGATAAATTCCTACAGTTCAAACAATATGGAGGTATGTACTCTCTCTTAAGATCTGATAAGACAGTCATTTTTCAAAGCACTTTTAGGCTACTTATGCGGATTATTTTACAGTTCCCGTATATCAGTGGGTCGTCAAGCTTACATGGGCGGTCTAGAAGTTCCCCGACAAGTGTGGAAGAGTCAGAGGTAGGGTCATTGGGTCTGACTAGTTGCGAAGAGCCAAAAGCAAACGGATGGATGGTTGAAGAGCTGGACCAAGATCTTGAACGGATCTGCTGGAAAGAGAACATGGAGAATAGACATGGAGAACCCTTTTGCCTAAACAAGAGAAATTCTTTAGCCGAATCGTATAAAATGCTCTCCTACTTCTGATCTTTTTCATTTGCTGTTCTCTATCCCGTATTTTACATAACTCAAAAGTATTTTTATATGTATGTGCTGTGTAGCAGAGACCAAGAGATGATGTATGGGAGCCAATATCAGGGAACACTCCACTTATTAGCTTCTGAAAATATGAATTTCTGCTTAGATGCATCTCCAAAACGCAAAATCACATCTAGTGAGTTTGCAAGAGGCTCATTTTCCCCCTGCACGCGGAATGCTAATCAGGTATTTTTAATTATTAGTTGAAGATTAGTTCAGAAGACGAATTTTGGACACAATTAGGATGATTCCGTACTTGTTGCATTTTTGGAACCTGTTGATGTTATCAAGTAGATGAGGCTATTGCAACATTTTGCACCGCTTTATTTGTCTTCAAATTAGACTCTATTGTCCAGCTTAGAGTCATGCAGAAGATAACAAGCTGAATGTTCAATTTTGACAGATGTGGAAGTTTCACGGTAATGGGACGCTGATAAGCAGCTATTCTGGACTGTGCTCTAAAATGAAAAATGCCAAAGGTTAAAAAGAAGGGTTGCTGATCTCAAAGCTGGAAATCTAATGTTTTGTCTGTCTTATTTACAGCCATACTGTTTGTGCAGCTAATGCTGATACGACAGGAGCTCGGTCCTGGATCGCAACTGGAAGATCAGGTTTGATTCTTATTAATTGCCTCTCTCTCTCTCTTGGCCCCCTTCTTCCCCCAGTTAAAGCCTTAAGGACAACATAATTTGGATCTACACACTTTTTAAGACGGAACAAAATGCAATATGATCCCGTTTCAAACAAAGTATCAATGGCCTAGTCAGTAGTTCTTAATAGCTTTGCCACACGATCTATTCAAGCAAGTATGAACATTTTCTAGACATTTTTTTTTTGTATCAGTTTTGTTCTTACATCAATGCAGGAGAAATATTTCTGGCGTTTTTCAACCTGAACTCATACGACGTGATGATATCAGCGCTAGTCTCTGACCTGGCCAAGGCGCTTCCCGGTCGGACGGTCAGTGCTTGTTCAGGCTATGAAATATGGAGCGGCACTAGGATTGACCGCCCAACGCTGTACTCGGTATCATTATCGGTGGAATCACATGACTGTGCCCTATATGTCCTAAACTGTCGCTAATTAGAACAAATGACTGCGAATAAATTTTGATTTCGAATTCTGTAACTTTTTTTTCCCATTACCATCTTCCGTTCATTGGCATCATTGCGAAGAACGAATGTTGTTGGCATCATTGCGAAGAACGAATGTTGCTTAATCTGAGAATCATGCAATGGAACAAGGCGAGAAATATGTGGGAAAATAAAGAGATGCCCCGCTGCAAATTTAGAGGAGCAGGTTTTGTCGATCGAGGATTCAAGTCAGTCATGTTGGCGATGAAGTTGGGCCTCGTTTTGACTCAAAATGAGAATTTAGAAAACATTCTAAAGGAGAACATTTTAATTTATTTTTCGGCACATTTGGATCGCTTAAAAGAAATGAGTCAATGAAAGATATTTACATATGAAGGGAACATGTATGTTACCACCTGAATTTTCCGAACCGGTCAAACTTAGAAAATTTTAGATCCGAGATCCCCGATCATGGCATGACTCGATTAATGCCCACAACACCTTAGTTGCATGTAGAAATTATGGGCATTGCATTTCGTCAGTAACTACATAGATTGGGGTTAAAATAGATTAATCAACTTTTCAAGTTGACTAATAAACTTCGAGTTTCCTTGCTTGATATGCTTGAAGCATGAGATAAGCTGCGTGCCGATTCATTTATTTGTCCTAACCCTTTGTGGTCAATTCCTTTTGTAAGCATTCTAATGTTTTTATTGATTGTGGTTCATGAATCGAACCGTGGAGGTGGATTGAAAAGCTTGAGGAGCTTCATTGGTTTCCTTTGAGTTTAAAGTTAGTTCTAGGATTTAGACTCTACATTAGACTAGATCATAAAATTAGACCTTAGTTGAATAATTTTAGGGATATGATTAGATTAGTATCACTAAGACATAGTATCACGCCCCGAACCCTGGGTACGCGCACACCCCTTGGCGGCCGATTAGAAATGCGACGTCCGAGGACGCGTCGCCGACCCGTTCTTTTTATTTTTCGATTAAGCACATGCATAAGCGAATTAAATACATCACCCGGTCAATCATCAGAAACACGGATAGTAAAAACACACCACAAAAGTTGCCGAAAAAAAACTTATTTATTTAACCACTATTGTCCCTAGGGAGTTTAATGATTTACAAATCCTTACACTAGCAACTTCCAACCGACCCTCTCAAAAACCTTTAGGGATCAGGGTCACCCTAAACTTCGCTAACGGCAAGGCCAGCCAAAAGGTATCGCATCTCGTGCCCACCACATCTGCTCTCAGCAGATCTCCACGCTACGATCTTGAAAAAGGTTAGCTCACGACGAGGTGAGATAAAATCTCAGCGAGTCAAAACCCTAAACCCCGATTAGGACGCAAATTCGCCTCGAAGGCGGTCCTAAACATGCATCATACAGAACTTACCTCGCCTGGGTGCATCCCTACACGTTAGTGCATCAAATATACCAATATACATATATTTAATAACCAGAACACGTCAATCTTATCCTTCAAACGATCATATGGATCCTGATTATAAGGTAAAACCGTTATGACATATCACATACCGTGCCACATAATTTTATTCCATAATCGGGCGCAGCTATTACAACCATTCAGGTGTGTTCCAGTTATTATGACCCATCGGCCACGGCCAACTCAATAGTTAGCAGTCATCCGGCATAATCGGGCGTCGTCCCACTCCATCGGGCACGGTATCGTCCCGTGTAAATGCATCAAGATGGCATTCCATAAAGGAGCATCAGCCCGGCCTCCACCACAACCGATAACCATTGATGTGGGGCATCCAAACTTAATCAAGCATCGTCCCGCGTAAACCCATCAGGACGGGTGCACTACCTCGCGTAAACACATCAGGGTATTAGGTGATCACATGAGCACACCATCAATCAACCCATTTCTTATCTTTCATCTATTAGCCCAAAATACAAAAATTCCTCTTCAAATAATAAATCTTGCAATTCCCCTTTTTTTTTTGTTCAAAGCTTTCTGAAATAAATTCATATGGGGTCACGTATTTAAAATTAACCCACCAAACTTTGCACGCATCTAGTATAAAACCTCCTCGTTTTATTGAGCACATAAGATTTGACATCCAAACCCAACATCATATTTATTTTCTATTTTTTTTCCAACACCCCTTTTTGGAAACAATCTTTAGTAACCCCCTTTTTTTTCAAAACTTTTAGAAATAAATTCATAGGTGCTCGCGTACTCAAAATTAATCCGTCAAACTTTACACACACCTAATTTAAAACATCATTGTTTTATTGGACAAATAATTTTGGTGTCCAAACCCGACACCTAAATTTTCTTTCCATTTAAAGGCCCAAAGGCCATCTCTTGCAATAATGATAAACAATCAACTTGAAGCAATCAACCTCATCATGTCACGCATAAGTTCTCGAAATGCCCAAAAGTCAACTACATCACAAAACATACAATTCCCAGCAAGCAAAATAGCAAGAACAACCACAAAATTACAACCGGCTCTAACCGGTAGAAATCGAGTCCATTCGCACGTCTACAGAATTAATTTTAGAAATATAACCAAACGAGTTTGGAAAATTTTTAAATTTGAATATATTATAAAAAACACTTAAACGAACACCTTTCATGAAGACACCTTGACCCAGATCTTTCTAGATTAATAGCACTAAATCGCTCAAACCATTACCAAAACTATGTCCGTGTCCAGAATTTATGTTTTCCAAAATCAGCTTGGTTCGAGATCCAAAACTTGTCTGTTTGCTCTAAAATTTGATTATATAAAACTAAAAAAATATGATAAACAACTTTTGTAAGGAAACTCTTTTGAAAATCGAACCCTAAGAGTTGATAAGAATCCTTTCAACACCAAAAGGTCACGAGTTCCGACACAACCCGAGATTCTGTTTCGATTGTAACAAAGCTAAAATCTCATTCTTGTAAATCCATTAAATCTTGAATAAAATATATGTCATAGTTGAAGATGTCTAAAACATTTTCAAGAAGGAAGAAACTTCAAAATTGTGACACATTTTAACCCACGAAAATCACAAATAGCAAGGGTCCAGTAAACCAATCTACAGGGAAATCCACTAAACCAAACTAAACCACCCTTATTAGTACTAATCTAACCAACTAGATTAACATTAATCCATTTTAAGGCTGATATAACCAAACTAGATTAACACTAATATAATCCCTAAGCGCAATTAACTACCTAATTAATAATTACGGAGTTAACTCACCGGATTATGATGGTGGTGGGTTCACGGTGATGGCAGCGCGTCGATGACTAAGACTCGAGGCTACCGCGTCTCCAACGGAGGTCAACTGGCGGCTGAAAATAGCCCTATAAGTCTTGACCAAAGGCTGCTCGATTCTGTGGAGCAACTGGTCAAATGGAGGTGGCTAGACACAGAGGAGCAGGTGGTGGGGCTACTTTGGTTGGGTGGCTGAACGGGCTGGCGGTGGTGTGGTGTTGCTGGAGTTGCGCTATACAATGGGGCTACGGCTATGGGTTGTTGAAGTTGCTGGTGGTGGCATTGAGGCGTGAGGTGGTGGAAGGTGGAGCAATGATGGCTGAAGGGAAGAAGGCTGGCGTGGAGTGAAGTGGATGGTGGGAGTGCGGGCGTGTGGCAGTGAAAGAAAAGGAAGGGGAGGTGCGGTGGAGAAGCTGGAGCGAAATTCTGGCGTGAGGGGAAGGGACGTGGGGAAGAAGAAGGGGAAGTGGGCTGTTTGGCAAAGAGGAGGGGGGAAGAGTTCACGCACATAAGGGAGGAGAGAGGAAAGAGATGGGGGAGAGAGAGAGGGATTGAAAGTCAAGGTGAGGCCAATGGCAAGCCAAGCAAAATATCAAGCACTCAAGTGCTTTGGCCCCCAAAGTCTTCAACCAAGAAGTCTTGGCATCCTCCAATGGCTGAATTCCTTTCATTTGCTCACAAATTAATCCATTTTGGTGACCAAAAATCCTATTAAATCTGCCCATCCGAATTTCTGTAATTCTTTTTTGTCGAAATTGATTTTTCTGCAAATTTCCGAGCTCGACGAAATTTCTCCGAAAGATAAGACGAGGTCCTAAAAATAACTCATGACACGCTCGAATGTCCAATTCCCGAAAACGAATTCAATTTCATGATTAAAATCGACCAAATGCGATTTTAGTACAACCTAACCTACAATGTAGCTTTTAGGGATTTTAGCGTGTTTGACCCGTGGTTGATAATTTTCGATTCACGTTTGTGCATTTTCTACTCGTAGACAATTCTCGGTTGTCGTAAAAATCGCAAGGTTTCAATTACATGTACTGAGTATAAAATCGATAGAAAATCAGGATAGTGCCGTTTGACGCTAATTTCGCAATCACGCGGAATCACCCGCAATTCAATTACGTGATTCCATCGAATCGACCTATATCTGATCACAATTCGATTATAACTGTATCGTATTTGACCCTTGCCGATTATTATGGTCGAACAATCAATTTCCGATCTAATTCTTGAGTCTGTCGCGTTTATGTCCTTTAACGGCTTCACCTAATAGATTAGTTAACTCATGAGTAATCAGCTTAGAGAAAAAGGATCATAGGCGCATCGACGAAATGCCGATTTCATATATTCGGGACAAAGTTGAAATTTAAGATGTCACACATAAGTTCTATAGCTTAGCATAGACATCACCTTTAAAGAAAAAGGAAGAAGATAAAAATTGGTACTACTCAGCTTAGTTCAAGTTCGAACTCACCTCAAAAATCTAAACTAAATCTAGAATTAAAATTAGAATTGGAATTTAGAAATAGAATTAAAAATCAATGAATCTACTCACAATAGATCGTGTATGGGACATACAAACGAAGCATTGTAATATTCTTTGTTTGGCATCGTATCGGTTTACTTTCCATATTCTATCTTTTGCTAGTTTTCCTTACTATTTTTTTTATGTGTGTCTACATTACTCCATTTATTTAATCCCGTACTTTTACTTTAGTTGAATGGTTAGACTAAAACAGTAAGACCATAATCAACTTAAAACATGGCATGATCAATTTACCGATTAAAACCTTTAGGGTTTGGAATAAGTACATTAGAAATGTCAAAAGTTATGTACGGCGCTCGTTTTAATGTCAAAAGTTTTCGCCGGCTCACTTAAATGTGAAATCCGAGAAAAAAAATGATCACTTAAATGCCTCCGGTGTGAAATTCCAACCAAAATAATTACATGACTTTTATAATTAAATTTTAATATTAATTGGCATATTATTATTAAGAACCAGTACACGTGGATGTGCAAAATGACATCGCATAGGTCAATGTGGCTAGCTTGCCTGAAAACAATGTTGTTTCTTTCTTCTCTCTCCCTCAGTCACATGCAGAGACAATTTTCTTTCTTCTTCTAAGATGCCTTGGCAATCGCCCACCCATCCTCTCCAACATAGAGAATGTTCAACCACCTGAGCTCCCTACCAAGTCCAATACGAAACCATCAATGCTCTCCTTCTTTGTTGCAAGGGAAACCATGTCTTTCACGTGCTACTCGATCCTCACCTTCATCGTCTACAACTTCCTCTTTGTCCTCAACCCAGCCACTCGCTCCTCCTCTCCTTAATTCACCTATTAGGGTTTCGATTTTGGGGGCAAATCAATGAGGGTTGGTATGGGGATTTCTCTCAATTTGCAATATAAGGTTTATATTTTGGGGCAAACGCTATAGATGACGTCACCTATGGGTCTATATGTTGACTGGGCATGCCGATTAGTGACGTCGACCAAAGAAATTAATAAAATATGACCAAAATCAGATTTGACACTTAATTGATCTTTTTTTTTTTAAGTGGCACTTAAGCGATAAAAAAAAAATAGCATTAAAGTGAGTGTCATACACAACTTTTGGTACTTCTATACTTATTGTGACATCCTGAATTTTTCACTTCTACTTTCAATTGAATTAATCGAGCCTTTTATCGACGCGCATATAGAGCTATTCTCATAAGCGATCACTCTTGAGATAACTAGACTATCTGGAGAAACCATTAAGGAATTTTAATGCAATAGACTTGAGAATTCGACCATGACTTGACTACTTGACCGTGCTCATCGTTAGAGGTCATTACGGCACAGATATAAGTCAATTAAGAATCAGAGATAGACCGGTTCGATGGGGATGTGTGGCTAAACGTGGGTGACTCCACTAATTTGGAAAATTCTTGTCGACCGGCTCTAGACTGATTTTTCTATCGTTTTGGTACTCTGTGTACGTATTTGAATCCTTGAGATTTTCACGACAACCAAGAGTCGTCAATGTGTCGAATGGGTTCACTGTGGCTCGAAAAAAATCCACCATAGGTTATTTGAACTAAAAATTTCTGAAAGCTACCCGGTAACCTAGGTCACACTAAAAACGCGCCAAAGTGAAATTAACCATGAATTTGAATCCGATTTTAGAAATTGAAAGTTTTTTCATGTTATAAATCATTTTAAGAACGTCGACTCGTCTATGAAGATTTTTCTGCAGACCGAGACTTTTTGGGAAAAAAGTCGTCCTAGGGCCGTTTTTGTTCGAAACCGTCGAGGGGACCGTTTTTGATCGCGTAATTGAGTTGCAAGATGGTTCAATTTGTGAAAAAAAATATTAATTTGATTATTGACTCGATAATGGAATTTATAGAAGTCGAATTGGATTAATTCAAGGAGGATTTGGGGTCCAATTGAAGAGAAACCGAGCCAAATTCATGTGCCCCCACCACCCACGACATTTGGACCATCTCGGGCTTGTAGAAACGAGCCTTGGTGGCTGATTTTCAGCTAAGAAACGCAGCTGGTGGAGGAGAATGGTCAAGGGGACCAAGAGATGAGGATAAATGTGTGGTGGCCCCCTTGTTCCCTCGTTCTCCTCCCTTTCCCCTTGAACCGATCGACTCTCCTTCCTCCCCCTTTATTCTCATTGTTCAAACCCCAGCAGCCAAGGAGATTGTCAAAACAAACCAGCACGTCGCCGGGACCGCACGCCATCGCTGTTCACTGTCCTTGCGTGCCATGCACGCCTCTCGCCGTCCGCCTGCACCTCGTCGTCGTTCCTAGACATTCCTCGGTCCCAGCAGCGTTCTAGGGCTCTCCCATGGCCATCAGACCTCCTTGCACCGCCACACCGCCGTCGTTTTGCCACCATGAGGCCCGCTGAGCACCCCCGCTGTGACATCCCAAATTTCCGCTTCTGTTTTCAATTAAAATGAGACGGACTTTTCAACGGCGCGCTCATAGTTCAATTCTCCGAGCTGATCACTCACGAGATAACTAGTCTATCAGGTGAAGCCGTTAAGGAATTTAAATGCAATAGACTTGAAAATCTGACCATGAACCGACTGCTCGACCGTATAAATCTGCAAGGATCATTACGACACTGTCAGAATCGAACAGAGATCAGTAATAGGTCGATTCGACTGAGATATGTAATTAGAGTGTGGGTGATTCCGCCTGATTTCAATATCCTCGTCGACCGGCACTGAACTGATTATTCTGTCGTTTTGGGTACCCTGTGTCCGTATTTGAAACCTTGAGATTTTCACGATAATTGGGAGTCGCTAATATGTCGAAGATTTATGTCGTGGCTTGAAAATAATCAACCACGGTCAATTGCACTGAAAATTTCCTAAAAGCTACCCGGTAGATTAGGACGCGCTCAAATCGCGCCAGATTGAAATTAACCGTGATTTTAAACCCGGATTCAGAAATTTAAGGTTATGGCATGTCACCATTCATATTAGGAACGTCGACTCATCTCCGGAAGATTTTCTACAAAACCGAGATTTTTGGCGGAAAAGCAAAGTAAGGCCGTTTTTGTTCGGGATTGTCGAGAGGGCCGTTTTAATCGAATATTCGGGATGCAAGTTGGATCATTTGACGGGAAATGTCATGAGAAGGCCGAGGACACATGGGTTGATTTAATTGAGCTCAATTAGATGGAATTAATTGGCAATTGAGTGAATTAAGTGAACAAATGTTCAAAATTCGAAATCCCCTTGGCACACCTCATTTTGGACCTATTAACTAGCTTGTAGGGGAGCTAGAGGAGAGAGAAAGAGGTGAAGGGTGGGCCGGCCATGGTGGGGGCAAGGAGAGAGAGAGATTGACAAGTGTTGAAGCTAGAAGAGCTCTTGGGGGCCCTTGCTTCAGCTGAAGCTTCTCCTTCCTTGAATCCCTCGTGCGGCGGCTTTCTCCATGGTTGAGGAAGGGAAAAAGCTTGAGAAACCAGTGGAGTTCGTCCAGCAGCCGTCCGAAGCCCCGCAAGTCCGCCGGAGCAGCTAGCTCGCCCGCCGCGTCCAGATCCGTGCAGCCGCGAGTCCAGCCGCTGCTCCGCCTTCGTCCCGCGTTCTCTGGCCGTCTACCTCGCCGTTCGACAGCCACAGCACCGCCTGGGAGCCGCCCGAAGCTTCCTCTTGTCCGTCTGACCTCTCCATCGCCGTCGCTCGCCCGTGGAAGCCAACCGGAACCAGGCTGGTCGTCGCGCCCTCCGGTTCGTCCGGCCGGCTGCTCCGCTTGTGTCCGCTCGTTCGGGCCGTCGTTCGGCCACGCGGCCACCGTCGAGCGCGGGGTCGCGGAACCACCTCCCGAAGCCGCTGCTGTTCCTCCTCTGCCGTTTCCAGCAAATCGGGCCACCGAACGGCTCTTCTCAGCAAGATCGCAGCCGAAGACAGCAAGGAGTTCCGGACTTCGAGGCCCGTTTTGATGTCTTCCCGGCCTCCGTTGGTGTCGCCGCTTTAGGGTTTATCGACCGCCTTGGCGTCGTGGTCGCCGTGAACTCACCGGCGCGCAAAACCGGTGAGTTTATCCTCTAAACCTTGCTTAGTAAGTTAATCATGCTTAAGGGGTGTTTAGATTAGTCTAATTAGGTTTAGGTTGTTAGATTAGATTATTTTAATGTAAATTAGATTAGTTGTATGATTAGTTTAATGGATGTTTAATTAGGGCTAATTGTATGTTTAAATTAGTGTAATCTAATTTAAGCCCTAATTGATTATTTTTAATTAAATAATTATTTCGAATTTTTAAATATTATTTTATTATTTTATATTATTATAATATAATATTAATTATTAAATTTTCGGAATTAAATTTAATTATTTAATAATTTCGAAAATTTGGGGGATGGCCGGTCGTTAGAATTTCGCGGCGATCGCAGCGGTGCGATCGGTTTGTGCTAATTGTATGTTTAAATTGAGAAATTGAGTGATTGATTATTATGGTTAATAATTCCAAAAGTGTGGAATTGTGTGAAATTGACGAAGTTGTGGTATTTAACTTAAAAATACCCGGTGTTAGCTTTTAGCACCGTAATTGATTTATATGACCAGTTTGAATTGATTGGATTGATTGATTGATTGAATTGAGATACGAGTTGGTTTATTATTGAATTATCCGCTTTGGCGAGCAATTGGTTTATATATGTCGGCTTGTGAGAGAGCAATGATCCATATGTCGCTTGTGCGAGCTATCATCTATGCATATATCAGCTTGTGAGAGCATTGCATCCATGTCGGCTTGTGTGAGCCATGATTTATTAATGGATGGATAGATGGTATGAATTGATAGATGATATGAATTGATATATGGTATGAATTTATCGACATATGAGTTGCACGACGTGCGGGAAGGGCGAGGCGAGGTAAGTCCTCTACTCTCTTTGTGTGGCTAGAGCACCAGGGCTTATTTTCTTCCTAATTGAGTTTTAGAGGGTAGGACTCTCTCGAGACATCGTCTCATCCCGGTTGTGGGATAATATTTCAGGTCCCTAGATGGCGGATCCTCCAGGAGCTTTTTGGTAGACCGGTGAGGGTCCGAGAGGATTTTTGGCTATGCTGATTCCGGAAGTCATTGGGTCTATAAGCTTGTGGTGACTACCATCTGGGTCAATGAGAACTTTCCTGGTAGGGTCCCTCATCGATTTAGAGCGTGGTATCGCTATAGACCTGATGGATTCCTGGATGGCCCTCTCAGGGGTTTTGATATTCCCCCTAGTATTATAGATGCCGCTCTAGGTGAGAGTGCCGTTGACCCTCCGGATGGGTTGGTGGAAGACCCAATGCCCCCGGTGCTGTGGAGCCCGAAGAGCCGGGCGAATGGACTGTCTAGCCGATCTTAGGACAGCTTAGTTTTTGAGGACCGATCTTCTATAGATCTTTTGTTAATAGCCTAGTCCTGTAAATTACCTGGTTTGATATGTATAAAAAGTATGTGGTTGGTTTCTAAAGTGTGATCCTGCTTTTCTATCCCAATTGAATTTTGTCTGGGGATTATTATTCGCTTCCGCATGTGCATTAAAAAGAATGGGTCGGTGACGTGTCCGGGAAGTCGCATTTCTATCGACCGCGAGTGGGATGTGCGCGTGCTCGAGGTTCGGGGCGTGACATCCCGTTTAAGTGGTATCGAGCGGGTGCGTAATTGGAGTGATAAGGTGCGATTGTTTATGGGATAGTTAGTAGGAATGGCTTTTAATTCATGCTGGTGCATGTGTCTGATAGTTGATTGGTAAATTGTTTGGTAGGTCACTCAATTCTAATTCAATGTGAATTGGAAGGCAGGTCTCTGTAGAGAACTTGCGTTATGAGTGATCAGGAGAGAACTCCTAGGAAGAAGACCATGAGTCTAGTTACTCGGGAAGGACGCCAATAAGGGTCGGTACCCGAGGTGGACGTGGTCGAGCGCAAGCTGAGGCTAGCGCTAGTGGAGTAGCACCACCTCCTGTTGGTGCTGGGGTAGCAGCCCCTGGTGATCCGACGATCGACGGGATCCTGCAGATGCTTGAGGCCATGGGGAATCGGTTGGATCAGCAGGCTCAGAATCAAGCCGCCGCTATTACAGGCCGTTGCTTCTTTGCTACCGCCGCACTTTGTTGTTGCACTGCACCCGCCGCCGCACCAGTTGCCGCGCCTGTTGTTGCACCTGCTGAAGTTCCACCTAGGGACATGGTCGCTGGGAGACCAATGCATAAGTTGGTGGAGCATTTCCGGAGGTTGAATCCACCGAAGTTCACTGGGTCAGGAGACCCCGAAGCTGCAGTTCTTTGGACCAAGGGCTTAGAAGGCTTTTGCACTTTGCTAATGTGCACGGATGTGGAGAAGGTAGCCCTTGCAGTCTACCAACTAGAAGGTAACGCTGAGATTTGGTGGGAAGCCGCGAGAGATACAGTATTCCCTGAAGGCGTAGTTCCAGAGTGGAACGCCTTTCTTGAAGTTTTCAATGACAAGTACTTTTCTGAAGCTGCCAGAGAAGTGAAGATGGTAGAATTTCAGCGTCTTCGCCAAGGTACTATGACCGTAGACCAGTATGAAGCGAAGTTCACGGAACTATCGCGGTATGCCCCGAATTGGTCGAGAATCCGGTAAACCGAGTTAGGAGGTTCAGAGATGGGCTTAGGCCGGAACTGAGGAGTTCGCTGATACTACTGAACTTGGGGAACTACAATGACTTGTACAAACGAGTCCAGATGATTGAGAGAGACCAGAATGAGAGAGCCGCCGCATCTGGGTCGCGGTTTGGATCGAACAGAGAAGGTAATCGGTTTGGGAAGAAACCGATGTATGGAGGAAAGTATCATGTTCCGCCTAATAGGAAGGGTGGAATTGGGAAGTCAACGCCAAATCAGAATGGTGCGTGTTGCTTCTGTGGAAGGGGATATGGTATAGCCCCATGCCATCTTAGGACGGGCGCCTGTTATGAATGTAGCCAGCAGGGTCACATAGCCAGAGATTGTCCCAGAAAGCAGAGAGGACCGCAGCGATTACCGCCGCCACCGCCGCCGGTTGGGTCGAATAGGGGTTTGTGTCGCAGATCGCACCACAGGGTGGACCGATTAGACCTCCAGCTCAGGGAAGGACGTATGCCATCACAAGAGGACAGGCGGAGGATGCGCCTAATGTGATTACAGGTACGGTTTCGTTGAACGACCATGCTGCTTATGCTTTGTTTGACCCTGGCGCCACTCATTCTTTTATAGCTGAGCAGTTTGTTAAGCTGATAGGATTAAGTCCTGAATTGTTGGAGTCAATGGTTAGCATATCTACACCATTAAAGGATAAGGTGTTAGTTGCATTGGGTTGTTCTGGTTGCAAGTTAGTGATTGGTGAGCGAGTGGGGGAAATAGATCTGATAGTCCTAGCCATGTATGATTTTGATGTGATTATTGGCATGGATTGGCTCACCAAGCAACGAGCTAAGATGGACTGTTATCGTAAATCGATTCAGTTTAACCCGTTAGGGGGTGAGAGTTTCGAATTTCTTGGGAGTCGAGGAGGACCCTCGATTGCTCTGATCTCGTCGCTTGAGGCAACCCGTTTGTTAGACGGGGGTTGTCAAGGTTACTTGGCAATTGTCGTGGATACGACAGTCGAGGAGCTGAAGTTAGAAGATATATCAGTGGTTCGAGAGTTTCCAGATGTGTTTCCTAAAGAGTTGCCAGGTCTACCGCCAGAGAGAGAGATCGAGTTTGTAATTGAGCTAGCACCCGGGACAGAGCCAATCTCTAAGGCTCCTTACCGGATGGCGTTGTCGGAATTGAAGGAATTGAAGGTACAGATGCAAGAATTGCTCGATAAAGGATTCATACGCCCTAGCGCATCGCCTTGGGGAGCACCAGTTTTGTTCGTGAAGAAGAAAGATGGTTCGTTACGTCTGTGCATCGAGTACCGTCAACTCAATCAGGTGACGATCAAGAACAAGTATCCACTTCCGAGGATCAATGACTTGTTTGATCAGCTTCAAGGAGCGTCGATATTTTCAAAGATCGACTTGAGGACGGGGTATCATTAGTTGAGAATCAAGAAGGAAGACATACCGAAGTCAGCGTTTCGTACTCGATACGGCCATTATGAATTTACTGTAATGCCGTTTGGTTTGACGAACGCTCCAGCTGCTTTTATGGATCTGATGAACCGTGTATTCAAGGAGTATCTGGATCAGTTTGTAATTGTGTTCATCGACGACATCTTGGTGTACTCGAGAAGTCCAGAAGATCATGAAAGACAGTTGAGGATAGTGCTACAGACTCTGAGGAATCATGAGCTGTACACTAAGTTCAGCAAGTGCAAGTTTTGGTTAACTCGTGTGGTGTTCCTAGGTCTCGTGATTTCAGGTGAAGGAATCTTAGTGGACCCCGCCAAGATAGAAGCAGTGATCAACTGGCCAAGACCGACGACGTAATGAGAGATCGAAGTTTTCGGGTTTAGCGAGGGTATTACAGAAGGTTTGTGGAAGGGTTTTCAGCATTGGCGTCGCCGTTAACTCGTTTACTGAGGAAAGATGAGAAGTTCGTGTGGACAGACAAGTGCGAGTGTAGTTTTCAAGAGCTTAAGAAGAAGCTGACTACCGCACTTTGTGCGACCATACCGTCGGTCTGGAGGTTATGAGATCTAGTGATGCGTCTTTCGGTGGATCGGGTTGCGTGCGATGCAACATGGTAGGGTTGTTGCATACGCGTCCCGTCGATTGAGACCTAATGAATTGAATTACCCAACGCATGACTTAGAACTTGCAGCTATTATCTTCGCTTTGAAGATTTGGAGACATTACTTGTGTGGAGAAAGATTCCAAATCTTCACTGACCATCAGAGTCTCAAGTACTTATTTTCTCAGAAGGAGTTGAATATGAGACAGCGTCGTTGGATGGAACTCTTGAAGGACTATGACTGTGATATTCAGTATCACCCTGGAAAAGCAAATAAGGTCGCTGATGCTCTAAGTCGGAAGTCTTCAATAGCTCAGATGGTACTCAAGGAATGGAGATTGATGGAGAAAGTTCGAGATTCGAGTTTCAAATTTGAGGTAGGCCACCTTTCGAACCTTATGGCCACCCTCAGAATTGAACCGGAAGTTCAGATCAGAATCAAGACGCTTCAGTGGACAGATCCAGAGATTCAAAAGATTCTGCAAGAGAATACAGAAAAGAAGAATGCTAACTTTCAGATTGCTGAGGATAGAACACTGAGGTTCCAAGGACGATTGTGTGTACCTGACAACGTAGAGCTCAGAGAGGAGATTTTATCGAGGCTCATCGTAGCGATTCTGACATTCACCCGGCAAGACGAAGATGTATCGAATCTGCGTCAACATTATTGGTGGTCTGGTATGAAGGCGGACATTGCCAAGTATGTCGCCAAATGTCTGACGTGTCAGCAAGTAAAGGCACAGCATTGTAAGCCGGGAGGACTTCTGCAACCTCTCGAGATTCCCGAGTGGAAATGGGAACATATCACGATGGACTTCGTGACTGGACTACCGAGGAGTCAGAGAGGAAATGATTCGATTTGGGTAGTGGTCGACAGATTGACGAAGTCGGCTCACTTTATTGCAGTACGAAATGACCTTAGTTTGGATAGACACGCAGACCCGTATGTGCGCGATCGTTCGTTTGCATGGAGTGCCGTGGACGATTACTTGGACGAGACCCGAGGTTCACAGCCGCCTTTTGGAAAAGCTTGCAGAGTGCTTTAGGTACGAAGCTACAGTACAGTACGGCTTATCATCCACAGACGGATGGCCAGTCTGAGAGGACTATTCAAACCCTCGAAGACATGTTGCGAGCTTGCGTACTGGATTTTAAAGGGAGTTGGGAAGAGCAGCTTCATCTCGTCGAATTCGCCTATAATAACAGTTATCAGCAGAGTATTCAGATGGCACCTTTCGAAGCGTTGTATGGCAGAGCATGCAGAACACCCGTGTGTTGGGATGAGGTTGGTGAAAGAAAGCTTACAGGCCCAGAGTTAGTTCAGCAGTCAGTGGAGGCAGTTGCAGTGATCAGAAGTAGATTACAGACCGCCCAGAGCCGTCAGAAAAGCTATGCAGATAAGCGTCGAAGACCGTTGGAGTTCCAAGTTGGTGATCACGTCTTTCTAAAGGTGTCGCCAATGAGGGGTACTTCGCGCTTTGGCAAGAAAGGACAACTGAGTCCGAGGTACGTAGGTCCCTTTGAGATTCGGAAAGAATCGGGATTACGCGTATCGTCCTGCATTATTGCCAAAGTTGGCGCAAGTGCATGACGTCTTTCAAGTGTCGATGTTGAGGAAGTATGAGCCCGACCCGACCCACGTGCTTAATTTTGAGGAATTGGACGTGGACGACCGTGTGTCGTACGTTGAAAGCCCGGTTCAGATCGTGGATCGCAAAGAGCAAGTTCTGCGCACCAAGACCATTCCGTTGGTCAAAGTGGTCTGGCAACACCACGGCACTGAAGGAGCAACCTGGGAAAGTGAAGAGTCGATGAGAGAATTGTACCCCCACCTTTTTGTTCAAAGATTGTAATGGTTTAAATTTCGAGGACGAAATTTTTATAAGAGGGGAAGAGTTGTGACATCCCAAATTTCCGCTTCTGTTTTCAATTAAAATGAGACGGACTTTTCAACGGCGCGCTCATAGTTCAATTCTCCGAGCTGATCACTCACGAGATAACTAGTCTATCGGGTGAAGCCGTTAAGGAATTTAAATGCAATAGACTTGAAAATCTGACCATGAACCGATCGCTCGACCGTATAAATCTGCAAGGATCATTACGACACCGTCGAATCGAACGAGAGATCGCAATAGGTCGATTCGACCGAGATATGTAATTAGAGTGTGGGTGATTCCGCCTGATTTCAATATCCTCGTCGACCGGCACTGAACTGATTATTCTGTCGTTTTGGGTACCCTGTGTCCGTATTTGAAACCTTGAGATTTTCACGATAATTGGGAGTCGCTAATATGTCGAAGATTTATGTCGTGGCTTGAAAATAATCAACCACGGTCAATTGCACTGAAAATTTCCTAAAAGCTACCCGGTAGATTAGGACGCGCTCAAATCGCGCCGATTGAAATTAACCGTGATTTTAAACCCGGATTCAGAAATTTAAGGTTATGGCATGTCACCATTCATATTAGGAACGTCGACTCATCTCCAGAAGATTTTTCTACAAAACCGAGATTTTTGGCAGAAAAGCAAAGTAAGGCCGTTTTTGTTCGGGATTGTCAGAGGGCCGTTTTTAATCGAATATTCGGGATGCAAGTTGGATCATTTGACGGGGAAATGTCATGAGAAGGCCGAGGACACATGGGTTGATTTAATTGAGCTCCAATTAGATGGAATTAATTGGCAATTGAGTGAATTAAGTGAACAAATGTTCAAAATTCGAAATCCCCTTGGCACACCTCATTTTGGACCTATTAACTAGCTTGTAGGGGAGCTAGAGGAGAGAGAAAGAGGCTGAAGGGTGGGCCGGCCATGGTGGGGGCAAGGAGAGAGAGAGATTGACAAGTGTTGAAGCTAGAAGAGCTCTTGGGGGGCCCTTGCTTCAGCTAAAGCTTCTCCTTCCTTGAATCCCTCGTGCGGCAGCTTTCTCCATGGTTGAGGAAGGGAAAAAGCTTGAGAAACCAGTGGAGTTCGTCCAGCAGCCGTCCGAAGCCCCGCAAGTCCGCCGGAGCAGCTAGCTCGCCCGCCGCGTCCAGTCCCGTGCAGCCGCGAGTCCAGCCGCTGCTCCGCCTTCGTCCCGCGTTCTCTGGCCGTCTACCTCGCCGTTCGACAGCCACAGCACCGCCTGGGAGCCGCCCGAAGCTTCCTCTTGTCCGTCTGACCTCTCCATCGCCGTCGCTCGCCCGTGGAAGCCAACCGGAACCAGCTGCAGTCGTCGCGCCCTCCAGTTCGTCCAGCAGCTGCTCCGCTTGTGTCCGCTCGTTCAGGCCGTCGTTCAGCCACGCCTGGCCACCGTCGGAGCCAGCAGGGTCGCCGGAACCACCGCCTGCACCGCCTGAAGCCGCTGCTGTTCCTCCTCTGCCGTTTCCAGCAAATCAGGCCACCGAACGGCTCTTCTCCAGCAAGATCAGTAGCCGAAGACAGCAAGGAGTTCCAGACTTCGAGGCCCGTTTTCAGTGTCTTCCCGGCCTCCGTTGGTGTCGCCGCTTTAGGGTTTATCGACCGCCTTGGCGTCGTGGTCGCCGTGAACTCACCGGCGCGCAAAACCGGTGAGTTTATCCTCTAAACCTTGCTTAGTAAGTTAATCATGCTTAAGGGGTGTTTAGATTAGTCTAATTAGGTTTAGGTTGTTAGATTAGATTATTTTAATGTAAATTAGATTAGTTGTATGATTAGTTTAATGGATGTTTAATTAGGGCTAATTGTATGTTTAAATTAGTGTAATCTAATTTAAGCCCTAATTGATTATTTTTAATTAAATAATTATTTCGAATTTTTAAATATTATTTTATTATTTTATATTATTATAATATAATATTAATTATTAAATTTTCGGAATTAAATTTAATTATTTAATAATTTCGAAAATTTGGCCTAGGATGGCTTGGTCGTTAGAATTTCGCGCCGATCGCAAAGAAGTGCGATCGGTTTGTGCTAATTGTATGTTTAAATTGAGAAATTGAGTGATTGATTATTATGGTTAATAATTCCAAAAGTGTGGAATTGTGTGAAATTGACGAAGTTGTGGTATTTAACTTAAAAATACCCGGTGTTAGCTTTTAGCACCGTAATTGATTTATATGACCAGTTTGAATCGATTGGATTGATTGATTGATTGAATTGAGATACGAGTTGGTTTATTATTGAATTATCCGCTTTGGCGAGCAATTGGTTTATATATGTCACTTGTGAGAGCAATGATCCATATGTCGCTTGTGCGAGCTATCATCTATGCATATATCAGCTTGTGAGAGCATTGCATCCATGTCAGCTTGTGTGAGCCATGATTTATTAATGGATGGATAGATGGTATGAATTGATAGATGATATGAATTGATATATGGTATGAATTTATCGACATATGAGTTGCACTGACGTGCAGGAAGGACTGAGGCGAGGTAAGTCCTCTACTCTCTTTGTGTGGCTAGAGCACCACAGGGCTTATTTTCTTCCTAATTGAGTTTTAGAGGGTAGGACTCTCGAGACATCGTCTCATCCCGGTTGTGGGATAATATTTCAGTCCCTAGATGGCGGATCCTCCGGAGCTTTTTGGTAGACCAGTGAGGGTCACTGAGAGGATTTTTGGCTATGCTGATTCCGGAAGTCATTGGGTCTATAAGCTTGTGGTGACTACCATCTGGGTCGATGAGAACTTTCCTGGTAGGGTCCCTCATCGATTTAGAGCGTGGTATCGCTATAGACCTGATGGATTCCTGGATGGCCCTCTCAGGGGTTTTGATATTCCCCCTAGTATTATAGATGCCGCTCTAGGTGAGAGTGCTGTTGACCCTCCAGATGGGTTGGTGGAAGACCCAATGCCCCCGGTGCCTGTGGAGCCCGAAGAGCTGGCGAATGGACCTGTCTAGCTGATCTTAGGACAGCTTAGTTTTTGAGGACTGATCTTCTATAGATCTTTTGTTAATAGCCTAGTCCTGTAAATCAACTGGTTTGATATGTATAAAAAGTATGTGGTTGGTTTCTAAAGTGTGATCCTGCTTTTCTATCCCAATTGAATTTTGTCTGGGGATTATTATTCGCTTCCGCATGTGCATTAAAAAGAATGGGTCGGTGACGTGTCCTGGGAAGTCGCATTTCTATCGACCGCAGTGGGATGTGCGCGTGCTCGAGGTTCGGGGCGTGACATCCCCGTTTAAGTGGTATCAGAGCGGGTCTGTAATTGGAGTGATAAGGTGCGATGGTTTATGGGATAGTTAGTAGGAATGACTTTGATTTCATGCTGGTGCATGTGACTTCTAGTTGATTGGTAAATTGTTTGGTAGGTCACTCAATTCTAATTCAATGTGAATTGGAAAGCAGGTGTCTGTAGAGAACTTGCGTTATGAGTGATCAGGAGAGGACTCCTAGGAAGAAGACCATGAGTCTAGTTACTCGGGGAAGGACGCCAATAAGGGTCGGTACCCGAGGTGGACGTGGTCGAGCGCAAGGCCGAGGCTAGCGCTAGTGGAGTAGCACCACCTCCTGTTGGTGCTGGGGTAGCAGCCCCTGGTGATCCGACGATCGACGGGATCCTGCAGATGCTTGAGGCCATGGGGAATCGGTTGGATCAGCAGGCTCAGAATCAAGCCGCCGCTATTACAGCTGCTGTTGCTGCTGCTACCGCTGCTGCACCTGTTGTTGCACCTGCCGCCGCACCAGTTGCCGCGCCTGTTGTTGCACCTGCTGAAGTTCCACCTAAGGACATGGTCGCTGGGAGACCAATGCATAAGTTGGTGGAGCATTTCCGGAGGTTGAATCCACCGAAGTTCACTGGGTCAGGAGACCCCGAAGCTGCAGTTCTTTGGACCAAGGGCTTAGAGAAGGCTTTTGCACTGCTAATGTGCACGGATGTGGAGAAGGTAGCCCTTGCAGTCTACCAACTAGAAGGTAACGCTGAGATTTGGTGGGAAGCCGCGAGAGATACAGTATTCCCTGAAGGCGTAGTTCCAGAGTGGAACGCCTTTCTCGAAGTTTTCAATGACAAGTACTTTTCTGAAGCTGCCAGAGAAGTGAAGATGGCAGAATTCCAGCGTCTTCGCCAAGGTACTATGACCGTAGACCAGTATGAAGCGAAGTTCACGGAACTATCGCGGTATGCCCCCGAATTGGTCGAGAATCCGGTGAACCAAGTTAGGAGGTTTAGAGATGGGCTTAGACCGGATTTGAGGAGTTCACTGATACTACTGAACTTGAGAAACTACAATGACTTGTACAAACAGGTCCAGATGATTGAGAGATACCAGAATGAGAGAGCTGCCGCATCTGGGTCGCGGTTTGGGTCGAACAGAGAAGGTAATCAGTTTGGGAAGAAATTGATGTATGGAGGAAAGTATCATGTTCCGCCTAATAGGAAGGGTGGAATTGGGAAGTCAACGCCAAATCAGAATGGTGCGTGTCGCTTCTGTGGAAGGCGACATGGTACGGCCCCATGCCATTTTAGGACGGGCGCCTGTTATGAATGTGGCCAGCAGGGTCACATAGCCAGAGATTGTCCCAGAAAGCAGAGAGGACCGCAGCAGTTACCGCCGCCACCGCCGCTTCAGTTGGGTCAGAATAGGGGGTTTGTGTCGCAGATCGCACCACAGGGTGGACCGATTAGACCTCCAGCTCAGGGAAGGACGTATGCCATCACAAGAGGACAGGCGGAGGATGCGCCTAATGTGATTACTGTACGGTTTCGTTGAACGACCATGCTGCTTATGCTTTGTTTGACCCCGGCGCCACTCATTCTTTTATAGCCGAGCAGTTTGTTAAGCCTGATAGGATTAAGTCCGAATTGTTGGAGTCGTGGTTAGCATATCTACACCATTAAAGGATAAGGTGTTAGTTGCATTGGGTTGTTAAGTTTGCAAGTTAGTGATTGGTGAGCGAGTGGGGGAAATAGATCTGATAGTCCTAGCCATGTATGATTTTGATGTGATTATTGGCATGGATTGGCTCACCAAGCAACGAGCTAAGATGGACTGTTATCGTAAATCGATTCAGTTTAACCCGTTAGGGGGTGAGAGTTTCGAATTTCTTGGGAGTCGAGGAGGACCTCGATTGCTCTGATCTCGTCGCTTGAGGCAACCCGTTTGTTAGACGGGGGTTGTCAAGGTTACTTGGCAATTGTCGTGGATACGACAGTCGAGGAGCTGAAGTTAGAAGATATATCAGTGGTTCGAGAATTTCCAGATGTGTTTCCTAAAGAGTTGCCAGGTCTACCGCCAGAGAGAGAGATCGAGTTTGTGATTGAACTAGCACCCGGGACATAGCCAATCTCTAAGGCTCCTTACCGGATGGCGTTGTCGGAATTGAAGGAATTGAAGGTACAGATGCAAGAATTGCTCGATAAAGGATTCATACGCCCTAGCGCATCGCCTTGGGGAGCACCAGTTTTGTTCGTGAAGAAGAAAGATGGTTCGTTACGTCTGTGCATCGATTACCGTCAACTCAATCAAGTGACGATTAAGAACAAGTATCCACTTCCGAGGATTGATGACTTGTTTGACCAGCTTCAAGGAGCGTCGATATTTTCAAAGATCGACTTGAGGACGGGGTATCATCAGTTGAGAATCAAGAAGGAAGACATACCGAAGTCAGCGTTTCGTACTCGATACGGCCATTATGAATTTCTTGTAATGCCGTTTGGTTTGACGAACGCTCCGGCTCGCTTTTATGGATCCGATGAACCGTGTATTCAAGGAGTATCCGGATCGATTTGTAATTGTGTTCATCGACGACATCTTGGTGTACTCGAGAAGTCCAGAAGATCATGAAAGACAGTTGAGGATAGTGCTACAGACTCTAAGGAATCATGAGCTGTATGCCAAGTTCAGTAAGTGCGAGTTTTGGTTAACTCGTGTGGCGTTTCTAGGTCACGTGATTTCAGGTGAAGGAATATCAGTGGACCCGTCCAAGATTGAAGCAGTGATCAACTGGCCGAGACCGACGACAGTAACAGAGATCAGAAGTTTTCTGGGTTTAGCAGGGTATTACAGAAGGTTTGTGGAAGGGTTTTCAGCATTGGCGTCGCCGTTAACTCGTTTACTGAGGAAAGATGAGAAGTTCGTGTGGACAGACAAGTGCGAGTGTAGTTTTCAAGAGCTTAAGAAGAAGCTGACTACCGCACCTGTGCTGACCATACCGTCTGGTCCTGGAGGTTATGAGATCTACAGTGATGCGTCTTTCAGTGGACTGGGTTGCGTGCTGATGCAACATGGTAGGGTTGTTGCATACGCGTCCCGTCAGTTGAGACCTAATGAATTGAATTACCCAACGCATGACTTAGAACTTGCAGCTATTATCTTCGCTTTAAAGATTTAGAGACATTACTTGTGTGGAGAAAGATTCCAAATCTTTACTGACCATCAAAATCTCAAGTACCTATTCTCTCGGAATAAGTTGAATATGAGACAGCGTCATTGGATGGAACTCCTGAAGGACTATGATTGTGACATTCTGTATCATCCTGGAAAGGCTAATAAAGTCGCAGATGCGCTAAGTCGGAAGTCTTCAATAGCTCGAGATGGTACTCAAGGAATGGAGATTGATGGAGAAAGTTCGAGATTCGAGTTTCAAATTTGAGGTAGGCCACCTTTCGAACCTTATGGCCACCCTCAGAATTGAACCGGAAGTTCGGATCGAATCAAGACGCTTCGGTGGACAGATCCGAGAGATTCAAAAGATTCGCAAGAGAATACGTAAAAGAAGAATGCTAACTTTCAGATTGCGAGGATAGAACACCGAGGTTCCAAGGACGATTGTGTGTACCTGACAACGTAGAGCTCAGAGAGGAGATTTTATCAGAGGCTCATCGTAGCAGTTACAGCATTCACCCTGGCAGTACGAAGATGTATCAGAATCTGCGTCAACATTATTGGTGGTCTGGTATGAAGGCGGACATTGCCAAGTATGTCGCCAAATGTCTGACGTGTCAGCAAGTAAAGGCACAGCATTGTAAGCCGGGAGGACACGCAACCTCTCGAGATTCCCGAGTGGAAATGGGAACATATCACGATGGACTTCGTGATTTGGACTACCGAGGAGTCAGAGAGGAAATGATTCGATTTGGGTAGTGGTCGACAGATTGACGAAGTCGGCTCACTTTATTGCAGTACGAAATGACCTTAGTTTGGATAGACACGCAGACCTGTATGTGCGTCAGATCGTTCGTTTGCATGGAGTGCCAGTGACGATTACTTCAGACAGAGACCCGAGGTTCACAGCCGCCTTTTGGAAAAGCTTGCAGAGTGCTTTAGGTACGAAGCTACAGTACAGTACGGCTTATCATCCACAGACGGATGGCCAGTCTGAGAGGACTATTCAAACCCTCGAAGACATGTTGCGAGCTTGCGTACTGGATTTTAAAGGGAGTTGGGAAGAGCAGCTTCATCTCGTCGAATTCGCCTATAATAACAGTTATTAGCAGAGTATTCAGATGGCACCTTTCGAAGCGTTGTATGGCGAGCAGCAGCGTAACACCCGTGTGTTGGGATGAGGTTGGTGAAAGAAAGCTTACAGGCCCCGGAGTTAGTTCGGCGGTCGCGGGTGGAGCGGTTACGGTGATCGAAGTAGATTACGGACCGCCCGAGCCGTCGGAAAAGCTATGCGAGATAAGCGTCGAAGACCGTTGGAGTTCCAAGTTGGTGATCACGTCTTTCTAAAGGTGTCGCCAATGAGGGGTACTTCGCGCTTTGGCAAGAAAGGACAACTGAGTCCGAGGTACGTAGGTCCCTTTGAGATTCTGGAAAGAATCGGGATTCTGGCGTATCGTCTTGCATTACCGCCAAAGTTGGCGCAAGTGCATGACGTCTTTCACGTGTCGATGTTGAGGAAGTATGAGCCTGACCCGACCCACGTGCTTAATTTTGAGGAATTAGACGTGGACGACCGTGTGTCGTACGTTGAAAGCCCGGTTCAGATCGTGGATCGCAAAGAGCAAGTTCTGCGCACCAAGACCATTCCGTTGGTCAAAGTGGTCTGGCAACACCACGGCACTGAAGGAGCAACCTGGGAAAGTGAAGAGTCGATGAGAGAATTGTACCCCCACCTTTTGTTCAAAGATTGTAATGGTTTAAATTTCGAGGACGAAATTTTTATAAGAGGGGAAGAGTTGTGACATCCCAAATTTCCGCTTCTGTTTTCAATTAAAATGAGACGGACTTTTCAACGGCGCGCTCATAGTTCAATTCTCCGAGCTGATCACTCACGAGATAACTAGTCTATCAGGTGAAGCCGTTAAGGAATTTAAATGCAATAGACTTGAGAATCTGACCATGAACCGACTGCTCGACCGTATAAATCTGCAAGGATCATTACGACACTGTCAGAATCGAACAGAGATCAGTAATAGGTCGATTCGGCGAGATATGTAATTAGAGTGTGGGTGATTCCGCCCGATTTCAATATCCTCGTCGACCGGCACCGAACCGATTATTCCGTCGTTTTGGGTACCCCCCGTGTCCGTATTTGAAACCTTGAGATTTTCACGATAATTGGGAGTCGCTAATATGTCGAAGATTTATGTCGTGGCTTGAAAATAATCAACCACGGTCAATTGCACCTGAAAATTTCCTAAAAGCTACCCGGTAGATTAGGACGCGCTCAAATCGCGCCAGATTGAAATTAACCGTGATTTTAAACCCGGATTCAGAAATTTAAGGTTATGGCATGTCACCATTCATATTAGGAACGTCGACTCATCTCCAGAAGATTTTTCTACAAAACCGAGATTTTTGGCGAAAAGCAAAGTAAGGCCGTTTTGTTCGGGATTGTCGAGGGCCGTTTTTAATCGAATATTCGGGATGCAAGTTGGATCATTTGACGGGGAAATGTCATGAGAAGGCCGAGGACACATGGGTTGATTTAATTGAGCTCCAATTAGATGGAATTAATTGGCAATTGAGTGAATTAAGTGAACAAATGTTCAAAATTCGAAATCCCCTTGGCACACCTCATTTTGGACCTATTAACTAGCTTGTAGGGGAGCTAGAGGAGAGAGAAAGAGGCTGAAGGGTGGGCCGGCCATGGTGGGGGCAAGGAGAGAGAGATTGACAAGTGTTGAAGCTAGAAGAGCTCTTGGGGGCCCTTGCTTCAGCTAAAGCTTCTCCTTCCTTGAATCCCTCGTGCGGCGGCTTTCTCCATGGTTGAGGAAGGGAAAAAGCTTGAGAAACCAGTGGAGTTCGTCAGCCGGCCGTCCGAAGCCCCGCAAGTCCGCCGGAGCAGCCTAGCTCGCCCGCCGCGTCCGATCCGTGCAGCCGCGAGTCCAGCCGCCGCTCCGCCTTCGCCCCGCGTTCTCACGGCCGTCTACCTCGCCGTTCGCAGCCCACAAGACCGCACGGGAGCCGCCCGAAGCTTCCTCTTGTCCGTCGACCTCTCCATCGCCGTCGCTCGCCGTGGAAGCCAACCGGAACCAGCTGCGTCGTCGCGCCCTCCGGTTCGTCCAAGAGCCGCTCCGCTTGTGTCCGCTCGTTCGGGCCGTCGTTCAGCCACGCCGGCCACCGTCGGAGCAAGCAGGTCGCGGAACCACCGCCCGAAGCCGCCGCTGTTCCTCCTCTGCCGTTTCCAGCAAATCGGCCACCGAACGGCTCTTCTCCAAGCAAGATCGCAGCCGAAGACAGCAAGGAGTTCCAGGACTTCGAGGCCCGTTTTCGTGTCTTCCGGCCTCCGTTGGTGTCGCCGCTTTAGGGTTTATCGACCGCCTTGGCGTCGTGGTCGCCGTGAACTCACCGGCGCGCAAAACCGGTGAGTTTATCCTCTAAACCTTGCTTAGTAAGTTAATCATGCTTAAGGGGTGTTTAGATTAGTCTAATTAGGTTTAGGTTGTTAGATTAGATTATTTTAATGTAAATTAGATTAGTTGTATGATTAGTTTAATGGATGTTTAATTAGGGCTAATTGTATGTTTAAATTAGTGTAATCTAATTTAAGCCCTAATTGATTATTTTTAATTAAATAATTATTTCGAATTTTTAAATATTATTTTATTATTTTATATTATTATAATATAATATTAATTATTAAATTTTCGGAATTAAATTTAATTATTTAATAATTTCGAAAATTTGGCCGGGATGGCCGGTCGTTAGAATTTCGCGCTGATCGCAGCAGTGCGATCGGTTTGTGCTAATTGTATGTTTAAATTGAGAAATTGAGTGATTGATTATTATGGTTAATAATTCCAAAAGTGTGGAATTGTGTGAAATTGACGAAGTTGTGGTATTTAACTTAAAAATACCCGGTGTTAGCTTTTAGCACCGTAATTGATTTATATGACCAGTTTGAATCGATTGGATTGATTGATTGATTGAATTGAGATACGAGTTGGTTTATTATTGAATTATCCGCTTTGGCGAGCAATTGGTTTATATATGTCAGCTTGTGAGAGCAATGATCCATATGTCAGCTTGTGCGAGCTATCATCTATGCATATATCGGCTTGTGAGAGCATTGCATCCATGTCAGCTTGTGTGAGCCATGATTTATTAATGGATGGATAGATGGTATGAATTGATAGATGATATGAATTGATATATGGTATGAATTTATCGGCATATGAGTTGCACTGACGTGCAGGAAGGACTGAGGCGAGGTAAGTCCTCTACTCTCTTTGTGTGGCTAGAGCACCCTGGGGCTTATTTTCTTCCTAATTGAGTTTTAGAGGGTAGGACTCTCTGAGACATCGTCTCATCCCGGTTGTGGGATAATATTTCAGGTCCCTAGATGGCGGATCCTCCGGAGCTTTTTGGTAGACCAGTGAGGGTCACTGAGAGGATTTTTGGCTATGCTGATTCCGGAAGTCATTGGGTCTATAAGCTTGTGGTGACTACCATCTGGGTCGATGAGAACTTTCCGGTAGGGTCCTCATCGATTTAGAGCGTGGTATCGCTATAGACCCGATGGATTCTGGATGGCCCTCTCGGGGTTTTGATATTCCCCCTAGTATTATAGATGCCGCTCTAGGTGAGAGTGCCGTTGACCCTCCGAGATGGGTTGGTGGAAGACCCAATGCCCCCGGTGCCTGTGGAGCCCGAAGAGCTGGCGAATGGACCTGTCTAGCTGATCTTAGGACAGCTTAGTTTTTGAGGACTGATCTTCTATAGATCTTTTGTTAATAGCCTAGTCCTGTAAATTACCTGGTTTGATATGTATAAAAAGTATGTTGTTGGTTTCTAAAGTGTGATCCCGCTTTTCTATCCCAATTGAATTTTGTCAGGGATTATTATTCGCTTCCGCATGTGCATTAAAAAGAATGGGTCGGCGACGTGTCCTGGGAAGTCGCATTTCTATCGACCGCAGTGGGATGTGCGCGTGCTCGAGGTTCGGGGCGTGACACCCGCTGCCTCCACCAGTCTCGCCTCACCAAATCAGCACTGGTTCAACCATTTCCAGCCAAGAATAGAGAGCAAAAATAGTGGGTTTCCAGCAGGCTTCGAGGTCTATTTTGGCCCACTTCCTGGCCCCGAAAGCTAGGCTCGCTTTGGAGATAATCGAGCCCCATTGCATCCCCGTCGATTTGCACCGACCGGATCGCTAAACAAGTGAGTTTAACTCACTAATCCTCGCTTAGTCGATTAATCGCACTTAGGAGTTGATAAATTTAGGTTAAGATGGATTATGTGGTTAGATTAAATTAAATTAGTGAATTTAATCAATTACCAATTCATGTTAGGTGGTTAGTTAGTGCAATTAGTGAGTAAACACATTCTAGTATTTATTAAAGAACCTTTGAATTTTTCTGGGTCCATTTCAGTGTCCAATTAGGCATTACGTGCCTAAAATGGATTTATTGGCATTTATTTAATATTTTTCTGTAATTATTTATTTATTTATTTATTTTTCAAAAATTAGACCGAGATAGCCAGTGACTAGAATTTTATGCTGGTCATTGTGGTACAATCTGTTTATTTATTTGAACTCTAATTTGTACTGAATCGAATTAATTGTGAAATTGTGGGAATTATGGAAAGGAAATTATTATATTTTGGTTAAAGTCAACCGTGTACCCACATATGGCTATTTTATCGGGTATGATAAAAAGTGAGAAATTGTTGGAGAACGAACGTCGACTCGATGACTTGGTATGTCATCTCGAAGAAAGACGTATATTAGTTCGGCTCAATGACTTAGTATGTCATCTCGGAGAAAGAACATTATATTATATTGGCACAAAGACTAGATACATCATCTTGGAGAATGCATAGTATTGATTAGAATGACCGGGAAATAGTCGATTGACAAGTCGATCTCGAGTAAATGATTTGATGTGTTGATGTTGAGAGTGCTAGTATGAATAAAATAAAGGAGTTAGGGAAGAGAATAAGAACACAAGATTTATAGTGGTTCGACTTAATCCAAGCCTACGTCCACTCTCCCACGCTAACAGCCTTCTTGGCTGGATTCCACTATGCAATCAACAAGAGATTACAACTTCGAGTGCAGACACTTAGTAGTAGATCACATTATCTCACTAAGTCACTCTTTTGGTATTTCTCTCACGATTACAAACGTTTAAGCTCTCCAAAGACAAGTGTATAATTGAAGGTCGCTCAGACTTTGGAATTATAAATTCTACGCTCCGTCTCTTACTTGCTCATCGGTCCATGATCTCCTTAAATACTCCTCCACTTCCAAACTACCCGTTGGACGGTATCCGGAGAATCGTCTTCCAATATACCCATTGGACAGCTCTTCCATATCTAGAAGATTTGGTAGCCGTTGAGTGACAAAGGTAAAATCCCAAATTGATTCCGATCGCCCATACAAACGAAATCTTGGTTTCCATAAGTAAAGCTTCTTCGTATATAAAGTTCTTGTCTTGAAGATCCAATCGTCAATCAATTAGATTGAATCAATCAAATCAATCTTGATGTGGAATCCAAACCAGATCACTAGCCGTTATATGATTGGGCTTGAGTTACGATTCATCGTAACTGGATGTAAAGTCCGAGTCAGTAGACTTTACAACGAGTCTGTAGACTTTACAATATGGGTCTAAACATATCTCGCTTCGAACAGATTTAGCTTTAAGGTCTATACCCGGTTCAGCTTCAAAGATAGAGTACGTCTTTTTTAGCATTCACGTTCGCCCGGAATTAGTCGAGTTGTGAGACTTCGATGTAGAACAGACTTTGACACTAAAGTCTGGCAGTCTTCAGACTTTGACACAGAAGTTTGGAAATCTTCAAAATATACTTTGGACATGTGTTACGTTCAGTCTTCTGGTCGTCTTCGCACTTTGACAATATCCTTTACATGTTCTATCATCTGCATGGTCTATTACTCAACCATCAAACATGTTAGTAGCCTTTGATTTATTTTGTCATCTTCAAAACATCATAAGGGATTTCCCTAACAGATGTGACTTTAAGAGATTGTGAATTATGCTGAATTGCATGGAGGAACTAAGGCCAAGGTAAGTCCTCTGACTCGTGATTGTGCTTAGACAGCCTTTAGGGCGTATTTGCTTCCTAATCGAGTCTTAGGGGATAGAATTCGTTGAGACATTCTCTCACTGGTTATTGTATAACCATTTTCAAGTTCTTAAATGGTGTTGGTGAAGGATCGAAAGCCCGGAGTATAAGGCTGCGTTTGTTAAAAATTGTTTCTGTTCCTAGCAACAAAAATTTCTGTTTTTTTGTTCCTTGGAACAAAAAGAAACGGAAACGCATTTGTTTGCTTTTTTGTTCCCAGAAACACATCTAGAACAGAAACAAGAAACAAAAAAAAAGTTGATTCTTGTTTCTAAACACATTTTAAAAACACTTTCTTTTCTTCTTCTTTTTTTTCTTCTTCTTTTTTCTTTCTTTTTTCTTTGGCCGGTCGCCGGCCTCAGCCAGGGCTGGCGACCGGCCGTCAAGGGCCGGCGACGCCGTCGGGGGCCAGCAAACTCGCCGGAGCGTCATCGGCCCCCGGCAAGGCCGAGCGTCGCCGACCCCTGGCGAAGCTCGGGCTCGCCTTGGCCGGGCGAGCTTGAGCTCGCCCAGATCTGGAGAGGCCAAGCTCGCCCGGCCGGCCGGCACTGGGTGGCCCGGCGACACCGAGCCTCGCCGGCCGGCCAGGGCGAGCCCGACCTCGCGCCGAGTTGGGCGAGCTCGATCTCGCCTAGATCCGGTGAGGCCGAGCGCGGCCGGCAAGGCTTGGCCTCACCGGATCTAGGCGAGGCCGCCGGCCCTCGTCGGCCGATCGCCGGCCATGGCCGAGGTCGGCAACCGGCCAAAAGAAGAAAAAAAGAAAAAGGAAAAATAAATAAGAAAAATAAGAAAGAAAATAGAAAATATATTAAAAAATAAAAAAAAAAAAAAAAAATTATACAAATTTACCAAACTCGTTTCTATTTATTTTTTATTCCCGGAACAAGTTTACCAAACACATTTTTTTGTTCAAAAATTGTTCCCAAACGTAAACACTTTTTTTTTCTATTTGTTTCCCGAACAATTTTTAAACAGAAATGTTACCAAATGCGCCCTAAGAGGTGAAGCCCGATGAATCAGCGATCTTGTCCGGCTAGTTAGTCGTAGGACAATTTTCTTTTGTTGGGAGCCGATCTCTTTTGAAAACCTTTGTGTATAGACCTGTGTGTTTATAAAAATGTATTTTGTGAAAAATTTGTCCTACTTTCCTATCCCATTGTTTTATTGTCTAGGGATTATTTATATGCTTTTGCGTGTGTATTAACATGAATGGGTCAGTGATGCGTCCTAGGACGTCACTATTTAATCGACCAGTGAAAGATGGACATGCGCTCGAGGATGGGGCGTGACACTTATCACTTAGGATTCATAATTAAATAAAAAGATTGTGTGGACATCTTAGAAAACAAGTCAATCAAGTTGGATACCAAAAGGGCATTGAGTCAAACAAACTAAAGTAATCACATCCTCATACTTAGTTCTTTGGTTGCATAGGCTCTTAGCCGACCCCAATGGGCCAATGGGAACTCTTTATCACATAAATCTCTCACATGATTAATCAAATAAAAATGAAAATCCCAACATCATGTGAACAAAAATTTGGCAAAACTTGTGTCGATTGGGGATTATTGGTCCAACTCTAGCATTAACTTTAAACCTGTCTTACCCTATTGGGTGGGTAACAACAAAGTATTCTTAAATTAGGGAAAATGATCTCTACTTTCAAAAGTTGGAGATTGTTTTCCAAAATATTACTAAATATCAACCTTTACACCAAATACCTTGGCGTTGGGCATAGGAATGTCAACTCCCGTGACCTGGTCCTCAACCACAAAGCCTGAGAAATTGATGCTTGTACCTAGGTCTTCAGTGGAAATGCTCGAATACCCAACTCTTGCATCGATGTCACTAATGCCCCAACTTGAGTCTATCAAGATTGAGCCTAATTCATCGGCAACTAAGCTCGAGTCTATAAATGCTAGGCTCAAGTCCCTCAAGGCTTGCAACCAAGACAAAAAAGAAAAAAGAAAAGTCCCTCAAGGCTTGGCCCAAGACCCCATTATCATATCAAGGTCCCCAGTGACCATGACCAGGGTACCCTACTTCTATGCCCAAATCAATAATGCTTGGACCCTAGTACCTATGCCCTGCTCACCTCCCCCATCCAAGTCATTGGCACCCAAACCCAAGTCTATTGAGGTCAAGCTCTATTCCTCTATAGACAAACTCATGTCCACAATGATTGCGCCCAAGTTTCTCAAGGCTAGGCCCAAGATAGCAACGCTTGTGATTAGGCCCCTATTGGCCATGCTCAAGAGCTTTGCTTCATTGCCTTAGTCATTGGCACCTAGGCCCCAGATCCATAGAGACTAGGCCCCAAACTCTAGTGCTCAAAAATAGAGTTCTCATTTGGCCATGCTTGAGTCTTCGATTCTCATGCTCATGCCCGAGTCCTTGATAGCCTTGCCCCTAGTACTCAGCTCTCATGCCAAAGTGACTAGCACCTAAGCCTGGGTAGATTGAAACTAGGTTGAGACCCAATTGTCATGTCTAGATCCTCAACAACCTTCTTTGTGTGCCCAAGCCACTGGGCCTTAAGCCTTAGTCCCAGCTCCCATGTTGAGTCCTTAGTGGTTGGGCTAAAGAAACCCCAACGACCAAGCCTGACTCCCTAAAGGTTGAGGACATAGTCTCTAATGCCAAAGCTGGAGTCTCGGCACTCAAGATTAGGACCCTAACAACCGGGCTTGAGTCCCTCAAGCTTGAGCCCAAGAGCACAAGATCAAAATTTCATGCGTGAGTCCTAGTGCCCGTGCTTTGGATTCTAGTGGGTAGGCTTTACAAACCTCGACTATTGCTACTAGGCCCCAGTAGCTAGGCTTTGGCAGCCCAATAGCCTCGCCCAAGTCTATCGAGGCCTCAAGGCCAAGGCCTACACCTTGACACTCAAGCCTAGGTCCTCGACACTTAGGTTCAAGACCTAATGGCCGAGCATAAGTCACTCAAGGGCAGATCTCAGATGTCAGTGCACGTGCTTGGTTCATCATTGGTCATGCCCAAGTATCGAGGTCTCAATTGCTGAGCTCAAGTTGCCCATGGCTGGGTCCATGACCTCAAAGCCCAAATCAAAGTACGCCAAGGCTACACCTAAGAGCTAAGCACTTAAGGACAAGCTTGTGACTTTAGCTCCCAAGGTCGAGTTCCATGAGAAAAATAAAAAGCACAAAATGAGAATCTATAGAAGTTTTTATGTTATGAAAATTTAATTTAATAAAAATTTTAAAAAATTGATAATATATCATGTGTGGCCTGCGTATAACAGAAAATATAAACAAGTCTTCCTTTCCAAATGACCAAAAAAAAAAAAAAACAAATATCTTATTCATTTCAAATTTCAACCAACTAATAGAAAATATTTCTATTATTTGGAAAAATGACTTATAAGAAAATATTTTTTAAAATTTTCCAAAAACAAACGGACCATTATTGCTTGGCATTTCATGTTTGGATAGAAACTTTAGGCTTTGTATTTGATATGTGCCTCGAGACAAGAAGAAGCATGAAATTTGAGGTGTCCCGGCATGGTTAAACTATTTTCAAACAAGTTGGAAGAAAGAAAAACTTTCAACTTCCGTATGATTAAAAAGATTAGTTATATTGATATTAGGCACTGAAAAGTCTACAAATTTAGTATGATTAAAAAGATTAGTTATATTGATATTAGGCACCGAAAAGTCTACAAAACGCAGGATAAAAGTACACCCAATAGAGAAAGGGATACTCCCAAAAAGAATAGGAAAAAGTGTAATTGATTAGAGTAAGAAAGGATCGTTAACGAGGAAAAACATGTCCGGTCTTCTTTCCTTTTACTACAAGTATAATTAAAGAAAATTAGGCCATTGTCTATGAAGGTGAGTGAGTTGAGTAAAGAATGGGAAGTGAAAGAAGATGGGAAAATTAATCATCCTATACGGCACAATCGCAATGATATGAACAATTCTTACAATTTTTGTAGAAATTTTGATTTTTGAATTGTTTATTGTTTATTTTTTTATTTCTGTTATTTTTTCCATTTGAGTAATGAACCTTCATTGACTCCAATGACCTCGGTCAGCCCTTACCCATGGCCGACAATTCTGCGAAGGCCTTGGGCAAGGCTATCGCGGCTTCGCAGGCCACTAGCGAGGCCACTAGCAAGGCCCTCATAGACCAAAACGAACAAAAAAAAAAAGAATAAAAATTTAAAGAAATTATAAAGTTGTGAAAATTGTCCATGTCAATACCGATCATCTCCTCATTAATAATTTCTGGCCAAAATTGGCTTTTATATTTGTAAATTACTAAAAGATTTAAGACTAAATTGGTTAAATTGAAAAGTGTGAAATTGAACTGACATTTAGTAACTCTTCTAGGCCATCTTCGTTATTGAGCAGGTACATGATTCAGTTTACCATTTTATTGTCAACAAAAGGAGTAAACACTCGCAGAATTAAGAAATTCTAATTACGTAGAGGACAAAACAGGTAATACGCTAAAATTTGGATAAGAACTTCCATATGCCAGATCAACGAATTATAAATTTCAATAGCAAAATCACATTCGAGTTTCCTCCATGTATATGTCAATCTCAAATTAGCCTACCATAATTGGAGGATTTTTTTCTTCATTAGAAAGTCAATCTTACTCCGCAGGCATTTACTAACTTTTCTTCGACATTTTTCATCATTGAGCAGGTACACGATTCAGTTTGCCATTTAATTATGGGATAAGTGGAGGAAGTCCTACAACTTGTCACGAAAATGCATTTCAGTCCTAAAACTTGTAAAAAGTGCATTTAAGTCCTAAAACTTGTCAAATTGTTTCAAATGAGTCCTAAGATCGACGCCGTTAACATTTTCCATTAAAAATGCTAACGTGGCATTTTAAATAATTTTTTATTTTCCAGGTTTATTTTTTAATTAATTTTTAACCATTTAAAAAAATTAGATTTAAAAACTAAAAAATTAAATTTATTCTTATCTTATTTTCAACAAAAACTAAAAAGAAAATTTAAAAATTTATTTCTAAAATTTTTAAAATAAATTAAAAAATAATGTTAAATTTTAAAATATGTTTTTTAATAAATATTTTAACTAAAAAAATTCATTTTTAATTAAAATGTTTTTTTAAAAATAATTTTAACTTTTTTTTAAAAAATTTGGTGAAAATAAGATAAAATGAATAAATTTGATTTTTTTAGTTTTTAAATCTAATTTTTAAAAATAATTTAAAAGATTCACGTGGAAAATAAAAATTATTTAAAATGCCACGTCAGCATTTTTAACGGAAAAAGCTAACGGCGTCGATCTTAGAACTCGTTTGAAACAATTTGATAAGTTTTAGGACTTAAATGCATTTTTTGCAAGTTTTGGGACTGAAATGCATTTTTGTGACAAGTTGTAGGACTTCTGAAACACTTATTCCTTTAATTAATAACAAAAGAAGTGAACACTCACAGAATTAAGAAATTGTAATTACGTAGAGGACAAAATAGGTAGGTAATACACCAAAATAAGAAAACTTCCATATGCCAGATCAACAAATTATGAATCTCATAAGCAAAATCACATTTGAGTTTCCATGTATATGTCAATCTCAAATTAGCTACTACAATTGGAAGATTTTCTTCTTGATTAGAAAGTCTATATTCTATGTTCATATCAACCCAGGTACATACATATATCCACGTACTCCCACTGGTCATTGTATGCGTGATTCGAAACACACCGAAAGTTGACACTTCTCTCTTTGCTTTCCTGCGTTATTGTTCAAAAACAAGCTCTCGGAGATGAAGCTCTCACTCTCCATTTCACTCATTTCCATCTCTTTCTTCTTCTTCCTCCTTATTGCCAGGTGAAGCCCAAATCACATTCACCTTCCTCATGTGCTTGTTCACTGCGAATTCAAATCAGATTTTGTGTTCTTTTTGCTTAATGCACGACTAGATGAAAGGCGGTTCTGAATACATGATGACAAATGTCGTCGCCTTTTTCATCTGCTAATGCAAGTTACCAACTTATCTAATAAGCTCTGGTGGCTCTTTTTGTTGAATTATACTCTGTAATGGTGGAGAAATGATAAGACGTGGAAATGGAGGTCGATGCGTTCATAGTGAGATCCGTGCAAAAGTTTCGAAAATAATCCAAAACCGATTCGTGCAATTTCTGTGCAAGTTCCAGGAGATCTTGGGAAACTGATTTGTTCATGTCTCTGTTCGTTTATGATGACTTGGGTTGGTCTTAGATTTTGCATTTTGAGTTCAGTGAGGGTATTTATGAGACGAAGGATGGGCTAATCAGAGAATTATAAGAGTACATGCACCTGTTTTTTGTAGATTTCTTGTTATGAATTGCTTGAGATAGATTACTCTGCGACAATCTCATTCTGTAATTGCTAAATTGCTTGAGTAATGACGGCTCTAACAAAGATGGGCTTTGATATCTCCAGCAAAATTAATGCTTTGATGAATTTTGACAACATTGTAAATTTTCGTGTGTAAAAACACTAATCTATATAATAACGTTCATTGGAATCTGCGTGTGTTTATGGTAATGTGTTTCCGCCTCAGATGTTAATTCAGTGGATCGCAAATTTCTTGAACATGTGAAGAATTTAGTAGTTCTAATTAGGTGAAGCTAGCGGTAAGACTAATTTCAATTTTTCAGCGTATTGTCTGAAGAGCGTGCTAGCACCCCATCGAGAGGTTGGAATTCTTATGATTCCTTTTCCTGGACCATCTCCGAAGAAGAGTTTCTGCAAAATGCCGAGATCCTTTCCCAGAAGCTACTTGCTCAAGGATATGAGGTTATATCCACACTACCGCGACAGTTCACCGATAGAATTTTCAGTTTTTATCAAGAATAGTGAAGGATTCTTAGCAAAACTAAAGCATTTCTTTTTCATCTCTTCCCTGCAAAATATGCAGTATGCAGTTGTTGACTACCTTTGGTACCGAAGAAAAGATCCAGGCGCTGGCGCCGATTCTCTGGGATTCGATATGATTGATCAATGGGGAAGGATGATGCCTGACCCACGTCGATGGCCTTCGTCTAGCAGTGGGAATGGGTGATATAGCTAGAACGAGTACCTAGAGGGGGGTGAATAGGTATAAAACGATTTTTACTTAAATCACACAATACTAGACAATCGATGGATATAAACAACAATCAAAAGACTGAGAGAAGGGATAAGAGAATTGAACACAATGATTATAGTGGTTCGGCTTTAGTTTAAGCCTACGTCCACTCTTCCGCACTGACAGCCTATTGGCTGGATTCCACTATGAACAAAGAAGTGTTACAGCGTTGTTCTTCCTTGATTCAGTGATGTAGATGATCTACCACACTTGCTCAAGATACCACTAAGTATAAACACTCTTTTGTGTATACAATTTTGCTCAGAATGAATCGACTAAATATCAAGGAACTTCAGACTCTGGAATTCGTCTATCGAGCATACACTGAAATAGCTTGAACGTCTTCCTTTTATACTCCTTCATGCCATCATACCCGTTAGCACTTACCAAAGGAATTCCTCCAATCTACCCGTTGGACGGAATCAATTAAGGAGATCTTTCGAGCTATTAAAGGAACTTGACGATAGCCCATCAATCCTGTTCGCCCATACAACCAGGATCTTGGTTTCCAAGAATAGAACTTTCCAAGATTACTTCGTCAATCATCGGATCTTTGAATAGAAAGAATCCGTTAGCTTAACCCAGCCAGGATATCTTCTCCAGAGAATAGGACTATCTCCTTAACCAAACACCTAGGTTCTGGATAGCCTTTCGACACTGGATTAGAAAACTGTCAATGAGAATATCTTTAAGTCTTGAGTCTTGAGTCTTGAGTCTTAATGTCCAACCGTCTTCGACTCTAAGGCGAAAGATCGTAAAGGTTCAGACTAGACTGAAAGAAACGTTTTGTCAGCTTCAAAATATTATGGCAGGATTTCTCCAACAATCTCCCCATTTTTGATGGTGACAAAACTTTCTTGTAGATTTGAACAGCTTTGACCTGCAAAATATTACTCAAGTAATATGGTTATCTCATAAGAACTAATAAAGAACAACCAGACTCTGCATCCACAAGAAGATTGGTTAGTCCTTCACAAGTAAAACCATATAACAATACTTGATGTAACTGCAAGCATTCAGATATCAAAATCCACACTTAAATCAGACCAAGTCTCAAGTTCAAGCTTACAATAAGTACATAAAAGAAATAGAATATAAAGTTCAGAGTTCAAAGCTGGCAATTTCTCCCCCTTTTTGTCATCATAAAAAAGGTGAGAAAGTAGTCAATTCTCGCTTGGGAATGCGAACGATCCGGAAATCTCCCATGGATTGAACTAATCCTTCCAGCCTCTTCAAGTCTTCCCTTAGATGAGCTACCTCTTCTCCTTTGGCATTGGCTTGGATTTGAATATAGAGATCTTTGATATGATCTTGAAGGGAAACAGAAGATGCTTTTCCAAAGCATTCTTCGGGACTTGAATTTCACAGTCAAAGCATAGATTTGACCACACATTTCCAAAAGGATATCAAGTATGCGACGAAAATCTGCCGAATTATCCGTCTGTGTACTGACATTTGCTCTGTCTGATGGAGTAAACGCAGACGAAGGATCTTCTGTGAAATCGCGCAGTTTCGATGTTGATGTATCATGACCTTCTCCAGGCATTTGAACATTTTCACGAGGAACAGATGTAGACTTTCTATGCTCAACTCCTCCCCCTGTTTCTAATGCTTCTCCCCCTGTTTCGAAAGCCTCGGATGGGAAAGAATGAGGGTCAATCTTTGCAGCATCTTGAAAAACTTCATCTTCATCTGCAGACTTTTCTTTGGCTGCCTCCTCTTCTTCTTCAGCTTCTTTCTCTACTTCTTCTTTCTCTCGTCGCTTCTCTCTCTTTCTCTTCTTCTTGCTCGCTCTTTCTTTTTCTTCTTCTCTGTCCTTTTCTTGTCTCTCTTCTTCTCTCTCGTTTTTCCTCTCGCTTCTTTCTCCTTCTCCCGACGTTCCGTTGATTCGATACAAAACGTCTTCTCCTTATCAATGCAAAAATAGTGCAATCTTCCTCTTCTTCTTCTTCTTCTTCATCCACCAAGAGTCTCCTCTTTTGCTTTTTGGATGGTGGATTGATTTGCTCCTTGCCTTTCCTTTTGGATACCGAAGGTACTGGAGATTTCATTTTGAACTGCTCCATTTCCTTTTCAAGTTCTTTCAGACGCATTTTAGTCACCATTCGCAGACCCACCACCATTTTATCACATGGTCGAACACACAGAGATTGTGGGGGCTCAATGTTTAAGTGTCTGAAGATCTTGGTCACAAGACTTGCATAAGGCAGTTGTCCCTTGTCCTTCACCATTGCTCTATACATGTGAAAGAGAATGATGTGAGGAAGAGAGAATTTCTTCCTTTGATGATTGCATACATCAATTTTGCCTCCGAATTTGACACATCCGTCTTTGATGTCGATTTCGGCCTAAGACGATTAATGACAATTTTGTGCAGCAAAATGTTGATAGCACGCATTCTCGTGTAGACAATTTTCCCTTCGTACTGTTGCCTTTCACAAGATCCAGCATAAGACGAGCACCGGAAACTTTAATCGCTTGATATGATCCTCTCTCTACTCCAATGATATCAGCCAACATGTCCATATCTACTATGAAGTCTTGGTTTCGGACACTAAAGGACATTCTATTCGCATCCAAAAAGCTAAGATTCAAATAGAAATATGCAGTCAGCTGAGCATATCCTTCAGTAGTGTCAGAGCAAAATTGCTCAAGTTGCAGTAGATCGAACTTCTTCCTTAAGTTCACATGAATAGCATCCAGAAAATCAAAATCAACGTTTCTAGGGTTTATCACCCCTCTCTTCAACAGCCTGAAAAACAAATTCTCATGTTCTTTGGATTTAAACAAATCCATCCTCTTTCCTTTCACCTTTGCAAAGAACACCCAATCTCGGTTGAAAATCATAGAACATTTTATCATCGTCATTTCCATCAGTAGGAGTCTGTCCAGCCACACGAGGATCACTAGGAATACTAGCAAGTGCTTCCTCTGCCCTTCCTCTAGGAGCAATTCCCAACTCCTCCATTTGTCGCAGAAAAAGATATTCATTCCCATAGTTCTTACTTTTGAGAAACTCATTCACATGGTTCAACGGAGTCCCTATGCTTTTCAAAGCACGATAGAGTTTATAGATAAAAGAAGGTTTTTGTATCCTTACAGGCTCTGCATCCTCGATTATCTCATCCTCTCAATGGTGACCCGCACTTTGTGGGGTAGATGGAGAAGAATCATGTGCTGGAGAGCGAATCGGGCTCTGTTGCTGACTTGATAACTCATCTTCTTCAATGAGATCAACATGGGTAGGACCCTCTCTTGCTCTTTGTGGTCCCCTGCTTGCTATTCTTGAGGACTTCCTTGAAGAAGACATCTTTCTTTGACACTGAGAGATTTCTTTAATCGATTTCCCAAGAAAAGTTGACAACTTTCTCAAGATTGAACACGAAATGGAAACGAGATTGAGAGAAAAATGCTTTTCGAGGGTTTTGAAGATAGAGAGAAGAAAAACTGTATATATATATAACTCTGTTTTAAAAAGGAAAAAAAAACAATTGGTACGAAGGAAAGTGAACCGTCGTATTCTTTTAAAATCAATAACTGCCATTTTTAATAGAAGTTATATTTTTTAAAAGACACGATTCCCTTTATCTCGGTAATTATAAATTGATTAAACAATCATACCTTTTCGAGATAAAATAAAATAACAACTTACAGTTAATACCCATGAGTCTGAGTCTGAGTCTGAAGGTCTGAGAGTCTCTAGACTTTAACTTCCTCAAGCTTCAAAATGTTGAGATCGGAGCGAATAAAATCAAATTGATTTTTCTCCAAAGGCTTTGTGAATATATCCGCCAATTGACTCTTTGAATCAACAAATTGAATCGAGATTTCTCCATTTTGAACATGATCTCGATGAAGTGATGTCGAATCTCTATATGCTTTGCTCTTGAGTGAAGAATTGGATTTTTAGTGAGATTTATTGCACTGGTGCTATCACATTTGATTTCTGTGCAAGAGTCTTCAATTCCGAAGTCTTGTAGCTGTTGTTTAATCCACAGAATTTGTGAACAGCAGCTGCCAAGAGCTACATACTCTGCTTCTGTTGTTGAAAGAGCCACGGTGCTCTGCTTCCTTGAAAACCAAGATACCGCCCCGTTTCCAAGCAACGGCACGTACCGAAGTACTCTTTCTATCAACTCGCAACCTGCTAGATCTGCGGCTCGAATATCCTGAAGATTAAAGTCTCCCTTCTTAGGATACCATAGACCAATGCTTGAAGATGAAGCAACGTATTTAATAATACGTTTCGCAGCACTAAGATGAGATTCTCTAGGGTCTGATTGAAACCTAGCACAGATGCAAACGCTTAACAAAATGTCAGGTCTAGAAGCGTAAGATAAAGAAGTGAACCGATGATATTCCCGTATAATTTTTGATCAACTTTCTTCCCTTCTTCATCTTTGTCTATCTTCAAGGAACAAGACATTGGTATGTCGGTCTTTTTGCACTTTTTAAGCCCAAATCTTTTGACAAGATCATTAGCATATTTTTCTTGATAAATGAAAGTTCCTTCCTTCAATTGTTTAATTTGTAGTCCAAGAAAGAAAGTTAACTCTCCCATCATACTCATTTCAAACTCATCCTGTATAGACTTAGAGAATTTCTTGCATAGACTTTCATTAGATGATCCAAAGATAATATCATCTACATATATTTGAACAATTAAAAAGCTTTTGTTTTCCTTTTTGATAAATAAAGTAGTATCAACTTTACCTTTAACAAATCCATTATGTATTAAAAACTTACTGAGTCTGTCTTACCACGCTCGAGGTGCTTGCTTTAAACCATACAAAGCCTTTTTCAATCTAAAGACTGAGTCTGGCTTCTTTGGGTCTTCAAACCCAGGAGGTTGTTCCACATAGACTTCCTCATGGATAAATCCATTCAGAAAGGCACTTTTGACGTCCATTTGGAATAACCTGAAATTTTTATAACAAGCAAAAGCAAGCAACAATCGAATAGCTTCTAACCTTGCTACTGGTGCGTAAGTCTCATCATAGTCTATCCCTTCTTCTTGCGTATATCCTTTGGCTACGAGTCTGGCCTTGTTTCATACGACTTTTTGTTTCTCATTCATCTTATTTCTGAACACCTATTTGGCTCCAATAACAGTTTTACATTTTGGTTTAGGTGTCAATTCCCAGACATCATTAATGATAAACTGTCTGAGCTCATCTTGCATAGCTTCAATCCAGCTTTCGTCGACAAAGCTTCTTCTATGCTTTTTGGTTCAATTTCAGAAATGAGAGCTACGGCACTAGACTCTTCACGCCTTTTGGATCCGGTGCGAATTCCTTCATTAAGTTCGCCAATAATTAGATCTTTGGGATGACTGGACTTATGCTTCCGATTCTTGGTTGATTTATCGACCGATAATCCATTTCTTTGCTCGAATCTTCACAAATGGCTTGATGCTGGTTTTCCGAATCCGTGACGCCTCTTGTGTTGAAGACTTTGGAGAGATGGGAGCAAGATCGACTCTTCATGATGAATCTCGATTAGATTCATCTTGAACTGAGTCTTGAAATTTGACATTCATTGACTCCTCCACGGTCGACTCTTCTTGTTATAGACTCGTAGGCTTTGCTTGATGAAGAATATCCAAGGAAGATGCCTTCATCCGATCTTTCTTCAAACTTACCAACATAATCTTTTGCATTTTTCAATATAAAACATTTGCAACCGAATACATGAAAGTATGAAACAATAGGCTTCTTACCTTTGAATAATTCATAGGGGGTTTTCTTTAAAATGGGTCTTAAAAAGACTCTATTAATGATATAGCAAGCTGTTGAAACAGCTTCAGCCCAAAATCGAGAAGAAATTTTGCTTTCAATTAAAAGAGTTCTTGCAATTTCTTGAAGAGATCTATTCTTCCTTTCCACGACTCCATTTTGCTGAGGAGTATATGGAGAAGAGAACATATGCTTAAAGCCGATTCATCACAGAATTTTGTAAAATCTTGATTTTCAAATTCACCACCATGATCTGTTTTTATGCTTGAAATAACACATCCCTTTTCATTTTGAACCTTTTTAGCAAATTTTTCAAAATATGAAAAGGTTTCGGATTTACTTGATAGAAAAATACCCAAGTAAAGCGAGAGTAATCATCCACGATTACTAAGCAATATTTCTTACCTCCAATACTCGGGTTGGTTGGTCCGAAGAGATCCATATGAAGTAACTGCAGTACATGATTAGTTGAGACATGATTTATAGACTTATATGAATTTCTTACCTACTTTCCCAGAATGCATGGAGTACACAGTTTAGTCTTTTGATAAGGCAATTTGGGTAGACCACGAACAAGCTGCTTTGATGAGATTTTGGCTAATTGCTTCATATTAATATGCCCAAGCTTTCGTGCCACAGACTTGCTTCGTCTTGAATTGAAATCAAGCATTGCGATTCTTCCGGTTTCACATCCGGGAGATAGATATTTCCATGCCTTCTACCCAAGAAAGATCGAGTAGAGTCTTTACTGGTTCCGAAACATATTCCTTCTTGAAAGAAGATCTTGAAACCAAGTATCACATAGTTGACTCGATCTTTGAGAAGATTGTAATTGAGTCCTTCCACTAGAGAAACATTGCTTATTGTGAGATTTCCAATTTTCACAGTTCCAAAACCAACAATTCTTCCTTTGCTATTTCCTCCAAATGAGACTTTTCCACAATTTACTTGAACAAGCTTTACAAAGCATTTTGAGTCTCCTGTCATATGTCTTGAACATCCTTTGTCTAGATACCATTTTACCTTTCTCTTGATAGATACCGCATTCAAAGAAATATCTCAAGCTTTCTTTGGTACCCACATTTTCTTGGGTCCTTTTGTGTTAGTAAGATAAATAGTACTAGCCCAAGTTTTCTTAACAGGTTTCCAAACCATAGGACATTCTTTTTCAAAATGATCTGGACTTTTGCACTTAGAACACTCCGAGAGCATCTCGACCTACAAACTTTACAAAAACCTTTTGAAATGATTTTTATAAGATTCTTTTGAAGGTCTTTGCTTAATTCTTTCTTTTACTTTAGGAAAATCAATTAAAGGAATAGTTTCTTCTGTCATACCTAAACCAGACTTATTGAAATAAGGTCTTTGTACTGAAAGAATTTTTTCAAGTTTCTCAGACCCTATTGAAAATTTCTTTGAAATATTCGATGAGTCAATTTTTAAACGAGAATTTTCTTTCAAAAGATTTTCTTCATTTTCTTTAAGAGTAGAAACATTCATATCTAAACATTTAACTTTTTCTTTCAAAATATTTTCCTGCTGTTTTAAAACAGAGTTTTCCCTTTTAAGTTCGTAAATCCTTTTAAGAGAAGTCTTAAGACTTAAACACAGCTCATCAATATACTTAGAAACCTTGACAAGAATTTTGAAATTATTTACTTCAAATTCATTTGCCCGAGTCTCGATTCAGAGTTTGAGTCTCGAGTCGATTGCGCCATCGAGACACAAGTTAGCATACTCATCATCACTTTCTTCACACTCGTATCACTCCAGGTTTCAGCTTTGAGAGCCTTTCGAGACTTTTCAGCCTTTCCTTTCTTCTTCTTTAGAAGATGACGGTTGGGTCCGATATGTCCCTTTTCTTACATTCAAAGCAAACAACATCTTTATTTGCTTCATCATCATGGGTGAGTCTTGGTCATTGTCTTTGAAAGCCTTGTCTCTTAGAGTTGAATCTTCTTCCTTTTCTATTCAACTTTCTGAATCTTCTTATCATTAGGGCAAGCTCCTCATCGTTCATATCGTCTTCAGAATTGTAACATCGAATCATCATTTGATTTTAATGCAATGGATTTCTTACCTTTTGGATCTTCGTCTTCGTTTATTCGTTCCACTTCATAAGGCGAAGAGTTCCAACCAGCTCATCGACAGATAGTGGCATGATTCTTTGTGTCTCTCTTATTGAAGTCTTTATGTGATTCCAATCCTTGGAGAGTCCACGCGAAGCTTGTTAACCTTCATGGAATCAGAAATTGGTTGACCTTGATTTTGTAGACCATTCACAATTTCTGTAAAACGACTAAACATGTCAGTTATTGATTCTCCAGATCTCATTTTGAAGGCTTCATATTGACCGAGAAGAATATTGATTTTGGTCTCTTTCACTCGATCAGTTCCTTCGTAGGTGATATGTAACCTATCCCAGACTTCTTTATTTGTATCACAAGAAGATATTCTATTATATTCAGTAGGTGATAAAGCACAATATAAAGAATATATTACTTTTGCATCAAGAGTTTGTCTCTTTATTATTTCTTCCTAAGACATTCCGTTAGCTTCCACAGCTTCTTTTCCTCTTTCTGAGACAGCTGCAACTTTAGGAAAGATTCATTTGTCTACAACGTCCCATTCCAGAGGATCCTTTGATCGTAGAAAAGCTTTCATCTTGTTCTTCCAGATGTTGTAATCCTTTCCATCAAAGTAGGGAGGTCTGGTATTGCTTTGCCCTTCCACCAGCCCTGGTGCTAACATACTAGCCATTGATCTTTTACTCTGAAGTAAAACACTTCAAATAAAGTGAGTACATAGCTAGAACGAGTACATAGAGGGGGGTGAATAGGTATAAAACGATTTTTACTTAAATCACACAATACTAGACAATCGATGGATATAAACAGCAATCAAAAGACGAGAGAAGGGATAAGAGAATTGAACACAATGATTATAGTGGTTCGGCTTTAGTTTAAGCCTACGTCCACTCTTCCGCACTGACAGCCTATTGGCTGGATTCCACTATGAACAAAGAAGTGTTACAGCGTTGTTCTTCCTTGATTCAAGTGATGTAGATGATCTACCACACTTGCTCAAGATACCACTAAGTATAAACACTCTTTTGTGTATACAATTTTGCTCAGAATGAATCGACTAAATATCAAGGAACTTCAGACTCTGGAATTCGTCTATCGAGCATACACTGAAATAACTTGAACATCTTCCTTTTATACTCCTTCATGCCATCATACCCGTTGGCACTTACCAAAGGAATTCCTCCAATCTACCCGTTGGACGGAATCAATTAAGGAGATCTTTCGAGCTATTAAAGGAACTTGACGATAGCCCATCAATCATGTTCGCCCATACAACCAGGATCTTGGTTTCCAAGAATAGAACTTTCCAAGATTACTTCGTCAATCATCGGATCTTTGAATAGAAAGAATCCGTTAGCTTAACCCAGCCAGGATATCTTCTCCAGAGAATAGGACTACCTCCTTAACCAAACACCTAGGTTCTGGATAACCTTTCGACACTGGATTAGAAAACTGTCAATGAGAATATCTTTAAGTCTTGAGTCTTGATGTCCAACTGTCTTCAGACTCTAAACTGAAAGACTGTAAAGGTTCAGACTAGACTGAAAGAAACGTTTTGTCAGCTTCAAAATATTCTGGCAGGATTTCTCCAACAATGGGTTCACCGAAGTCGCAAATAAAGTCCATAGCATGGGGCTGAAGTTTGGGATTCATGTCATGAGAGGAATAAGCACGCAAGCTGTCAATGATAACTCTCCTATCCTGGATACCACCACGGTTTGTTCGTTTTTACTCTAGGTTTCATATGCTGATTTTTCTCCTTGCACAAAGCCTTCTTTTAGACTAGATTAAAAGGAAATTTTCTCATTGCTGTTAAAATTCCTCGCTAGGGTGAGTTCCTTTCAACTATTCATGTTCACTCTCATCAAATGATCTAAACGACTGATCTACTCCCATAGTCTTAGGAAGAGTGTTAAGGTGTGACCCTCACTTTCTCTGGAATTTGTTTTTCACTTCCATTCTGTCTCTACTAGGGACGTGCATATGAAGAGTCCGGTCGGGTTTGGCTAGCACAAGATATAGCTCTTAAGGAACAGACTTGTGCTTGGATGCCAAATGGATTTATGAGTGTAAATACTGACTTAGGAGCTGGGAAGGCTTTCTTGAGGTCACTCTATCAGCAATATGCATCGTGGGGCATTGATTTCAGTGAGTGATGACGATTTTTGTGTATTTCGCTGCCACAGTAACCTCTTAAATGCTTCAATTAGTTTCAAACAATGATGTGACTAAATAAATGACTGTAGATGAACTTAATTTTGAATTACTTCAATCACTATTTTTAATACTAATTGGTTATTTTTTATGCAGTAAAAAATGACTGCGTATTTGGTGCCGACCTGAATATAAATGAGATCACCTATATCTCCGAGGTGATGTGATGGCTCTTTTATCTTTTATTGACCGACTCACTTTCTCCTTTTTGCAAATGAAAACTGAAGCGGGTCCAATATCTGGCGTGGCCTTGCACAGATTCTAAAAGAGTTTGACCGTCCCATCCTGTATTCTCTTTCTCCTGGAACTACTGCGACACCAGATATGGCAAAGGCAGTAAGTGGATTGAGCAACATGTACAGAATTACTGGGGATGATTGGGATACATGGGCAGATGTTGCTGCACATTTTGATGTTGCAAGGTGATTTAACATGTCACAGTAGAGCGCAAACGTCATGGACATGGACCACCTATTGATATTCTCATAACTTTTTGTTCATCAGGGACTTTGCTGCTGCTAAAATGATTGGCTCCGGTGGCTTGTTGGGGACATCATGGCCTGACCTTGATATGCTACCACTGGGATGGCTCACTGATCCAGGTAATATCACCGGTCTTGTCTTATTCTCCGATAAACTTGAAGGTCTTTTGCTCCATCGTACCCCTAAGGGATTGGCTGGACTAATAAGCACTGAAAAGCCGGAGAGAGGCTTTGGTGTGATGGTAAGTCCTTACTCTCGAAGGTTATGCCTCGACTGCTCCTTTGGGGTTTCAACATTGTGGACTCTGTCCGAGTTGCACATGAAGAGTGAATTCTCACAGTAGCTTATGCAAGCTAATTTTATGTGCCCTAGCATGAAAATTACGGCTCATGGGAAAGCTTCTGTATCGTCAAGTTGCCTTCCATTTTAGAATGCAGCACATGGGTAGTTTGATACTTCACTGTCCTAATTAAATGGTACACTCAGTAGCCAGAGGTTACCTGGGCTCCTTCCTTATGTAACTTTAGCAGTTTTTAGATTATCTTGCATATGTGAACTCTTTGTCAATGCCTTTGAAAAGTACATGGAGCGATGAATTGCTAAAGTGAAAACCTTCTCAACAACTAGGTTCAAATGAAGGCCCTCATAGGGCATGTAGGCTTACCATACAGGAGCAAAGAACTCAGGTTTGTGTTTAATGAAGATTTCTTTTCACTTCACTATTTGCACCAATCAGCACTGAATATTTTCTCGAAGATCAGATTTCATGCTGACGGATTAAAGTTGTAGGTGACTTTGTGGTCAATCGCCAAGTCCCCCCTCATGTTTGGTGGAGATTTGAGGAATATCGATAATACTACTTTCGGTCTTATCACCAATCCTACTCTGCTTGAGATAAATTCCTACAGCTCAAACAATGCGGAGGCATGTACTCTCTCTCTTAACATCTGATAAAAGAAAAGGTTTTGAAGAGGTTTTAGGTTAATTATGTGGATAAATTTACAGTTCCCATATCTCTCCGGGGCATTTCCAAACAATAGAAAACTCGGGCGGTCTAGAATGAACCCGACAAGTAGGGAAGAGTCAGAGGTAGAGATCTTGGGTCTGACTAGTTGCAGAGATCCAAAAGCAAGCGGATGGCTGGTCAAAGAGCTGGACCAAGATTTGGAACGGATCTGCTGGAAAGGAAACATGGAGGGTAGACATGGAGAACCTTTTTGCCTATCCAAGAGAAATTCTTCAGTCGAATCGTAATAAAGCTCTCTCCTACTTCTACTCTTTTCCATTTGCTGTTCTCTGCACTGTAATTTATCATTGCAGAAAATGTTGATATATGTTTGTGCTGTGTAACAGAGACCAAGAGACAATGCAGAGGAGCCAATATCAGGGAACACTTCAATTGTTAGCTTCTGAAAATGCGGAGTTCTGCTTAGATGCTTCTCCAGGACGCAAAATCACGTCTAGTGAGTTTACAAGAGGCTCATTTTCACGTTGCTCACGGAATGCTAATCAGGTACGTGTTATTATTAGTTGAAGATCAGCTCAGAAGAGCAACTTGAGACCCAATTAGAGAAACTCCTGTACTGCATTTTCGGAACCTTCTAATATTATCAAGTGAATGATGTGATTGCGGCATTCCATGACATCATATTTTGTCTTCGAACTATAATTCATCATTTGGCTTAGATTCATGCGGAAAATAACATATGGAGTGTTCAATTTTGACAGATGTGGGAGTTTCACAGTAACGGGACACTGACAAGCAGCTATTCTGGACAATGTGCTATGAGGAAAATAGTCAAAGGTTATAAGAAGATCCTGATCTCAAACAACAGAAATCTAATGTTTTATGCTACTTATTTACGGCCATGTTTTTTTTGTGCAGCTGATGATACTGCTTCAGGGGCTCGCGCCTGGATCGCAACCGGAAGATCGGGTTTGATTTTTACGCCACTCCTCTCGCATAATTTGGATGTAATCACTTTTAAGACAGAAAAAATGCAATACAATCCAGTTTCAAACAAATGGTCAAAGGCCTAATCAGGAGATCTTAATGTTGCCAAACAAATTACTTGAACAAGTATGAGCATTTCTAGACCTTTTTTTGGCTCAGTTACTTCTGTTCTTATGTCAATGCAGGAGAAATATTTCTGGCCTACTTCAACACGAATCCAATCGAGATGTTGATAGCCACACACGTCTCCGAACTGGGCAAGGCTCTTCCCGGTCGGAACATCACTTCTTGTACAGGCAAAGAAATATGGACCGACACTAGCTATGAACGCCCTGTGACCGACACAATAGCTACGGTCGTGGACTCTCATGACTGCGCGCTATTCGTCTTCTACTGTAACTGATAAGGACGAATAGGCGCAAATAAGATTTTGGTTTCCAGTTCCTTTTAACTTATATTTCTGTTTTCCATCGTACCTTCATCAGCATCGTTGCGAAGAACAAAAGTTGCTGAATTTGAGAATTATGGAAGCCTGCCCCTGCTGCAAATTTAGATGATCAGGTTTTGTGGATCACGGATTCAGCTTGTTCATGTCGTCAATGAAGTCGGGCCTCGTTCAGCTCAGAATGAGAATCTTATTACTTGAGTTTTTGTTCTCGATTCTGTCTTTGAATTTGTTCTTAGCAAAAAATTGCAGTTCATTAGAGTAAGAAAGGATCGTCAACGAGGAAAAACTTGTTAGGTCTTCTTTCCTGTTACTACAAGTATAAATATAAAAAAAATATCCTACTTTGTACCATTGTCTGTGAAGACTAAAGGAATTAGGGTAAAGAATGGGGAGTGAAAGGAAGCTGGAAAGATGTCAATTTAATCATAAATTATTCATTTTTACTAATTTAGTTCTAAATTTTTGAAAATTTCTCAATGTAAAGCTTCTAGCTAATTTAAATCATAAATTGTTAACTTGGACACTAACCATTCTACATAACACGGTCAACAAGGCCACAAGGCCCTAGGCGAGGCAATCATGGCCTCACCAGTAGCAAGGAGGTGGTTAGCAAGGCCCTTATTGCCTTCTTCCAGTGACCAGTGGCCCTTGCTAGCCACAATAAATAAATAAAAAATTAAGAAAATAATACAGAAAAAATTATAAAAAAATTCAAAGAAATTCATAAAAATCTATAAAATTGTCAAAATTGTCCATGTCAGCACCAAGTGTCCTACTTGGCATGGTTAGGACCTTTATTAGTGATTTCCAGCCAAATTTGGCCAAAAACACTAAATTAGAAAATTATCAAAAGACTATGAACTAAATTGGTAAATATTGGAACTAAATTGGCATTTATAAAATAGGTTTAGTAAATTTTTGGTAATGTTCTTCAAAGAGAAGTGTGGGAGAAGTGCAAAAACCTTGTTTCGAAGGGCGACATAAGAATATTAGAATTGTCAAAAATTTTGTACGATGCGTCTACCAACAATTGTTAAATCATAGAAGTGTGGGAAAAGTTTTTGTTAAATCATTCAAGTGTTAAATCGGAAAAAAAATAAAAAAATAAAAAATCAATTAGATGCCTCTACCGACAATTCCAGCTAAAAGTCCTATATGACTTTTTAATTATTTTTGGTTGGCTTCTTTGAAAGAAATTGAAGTCCAAAGTAAAAAAAATTTGGTCCAACCTGACAAAGTGAACAAAACGGCATAGCTTTTTCTGGGGAAATCTCTGTCTCTCCAAAGAAATTGAAAGAGAAAGCTATGTTTTCATGATAGAGAAATAGAGCAAAGTCCTCCAATTCTTGTTCGCCAAAGCTCAGGAAGATGAAATCCGAAGCATGGGCGATGAAGGGACCTGTTCTTCAGGCTTGGAGGAGGTAGAGAAGGCCTTGTAGTGAAAATGAGACATAAGTGGAGGATTTTTTTATTTTTTTTAATAAACATACTGAAATATATTAGTAAGAAATGTTTTTAGTACAAACATTTCTAGCATCAGCACAAAATAAGTCCAAAAGAGCAGATGGGGAATTAAGCACTATTTGGTAATCATCCAAACAGTGCATGATTCTGATTTTTTGTTTCCAAAATCAATTTGTAACGAGAATCGCGTTTGGTAAAATTTTTGTTTCCGAGAACAAATTTGTTCCCAGAATCAATTTTGGACGAGAATCAAGAATAAAAAAAAAATTGATTCTTGTTCCGGGAACAAAATTGAGAATCAAAACTCTTTTTCTTCTCTTTTCTTCTTCTTCATCGACCGCCATCTTGCGACCGCCGCCCGATGCCGCCCCGCCATTGTCCATTGTCCGTCGCCCGATCGCGCGCCCGCTCGCCACTAGGTTGCCGGCGACCGATCCGGCAAGCTCGCCGGTAGCCAAGCGGGCCTCGCCCAGCAGCCGGCAAGGCTGAGCCGACGAGAGCCGACAACCAGCTTGAAGAAGAATTAGAATATGAGAAAAAAAAAGGAAAAAATGAAAAAATTATTTAAAAATTATTTAAAAATTAAAACAAATTGATTTGGAACAGAATTAATGAACACGGTACTAAACGTAATTCTATTACATAATCATAAATTTTGCACAGTTACCAAATGCGTTCTTTTACTCAAAATCAGTTTTTTGGAACAAAATAAAAAATAATTATTTTTTATCAGAATCTATTCCTAAAAAGAGAATCGTTACCAAACGCGCCCTTATTTACCTAATTCCTAAAAATGCATACCATTCATTGAGTTTTGGCTAACCAGTTGGCTAACTTAGTTGTATCTCAATTACAACGAGCTAAAATAATATTTGAAGAGTTTTTTAATTTGCGCTTGGCCCAATCCACTAAAGGCTGCACCTCCCAACTAAGGGTTTTTTGAGAGAGTACCCTCGTCACCAGCGTAATACGGTGGAGATGAAGACGTGACGGGCTAATCGACATAAGTGGAGGAATGAAGACAATGCTTTGCAGTGGAGATGAAGACGTGACGGGCAAACCTATCGTTCGACTACACATCATTGTGAAATCTAAAGGAGATCTTGAAGAACGTGACATAGCCGATGGACGACAAATGTGCCCAACAGCGCCATCGTCGAAAAACACAAGAAGCTTTACATAATGCCTCGTCACTTGCTCTACTTCAAGTGACAGTTTAGGGATTGTGGACTATGTTCTGGGCCGGGCCGAGATACCATGGAATTTGCGAAGTATTATACAAAGATGCCAACAGGAGCTTCGAATGGGCCGCCGCGTCTCCGTATCTTACTGTCCCCGGGAGGTAAATCAAGCTGCTGATTGGTTGGTACGTGCACATCGCTTAAAGCAACTTCCTTTAGATTGGGTGCATAGACCCCCTCTATCCTTCTGAAATATTTTAATTTCCGAATGTAACGCCCCGATGTATTCCAAGACTTCTTAAGCTAATATATCGGTAGCTTTTTCGACCAAAAAAAAAAAAGAATCATCTTGAACTAGAACACCAATTATTCAATTCTCCAATTACCTCGAATACACTTTTTGGAGGCTCTCGCTCACTCTCTTGCAGATAATCATCTTCAATTTTACGAATAATTTCAATAGGTGAGATTAGGGTTTGCTTCTACACCTTAATTTAGCCCCAATTTGTCAATTTGGAGAAAAAAAGGGCAAATGACATTGTTTTTGGCTCAAGAGCTCAAGTCACAACTACCAAATTAAGGTTTATATTTAGGGTAAACATGTAAACCGAGTCATTTGAACTGTAATTCAACTCACCTCCTGAAGTCACCACCAATGCCTAGACCCGAGTCCATCGAAGTCGGGGACAAACCCGAGTCCACAAAAGTTGAGCCCCTGATCCCACCAATGCCCATGCTTAGATCTCTAGCGACCATGTTGGGAATCCAACTCTTATGCACAAGTCAAAAACATCCAAGCCAAAATGTAGGCCCCTAGATTAAATAAAATGAAAATTTTGGGGTTAGATTAAACATTTAGGAAAATTTTAATGATCACATTAAATGAATAAAAAATAAAAAATGACATTATACATTGAATTAAAATTTACGAACAAATAATATCATTTTTCCAAATTAAATTATTGATAGTGTGCATACACTTCAGCAAAGGTTTAACATACTTAGAGATGAGCACGGTCGAGCCTCAAGGTACTTTTCAGTTTGCCCATTCACCAAAAAATGGTTGGACTAGACTTATGGTTTGAGCCGAAATAATATTCTTCCCACGGCTAAAAACTTGTCCCTTTTGAAGCGCAAGATCTTGGCTAAAAAACGAAAACAGGATTCGCATGGCAGCGTTTTTTTGTTCACCATCGATAGTTCATGGGCGGCGCAAGACGAACACTGGATTTGACCCGTAGTGTATTCGCCTGGTGTGAAGAAAAGGAAGCGGATATGATTAACTTCTTTTTAACTCCCTTTATTTACAGCTGAATCTTTCTATTATTTGCCCATACCATTTTTCTTAATTGGCGATATAATATTCTTCCTACAGCTAAAATTGTTCCTTATTTTTAAATAAAAAAAAGTAAGGAAATAAACCATTAAAAATTTCAAATCATCCTAATTAGGATACATTTATTTGATTTCTTATGATATCAAAAACTCAATAATCTATCCACTTTGAGACATTTGCTCTCAACCTTTTGTATACTATAAAAAGATCCAAATGAAATTGACTTTGCATTTCTCCAAAACTCTTCCAATCATACCCGACAACCCTCCTCATGACCAACATATTTATGTGGGGTCATCCATGGGAGTAATTACCACCCTCACAATCTAGGCAAGAGCACAACCTAGCTCGAATTGGTGATCGTTATCCGATGTCTAAGGGGGACCTCATCGATGAAGCTAAGGGACGACCGGCTATCCCTCTCATCTCTTTCTTTTTCTGATCATGCGTGTAGGACCAGCATTATTTGACGATTTGCTTAAACCGTCACGCCAAGCAAGCAAACTTTATAGGATTGCTTCTGATGGATGACTCAAGAATCTTAAGTGCGTGCGAGAATCAAGCAAACCAGAGGAGGATATGCTTACATTAAAAGGAAAGGTTAAAAATAGTAAATTGGGCAATCTGACAAGAGCGGGTCAACTTTGATCTCTAGCCTCGGGGGTCACTTTTCTGCAGCCCAATCGTATCTGGCCAAACAATAGCCTCCCACGTTTTAGCGACCCCCCATCTGTCTCTTTGCCGTCCTGTCTCTATTCTGAGATCAGTAGCAGACAAAAAGCCAAAAAAAACAGCATCTGGCGTCATTAAAAATTTAGTTCACTTTCCCAAGTACGATTAAAAAAAAAAAAAAAAACCAACATCATGCGTTGTCGGGAGCACCATCCCCATGAGGAAAAGAACATTTTTACAACCCCTTTATGTATGAATTTAATTATTCTTTATCTACCTGTTAATCACGAAATGGATTGCACCACCAAAACATTTGCGTTAAACAAGGAAGGACTTAAATAGAAATAGAAGATTAGTTTGGCTGGAATCCATTTTTCAAAAATCGAGTACTTTTTACATTTAGACTTATTCACATGGTGAATTGGAATGGATCCAATCATATAATTTTGGATCGCAAGCTTTTCTCAATCTTTATGTGACCCTTTCATAATTCAAATAACTTTTTCACATTTTCCCACAATCTAATAGGCCTTCTTTCCAACATGGTAGGATTTTACCTAAAATTTGCCCGTAGGACTAAATATAGAATATTCGTGCATTAATTGTGAGGCTTTCAAATATAGAAAATCAACAAAATTGTACCAGTCACTCCATTGGATTGGATGCCACATGTTGAAATAGATTATTGGTTCGATCTACAAATTCATTTTTATGTTTGATTGATTTACATTAGGCCCTTTTCGGTACACTTACCAATAAGCTAATTCAAAGTTACTTTGCATGACCTTGGCCAATAATTTCTACTTTCATCTGAGTCCCTTTTTAATTGGTCACATACTTTTACATTTATACTTGTTCCTAGGTCGGATTGGTATGGGTTTGGTCATGATCAAAAAAATTTCTCAATCCATATTCAACCCTCGCATAATCGAACTCATTTTTATACATTTTCCCCCAAAAATAGAAATGCTCTTATCTAATATTTTCCCTTTAGACCAAAAATAGAAAATTCATGCATTGATTTTGATGTTTTTGAGTTTGAATTTAATTTTCATGACTCACATTAGGAAGTTAGAGGATGGAAATCTTTCAGCTTCCCTGTGATTAGAAATATTAGTGATATTAAGCAATGAAAAGTCTACAAAATGGAGGAGAAAAGTACACCGATTAGAGAAGTGATCCCTCCAAAAGAACAGCAAAGGAAGCAATTAATTATGGTAAGAAAGGATCGGAGGAAAAACATGTTAAATCTATTTTTCTTTTATTATCAGTAATAAGTAAAGGGAACCTCGCCATTTGTGAAGGCAAAAGAGTTGGGTAAAGAATGAGAAGTGAAAGAAAAGATTGGGGGAGAAGTTCAGCTACCCTGCTTGGAAGTACTATGGAAAAGAGCGGTGAAGATTTGAAGCGTGAAAAAACAATCAATGGCCTAGCCAGAAATGCATCACTCTCAATTAGGATATTCGTATTTGCATATCGTGTTAATATCGATCATTCATATTATCTCGTGCTATTGTAAAAAGAAAATATTTCAACATAATTATGATTAAAATCCTTAAAATTGGATAGCTACAATCTTTTTAATCAAAGATGAAATGAAAATTCACATCACAAAAATTGAGTGGCCCATGCTTCATTGAAACATTGAGATTGTAAATATCAATAAACAAGAAAGAAGTAATTACTTAAAAAGGAATAAATAGGTAATAACATGGGGATTGCAACAGACTTAACAAATTGGAGTGCAAAGAAAATTATAGTTAAGAAAACTTCATTTTGATAATATTTCGTTTATTTCGCAGAAAATAAATGATTAAGAAAACATTTCTTAACAATAATTACTCAAAATGATTAGTTAATGATAAGTATTTTTATTATCAGCAACAATTTATGTCTAAAAATTTTAGTGAACAATGAAAAGAAATTATTTATTCTTTTTTATAAGGGATACAAACAATCATTTTTAGGAAAATATTTTCTAAATTATATATATTTTTACAAAACAGATGAAAACTATGGAAACTAACTCACATTATTATTTTGACAAAAAAAACTCACATTATCATCAATCTAATTAGCAAAATCACACTTAAATTTCCATAAAAGTCAATCTTAAATTAGCCTCGGAATTTAGTGACATTTTCTCCCGTCTCTGTCTCTGTCTCTGTCTCTGTCTCTTGTACGAATATGTGGATTAGGACAAGGAAAGCATTCAATTATCCTTGGCTTTTAACCCAGGCATAAGTCATCCATGTACTACTCCTCGTACCGTATGCGTAATTCGAGACACGAGAGAAAGTTACCAGTTACCACCTTCTTTTCTCCCTTCTTCTCTCTTTCCTTCTTTCCTGAGTTCCAGCTCGAGACCGACAGTTTCGTCACTCCCGGCGATGAAGCTCTCCCTCTCTTCCTTCTTCCTCCTCCTCCTACTTGCTCTCAGGTGAAGCTCGAATCTCGCACCGCGAATCCCAGTTGGGTTTTGACTTTTTTTCTTAGTGCCCGGCTAGAAGAGAGGCAGAGTTCTGAACTTACTGTGACGAGGGTCGTTTGTGTTTTTTCGTTTGGTAATGCGAGTTACCCGACTTACCCAATAAGCTCTGGTAGCTCCCTTTTGCTGATCTATGCTCTGTAATGGTGGGGATACGGTAGGACGTGAGAATTGGAGGTCAACGGGTCTGTTGAGAGCTGCGTGCGAATGTTTGGGAGAAACAATCGGCAGTGATTGTTGGAAACTGATTCGTTTCGTGAGTCCGTTGTATATGAGGATTTTGGTTGGTCTTGGATTTTGCATTTGAGTCAACTGAGGGTAATTGTGAGACAGAGCGTATGGGATGAATCAGAGGACTGACAGAGTCAACATACACCCCTTTTTTTGGCAATTTCTGTGCTTTTGATTCTGTTGTTGCTATTTTGCTTGGATAATTGTGGCACTAGCAAAAATGGGTTTGGATATATCTCCAGCAAAAGTGGTACTTTGATGTATTTAGACAACATTGTAAAAGCTCATGTGTAAAACCACTGACTTATACAATAATGCAGTTGAAATTTTTTGTATGAATATAGCAATGTATTTCCTCCGATGTTCCGAGAATTTCTTGTGCGACATCTGAATTAGTTGGTAGTTCTAATCAGGCGGAGCAATTGGTAAGACTAATTTCAACTTTTCAGTGTATTAACTGAAGCTTCAAATCGAAAGGATGAAGAGCGTGCTAGCACCCCACCAAGAGGTTGGAATTCATATGATTCCTTCTGCTGGACCGTCTCCGAAGAAGAGTTTCTGCATAACGCTGAGATCATTTCCGAGAAGCTACATGCTCAGAAATATGAGGTTCTATCTATATAACTGTGACATTTCATTAACAGATTGTCAGCTTTTATCTAGAATAGCAAGCGATTCTTAGTGAAACTAAAGCATTTTCTTCTCATCCTCACTTTTGTTTCTTCCTCCAAACTACACAGTATGTAGTTGTCGACTACCTTTGGTACCGAAAAAAGTGCCGGGTGCTTACGTTGATTCTCTGGGATTCGATGTGATTGATGAATGGGGAAGGATGATCCCTGACCCAGTTCGATGGCCTTCGTCTAGAGGTGGGAAGGGATTCACTGAAGTTGCAAAAAAAGTCCATAGCATGGGTCTAAAGTTCGGGATACATGTCATGAGAGGAATAAGCACGCAAGCTGTCAATGCCAAGACTCCTATCCTAGATACGATCACGGTTTGTTCATTTTACTCATAGGCTTCCGTCTGCTGATTTTCTCCATCTTGCACAAAGCCTTTCTCTACACAAGATTGATGGGAAACTTTATCGTTGGTTTTAAAATTACTTGTGAGAGCGAGTTCCTTTAAACTATTTACATTTGCTTTTATCAAAATATCTAAAACACTGATCTCCTGTCATGGTCTTAGGAAAAGTATTAAGCGTGACCCTTGATTTTCTCTGAAATAACTTTTTTACTTCTACTCTGTTTCCATACTAGGGAGGTGCATATGAAGAGTCCGGTCGGGTTTGGTATGCACAAGATATAGGGCTGAAGGAACAGGCTTGTGCTTGGATGCGCAATGGATTCATGAGTGTAAATACTGAATTGGGAGCTGGAAAAGCCTTCTTGAGGTCACTTTATCAGCAATACGCATCATGGGGCGTTGATTTCAGTAAGTTGATGAGGACTTTTGTAAATTTTTGGTGCTGCCGATCACCTCTTAAATTCAAACTGCTTTAATTAGTTTCAAACGATGATTTAACTAAATAATTACTGTAGATGAAATTAATTTTGAAGCACTTACACAATTACTATCTTTTACACTAAGTTTTTACCATTTTGATGCAGTAAAAAATGACTGCGTTTTTGGTGATGATCTGAATGTGAATGAGATCACGTACATCTCCGAGGTGCGATATGATGGCTCTTCATCTTTTATTCACCTAATTACCACTGTCCTTTCTGTTAAGGAGACACTGCAGATGAAAACTGAGGCGAGTACAATATCTGATGTGACCTTGCACAGGTTCTAAAGGAGCTTGACCGTCCCATCCTGTATTCTCTGTCTCCTGGAACTAGTGTTACACCAGATATGGCAAAGGCTGTGAGTGGATTGACCAACTTGTATAGGATTACTGCGGATGATTGGGATTCATGGGGAGATGTTGCGGCACATTTTGATGTTGCAAGGTGATTTAACATGTGACAGTCAAGCACAAAAGTCATGGACTTAGATCACCCATTAATAATCTGATAATTTATTGTTCATCAGGGACTTTGCTGCTGCTAAAATGATTGGCTCCAGTGGCTTGTTGGGGAGATCATGGCCTGACCTTGATATGCTACCACTGGGATATCTTACTGATCCAGGTAATAACGATGGGCTTGTCTTACTCTGCAATAAACTTGAAGGTCTGTTGCTCCATCTTGCACTTAAAGGGATTGACTGGACTAATAAGTGGGTATAAAGCTGTTTCAATGGTCTTAACACTCCATCAAATGAATATTGCTTACAAATGGGTCAGATTGTTTTTATATGAGGAGCCAAGAGATTACACCCAATAGTGCAGGCCCTATCAGATTGCTTTGGATTTTCGGAATAAAATAATTAACATGCTAATCATGTGATATTGTAAAACCTAATGTGCATTGTGGAGCTGGATAGAGGCTCTGACATGATAGTAAGGGCCCACCCTTGAAGGTTATGCCTGAAGTTCTCCTTTTGGTGTTTCAACCATGCGGACTGTGTCCAGGTTGTTACATACATAGAGTGAATTCTCACTGTAGCTCGTGCAGGCTAATTTCATGTGCCCTAGCATAAAGTTACAGCTCATGATAAAGCTTTGCTTACAATTTCAGAATGTCGCAGATGGATAGTTTGAAACTTCACATTCGTGGTTATATGACAGATGTCAGTAGACAGTGGCTGTCAGGGCTCCTTCATTATGTAATTTTTGCAGTTTGCAAATTATCTTGCAGTCATGAACTCTTTGTCACTGTCTTTCGAAAAGTAGATGAGGTGATGTATTGCTAAAGTGAAAACTCTCAACAATTAGGTTCAAATGAAGGCCCTCATAGGAGATGTAGGCTTAACCTAAAGGAGCAAAGAACTCAGGTATGTGTTTGATAAAGATTTTTTGTGACTTTAATATTTGCGCCAATCAGAAAATTTTTATTTTGAGCTAACGGAATATAGTTTTAGATGACTCTGTGGTCGATGGCCAAGTCCCCCCTCATGTTTGGTGGAGATTTGAGGAACATTGATGATACAACTTTCAGTCTTATCACCAATCCCATTCTGCTTGAGATAAATTCCTATAGCTCAAACAATGCGGAGGCATGTACTCTCTCTTAAGATTCAGTACATCAAACATTTCAAAGCACTTTTAGGCTACTCATATTGATTAATTTACAGTTCCCATATATCCGTAAATCATCGAGTCCAAGAGGTAGAAAACTCGGGCAGTCTAGAATGTACCCAACAAGTATGGAAGAGTCAGAGGTAGAGGTTTTGGGTCTGACTAGTTGCAAAGATCCAAAAGCAAGCAGATGGCTCGTTGAAGAGCCAGACCAAAGTTTGGAACGGATCTGCTGGAAAGAGAACATGGAGGGTAGATATGGAGAACCATTTTGCCTATACAAGAGAAATTCCTTAGTCAAATCGTAAAAATGCTCTCTCCTACTTCTACTTTTTTCCATTTGCTGTTCTCTCTACCTGTAATTGTTCATAGCACAAGTGTTGATATATGCTTGTGCTGTGTAACAGAGATGAAGAAATAATGTATGGGAGCCAATATCAGGGAGCACTTCATTTATTAGCTTCTGAAAATGCGAATTTCTGCTTAAATGCTTCTCCAAGACGCAAAATCACAGCTAGTGAGTTTACAAGAGGCTCATTTTCACGCTGCACATGGAATGCTAATCAGGTATGTGTTGTTATTAGTTGAACATCAGCACAGAAGACAAACTTGAGACCCAATTAGAAAACTCCTATGTTTTGTTGCATTTTTGGCACCTGTTAATATTATCAAATAAATGATGTCATTGCCACATTCCATACCACTATATTTTTTTCTTTGAGCTGGAATTCATCATTTGGCTTAGATTCATGCGGAAGATAACATATAGAATGCTTACACTTGACAGATGTGGGAGTTTAACAGTAACGGGACACTGATAAGCAGCTATTCTGGACTCTGCGCTATAATGAAAAAAGTCAAAGGTTATAAGAAGAGATCCTGATCTCAAACACCAGAAATCTAATGTTTTGTGCGATTTATTTACAGCCACATTGTTTGTGCAGCTAATGTTGGTGCTGCAGGAGCTCGCTCCTGGATCGCAACTGGAAGATCGGGTTTGATTTTTAACCCCCTCCTCCTCCTCTTACATAATTTGGATATAGACACTTCTTAAGGCAGAAGAAATTGCAATATAATCCAGTTTCAAACAAATGGTCAAAGGCCTAATCAGCAGATCTTAATAGCTTTGCCAAACATTCTACTTTAGCCAGTATGAGCATTTTTAGACCTTTTTTTTTTTGGCTCAGCTAGTTTTATTCTTACATCAATGCAGGAGAAATATATCTGGCCTTTTTCAACCTGAATTCGGACAACATGGTGATAGCCACAGAAGTCTCCGACCTGGCCAAGGTGCTTCCTGGTCGGAGCATCACTTCCTGTGTAGGCAAAGAAATATGGAGCGGCACTGGCCTTGGCCGCCTGACGAATGGCACAATAGCAACAAAGGTGGGATCTCATGATTGCGCCCTATATGTCCTCAACTGTAATTGATTCGGACAAATAGGGGCGAACAGATTTTGGTTTCAAATTCCTTAAATTTATTCCTGTGTACCATCTTACCTTTATTGGCATCAATAAATGTTGCTGAATCTGAGAACTGTGAAGACCGCCCTGCTGCAAATTTAGAGGAGCAGGTTTTTCTATCATGGATAGAAATTATTCATATTGTCAATGAAGTCAGGCCTCGTTTGGCTCAGAATGAGAATTTTATTACTTGACTTTTCGTGCTCAGATAGAGACTTCTCTCTTTGAATTTGATCTTAGTAAAATCCCTTGAGAAAAGAAGAAGGAAGAAGATGGGTGGTCTTAATCTGGTTTCAGCTGCTTCTTTCTTGCTGGTTGCTGTTGCATTTGCATCACTAGAATATGATAATATCAACACAAACTTCTACGATGCAAGCAAACGATTTCTTGATGTTGATGTATCGTCTCTACGCATATTGGCATGTTAATTTCCATTTATTATAGTTATATTGTCAAAAGAGAGCAAGTAACATGATCATTACATAGTTAATATAGAAGAGAGTGAGGAGAGTTTGGTGACCTTTTGGTTATTGAATCATCAAGAACTGAGGCAATAGCTATTCCCTTTCGTAACTCAAATAATTTGATTGCTAGTACGGTCGCGTGTTTGGGCCACCACGTTATGAGTTTGAATTTGTTTCTTGTTTGGTCTATATGATTAGTGGACATCTCGTGCACGCGTGAGAGAGAGATGAAAAATGAAGGAATTCATAACAATTAATTTTAACCGGCGACATCTTGAAATCTATTTTGCGTACATTTGACCACCTTACTTTTTAACTTAGATATGTTGGCAAATACATATGACTCGTGCTTTTGCACTTACATGTACTGCACTAATCCGTGCAATTTCTTGTCATTGCAAGACAATAACACATACAGTGTTGATCTCGAAATTTGGGACTAAGGCCCAATTGAGCGTGGGACTAAGGATTGGACCATAATCCGATTCTAGGGTCAACTCTAGACCAATTTTTTTTTTTTTTTTTGACGTACTCTTTCAAATTATATCTCTATTAACGATGCAAGATTGAGCAATCAGATTATGAAAATCTAAGATAAGCTTACAACAAAAATCTCCATTTGCATTGTTGATTTGTGTTTGTGAGGTGGGCCAAGAGAGGCAAGCGATTTCACTAGCTGAACTGTGCTCGTGAGCAAGCAAGGCTAAGGCGAGCGAACAAAGGTAGGCTAGCAAAGAGGGTTTTTATCTTTTTTAGTCAAATCTAATTGGGTTTCTCTTTCTAATTTAAACGGTAGAATCGTAAAGAAAGAATGGAGATAGAGGCGAAAGGATTTAGAGTAGATCAAAATATATAATATATAATATAATATATATTATGATACATACATTGGCCGGTCCAAGTTCAACCAACCCCAAAGCTCAAGAGCGAGGATCAATCCACATGGTACAGGGTTCAAGGGTCCCAAGACTAATGACCGGCCCAGTTACCTAGGAACCGATAGTGATATCCCGTGTTGCTGCGACAACAACGCTGAGGAATCCTCATTTTCTTGTGGACGATCGAGTGACCAGCGGCGGGTGAAGCAGAAAGGGAAGAGAGGCAACTCTAACGGGGAGTGCTGGAAGTTTTCCGCGATGCAACTTTCACCTAATCTATCTAATGGTTGGCCGAGCCGTGCGATATTTGGTTTGCAAACTGAATATCACATGTTCGATTCCTCAATCTATTCTCTGGTCTCGGCCGAAACTCGATTAGTCTGCAATAGACGTGCACGGGCTTACTTGTGATATTCTGGCTCAATGGGCAGTTGCTATTTTTTGGGCATCTTAGAGTGAACTTTTCGGGCAGTAAGATAAGGTGGGTCTCAATGTGGTCCAAACTGCTTTTTCTTTTTTTAGTAAAAAGACTATCATATCTATGGTAGCCGTAGGAGTAATTAAGTACTAAAAGTCTGGCTAATTATGGAGGTCACTTTGAAGAAACACATATAATATTACCTGAATTATAAGTGCTTTTACGAAAGGATTAATACCCAAAAAAATAAAAATAAAAAATACTACATCAATAAATTCGTGCAACATATATCCTTAATTAATTTATATGCCATGTGCCAAATTTTCTATAAACTAATTTTCATGTCACAAAAAATTTAAAATTGACATGTGCCAAATTTACTTTAAAAAAACTTCTTGTCACTCCCAAATTGCCAAAATCTTAGATTGGGAAATATACTATAATCTACTAATTTTCCCTAAGGGCTCCTCACGTTTCGAAAATTTTCTAAAATCCCTAATTTTGCTTCAACTTCGCCTAAGATATTGACGAAAAATAGTTTGAGATAAATATGGTATGAATATATTAGGCTTGAGATTTTATTTCAACACGAAACGTGGTCTAGGATAAATGTGGGAGTACCAGTTTTTTAGATTTTGTGTTATACAAAAATTAATTTGGGTTAATTAGGTTTGAAATTTTGGTGATATTAACTTTTTTTAGAAATTAGGAAGACGAAAACAGTCACTTTCACTCTTACCAAAAAAAAAAAAAAAAAACAGTCATTTTCAACAATAGGAAAGAAAACTGAAAAACAGTTGTTCAAAACCATACGCAAACAGTTGGGCAAACAGTTGTTTTGCCTTCCCGTTTGAGTCCATGGACCACAAATTCGGATAGAAGTAGACATCTCCATCAATGGATTGCTTTGGTCCTTAATAAATTCGACTTCTGGATGCGTTAATAATGCCAATATTTTTTAGTATTTTCACCAATAGAGGTCGAGGCGGCCAAATTATTGTACATCTTAAATGGGGTTATTAACTTATTATAATCTTGTCCTCCAAAGATGCGGACCCAAATCAAAGCGAAAGGAGAGGAGAGAAATTAAACAAAACTAAACAATCTAATCAGTTAAAAAATGCACAATCATGTAGAGATTACAAGACGTTGACATTACCATTCTTTTTTTACTATCCTTTTTTAAAAGAAAATATGAGAGATTGATTTTAGAGTTTTCACCTCCGTTTGTTTCACAACAAAATGAATTATTTAGAAAATATTTTCCTAAAATGGTCGTTTGTATCTTTTGAAATAATTAGTTAATAAAAAATGATTTCATGAATGATGAAAACATTTCTTATTCATTTATTTTTATGGGCGATTTGAGCGATCATATTTTGGAAAATATTTTTCAAATCATTCATTTTTTGCAAAATAAATCCACTCTTCCTTTCGCATAATTTCTCGGGTCTTGGACTCTAATGAACAAGAGCTCAAACAATTATGGCTTCCTAGTAATACAGTCATGGTGGAAATAAAATTGCATAATTACACATGTTTTCCCTTCTTCTTTTTTTTTTTTGGTTTTTTGCGGTCTGGAGTGATGCGAAAAAGATATGCAATAATAAAAGACCAAAAAAAGAAAACATCATCATCATGTCATGCCTACACTAGAAAGCAAGGATATGGAGCGATGTTGTTTTCGGATTTTATCTCAAATCAAGACCTAAAATATGCTTTAGAGAGTGGTTAGACCACTTTGCAGTTGCACTCCCCCCATCATGCATCAATATAGTATGATATTCCATCTTGTGCTAGGAAGCAAGGGTCCATCATTTGTTGGCTTTTCTTTTAATAGAATAAGTGGTAATCTAGGAAAGGAACTTTTTACTTTTGGAGTGAAAGTAATTTCGCCAGACATTTATGCCCTTGAATTTTTTTTTTATTGTCCGAAAAAGGTGTCTAAGAAACCGAGAAACATAAGCTTTTTTTTTTTTTTTTTCCATAAAACTTAAATCGTCAAAAAAAAAATAAATTGATAACTTTATTTCCCTAACTCATTCACGTGTAAATTAACCTTTTCTAACGTGTATGACTTGATTGTATACTATGAAACATGTATGGTTTCTATTTGTATGAGATGGTTCGAAATCTGATGAATAGAATTGTTTAATAGAAAGTTAAATTATTATGATGTTTAATTATAAAAAATTGAAAGTTTGGTGGACTGACCAAAAGAAAGTACAAGATTCCGCCATCATCAAAGTAATTAACCATAGATTATCTTCCGTTCGGTTTTGTGCACGTTGTGCTTGTCCGAATCGATTTGATATTTGGTGACGGCTAGCTTCCATGTTCTTGGGACACCCTTTTTTTTTTTTATTATTAATAAAAGGGAGCTAACTACAATATTAGGTTCAAATAAAATAATTTTGAACCATGATTCTTGTCTTTTATCTTCAAACGATTAGCGCACTTTTGCTTTGAATCGCCCATTTTGACTACATATGTAATTACAAAATATATGGGTCGAGATCCTATTAATTTAAAGGATAAATTAGATATGTTGATTGATTTATTTATTTATCTACTTGAATGTCAATAATTGGAGATCAAAGAAAGCACAGAGAATTGAAGACAAAGAAGAGAGACAAATGCAGAATCTAATTTTGATATGATATTGGAATGTCCAACTCAAAGGCTTAAATTTATATAAAAATCGATCAAAACTTTATATTGAATCGATTTGGGGATATCTCACTTTAATAGACCAATTTAAAAGGCTCTATGATTTAAAACCAAATGAAATGATTTTTTTATGTTTTAGAAACTCATGGAAATTTCGGAGTAAGATTTTAAAGATCAATGTTTATATCCTTTTAAAAATCTGAACGTTTTCGGTCCCGAATATTGATCTGATTTGACACTCAACTATTGAAGAGAAATACAAAGAACAAAGAAAAATAATAATGGCAAACACCTTTAGTTAATTGTGTCAGCATCTAATCATGGATCATTATAAGTTCCATTTTTTTCAACAAAAAAATGATATTCATATTCTATTTAATAATCAAATAATTAATAAATATCTTTCTTATTTTTCAAACGATAATGAAAAATGGATCTTCTTTAAATATTTCTAACTCGAATTCTCTTTATTTTTATTCCTATCCATGTGAGAAGTTTTATAAACTTGACTATTAAGCTCATGGGGTTGCGAGAAGTGCAGCTGCATATGTAATCACAAATCCTTATTAATAGTACATTCACTATTGGTGCAAATATAATTTTACGATATGTATACCTGGTGATACTCATATGGTTGTGCTTTTTCATATGTTATCATCGGATCGGACAATGAATATACTTGTATTTCTTTACACCGTAATTGACCTGATACAATCATTTAAAAGAAAATCATATATAATCATTTAAAAAAAAATCATACACTAGACTAAGCTTCGATATCCCCGTAAGTTAAGTGCTTATCTAAGCGAAATATTTATTCTAAGCATCGAATCATGACCTTTTCTTTCCACGCATTCACAGAATATCTTAGTACGGTAGTACATAAGTTTTTTAAATAAATAAAAAATTCGGTCGCATTCCATTATTGGGTTTTCCCCCCTTTTTGCCCCTCCTCTTCGATACGTTGATCAACCGCTACCGTAACTGCCATTTTATATGGTGTAATCGCTTACGTCATTTTGGTCTCCCAACGTGGTTCGATTTTTCTTAATTAAACAACTAAAGATCCAAGAATCTTTCATTATGCAACTAAACATATATTTAAAGGAGAATTTCTGGATTCAACTTATAAAAAAAAAAAAAAATTTTTTTTATTTTGATATGGGGTCGTTGGGGCGTTCTTTCGTGGCATGATCACTATACTATTAAGGCCCCTTTCCCTACCAAATCGACTATTAAACCATAAAGACTAGCAAGGTTGATTATAGTTTAATCTGATTTACCAACTATTGGGCTAAACTATATACGTAAGAATCTATATGAAGTGGATCACACTTGTATGCGATTATGTAGATCGATCTTAATAAAGGTGACATAGTATTGCACTAAAAAGGGTCCATAAAGTTTTGATAGATTAATACCATCAAAATCCCAAATTGATTATCATTTACATATTTATCCAAAACTAATTTTTGCCTCACAAAAATCTCAAATCAATATCCACGACGTATTTATCTTAAACTAATTTTCGTCCGACAAAAGTCCTAAACAGGTACCTAACCTTAGAAGAAATTTCAAATCAGCATATTCGAACCAAATTTACCATTTTTTAATAGTTTAGGATCTGACGTAGAGGGTATGTTTGGGTTAGGATACCAATTCAGGGTTTCTTCTCGAACTGGAAAAATTAGTTTAAAGTAAATTTGTCATGAGATACCAATTGAGATTTCTTGTGGAAGGAAATTAGTTTTGGGTAAATGTATGATGGGTTACTCATTTAAAATTGTAATTTTTATGGTATTTTATTAATGGTGTTCAGACTTTTATAAAAGCCCCTTCTGTCTTCACCACAGCTCACGCTCGCGCTCTTTCGTCCATTTTTGGCCCGCCCTTTCTCCGAGAAAAACTCGATCCATTTTCCCTCACTTTCCCTCACTTTCTCGGCCGAATGCCCGCCTCTTTTTCTCTCCATCCGAGCATGAACTTGGCGTCTCCCCCTCCGGCCTGCGCTCCCTTCTCCCTCCGCTTACCGCCGGCTCAGCCTCCCGGTCCTCGCTGGAGACGGGCACGGCCGCCGGCCGGAAGAGGGAGCATCGGATCCAGGCTCGCGGCGACGAGCGCTCTCGGCCTCGACCGCGACGTCTCCGGATCCGCTAATCATTCGAGGCCGCTCCTCGGCGCCACTCCCGACCGGCTGCGGCGCCTGGCCTCGGAGTTCCAGTCCCTGGCGGAGCCCATCGACAGGGTGAAGCGGCTCCTGCACTACGCGGCGATCCTGCCGCCCTTCGACGAGTCGGCCCGGCACGACGCGAACCGCGTCGCGGGCTGCGCGACCCGGGTGTGGCTCGAGGTCGGGACGTACGGGGAGCCCTCCTGCGGCGGCGGCGGGGGGAGGAGGAAGATGAGGTTCAGGGCGGACAGCGACTCGGAGATCTCCAAGGGGTTCTGCTCGTGCCTGATCTGGGCGCTGGACGAGGCGGAGCCGGAGGAGGTCATCGCCGTGAGGGCGGAGGACCTGGCGGCGGTCAACGTGGGCCTCGTGGCGCACTCGAGGGCCAACACGTGGCAGAACGTGCTGACGAGTATGCAGAGGCGGACCGAAGCCCTGCTCAAGGAGAGATCGGCGGAGCCTGACCATCGGTTAGTTTAGCAATCTCTCTCTCTGCTCTTCCATTCGTTTGTTTATGTACCAAGTAGCATGCCCTTATGTCTGGGAGGAGAAAATGTCTTAAATTTGTTTTGGGAGATTAGAAAAATAATTATTTTATGAGAGCCGGTGCATTATTTATATGTAGTCAAAATTATCGAATTTTTTAGATTAAAAAATTGTCAAAATAATGCACGCCGTAATGGTTTCATAAGGCACTGCTTTCAAAAAGTTATATCGAATCTTTAATCCGAACTTTTCTTTGGACAAAATATCTCTTTTCCCTATTATTGTTGACATAGGATTGGATAACCATCTGTCGTTGGATGGGATATGTTAAATGATCGATGAGTTGGGGATTGTCTATCGGTTCTAATAGTCGCATGTAGCCCAATTTGATGTCATGAGGGGAAGTTTTTCGCCATGAAAGGACATTAGTGGGGTCGGATAGAACGGCGGCCATGTAGAAAATTTTGCATAACCCGTTCACACATCTCATGAGGACTTATTTACGCCTATGCTTTCTCCACGAGCAGATTGACATATTAGGAACAATGACATGCGAGCGACTTGCTTTTTGCTACTTTGAACTGATGGAAAGAAGCTTCACAGTCCATTCACGTCTTCTTCTTTTTATACTTGTGTTGGCAGGTGTAACAGCCCCTATGATACCAGATGCCCATGCCAACAAGAAGCTTGAGACTGTTATACATAGCTTGAGACTCAGCCCACGTTGAGTCCGGTCCTAGAAGGGAAGAACTTGTATTGATATCTCAATCTCAATTCGAACAAGCGTTCGATTGAATGAAATCAAAAGAGTTTGATCAAATTACTCTTTTTATATCCGATTCAAATCGATTCGATTCGATTCACAAAAGAGTGAACTCGTTCCTATTGGTTCTCACCAACCAGGCTGTTTCTCCTTTGAAGTTTAGTTTTTCTTATAATTCGAGTATTTGGCTACCCGTGAATTTCCAGGCAATTGCAAAAGTCCCCATCATCCCTACCGATGGTAGGCGGGGATGTGGATGGTCAGTTTGTTTTTTTATGTTGACCGCAGGTTGTAAAAGTCCACACACATACAAATTCTCGAAATGCATGCCTAATGGATTGTTGATAAGGAAATATAAATGAACTGACACACCGACCGAACTTCTTGACTTTTGGGGTCTATTGCCAGATGGGGACTCCGTCGCATCGTTCTCTTTTTTTCCATTCCATATATTATGTGTTAAATTCACATTAAAGAATGTAGAAAAATCACGCAAGTAATCGATGAATTTTAATTTAATGTGTGATGTCGTCCTTAAATTTTTAACTTATTTAATATGATCTTTAAACTATGATTCAATATTCAATGCAGTCATTTATTCAATACGATCTCTAAACTTTGGTCAAACATTAGATGCAGTACCTAAACCTTTAAACGTTTTTCATGGCTCGATTCCCTAAAAACCCTCAACATAAAATTTAATCTCAGTTTTTTCCCCTTTTTTTTTGTCTTAGACAAAACCCCACATTTTAGAACATGTCCTAAATCTCGGAACTTTTTCTTTTTTTCTCAAAAACCTCAAATATTAAGTCCAATCCCAAATCTATCATGAATATTGTTTTATTTTAAGAAAAATAAACAACTTTCAGTCTATTATCAAATCCATTCCCATGGTTTAGTCCCAACTTGACTTTGCATTTTCGTGCTGATAAAAATTCACATTGATAAGATGACATGAAAAATTATCTCTGAAGTGAAACTATGAAAATTAGAAATGATTAGCAACTATTTCTAGATAGAGGGCTAATGATGGTAGGTTTGGGATTAGAGTAAAAATGTAAGTACATCCCACTTAGTTTTCCAATCACCCTTAGCTTAGTCCTTTTATACTGGCTTATAATAACATCTAAGTTCATATGCTCTTGCACAATTTTCTTGAACTCTGCCCTCCACAAGCTTAGCTAATGCTTCGCCATGTACATAGATGTAAATCTCCTTACTTGAAAAGATTAAGATTACGTGTTCTCATCCTTAAAATTTTTCACTAGAAAAAGACTATCTTATTATCTCTAGCTGCATAAATTAACCAGTCACAATTTTTATCCTTACATTTTGTCCTTACTCTTATCTTGTTATTCTTGATTAACTCAATATTAACTCTTCGCCATGTACATTGATGTAAATCCCCCCACTTGGAAAGACCAAGATCACGTGTGCTCATCCTTGAAAGTTTTCACTAGAAACAAGCATGTCTTACTAACTCTAGCCGCATAAATTGACCAATCACAATTTTTAGCCTCACATTTTGCCCTTACTCTCACCTTGTTATTCTTGATTAACTCAATATTAACTCTTCTAGTAGTTACATATTTGTTGATAGCTTCCTTAAACTGCTTAGTGTCATCAATTGCCATATTCAATGCAAGTGAGGTATTTCTGTGGTTTTATCATAATGAGCATGTGTACTCTTCCTTCTTAAAGCCTCTTCTATCTCTAGTTCTTTTTCATCACTCGTGATAAAGCTCCAATTAGAGTCACTTGAGTCAAAGTATTCAGTCTCAAACTCAACATTATATTCGCAATGGATTGTTATAGCCTCTTTTTCCCCCTATTTCGTTCTACTTCAACATCTATCTCACCAGGTATCTCCATCCACCTAGTGACTTCATATGCATTGTCTCCTTAAAAGTTATAATTTTTCCCTTAGCCGCTTGAAGTTCTTCTTCTTCTTCATTGTCAAAAATTATGGCACCTCAACAAGCTCATCATCATCTTCAATAAGCATCACAACTCCCTCATCTTCCCTTACAATCATCAATCCCTCGGTTAAACCATCATAAATGCCAACACTCATGTCTTCACCATGTTCCATAAATATCTCATATATACTGCCAAAATTTGCCCAAAATCCCATCATTTCTAGAATCAAAATGTCGTCTTTAATTAATCTTAGACCATTCTCAAAATTTTTCCTTGCCATTAAATAATGAAATTTCTCAATATTAGAGTAACCCTTATCTTGTACCAAGTGCAAATCAAAGTAGCTCAATTTATCTAGATCATAAAGCCACTCACTACTATGACCATTAACATACTCTATTATTCTATCACGAATGACATACCCCCAACTCGTAAAGTAAATCGTATGTCTCATTAGCCATGTAAATCTACAAAAAATTATACGCAAAAGTCAGCTAAACTAAACAAGGACGCCAATCAATATATTTCTATTGTTTACACAATATGAACAAACAAACATCAAAAGTATAATCTAAAGACAAGAAACAAAGACAAATGGGGGCCATGTCTAAACAGCCATGAAGAAGCTTCAACCTAAAACTACGACAAGTTGGGACCACATTAAATGACAAGCTCGTCGTGCATTCAATATTGTTTTAGCATAACATAACATGCCCAAATTAACTATTCATACTTTACATCATAACTACACTTTGATCGAGTCGATGAACCATGTATTATTATTTTCAAGAAAGCCCTGATTAACCCATATCCAAAAAAGCCCTAATTAACCTTAAATAACAGCCATGCGGGAGCTTGCAGGACACGTCATCCTTGTAGAACCTCCACGAGTAACAACCCGAGGTTTCAATGGAAGCATTAGCTCGAAACAACACTTCGGGCATAGGATAACTTCTTCTATGTGACAAGATAGAGTCACCATTCAAAGAAAGCTCGAATTTGAACTCTAAATCCACATAAATGCCCTAATAGGAAAATCTTGATACGTACTCTCACCGGAGATTGTAAGGCTTACCTTGTTGTTCTTCTTCGTGTCTTGATACAGCGTCTTGGGACCTGCTGGAGATTGAGAGCACTAATCATAGAAACAGAGAGAAAGTGGCCTCTGTTTTTCTTTTTTGGTCGGTGGCCATACTTTGAGTTGTTTTAATGATTATTCCCATGTGGACTTTTTTTTTTTTTGTTGACCCAGAACCCTGTACAGCCGGTAGCCGGCAAGGTAAACTGAGATGATCTTAGCGGGACCCACCATCACGACGTCACACTTAAGAATCCCTAATGACAACGTGGGAATTCGAACTATCTCCCTTGCGTTAGGGAGAGAGCCCGAAGCCAACGCTACCGCTGCAGGCAGTGGTGTTCCCATGTGGACTTTTCTTCTCTTAATTTGGAACAAATAAATTACTTGGATATTCCACGTCTTTTTTTTTTTTTTTACTTAAGGGACTAAACTCCGTGTCATCATAATTTATTAAGTTTAAATAACGGAAGGACTAGATTGAACATTCTCAAATAATCCAGGGACTAAGTTGAATATTTACATATAGTTCATGGACCACATTGAATCAATTGACAGTTTATGGATGAGATTGCACATTTAATAAAAAGTTTAAGGACTATTTGTATTATTTTTCCTTTGAAGTTTTGCCATGTAAGCATATATCCTTCTTTTCTTGTTGTTTTCTTTCTAGATTTTTTAAAATTTAGATAAAAATAGGAATTAGAATTTCGCCTTTTTCATGTTTAAAATACTTTTTAACCAATCTTGAACGATATGTCTAATAACGGTTCCTAGTTCTAATATCGAATTCTAGTGAATTTATGTTATAATAACATGATATCTATTGCTTATTTAAATTTAGAGTTAATACCCTGAAAATGCCCAAACTAATACACATGAGACAAAGTCACCAAAAACTAATTTTTTGACCACCAAAACTCCAAATTGATACACATTTGACAAATTTACCCCAAATTAATACACTTGTGACAAATTTACCCTCTATTAGTTTTCGTTAAACTTTATTGTCAAATTATTAAGTTGAATGATACGTGACAGTTAACTGATATACTAGTTTGGGATTTTACTCTTCATTTGTCACAATTATATCATTTTTGTGATTTTTCATGATATTAATCCAAATTAACGGATGGTATATTTGTCACAAATGTATTAGTTTGAGATTTTTGGCAGTCGTATAAATTAGTTTGGGGGTAAATTTGTTGCAAATATACCAATTTGGGGTTTTGTATGGTCAATTGAAAAAAAAAATCATAAGCGTACTAATTTGAGGTTTTTCATAGTTAAAAAAATAGTTTTGAGTAAATTTGTTACTAGTGTACCAGTTTGAAATTTTTCAAGTTATTAACTCTTAAATTAATTGCTCCCTTCCACTCTTCGGTGTTCCTTAGAGTGTTTGGTGCTGTTTTTTTTTTGTATATTTGTCCAAAGCTATAATCTTCTTTACCTTTACCAAAAAAAAAAAAAAACTCTTAAATTAATTGTATATTACATTATTGAGTTCCAGTGAATTTATTTTATAATTACATAAATAAGTAAAATTATCGCTAGTTATTTGATTTTATTATATATAAAAATATATAAAGTTCACTAAAAAGTCTCTTTTAAAGGAGGCTACAAACTTGACATGAAATAAGTGATGTTAATTAGAATTATAATATCACTACTGATTTTCTTAATATAATTTCAAACGCAATTTCGGAGGACACGAGTCGATTTCGAACTCAAGATAGTCCTTATTAAAAGATGACAGTTGCGGGCAGCCATCCTCATTTGTGCGCAAAGGTGACCGTTTGATTGTTCTACAACCTGCTTCTGGATTTTGTTATTGGGGCGAATTGGCAGTGGCTTCTTTTCCCTCGGAGCGAACCGTTGGTCTGAGGATGTTGTCCAAAGATGATGAACGGTGACACCGCGCAGTTTGCTTCATAAAACAAGGCGTTTGGGCTTTTTGGAGGACTGAGGATCTGTTTTGCTGTCTTTTTCTGGTTGAGATGATGAACTAGGAGTCTTTGATCACATCTTAGACGGTTTTTTTTTTTTTTTTTTTTAATCTTTGGGAGATGATTATTGTCTAGTTCCAATTCTCTTACAAGTTGCTGTTTTGCCTGGCTTAAGAAGTGGCAATCTGTTGCATTATCTCTGTGATGTCGAGTTGATGATTTCAGACAATCAGATAAGCTACCGTTTCTTGAGGCAGTTGTTAGTTTGAATGGAGTTTGTTCTCACGTCTTGTTATTTTCCGATTGATGCGAAGACCAATCCTTATTCCTTCCGAGGTCAGAATTCGGTTGGTGTTTGATCTGGCCTGGTTCTTTCCATGCAACTTGTACCCTGGCTTCAGATTATTGTTATTGAAAATTTGAAGTTATTGAAAATCTGAAGCCGTTGTCTCCTTCCTAGAAATAGTCCCTCTCTCATGTCCTCATCCTTCAGTCTCGCATGCGTCTTTGATCGTGCATGCAATTCCTCTCTTGTTTGCTATTTGCTTGACAGCCTCTGTGAAGTATTCTTCAGGGGAGACATCGTTCCTGAATCGAGTTCTTGATCCTTCATCTGTTCTTACTGTTTCATGACTGATTGTCCGTTGGTGGCCTGATTCCGTCTATGCTAAGGAATTTTCCAAAGGTCTCACCTCACCTCTCCATGACTCTGCCGTGGCTATGGGCATCATTATGGTTTGCGCTCCTTTCATCATTGGTTGTATCGCCATTGCTTGGTCTTTCCGTCTATTTGTTTCATGATTCTGGATTCGTTATTTGGTGATGTTGGTATTTGCGGAAACGTGTGTTTAATGTGTGTGCAAGTGTGTTTTGTGTGTGAACTATCAAGAGAGTAAAAGAACTAAGAACAATGTGGATAAGAAAATAATTGGGCAAAGTGATAATAAAGAGTGGTAGCAAAGGAGCACAAGGGAACAAAGCTTTTTTATTTTATTTTATTTAGTTATTGTAATACAAAAGGAATGAGAGGAGCTTGCTTTTTCTCTCAGCTCCTCAAAATGGACGACACAAGGCCTTTTATAGGCTTACATCACCGACTTTACAAAAGGAAAATCTTCTGCTCTTGTCAGATTTTTCACTTTCCCTCTTCCCCTAGAGACTTCTACATTTTTCTTTGCCATTTAAGCTAGATTTTCTTTTTTAAGAATTTTTCTTGACTTTTCTAGCTAATATTAATTTTGAAGTTTCTAGAAATTGGATCAACAGTTTAACAGGTGAATTGGCAATGGCTTTGTCCTCCCAGAGCAATCATTTGTCTAATGACAGACGGTTAGTTGCAGAGGACATCAAGCCTATCTTGTACACGGCTATTGGTGCTTTCGTTTCATACATGAAACTGGTCTGTTGGTTAGTAGCAGAGGTTGGTCTGTTCTCTTTTCATAAATGAATCAAGATTCTTACCTCTTCGGGAATTGCTTCAGTCAGATATGAGATTGGTCTGTTCTCTTTTCTTTGTTATTCAATTGTTACGGGCTTGATTCCGTCGTGATGGATACAAGATTCTTACCCAATGGACGTGTTTTGCAAAACCTGTCTTACTCATTACTCCCTATCTTCTTTTGTCATTGAGGTTGATAATGCTCTTAGCAGTGCACCAGAGAGTTGTTAGGAAATTGATCTTTGAGAGCGTTGGTACCTCATTCAGTTATACTGAGTGATGTTTCTTTCTCGGTTATCCAGATTCTGGCCAGCCACTATGTTATAACGCTGAGCACAATTTATGGTCATTTCTTTGATCGGAAATGATATCAATTTACTTCTACCAATTTACTACTGCCAATTTTCTGGTACTATTGGCAGCCTGTGACAATGCTGAGCACTTCCCTCTTTTTCTTGATAGTAACTTCTTGTTCTATAATGAGTTTCTTGGATTAAGTTTGATATCCTCTTCGATTAACATTACACTTTTATGATTAATTTTTGGACTTGATCAAGATGCACTTTTTAAAAATTTTAGAACTCGATTGCACTTTTATAACAAATTTCATAACTTGATTGTGCTTTTAAAACATTTTAAAACCAAAATTGTACTTTCATGATAAGTTATAGGACTTCCTTTGCACTCATTTCTTTTCTACTTAATGCGAAAACTTTACCTCGTTAACTTTGATGTGGAGTGTTGTTTAATCTGCGATGGTTTTTCCTAGCTGGATATTAGAGGAATGATTTGATTGGACACGACCTTGATTCTTTGGCACTTCTATCTGAGTATTCCGTTGTTTTTGGAAGGTCAATAACTACAGGCTTTCTTCTGTTGTAGGAATTGTTCACGAGTCTGGAAAGCAACAAGGTCTACATTAGTTCTGGCTTGCTTCTCTTCATTCTTATCTCAAATGTGAACTGCAATCACTGGCTGGATCACTTGTGAATCATGCGGATAGTTTCTGTAGGGTTTATTCGTCATGGTACTCTTAGAATAGATGCTTGGAAAATCTAAGGTCTGGTTGGCACTTCCTACTTTCGATTTTATTTCTTCTGTTAATTGATTTTGGATGGCTCTCCTAAATGCTGTAAGACGATCGCTAATACCAGCTGTTCTTTGGAAGATTAGAGCCTTTCTCGCCGTGATTAGACTAGAGACGGTGTCCTTGCGTCAAAATCGTTCTCATTTCCTGCAAGTCGTCCTGCGCAGGAGCCTCGGCGGTGAATCTGTTAGAATAAGATAGAATTGATTGTTAAAATTTTGAGCACGTTGGTTACTGGATTCTAGATTTGGTTATTAGTATTTTTCTAAGAATGTCTTGGTTTAAGTTGGGTGTAAGAAGAAGAATGAAAACGAATGGGTGAAGCATGATTCATGGCAGGCGCTCGAAGAAAGTCGAAGACAAAAGGCTACAATAGTGAACGCATGAAGACAAAAAGAAGGCTAGAAAAGCTCATCGAAAAGTTCTCCACACTTCTCTTCATGGATTTATTGTGTCTTTTTCATTTCATTTTGTTTGTGTGCTTTTATTAGCTTTGTGGACTTTTCTTGTTGCTTCATTTAATGTTGCCAGAAGGTGCGTTCGAAGACCTGACGGCTCATCCAAGGGGTGTGTGGTGTCATGCTATTATATAAAGAGGGCGGGTATTGTATATAAAGAAACCACCAAGAAAGCAATTTAAGAATAATTTCTACCTCCAAAACTTGTGAACTTCCAAATTTTCAAAGTCGCCATCGTTTTTTTTGGTTCCAACGAGATCGAGCAGCGCCACCGGTGGAGACGGCAGTGGTGGCGACTATTTCCAAGCCTCTCTCCTCCTTGCAGGAATCGCGCCTTCGCGCCTGCGCTGGTTTTTGGGCCTTTAATGTTGATTTGACTGAAGAGCGAGACAATTTTCAGTTCTCTATGTCAAAGATGGACTTTTTGTCATTCAATCTGCTCGCATCGTACCCCATGACATGGTTCTGCTAGAAAATCAGAGTTGTTAATTGAAGTAAAATTAGGGGCTTCCAAGACGTAATTATTCCACGGTTAATTGCTTTTATTATGTTAGCCCATTTATGTCCTCATTGGAAAATACTAGGTAACGGGGTGTTCGCCATCTTCATTTTTTATTTTTTTTTTGTGTGGGATTTCAAAGGAATATGCTAACGTAGTGAAAAGTACGAGTTAGAAAGAGGTTAGAGAGAGAGAGATTGTTGCTAAATTGGACGGAGCTTACGGGAGGAGAAATGACTCGAAAATTCAGCAATTATTCGTCTTCCATCGTCTTCCATGCCATGAATCATAAAAAACTGTTTTTTAAAAAGCTAAAATTTATTTAAAAAAGAATATAGTAAAAAAGAAAAGAGAAAATCTCAAATAAAGACCCAAAGTAAGCATATTTTTCCAAATAAGAACCTGAAGTGGCCGTTGTCCCAAATAAGGACCCAAAATGGCTAACAAGTCTCAAATGAGGACCTAAACTTGCCAACCGGCCAAAATGTTCACCGGGCGGCGAGAGTGTGACATTTCCGGTGCAACTTTTTCCAAAAAAAATAGAAATAAAAATTAACAAACCCTTAAAGCCACCCCCAAACTATTCACGTTCTTTTTACCTAAAAAGAAAAACTCTTCATGTTCTCACATTTTTTTCTTCTACTCTTTATCTTCTCCGTTCTTTGTCCTCTCTCGCTTGGAGCACATAAATTTTCTAGTTAATGGAACACGAATTGAAACACAACAAGAAACCCCTACCTTCGTTTCTTCACATCTTCTTTTTTTTTTGTTTTCTGTCTTCATTTCTTTCCAACGAAGAAGACAAATCTTGAGTAAAGCCACATTTTCGATATTGAGACACTCGTGTGTAACACGAGGGCCTCGATTCTTCATTATCTTTTCCTAGGTTCGCCATACACTTTGATTCACACTCCCATTCAATCGAGGTTAGTTTTGTTCAAATTGAGAGAGGGAGGGAGGGAGGGAACGTACCTTTGGAACTTAGGGAGACAGGGATCTTGCTCCATCAACAGAGAGTTTGGGTTTTCCAAATGAGAGGAGACAAAGAATGTAAAAGATGAAGAGCGGAAGAAGAAAAACATGAAGAGTTTGGGGGTTTTGTTTTTAGGATTTGTTAATTTCTATCCATAATTTTGTGGGACAAAATTGCCTATATTCCGACAACCGGAAATGTCACACGCCGCCGGCCGGTGAACATTTTGGCTGACCGGAGGGTTCAGATCCTTATTTGAGACTTGTTAGCCATTTCGGATCCTTATTTGGAATAACGATCACTTCGGGTCCTTATTTGAGAAAGTAAGTTCACTTTAGGTCCTTATTTGAGATTTTCCCAAAAGAAAATGGTAGGGCTCATTGATGGGGGCTTCCACTGCCACCCATCGTCAGAGGGACTGGCGACTTTCGCCAGCCTTGGGCAAGGGTGGCTAGCCTCACCAATCCCAATCGAAGGCTATTGACTCTCACAAAGCTCAGGCGAGGGCGTCCAGATCTGAGGGACATCAATGACCATCGCCTGGCCAGGGTGACGCCTCGCCGGCCACAAGTGGTGAGGCATCGTCGGCCCTTGCCCGGGGTCAGCGAGGCTTGCCCACATCTGGGCAAAGGGGTGACACCTCGCCTAGATATAGTGAGCCTCACTAGCCTAAAGTGAGTGCTAGCGTCACCTAAGCCCGAGCCTAGCGAGGGTCGCCGGCCCTTCGCCGGCCCTTTATTAGGGCCGGCAAGGCCTCGCCTAGGCCAAGCGATGGTCACCGACCTCAAGTGAGAGCCAGCATCGCGATCACCTTAACACGGGCACCTAAGCTTGAGCTAGGCCACATTCCCCATCACCGGTCCCTCAGTGATGGGTAGCGGTGGGGGAAGTCGATTATGTTGGTATTAGGGTTCTTAATTTGAGGAGAACATGGAGGATCATATCATTTTAGACAAGGATTGCTGAATGGACATTCCGGTGAGTCACGTACACCGGTTTTATTGATAAAATAGCATCACGTTGGGACTTAAGTGTCCAATTTTTTTTTAAAAAAGTGACACTTTAAGTGTTTTTTATTTTTGGAAATTTGGGTACTTTTGTGTCCCCCATACTAAGTCGTGGCACTTGGAGTATTCTCTACTAGAAAAGAAATTGAGTCAACCTTAGGAAATCTGATTAATGCACATTGGTCACCATCCATCCTTAGTTTGTACGATGCAGATGAGTGAGAAAACATCTGAAAATATGTTCTTCTACACTTTACCGGGCTCCTAACCAACTTGGTAAAGACTCGAAAATAATCACGAAGGAATGAGATAAAACAAGTTACAATCGGTAGGATTAGAAAGAGTCCACTAGAAGCGTCGGCGTCACCTCGAAGAGGATTATTTGCACCCGCTTAGTAATCCGTTAATCCCCATTAGACTTATCTCGGAAGGTTCATGACAATATCTAAAATCATTTTTGATATTCACATAACCAGTGATAAGTGGTGTGGTATACTAGCTTAAGTGTGATTTTGACAATTGCATAATTATTGTAAAATTGCATCATTCATTGCTTGACAATTGCATAATTATTTTGGTTTTTAAATAAAGCTTATTATTCCTGTTCATACATTTTTGTAAACCGGTTTACATTGGTGAAAGGCTTCGTCTCTCATTTGATGAAAGGCTAATCATTCCCTAAATTGTAAATATAGATTTGGGATATGACAGCAACCATTACAAAGTATGTGATTGCTCGCTCTTAGTTCAACCCTTAACTCAGTTCGGATTAATTAGCTTATCGATATACTTGGAATCCACGTATTTGACTGGCAGTTTTCAACTTATCCAAATAAGGTTACGTGACAATAGAAACCGAAAATTTAACCTTCGATCTTAAGAGCGCATGCTAAAGCCAAAATAGCAGAAGATTTTCTTTTTATATATTTGGTTGGCAGTTTTTCTTTAAGTTTGAGCCTAATTAGATATTGTGTGAGCAAAATACAGTTGAAGATTCACACACGGGTACATTTTCTTTTGTTCTTTTCTAAAACAGTACATCTAGTTGAAATTTACATGGTAAAAGAGGTACCTAAATTATTCAAATATTCAGTTATATTCACTACTAGCTACAAAGCAACAAATTCATTTATCAAAAAAGTTAGAGCAATCAGTAAAGCCACAAAAATGTTCAAAAGGAAAGTTAGCTGTGCAGTTCATGTTTATGTAAGAATAGAATTAAAAGAACAGCCATTTTAACGTTCGGGAGGCCCTCTCTTACATTGTATCCTGTGTCGACAGTAGGGCCACCTTTTGTGCATGGTCCCCTACAATAAGCACCCTTGAAACCTTATTATTATATCCATCAAGAAGAATATTATCTCATGCAAATCTTTAAATGTCTTAGTTTTAACATTAAATTAGGGTTTAAACCATCACTTGGGTTGAAGTAAGAAGAGTTGAAACCAGCATGCACGTATGCGTGGAATTTGTACACATCCATCAAAATATCAAGGTAATTTCAAGTCTGTTGTGCATTGATTTTGCATCCATCAAGACATGTGCCTACTCAGGAAGTCAAGGTCTTTTGGGTTTCGTCTGTGGTGGTTTTTGGATCAGTAGGCGCTGTGAATGGTTCTTGGGAAGTCACAGTCTCTATGGACTTTTAATAGTGATGCTTGGCCCTAAGAATATTTGGCTCATCACAAGGGAAAGGTCATGGAATTTTCCAGCAATTTCTTCTTTTGACTAACAAGCCTCAAACTTATAATGTAGAGCAAGAAATGGCAAATGAAAAAGGAAAATATAGCCAAACGTTGAGGAGGCGATGCGTGGAAAAGTTAGAAAGTGTTCGTGCACAAACACAACACAAAGCTCCTCATTTTACGTCACACTTTTCATCATCAACCGATCCCTACCAAATGCTTGGAAGGCATTCAATCCGAATTGCTTCTAGAAAATAAGCATTAGGCCATATACAACACCCACCATAAATTATGAGAGCCTTGATCACAAAGTATGAGCAAAAGATAGTGACCAGCGTTGCAAAGAATGCATGGGACAAGCAAATCGATAATAGATAAAAGGAAAGAAAAAAATCGGACATTAGATTTTCGTGGGTCGGTCCGAATATTGATACCTATGTTCACATAAGAGCAATGTAAAATTCACTATTAAAACAAACGATACAATAGAAATCACAATCATTCGGAGTATTCAAACACTCTCTATTGGTGTTTCCCAACCCCTAATTACACCCATTAAATCACCCGGTCTTTAACCCCTCACTATTCCTAACGAAATCTAACTCAAGAAATTACATAAATTCTAATCACAAAAATTTAACTTGCTAAATCACTATATTGTAATTACAAAGAAATTCCCTTCTGCGAGAGCTCCCATGTTTGCCTTAGGAAAGCTCTACATGTCTCACTTCCAAGAGGTCCATCTATACTATTTCAATCATCATTGTACTTCTTCTCTCTATATTCTTCCTTAAATAAATATGCAAATAGAAGGAGACAAACAGAGCAACTATTCCTTTGTCTTCTTCAATTTCTCTTGCACATAACATGTGTGACAAGATGAAAGTCTTTCTACTACACCTCTTCATTTAATGAGGTGTGTAAAAACAACCAAAGTGAAGGGTCCATTTATGTGCGTCCATCATTTCATTTATGTGTGGCGGCCAACAGCAAGAAAAATAGAGACTTCTGCTTGCCGATTCTTCGAAAAACGAGTGCAGAGAAACTAATGTAAGAACAAACAAAATCAAAGGCAGAGCTTAGAATTTATTTGGCTAAACATGCTCGCTTTAATTTCTTTTTATATATTTGGTTGGCAGTTTTTCTTTAAGTTTGAGCCTAATTAGATTTTGTGTGAGCAAAATACAGTTGAAGATTCACACACGGGTACATTTTCTTTTGTTCTTTTCTAAGACAGTACATCTAGTTGAAATTTACATGGTAAAAGAGGTACCTAAATTATTCAAATATTCAGTTATATTCACTACTAGCTACAAAGCAACAAATTCATTTATCAAAAAAGTTAGAGCAATCAGTAAAGCCACAAAAATGTTCAAAAGGAAAGTTAGCTATGCAGTTCATGTTTATGTAAGAATAGAATTAAAAGAACAGCCATTTTAACGTTCGGGAGGCCCTCTCTTACATTGTATCGTGTGTCGATAGTAGGGCCACCTTTTGTGCATGGTCCCCTACAATAAGCACCCTTGAAACCTTATTATTATATCCATCAGGAAGAATATGATCTCATGCAAATCTCTAAATGTCTCAGTTTTAACATTAAATTAGGGTTTAAACCATCACTTGGGTTGAAGTAAGAAGAGTTGAAACCAGCATGCACGTATGCGTGGAATTTGTGCACATCCATCAAAATATCAAGGTAATTCAAGTGTGTTGTGCATTGATTTTGCATCCATCAAGACATGTGCCTGCTCAGGAAGTCAAGGTCTTTTGGGTTTCGTCTGTGGTGGTTTTTGGATCGCAGGCGCTGTGAATGGTTCTTGGGAAGTCACAGTCTCTATGGACTTTTAATAGTGATGCTTGGCCCTAAGAATATTTGGCTCATCACAAGGGAAAGGTCATGGAATTTTCCAGCAATTTCTTCTTTTGACTAACAAGCCTCAAACTTATAATGTAGAGCAAGAAATGGCAAATGAAAAAGGAAAATATAGCCAAACGTTGAGGAGGCGATGCGTGGAAAAGTTAGAAAGTGTTCGTGCACAAACACAACACAAAGCTCCTCATTTTACGTCACACTTTTCATCATCAACCGCTCCCTACCAAATGCTTGGAAGGCATTCAATCCGAATTGCTTCTAGAAAATAAGCATTAGGCCATATACAACACCCACCATAAATTATGAGAGCCTTGATCACAAAGTATGAGCAAAAGATAGTGACCAGCGTTGCAAAGAATGCATGGGACAAGCAAATCGATAATAGATAAAAGGAAAGAAAAAAATCGGACATTAGATTTTCGTGGGTCGGTCCGAATATTGATACCTATGTTCACATAAGAGCAATGTAAAATTCACTATTAAAACAAACGATACAATAGAAATCACAATCATTCTGAGTATTCAAACACTCTCTATTGGTGTTTCCCAACCCCTAATTACACCCATTAAATCACCCGGTCTTTAACCCCTCACTATTCCTAACGAAATCTAACTCAAGAAATTACATAAATTCTAATCACAAAAATTTAACTTGCTAAATCACTATATTGTAATTACAAAGAAATTCCCTTCTGCGAGAGCTCCCATGTTTGCCTTAGGAAAGCTCTACATATCTCACTTCCAAGAGGTCCATTTATACTAGTTCCATCATCATTGCACTTCTTCTCTCTATATTCTTCCTTAAATAAATTTGCAAATAGAAGGAGACAAACAGGGCAACTATTCCTTTGTCTTCTTCAATTTCTCTTGCACCTAACATGTGTGACAAGATGAAAGTCTTTCTACTACACCTCTTCATTTAATGAGATGTGTAAAAACAACCAAAGTGAAGTGTCCATTTATGTGCGTCCATCATTTCATTTATGTGTGGCGGCCAACAGCAAGAAAAATAGAGACTTCTGCTTGCCGATTCTTCGAAAAACGAGTGCAGAGAAACTAATGTAAGAACAAACAAAATCAAAGGCAGAGCTTAGAATTTATTTGGCTAAACATGCTCACTTTAATTATATTCAATGGGCTTAAACTTAAAATATAATTTAACAACTGGCCATTAATTTCTTCCAATATTCAACGATAGTCAATAAAGGCATTACGATTTTCATGAGAGTAGTATCTAGCTGTTGGCAACCCCACCTCAAGAAAAACCCAAGATACGAAACTAATGCATTTTGTCAAAGTTGATCATCCGGTTTCAACAGCATGAAACAATACATTTTGTCCAACAATCGAACCTTCCCAATCAGCGGAATTTAATTAGCAGGAAATTGGTGATCCTTGAAAATTAGCATTTTGTGAATGGACTAAGAGAAAGACAAAAACGGAGTAACCAAGCTATTTATATATGCCTCTTGGTTGATTATCGCCTCCAAAACAAACAAACAAAATCATGGGTTCACTAAAAGTTGAGACACTAATGCCTCTTTTGGCTTCCTTCGCCCTTTTCACAGTGCTTTTAGTCATCATTCCACAAGGTGCAATTCCTGTTTATGCCTCCACACTAGAAGCACAAGCCCTTCTCAAATGGAAACACAGCCTTCAAAACCAAAACCAATCCACCTCTTCTTTATCTACATGGACTCTCCCTCCTCAAAATGCCACTGAATCCAATGTGACAGCAGTGAGCCCATGCGGATGGCACGGCATCTTGTGTAACCAAGCCAGGAGAGTGATTGGAATAGATCTCACCAGTTCGAACATCAAAGGTACACTCAATGAGTTCCCGTTCCCATCTTTGCCATGTCTTGCTTATATAAACTTGTACAAAAATGAACTCTTCGGCCATATTCCGCCTCAAGTCGGTCTTTTAACTAATCTCACCTACCTTGACCTCTCCTTCAATGGACTATTTGGGATAATACCGCGGGAGATTGGTGAGCTCACGAAGCTCAAGGTGTTTGACCTTGCCTTTAACGAGTTGAATGGCTCTATTCCTGATGAAATAGGTCAGTTGCCCTTATTGAACGTGTTTGCCCTGTATTCAAACCAATTGGATGGATCTCTTCCTTCTTCCTTGGGTAACTTGAGTAGCCTCACTAGGCTATCCATCTCTGAAAATTCCTTTTCCGGATCTATTCCTCTTGAAATGGGGAATTTGACAAACTTAGAGGAGATTTACATGGTTTCCAACTCCTTGACAGGGCCAATTCCTCTCACTTTTTGGAAATTGATGAAATTAACGGAATTTCATGCAAGTCACAATGAACTCTTTGGCTGTATTCCGCCTCAAGTCGGTCTTTTAACCAATCTCACCTACCTTGACCTCTCCTTCAATCGACTATTTGGGATAATACCACGGGAGATTGGTGAGCTCACGAAGCTCAAGGTGTTTGACCTTGCCTTTAATGAGTTGAATGGCTCTATTCCTGATGAAATAGGTCGGTTTGCGCTTCGAACGTGTTTGCCTTGTATTCAAACCAGTTGGATGGATCTCTTCCTTCTTCCTTAGGTAACTTGAGTAGCCTCACTAGGTTATCCATCTCTAAAAATTCCTTTTCCGGATCTATTCCTCTTGAAATAGGGAATTTGACAAACTTGGAGGAGATTTACATGATTTCCAACTCCTTGACCGGGCCAATTCCTCTCACTTTTTGGAAATTGATGAAACTGACAAAATTTCATGCAAGTCACAATGAACTCTTTGGATGTATTCCACCTCAAGTCGGTCTTTTAACCAATCTCACTTACCTTGACCTCTCATTCAATCGACTATTTGGGATAATACCGCGGGAGATTGGTCGGCTCACGAAGCTCAAGGTGCTTGACTTTGCCTTTAACGAATTGAATGGTTCTATTCCTGATGAAATAGGTCAGTTTCCCTTACTGACCGTGTTTGCCCTGTATTCAAACCAGTTGGATGGATCTCTTCCTTCTTCATTGGGTAACTTGAGCAACCTCGCTAGGCTATTCATCTCAAACAATTCATTTTCTGGTTCTATTCCTCTTGAAATGGGGAATTTGACAAACTTGGAGGAAATTTACATGAGTACTAACTTCTTGAGGGCCAATTCCTCCCACTTTTTGGAAATTGATGAAACTGATGGAATTTCATGCAAGTCACAATGAATTCTTTGGTTGTATTCCACCTCAAGTCAGTCTTTTAACTAATCTCACCTATCTTGACCTCTCCTTCAATCGACTATTTGGGATAATACCGCGGGAGATTGGTGAGCTCACGAAGCTCAAGGTGCTTGACCTTGCCTTTAACGAGTTGAATGGCTCTATTCCTGATGAAATAGGTCAGTTGCCCTTACTAAATGTGTTTGCCCTGTATTCAAATCAGTTGGATGGATCTCTTCCTTCTTCATTGGGTAACTTGAGCAACCTCGCTAGGCTATCCATCTCCAACAATTCATTTTCCGGTTCTATTCCTCTTGAAATGGGGAATTTGACAAACTTGAAGGAAATTTACATGAGCACTAACTTCCTGACAGGGCCATTTCCTCCCACTTTTGGGAAATTGATGAAACTAACAGAACTGCAGGTATTTCATAATGAACTTATTGGTTCCATGCCGCCGGAGCTTGGGAACTTGAAGCTTCTCCGCAGAGTTTTCCTATGCTATAATAATCTTACCGGTTTAATCCCCTCAACATTAGGCAATTTGTGAGCTTACCCATTTTTTTCTACACGGGAACCAACTTTCTGGTAATATTCCTAATGAGTTAGGAAACCTCCGAGCTATGATGCAATTGCAGTTAAACCTGAATCAGCTCACCGGTCCCATTCCTCTTTCTTTTGGTAATTTGACTAACCTACGAAGTTTGAACCTTCGTAGTAATTTTCTTACAAGTTCGATTCCCGAATCCTTAGGAAATCTCCAGGCTATGCACAACTTACGTCTGGATTCAAATCAACTCAATGGTTCAATTCCTTTTTTTTTCTGTAATTTGACCAGCGTCCATTTTTTATATCTTAATGATAATCAGCTTTCGGGACGATGGCCAATAGAAGGTTTATCAAATACATCACTGGCTGTAATTAGATTGTCCAACAACAAATTTGAAGGCCCACTTCCACTTCCATCACCCTCCACAATTTATTATTCAATCCAAGACAATAAAATAGAGGGGAAGATCTCTTCTTTGATATGCATTGCCACCAGCCTCTCATTCCTCTTGTTGTCTAAAAATAACTTAATCGGTAGCCTACCCAAGTGTTTATCAAATGGTAGCATGGGTCTATTGGTTTTGAATTTGCAAATGAATCATCTTTCGGGCACAATCCTTGGAAATTTTTCACTACAAAGTAGCTTGAGAACTCTTGACTTGAGTCAAAATCACATTGAAGGGACATTGTCACGATCCTTGCCAATTGCAAAAACCTGGAAGTTCTAGATTTCAGCAACAATAAGATAAAGGATAATTTCCCGGTATGGTTGGGAACACTACCAGAGCTAAAAGTTCTTATTTTGAAGTCCAACAATTTTAAGGGTCGTTTGGATTTTCCAATGGCAGCTAAACTCTTTCTTAAGTTGCGCATTTTGGACCTCTCGAACAACAACTTCACTGGTCCCTTACCAGTGAATTTGGTAGTAAAACTTCAAGGGATGATAAATGTACCAATTGGGCGAGAGGTGCAAGACAAATCATTGTACATGTGGCTTAAGTTTGGTCCAATAATCTATCACGATTCCGTGAAAGTGATCTTGAAAGGAAATGAGATTCAATTAGTGAGGATCTTGACCATCTTCACAACTTTTGATTTATCGCTCAACTCTTTTGAAGGAAACATTCCAGATGTTATTGGAAATCTCCATTCTCTTATAGGGCTCAACCTTTCCCACAACCACCTTATAGGATCCATTCCTCCAACCCTTGGAAACTTGGCTAATCTTGAATGGCTGGATCTATCTTCAAACAAGCTTAGTGGGAGGATTCCTAGAGAATTGGGAAATCTGGCATTCCTTGGATATTTGGACCTCTCAAAGAACCAACTCACAGGCCACATACCTCAAGACAAGCAACTGAGCACATTCACAAATGAATCATTTTGTGGAAATCTTGGCCTATATGGAACCCCATTGCAAAATACAAGCCATAATGATGCTCAACCTCATAATAGTACGACAGAGTATGCAAATTGGTTTGATAAGAGAGCAATGGGAATAGGCTATGTGTTCGGAATCGTGATTGGAATCATCATAGCGTACATTTCATGGGAAATTGGAAGACCCAAATGGCTTGGGAGAAAATTAAGGATAGAGAGAAGAGAAGCGAAATGGATGAAGAAGCCAAAATGGAAGGCGATCAAATTTCATGGAGGCCAATGAAAGTGTTGGGAAATGATCCCTTTGAACTGTGTGCAATGTTGTTTGAGTAATACAACTTTTGTGGGATTGAAATGCAATTTCGCAGATAGATGCTTGTTTTTATTATGTTATCATCTTCTTCTCTAAGTATGATTTTCGTATTAGGTTGATTGACTAAATAGACAAGAAAAAGATCTTTCAAAAACTTACTTTGCATCATTAACCCCCTATTTGTTCTTTTCCTGCTCACCATACGTCATTCTTTTATCTACATGGGAAAGAAAAAAAGATGAAGAGCTGTTGATGCTATTTAGCCCAAGTTTAACGATTACTATTTATGTCATTGTTCCACCCCAAATTCCTGTTGAAGTTGATGGTCAATAATAGATCCCTGGACTTGCACCTATCATACTCATCTGCAATAGGGAACATGGGTATTAATGTTTCAAACCTCAAAGCATCTTCGAAGTTCATATTCAAGGTAATCTTATTGCAAAATTCTAGGTCTTGTAGACCTAGAAATTAGAAACTCTATTTGTTTGTAGATTTTGGAAGTTGCTGGTGATTTTACTAAAAATGGGACCTATAACTTGTTAATTTAACTTGTCATAAGCTACCAACATCATAATTCATTAATAAATTATTTTCTTTTACATTTTGTGGGAAAAGTACCAAAAAAGTCCTAAACCTATTGCATTGGTACCAAATTAGCCATAATCCTTTTAATTGGATTAATTTAGTTATAAACCTTTCACATTTGTACCCATTCAGTCCTTTTAAAAGAAATTATTAAGTTATTTGGAAGATGGTAAACTCATCACGATATTGGTAACTTACTCATTATACTACAGAATGTAGGGAAAATTACCAAAAAAGTTATAAACTTATTGCCTTAGTATCAATTCAGTTCTAAATATTTTAATTAGATCAATTTAGTCCTAAACTTTTTAATATTGGTATCAATTCAGTCATAAACATTTCAATTGGACCAGTTTAGTCATAAACATTTTCACATTTGTACTAATTTAGTCTATCCAACCAATTTTAACTAGTGGCGCTAACTTAGACGCCGGCCAATGGTCGGACGCTAAGGAGGTAATTTTGAAATAAGTTTTATTTTTGCAAAATTTTTATTATTTTCTTTTTATTTTCTTTTTCATTTTCTTTTTCTTCTTCTTCCTCCTTGGACTCTCCTCACAATGGTCGGCGAGCCTCGCTGGAGGTCGCCGCCCATTGGGCGAGGGTCACGTGCAAGGTGACTTTGCCTAGATTTGGGTGAGACAACGCCAAGGCAAGGCTAGATCCAAGTAAAGCTACCTCACCCTCACTGGCCACTACAGGGAAAATCCAAGGAGGAAGAAGAAGGAAAAGAAAAGGAAAAAAGAAAAAGAAAATAAAAAATTCAAAAATAAATAAATAAATATATATACCACATCAACGTCTGATAACCAGTCAGTATCCATATCAGCACCAGCCGGCCAAAATTGACCAAGTGGACTGAATTGGTACCAATATGAAAAGGTTTAAGACTAAATTGATCCAATTGAAAGATTTAGAACTGAATTGGTACCAATATTAAAAGGTTAAGAACTAAATTAATCCAATTTGAAAGGTTTAGAATTTAATTGGTATCAATACAATAAGTTTATAACCATTTTGGTAATTTTCCATACATTATGAAGTATAGTGAGTAAGTTACGAATATCGTGATGAGTTTACCATCTTCCAAATAACTTAGTAACTTCTTTTAAATTTTACAAGTAAGATTAGAAAATTGTGAACTTTCAAATAGATTAGTAAGTTACTGATTTCTTTTAGGTTTCATAACTCCAGTTAGTAAGTTACCAACATTATAATGAATTAATTTAAATTTTCAAATAAATTTGCAGATTCTCACATCTTTTATATTCTATGAGCATGTCTAGTAAATTGCCATTTATAAGTATGGTTTACTAATCAATAAATATAAACTCATTTAAGTGATTTTTTTAGAACATGAAGGGTCATTCACAACATTTTCAATAGGTTTATCCCCTTATTTTGTTGAGTGAAATAGCAAGTATAAGGTTGAATTTGGTTTAACTTTTATGAAGGATTTTTCCCTGAGCTCAATGCAACTCTTAGCTAGCATTTGCATAAGAAATAAGAGGAAGGAGGCGTACGTGTCTTAAGCCATTCCACTAACTAATAAGTTTTATATAAAAATCGTTGAATTCTTAGATTTCTCATAGGTGAAAAAAAAAAAAAAAAAAAGCTAAACAAATGATGATGTAAATTGTTCTTTTTTGCTCCCCTTTGATTGGATTAATCTATCATGCTTATTAGTTATTAACATTCGCATGTTGGGTGCATTAGCATTTTCCTTTGGATCTTGAGCATTGAATACATCAACAAGAAACCAAAGGTGAGTTTCATTTATATGAATGGGGTGATTCTTCACCTATATTATTATCGATTATTTTTTACATTATTTACATTTATTTGTATATATATGTGTGTGTGACTCTCTTCATTTCTTTTGTCATCTTCTGTAGCACAATTCAATATGAAAGGTCTCTTTCTAATTTAGCAAACAAAACCAAATTCTTTTTGGAAATCTTGTGCTTTCCATTCTGCAAACGACATATTAATTTCCAAACCTTACTCGACCATTTTTTGTCCTGAGCATGGACAATATTACAAGGAATATATGAAGTTGACTACCTCTAATTATTGAGTTATATTTAATATATTTTATTTTATTAGTGCTTCACAAACGATCATAACCAATGATTTCATATCCAAAGTTAAATTGGTCTTTCGAAATTGATTAACGTCCATTTGTTTAGGCAAGCCCTAAATTGATATTGTTACTTCCAATGCCCTTTGTGAGTATCACTTTCATTATCAACTAATTTGGTGAATTTTCTCTTGCAGTTGCATGAATTAAATATGGATGCATAGAAACACTACATTCTGAAAAGATCATATCTCGATAGAACAAGTAAGAAAATAATGCTACAAAAAATAAACTTATTATTGCGACCTACATTTTCCGTCTAGAGGGGAAAAGACATAGGTATAGGTGTATTGCCTAAAAGGCAGGCCTACGGCCCTTGATTAGGTGCAAGCTCTCTCAAACCCATATCCCACATGAATTTTGGGTATTTAATTTTAGCTTCATTTGATGCTAGAATGATTTTCTAATGGAAAGTCACCACTAACCTATTTGGGTCAGCTAGAAATCAAGTGAGGCACGAGAGTATAACTCACTTCCTACATAACCAGAAAATCTAGAGTTGAGATTTTGGTTACACTAATTGATCAACTAATGCTCTTTCGGAATATAATCTTGTTCATGTAGGTAGTCTGGATTAATGTTAAACCTACCCACTAATGTGTGAGGTGATTGTGCAAGTATGCAGTATTGAAATAACAATCAGCAACCGAAGTGACATTTGTGTATGACTTGGCTTCAATCCACTTTGAGAAGTAATCAATTATGACCATGATAAATTTATGTTTGTTTGACATCTTAGGGTTAATCAGATCAATCAGGTCGATGCCCTACATTGAGAATGGTCATGGCTCAGACAACTAATGCAATTCATTCAAATGAATGTTTATCCTATTTTTATGAATCTGACAATGGTGACAGCTCCGGACATGTTGGACACAATCGCTTTCTAAGGTAAGCCAGTAATAGCTCAACCTCATTATTTTCTTGGCCAGCATATATCCATTCATGTACGGATCACACACTCGTTTATGCACTTCTTGCATTATCTATGTAGCTTCAGTCATGTCTACACATCTTAATAGAATTTACTCATAAGACATCTTGTATAGATTCTCACCACTAATAAAGAACTTTGAGGTCATTTTTATTATGTATTTCCGATTAACAAGAGTGCTCACTATAGGGAATTCTTGTTTCTAAATGTAGTTTATGATACCGTAATACCATGATTTTCTGTCAGGTTCTTCAACAGTAACAACGTAGCAAGCCGACTTTGCCAAGACTTCAATCTTTAGGGGTTCCACTTCCAACCCACTGGTGACTTGCAACATGGAATACAGTGTTGCCAATGCGTCAACGAATTTATAATGAGATTTAGACAGGTACTCAAATGAGAATTCATGAAATTCTTTGACTAATTCCACTAAGTAATCGTGATAAGGCACGAGCTTAGCATCCCTCATCTTCCATTCGCCTACTACTTGAAGAATAATCAATGCAAATCACCAAACACATTAAACTAAGCTATTCCCATTTCGATCATGGCTTGCAAACCGAGTTGACGTGCTTCATACTTGGCTAAGCTATGCAAGGGAACACTAACTTTGCAGTAACAGGATAATAATATCCATCTAGGGATATCAAGACAGCCCCCGAGCCAGAACCAAAAATGTTTATGGCTCCATCGAAGAACATGGTCCATGAAATTGTTTTCCAAGAAATTGTCTTCACAAGCCTCCCCCGGGATTTTCTACCAACATATCAACAACCGCTTGGCCTTTCACTAACTTTTGTGGCATCGTTTGAATGTTGAACTCTGAAATTAGAATTTGCCGTTTGGCCAACTTCCCTACCAAAGCCTGTCGATTGAGTAGATACTTGATGAGGTCATTTTTTTTATCACAAGGAACATTTGGTGATGCAAAGTATATTGGTGAAGCCTGTGTATTACCAACAACAATGCGGCACATGTCTCTTCTGATTCGGGGTAATTTAGCCCTGAGGTAGTAAATTTCTTGCTCAACTAGTAAATCGCTCGATTCTTTCCATCATTGGGTCCTTTTGAGCAAGCATCATGTTGGAGATAATTCCTTTAATGTTTTGAAGCTTGACAAAACTTATCTACATTCTATTCTGAAGATTTCCAGACTTCTGTGTCAAAGACTGAAAACTGCCAGACTTTTGTGTCAAAGTCCGTTTTATATCAAAAGTCTGTCCGTTCTGACAAATTCTAAATTGAACGCAAGTAAAGAATGAAAACTTATTCAGACGTGAGATTATCTTTATTTCTTCAAGGGTTTGGTTCGTATGGATTATAAAATGGTCTTTTGGTTGGAAATATCACCTACGAGATTGGTTATCTTTATTGAAATCAATTTAGATACATCTAATCTTTTTGGAAGGCAAGTAAATTTGGAAAGTATCTACTTATGGAAACCAAAGATCCTGATTGTATGGGCGAACAGGATTGACGGGTTTTCATCACAATCTTCAAACGGCTCGAGATCTTCTTGATTGATTCTACCCAACGGGTTGATTGGAAGAATTCCTTCGGAAAGTGCCAACGGTCGAGAAGGCGTGAAGGAGTATTTAAGGAGACATCTCAAGTCATTCGATAGAGCGCATGAAAGAGAAATTCTAAAGTCTGAAATTTCCCATCCTCTTGTTATTTCTTAGATTGAACTCAAAGTTGTACTCAAAAGAGAGAGAGAGACTTATAGTGTGACTTCGTGAGAGAGTAATGGAGACTCTTCACTGTGAAGTTGAGATCACAATGCTGTAAAATCTCTTTTGTTTCTTAGTGGAATCCAGCCAAAAGGCTGTTAGCGTGGGAGAGTGGACGTAGGCTTGATCTAAGCCGAACCACTATAAATTCTGTTTTCTTATTCTCTTCCCTGAACTCCTTTATTTTGTTCATAATTATATTTAACTGCTAAAGCTTGAACTCGGTCAAAGTCTGTTGCTCTTCAGACTCAGTTTCAAAAGTAAAATATTTCTACTGTTCTTTGCGGAAAAAAAAAAAATTCACACCTATTCACCCTCCTCTAAGTGTTCATACTAGCATTTTCACATCACACCCAAAGACTCATTGTTAATTGTGAGATAGAGAATTAAAGGATGCGCCGGGATTGGAGAAACCAAAACTAAAGGGTTCATTAGATACTGCTTCAACTTTTCAAATGCCACTTGGCAATCGTCATTTCACTTAATTCGTGTCCTTCTTGAGAAGTTTAAAGAAAGGCTTTGTCATCTCAAAAAGTTGAGAAATGAATCAAGCAATGTAGTTTAATCTCCCTAAGTGACTCGAACTTCTTTTATAGTTGATGGAGGTTGTAGCTAACATATTGTGTTGGTTTTCAACCAGTCTACCTCCATCCTTCTACAACTCACAATGAACTTGAGCAATTTATCAAAGGTCGTCCTAAACACACACTTTGTAGAATTTAGACGGAATTTGAATTCATGAAGTCAGCCGAGTAACTTCTTCAAGGTCTCCACATGGTCCTCTCCACGTCGGGTTTTGGTGATCATGTCGTCAACATATAATTCAATAACCTTATGCATCATCTCATGGAAGAGTGTGACCATGGCAAGCTAATATGTTGTCGGCATTCTTCAAATTGAAAGGCATGACTCTATAGTGAAAGGTCCCCATGGGGTGGTGAACGCCATCTTCATTATTTGATTGTACCCAGAAAATCCATATATGAAGGAGAACAATTTAAACCCAACAATGTTATCCATGAGAATGTCTATCCAACAATGTTATCCATGAGAATGTCTATGTGTGGTAGTGGAAAATTGTCCTTTAGGTTGGCTTTGTTCATATCACAATAGTCAACATAGACTTGAGCTCCTCTATCTTTTTTCATTATCAACACAATATTTGCTACCCAATGGAGATATTGGGAGACTTCAATGAATCCCACCTTTAGAAGCTTCATTACCTCCTCCTTAATCTTCTTTGACAATTTTGGCTTAGTTCTCCCCATTCTTTGTTTTTTGGGAGACATGTGGAATTAGTTGGTAAGCCGTGCTCCATGATTAGTGGATCAAGGCTTGGCATGACAGCATAAGTCCAAGCGAACACGTCTTGATAATCCTTAAAGAGGGCAATCAAGCTTGTGGCTTCCTTTTCAAGGAGATTTGCCCTGATCTTCACTTTCTACGAATCTTCCATGCTACCCCAATTGCTGGTGGTAGTATGTTTTGCATTAAGGGGCTTGGACTCTTTATGTGGCTTCCAACTCTGTTGAAATTCCAGTAGAATCATCACTCGAATCATCGGAATCACTGCCATTGGTGTTTAAGACATCTGATTAGACCATTCCACATCCTTGCATGACATAGGACTATCCCTAAAACATGAAGTCAATAAATTAGAGAAACAAATATGGTTATAACCATGCATGTTAAAAGAAAAAGGGTTTCGAAATGACGAAACTTTTTTTTTCATTTTCAAGACTTAGAAACGAGGAAGCATGAGGAAGCCTAGACCTCAAAATTGTCCTCGGTTGATATATTCTTTTCGTGGTTGGATATCATCACCGGATTGCTATTGTTGACAATTGATTTTTAGTCGACGCATTATTAAAGGGAAAACTTAATATTAGGGTTTCTGATTGTGAATGAGCCCTTTTTTTTATTTTTTAAACTGTCATTTTTCATTTCTTTTTTATTGGCCTTTTATTTGTGCATCATTTCCTTGTTATTTTCATAGAGTCTCAAAAAGTCAAAAAGTTAACTTTTTTTTATCAACCCTTTAACCAAAAAGTTAATCCCAAGTCAAAATTTAACTTTTTGACAAAGTTCCCAAATAGTCTCAATTTCACTTTTGCATTGAAAATTTTCAAAAAAAAAAAAAAAAAAAAATTGAAGCTTGACCAATGAATTGGCATTTTAGTGATTAATCACTAAAAGGTTGATTTTTAGTCAACAGTTTGACCAAAAAGATTGAAAATCTTCAAAACCCTCAAATCATCTTATTTTAGTTTTAATTTGACTTCGGCATCGGAAATTTCATAAAAATCAACTGAGAATCTAGTTTTCCAATTTTTGCAGATTTAGGTTCAAAATTAGTCCAAAATAAAATTACTTTGCTTCGGGTCAATTTTCAGTTTAACTTTTCTTCACGCCATTTGATCTTGAGGTGATTCCACATCCAATTGTCAAACCTTTTTTGAAATCTTATTTGGGACAAAAATTTCCAATTTTAGCCCTAATCACTTAATCGAAGGTCCTCATCGATCCTTCATGATTTAAGCAATTATTTCCTTAATGAGCTCATTTCTTAGTGGCAATCCAAATTCAATATCAATCTTGGCAAAATCACATGGAAACATTCCTATTTGATGAATTGAGCCTACCTGAAGGTTACGAAATTGACCTAACGTGGTCCACTCAAGCCAATTCGACTTGGCCTATTCTAAAGTAGGGTCAAATTGAAGTAATTGAACTTCAATTTGGTCAATTGAAGTACAATTACAAACATGAGTCCAGCTTGCGACATTGTTCTAATAGAAATTCAATGAATTTAAGCATATCGTGTACAATTAATCGACCTGAGATAATTCCATTGCATTCAATTGCGTCCAATTCACATATGGAAATTTTAATTTTGATTTAATTGGACAAAAATAAGAAAACAAGAACAAAATTAGGACTAAGATTAAACCAGTTTAACCCAGTCAACTCACTTCAAACTAATCCAACTAGGTCAACTTGGTTTTGAGAAGCGTTGATCGAGGGTTGTTTTCCGGCCAAATATCGGCAACTGGTAGCCACTCCCAACCAGCCGTGCCTTGGCCAGGGGTCATCTCTCTCTCATGCATCAAAACTACCAAAATGCCCTTGTTTAGTCATCAATTCAAGAGAGACCAAATCTTGGCCATCCATTAATCCTATCATCTTAGCCATTGAATAATACAACTCAGCAATCCACGTGATCAATTTTCAGCCAATCATATAATTACTTAGTCATTAACGCATTTGTTTCGCTCTTAAGAGATCAAATTCTGGCCATTAGCACCACCGGCCACGGTGGCTCCACTGGATAAGACTCTGTTGATCCTCAACGAAGAGGTGAAGGGTTCAAAACCCAGGGGAGGCGCTAGGTGTATTAAGTGTGACTCAGGGGTGGTGGGTCCTCCTGCTTAAGTGTCACTTGGGGGTTTACGACGCAGCTGTCGGTTGCAAGCCGGTTCCTCCAATACCAAAAAAAAAATCCTGGCCATTAGCTAATCTTAGGAGAGGTATATAAGGTTTTCCCTCCAAAATTTGAAAGAAGGCTCATTTTCAGATTTAGTTTCTATCTCCCCCTCCCCTCCCGGGGCACACGCACAAAGCAAAGGCCGAAGCCTTGCCCGCTACTCAACGGCCAACCGCCGCCCCCTGCTGGCGAGCCACCTCACCTCCAATCATCCTCAAGCTGTCCCTAGGCCGGTCTCAACCTCCGCTCCGCTGTGCCATCGCCAGGACTCGCCAATCGGTGATCATTTCCTCTTGGGCCCGAAGGTCGTGCTCTTCGCCGAATCTACTGTCTGGTGATTCTAGCCATCATTTCGACGGTCTGTTGACATCTGGCGACATCCCAATTCTTGCGACATCCTTTGCCGACGAGTCCTTGAGCTCATGGTGGCCAGAGCTTGGCTAAAACTCACCAGACCTAGTCCTATTCATTGATTTTCTTCGATTGTTCATTTCAAGTTCAACCAAGCTTGTTCTCACTTCTCATTTCTGTGCGACTGATTCAGATTTAAGGAGCTATCGTCGGTCATCTTGTGGAGTATAGTTGGTGATTAAATAGCTCTATTGAGCTCAAAGTTTATCGTGAACAAGGTAGATTGGTCCAATCATTCTTTTATCCTAAGTCTGATGAAGCAAGATTACTTAATATCAATCCTAGAATCGACACTAAGTGATCGGGGCTAGGACTTGAGTATGATTGCTTAGACTGATGCTTGATCATCATGAATCAATTGTTTGTTGATTGTGAATGATTTAATGTTCTGAAATTCATGGGCCATTTCTGGACCAGTTTACTTTGAGTGATGATCTGAGCTGTTGGGAAGTTTTGAAAATTCAGAGCTAGAAGTTTGTTGCCGATTACTTTTTCTTGGTGGGTATTGAGGAATCTACTCATGGCATGCCAATGTAATTAGTATTCCACTCGTATTAGTAGAATGAATTAAGAAGGATACTGTGCATTTGGGAGTATTCCGTTTGCTTCAGTTTATGGAATTGTCGTCCAGTTTCCGATCTTAGACTGCAGCTTCAGACTGGCATTTTTAGTGATCCTCAAACGCTTCAACAATCAAACGGGAAAAGTGTCAAAACAGTCATAAATCTATTACATTTATACTAATTTAATCATGAACATTTTGACTTAGCGCCAATTCGGTCATTCCAACTAAGGTTTAGTACTAAATTTACACCAATACAATAGGTTTATGACTTTTTTAACACTTTTCCCACAATTGAAATATGTGAACTAGATAAAAGATGAGTGAAAACAAGAAACAGTAGGGGATAAAAGGAGAAATCTCAAGAAAATGATTTGGGTCCTCTCCATTATTTTATGCGCAATCATACTTATCAATATCATTTCTGAGGAAAGCATAACGACTACCATCATGCATAATCTTAATTATCAGGCCCCCAGGATCCTCGACTAAAATGTCACTCTAGGTGTAGACTCGAAATTAGCTCATATCTCCAGCCCCAACTTTTGTGTGAACTCTTTATGTACGCCAAAAAGAAAAGCATAGGGATAATTTTGTCGTTGATTTCCTTTGTTTAGCTACATGTAACTTCTTTTGGACCAAGCGGGCTCAGTCATGCTTCCCTTAATGCACCACCACCGATGCATAGACATAAGCACTAGGAGAGACTCCGGTAGACGTACTTATTCAGCATGTCTGGCTCCACTCTGGCATCATTCACAATTTTAATGCCTCCTCCAACTTACGCTCGGCAAAGCGCTTTAAGGGTGCGTTTGGTTCGACATTTAGAAAGCCCCTTGGAGCCCCAAAGCCCATTAGAGAAAATTTGGAGCGTTTGGCAATCATTCCCAAAGAGCTTTCAAATGAAAGCCAGCCATTAGGAATGCTCAAAATGCGGAGAGAGTAACTCAAGGCAGTGGAAAAACTGATTTTACGCCGGAAACTTACACATTTTTTACATCTAACAACTTGTTACTTCCCGGCCTCATCCAGATGTATTCTATCCGGGACGTACTCGGATTTCATCATCTCCCCCAAACAACTTCCCGGCCTCATCCAGCTTTCTACCTTTTTCTCCCGCGGGGAGAGACGATCAAGAACTTGTACGCCCTTCCTCTCTCGCGCTCGCCTTCATCTCCTTGAAGATACTTAAGAGCGATCGATCTCCATCAGGCTTGTCCTGCCATATTGGGCATGATCATGATCGTTCATGTACGCGGTGTCATCGAGCAACCCTTCCTTAGCACCCGTCGGCAATCTTAATGGCCATGTTCTTGTACGTCTCCAAGCTACGACCGTAACCATCTCAGCTCCCAACCCGTCAAAGAAGCGCAACTCTGTGCCGCTGCAAAACTTGCAGCTGTGAACAATATTGAGCGCGAATTCACTAGTGAAGTTCACATTGCGCTTCTCCGAAGCTTCTCCCGTCCAGAATCTCAATCTTCATACCGTTAACAGAAGCACAGAAACTTCTTCAACATTTGGTTCGCTGTAAACTGGCGAAGATGACTTCAAGAGATCAGAATCCACCACCTCTTAGTCCGACAGGTGAATATCAAGAAAATTAGAAGCATGGCTGAACGGTTACTAAGATTGATGGTACCTTCTTTACCGTGCAGTGCCGAGCTGTAGATCTTACAGTTTGATTGTTCCTTAATTTTGGCATCGTTCTGTTCTACAATGGACCAAGGATCAGATCATCCTGTGTTCAAAACGTTGGAGCCAGCGTAGGGATTATCGCATTGGTCAAGACAAACTCACCACAACCAACGAGCCCAAATCACAGGAGAAACCAGAACCACCATGAGAACAAGTCCCAGAATCGGAATTAAGAAAACCCTCAAATCGCTCTTACCTCACCGTCAAAGGATGAGAGATACAGAGACTTGCCAACAACAATAAAGAACAACCACTCCCGAAACAGGACGGAGACAACAGTGTCTGGAGTGAAACCAAGAGCCCTCCTTCCTATTTTTTACCTTCCCTGGTTCAGACCTCGCTCTGCTCTGCTTTTTCTCCTTCATAACCATGTTCTCAGATTGAGTTAAAAACCCGAATGAAGTTTTTGGTTCATGTTGTGTTTCGATTATTTTGTTCTATTGTAATGTTCCTGATCAAATGTCGTGATCAAACAAAATGACAGGGTACTCTGAGGCTTTCAAAAGTAGACTTGCCTTGCAATCTGTCTTGGAAGAAACCTTTCTTGTCATCAATATTCTACTAAATACTTGTCCATGAAAATGTGTTTAAGTGCATGGTTTCTGAGAGTACGGTGTTTGTTCGAAGTGACGCTGCATTCACTAAGATTCTCTAAGCTTGCTTAGATTAAACTTTAGGAGGAGGAGAACAAGGCTGGGGGAATCAGTCAAAAAAAGAAGGTAAAGGAAATCATTCAGGCTAGGATATGGGAATCTCAACACCTTAACTCTTCCTCTCCATATCCTCTATTGGGATCTTGAAACTCTACGTCCTGAAGTAACTTGAGTTCGTAATCCTCTACAACAGTGCAAGGAACGTACTTCAAGAAGATCATTGCATTCGCCTGTCTCGTTGAAGTACATTCCGTGCAACTATAGTAAAGGATTATGAACTCAAGTTACTTCAGGACATTGAGTTCCAAGATCCCAACCAGAGGAGATGGGGAGGAAGGGTTAAGGTGTTGAGTTCTAAGATCCTAACTTGAATGATTTCTATTACTTCTTTTTCACCGCTTCCCCAGCCTTCATGTTCATCCTCCTCCTCCCCCTACTCCTCACAGTCCTTTTCATCGTTGTCGCCGTTGCGCTCCCAAACTTCACCTCCTTCTCCTAACTCCTCAGGGAGAGCACACTCTTTCTTCTTGCAAACGGAGTGCACATAGGGAACGACACCAAGCACACCGTGACTCCAATAGGAGAACACCTCCATAAAATGAATTGGTGATTGAAGACCACAGTGGCAGGTTAGCTCTGACTCAACCTCAGTAGGAGTAACACCACTTGATTCAGATGTTGGCACCTCATCCTTCTGATCGTCATATTAAGAACGCAAGCAGAGCCTACAAAACACAACAGAGACAAGTTACTCAATTGAAAAGTGCCTTTGGCTATAAAAGGAATTAGGACTATCTCCAAGTCTGCAAAGCCTGTTGACTGTGTATGCTCATGAACATCTCATTTCTTTATCTAGGAACCTAATAGAACCTGACGTAAGTACATAACCAATATCTTTAAACAGATTCGTCGGGTGAAACATATTGTCAGATGAAGCAATATACACAAATAGAGAACAAATAGAAGCACTAGATGTACATACATCGGCCTGAGCATTGGCCTAGATCCAGTCCATATGCACTGGATGAACAGACAAACAGAAGTTACTTAGCAATGAGAACAAAGGATGTACATGCCACTTTCCTGAGCATTTTACCATATAAAGCAGAGATGTTTAACTTGTTCCTACCACTGGAGCATGCAAAACAAGCAGAGCACGCAGGAGATGGGCGAAAAATGCTTAATGACGATGTCAAGAAGGGAACGTATTCAACCTGGAAAGAATCAAAAGACACATTATCTATTTATCTCTTATGTTCCCCGTCGGCATTCACAATATTAAAAAAAGAAACTGCAAAAAAAAAAAATCACGGGATTGCCATGAAAATCTTGAATTATTATCACGCGCAAAGCCCGTAATTGCAAATTACATTATGAGAATACCAAAATTCCAATTTTTTTTCTATAGTTTGTCAGTTGCTCTTGCATCTTATTAGGACCACCAGAGTAAAAAATCATTTGCAAACTGGACTACTACATCATTAGATTGGTCTTCATTGATGGATCAATTAATAAGTAGAAGCAAAATTTGGAGTGAATTCCAGTATAGCAGGAAGAGGGTAACCCTAATAAACTCCAGTCAAGCTCAAACTGTGATAACAACGCGTGTGTTTAGGTCCCGTTGAACAGGTCAAAAAGCCACTGCATTTCGGTCACGTTGAAAGGTTCAGAAAGCTGCGGTCAAACAGCATAGATGCAGAGAGCGGTACCTGCACGAGGAGGAGAGAGACTTGGAGATAGTCCCCGTCGCCGTCGCTGTCGCCGTCGTGGCACGGAGACGCCGATTAGAGTTAGGATTCAGAGGAACTTCGATTTAGAGAGAGGAAGAGGAAGGAGACGTCGTCAGCGGGGTTGAAGAGGGAGAGACGTCGTTCTTGTCCCACTCGACGTCCTTTTGCTGACGCGGACATTTTTCACTTAAACTTTTCTGTCACGTAAGAGATAGGAGTGACTAAAATAAGTCACATCAGCATTTTCCGTGAATCAAATTGAATTGGATTTGATTACACTTTTTCTATATTTTAAAACTTAAATCGGACTTTCATCACAAATTTTAAAACTTTTGATACATTTATTCTAAAATTAGAAGATTGAATTCATCTACAATTATCAAATTTGACTGCTAAAGGAGTATTAATATTGCATAGTATGGGCATTTGCATTCTAGCATTTAGGCTTTAGAAAATTTCTATGAATAGCAGCACGTTCACATCAAATTTCATTTAAATTGGTCCAATGTGCAAAATAAGCGTGAACTTAGAAAAAAGTAGACCTAATTAAGAAGATTAAAGACACAAAGCAAAGAATTTTAGCAATGCAGGATAGGAAACATGAATTTTGACCAAATGAGGAAGGACATTGCAAGGAAATACAAACTGGAAATAAGAAGAGGAAAGGTGAGAAAATTGGATGAAAATTATTTACAATCTTTTGATTATTTCACCTCTTCAGAGTAGATAATATGAAAAGTTGGATCCACCTGATCCGGAAATAGATGAGTTGGGCTGGAAGTTGGATCAACCCAGTTTGACTAGACGAAAAAAAAAAGAGAGAGAACAAAGGAGACAATGGAAAATAAGTTATTTTATTCAGTGTCCCCCGTTTAATTTACTTTGGAAATACGATTTTCAAGCATAATGAAGTTATAATAGGAATCTACTTGATATTAGAAAGAGCTCGCATTATTAAAACTGAAATACAAAGACTTCTCCCAGCTAAAAGGGAAGGCGATTTCTCTTTATATAATTAAAATTTCTGCTGTTTTATTTCTTGGGAGGCATCACCTTTTGTGATGGATGCACTTTTACATTGCGGCCTGTAGCTTTTTCAGGGCTTGGTATTACTGATCTTTCCAAGTCATGTCGCTGGCTACCACAGATGTTGCTTCCAACGTCAACCAATAAGATAAACCCTTTACCGTTACTTGCACCAACTTAATACGCGCAAAAAAATCGGGTTTAACCATCTATTTGTGAGGGAGAGAGACTGTATTTCATTACTATAACGAGTATCAGTAACCTCATGACTCCTCAATCGGTCGATTGATTACCGAGTCCGAACGAAAGAATGAGCAGGGACCTGCCGTCGAGCTCATCCTACATCATTGGCACGGTCAGCTCTGTTCTGTCAACACAAAAAAAAAAAACTAAAAAACCAAAAAATTGCTCTCTTGCTTATCTCAAAGTTGCTTTACAGGAGATCACCTCACTTGATCCGCTAAGCTAGAACGGAAATGCTAAAACTTTAAAACCATTCGATTGCTGATGCTGGGCCTCTGCACCACGTCATGAGCAAAGGCCGTGATGTACGAGACCCTCAGCAATAATGTGGAGACCCGAGTCCTGCAGGTCAGTTACTCGAACAAATGAACTCAAATCCAAGATGCAACCTTTTTCGCCAAATCACAAACGTGTCGGACTCATGGCACAATCTCTTCACATCTTGCACGGTGAATGGAGTTTTCCGTCCCGTTTTTAGTGCACACCTAAAAAGAACGCTCTGCCAGGCTAAGATCACAACAAGATTCTGACTTGTTTTAAGCCCTACACATGCAAGGAGTCAGAGGATTCTCCCATATATCGTAGTTAGGAAATGTCTCCTCAGGCAATCCAGTCCTTGTCTGGTGGGTTACAACAACATCCTCAACAAATGTCGCCCAACCCATGTAGGGATCGCCAAAAGATTTAGACATGAGGCCCTTATCAGGTTTTATTGATTTAAGCCGGTGGCCCATATACCTCCGTGCCCCAATTATCAATTTAGCAAAATTGCCTCCATGGGTCATCACAAAAACATCGGACTTCATGCATACCAGAAAATCAAGGGCTGCCAAGCTTGTCACATGCTTTCTAAAACCATCAAGCTCCTCCTTCTTCGCCAGCTCCTCCTTTGTCACCTGTAATTTATTGTGATATAAGTGAGGGTTTCAAAGTACCAGACTTGATGCTTATACATGCTCATTATAGACTTTTGAAGCTTCTTGGTGTGCATCTCAGCATGGATAAGATATAAATATTACCAAGCAAAGAGCCCCGATGGCAATCTTAAACAAATCTTCCATGAAACATCAAAGAGATTCAGATGTTGCCTTTTTCTATCAGAGATAAAAAGACAATTCCAAATCGAAAACACTATACTCTCATCTGATCGTCCTTGCAACTTTCATACATTTCAGTATGCATAAGATTGTACTTGCATTTTCTAGAAACAATGACATGCAAAAAGGTTTTGCTTGATTATCCAAATAAGTGACGAAAGGAAGCAACCATTGAAGAAACTGCATAAGAAATAAATATCCTTTGATTGTTAACCCTTTGCCACTCATAGCCTATGCTCAATTTGAAGCCACAACATCATCCACTAATACTTAAGTATTCTTGGGCATACTTCAAAAGGAGGCATTTCCAGCCCTCAGGCCTCTGTCTACCTTTATAATATATGTAATAACTTAATCTGGATGTGCCAAAACTAAAATAGCAGTATTCAATAGCTAAATTGCAACTATACTAGAAAATGGCAAAATAATAGAATGATAAACAAGAAAAATATTTTTCTTGCTGGAAAGAAGATTAACGTGAGTTTCCCACTGCTCCTTGCAAGATTTAATAGAAACTAGCAAGTCAAAACGAAATACTATCTAATTTTCCTGCTGCTCACCAGCTTAATTAGAGAATCTAAATGGTACAGTACAAACAAATAAAGGTCTCACCAGATTGGGGAACATGTTCCTTAGCGGTGCCAATCGATTCTGACCACCATATACCTGCCCAGAGGCAACATAAATTTGAGTTTCCTTGGGATAACCCATTGCTCGCAGAATCACAGCAACCTCCCCTGGCTCAAGAGGACATCGGCCTTCCTTCCTCTTCTGCAGGGCCAGCTGCCATAGATGAGAACCATTCTGCAGGCAAAAGCAACCAAACAAAGTGATGGAGTGCACATTTCTTTTAATTTCCATTTAACATAAAGAACCAAAATTTTTTCCCCCTAACTCACTTTATACCGCCGAGGCCATTCTTTTTTTCTGTATTCAGCCATTTTAGCTTTCTCCTCCCTTGTCCCCACAAAATCGCAAAAAGATAAACCAACCATCCCTTTCTCAAACCTAAGATGAAGCGCCCTGTTTCAAAAAACAGTCAGGTCCAAGAGGTATTAGAACACAATTAAATGATTTAACAGCCATTAGGGGATGCAGTTGCATACATGTAAGGATTCTGACTGCCAGTGCGGTTTCTCATCCTTGATGCCAGTGAATTCGACATTTCTTCAATTTCAGGTAGAAATTTCAGAGCATGGTAATTCACCCTGCACCTAAGTCTGTTGATTTCTTGGGGAACATTATCATACCTAATCAAGAAGGGATCAATGATAAGAAAGGACTTAACCTTTGCATGAGGACCTCAGAGTGAGAGAAATTCAATTTATATAAATATAAATGACTCACTTACCCAAGACGATCGACAAAAGGTTTAAGCGCCATTATCTTTTTCTCCTTGATGCGAGGTAGAACGTTGTCAATGTAAAATTGTGCAGGTGCATATTTTGGAATATTCTTCACAGTTCGTCTACGAGACAAACAAATATTCAAGACATTAATGCCAGATGCAACTCAAAGTAAACCATCAACCATGTCGTACTACTTGCAAATTGAACACAAGTCGAAAAACACAGCTTTTCATTGGTATTGCCAGAAACAGGCCACAGATATGCTCTATTTAACTCAATGATTCACAACTTTCCATAAGACGGCTTTTCATTGTTTTGGTTTATAAAGTAATGTGTTCTCCAAAGGACAAATCAATCAGTGTCCAACATGCTTGATATGGCCATCAATATTTTTCATCTCATTACCAATACATTCTATCTAGTACTATTCATTACATCAAAATATATGGTCTCAGAAACCATCAGCCAGAGGAAAACCAAAATGATATAGCACTTACTTCTTCCTTATAAACTGATATCCAAATTAAGGACATGCTGATGGACTACCACTCTATTCACATCATAAACTATGTTAATAAAGTACTTAACAACTGTAAGACTAAATAAAAAGAGTCAGCACATGCATTCATTGCAGTATAAAATACTACAAAGCCACATTTTTATTGACTTGCTTAGCAAACTGGGGAAAAAACCAAGGCATAATTTTCAGAATCTATGATCAGTCAACTGCCAACTTTGCAACAAAAGCAACCTTTTTTACAATGAAATCTAGAAACAACCACAAAGTAGTCTCCATATGTGCAATGTGTATGTCTGTGCATCCATGTCCTGTAGACAAAAAGCAACCAACATGCACCTTCACATACAATTTTTATCACCTATATACGATATGCTTTCTTCACCAAGACAAAATCAGGTAGGCATTTTGTTCTTTTGACCTCTAAAAGTCTACTTGATATTTAGCAAAGCCTATTTCTTTGCAATACTTCTTTGAATTAGTGAAAAGCAAGTTGTAATTGGCAGGAATGATTCGGAAGCAGCAAAACATAGTCTCATCAGACCTGATGCTTGTAAACAGCTCTGACTTATCAGTAAACCACTCAGGGATATCGCGCACAATCCGAACATCGTCTTTCAGATAATCAATGAAATGATCCACATCGAAAATATCCTCAAATTTCCTGCATGGATACAGGAAGATCAATTGAAAAGCATGCAAGAAGTTCCAAGATACCAATTAAAGCAAATAAAAGTTCCTCCATAACTTCATCTTCTTTGTTGTCATTCAAATTTCTTCACAAGATGTCATTTTATCTAACAATATGCAATTGACTAATGATGTAACTGGTCAATGATTCATGACTAAGAAAATATACGGATAACTCTACATTGGGGGAGTCGAACCATGTCCACTGATCAACTATCTGAAGCTTTATCTGGAAAAGATTTCCTAGTAGAGCCAAAGCCTGGAGGCAGGCCAATAACATACGGTAACTTAGATTAACTAGATGACTAGAGAAATGCTATTGTTCAGAAACAATTTCAAAAGTCGGTTGGAGACAATGCATAGAATAATTCAATGACTTCCCCTAAATGATGAGCTCCATGTCATATCAGAAAAGCCTAAACCAAACCTTGTCATGCAGTGAAGTTGTTGCAGTTTAGTTTAATAAGAAGAACAGGAAAAAGTGAAAGAGGAGAAGATATGAGTGCATAGTCCAGACATCTTACGTTTGATCTTTCCAGATCTGATCCTGCTTTAATACTGGTAAAATAAGAGTAGCATTCAAAATTTTAGCAACAGCAACAGCATTGCATATCTGCATATAGAAATATGAATAAGATAGATTCGCATTAAGTCAGATCTAGATCAAGAGATTAAATTAACATCCAGTATATTCTTGATGAGCAATGACAAACAGCACATCAAACAAATGTAATCTTTTTCCTAGTGAATATTTGTCTAAACAATGCGAATTGTCCATGCTGAATGCTATGCCAACAGGCATTGAATAGTAGGTCAAAACTCAATGGGAACTGTGGCAATCAAGAAGCCCAAAACGTCTATTCAACTTTTCCACAAAGTACAGGGGCACCATTGATAGATTCTTTCTGCATAGATTCTTATGCCTCGTGCTTTACAATAGGCATCTGTGACAAAAGGATCCCCAATAGAAGAAGAAAACAACTAAGGAGGATTATGAGTGTCATAGTAGTATTAACATGTAAAGCAAGAAATCCAAATTTATCTGGGTCGATATCAACATAATACTGCAAACATTTGAAAATCTATGAAAGAACGGTCCATCAAAGCATCTATTCAAAGCTTAAGGAAAAGAATAAGGAAAAGTATGATGTAATTAAAGTGTCTTAATAACGACTTGGTGTTTCCTTCTACACAAAATAGATCAAACCCATGAGGGTGACAATATGCTGGCATCACCTGAATCTATTTTCAGTTTTCCTTAACAGGAAAAGTAGAACAAGTGAGTGGTAACTACCAATCGGTCATCTTATTGTTCCATGTGCAAGTTCCACTCCCCTAAAATGATTCTAATTCGAAATTCAAAACAAGAGATAAAGTATATAAAGCTGAGGTATCTTCTAAGCAGATCCTAAGCATAATGAACCTCAGAGACCACTAAATTTCACTTAGGAGGCGATTTCTTCAAATGAGAGCTTCACAACCGTCACCAACTTTGTGGAGCAAAAACTTGGTTTATGCACTCAACTAGCAAATATGCCAAAACCTAAAACCTTGTTCAGACCTAAATAATGCAAAGTACAATGAACATAAGGATTTACTACAATTGCATATCAGCAAAAACATTCACAAGCAAAGAGCCATGAATCTATTTTCCAGGAGTGAAAAGTATTGCCTGAAACATACACTTGGTGCAGAGGCATAGATAATTATGGAAAATATGCCAACAAGCTGAGTTATCTCAGTCAGATTAAGAAATTGATGAAGCAAAAATATACCGCTATTCTTTGTTGATTTAAACCACCCTCGGCATGGATGAATATGTAGCCATTTGTTTCATTCTCAGAAGGAACATCTGCACAGAGTATAAAAGGAAAGAATTCTGCATCACTTTATGATGCTAAAAAGTGCAAGAATATTTTTAAATGGCACGATCATTCCATTCACACAGAGAATTAAACTTAAAAGCTTTCAAGACAAATATCACTTTGTAAGTGTAGCTTCTGTCCACAGCAATTGTATGAAACATTCTTCATCACCTACCTACAAGGTGCATCTAATGACCTAATGACATCGCTATAACTGGATGTTCTTATACATCATAGCTGGCTCTTGGGAAGGAACTTCCCATAAGTCAGTTAGAGATCTCGAAACTGTGAAGGAAAGAAATAACATCCCGCACAAACATGACAAAGCAAAACAGATAAGTTTTCAGATGCAAAAAAGGCAATCAAGCTGATCTTCCCAGATCAGGAACCATCTAAACGGCCACAAAGGGAGTATTGTTTTTCCAGATATCCCTAATCAATAGACATCCATGCTTACTGACATTTGTTTCAAGAATAGCTAAACCAGTTTCTTTAATTCTTTTTAAACTACAACTTTTGTCAATTTTTCTTTGGTTATAGACATGAAAAGACAAATGAGTAACAATGACATAAATTCATATACAAAGAGTGATGAAGCATCGATAAAAGCCTAGGCTTAGTAGACTACATACCCGATATACCATCACCGCGACGCTCAGCACAGGGCTTCCACGATGTGGTTGAAGAGGATGGATTTTCCCAAAGCGAAGGAGACTCCTTGACCTAACACGAGAAAGCAGATTATTTAGCAACAGCCATTTCGCAGCACATAGAGCCAGCGGAAATGGAGAAAGCTCAAACAAGATCCTCCAACAACTTACATGAGGGCAACGAAGAACAATGCCATCTTTCCGGCAAAGGTATGGGGCATTCTGCGAGGTGTTAAAGGAGGAAATTAGCACAGTGCCGGTATAAGAATCATCTACGACTGCAGCTGACAACTACATGTGGCCTTCAATTCAGGAAGTACTCATTGACTTAGAAAATTGTTATCAATAAACTACCATGAAGAACCACAATGTGATCTCATACACCTGAGGCATCGAGAAATCTTTCAGTTAGGACTTACATTGCGAATCTACGGAAGTGCAAATGAACGAGATACTTCAACTAAAAAGACCTATTGCAAAAATGGAGCCCGGACACCAAAGCCGCTCAAAACCTAGGCGCAGAGTCACAGCTCTTCCATATTCTTCGCAATCTAAAGACACAAGCAACATTCAGCAGCATTTCCCAGTTCTTCAGAAAGATCGGTTCATTTCAACTAACTCCAATCGCGATCGGCCACCAAATCCAGCGTTTGTTTACGTGAGCACTAGCGACTCAGCAGTTTAAGAGCTAGCGAAGGCGATGGAATCGACTCACCAGGCGATGCACGATGGAGAAGATCGAGATCAGCCCGACGAGGGCGACGAGGAGGAGCAGGAAGATCGAGATCCTGGAGCCGTGCGGGGGAACCCTAGGGTCGTCGGAGAAGTGCGGCGGGCAGAGGGAGTGGGGGAGGTGCGACAAGAGCGGGCGGTCGCGGTCCCGGGAGGAATGGCGGCCGCCGCCGCCGCCGCCGCCGTCGTCGTCGTCGTCGACGAGGGGGCGGGAGTCGGGGACGAGCGGGGAGGAGTCGCCGCCGTCGCGCTTCATCGGGGAGGAGACGGCCCGGCTGCCGAGGGAGCTCGAGTGCCGGAGCTCCGCCATGACGCGCTTCGGGCTGAAGGACATCTTCGGCGGTTGGCGTGCGGGCGATCGGCGATGTGATCGGGCGGGGGCGGTTTTGTCGGGAGTTGGAGGAGCGAGGCTTGTGCAGAGTCCACGTGACGAGTGAGAGAGAGAGAGACTAAAAGCGCAATTTAGCGGGTCCAGCTCTCGTGGATTTGCGCCCCGAAAGGCGAAATTGTAAGCGGGACGAAAGAAGAAAAAAGAGTCTTGTGAATAATAATTTTGATTTGCAATTTATTGATCATGATTAACTTTTTTTTTTTTTATCCACCCCCTCTTCTTATTTTATTCCTCGAAATATGAAATTTTGAATCGTTATCAAACGAAATAGAAATCGAAATTGATTTATCCCAACCCCTAAAAGATGGGGATTTAACTTGTTGATTTGCGCCCCGAAAGGCGAAATTGTAAGCGGGACGAAAGAAAAAAAAAAGTCTTGTGAAGAATAATTTTGATTTGCAATTTATTGATCATGGTTAACTAGAAATGTCAAATGATAGGGTTGAGACGGGTCCGAAAAGTGGCCCCTCATTTTCATCTAATATAATTTCGACAACCTAGACCCAATTTGACCCCAGACTAACTTATATTAGTAAAACTCATTCATACTTAATCTTGACTAAGAAAATAAATACCAACCCATTTAATTAAAAGGCTCTTTCATGGTATGGTATGTGCTACTCGGATAAAATTTCATATCTAATTAAAAAAAGTAAAATAACAAAATATGAATATGTACGTGAATAAAAGGAAAAATGTAAAAAAAACAAAAAAAAAAAAATCAAATAGACTAGAGGTGATTATAGTCTTTTATTATAATATTATTTTAATTACAAAATCGATTTTTTAATTAATTTTTTTCCCTTTATTTTATCTTCTTCTTTGCTCAACCACCAGCCATAGTGACAATAGATGATCGACTATAGGCGAGCCGCCTCAAGTGAGGCTCCACTTGGCCAAAGGTTGGTGATGGTTCAACCTCACCAAATTGATAAGCTCATGAGGGGAGAGAAAAAGAAAGGGAGAATTAGATAAAATAAAATTAAAAAAATAAAAATATATAAATCAAAAAAAAAAATTGACATGTTTGTAATTAACTTAAAATTTATCAAGTAACCATTTAGCCTAAGACCTATTTACTACGTGGGTTTAAAGTGGGTCTATCTCAAACCTACTTAGACCCATTTGTTTTAGCATTTTACAATCTATTTTTGACATATATTTGCCCCCTTTGAGGTGACCCATTTATAACCCAATACAATAAATATGAGATAGAATATGGGCCTTTGACCCATTTTGACAGTTCCATGCTTAACATAAGAAAAAATACTTTGACGAAAATATATTTCCTTTATTTAGATGTTTAACAAATACCCCAAAACGCCAGATACATAAATTATTAAAAAAAAAAAAAAAAGAGTTTGAGGATAATGAAATTACAGCCTGCATGCGCGTTGGCGTCTGCTGAGTTAACTTTGGATCTGAAATACAAAAAAGAGAAATGAGAAATCACACATGGAAGCGGGGCCGTGTCAAAAGACGGAAGGGTCAACGCATGGCCTAGCAGTTGACGAGGGCGCGTCATCCCTCGTTAAGCTTTGGCAAACACACGTTAAAGTTTTTTTTGTAATGGGAATACTTACATCCACCGCAAAAATACAATTTTAAGAAATTCTCTAAGAACAATGAAAAATGCGAGCGAAAACATTTAAAATCTTAATATCAATTTCGATATTTAATTATGTACCACATTTTCAGTATCCTGTAAAATTGACTACGTACAACAATTACATGATAGATAGATATATTTTAAAATAACTAAATCCATATGCATAGTAAATTTAACTCGGCTCCACATAATAGCATTTTTTAAAAATATTTTCACATATAAATTTGAACATGTCAGAGTATGAAAGGAAAAAATTTTGCAAAAAATAAAAACCCATGCAAAGCATGGATAATAACGAGTTAGCTCAATTTTCTTTCATTGACATTTGGAACTCGATTTTGACGAAAGTTTGAACATTGAGCACTCAATTAATCTATAAACACGCGGGCCTTGGTTCCAAACTTATCATTATAAAGATCTAGTGCTATGTAATACTTTGCCTCGAGTCGAGCTCGAACCTGGAGCCTTTACGATGAGAAATGAAATTCCATCGATTAGCCCATTGCAATTTTTTTTTTTTCCATTTGTTGGAAATTTGTCGTTGCAATGTCAATTAAAAAAGATCTACATAAATCAATTTAGCTCGATTGAGAGAGCCATTACTTAATGCTCTTCCTACATTGCCTCCCATGAAAAGCACTGGCTTTAACCTTGACTCCAAGTAAGCATACTAAATTCAAAATGAAGAAATAACATTGATATACTAAGCGATACATCATATCATAAGTGAATATTTAGCAAAGAATTGCATTCAATAAATAAGAATCTTCACATCGATTATGAACACTAAATTTGGTCAAAATCATGAATGAAAAAAAAGGAAGAAGATCTTTAAATTAAATATTTGAATTCAAAGTACAGTGTTTGATTATAATTACCATTTAAATTGTATTAGCAATCAATTACTATTGAGACTTTATTTATTTTGCGAAAAATAGATGATTTGGACTTTTTTTAAAACAATTATGTGAATCATTTACAAAAGCGAAAGGATGAAAAATGTTTTTCATTGTTCATGAAAATATTTAAATATAAATTATTATCAAAAATAAAAATATATTTCATTAATTAATTATTTCAAAGTACAAGCAATCAATTTTAGAAAAGATTTTTTTTTTTTGTGACCCAGGAACCTCCGTGCGCCGTCATGGCAGAAGAAACCCCTGGGTGGTAGGCCCCACCACCGACTCATTGTAGGTGAATCGCGCAGCCTGCACTCAAGATATCGGCCCACGCTAAGTTTCGAACCCTTCCCCTTGGCGTATGGGGGTACCAAGCCTTATGGCGAAGACACACCGCCGCTGGGCGGTGGTAGAAAAGATATTTTTTAATCATTCACTTTTCGCCAAATAAATAGAGCCTATCAAATTGGTGCCGATGATTGAACCGGACGATAGCCACTAAACCGGTTGAGCTGGCCAGAACCAGAAAAGGAAAACCGATTTTAGAACCGCGAATCCGGCCGCTTCCGGGTCGAAACGTTCGGACCGGCCGGTCCGGCTTTACGGGGCGGTGCTGTCGGGACAAAACGACCGGTTCGGACTTCCAGAAGACGCCCCAAAACCCCCACTCCCTCCCCTCCCCCGCAACGGCGAACGGCGACGAGGGTTTAAGCGCTTCGAAAAATGGCCGCCCGCTGAAAGGAACTCCCTTCGTCGCCGTCGATTCTCCCGCCCTGCGCCGCGCGCGCGCGATGGACGGCGTGCGGGTGCGGCTGTGGTTCGACGACCGCCGCGTCCTGAGCAAGCCGCAGAGGAAGGAAGGGCTGAATCGCAGCTGGGTCCTGCTGCAGCCGCACCACTGCACAATCGCGGACCTCGCCGCCCATGTCGTTAACGCATTCGACCTCTGGGACTCCTGCCCTAACGGCCTCGTCCTGTCGGTGCGGTTCTTGGGTTTTTTTTTCTGATCTCCGCCGCGTGCATTCTGTCGGACAGTGATTCTTGATCGACTGTGTTTGCTTAGTTGCGTTTTGTGCTTGTCGACGAGGCTCAAGATTCGAGTTTTCGTTGGTCTTTTCGCTGCGAGATTGCGAGTAATGAAGAAAAAAGTGTCCTTTTTTTTCTTTTTCCCTTTGTTAATGCCAATTGAAGGAATGTGATTGGGTGTTTAAGAGGAAGATTTCAGTTCCTCATTGCACTGATTCTGATGATTCATTGCTCACTGACTATTGCCATTTTGCATTACTGTATTTACTAAAATTTCCTGACATGTCGTCTGGTTTGTTTTAGATGGATGGTTATGTTCTACCGCCCTTCGAGTCAACTTCTATACTCAAGGACAAGGACATTGTTGGGTTAGCAAATGATACGCCTCCGCTTGATACCAAATTTTTCCAATCATTCTGAGGAAGAGCTGGTTAACTCTGTGTTTCTTTGCTGCAGAGTGAAAAAGAAACAGGGTGCTTCAAGAGACACCATTAAGCTGCGTGATGTGGAGGATGCCTTGGAAGAGATAGAGTTTGTAGAGAAGCAGCCCGTGCAGACGGGTTTAAAGCTGCTTGCAAATGAAGAGTTTGAGAAGGAGGCTGGGGGTTATGAAAGTGAATCTGAAGAAGATGAACATGGACAGTCACATGGTAGTTTGAATGAGGAAGATACATCCAATAATAATGTGGTCTCCAAGAAGAGGAAGGCGTCAAAAAAGCTCGGGGGCTCAAAGTATGTTTTAAATCCCATGTACTGGAATTCTTTTGAAAAATGTGTACTTTATGTCATATAATTTTTTTCTGCATCCAGTAAAGGTACAGACTTTTACTTCCAAGTAATTATTTTTCTGTGGTGCATTTGTGCAGTGAAGGGTAGGATATACTAAGAAGTATCCATCATTGTAGTAAGTGGCTATTGAATTAATGCAGGTTGAATGGTATCATTATCAACTTACAATACACTTCACTAGAAAAAGAGAGAGAGAGAGAGAAAACTTGCATCCCCCCTTAATCAGAAGCCATTACTTACATGGAACGGAAAAGCTCTGAAGGTTGAATTTTTCCCCTCTTAAATTTTGGTTAGAAGTGCCTGTTAACTTGGCAGTCGGGATCAGATGGTTGCATTCTAACCTACCTTCCAAGTTACAAAGCCCTTCAAAGCTTTATGGGTATAATTGCGCATGTCTGATCTTCTGCAAGTACTGCTATAAAAGAAGCCTCATGCTTTTGGGATGCCATTTTATTGTATGATCATGGGCTGACATTCACTAGAATCTGGCACAAGGTTGGAAAATTTGTACAGCCTATTCAATGTCTGAAAACTTTAATTAGTTCTTCCTTTTTCAGTAGGCATCTTGTGAATGCATAACTTTCTTCCTTTCTGCTGCAAGTGCTGATAAAAGAAAATATCAGCGGCTAGTGTTAAGGTGAAAATCTCCACCAACCGCATAGCTAGTGACCGCATTCGTTACAGCATGATTAGAGAATACCTGCAAGGATAAATACACCTGCAATTATTCATCATTTTATCTCTTCTTTTTTGAGTATTTGTCATTCTTAATATTCTATTTCATGTGGATTTTAGTATATCTAGTGACATGTGGAACTTGAGTTCTTCTTCATCCTCCTCGCTTCTGTGGGATTCCTGTTCATATAGTGCATTTGGGATCGTAGGATCACTCGTTGGGTATTCAACTGTTGTTTTGTTGCATTTTACAGAAGGAAGAAAAGTAAATTGTCTGGTGTGGAGTGCCCAAAAGTCCCTGGTAGTGTCATAGATGATACTCCTGTTGAGAAGGAAATACTGCAAAATGATGGAGCCACCATTGATGACAGCAAGTCCTCCTCTGGACAGGCTACACCAGACAAGTCAATAACCCATGAAAATGAAGTAACAATTACTCCAGCTGCTAAAAGGTGAGTATTGTTAGCTGACCTTTATCTTTTATGCATGCTTGCAGAGGTAGCATGCGGAGCTGTTTCCATTAAAAGGAGGCTGTTGCTTATTTAGAAGTTATCTCACGCTCATCTTCTTGCTGATGAAATGCACTGTGTTCTCTTTCCATCTGTTGCAGTCAGCAACAGGAAAATGATGGAGGAAGTGAAGGCGCAACTGATACACCTTCTAAACCAAAGGTAAGTGATTATTTCTTTGATTCAGCTTTTCTCAATTATATATTTAAACATATTGTATCATTATATAGTCCACTATCTTAACTTATCTGCATCAGTAACTCAACTATTGGATGCCATCACATCATGCTTTTGGTTGAAGTGATCTTTATGTTCCTTTCATAAGTTTCATGCTGTACTCATAGCTGAACCCTTGGTTACCTGCCTAATAAAGCACTTCAACTTGAGTGGAACATAGATATGGATGTATTGAATGCCAAAAGTCCTGTACAGCTGATGTTAGGACGAACTTTTATGGTGGGTGGTCTATTATAGCCTGTATACGGTAATTTGATGCAATTTCTGAGAGGAAGGCTAATGCAAGATGGTAGGCAATGAAGGCATCACAAATTCTGCGTGCTTTGTCTTGGATGATAAGTATGATGGTAGGATATTGAAATTCGATCATTGCCTTGAGAGTTGAGATTATCAATCGATCATCTGTATTTGTTGATATGATGCATGAGAGCTGTGGTAAGCAGCTACATCCTTGATGTCAAGATTTTAAAGGTTTTATCCTGTCAAAACTTTCATTGGCTGCAAATATGATTTTGCTGATATTCCCAATAAGTCATTATGTTGTGATGGTTTTGCCTTTTGCAAGTTACCAAGTCGAAGTGCTCGCCGTAAAAAAGCGAAGCGAAGGTGGCTGAGGGAAATGCGCCAAATTGGACAGAAAGAGGTAATGTGATGTTGCAAGGCTTTTGTAATTTGTTTTGGTTGTGTTCAACTGCCGGAAATGATTAAACCGTCATGCCCCATAGCTTGCTTATGCTCTAAACTGTGAAGCTTAGACTAGGGGTCTTGTGCCAATGTCCCTCTGTAGTTGCTTTTGGCGTCAAAATCCCTTCTGCTCCTTTCCCCTTGCCATTTCTTTTGAAGATTGCATTCATTTTGCAGGTGGAAAAAAATGAATATCGGCAGCTGCCTAATAAAAAGCAATCACTTGGAAAAAAATATCGGCAGCTGCCTGATAAAAAGGAGAGTGAGTTCTCTAAAGAACATGAACAGCAGCATCAAAGTCAAATCTTCACCCAAAAACACCAGCCACTAAATCACGTTTATGAAAATAATACAAATGAGGACATAGTTCCTGTGGTAATTAGGCCTGGGCATATTCGCTTTGAGCCTCTGGAAGAAGGTATAGGTCAACAGCCATAACCATATACTTGTTTATTTGTTGAGGAATATGTTCGATTTCCATGCTGATTTATAAACCTCTGCAGATGTAGATCAGGATGTTCAGAAAAGTCAAGTTTCGCTGGTAAGCATCTGCTTATCGTTCTTGCGTTACATTAATTTTTGTTTCCTAATGGATATGGTAGCTTGCTTTGTTCAATTTTAGCAGTCTTTTGTTGATAAACGTAGCTCCATTCGTTTCACGGAAAATATCATGTTTTCGGAAAACATTTTCCTGGAAGTTATTTTCCAGGAAAATGACTATTTTCCGGTGTTCTACAAAATCTAAAATTTGAGAGGAAAATATTTTCCACTGTTCGTTAGCTCAAACATTTTCCTGAAAAAAATTATCAAAAATTGAATTTTAATATTTTTAATTGACCAAAAAAATTTATTTTATTTATTTATATTTTCTTAAAAAATGATTTTTTAATTATTTATATTTTTTAAAATAGAAATTTTTATTATTTATTATTTCTTTTTCTTTTTCCTTCCTCCTTCCTCCTCCTTCTTCCTCCCGATTCCTCCCGAGCGGCTTCGTCCGTCGTCCGCCGTCGCCTCCTTCCTCCTCCTTCCGCCGCCGCCGCCTCCTTCCTGCCTGACGATGGCCGGCTGCCCAGCGGCTGACCAAGACCCGGTGGCCAGATCCGGCGAGCTTGAGGCTCGGCCGATCTCACCCGAGCTCGCCGGATCTAGCGACAGAGCTCGAGCTCACCCGGATCCGGCGAGCTGCGAGCTCCGCCACTAGATCCGGCGAGCTCGAGGCTCGGCCGATCTCACCCGAGCTCGTCGGATCTGGCGACAGAGCTCGAGCTCGCCTGGATCCGCGAGTTCACGGCTCGCCACCGCACGACGAGCGGCCTGGACGGCGGGCTCCCCGCGAGCCTCCCGGCGCCGCCACGGTGCTCCCTCTTGAGCCGGATCCTCCCGAGCGGCTTCGAGCCGCCGAGGAAGCGGAGCGCGGCGGTGGCGGTGGCGGCGGCGCCCCGGCCGGAGCAGGCGGGCAGGAGCGGCCAAGGAGGGCGGAGGCTGGTCCCAGAGAAGGACGTCATCGAAGCCGACTTCGCAGCAGGGAGAGCAAGAGAGAGAGAAAGAGAACGAGAACCGAAGGAAGAGAAGAGGCGAGAGGCTTGGAAAATGTTTTCCTCTTTTGAAAAGAGGAAAACATTTTCCAAGCTGCAAAGAAGGAATTTTCCGGTCAACGGAAAATGTTTTCCTTGACCGTGATTTTCCGCCCACCCGAACACCGGAAAATATGGAAAATATTTTCCTGGAAGTTATTTTCCGCGAAACGAACGGAGACGTAGTATATGAATTGTTTTTGGAGGCAGGCAAATGTGTTAGATATGTTTTTTATTTGAAGCGCAATGCTGTCTACCTACTTTTTTTAGAGCAGTTAGACAAGGCTGTTTGCAATTCATATCTTCATGTACGAAGACATTGGTCATACCTCTTGTTGTCAAAAGCTTCTTTATTTACCATTTTTGTTTTATTAATAAGCTCTATGGTTCAAACTTTCTCAAGCAATGATGGATAGCTCATTTACTTGTGTTGTTTCATCATTTCCTTTCTCATTTGGGGCAACCGATGATTTTATGATTTACCAATATATAATGCAAGTATTCATTATGTTACTCATTGCCTAAAAATTCTATGGAGCGTGATACACAAATTCTTGTGAATGTCTGATTATATTTACCGAACAAGAGGTGTACAAACACATGCTTGCTTCTTTGTCCTATGGAGTGTTTCTTGAATCTAGTTTTGGGATTGTCTTGATAATTGAGCTTTAGGATATGCACATATTTTCATTGCTGGCTGCATTGAGCTTGATCTACAGCTTTTGATGTTCATTTACACCTGTGTATTTTTTTGGCTTTTACTTTACATCGCTCACCTTTTTCCTGCACTCATCAATGCAAGTATTATTGTTTCATGATAGTTGCAGACTTTTGAATGGAATGGGATCACAAGCAAGAAGAAAGGACAAAAATGGGGCAAAGAGAAAGCAGGATCCTGGCAGTGGACCGATAATAATAATCTCAACCAAGAATCTTCCCTGGTGACAAATGTTGTAGCAGAGTTGCCTTTAACTGATCTTGGGGACATTGATAAACTGCCACCTTATGGGTTGTCGCCTCAGGTTTATATATTTGTTCGATTTTTGCTTTGTATGAATGCCAAGATCACGCAGTATGTGTGAAAGATGTGTGATGGTTTTAATAGCTATTAGATATTCTGGAAGTGTCAGACCCAAAAAAGAAGAAAAAAAAAGTAAAAAGATATTGTGCAAGTGTTAATTATCTTTTCAAGCTTCAGTTTACTAGCTGAGATTTTCTTGTGTTCCCTACTGTCTCAACGTCACTATGGAAGTTCCTGCTGTTTCATCATGATGTTAGGAAAAGTGATATGTCATTCTATATTGCAGGAAGGTGATATCGTGGCATATCGTGTAATTGAGCTATCATCCTCCTGGTGCCCTGAACTTACTTCATTCAGGGTAAAACTTCCGATTTTTCTATTGAAGATGATTTTAACATGAAACGTGAACACGGGTTTGAGTCCATACATATTTCTTCTGTCTCATTGGTTCTGCAGGTTGGGAAAATATCATCATACCATCAGCGATCTAATAAAATCTTGTTAGTCCCTGTGGGAGAATATGCACTTGACTTGGAGAATATAGACAAGTCCCTGTATAAAGAGGATGGCTCCCTGGAGGTACTGAAAGTGGCAGCTCCCCTATATCATGTATAAAGTTACCAAACTGGTGAAATTGCTTCCAAGTTGATGGACTAAATCATTTTTATAGCTTGTTTGGCCAGGCAATTACCTTTATAGCCTGTGATGAGTTTTGTTTGGCAAATTTTTAATTGTCCAAACAATCTATTTCCATTATAGTTATAGAAAGACCAGTATTTTCAGCTTTGCAATATGAATCTCTTATGTTCAATGTCTCACCATTGAATAATGTTTCTGATGATGCGTTGGAGCGTTCAGCTGACATATTCCTCAACTTTTGTACTATTGTACTTAATACGGCATGATGAGAGAAGTCCTGTGCAGGTTGATTTTTCATCACTTATTGATGTCCGAATTGTCAAGTATGGAAAATCGAATTCAGTAGAACAAGGCACTGGTGCTGGAGGAGTGGAAGTCGCTGCAGGAGATCAAAATGCCAAATCAAATGGTTCAACTGACAATATTGGTGAAGCAACGCCTGGTCCCGCAAAAGGTATATATTCTCTCCATTCTGTTGATATAATTCCTTTAAAACTCACACATCTCCATATTCTTATGTGTTTATTATATTGGCTTTTTAGCAAATGGAAAGGTAGATGTGTGGGAAGAAATCAGCGAGGCTTTGAGTGCAAAGAAGGCACAGTTGTCTCAGCAAGATAATTGGACGATGAAACAGAGTTCAGGCAGAAGTTCCTGGTCATTCAGGGCCTTGAGAGGAAGTGCTTTAGGTCCGACAATGGCCCTTTTGAGAGCTCAAAATGGAGTGTGAACCATCAATTTCCCCCTTACCAGTTTCCTTCAATTTTCACGAATTATCGAAATCGCCGTATGTGACGTCAAGCTTTAGTGTGCCATTGTGAGTCCAGTTTTGTGTGCAAGGGCTCCTAATCTTTATCGGGGTAATGCTATTAGCAGTGCAAAAGATTGACTGGTGTCAGGAAAATCCTCTTTCAATCTGCTTCGGGGCGTGACCTTTTGTAATTTATGGTAGCTTTGGAATTCTGTATATAAGCACAATGCTGTAGTTTTGAACTGGCAAAATGTCTTCTTGACCTCTGCATTGGGTCATGTTTGGTTTATACTCAGTAATGATCATTTCCAAGTGTCCTCTAGTTTGCTTTCTGCAGCACTTGTTTTAGGGGACAAATTGGATGCATGACTCCGATGTGTGTGTCCCCCTCCTCTTTCTTTCGTGTTTCAACGTGCGGGAACACGAAAACATGTCCCATCTCGCTCCATCTGCCATTCCCTTTTAACTTCATTCCCTCTCTTTATGCCAACCCAAGTGTCATTAGAGATTAGAATGATGAGTGTCTCGTTTGATTGGAGTTATGCTGAGTTGTCTTCACAATTAAATGTCGAATCGCAGCCCCATTTGTCATGTCTTATTTAAGGCCCTTTGCCAATGATGTTATTCGGTTTGGTCATTTAAGCGGAGAAGAGTCTCTAAACCTACGTTTCAGCCCCTTCTTCTTACTTAGAAATGGGAATGAGTTAGTACGTCCTTCTCTCTTTTATCTTCGGGGACATTGGACTTGCCTGTTGTCCGGTGTCCTGATCTTGGACCCTTTGCCTCCCTCGCGTTCCTCCTCTGTTTTCCGGAGATGTCGCTTGCCTGATTATACATCCTCACCGGTCGATTCCTTTGCCTGCCTGCCAAGATTGTTCTTTGGATGAAATTCCGAACGCCAGAGCAAGTACCCGAAACTTGAACCAGAATCGATCTGAATTGATCGGACTTGGGCTGGTTCCATGGGACATGACTCAGACAATGCTAATTGATACGAATTTGCAGTTGTTCGAGAAAAGGAAAAGATTCAATAGTGTCCCCTGCTCAAACGTATCCTTCAAGTTAGCCATCCCGAAACTTGACATCCTTACTAAAACTCAGTATGCGCTCATAATGTCGCTTCGATATCATTTGTCATGGCCCAACGCTCGGAGATCACTACCGTGCGATGCTTAAGGCTCCACTCAACTCGCTTGCTTGACTATCGAAACTCAACCTTGCTTACTCACTCAGAGTTTAAAGAGAATCTAGAGAGAGGGCGTTTGTATCGCACGAGGCAAATGAAGAGGAAGGAACCCCTTTGTAAACACTAGGATCTTTATTTTCTATGTATTTTAATATTGACTTTGATGATGGTATAAATCTACATACATTGTTTCATAAACACTAGAACTTGCTTAAGTTTTAAAAAGTTTTTGAACTATATATGTATAATATATAGTATATATAATTCCGCAAGGTAATATTTGCATGCTTTAAAATTTTAAAGATAATTTAAAGAAAGTAAAGTTGCACCAAACAAACAAACTTTCCATTTGCCGAATGTTTAATTTGTAAAATTCCCTAACATAATGAATTTTGCTAACAAGTGTCCTAAGACACTTATGAAGCAATTATTAAGGAAACTTTATAATTTTTAATGGAACTGATTATCATCGTATCATGTGTAATCATTATCTCAAAAAATGAATTATTCTAAACAAAGTTACTGTACAAATATCTTGAAAGCACTCGATAACAAAAATTGTACGGAACACATGTCTCAACCTCCAACTATGTTATTCATTCAAAAGAAGAGAATTTGGACACCTCTAATCCCTATCTCTTCTTCAAAACAACATAAAAATCATCAAATGGAATCACCTACGAGTGTATTCTTCCCCTTTAATCCCCAATGCAAAATGTCCACGTCGGTACAATGCCAACGGCGGAAACCAAGTTTGATGCCCCCAATGAAACCTTAATATGTATTTTGCAATCTGCAAATCTTATTTTGGAAGCAATTAGTTTTTTTTTTTTCAAAATACATGCTTTTAAAAAATGTTTATATTCCCTTTAGCCTACTTTTCGAGTGTCTTGAGAGTATTTATCGACAAAAACCCAAAGAAAAGATGCTCTCCAAAAATGTCGGACAAAAGATATGACAATTTAAGGAATTGTAAACAAGGCTGCAACGCGCCAGCAGGCCCAGCACAAAGAAACGAAAAGAAAACGAAATTTAAGATTGTGTTTTCTCACGTTGCACATATGGACTTCATTCGATTTTCACTCTAAGAACCGAAGCTCACCATTTCAATCCTCATCAACCGCTGCGCAAGTTGCTCTGACTCAGTGCCGACAGTATAAGTCCAAGGCCGGTACTTAACCGGTTCATGAGATTTACTGGACTGTACTAAGAGTGAGTATGGCTACAAGGTAGAACTGAAGAACTGGACTAATGAGAATTTGTCTGATTTTAGGTTTTAAGATATACATGTAGGTTCTAAATTCTAAAAATTGAGGAATTTGTTTTAACAAGTAAGTTCCAAGTTCTTGGTAGGTTGACCTAGAATCTGAAACCTAAAACCTAAAACAAAATTTTATGTTTTGTTTGGTTTATGTCTTCACGCGATTATGCAGTATTTCATAACGTCCAATGATGAATACATGATTTAGAATCACTAATCTAAACTTTCATTTTATGACTATGACTTTTTACTTGTCTATATATAAATTGTGGTCAATGAATTATAGTAATAAGTAGTAGTTATTATATGTGATAATTCATTGTAATCGTTCAATTAATAAGAGAAGTAGATTCTAGGTAAACTTAGAACCAACTCTTAAACCCGTGATATGGTAGGTTCTAAGTTCTAAAAATTAATAGGTAGAATTTGTACGGAATCTAGAACCATTCCTCCCTAGATTGTACCAATGGGCCTACTCCTGGTGGACAGGTCTTGCGCTCACGCCCTCAAGTCTTTTAAAAATTATAAATAGAGGACGTAATGGGAAAATATTTCAATTTGGGACGAAGGAAAATACGAGAGAGAGAGAGAGAGAGAGAAGTAAATTGGTGGGCCTTCATAAGCTGGATCGAAGAAGGCCCAAACAAGCCGCGAGCCCATCCCCCAAACGCCGCCCACATCCCCTCCTCATCTTGGGCCCCCACCCCGGACCCAAATTCATCCGCCACTTTCTCTTTCAGACACGCTCTCCCCCTTCGTCCTCAACGGGCACCTCCCTCCCTCTCCTCTCTCTCTAGACTCTCTCTCTAGCGGGCGCCGAGCGCACAGCCGCCGCCGCCACGCGCCGCCGCAGATAATGCGTTCCCCCTGACATGTGCCGTCGGCTGGGGGCGACCCGCCTGATATACCGCGCCCGCATTTCCAACTACGTCAAGGCCGGCCTCGTCGACCGCGCCCTCCAGGTGTTCGACGAAATGTCCCGCTCCGACTGCCGCGTCTTCTCCGCCGACTACAACCGTCTCGTCGGCGCCCTCGTCCGCCGCACCCGCTTCGACCTCGCCGACCGCTGCTACCGCCAGATGGCCCTCCGCGGTTTCTCCCTCACCTCCTTCACCTACTCCCGCCTCGTCTCCGGCCTCTGCCGGGCCCGCAACCTCGCGCTCGTCGACCGGCTCCTCCCCGACATGGACAGGCTCGGGTGCGTGCTCGACATCTGGGCCAGCAACATCTATCTGAATCTCCTGTGCGACGAGAATCGCGTGGAGCTGGCCGTGGAGGTGCTGGACAGGATGGTGGAGCTGGGGAGGGAGCCTGATGTCGTGACTTATACTATTCTCATTGATGGGTTGTGTAAAGCCGGGAGGTTCGATGCTGCGGTCGAAATGTGGCATCGTATGATCGGTCGGGGATTCGTCCCGGACAAAATCGCGTGCACAGCGCTCGTCGTCGGGCTCTGTGTCGGTGGGAAGGTTGAGTTGGCTTATGATCTTATAATTGATGTAATGAAGGGCGGTCGAGCTGAGTTTACTTGTTTGATTTATAACGCGCTAATAAGCGGGTTTTGTAAAGCCGGTAAGATTGACAAGGCGCTGGCAATTAAATCCTTTATGGCGAGGAACGGATGCAAACCAGATTTGGTTACGTATAATATCTTGTTGAATTATTGTTGCGACAAGCTTATGTTGGAGGAGGGAGAGAAGTTGATGAAGAGGATGGAGAGGGATGGATTGCGACGTGACATTTATAGTTATAATCAATTTTTGAAGGGCCTTTGTAAAGCAAAGCAGCCCGATCGTGCTTACAGGCTGATGGTGCACGAGATGCAAGTAAAAGGGTTATGTGATGTTGTGTCATATAATACACTAATGGCAGCATTCTCTGAGGATCGTCGGACTCGAAGGGCTTACAAGCTATTTGAAGAAATGTGTGGGAAGGGAATTGCACCAGATGTTGTTACATTCACGATTCTTATCAATGCTTTCCTTAGAGATGGCAGTTCTGATATTGCAAAAGAACTTCTCGACAAGATGTCAGGGATGAATATTTTTCCTGATCGAATTTTGTATACTACTATTATTGATCACTTCTGTAAGTCCGGTAAAGTTACCATAGCTCAGAACATATTCAATGACATGGTGGAGAAAGGAATTTGGCCAGATGTGGTTTTGTACAATGCTATTATCAATGGACTTTGCAAGTCTACTAGAGTAAACGAAGCAATGCATGTGTATGAGCAAATGCAAGCTAGGGGATGCCATGCTGATGAAGTAACTTATAAGTTGATTATTAGTGGGCTCATTCGTGAAAAGAAGCTCTCCGTTGCTTGTAAAGTATGGGATGAAATGATGGAGAAAGGATTTACACTTGACAGCTCTATTTCTGAGACGCTCATCAGTGCAATCCATTCAGTAGATTCTGCAGGATAAAAGGTTCATGATAGCATGCATCCTTCTCTTCTCTATTTTCAAAATCTCTGGTGCTGTTGCATCATTATGCATTCTTGGTTTTGGTAGAGACTGTTTCAGTTGATAGACTGTTATTACTGGTATAATAATTTTATTTCCACAAATTGTAGAGTTGCTGCATGCAAAGCCCTGGAATACCTCCAAAGTTCATTAGCTATGTCTTTGTAGCTAGCCATTTGACTTTTCTATTCAGATTTTGTCAGATGACATGAAATAAACAGCCTACCAAGGTCATTCTGGGCTAAATTATCTTTCTCAAATACTAATATTACCATTGTGTATGTCGAATGGACAATTTTCTCTTTTTAGGAGAATGGGTAAAAGCTGTAAGATTGGTTTCCTGGACATGCCATTTTCATTGTTCTCTTTTTGCATCTTGTAATGCTTGGGAAATAGGACCTGGTCTTTGTGCATCTAGACCACTAAACCTGAGCACAGGCCTAGCTTTGATTTATGGAGCATCTTCTATGCCCTACATGGTGCCACAGAATCTTATTTTAAATTGTCATTCTAATTTGAATTGTTTATTCTACGATCCCCTCTCCATTCCAATGTAAGATGCCTAGGGACATACGTAATTGCATGCTACTAAGTGACAATTGTAACTGAAATTGAACTACTATAATGGCATTTGGCTACTCTTTACTGTGAGCATGACTTAATATGATTTTTGATCTTTTCAGGTTTAAAAGCTGCTGCATTTCCTTTTTCTTTTACAAAGCCTGGATGAGCACATGATTCTGGCTAGATTTTGGTTTCCAGCCTTTTTTGTAACAATTATGTTGTTGCAAGATGAGATAGCCCCCAGTTTGAGGCTTTAAGCTGTGAGTTTTCTCTAGATATGATTTGATGAAAATAGAGCCATTCATTATGAATATTTTGCAATTGTAGTACTTATATGATCAGACTTGCTTGAGTTGTCATGTCATTCTGCATAACATTGTCCCCAAAGGTTAAACTAATTCCTAACCTAATCATGCAGTAGATGGAACTCTTGCTACATATATGGTGAACAGCTTTACTCATGAGGTGTCTGCTCAAACATAAGTGGCTGTTGTTCAGAATAAAGTGGATTCGAGGTGGTAAGTATATCATTAGATCTTTGCTATTTACTCTTCCACATATCTAGATGACACTTAAAAGTTGATACACATGTGCAAGAGTGCACCATCTCTTATAATCGAACATCTTGTCAGGTGCAAAGCGAGCAGATGATACCGCTCTTAAGTGGGAAAATCCACCCCGAGAAGGTCTGAGGCTTAATATTGATTTGTCGGATGATCTACCTGAAGCATTTCTTTTGCTTGCTTTCAGAGTTATATGCTTTACAGTGGTGGCTTGAAAAATTGGATGCTGGCTTGTTTCAGGAAGAATTTCTTTGTTGTTCTTCCTTTCAGAGACAACCTTGAATTATGGGGAGGGTCTGGACCAACTTTTCAGTTGTTAATTATGATAGAAAAGGATGCTACACGGACGACTGTGGAATTACTGTGCTAGTTCTCTGAAGCAGCTTAGATGTTGAGTCCTTTCTGTTATCCTATTGGCATAATGTGCCTAAAGGAGTAATAATTCCATGAGGCTGCCTTAGCTACTTTAGAGTATTTGGACTGGTTGTTATCGTTTGTAGGATATGGACCTGAAGCTTTCCAGATGAAATAATTGGAAGACAATTTGAAGCTGGTGGAAAGAAGTTGATGACTGACATGAAGCAAGCAGACCATTGAAGTTTCTGAGGACTTCCCTTTACATGTGTAGGAAATGAAGAAAGAGGGAAGAAGGAAATGACTCATGTGCTTCTGGACATATATCGACCAAAGAAAAGATTTGATTGATATGCGAAGGTCTTATGAGATAGATGGATTGCATCATTTCTAAATCTTTCCCAGTTCATTAGAACCCGAAGGAAGCCAGGGCACTTTTGATGGTTGGGCCAAGTGGAGCTCACAGCTGATGTTGCAAGGAAAGTCACAAAAATCCTGAATATGCCGATGGCTGCTGGTTTCATAGGAATTGAAAGGCCGAGCTGAAGTTGCTTGAAGCTGATGACGTGTAGAGTTGGAGAAAGAGACTCAGGATGCCCCCCTCAAGCAAACCAGGAGATCCATGGCTTCCTTGGGGTACCTGAAGGAGTTTATTCTTTTTGCTCGGCACCTGTTATCAGTCCACAAGAAGTAGTAATAATGTTTGGGATTTAGAATAGTTATTCCGAGGTAAGGAGAGCGATTTCTGGTGATCTTGCTAATTTTTTATTGCTGCCAAGGTCGCATGGGATGGGACACTCGGAAGGTTTTTATCACTGTTCTACACTTAGATCGCACAGTATACTGCCGGTCCCTTATAGTACTTTCTTGTTCTTCCTAAACCTTTTCCTTTCTGCTGGCTGCTATTTAAGTCTGCAGAAAAAATTTGGGTAAACAATACGTACTAGCCATGTCTTCGTGCTTAGCATAAATGTAAAGAAACGCTGGTGTTTATGAGATGCTAGAAATCCTTTGATGATTTGAAATTTCTCTTTGCGCATTTCACTCAACAGTACCAATGACGTCGGTAGTCAGTTTCTTTACCAATTCAATCCGCACTCCACAGTTAGCAGGACCTAGTTGCGTGATATTCGTCTAGGTTATTCAGTTCCACTCTCTCTCTCTCTCTCTCGTGTGGAGGAGGAAAATGTTGACCATTACTAAAAAGGCAACATAGTTTTGCTTATGCTTCTAGACATAACACCTCAAGTATCAAAACTTGACCCGGATAGATACTTAAGTGTCAATTTCAAAAGGTATATATTAAAATCGGAGAAGAAACATTTAAGTGCCAAGTGCCAATGGTAAAAAATTTTGGTCAAATTTTTTAAGTGAAATTTTTCAGCGGGTATTTTCAGTGATGTGGCAATTGTTTTAAAAATAATTATCCACATGGACAGGCGAACAACATCACACTATCCGCATTGGCGTGATTAACAAATGACATCATGTTAGTGTATTGAATCAAGCACTGTCTCATGCTCCCCGTGCTTCTCACACTCAATTCTTCATGCTCATTTGCTCTTTTCGCTGATGCTTCATTGTCGCTTGCCGTTCACTCACGGTCACTCGCCGATTGCCGTTGTCACTGAGGTTAAGGTGCTGGTGCAGCACCGACGCCTTGCAACAGATCACCAAGGTGGTGGCTAGCTAAGTAGCAACATGCAACGATGCGACACGATTTGACATATCATATTTAAAAGAATAGAGAATTTCGACAAGTTAGGACACGTATATTAAATGTATATTTTTATATATACATAATAAATTATTATTTTTATAATTTGATTTAAACTCACAAATAAATAAATAATAATAAAGGGTCTGAATTTACATACATTAATCCATCATTTTTAAAAATAATTTATTATTTCAATTTGATAAATGCAACTCTATTGCAATAATCCATAAAATTTGAAGAAAAAAAACAAGCAATTTATACTCTAGACTCGTGTGTTAGGCATGTCGGAAGAGAAGTTAAAAAAACTAGAGAGTGAATTGTATATCATGGGAAGTGAGAATCAAAAGAGAATGAGAAGACCGGTTTTTCTTATTTTCCTATTTATTAATTTTATTATTTTTAAAAAAATTGAAATTTTTAAAAATTGACCTTGTATATCGAAATCACATATCAGAAACTTGCATGTTGGAATGCCAATTAGAATATTGAGAAAGTTGATCACGTATCGGATTTTTCGATACGTGTTGATTAAGTGTCGGAAACATTTATTCTTAAAACACTACTATGTCGGATTTCTAGCTAGTCTTGCCGAAATTAGCATTTGAGTGTCTAATTTTTTTAAAAAGTGATACGTAAGTGTAACTTTTGGAAATTTTGGCACTTTGAGTGTCCACTCGTCTCAAATTTCATCACTTGCAATGTACTTTTTCCTGTTGTGCAAGCCACCTTAGCCCATGTAATTGAGTTTAATGCTCAACATTGGCGCCCCTTACCAGGACAGCGCTTTGGAGGAAAGAGTGAATAGCACCCACGGAAGATTACTTGCCTCCCCTTCTCACTCAGCTTATGCTTTGATTCCTTGCCTTTCCATGAATCCTCCTCCTCCTCTTTTGAACTTACTATCAAATCATCCCTTCTTCCCCATGACTTCAGCACCCAATCCTCATACCCTTCCTCCCTGTCCACACCAGCCATGTCCCACCCCCGGCCTCCTCAAGAATCCAACCCTTATTTTCAGCGGCGGCAGCAGCCTGGATCGCCTCCTCCTGACCAACTTGTCGAGCAGCCATCCCCGGAAGCTCGGTTTCGACCTCCGCCGGCGCGACCACGAGAGCAATCCCGACCCCCTATTCAGCGAACCCCGACTTTCCACCCTCCCTATGCACTCCACCCACGCCCCCAAGGACTTTCTCAGCCACCGACATCTCCGGCGCCGCAACCACCCCCACCACGGCGAGAGAGACCTCGCCACAAAGTTAAGGTAGTTGAACCGCAACCGGCACCTAGTCCTCAAAGCTCTCCGGTGCCACGAGATGAACCACATCAACCATTACACACACGCCCCTCGCCAGTATCTTCTACACCCCCTCAAGAACCTCGGCCACAACCACCACAAGGTCAGCATGACCGGCGAGCGAACCTCATGTTCCCTCCGGCGCGTAAAACGAGGTTCCTGACATGGTGTCTTGCCGCCTTTTGTGCGATCTTCTGGGTCGTCATTATCGTCGGAGGCCTCATAGTCCTCATCATATACCTCGTCTTCCGCCCTCATCTCCCAAAGTTCGAAATCTCCAGCGCCACCCTCAACGCAGCGTACCTCGACATGGACACCCTCTTGAATGCTGACATGACCTTGCTCGCCAACTTCACGAATGCAAACAGGAAGGTCAGAAACGACTTCAGCTACGTGATCCTTGATCTTTACTATGGGGGCAACCCGATTGCAACACAATACATCGAGCCGTTCTCGACCACAAGGTTGGAGTCCCGGCTCGCGAGTGTTCATATGGTCAGTAGCCAGGTGAGGCTTCCATCGAGAGACAACGAGAAGCTCAAGAAGCAGCTTGAGAACAATGGGTTGCTGGGGTTTCAACTCAGGGGGGTGGTTCGGGTCAAATCGAAATTTGGGAGCTTTCTGAGATACTCCTACTGGCTGTACACCCATTGCACTATCACTCTCACCGGACCTCCTACCGGGGTTCTCAAACAAAGCCATTGCCAGACAAAGCGTTGAGCGATCGGACATTTTGAAGTATTCATCATTGTCAGATTTGTGTTTGTTTCCACACATGGTCGACATTTTGTTGTTTGTTTCGTTTGCCTCGGCACTGAGAAATGCTTTTGTTTTCTTTTGCCAAGTTTTCATGCATCTGTTGACATTTAACACATGATTTTCACGCCAATTTCCATTCGTCAATGGGCCTCCAGTGCCCTCTCTTGTCCAAAGAAAGGACGCTGCTTTCAGGTTTTCCTGGTAATACTCATGCAAGCTCAAGATTTCTGAATACAACATGCGTCACTCGTTGAGCTTTCGATAGAAACGTTACTTAAACCTGCAGAACTAAACACAGAAGCCGTACCGGTATCGAGAGCTTAATGATCATGAAACAAACATTTATTTTACTCCCAAATTTACAACATCTCCAGCTGAACTGCCTTCCCAGTCTCATTTCCAAATTGGTTCTCTAGTAATGCAGCTCTGCTTTCATTTACGGAACTGATGATCCTAAGTTTCTTATGAGCAGCGCGTCGAGGCAAAGCTCATTGTCGAAAAAGTGTAAGGGACAAGAAAGAATCGATACAAAATATTGTAAAGATACAAAACTTGCAATCTTGGACAAGGATAAAGCTTCACTTGACAATGGGGTTATCTACAACAGCTCAATTAAGAGGCTCTGGGTGATGGTGGAATATTCTTCCTACTTTTTTCTCTTTCTTGTTTCTTTTTAAAATCTGCTTCTTCATAATTCACTTCCAACAGCAATTTAAGAACCAAATCGATCTCTCTAATCTGTGGAGCAAATAGAATGACATAATGCTCCAGCAGTACATCAGATTGCCAGCAGAGCGGAGCAAACCATATTTTCCTAAAACCTCCTGTAATGATCCCTGGAAAAGAAGGGATGTCTGAGGGCTTCATGGGCGGTTAGCCTTTCAGATGGTTCATACCTAAGAAGACCCTGCACGAGGTCAATTAAATCCCCAGCAGAGTGATCCACGTGCTGCATTATTAGGTTCTGCCAAGTAAAAAGATTGAAAAGAGAACAAGTGAATAGATAGACCAGCAAGTTTATCAAGTCGAAATTGAGAACAATGCTCCCACGGTAGAAATGTCAACTACTAGCTGTGTTGAATAGGACCTTGTCCAAATTGCACCATCTCGGCACAGAAAAACATAGGCCAAAACAGATTGTATTAAATGGCACATGGCAGAGCTCAAATGGCAAATGCACCTGAATATACGAGAAGGGGACTACCTATTTTTAGCCGAGACAGTGATACCCACCTGAAGACGAGGTAATTTTAGAACAGCTCTAATGCTGTCCCGGGATGTTGCCCCTTCTGGCCAGTCCAGTCTTCCCCTTTTAACATACTTCTCAGCATGTCGACTAACCAAATAATACCATCAAAAGAGAAATTGGTGAGAAAGAACACTGACGATTCTCTTTTACAGTCATGAAAAAGAATATGGAAAATGCACGCACTCTGCTCTCTTCAATATATGCTGAGGCAATGATCCTAAGACCCTCTCCATCATGGCCAAGTGCTCTAGATTTTCATGAGTCTGAAACAAAGCTTCCCCCTGTCATCAATTGCCTCCAACATCAGTATTTATTTCCCTCTCACAAACTGAAATCCCTGAGAATAGAGTTTACAAGTACTGCATACCGAGCACAGTTCCACCAGGATACAGCCTACACTCCATATATCACATGGATAACTCCATCCAAGCCCTGCAAAAATGTTATAAGCTTACATAGCTGTCTTATGACAATAGGAATCGCCCTCACGGACAAAATTAACCAGGCGATGACACCGCAGAACTGCTGTTACCAAGAATAACTTCTGGTGCTCGGTAGTGCCTCGTTGATACAATATAGTTGTGACTTCTATGCCCGTAAGCAGTGCTTCCAAAATCAATGACCTTAATAGCACTCGACTTTGGCAACCTCTTATAGTAATTTCCTTCTTTTGGTGATCGAGATGTTGCCTGCATAGCAGATGAGATGCAATTTGAGCCCAAATGATACCAAGAACGGAAGAGCAAAAGGGAAGATTGCATACAATCTAGCATAAGGAAATAAAAAAGCCCAAAGCTAATAAAGGAAGACATACCTTGTAGTCAGGTACTTTCACATAGTCTGCTGATACAAATAGTATGTTCTCAGGCTTTAAATCTGTGTGAATGAGGCGCATATCATGCATAACTGCAACATTTACAACCCAACCAGAATAAGCAACTTTGGCAGATGTTTCCCTTGAAACGGAATTCTATTCCAACCAAAGCCAAACAAGCCTATATATGAGAATAACAAAGACAGATTCAAAGACCCCTAATGAAAAAGATAGTTTGTGCAGCTAAATCTTGCAACAAAGGTGGAAGCTCCAACAATGACAATAGAGACTAAATAAGTAACAACCACAGACATGCTACACACTCCAAAAGCTGTCTGCCAAGTTCCCGGACAAGATCAACTGGAAATGGGCGATAACTGTTTTTCCGAAGAAAATCAAACAAGCTTGGTCCAAGCATTTCAAACACCTGTGAAGACCATTCAATCAGTTGTAAAGTTTTTGCCCCATAGCACATAGATAACTCTACTCATCTAATTAAAATAAACTACTTACAATGCAGATATGGTTACGATAGTCAAATGAGTCCCTTATTTGAACACAACTGCAAAGAATGAACAACCACATTTCTTTTATATCAACCAAAAGCAGCATAAACAATAAAGCAAGATAGCATATGAGGCATGATGCATTCACCGGCTGCCTGTTCTGTCGTATCTCCCAAGCAACTGGAGCACGTCTATTTCTATCATTGCAGCTTCACGATACTTTTTAATGCTTCGCACAACTTTTATGGCAACCATTTCCTTAGCTTCTCTATCCCAGCACTCCAGAACCTGTCCAAAAGTGCCTGCATCCAAAGAAGGTCCATTAGAACATAAATCACTGATGCAAAAGGACCTAATCTAAATGCAACAACTAACCTTCCCCAACTTTCCTGTTGATTTTATCTGCAGTTGCAGGGACAAGAGAGCATTCAGTATTGCAAATACAATATATTGTATAGAAACCATAATCGATATACAACTTGAGACAGAAAATAAAAAAAGACAAAAGAAAGAACAAGATGAAAGAATGAAACTTTTTAATTGCACACTGAAATAGACGAGAGATGAAGGGGGTTCAGCCTAGGGTGAGAGTGCAGAATGAAGAAGTGTTGTCTTTGCTACATTGAAGGACGTGTTTCCAGTCAAACTTCCCTTTTAAGTGTGAAGGTGTGACAAATAAAAAGGAGAAAAAGGGACCAAAAGTCTGTCAATTTCTGAATATTGGGATTTCAGAGGACAATGGTTTTTCCCCTAAGAAAAAATTTGATAAATTTAGTGTGATGTATAGAAATGACAGTTAGAAAATGAAAAGGAACAATCAATTGACTATCAAGCTGATATATATTTGATATGAAAAGGAGGAAACCCCAGTTTGAGTGTAATTACAGCGAGAAGTTAAATTATCTCCAACTGCAAACATGTAATGCCCATCCTTGTCATCATCTCGCCATGGGGGAGAGCCCTTTTGATCCAATCCCCTCACAAAAAGACTAGCATGTTCCTGGAGTACTCTGGGAGGTCCATAGCTTGTCACATTCCCAAGCTCTTGCCCACAAAAAACTCCTGACTGAGCCTACACACAGCGATCCATTCACACTCACACTAAACAAACATGACACTGTAAACCCACCCTTCCCAAAAACATAACCCATCAACATATTGCACCATCAAATATTGATAACAGGAAAAATATACAATCAGTGAGACATACAAAAACTTAAGTCATCTCTTGACCAGCCAAATATTCCTATCTTCCACTATTCCAATCAAATCTATTCCAAAAAGCTACAAACTTAACAAACCAAAGAAAAAGCCTTCAATTATCCCACTGCAAATCTGCATATATCAGTAATTTATACATAAATGCACACCTACACAAACACACGTTCAGAAATTCTTAACCAAGATGATGAATTCAACTCCTCCATTCCAGATCCTTCGACAATATATCTCTGACTCCACGAAACTCACTTTACCATGACAAGATTCAGACTTTCAGACGCGAAATTCATTAGAATCCCAACCCACAATTCCACCACGAACCTTCTACACAGAAAACGCTATCAACCTCACGCAAAGGCCAAAACATCCACGCTCAGCAAGATTCAGGTCTACCCACAGCAAACCCAATATTCAAACATCCCAAAAAAAACCCCCAAGAGAAAGACGAATCCCCCAAGGACACCAAAGAACTCGAATTCATTTCCACCGCCGCATCGAAACTCCACCAGTCAAATTCCTCAAAACCCATTAAAAAAACACAGCAACGAACAAAACCAACCAAGCCAGCAGCTAAAATTCTCCATAAAAAACACGGAAAAGAAACAATCCCTGTACCTTCGGAAGAGGCTCCCAAGCTAACCTCGGCCTCTTCCTGGGACGCCGATCCGAGTGAATGTGGGGGAATTCGGACACGTAGTCCATTTCCATCTAAGAATCCCGGCCTCCCCAAATCGCCTCCAATTCAATCGATCATCATCATCATCATCATCATCATCATCATCATCAGGAGCAGCGTATCCCCTCCGTTCCTCCTCGAACAGATCGAATCCTGCAGAAGCGGAGCGGATTTTGAGCCCCTGTTCCTTGCGCGAGCTCGGCGACCGTCGGATCGGGTCCCTGGAGAGCCGATCTCGTCCGTCGGGCGCGGGCTGAAACTCATCAACTAACCATGGTTAAGGGACCGGGGGCCGGGGGTAGCGTACCTGGGGTTAGGGTCTGGTTAGCATCATTCGGACGGAATGGGGGGCCCAGCTTTGGAATATGCCGAGGGCAATTTTGTCATCTCCCGTGATTAATGACGTCATCGTGTCCCGTGAATGAGGGAATAAAAGGAACGGGGGGATGCGATGACGCCCGTGCTTCGCGAAATTAAATGGACTAAAAAACGTAGCATGTTCCCAGGAAATAATAATAATAATTTCTTCACAGGTTGTCATTGTGAATTAGGAATCTTTAATTACTTAGATTATTCCTTTAAGTACTAAGAAATATTCAAGTGTGCTAATGACACAAGTGATGCGTCGTTTTTGAACTTTAATATATTTAATATTATTTTTGAACTCTTGATAAATGTCCAATCAAGTCTCTAGATTATGTTAAGTTGTTTAATATTGTCATTCTATATTAAACCAAATCAACGCACTATACAAATGTGGCTTTCAATTCGTTAAATATGTTTAATATGATTTCCGAACTATTGGTAAATGTTTAATTGAGCCTCTAAACCATATTAAATGTTTAATGCCGTCTTTCCATCAAACCAAATTAACGTAACATTTAAATGTGACTTCCAGTTTGCTAAGTTTGAATAGTGGACCAGAAAAAATCACGTGTATGATATAATAATTCACACCATCAAATAACGACAAAAATATTAGCATCCCTACTTTTTTTTTTGCCCCTTTTCCAAAGTAGATGGATATGTTGACTCCTCGTTTCTAAATAATTCGACTTAGCATACGATAATTCGCGTCATCAAATAAATGAAAAGCCTTCACTGAACATTTGCTAATAGTTTAAGGACCGTACCGAGCAAATTAAAAGTTTACGAACGTCATTGCTTGTCGGGTTAAAGTTCGGGGCTATTTATATTATTTTTCCCATTAAAAATAAGTATAGATATTGAGCCCATCAAAGCCCATCAAAGCTGAAAGCCCATTTCACACAAAAACTAAAACCCCATCAAAGCCCAAATATAAGACGTTGAGCCCAAAAGCCCACCACCGAAAAGAATCTCCAAACCTGACCAGATAAAAATCAGCCACCCTAGGTTAAAACCGAAGAAAGCAGAAATCCGAAAAAGGCTGAGAGGCGATCGTGGGGGCGAACCAGTAGATCCACCGATTTCGAGGGCGACGAGCCACCGGAGGCCGCCGCCGCCGCCGCCGCCGCCACCGCCGACGGCCAGCGAGGCGGTACTCTTCCCCGGCACCTTCTACATCGTCCGCATCCGGTAGCGGTCCGAGGCGACGGAGGAGGAGGTAGGCCTTCGGTTCTTGCGAAAGTGGGTCTGATTCGTCGATTTCATGTGCGTTCTTCTTGTTTTTTTCGTCTGTCGCGAGACGAGGGAATAGCGGTGGCGACGCTCGCCACGGGAGCGGTTACGGCGTGAGATCTTCGCTGCAACGGCATCCGGTGGCGGTCGCGGAAGCCGCCGCGACTGCTGCGGCGGCTGCTGTTTAACATCTCGCGAGAGGCCGGCGAGTGAGGTGGAGCTGCTGAGCAGTTAGGGTTTGATCTGATGAATGATTGAGCGGGCTGGGGTTCCTCTCGTTTGAAATGAAGATCATAGGACGCTCTTTAAGCTTGATTTTCACGCATGCCGTCCTTGAAAATCTTAAATCACGCATCATGATGATTTTAAATCTCATCCCGAACGTGCTAGCTCAGTGTCGATTTTGAGTCTATCTTGTTGTGCGGTGTGAGGAATGGCCAGCCCTAGAAGAAAGGCTCATGCTTTGATATGGGGCTTCTAATTGTCTTTTGACATGGGATTGAAGATAGAATTGCCATCGACCTTTACTGTATTTTTGGCTCTCTAAGGTGTTCTCTCTCTGATGATTTTCCTTATGGATTACTAGGTAGGAATTTCAAGTGAGGGATGTACAACGGGATAGGTTTACAGACCCCTAGAGGGTCCGGGACGAATGGGTACATCCAGACCAACAGGTTCTTTGTGAAGACGAAGACTGGGAGGGTTGCTGAAACCACCAGGGGGTTTGAGGGAGATCAGGGCACAGCTGGTGTCTCCAAGAAGCCCAACAAGGACATTCTTGAGCATGATCGCAAGCGCCAGATAGAGCTTAAGCTTGTTGTGCTCGAGGACAAGCTGACCGATCAAGGGTACACTGAAGCCGAGATTGCGGAGAAGCTGCAAGAGGCCAGGAGGACTCTAGAAGCTACCTATGCTTCTGAAGCTAGTGGAGGGCCTACTGCCATTGTGGCTGCTGAAAAGAAGTAGGTGTTCTCTCTGTGTGCATGTGCGTGCGTGTGTGTGTGTGTGTGTGTGTGTGAGTGGGTGGTTGTGGGTCCACATGCATGCGTGTCTGAACGCGAATTGACTTTCTGAAAGTTTAAGTCACAAACAATGGATACTCATGTGGAGGATGATCATTCTTTAGGGATGAGTCGGTGTCGGTTGGCATGAAAAAGCTTCCTGATGTTGAATTCCAAAAACCAGCGAGAGGTTCCCCTCTCTTTGCTCTGTCTTAGGGTGAAGTTGCATGCAGGAAGATCGTTTAATGTACATTGTATTGATCAATCTTTAATTTTGAATAACCAGGAATGATGCTGTACCTGCATGAGTTCACTAGTCCTTGTGCAGTCAAACAGTAATTTGTTGTCCGAGTGTCTTGTCTTATCTGTACTCATTTGTAAATGACAGGCTGGTTCAGATACAATCTGTATATTTTATATTTTTCAACATAAGGTCTTACTCAAGGAACCCCTCAAGGAAGTGAGCTTGCCTGTACTGTAGCTAAAAGGCTACGCTGATAACTCATTTCTGGGCCAAGCTTATTACCTTGTTTGAGTAACAAGTTATGCCCCTTGTTCCCTAGAGAAGGGGGAAAACACTTGCTTGAAAAGAACTCTACTGTGGCATGTGGTTATTGTTGTGATTCTTAAGATATGTCTTGGACTGCTTATCAAGGGACTCCTGAATTGATCACTGAATAGGCTCTCTTCAGGACACTTTTTCCCACATTATATTACTCTAGTTCAGAGAATTGCTAATTCTTTTGTTGTCTAATTAGCAAGCAAGCTTTGTAATTTACCTTTTTTCACATTGTGACAACTAACTTCTTGTATAATCATGTGGCTTGATCAGGGTTTCTGATACACAAACACACCAAATTGCTGCAAGAAAAGAGAAGCAGATGGAAACATTCAGAGCTGCTTTGGGTATAGGGTTGACTAAGCAAAATTCTGAGGAAATTGATGATGAACCTAAAGGAGGGCAGAAGTTTTTGCAGCAAGAGATACCTGAACACGCTTTCCTAGATAGAGATTACAGTTCGAAAAAACAGGTGGAAGAAAAATTGAAAGTTGAAAAAGATGATAAGAGAAATAGTGCTAGAGATATGAAGCATAAGAAAGACAATGGCAGAAAAAGAAGACATGATGATTCTTCTGATTCAGATGATACTAGTAAACAGACAAGAGCAACTGAGAAGAAGCATCATCGCAAACATAGCCGGAGAAGTGACTCGGAAAATGATTCTGAGGTAGAAGCTGCTGATAGGAAGCGCAAGAAACAAAAGAGCAAGAGACGTAGGAAGTATAAGTCGGATGAATCTGACTATTCTTCTGACAGTGACGATGTTGGCAAGAGTCGGTCCAAACTGGAATCTCGGAAAAATAAGAAATCTCGGAAGAAGTATGAGTCGAGTGAGGATGATACTTCTGATGAGGGGCTTTCAAAGCGCCAATCAAAGAAGGGTGAGCATCATATCAGAACTGGCAAAGATGAGGACAGTGAGGATGAGTCTGATATTGATCGTAGAAGTGGTTCGGATTCTGAGAATTCTGGAAAATTGGGTAATGACAGAAGAAGGAAAGGTGGCAGGAGGCATGATGAAGACAGTGATTGTGAATCTGATGTAGTCAGTGTGGGAAGGCATAAAAAAGTTGATAAAGTGAGGAAGCAGAGGAGGAATGATACTGACGATGATTCAGATTCTGGGGGAGAGAAGAAATTAGATAAAGCTTGGGGTCGGAGACATGACTCTGATGATGGGGACTCTGATGGCACTTTGGGTGGGAGAAGTGGTAGAAGTGGTAGAATAACAAGAACACAAAAAGCAGTCGATAGAGCACCAGTTTCTTCAGCAGATGACAGTATCAGTGATGATTCTGGTGGGAGTAGCAGTGACACTGATTCTCGCAGCAGCACTGATGTTCGCAGACATGATGATACTGGCAAGAGTATACATTATGATGTTAAGAACATGGCTGCCAATGTGCCTAATCGAGAAGGAAAAGGGTTGAGATCTGGAGATAGAAGTGATGATAGATCAAGGAAGGAAACTCCCAATGAATCACGGGATAAGACTGACAAAAGAAAGAAGGGCAATAGTCTGGATGGTAACACCAGGGATGACCTGCAAGAATCAAAATCTCGGGACATTTTGAGAGAGGGAGAGCACGGCTTGGAACATAGGAAGGATAAAAGATCTGAGTCTGAAGTGAAGACAAGAACATATAAAGATGAGAGAGATCATTTTGTTGATTACTCTCGATCTCGTAGATCTGGAGGAAGGCATGAAGATTGGAATGACATGGGAGGTCGAAGTTATGAAAAAGAGGAGCAGTTACAGGTGAGTGGGAGGAAAGGCAATGATGACATGGGAGGTCGAAGTTATGAAAAAGAGGAGCAGTTACAGGTGAGTGGGAGGAAAGGCAATGATGACTATGAGGGAAAAGAAGAAAGATGGCGGTAGAGATGAAAGGGAGGAAAGAGAAGAAAGGCGGCATGACAGAGATGAAAGAGATGAAAGGGAGCCTGAAGGAAGAGGGCGTGACAGAGATGAAAGGGATCGTGAAGGAAGATGGCGTGACAGAGATGAAAGGGAGGAAAGAGAAGAAAGGCGGCATGACAGAGATGAAAGGGAGCGTGAACGAAGAGGGCGTGATGGAGATAATAGGGATCGTGAAGGAAGACGGCATGACAGAGATGAAAGGGATCATGAAGAAAAGCGGCATGGCAGAGATGAGAGGGAACTTGAAGAGAGATGGCCTGACAGAGATGTGAGGGCACGTGAAGAGAGATGGCCTGAGAGAGATGTGAGGGCACGTGAAGAGATACAGCCTGAGAGAGATGCAAGGGCACGTGAAGAGAGATGGCATGACAGAGATGAGAGAGAGCGTGGTGGAAGAAAGCACATGAGAGATGAAGAGGATAATTATTCTGCAAGGCATGGTAGAGATGAGCGTCCTTCTAAAAGTAGGAGATATGATGCAAGGGAGGAGGAAGGGCGAGAAAATGTAGCTTCTGGAGATAATGATGAAAGGAACAGAAAATATTATGGGGAACTGAAGAACACTCGGAGAGAGGATGAGCAGCGAGGATATAGAGACTATCAGACAGACAGTAAAGTGGTTGTCCCCAAGAGAGGTGATAGATATGATGGTTCCAGGTCCAGTGGGAGGAGGTCAGAGAACGATAGGGGGGAACACCGAAGCAGGCATTGAAACTTGAGATCTTTGCATCTGTGTGGTGAGTTCAGTTCAAGCCTTCCACCTCTCTCTCTCTCTCTCTCTCTCTCTCTCTCTCTCATGTTGTTTTTGAAATTTTTCTGTTCTACCAGAATCTGAGACTTCGCCATCTGAGAGCTGATTCAGACCTGGAGTTGGAAGATCTTCTCGCTGCCAAGTAATGGAATTCCATCACGGAGCAATGTTTACTGTTAGTGTTTGTTGTGTAGATGCTTTTATTGAATATGATCTTGCTTGGTAAAGCTCATTAGCAGGGGGATTGAGCTCTGCATCCTTGTACTCTGCTGGTGTTGAGCTACAAGTATCTAAGTATTTGTACTGATAACATCGAATATGGTTATGTTTACTTCACCTTTCAACTACTGCCATTGTGTATGAAGATTTTGCCGTCTTTGCCGTGATTTTATCTGTCATTATTATGCTTCTTTTCTCCTTGTGACGTAAGTACGATGGAGTCTATTCATGACGAATATGATGGGAGTTCTTCAGTGGGTGATTTCAACAGCTTCCTGATCCTTTTCCTTGTCTTTAGATGAAGACATTTGAACGAAGGGACCATAAAAGTGAATTAATGAGTACACGCTCTGTTATCCTCTTGCCCTGCAACGTCTATTCTCTACGGAGCTAAAATTTAGAGCCCCAAAGTCTGAAAGTCCATGCCATTATATTTTTCTGTAGAGAATGGAAAATGTTCACTAGAGAATCAGCAAACCAGATAGGTTGTACCATGTACTATAGCAAAATTGTGCAGGTTCTTTCGGATGTAATTCTCGAGAAATTAGTGAAGAAATGACATTTTTTTCGAAAATAATCTGCCGAAAAGAACCGAAGAAGTGTCATGGGATTATTTCTAAGCGAATGAGGTTACCTCGGATGCAATTTACCTGGCTCTAGAACAATACAAGCGTAATCAACGAGAGTAAATGGATTTCTCTCAAGATCCTAGGGATATCAACGAGAGTAAGTGGATTTCTCTCAAGATCCTTGGGATTTTAGAGAGATGCGTGACAAATCTTATCCAGATGACACGTGTACTTTATTTTCACTTTATCGTATTAGTGTTACTTTATAATTTTCTACTTATATAAAAAAAATTATTTCCATGATGTATTATCGAGATTATTTCCATGATGTATTATCGAAATTATTTCCATGATGTAAAATCGGTGTGAATTTATTTCCTAATGTTACTTGAAGGATAGGAATAAATCTTGGATAATGTGATAAATTGCTTTTAGGGGATATAAGTATGTTCTCCACTTGCCACTTCAAATGGATCTTATGGATTAGAAAGCTAAACTAATATTAGGACTCATAAGTGTTAAATTATCCCTCTTGATGAGATTTGTAGACTAAAAAAATGGTCCGAAGAAAGGGCTTGTGTTGGGATTGCAAATCTGCACTCAATCTTCACTTTTGACTTTTGCTGGCTCATCGACATTTATGTTTTCATGTGTACTTGAACCATGGGAGGAGCTTCACGTAACGAGTGGTCTGAGGTTGCATTAGTCTCTCCCATTGGATCGTCTTTATGCAATTAAAGCTTCGAAGGTAAGGTAAACTCATCTGGTCGAAAGGAAAAGCATCTTCCGGTCCCATTACCTGCGCAGACCATCACCGATTACAGTAAATCCAATCCCATGACCCAAAGTCCAGACCAGGAAAAAACAATCCTTCTAATCTGTATTTGAATTTACAAGTAAGCAAAAGATGAAAATGTAGCGTTACATTTGACAGCAAATCGCACCGCCCACGGGTTCATTTCGTCGTCCGTCTTAGCTAAAATTCAATTGGAAGAATTGATCCTTGGGGGGGAGCGCCGGGCTGGCACCAGTGTCGCTAAAAATTCTTCACTTGAAACAACGGCTTCGTGAATGTTTCCCTTCGTGAGATCACAATAACTGTAGTTTCAGAGTGTACTATAAGAAGGGTTCGGAAAGCTCCATCTCATTAGAGTTTTGTTGCGGTGTCTCAGATCTTTGAACACCCACAAAGTCCAACCCAAGCCACTGCCAAGGCCAACATACATATCTAGGTCCACTGCGGTTCCTCCTTGCATCTCCCCGCAGGTCGGACTCTTCAAGCTGACGGGTCAATTCCTCTACTCTGTCTCTTAGTCTTGACGCCCTCAGATCCGCCAACCTAAGTGATTTCTCAGCTGCATCTCTTGCTGCCATGGCCGCCGCCGCTGTCTCTTCTTTGAATTTTAGCTTTTTCTCAGACTCCAACATGGCCTGCTTTGCCTCTTGAAGTTCTTGCTTGAGAGCATACAACTGCAGGCATATAAACTCAGTCTGTTATATCAGCGAACAAGAAATTTAACTTGTAATAACAGGAAGTCACAGAAAGCTTGGTGCATCATCATCAAACATTTTGAGGCTAAATTTTCCCCCAGTTCCCAAATCAATTAGAGCTACTATACTCAGCAGATTTAGAAAGTCTCCTCAGGATCTTTAACTTGAAAATGATAGTGTGAAAAGATGTAAATTCACTCAGTTGGCCTGTCTTCAAGAGGTATAGATGATTTTTTTAAAGTTCAGCCAAAAAGGATAGCAAACAATTTGCTATTGGCCCTAGCTATATGCAGGCCCCCACTTTTAATGCAGGTTTTCTGATAATCACAGAGTAGAAAGTTCTACCAGCATTTCTAAGGTTCAGGAGTATTTAATAGAATTAATTTCAATTGGCATAAGTGAGCGGAGATCTCTGATAATGTGCTTTTTTCCCTTAGTATTAGAGACTACCATTCCCCTGCCCTACCTGTATTGACTCGAGCGTTTCATCCAATTTATCTTTATTCCATCAATGACAGTAGCATGCACACCCCTCGTCCATCCAGTCTTTCCCTTATAGTTAACTTTCACAAATAACCATCATCTCTCATTTTATGACAACACTGCCAAAAGCCAAGAAGCACTAATGCTTCTTTTGTTTACAGAAGATCCTGGGACCTAAACTACATGAAAGGAATGCAAGAAACATCCACCGTGCTCACTACTCTGAAAAGGAGCACCATCCATGGTTAATCAACTCACATAGTAGCAGCCCATGCCGAGGAGCTGTTACTTGCCCTGAGAAATTCCTGGGAAATTCAGTGCTCTTCTTTTGAGTTTAGGAAGTTAACAAGCTTAGTATACTATGTAAACTTTCCTGATGATCCATGGTACTTCCTCTACACCTTAACCCTTGGACTTTAAGTCAGTCCTCCAGTGTCTAAAAACCACAATGCTCAACTGCAGAACATATTCAAACAATGTGATTGTGACTAAAATTCTTGTTAACAAAGATGTACTGCTTGTACTCGCAACTTAATAGTACGTTAAGAATAAGAGAACAATGGAGAATTGTCGAATATGGAAATTTGGTATACTTGGCTATTATTTAAGGGGGTGAAAAGGTTGACTAATTTTCTCAGTGAAAGCCTTCATGCTGCAGGCTTACAGTACTTAGTCCTATACCCCTGGGCAAAATATAATGCTTCAACAGTAGAAACTAGCATCAAATACAAAGACACCCAGGTCAGTGGCAACAATTTAGCAGATTTATGCACTACTCTCCATCTATACAAGTGGCTTTGCTATAACATAAGGAGTTCCTGGCCTCAAGAAATTCAGCATCCACTCTCTGAAATTTAATCCATGAAAATACTAATCTCAGGCCACCAATCTGATCACACGAAAGAACATTATTGAGTTCCATCAACCCATAGACCTTGATTTTAAGACCCTAGCACCACTAATTATAGCTAGGATACTATATTGGCTTGGCTACTGTCCTGTACAAGTACTCTTGTCTTCCTGCTGGAAACATTTAACTAGGTTGATATGAGATAGCACATAATATACCTATTAAACACCGACCACTTGAATTCACAAGAAACATATGATCAATGTAGAAAGACCTTGAGTTCCATCAACCCATAGACCTTGATTTTAAGACCCTAGCACCACTGATTATAGCTAGGATACTATATTGGCTTGGCTACTGTCCTGTACAAGTACTCTTGTCTTCCTGCTGGAAACATTTAACTAGGTTGATATGAGAGAGCACATAATATACCTATTAAACACCGACCACTTGAATTCACAAGAAACATATGATCAATGTAGAAAGCAAACCTCTACAGTAAACTCCTTCTCAACAGATTTTCCGGCATCAGCTTCCTGCTCTGCTGCAACTTTCCATCTAGCAATTTCTTCTTCAGCAGTAGCAATATCCATCATAAGCCCTTCAATCTATGGACAAAAGTTATTCAGTTATCATTCAATAAAGTACCATTTTACTAACAACATTGCCTAAGACAAGAATGAGAAACTAGGTAATGGTATTGGACCCCAAAAGACAGAATACACAAGTAGCGCCTCAAAGTAAAAGTAAATAACTCACACTTTCATTTGCCACTCTCTCCTTCTCTTCAAGTTCCTCAATCTGATGCTTTCGAAGATTGAGCTCCTTTGCCTGTGCCTCAATATGCTCTTTAAGTATATTTGACTCTGCCCTTCATCCAGCGAAGCAATAGACAAAAGAGAATAGCAGCTGATTAGCACCTTGTGTGAAAAAAAACACCTCTCCTGCAAGTCTATCTCCCACTCCCTCATGTATCTGACCTAACTAGAAAGCTAAATGAACAGGAAGAACAACAATAGCATAGAGACCCAAAACTTAAGGACTGAACTAAATATGCACAGGAACCAGCATAACTCATGATCAAATTAAGTACTCTAGGTAAGACTGCACTGCCAGCACAACCATGAGGTTTGGTAAACAAATATACCTTAGTTCCTCCACAGAATGTCGAAGTTCCACTATCTCAAGCTGGGACTCCTTAACAATATTTTCCAAAGCACCAGCCTGTATTGTCCATTGAGAAAATTTTTTAGTCAATTAAAAGATACAATGCCACAATAACAATAATTTGTCCATAAGATGAATAGATTCTGACCAAATTGTATATTTCATCCTCCTCTGTCTCCATCTCTTCCCCTTCATGACCACCAAGGCCTACAACTTTTTTATCCCCCGTGTGTTTGCTAAATTTGAAATCAATCCCTGCCTTTCTCAAACCATTTTCTGCAGCCTGAAACAAGTCGCTGGTTCTAGAAGATGAGTCTAATGACATCCTCTTTGACAAAGCGCTTCTGAGCAGTGACCCAATCTGCTCTTTCTCCTTCACCAATCTGTCAACTGTTTCATTCAGACCCTTCACTTTGCGATTCTTCTCCTCCACCAAATCCTGCGTCTTTGAAATAACAATCCCCATTAGATCATGAACTGATTTCATTCCTGCCAGTGAGGCATGTATGCTTTCTCCCACATCGGTATCTTGTGGTAAAAATAATGACTCCGCCAAGTCGGATTGTTCGGAATCACGGGCATCTACAATCCTGATCACATTGCAAGTTCTCTCATGAATCTTCGACACCTGATCCAATTGTTCGATCAGCAATGGCCTCTGCCCCTCAATCCTCGATTCCAAGCTCTTCAACTTATCATCAAATTCAACTACTAAATCTCTTAACTCCGAATTCTCCTTCTCCAGCGAACTTACTTTCTCTGACATCTCCCTTTCGGAGTCCGCAACCTTCGCATCCTTCTCGTTCAACGCTCTCTGCAAACCATCCACGGCATTACTTTTCTTGGCAACCTCATCCCTCAAGCTACTAATCGCCGCTTCAAGCTGCGAAACCTCAATGGCAATCTCATAATTCCTCTGCTCCATCTGTTCTCTCGCTTCATTTCTGGATTTCGCATTCATATCGACCTGTCTAAGGAGCTCCTCAACTATCTCATTAGTCCTCTTAATCACTCCATACGCCACTGCAGGCAATCCCGAGTACTTGTGCGACCTCGGCAATCCTCCGGCAGCGAAATTCTTGAAGTGGCTGAGTTTCGCCGATATCTTCTCGATGCCCGTCACAAGCATATGCGCCGAACTCTCGATCTCCGACCGCAGACCATCCTTCACTTTGAGCGCTTCATCCAATTGCTTCGCCACATCGTCCTTTTGACTCAAGGCCTCATCCTTCACCCGATTGGCCTCGACCAGCTCCGCATCGGCCTCCTCCTTGGCCCTCGAGACCTCTTCCTTCTCGCGCAGGGCGTCGTCCCTCTGCCTCCCCCACTCGTCCCGCTTCTTAATCGCCTCGTGCGCGAGCGCCTTCAGCCGGTTGAACTGCCCCTGCAAGTCGGACTTCGACTTCTCCGTCGCCGCCCGCGCCTGCCTCTCGCGATCGAGCTCCGCCAGGACCTCGCGGAACCGCTCCACCGACACGTCCTCCGGCGGCGGCGGCGGCTCGTTGACGGCGATCGGCACCGGATCGTCCTCCTCCACGTCGCTGAGGACGGCATCGGAGGCGGCGTCCTCCTCGTCGGCGCTCGCCATCGCGGAACCAGGGCCGGCGAATTCCACAGAAAAAGAAGAAGAAGAAGAAGAAGAAGCTACTCAATCGGGTCAATCACACCACGAAAAGCGACGACCGACGGCCGACGACCGTCGACGCGATCGGCGCGGCTGCCGCCGGCGACCTAGGGGCTTCGGATTGCGGGCGGATTCCGCCGCGCGTTCACGGCGGCGATCGGAGACTTCTTTGAGCGAGAGACGATGAATCGCGCCGTGAAGCAAGGGGAAGAAGCAAAGGCTACACCGACCGGTCATCTAACGTTTCGTGCAGATCAAAGAAATTGAGAAGCATGATGATCGTGTGATGGCTGGTGCATTGTAAGTTTGTATGGGCGTACCGTACGATCTCGCCACGTCATGGGTTGGGATTTAGTATTCAGATCCGACGGTTGGGTGGGGGGGAGGCCCCGGGGACATTTCTAGGATCCGGGTTGACTTTCGGAACTGTGTCGAATGATGTCATGGTGGATCGAATCTGATCCGGATCCGGATCCGCCCCCCCAAAGCCACGTCGGAGAGGCCCGGTTGGGCTCGAGCCAGCCCGCCCAACTTGATCGGGTTTGGACTTTGGCGACACGTTAGGCCCGATCTATATAGTTCGAAATGATATACTTGTATGGTCTTTTTTAGCTAACTTTTGTCTGATTCAATTTGATGTCGCCCGACTTAATCTAGAGGTGATCATTGGCTGCTGGCAAGAGGGGGTTTTTTCACGTAAAGAGGCACCGATTTTCATTGATGGATGGATTTGGTTCAAACTTTCAAGTGTGGCGGACAAACTTTTACTTTAAGAACAAATGTGGCTCAAACTTTCAAGAGCACATGAAAGTACTACCTTTACTAAAGAGACAATTTTAGCCACTACTTAGATGGAAAATGAACATTGACTTGGCAAACAATGAGTGCCATGTCATCAAATACTATGACACTCCACGTATGTTATATGCTACAAGTGTCATTTATAATAAGATTTTCCTTCTGTTAATAGCTTGTGGGAATACTACAAGATATTCACAAGGTATCATGTAAGAAAGTCGCATGAATTAAAACATATGCCTTTTTCTTTATACAAACACTTGTGATTATTATCAACAAAAAACATAATCTTGAGAAGGGTTGAGTTGACTAGCACCACTACTCTTGTACTATTCTAAAATGGAGCCACCATGTAATTCAGGGGTTGATGGTCTCTAACATTATCTCGTCTCCTCCACAATTATGTCCAGGGGACTACCCTACAAACTGAAAAATAAGAGATGAGCCAATACCCGGTAAATGAAATCTCTAAATCTAAGGTAGAAGATCGCCTTAATACTTAACATGATGAAAAGCAATATGAGTTTAGTGTCACATAGGATAACCGTCTATCACAAATGCAAAGCGCTCTTTCTTAACTAACACGATGTACCAATGGAAAGCGTTAACCTCAAAACATCAATTCACTCGAGAGCAAGAGGATGGTGTATTATTTTACGATGCACCACTATCACCTAGTGTTTCATCATTATTCACTTGGAATATCTATTCTTGACCAAGATCAATGTTACATAAGATCATCCATTCAAATGCAAGTAGATGGCATGATATTTTATGATACGTGGTTACCATCGATGAGAAAACATGTGAATGTATGCACACACATGATTACATATTACATTCATTATTACTTCTTCTCTTGAACTCTCTAGGGACATCTTGACACGTGAGACATCTAGATCACATGATAGGGCATCTCGACTAGTGAGGCATCCCGGTATACCCTCCGAGGCATCTCGACCTATAGGACATATCGGGTGCGTTTGGATGGGCATTTAGAAAGCCCCTTCACTCCAAATTGAGGTGTTTGGCAACCATTCTTCAAGGGGCTTTCAAGTAAAAGTTGACCCTTGGAAATGCTGAAGGGCTCATTTAATGAAAATAGTAAGTTGCCTATTTTGCCCTCAAAACTTTATTGAAAAACCACTTTTGTCCATTTTGAAAGAAAAAAAAAACCCCAGATCTCGTTCTCTTCCCACCCTTCCATCGCTCTCTTCCTCGTGATGAATGCTTCTCGCTCAACTGCACTCTTCGTTCGACTGTGCTTTTCCTTTGCTCGCTTAAGTACTCATCCTCTGCAGGTTCGTCTCTCCTCTCTCCCCCTTCACGCATGTCGTGCTTCGTGCCGCGGCTGAGTTTGTGCTGCTGAGGCATTGGGTTGGGGGCTGGTAATTTGAGCGACTGGCGTCTTGCTATTTTTGGTAGGGATGTCGCTATGGGATTGGAAGTGTGGTGAGCGGAGGGGCCTTGTTGATGTCAAGCGTAATCGCGTACTTCGTTTTTGCTAAGTAAAAATGCGGGCATATTTATTGAACGTGATCTTTTGTTGCTACTTGCTTTTTGTGCGCTGAAAGTGCGGGCATTTCATTGAACAGAGTTTTCACTTCGATCGTTAATCGGTTCGTGCGGTATTGAGTTGTGCTTGAGTTTCTACTAGTCTTTTAGAGCCTGATTTGTGCATTGTGTTTCTGCTCAACTGGGGCTTGTGCGTGCGATTGGGTAGAACCAAAGCAACACATGAGTGGTGGCTTCTGTTGGTTGGTATTGATCTGTTATCTATCGTTTTCTGAGGATGCAATTGTTGAGCCCATTGATTGTGAATTGAACTTCTTTTGCCTGTCTGGGGACATATAGGAACATCACATAAATGAGAGTTATCTAGACCAAGTTTAAATACAAGTCACAACATGAGAATCAGAATGTGGTAGGCCAATTGGTTAGAAAGCATGATGAACGGGTTAGGATTAGTCGATTCCCTAGTTTGGGTCTCCGTTAGCTTGGAAGTATTATTTTGATGCCATTCGTTATGTGATATGGGAATGTAGTAGCTCTTTATATCTACATGTTTTGGTTCAAACCCCCCTTAACCCGATTTCCCAATAGATCAATGTTTGCTCCCCAACTCGCTGCTCACCATATGTTCGTTGAAATGGCCAAATCAAGTTAGCTTATAGTTTCTTTCCGTTTTTGGGTTCATTGTTTGCTTGGAATGTTTCAATGCCATGTGAGAGCTATTATGCTGGAGCGGAGATCACGTTTATTTCGGTGCGGCGTGAGATCGTCGCGATGCTAATTGCTCAATGTGGCTCCGAGAGATAATGGTAGTCTCGTAGGTCGGCAATCTAGTCGGTGTGATCCTAGAAGTGAAACTCCGATTGATGCTGCCTTTGTTAGAGATGCTCTAGCTGTTGGGAAATCACGAATGTGCTTTTGGTCAATGAAATATATTCTCAGTTTCTGGCATATGCATCGCTGGTTCCATGTCGATTATATATAACCACGCATCTCACGCCTACATTTTTCTATATGTCCTCAAATGTGGAATGTCTGTTGTTGATGGATGCTCAAATCTAGTACTTTGAAGATGCTATGGTGGATGTGTCAATTTGTTGGAATTGGACTGATAAACCAGTCATTTCTTGATATTTCTAGCAATATTTGACAACCAAAGTTTTTGCAATGCTTCTTGCAACATGATAGATTCAAAATTGTTTGGACTGTTTGCACTTTATCACCATTCACCATGCTTGTTGCATATTTTCAGCTTAAAGTTCTAATATATGCACTTTACTGATGTTATTTAAAACCAACCTTTAACAATAAATTTCTTCATCGTATTTCGTTTGATGTGTGGTGTTGCAGCCACATGATTACTATCTACGCTGCACATTTATGTTCCTTAATGTTAGTGTTGGTTTTACTTACTGTTTGGTGATTGAACTAGACCATTTGTTTTTCACTAACATCACAAACCGTCATGGATTGTTGGTATTAGTGAGAGAAAGCTAACTTAAATGGTGAACTAAGTATGAAGTCCACACCACATGTCTCACCTGCATTTGTTTATGTTGCATTTATTAGTAGATGACAAGTTCATCAAAGGAAAAATGCATTTTGGAGCCTTGAAGATGTTGAAACCTTTTGTAAATTGTGCGTTGAACAAATTAACAATGACAATTGTCTTGCAAACAATAAAAGAGATGGATGGATGGTTATAATTAAGAAGTTTGAGGACCTAAGGGGCAAAAAATATGATAAAGGTTAAATGAAGAGTAAGTGGGATAATCTTAAAGAAGATTGGAAAAAATAGAGGACATTAATCCTAAAGGAAACTGGATTAGGATGAGATCAAAAAAAAAAAAAACATACCATTGATGCAAGTGATGAATGGTGGGAGCGGAAAATTCAGGTTTTTTCCCTTCTTCTATTAATTTTTTTTTTAAGTTCATCTTTTTTCTATAAAACTCACGAAAATGTTTATTACAATAGGAAAATCCTAAGGTTAGAGCTTTTAGAATGAAAGGCATACATCCGAATTTTCAAGTTTTATTGGATCGAATGTTTGGAGATACGAAATATGTTTCGAGTTGTTCATTGTTTAGACCCGAAACACGTTAACACTGTTCCAAACAAGCCAACCAAACACAAACACTCAAACACGTCGGCTGAAAAGGAAGTATTACATGGAATCCTGCACAAGGCTTATGTATTGATGAGGATGTTGTGGCCACACAATTTGACATCGGTGGTTCGGCAGGATTTACTGATGATAATATAGAGGACGATGTGGGTGGAAAGACTAGCGAACATTGAAGTGATAAAAGAACATCACAGAGTTCGGTGAGGTAATCTCAAGAAAAGAAACAAAAGAAATTGAATACGTCTGATAAGCTAGCAACGCATATGGAGAGAATTTGTTTAGCTATTGAAAGTAAAAGCTATGCCAAATAGTTTGATTCTTACAAGAAACTCATAGAGACGTTGAAAGTTATACCCCAAAGAAAAGAAAGGTGAAAAAAGAAGAAGAGATTAAGCAAAACCAAGAGTTATATGTTGATTGTGTTTTGGGTTGGGTCGGGTAACAACAAAACCCAACCCGACCCGACCCATTGACACCCCTACGGCTGATAAGCTAGCAACGCATATGGAGAGAATTTTTTGCACTATATTATTTTTCAGAAAAGAAAGATAATAGACAAATCTTTATGAACTTGGATGATGATCATGAAAAAGTCACATGACTCAAGTATAAGTTCGCACAATGTAGGGTTCACTAGGATATTTGCTATTTATATCTTTCATTGCAATGTTATTGTAATGTAATACATATTTGTACTACTCATTTGTATTAGTTGGTGAGACAAATTTATGTTATATTATCAGATTCGTTTCTACTTGGTGTTTTTTTTATTGAATGGAGTTTGCATATATATATATGATAAGTTTTTTTGTTGATGAATGATCTAAATAATTTATTATATCTTTTATTTTAATTTTATTTTGTTACTTTAATTAGTTATGAATGATTCTCCTGAAAGGGAAAACTATGAAAAAGAGGAAGAAAGATATTGACAACTTTGTATAGCTGCACATACCTACGGTATTTATTCGGCAATATATGGTCAAAAAATACTATGCATGACATCGTCATATATGGGAAATGCATGGTTAAAAGAGTTGATGGATGTTGATGCTAATCTTGAAAAGTTTTATCAAATGTTTAGAATGGATAGAACTGTGTTTAGGAATTTAATGAATGATTTAGTGACATGATATGGTTTGCAAGAAACTAGAAATATTGATGTTGTAGAAATGTTAGGATTGTTTTTTCATATTTTAGAACATAATATAAGTAATAGGTTAGCGCAGAGTGCTTTCAACATTCTGGGGAAACATATGTAGGCTATTTAGCTTAGTGTTGGATAAAATATGTGAAATTGGAACAGATTTGATCTAACCATCCGATCGGCAATTCAAGGAAGTTCCAAAGAAGATCAAGAATAATATAAGATTTTTTTTTCACATTTTAAGGTAAGTTATAATTATACAATAGAAAATATGAATTAAATATAAATTAAATAATATTTTTGTTTTTTGTTTTGTTTTAGGACTGCAGTAGAGCTATAAATAGTACTCATATTCCAGTGGTGGTACCTACGAGTGAGCAACTTTGTTTTATTGGTCGAAAAGGAACATCGACACAAAATGTGATGGCTGTGTGTAATTTTAACATGAAATTTACTTATGTTTGGGTCGGTTGAGAGGGAACAACTCATGATAATCGTATCTTTTATGAAGTTATTAGGAGACATGATTTACAATTTTCTCATCATCTGAAAAGTTTGTTAATTAATTGTTTTTATGCATTAATATATGAATGTGTTATATGTTGATTAAATTTACATTTTTTTTTGTGTAGGTAAATATTATTTGGTTGATGATGGATATCCAAATTCCACGGGTTATTTGGGGCCATATAAAGAAATTAGATATCATTTATTTAAGTTTCAATGAGATCCTTGACCGACAAGTTATAAATATGTATTCAACCGTGCTCACTCCTCACTATGATCATCCATTGAGTGAGCTTTTGACATATTGAAGAAGAAGTAGAAGATTTTAAAGAGTATGCCAAATTATCCATATACAAAGCAAGTGGAAATTGTGATAGCAACAATGATTTTGCATAATTATATACGAAGAAATGCCCTGAATGATACACATTTCGCTAGAGTGGATTTGGATCCCAATTTATAGACAACGGATTTTAATAATGTTAGTGAGGAGGGCATTGATGTAGCATCTGATATAACATGTTTACGTGATCAAATAACTATGAATTTAGGAAACAATTAAAGATATTTGTAATTTTTAAGGATAATGCACTTCTTTCCTCAAAGCATATGTTATCATGTTTTTATTGTAATGAAAGCATTCTTCTTGTAATTGAGAAAGAGAATACGTAAATCTTTTTCATTTGATGTTTTTTAGCAAAAAAAGAAATTTTAATTTTAATAAAATTATTTACACAACATCTTTAACATTGTTGTCAAATATAAATTAAAAAAGTTGCAAACTTTATTTTTTTTTAATTTTAAACAAATAAAAGTTAAAATATTTAGATTAATCACCAAAAGAGCTTTGCAAATGTGTTTTCTACTAAACAACATTTCTCTCAAAGTTGATTTTCAAAGAAAAATTTACCAAACAATCTTTGCATTTCCTCCAAATAGCTTTGGGCTATCAGCATTTGCATTAGACTCAAAGCCCCTTGCAAATGTTGAATCAAACGCAGCCGAACTCGTAAGATATCTTGACTCCCACAGAGCATTTAGATCACATAGCAAGACATCTTGACTCCCGATGCATTCCAATACATTTTTGGGGCATCCCAACCTATGGGGTATTTTAACTCTCAAGACATCCCGACACATGTGGGGAATCCATATCATATAGTAAGGCATCTCAACTTACGCAAAGCATCGTCACTCCTATTATATGGGTGACACTATTTACAAATCATAAGACTTTACAAATTTATTCATATGGTATCATGCATACCACATTAATACCACATAATTTCCTATGCATCAATTACACATTCAACACTCATTTACATTATCCACATTTCATACATTACTTCTTTTCATACTTATCATTACCTCATATTTCTCATGATTATATGTGTGAGTGATGATGATCACATGCTTACTTCTATGCATTTCTTATGCAAGCCATAAATGATTACATGCACATAGTGATAATACTTAATGGGTGGATTGATGAAACTTTACAGGTGAATCGGAAGGTAAATTTGGATAATAAGTATTCAAAGGTGAATCTAAATAGTAAATGCTGATACTCGATAGGTGAGTCTAAATAGCAAATGGTGATACGGATCTGATCCGGATCCGGATCCGCCCCCCCAAAGCCACGTCGGAGGCCCAGTTGGGCTCGAGCTAGCCCGCCCAACTTGATCAGGTTCGGACTTTGGCAACACGTTAGGCCCGATCTATATAGTTCGAAATGATATACTGGTCTTTTTAGCTAACTTCTGTCCGATTCAATTTGATGTCGCTCGACTTAATCTAGAGGTGATCATCGGCTGCTAGCAAGAGGGGGTTTTTTCACGTAAAGAGGCACCGATTTTCACTTGATGGATGGATTTGGTTCAAACTTTCAAGTGTGGCCGGCCAACTTTTATCTTAAGGACAAATGCGGCTTAAACTTTCAAGAGCACATGAAAGTATTACCTTTACTAAAGAGACAATTTTAGCCACTACTTAGATGGAAAATGAACATTGACTTGGCAAATAATGAGTGCCATGTCATCAAATACTATGACACTCCACGTATGTTATATGCTACAAGTGTCATTTATAATAAGATTTTCCTTCTGTTAATAGCTTGTGCGAGTACTACAAGATATTCACAACATATCATGTAAGAAAGTTGCATGAATTAAAACATATGCCTTTTTCTTTATACAAACACTTGTGAGTATTATCAACAAAAAACATAGTCTTGAGAAGAGTCGAGTTGACTAGCATCACTACTCTTGTACTATTCTAAAATGGAGCCACCATGTAATTCGGGGATTGATGGTCTCTGACATTATCTCGTCTCCTCCACAATTATGTCCAGGGGACTACCCTACAAACTGAAAAATAAGAGATGAGCCAATACCCGGTAAATGAAATCTCTAAATCTAAGGTAGAAGATCGCCTTAATACTTAACATGATGAAAAGCAATATGAGTTTAGTGTCACATAGGATAACCGTCTATCACAAATGCAAAGCGCTCTTTCTTAACTAACACGATGTACCAATGGAAAGCGTTAACCTCAAAACATCAATTCACTCGAGAGCAAGAGGATGGTGTATTATTTTACGATGCACCACTATCACCTAGTGTTTCATCATTATTCACTTGGAATATCTATTCTTGACCAAGATCAATGTTACATAAGATCATCCATTCAAATGCAAGTAGATGGCATGATATTTTATGATACGTGGTTACCATCGATGAGAAAACATGTGAATGTATGCACACACATGATTACATATTACATTCATTATTACTTCTTCTCTTGAACTCTCTAGGGACATCTTGACACGTGAGACATCTAGATCACATGATAGGGCATCTCGACTAGTGAGGCATCCCGGTATACCCTCCGAGGCATCTCGACCTATAGGACATATCGGGTACGTTTGGATGGGCATTTAGAAAGCCCCTTCACCCCAAATTGAGGTGTTTGGCAACCATTCTTCAAGGGGCTTTCAAGTAAAAGTTGACCCTTGGAAACGCTAAAGGGCTCATTTAATGAAAATAGTAAGTTGCCTATTTTGCCCTCAAAACTTTATTGAAAAACCACTTTTGCCCATTTTGAAAAAAACAAAAAAACCCCAGATCTCATTCTCTTCCCACCCTTCCATCGCTCTCTTCCTCGTGATGATCGCTTCTCGCTCAACTGCACTCTTCGCTCGACTATGCTCTTCGCTCGACTGTGCTTTTCCTTTGCTCGCTCAAGTACTCATCCTCTGCAGGTTCGTCTCTCCTCTCTCCCCCTTCACGAGTGTCGTGCTTTGTGCCGCGGTTGAGTTTGTGCTGATGAGGCATTGGGTTGGGGGCTGGTGATTTGAGCAACTGGCGTCTTGCTATTTTTGGTAGGGATGTCGCTATGGGATTGGAAGTGTGGTGAGCGGAGGGGCCTTGTTGATGTCAAGCGTAATCGCGTACTTCGTTTTTGCTAAGTAAAAATGCGGGCATATTTATTGAACATGACCTTTTGTTGCTACTTGCTTTTTTGTGCGCTGAAAGTGCGGGCATTTCATCGAACAGAGTTTTCACTTCGATCGTTAATCGGTTCGTGCGTTATTGAGTTGTGCTTGAGTTGCTACTAGTCTTTTAGAGCCTGATTTGTGCATTGTGTTTCTGCTCAACTGGGGCTTGTGCGTGCAATTGGGTAGAACCAAAGCAACACATGAGTGGTGGCTTATGTTGGTTGGTCGTATTGATCTGTTATCTATCGTTTTCTGAGGATACAATTGTTGAGCCCATTGATTGTAAATTGAACTTCTTTTGCCTGTCTGGGGACATATAGGAACATCACATAAATGAGAGTTATCTAGACCAAGTTTAAATACAGGTCACAACATGGGAATCAGAATGTGGTAGGCCAATTGGTTAGAAAGCATGATGAACTGGTTAGGATTAGTCGATTCCCTAGTTTGGGTCTCAGTTAGCTTGGAAGTATTATTTTGATGCCATTCGTTATGTGATATGGGAATGTAGTAGCTCTTTATATCTACATGTTTTGGTTCAAACCTCCCTTAACCCGATTTCCCAATAGATCAATGTTTGCTCCCCAACTCGCTGCTCACCATGTGTTCGTTGAAATAACCAAATCAAGTTAGCGTATAGTTTCTTTCCGTTTCTGGGTTCATTGTTTGCTTGGAGTCTTATGTTTTAATGCCATGTGAGAGCTATTATGCTGGAGCAGAGATCACGTTTGTTTCGGTGCGGCGTGAGATCGTCGAGATGCTAATTGCTCAATGTGGCTCCGAGAGATAATGGTAGTCTCGTAGGTCGGCAATCTAGTCGGTGTGATCCTAGAAGTGAAACTCCGATCGATGCTGCCTTTGTTAGAGATGCTCTAGCTGTTGGGAAATCACGAATGTGCTTTTGGTCAATGAAATATATTCTCGTTTCGGCATATGCATCGCTGGTTCCATGTCGATTATATATAACCACGCATCTCACGCCTACATTTTTCTATATGTCCTCAAATGTGGAATGTCTGTTGTTGATGGATGCTCAAATCTAGTAGTCTGAAGATGCTATGGTGGATGTGTCAGTTTGTCGGAGTTGGACTGATAAACCAGTCATTTCTTGATATTTCTAGCAATATTTGACAACCAAAGTTTTTGCAATGCTTCTTGCAACATGCTTCAAATTTATCATTTTCACTTACAACATGTCACCACATCTTAGAAAACCGATCGAATACATTTTAAGTATGAATGAAATCAATAAGATAAATCTAATAATCACAACACATTCACACTATTATTGCATGCCAAGACCACACAAAATAACCGACCAAGATAAAAGCACTAAATGGATCAACTCAACTTATAGCCTAAGGTTTTCACTTATCTTGAAAATGACTTCAGATTCATAATTTAAGTCACTTTCAACAGAATAAACACAATTGAAACCAACAAAATTTGATTTTAAAACGACAAAATATGTTGTTAGAAAGTAGTGTAAAATCATGATTTGCCATGTTCGAACTAGATAGAATCTTGATATTTCAAGTGTGGGACCTCCTTTTCTACTCTTCAGTTTTGAAAACAGAAGATTGGAGAAATGAGTTAGTTACAGTAAGTATTTTGATCCTTGGATCTCGAGTATTTTCAAGGATCCCTCTACACGGCCAAAAAGTTATAAGAGATGAAAGGTATTAACCATGGTTTAAGTTATAATGAGCTTGGGGTGAAAAATGCTAAGCGTTCCAATGAATGTGCTTCAAGTAACCCCTATAAGGCTAGCTTGAACACAAATGGCCCAATGAAATTCGTCACAAGAAAATATCTTGATGGATATGAAGATGAGCCCCTTTCATTCTGCCAAGTATGTGCATGAATTACCAATACATTAATGATCTAAAGTGAAATTGATGATATCATGGATGATGTCAAAGCTACCAGTTTCAATGTCTCAAAATAAAGCATGAGTATAAAATTTTTGGTAAAGAAAAGAGACATAGCGTGCCAAATAAAGAGATATAGGAATTTAGGAAATCTATATTCATTCTGAATATTTGATTATCAACGTTGGTGCATCTAAAAATATTTTGAATCCACCAAAATCGTCGATGAAAGATATTAAAAATTAGGAAAAATCTTAATTCTATAAATTTGAATCTTGAATATTATCAAATATGAATTTTAGAACATACTGCCCCTTTTCTACAAATAATATGGCAGCAAGTAAAGTATCATTTATGATATTATAAAAGAGAGCATATGAAATCTTATGCATTATAACCACCTATGCAAATATGAAGTTTCTAGTTTGATATTGGCATTAGTGCTTATCGGAGGAATAGGGCATTAGGATGGCATACCGTGGAATCCTCGAAGAAGTTAAAAGACGAGAAGGGCATACCGTGGAATCCTTGAAGAAGTTAAAAGACGAGAAGGGCATATAATCCTGGGAAACCTTTGCAAGTGATGCTTAAGATAGAGTCTTTTCTTCAAGATGAAAGTAAACATGAAATAGAAAAAAATGGGAGTGAATATAAACCTGTTAAATAGGTGGGTTGGTTGGATCAAGTCATAATTGGTCTAATGCAAATTGTCCGTTTAGTTCATTTCTAACTCATTTATTGTAATGTAAATTTCTTCACTCATATCCAATCCAATTTGACCAATTTAACGAATCTGGAAAATCTTATTTCTTATGATTTTTTTAAAAATTATATTGCTAAAATAATTTCATGTAATTCAGATTTAGTGGACAATTTATATATATATATATTTATATATATATATATATTTTTTAAATTAACGCTATGTTTGTTTCTTGGATATTTTCCAAGAAAAAAAAAAAATATTTTCTAATGTTTGCCTGAAATCGGAAAATAAATTGAATTCAATTTTTTAATTTTCTTTTCCCTTTTTCTTCTGCCAATTGTCGGCCATGGCGAAGGTCAGCTATAGCTAGCTATCAGCCACAGGCGAGCTGGCTCCACCTCACTAGATTTGGCGAGGTCGAGCTTGCCTGAGGCCGACGCGCTTAAGGCTTTCTAGCGCTAGACATTGATGAGGCCTCGGCCTCGCCCGATTGGTGACCTTGACCTCACTCAAGGCTAGTGACTCGTCCCTCGCCTGGCTGACCACAGGCCGAGGAAGATGGAAGAAGGAAAAGGGAAGAAGAAAGAAATAAGGCTAAAGAGGGAGAGTGTGTGTGTGAGCCTTGGGTTGTAAACCTATTTATTTTAGGCTTTAAATTTTTGAACCTATTTAAAGAAGGCTCTTCAAAATTGAAGTGACTCACATATGACCCATTTATGTTTAAGACCCATTTTGATAGGTCTACTTACTGTGGCCGAAAACAATCAGTAAACATGTCATTAATAAGAATTTTAAGAGAGTTTAGAGGCTTTTTTTTTTTTTTTTTGGCGGGGGGGTTGGTCCTCAAGCCTCATGGTGCGTGCCTCCCACCTAAGGAAACAAAAAAAAAGCTAGAAGTTTCGGGGTACTCCTTTCTTAAGTGAGTCCGACTATTTGGAATCAGCTTTTCTTAGAACTGCCACACTTGCCTTAGCTGCACTTGCAAGACCTAGAGCGTACTCCTAAAATTGAAGGGCACGACCCATAGGATAAAGGGCACGTCACCCTTACTGGGAAGCACACTTCCCTTCAAGATAAAGGGGCATGCCTGTTTGGATAAAGGGAATGCCTCCTACGGCATGAGGGCATGCCTTTTTAATTGAAGGGCACGCACCTATCGGTTGGGTGCATACTCTTTGCATAAAGATGTGCTTTCTTTGAACTAAGAGTCGGCTCGCTTGGGTTGATGGAGGGCTTAATCGATTATATTGTCTTTGGCCAGTCTATCTAACAATTGGTTAAAGTCCTGACTTAATCTTTTGGTTAGAACTCATAACTTTATTAGTCAAAGTCCAGGTGTTAATAAATAAAGTTTGTAAGAAATTGCTTGAGATTGTGTCAAAGTCACAATCAATGTGTAGGTCTTGACGGTGTAGCATTTGCCCGACGCCTTGCTGCCACTGGCCTCACCAATCCGTGTGCCACATTTTTATTCTTTAGAAAATTTTACCAACATTTGACGGTATATATGTTTTTCTAGGGAAACTTCATCAACCTAATTTTACTTTAATGAAAAATCTGGAAGAAATTATCTAGAGTTGGTCGTCGCCTTTTTGGAAAGGAGCCAAAAGAACATTTTATACTAACAAGTTGCAATCTGTTCCGTCATAAATATAATTGACATGATTTTTAATAATACAAAAATCTTGTGACGGCATTTTTATGATATCATCACTTGATAAGATCGGACAATTTTGAATAAAAAGTATGATATCTTGAGAATTGACCATTGAATTAGAAAAAGTCGGATATTTTTCAAAAAAAATCTTGCCAAATATTATTTTCCATCATATCTTCAAATTGAATCTCATCGAGATTTTGGAATTGGATATACAATCAAATTTTCAAAAATCTTAAGTAAGAGTACAAAACTACCTAAAAGGTCAATTCAAATGGGCAAAAATATGGTCAAATTCCTAATCTGGATGAATATAACTCTTAAGGAAACTGGCAAGAGATAAGTTCCAGAATCGGAAAAAAAAAAAAAAACCGACAATATTATTTGCATGATTTGGTCAATTTCAAATTACATCCGACACATGCGAACTTGACCGTGTAAGCGAAACAATATGTGGATTGCATACAATATAAGAAGCCTTGTTTCAAGTGGGGTATTTTATGTGCCATGTGGTACCACATTACCTGCTTTCTCTTAGAGATGCAATAATCTATTGAAGCCTGTAATGCCACTTAAGCTTGAAGTTACTAAGCGACAGGCAAATTTCTTTAGAGATAGAGCTGAGAAAAGGGTTGAACATACACTTTTAGACGTTCCTAAGCAGCAATGTCTTATGAAGTTGTTGAGAGGGTAAAAAACACTTGATTGGCTCGTCCTTTTTCGGGAAGAAAGAGATTAAAAATGCCATAAATTGTATACTGTGTTCACTTTAGTATAAAGCCAAACTACTCTTCTGCTCTCCGTGGTTCTTTAGTAAGTCAACATGCATTTTAGGGAATTCCAATTGATGGCCGCAAGAGAGAGAAAATGATTTCTCACACTATTTGACATGCCGAGCAGCATACATTTTCAAAGATTATACAATCTTTATTTATTTCGTTATCTTTTGTATTTTAGAAATTATGTTAGGAATTAGGTGATACGGGATTTGAGTTGTTGTCCATTTTGATATTTCAGATTTAGTAGGTTAGAATTTTTTAGTGGATACTTCAAAATGGACTGTACATGATAGTTAATATCTAGAATCTCGATTGCTGCCGTACCATCACGGATTTTAGGGAATTTCAGTTGGCCAAAAAAGAAAAAATTGATTCTGACCCGGAGACAACATTTTTTTAAATTTCAATTTTCATTTTTTCCCTTATCTTTCTTTTTTGAAGATGATTTCTTGCGGTTTTGATATATCAGATTTAGTAGGTTAGAATTTCTTAGTGGATACTTCAAAATGGACTGTACATGATAGTTAATATCTAGAATCTCGATTGTTGCCGTACCATCACGGATTTTAGGGAGTTTCAGTTGGCCAAAAAAAAAAAAAAAAGTTGATTCTGACCCGGAGAGAACATTTTTGAAAATTTCAATTTTCATTTTTTCCCTTATCTTTCTATTTTGAAGATGATTTCTTGCGATTTTGAGTAGTTACTCATATGCATATTTAAGATCTACTGGGTTAGATTTCCTTATTAGTTTATTTATCTTTTCCCATTTTAAAATTCGAATTTCTCTAGGTTCTATAAGTTTGCTCGTGTCTCCCCATTTCTGCTGCGTCGCCATTGTCAGGGAGTTCCGCAGTATTGCGGATGGCGAAGAGAATGACCCAAGAGTCGGACAGGATCAGCGAGTTACCGAAGCACATAGCGGAAGAAATCCTGTCGCGCTTGCCAATTAAGCAGGCTGGGAGGACTAGTGTTTTGTCGAGAAAGTGGAGGCACAAATGGCGCTCTCTTCCACGTCTCGTGTTTGATGATCAATGTGCCAGGAAGTGTGTCTATGGACAACCTTTGCAAAACGTGGTGAAGATAATTGACAGGGTCCTCTTGCTTCATACTGGCCCGATACAAACGTTCGTGCTCAATGACAAGGGATTTTCGGCCATCCGTGACATTGACCACTGGATCCTTCGTCTGTCCGAAGTCTCCATCAAACAGATCGAACTCTGCATCTATACCCCGCAGAAATACAAGCTTCCCAGCTGCTTGTTCAATTGTCGGGACTTGACTCGTTTGAAGCTCTTCGGATGTTCGGCGATTATCCCATCCTCGTTTGAAGGTTTCAAGAACTTGGACACTTTGTATCTTCAGCGTGTTGAGCTGCCTCCCAATGGAATTGAGTTTCTGATGTCTCGCTGCCCCCTTTTGAAACATTTGACTCTGAAAAATCTAGAGGGGATCACGCGAGTTAGTGTCGAAGCAGCTCACAACCTCGAGTCAGTTAACGTTGGAGGAGCTTTTCTGGATGTCGCGTTCGGTGTTAGGAACCATTTGAAGTCGGTCACGGTAGGATTCGATGATGTTATTGCAAATGGACAGGGATCTGACAATGCCAACTCAAGCAATTTGCAGAAATTCTTCCGAGATGTTCCCAATATTCAGATTCTCAAGATCGGGAATTATACATTGAAGGTACATTTTAAGCGCGTCCTGAAATTTGTTAGGACTTTTTTAACTACTTACTTTTGGGATGAAAATACGTCTTTCTATTTCTAACTACACTTGATTTTGGCTTGCAGTACTGGGCTCATGAAAATGTCCCGCCGACACTCCCTCGTGCACTTGTTCATCTGAACTACCTCTCCACATGCATAGACTTCAATAGTAAAGAGCAGATTTTGACTGTCATGTGCTTGATCAGAAGTTCTCCTCAATTGAGAAATGCAGTGTTCCAGGTGAGTGATTTAGATTTTGTTTTTTTGAAACTACTGTCACAAATCTTTTCCCACATTTTTTTTTTATTACTCAGCAACAACCAATCTTCATTGTACTCACTTACTAAGTTTTATTCTATAACATATCATAACGAAACAAATTGAATATCTTTTTATCTGGAGAATTATTTCATTATCTAAAGAAAGATATATGGGTATCATAATGATTTTTACTTCTATCAAATTGTTTTAGAATATGTGTCAGATATAATTTAATTCAATTCGATTTTCGGTGATTAGGATGTTATGCTATTAATCATTGAGTTTGATGATCTATACTTAGTCATCAAATGATCAAATGACCAAATTAAGTTCCCTCCCTACACGACTCTATATTAAAGTTGCTCTTTGATCATTATAGATACAGAATAGTCCCAAGAAACAGCAGACTACAGGGATCGCGACAATGGCCGACTTTTGGAAAGACCACCACCACCAATCGTGCAGCCTGGAACAATTACGAGTCGTATCAATGAGGAATATTTTTGGCACCGAGCCAGAGCTGGAATTCATAAAGTTTTTGCTTACTAGTTTGCTGAACCTACAAAAAATGATCATCTGGCCTAACGACAGGACTGTAGAAGTCAAGTTGCTCAGGGAGTTGGTGCGGTTCCGGCGAGTCTCTGCACAAGCGGAGGTGATCATTCTCAACCCACAAAAATCGCATTGCAAATTGTGTTATTAACAGTCCTTGCAATCGTTACATAATTTGTGTCACTCATAGAAATGAGAATACTCTTTCGTTCATCTTGAGTTAGTCTCTTGTAAGGAGTTTCTCATTCCAAATATGTTTTTTTTTTTTTTTTGAACGGTTTGCAACTTTCATTATCATTTGGAAGCAAAATGGTTGCTTTGCTTATGGCCCTGATCGGCCCTCTGGCATTTTGCGGGGACCTTCATCGTATGAGTCTTCATAGATTTTCTTCTGGGTTGGGCCAGAACGTATCCATGTACTACATTTTCCACATTCTCAAATTAAAAAAAAAAAAAAATGAAATTAGGGAGAAAGATGGGCCATGAAAAGTAGTCTTTTGATTTTATAAGACTTCACTCCATTACTTATTCGAAGATAAATGCTACTTTCCTGCACAACGGCCTCTATAGTTATTTTGAATAGTCCACCGTTAGCCCCTTTTGTTATTTTGGTCGGCTGGAATGATGAGTTGGATGTGCGAAGACACATGTCTGAGTTATGATTTGTTCAAATTTCTTATGTGCTGGCTGAAATGATTAGCTGGAGAAGGAGATCTGTTGCTTCAGGAATATAGAATGAATTATAAATTCGGGACGCCAGGAGGGAGGTAGAGATGGGGTGACATGCAAGGAAAGAAGAAAAAATAGTTTGAACTTTGTGGTGTAATTAGGTTCTTAACAAATCACTGGGTTTATTTCAGTGGCCACATTTCCACATAAGAAAGAAAAGATAAGGGATTCAAATCCCTACTTTCTTGGGGATTGAAATGTGGACGAGTGTATATTTCGACTCTCACGCCCTGCAATGAAACATGGCAAAAGTTTGAAAGTGTAAAAATTTGAGAATGAGAATTAGTATATGAGTAGAGTAGAATCGATAAAAAAAAAAAAGAAGATAATTCTTAGCAAAAAAATTATGTCACTAGCACAACCTAAGGACAAACAATGAACCATTTTAAAAAGCATGTGAACAATTTTGAAAAAAAAAAAAATGTGGATGGACAATTTTTAATTTCAAACAAAAAATACTCAATGAAATCTGGGCGACTCCCTTCGAAGACCTAGGGTTTCAAATTGCGAGATAAACTAGCAATGAGCGAATTTCACTGTATGCCCATGGTGGGATCGATTTTTTTTTTTTTTTTTTTTTGTGAGAAATGATGATTAGTGCTGCGAAGAAGGAAGAAGCAAGGCTACCAAATGGTCATACTCGTCTATGTGTTTTGTCGAATTAAGATATAGAAAAAATAATGATCATGAGATGGCTAGTGTATCGAAGTTATATGAACATACCGTCTAATTTCGCCACGTTATAGGTTGGGATTTGGTAGTCTGATCCAACGGATAAGTGGGTGGAGGCCTCAGGGACTTTTGGAACAATGGCAAATGATGTTTTAGGGAATCAAATTTGATCCGCCCAAAGCTCATTTGGAGGCCTAGTTGGGCTTGAGGCAATCCCCCAACTCAATTTGGCTCAGACTTCGACAACATGTTAGGCCCAACACTATATAGTTCATTAGGATATACTTACATAGTCTTTTAGCTAATTTTGTCAAATTCAATTCGATTTCATCCCTATTTAATCTAGAGATGATCATTGGCTACTAACTAGATGGGTTTTTCTACCAAAAAAAAAAAGGCACTGGTTTTCACTTGATGGGCGAATTTGATTCTAAATTTCAAGTGTCATAGAATGCACTAACTTTTACCTAGGGATAAATGTGGCTCAAACTTTCGAGAGCACATAAATTGTATTAACTTTTACCTAGGAGACCATTTTAGCCATTGCTTAAATAGACAACGAACATGGACTTGTCGAATGACAAGTGCCATGTCAACAGATATCACTTCCATAGCCAATCGAAATGATGTCTTTTTTGAGTTGAATGGCAATGAGAAATAGAAGGGGATATCCAAATTGGGTTGGGGATTTTTCACAAAGTGCACATTCACCAAATGTACCCCAATTTCCCACCTACACTTTCATTTCACGAAGAAAACTAACCCTAAATTTTAATTCGCGTAGCCCGTGTTCCCTCCCTCCTCTCATTTGAAACCTCATTAATTGGCTCAAAACGACATCGTGTTACTTTGTTTAGTGACTGTAATATCATTTCAACGACTCTGGTTCATCCTCAATTCAGTTGGAGACGATGATGTTTTCTTTCATATGCAAAAGACGCTGTCCTTCGTTAATTGACCCGACTCACCTTGCTATGTCAGTATCCCTTGTCACCTGATATGCCACATCTACACGTTTTAATAGAAATTGTAATGGTGGCAAAAATTGCCCCTTACATAAAAATTTGTGCCGTCTCATGAGGCCCTTGAATGTTTGTGTTGAAATTATATCCTCGACGAAAATTTGGGTTCAATTTGTCTCACTAGTGAAAGTTGGTGCCTTTTCATGCGTCACATACAAATTAGGGTAATGATAGACCACATAGTTAAAGGTCAAACCTCAATCAACATCAATCCGAGTCTTGATCCCAAACTTAATTTGTTTCCCCAACCTGTCCATCATCAAATATTTGGATCGAATCAGGCCCCATAACTAAGGTAGTCTCTTCTCATATTTGCCAAAAAATGCTCTTTGAACCCATTTGACCAGAGCAGATGCAAATGACACATTTAATCACATACTGTTTAGCAATCTTGCTTCATAGTTGCGTTTCTTTTTGCACGTGTGACAAGTTCCATGTGAAATGCCTGTGAAGGATCCTTTCTCGTTGTACCGGGTTGTAATACCAAATACCACTTAGAGGTGATCGGTTCCCGGTTCGGTCCGGTTCCAAGGTGGAAACGGGAACCGGACCGGGAGAATCGGTTCCGGTTGGGTCCAAAAGAATTGGCACTTTCTTTTTTCACTAAAGAATTACCATTCACTAAAGAATAATTATGCTCCGGACCGATCAATCAAATTCGGTTTCCAAGCAATCTAATAAAACTACTCACACATGTTTCCACGTGCAAAATATTCAAACTTCATTTATGTGAATATCAATCATAGTATATGTGTTTCATGCTTAATTTTAAGCATAAAACCCATGAACAACGTGATTAAAGGTTGTGCTTGGCTTAGGTTTTATAGACAATCTCTCTTATATACTTTGAATGTTTAGTCGATATGAGACTTTTTAAGGCTTGAAGTGCCTTGTCGTTTGCAAGTGAGGGGAGCAAGAGAGAGAGTGTGAGCATGAGGAGAGTTTTTTCTATAAATAAAAAGTAACAACAAGAGTTTTGGTAGTCTCTTGGCCACATAAGAGGTTGTTACCTAAATTGCAATTTCGATTGCAAAAGTTTCATATATAATATTCATATATTATATGTGTTTATATATTATATGAATATAAATTATATATAAAAAAATTTGGTCCGGTCCGGTCGGTCCGGTTCCCACCTTGGAACCGGGAACCGGATCAACAGGCCGCCGGTTCCAAGATTAGGAACCAGGAACCGGACCGCCGACCATGGGAACCGCCCAAAACCGACCAGTCCGGTCCGGTTTGGTCCGGTCCCGGTTCGGGCGGTTTCCGTTGCACACCCCTAATACCACTCAAGGCTCAAGTTTCTGTCCCTAACCACCACAAACACAAGAAATGACAAAGGGCTACATCTATTTAGGTGTCGAAAACTGAAAATTCAAAATTTAATGAGATTGAGCTTGTTTGACAGTCTTAATTTGCATCTACTTGATAGACTCAATTAAGTTCAAAATTTACTTAGGATTTGTTTGATAAAACTTAAAAATTAAGTGCTGCAAGTGTAAGCGCTGAAGTTTAAGTACCGATTCTTTTAAGCGTCCTAAGAAGAAACAAAAAGTTGCTCGATGATAATGGAAACTTAATAACTAAAATTTTTTCAATTTCCTACCAAAGATAGAAAAAGACCATGCATTATCATCGCCAAGATGTTGGAGATATATTGACAGTATGGCTAGTATTATGAAAAAAAAAGGTGAAAAAATGTATAGGATTGTAAGCTTCCCTTGATTGTGGAATTGTAAAATAGACAAAAAAACGTTTAGGTCACCAATTTCTCCAAAAGCGAAATAAGATGCGGAGTAGCTCATAAATCTGCGTATTGTTAAATGGATTAGGGACAAACAACTCAAAGGATGAATTTGTTGTCCAAAGAAACTTGACCTTTTTCGCATGGAAGTGTTGGATAGTGTGTGGAACGTGCATTGATTTTGTGAAACAATCATATGCGTATACAGAATCAGTTACCAACATAATATAAAGGATCTTAAGGGGTAAAAGAAATAAGAAGCATAATAACGGTGGTTGGCTTATTGACTTGGCCTATTCCACTTTCCTAATTATAGCAGCTCAAATCAAGGGTGGAATTTCATTAAGTAATGTTACAAAATGTCTTATGATACTTCTTTCTACTTGTAACTCTTTGTAAGAATACAAATAATCCTCACCACACTTAACACTCTCTTTTCTGATTACAAACAGTTAGAATTCTACAAAGACATACGATATGATTTACACCGACTTCTACACATAAAAACAATAAGAAGATGAACGCTTGGAGTATAGACTAGCTTTTTTCCCCTCAACTCTCTTACTCCGGTTGGATTTTTTAAAAAAAGAATATGGATAAATACTATTTCCAATTGTATCCTCTAATTGAATCTCAACGAGATTTTGGTATCCGGTCAGATACGGTCAAATTTTCAGAAATCCTAATTTAGACTACAAAATTACTTAGAAGATCAATTCAAACGGACAAAAATATAATCAAATTCCTAATCTAGACGAATATAACTCTGAAGAAACTCGATGGCAAGAGATAAGCTCCAAAATTTTAAAAAGATACCAACAATATCATTCACATCACAGATAAATTTCAAATTACACTCGACACATGTGAAATTGCCTGTGTAAACAAAACATCACACCGATATTTTACAAGATAAGAATCCTTGCGTCAATTGGGTATTTTAGGTAGCATGTGGTATCACGTCAACTGCTTCTTTGAGAGATACAATAATCTTATTGAAGCGTAATGCCGCTTGAGTTTGATGTGACTAAGCAAACACGATAGGAAAAATTTCTTTAGAGATAATGTCAATCGTGATGCCTTTCTTTTTCTGTGGGTTTTTCTCTCGAACATGAAAACCGTCTGCACTGTTTCAAAAGTTCTCCATTCACCCAACCGATTGTAACGCATTTCAAAAGGCAATAGAGCTGAGAAAAGGGTTGAGCACCCGCTTTTACACGTTTCTAGGCAGAGGAGTTTTAAGTTGTCGGGAGGATCAAAAGACCTGATTGGCTCTCGGCTCTTTTTTTTTTTTTTTTTTTGGTGTTATGAAGCCAAACTCCTCTTCTGCTTTCCTTGTGTTTTCCAAGATCACACTGTTTATCTCTCGAGTTTGAACCCGTGAATCAAATCCTATCCAAGATAAATTAAAGGAAAAATATGAAAGCTTAAAATAGTTGTGGATGTGCACAAGATTTCCTATTTGGTGTTGAGTTCCGAAGTGAATATTTGGACCCTAAGTTGCCGATATGATAAGTCCAATAAAAGTCGAGGATTTGTAGATTGCGGAAATCAATTCCCGTATATTGTTCGTTCAAGATAACAACCAAATGGGAAAAAGTATAGTGTTGACTTTGACCTGCACCTTGATTGGGATTAACGTGTGTCGGGCAAGGTAGGAAATAGAACCCTATAAGAAGTCGGGAAAAGAATAATAAGGGCCTCACTTATACATATACACACAGAGACTTGTGACCGTGGGGAGATGAGTTGATCACGAAGAGGTCTTGAAGCGCCTTGTGAGGGCTTGGTGTTCCTCCGTTGTTGATGTGAAGGCTTCTTGAAGCATCGTTTTCAAGTGAGTTTTTGACGCGGGTTATCTCGTTGGTTTCATTCGTACAATTACACCAAGAAAAATTTGTGTTTGTAGTCAATTAAATCTTGTAGTAAGATTTGCGTGTATAATTCCTTCACGAGATTGAAAGATTATTTTTTAGATTAAACACTGTGTACTTTGGGTGTAATTGGGGATTAGGAAATACTTTGAATGACTCGAGTGTGTAATCCATGTTATATCGCTTGATCCGTAGTGAATTCGTGGCTTCTTTTCCGTGGATGTAGGTCTTTATGATCAAACCACATAAATCTAATGTCCAATTTATTTTCTTTGTTCCGTCTATTTTATTGTTCAATCCTCGGTTCCGCAACATTCATCTCTTGTAAATGCTTGTCCCTCTGCCTCGTAAGCTAACATCTTCAACTGGGTGATGGTGATCGACAAGATTTCTCTCAGGTTAAAGAAACGCAGTTTGTTGCAGAGGTGAGTTGAAATCGTTAAGCCAAGAATAGTACATTCACTTCAACAATTCCACCGGATGTGAACTCGCAAAATTTAGACCCTTGGATTGAGATTTTGGGGTGAACATGCATCCCGGGCAATCATGACGCTAATTCTTTAGTAAGTCAGCATGCAGTTTTAGGGAAATTCCAATCGATGGCCGGAAGAGGGAAAAATTGATGTCTTAACAATATTTGACATGCGGACTGCGGAGCATACATCTTCAAAGATTACAAATTTGTTTATTTCCTTATCTGTTTTATCTTAGAAATTATGTTAGGATATTAGTTGATATGTTTCAATTTTAAGTTGTTATCCATTTAGATATTTTAGATTTAGTAGGTTTGATTTTCTTATCAGATACTTCAAATTGGACGGTACATGATAGTCGTAGTCTAGAATCTCATTGTTGCTGCAAATTTTAGGCTACAGTCCGGATAAAATTCAGATTGGGATAAAAAAATTTCTATCTTGTATTGATGCCTATTTAAGATAGGATAAAGTCATATATGAAAAGAATATAGATTGGATAAAATTATCCTATGTGAGAGGTGAAATAAATGTGGATAGACTTTTTTAACGCCTATAATAGGAAAATTATTTTTCTCGAATTACAAACTTTTTAAATTAAAAATATTAAAATTATATTCAATATAAATAATATTTTAATTCTAATATAAAAATTCAAAATAAAAACAATTGTTTAGTTATCTTAATTTAATCTTATTTTATTTATGTATTCGAATTTAATTCTATTTTATAGTACAATTTCAATATATGAATATAAATATATTAATTACATAGTTTAGGCATTTTAGTATTTTAGGTATTGTTTACTATTTATAATGATGGAGGGGGAAAAAGAAATAAAAAATAAATTAACGAAAAAAGAGAATAAAATAAAAAAAGCAAATAAAAATAAAGTAGACAAGAGTGTCACGATAGTTTTTTTTTTTTGGTTCATTTATATTAATATGTTGTATATCAAACAATGTACATGATATGATATGAATATATCCATTTTTATTATTGCAATCATGAAACAATCGATAGGATATAGCAAAATCCTTAGATTTTATATCATGTCCAATCCTAGCTTAGAAATCCAAATGAGAAGAAAGCATTGTCGAAGATTTCAATTTTTATTTGTTCCCTTTATCTTGCTATTTTAAAGATGGTTTCTCTCAGTTTTGAGTAGTTATCCATAACAATATATAAGATCCACTAGGTTAGATTTCCTCATTAGTTCAGATCTATCCAGTTTTAACTTTAGAATTTCTTTAGCGTTCCTTCTATTCGCTTGAGTTTTACCCGTTTCTACCGCATCGCCGTTCCCTGAAATTCCTGAGCATTGCAGATGGAGAAGAGAATGGCGCAAGAGTTGGACAGGATCAGCCTGTTGCCAGGGCCTATAGTGAACCAAATCCTGGGGCGCTTGCCAATAAAGGAGGCTGGGAGGACTAGTGTCTTGTCGAGAACTTGGAGGTACAAATGGCGCTATCTTCCACATCTCTGGTTTGATAACCGATGTACCTGGAGCAATGGTCATGGACAACCTTCGCAAAACCTGGTGAAGATAATCGACAGGGTCCTTATGCTTCATAGTGGCCCAATACAGTCGTTCATGCTCACTCACATGGAATTTTCCAACATCCGCGACATCGACCACTGGATGCTTCATCTATCTAAAGTCTCTGTCAAACAGATCCTATCTTCATGTCTACACCCAGGAGAAATACAAGATGCCCACTTTCTTCTTCAATTGCCAGCACTTGATTCGTTTGAATCTCCACGGATGTTCAATAAAAATTCCAATTTCCTTTGAAGGATTCAAGAACTTGACAGTTTGTATCTTCAGCGTGTTGAGTTGTCTCCCTACGAATTTGAGGCTCTCATGTCTCGCTGTCCCCAGCTAACTGATTTGGCTTTGAAGTATTTACAGGGGATTACGCGACTTAACCTTGAAGCAGCTCGCAACCTCATGGTGCTCGATGTAGGAGGTGCTTTTCAGGACGTCACTTTCGGTGTTACAAACCGTTTGAGGTCCGTCACGATAGGTTTTTGTGATATTATTGAAAACGGACAAGCATCAGGCAGTGCTAACTCAAGCAATTTTCACAAATTCTTCCGAAATGTTCACAATATTCAGATTCTCAAGATCGAGAACTACTCATTGAAGGTGCTTATAGATTCTGAAATTTGTTAGGAGCTTAGTGATTATTACTTTCGGATGAAAATATGTCTTTCTATCTCTAAGTCGGGAATCTATGGACAACTGTTTTTGGCTTACTTGTGCAGTATTTGACTCTCGGAAGTTTTCCTTGGACATTGCCTCATGCACTTGTTCATTTGAAGCATCTCTCCGCATGCGTAGACTTCACTAGTGTGAATCAGATTGCGACTGTTATATGCCTGATCAAAAGCTCTCCTCAATTGAAAAAAGTAGAGTTTCAGGTGAGTATGAAATTTAGAATTTTTTTAAACTATTATCACAAGTCTTATTTATTAATTGGTGTGATTTTTCTCACTTTTTTTTTTTTTATTAGATATGGATTTTACTTACTAAGTTGTATTTTATAACATGTCATAATGAAACAAATTGAGTATCCTTTTCTATCTAGAGATTTTTTTCTAAAGAAAGATAAATGGGTATAAGAATAGTGATGCTTTTTTGGATCAAGTTTTAGAATATATGTTTGATATAATTTGATTCAATTTGATATTCGGTGATTACTAGCTTTTAATCATTGAATTTGATGAAAAAGAGGGCTAATCTATATTTTATAGTGATTAAATTATGCATTTTCGGAATGAACTTCCGTCCTGTTTTAGCCAAAAAAAGAAAAAGAAAAGAAATTGTAATGTAGGGATCATAATTCATAAAGGGAAGGGACAAATCAGGCTTTCAGCCAATCTTGTTCAAATCACCAGATTAAGCTCACTCTCTACGCATCTTTATATTAAAGTCGCTCTTTGATCGTTGAAGACGCAGGATCCCAAGAATCAACCGACCACAAGAACGACAGTGGCCGGATTTTGGAAACTCCCCTGCCACTCGTGTTGCCTGGAACAAGTACAAGTCGTATCAATGAGAAATATTTTTGGCATTGAACCAGAACTGGAATTCATGAAGTTTCTACTTACTAGTTCGCCGAACCTGCAAAAGATGGTGATCCAGGCTAGCGCGGGGATTGCAGAAGGCAAGTTGCTCAGGGAGTTGCTGCAGTCCCGGCGAGCGTCGGCGCAAGCGCAGGTGACCATTCTTTGACCCCGGCCCAGAAGCCAACCCATGAAAATCCGGATCACTCATGGGATTTACCGGTCCCTGCAGTCGTTATATAGTTCGTGCTTTACTCAGAGAAATGACAATACTCTTTCGTTCATCTTGAGTTAGTCTCTTGTGAGGAGTTTCTCATTCTACATGTTTTTTTAGCGGTTTGCAACTTTCATCATCATTGGGAAGCAAAATGGGCGCCCTGATAGGCCCTCTGGCATTTGCAGGGACCTTCATTGCATGAGTCTACGCACTGAGTAACGTTATTCAGAAATTTTATTCTGGGTTGGGTCGGAACGTATTCGCATACTACGTTTTTCGCATTCACAAATTTGAAAAATGAATTTGGAGAGAAAGATGAGCCATGAGAAGTTTTTTTTTTTTCCTTCATTTGATGACTTTCTCTGCATTACTTATTCGAAAATGCCACCGTCTATTTTGCTTCTCTGCATAAAGGCCTCTATAGTTTTTTTAAATAGTCCACGGTTAGTCCCTTTTGTTATTTTGGTCGGCTGGAATTATGAGTTAGATGTGGCAACACACCGTGTCGAGTTATGGTTTGCTCAAATTTCTTACGTGCGGGCCGAAATGCCAATCTGGAGGACAAGCATGTGTTGCATTAGGAATATAAAACAATTAGAAAATCGGAACATCAAGATGAAGGATTCTATTCCCAAGTAAAGAAAAACTTTTTACAACTTTTTGATGTAATCAAGTCTTTAGAAAAAAGAATCAGAATTTGGCCATGTTTGATGGGATGCCTTAGCGACTATCTTTCTCATTGGGGACATTTAGTTTCAGGTGTGAGGTTTGACTCCCATGTTCTACAAAAAAGTGAAATAAAAGTTAAAATATGATAAATTTACAAAAAAAAAAAAATCCTTATCAAAAAATATTCTACCACTGGTACAACCTAAGGACAAATAATGAACCATTTTAAAAGCACATGAACAATTTTGGAAAAAAAATGTGGATAGACAATTTTCAATTTCAAACAATAATTACTCAACCCGATCAATGCAAATCTCTCCGAAGACCTAGGGTTTCAAATTGTGAGATAAATTAGCGATTCTAGTGAATTTCATCGTGTGCTCCAGCGGAATTGGAAACTTGTGAGAGACATTGAATAGTGTCGTGAAGAAGGAAGAAGCAAGCCTAACAAATGGTCATACTCATTTATGTGTTGTGTGGAATTAAGAAATAGAAAAAATAATGATCGTGTGATGGCTAATGTATTGAAGTTTAGTGGATAGACCATCTGATTTTGCCACGTCATAGGTTAGGTTTAGTAGTGTGATCCAACTGATAGGTGGGAGGAGGCCCTAGAGACTTTTGGAACTATGGGAATCAAATCTGATTTGCCCAAAGCTCATTCGAAGGCCCAATTGGGCTTGAGCCAATCCCCCCCAGCTCGATTAGGTTCGGACTTTGATAACACATAAGGCCCGACCTATATAGTTCAAAAGGATATACTTGCATGGTCTTTTTAGCTAATTCTATCCGATTCAATTCGATTTCATCTTGACTTAATCTAGAGATGATCATTGGCTACTAACAAGAGGGGTTTTTCTATGAAAAAAAGGCACCAAGTTTCACTTGATAGATGAATTTGGTTCTAACTTTCAAGCATCATAGAATGCACTAACTTTCACCTTGGGAATAAATGTGGCTCCAACTTTCAAGAGCACATAAAATGTATACTCGGGAGACCATTTTAGCCACTACTTAAATGGAAACGAGCATTAACTTGGCGAATGACGAGTGCCATGTCATCAAATATTGCTTCCATTACCAATTGAAACGATGTCTTTTTCTAGCTGAATGTTGGGGCTTTAAATTAGATTGAGTGAGAAAGAGAGGGGATATGGGAACTGGGGTTTGGGATTTTTCACAAAGTTGGTGCACATTCACCAATTGTTTTCCAATTTCCCACTTACAATCTTATTTTGTGAAGAACACTAACCCTAAATCCTAATTCACGTAGCCTGTGCTCCCTCCCTCCTCTCATTTTTGAGATCAAAGAAATATAAGTGCGGTTATATTCAGGCAGCAAAATGACTCAAAATGACATCGTCTTATTTTGTTTAGTGAGAATAATATCATTTCTTACGGCTCCAAGTTATCCTCCATTCAGTTGGAAACAATGTTACTTTCTATCATATGCGAAAGACACCGCCCTTTTAGGGCATGCATGGAAACGTTTCTTAGAAACGTTTCTGGCCACTCTGTACGGAAAGTGTGCCCGGGAACAAAAAGGAACAGAAACGCGTTTGGTTGCGTTTCTGCTTCTTTTTGTTTTTTTGTTTCGGAACGAAATAGAAATAGAAAAAGAAAAAAAAAAGTTGTTTCTTTTGGAAAGAAACACTTCTTCGACGGAACAAAAGAACAAAAACGAAAGAAACAAAAGAACAAATTCGGAACAAAGCAAGAACTCTTCGTGCGTGCTTGTCGTCGCGCTCCTCTCGCCGAAGCTTCGTTCTTCCGTTTCCGGCGTGTCTTCCATCTCTCCGCGGCTCCCACTCGGCCGACTCTCCGGTGACTCCTCACTTCGGCGACTCCAGTACGTTTCCGGTCGGCGTTGCTCTCCGTTCGGCCCTCCTCCTCGGTCGGCGTCGCTCCCCCTTCGGCGCTTCTTCTCCGGTCGGCTTTGCTCCCCTTCGGCGCGGCGAGCCGTCCCTCGAGCGAGCGTTGGTCGCCCGAGCCCGCGCAGATCGGGCCGAGCATTGCTCGCTCAAGGCTTGAGCGAGCGTTGCTCGCCCAGATCCGCCACGTCGAAGGGGAGCAACGCCGCTCGAGCCGCCGCGAGCTTGCTCGAGCTCGAGTTGCCGCTGCGAGCTCGAGTTGCGGCTGCCGGAGCAAGAGCTCGAGCGAGCCGCAGCTCGACTCCAGCAGGCTGCAGCGGCTCGAGCTGCTGCGAGCTCGAGTTGCGGCCCTTGGAGCAAAGTAGCTCGAGCGAGCTGCGGCTCGACTCCGGCCAGCTGCAGCGGGTCGAGCTGCTCGAGCGGTGAGCCGGGCGGCTCGACTCCAGAAGATGCTGCAAAGCAGCCGAGCTGCTCGAGCAGCGACTTGGGCAGCCGCTCTCGCCTCTCGCCCTGGAGCTGCTCGAGCAAAGAAGCGGCTCAGCAGCTCGCTCGAGCTGCTCGTGCAGCTGCTCAGCCTGTTGCTCGCTCGAGCTGCTCGTCACGATGGGCCGCTTTGCGGCTCTAGCGAGGTGGACAAGGGCTGGTGATTTTGAATGAGTAGGCTGGTGATGTGGTTTCCTTTGATTGTTATTTTGTTGCTCATGGTGATGTGGAATGGACAGGCTGGTGAAGCACGTGGCGAGGGCGTTGAAGGACGATTTCACCACCAAGGGGAGATTTAGCTGAAGTCGGGGTGCAGCGTGGTTGTGCGGCATCGTAAGAAGGTATAACCAAGGGTAATACTGCCTTGTGTTGCCTGAATTTCATGGTGCATTCTATATGTATCATGCTAAAAATGTTTGTCTTCACTAACCATGAACAAAATAAAATTAATGAGCATTTCATAAGAATGACAATTTAATATCAATTTTAAACTTTATTAAAAAAAAAACAGAAATTGTTTTGTCATTACCAAACGTGTTTCTGTTCTTTTTCTATTCTAAGAACAGAAATTGACTGCGATTACCAAACATGTTTTTGTTCTTTTTTATTCCAAGAACAGTTTTTTTTACACTTACCAAACGCGTTCTTTTGTTCAAAAACTGTTGAACAGAAACACTTTTTTTTGTTTCTGTTCGGGAACAAAAGGAAGAAATGAAACCATGCGCACCCTTAATTGTTTCTGAAAGCCACTCAACCGACATGGCTCACTTTGCCATGCTAGTATCCCTTTGTCACCTCACATGCCGCGTCTACACATTTTGATAGAAATTTCCAATGGTGGCCAAAATTGTCCTTCACATAAAAGTTAGTGGCTTTTCACGCAATTCTCGAAAGTTTAAGTTAGAATTGTATCCCTAATGAAAGTTTAGGTCCAATTTGTCTCCCAATGAAAGTTGGTCCCTTTTCATGTGTCACATACATATTAGGGTAACAATAGATCACAATGTTAAAGGTCGAACCTCAGCTGGCATCAACGTTGGCCTTGATAAAAAGTTTAATTCGTTTCCCTGAGTCGTCCATCATCAAATATTTGGATCGAATCAGGCTCCATAACTAGGTTAGACTTTTCTCATATTTGCCAAAAAGTGCTCTTTCAACCCATTTGACCAGAGCGGGTCCAAATGACACATTTAATCGCATAGTGTTTACCAATTTTGCTTCATACTTGCGTTTCTCTTCGCACATGCGACAATTTACATGTATGATGCCTGTGAAGGATCCTTCCTCGTTGCACTGGGTTGCAAGCCCAAATACCACTTAAGGCCCAAGTTTCTGTCCCTAACCACCATAAACACAACGAATGACAAATGGTTACATCTAATCAAGTGTCGAAAATGAAAATTTAATGATATTCAGCTTGTTTAACAATCTTAACCAGCATCTACTTGATAGGCTCAATTGAGTTAAAAATTTACTTATGGTTTGTTTTATAAAACTCAAAAGTAAGTGCCGAAAGCTTAAGCACCGAAATTTAACAATTTAAGCGTCCTAAGAAGAAACAAAAATTTGTTTGATATTAATTGAAATTTACTAACAAATTTTTTTTTATCAATTTCCTACCATAAACAGAAAAATGAGCATGCATCATCATCACTAAAATATTGGAGTTATATTGACTGTATGGCTAGTATTATGAGAAAAAGTGTGAAAATGAATAGGATTATGAGCTTCACTTGAATGTGGAACTTTAAAATAGACTACAACCTTTAGCTTACCAAATTTTCCAAAAGCAAAATAACATGTAGAGTAATTCATACATCTACTGATCTACATATGGATAAATGGATTAGTTACAAACAACTTAAAGGATAAATTTGTTGTCCAAAGGAAACTTGACCTTTTACGCATGAAGTGCTGGATAGTGTGAGGAACGTGCACGGATTTTTTGAAACAAACGTCCGTATATAGAAACAGTTGTCGACAAAATATAAAGGATCTTAAGGGATAGAAGAAATGTGAAGCATACTAACAGTGGTTGGCTTATTCACTTAGCCTATTCCACTAAGCTCTGACAGCTCAAATCAAGGTTGGAATTCATTTATGTAATCCTTGAGATTTACGTCTGAAGATACTTCTTTCTACTTGTATAATAACCAGTCCTCACTACACTTAACACTCTTTTCTGATTACAAACATTTAGAATTCTACAGAGATATACAATATGATTTATATCACTTCTACACATGAAAACAATAAGAAGATGAACGCTCAGAGCATAGACTAGTTTTCTTCGTTTCCTCTCAACTCTACTACTTCGCTTAGATATACTCTGCCCTTTCAGATATGGTCAAATTTTCAAAAATCTTAAGTCAGACTATAAAACCACCTAAAAGGTCAATTGGAATGGACAAAAATCTTATAACTCTCTTCCCCTCCCCCTTCCCTCCTCCCTTCTCCCCAACAGGCATTTTAGAATTCCAGTTGATGGCCGAAAGAGAGAAAAATTGATTTCTCACACTATTTGACATGCGGAGCATACATTTTCAAAGATCACAATTTTATTTATTTCCTTAAATTTTATATTTAGAAATTATATTAGGATATTAGTTGATACGTTTGGATTTTGAGTTGTTATCCATTTAGATATTCTAGATTTAGTACGTTAGATTTTCTTATTAGATATTTTAAATTGGATGGTACATGATCGTCGCAATCTAAAATCTCGATTGTTGCCATACCGCAGATTTTAGGGAATTCCAGTTGCCCAAAAAGAAAGAAACTTTGATTCGATACTATTTGATGAGGAAAGAACATTTTCGAAGATTTCAATTTTTATTTGTTCCCTAATCTTTTTTATTTTAAAGATGATTTATTTCGGTTCTGAGTAGTTATCCATAAAAATATTTGAGATTCAATAGGTTAGATTTCCTTATCAGTTTATATATTTCCGATTTTCAACTTTATATTCTCTTTAGGCTTCGTTCGTTTCACAGAAAATTGGCCAATTCCAGAAAATATTTTCCTGGAAGTCATTTTCCAGGAAAATGACAATATTTTTCGGTGTTCAGCTAAAACTTGAAAATGTTTTGGAAAATATTTTCCGGTATTTGGCTAAAACTTGAAAATGTTTCGGAAAATGTTTTCCGGTGTTCGGTAAAGAAAATATTTTCTAACCATTATGCTTGGGAATAGTTTAACATGGTCTCTATTGTGAAGTTGCTTCCTTTTTTCCTCTTGGTGTTTTCTTGATCGATCGAAAATATGGGCTAAAAATTAATGCCTCAAGCCATTGGTGTTCAACTCAGAATGAACCCACTTGGCAAAATTATTATGGGAAACCAAACAACTGAACTTGGATTCATGTTTCACATTTATTGCCATTTTAAAATAGAGTTTTTTGGCAAATAAACACTTGTGAATTAACTCTTGCTTTTGCAGCATTCAGTCAACCAATATCTAGTATTAAATGAGAAGAGTACTTGGTTAACTAACTGTTTCTTAAACTTTTCCGGGTGTAACTTCCTGTCCGAGTGAAATGCATATGATACCTATGCATCCATTCCTGACCAGAACAATTAATTGCTTAAGAGATGAGTAGCTACATTCATCTTTTACTAATTCCATCAAATAAGCAGTCAATCTCACTCAAGGCCTTAGATGAGTGCTACCATTTTCGTTTTAGCTATTGAAGAACTATAGCTTTTTTAGCTAATTCTGTTTCTTACTCATGCTAAAGTAGTTCCAAAAACTTCCACAATATTTGTGGAACCCATCCTGGTAATCATCAATGGAATATTAGCAAGTAAATAGTGGTGAATTCTCCATATGAATCCAGAAGAGCATTGTAGATAAATTAGGCAAGCAGAGGGTCAATTACAAAACACTGCTATTTGACTATAGGTGTTAAATGTCTGAATCCAAAAGACAGTAATAACTACCCGATTGACCTATGGATTTCATAAAGGCAAAAGCAGTCCTGCTTTAAGCAACTCATTCAGTTCATCCTCTTTTGACCAACAAACTCATTAGATCAAGCTATCAAAAATCTTGTGTTACATTTGTTACCTTGAGACTTCTATTGAGCACCTTGCATAAAATTACACATCAGTGGAATTTTGGCAGCCATAATATGTCTACACACCTATCTCTTCATCTACTTTGCAGTAGGTTGTCTAGCTAGAAATGCTTGTTGATGCAGTCAACAGAGCATCAAGGAAGAGTTCTCGATCACCAACCATACACCCCGAGACAAGTATATCACTAATGATGATCTCCTTTGCTTAGAAATTTATCAACCCATACTTTGCAAAGAGTCGCACTCTTCACCATGAATGCTTTTCCAATTTTTTCATTTTCAATTAGATGGTCAAAAACTGATCCAAGGGTAATTTCATCACCTCATTGTAGAGTTGAGAGTAATAGACTTGAGAGTGATCCACACCTGTATGAGCCAATGACTTAATTGCTGAGGCCATATCTCCAAGTTGTGTTGAAAGTGCAACATACTTGTCATCATTGTTGGAACCTTTTCGCCTTCTATGAGACCTCTTTTCTAAATGCACAGTAGAGGAACATGTTTTCAAGCCCTTCATCAACTCATCGAAGTCATCACCTAAGTAGACAGGTGAGGAGTCAACTTCCGTTGCATCGATGTCCCCGAACTGCTTAGCAAAGCTTCCGGTGGCTATATCTCTCCCAACCACTACAGCCATCTCCTCATACATGTCAATCATTTTATTCAAATACTTTCTATGAGAAGGATGCACTTGTAAATGCACAATATTCATTCAATTATTAGTTCCACGGTTATATATGAAAAAGAAGCTATTAAGTAGACAACACTTAGGCTTCAAGCTATGACAAAAACACGTTTGAAGCCCTTCATTTGTTTGTTCTTTTAGTCATTTTCCCTTCACAATTACACCTAAATAGAAATTGCATTGTCAATCCATCTTTGCAAGAGATGCAAGATCAATAAGATCTAAAGCACGAGGTTTCGAAAACGCCTATAGCAACTCAATGTGAACACCTAAATTAGAAGACTCCTTCTGAACCACCTAAATTGCATAAGATAAAGAGAAAAGAAGCAAACTTTACCAACCCTAGTCACATTCCAGATATACCCAACAATCAAAATCAAAATCGTAGCAGCAAAAGACATTGAGAAAATTTCCAGACATATAAATTGCTAGTATGACAGTCAATATTAAATTATGCATTACACTTGTAACAAAAACAGAAACAACACCAACACGATAACCTATGGCTTCAGTGAAACAGGGGTGACTAACAGGTTAATAATTTGCTTTTTTTTTTTTTTTTTTTTTTTTTTTTTCAGTCCAGCATGTTAGCAAACGAATTAAAGTTTAAAAATCTTGACTGAGATGGTTAGGAAATTATCCCTTATATGCTGAGTAAGTATATAAAGACACATAAAACTGCTTATGTGAAACATTGACTAAAAGAATGTATTGAGCAAGTGATGAGAAAAATTACCGACACATATTGATCAAATTCATTTTTCCCAGCTATGACCATTTTCAACTTGTCATCCCAACCGAATCCACTCTTGCCACGCACAATTTGAATCGTCTTCCAATTGCTTTTGACTGTCTTCAAATGGTTCTCAACATGGTTGGGCTCACAACAAACACTAAACTTCTCATTTATTGTATTGACAACTCGAGTAATTGAAGAGGGTTTGAATGTACTTGAAGACTTGTTTCCTTTACTAGCTTCATCAACGAGAATTTCAAGTAAAACACGTTCCATAGGCTTCGACCATCTAAATTGCTTGACCTTCTCATCGTTTGCCTTACTTTTACTCATCATGATAACTACGTAACAACTTTAAACATTAGAATAAGAAAAAATATGATGAAGATGGACACATAGTAAATATTTAGAGATGATTATCATTAAAGAAATGAAAAGCACATGTTCAAAATAAAGCACTCAAAAGAAATAAAAGTAAAACTATTGGCTTCTTCTAATATTTTGATAACTAATCCACATTGCATGTGCAATCCTATCCCTCTTTGATGCCCATATCCTATTTTCCTCCTTTTCCTCCCTTTGAGAAAGTTGGATTCTTGGATTTTCTCTTTGAGATTCCATTTGTCTATTCATCTCTTCCATGATAGAGTCATTGGGATCAGCTTTCATAATAAAATTGTGAATGATACAACAAGCTAAGACAACATCGACTTGTGTTCTAAATGACCAAAAAGGTTCTGAACCCAATACTCGAAAACGCTTCTTTAGAACTCCAAATGTTCTTTCAATAGTAGTTCTTAGAGATGAATGCCGCAAATTGAATAGTTCCTTCTCGTTTTCAGGAGAGCGATCACTAAACTCCTTCAAATGGTATCTAACACCACGATAGGGAGAGATGATGCCATTTTGGATTCCATAACCAACATCAGCAAGATAATATTTTCCTACAAGTTATAAATAAGTTTATTATCAAGTTACTAATCTCAATTCACATAATGTGTGTAAATTCAATTTTCTTACCTCTAGGAAAGTTCAATCCATTCGGCCTTGAAAGTGCATCAGACAAAATACGTGAATCATGAGACGTGCCTTCCCAACCAGCTAATACATAAGAAAATCTCAAGTCAAATGTAACAGCAGCTAATATATTTTGTGTTGTTCCATCCTTCCGACCACGAAATCTTCCTTGAATTTCAAGAGGAACTGATGCACGTACATGAGTTCCATTTATTGCTCCAACACAATCCTAAAATAATCAATATAGTTACCAACCAAATACTAATGAAACTTATCAAGCAATTTATAGACTTGTTTTTTCAAATTCCATACCTTAAAATATGGATAAAACCTTCGACTATTACTTATCTCAGGAGGAGTGTAATTGCATGGTTCTTTCATCACATGCTTGTATAATTTCAAAATCGCTTGCAGGACGATTTTGAAATATCTATGAACGATGTCTATTGATCTATGAAATCTTCCCCCAATGACTCTAAACCTCACATTATGTCCAATGATATGACAAAATACCATAACTTGCTCCATAATAGAAACATTTACAGTAGAACGCAACAAGTTACTTGCACCAAGTATCTTACAAAGGTCTAAAAAAACATTCGGCGTCATCCGTATTTGATCTACACAATGAGTATCACCACTATAAAACACACGATTCATATATAACTCTCTCTCATAGTCTCGATTCACATGAGGCTCTCTCGGTATGTGATTCTCCGAATGATCATAATCATCCATAACTAATGTGATAACTGTCATAACTGCTACAGCTGCACCCGTTACCACTGCTTGAATTTTGTTATCCATCTATATTGGAACATAATAACCATGAAACACAAATTTATATAAAATACAAAAATAACAATACTAGAAGAACCAGAAAAATAGGGGACATCAGATGATTGTAAGAATGTATTACCTTACTTTGTCTGTGTCAATGTGGATGTCTAGCTTAATCAATTTCCCTTTGTAGATCAAGTTTAAAGTGAGAAATATATCATCTTCAAAGAAATATGATTTAACTTATGTATTAATCATGCAAACGAGTATAGTTACTGAAATATCCACCAATACTCGAAATGTTAAAGTGAGAAGACATACGATCTTACTGATTATTCATAATATTATAGGACCCATCATCATATAAAATCATATAAAAGAATGACAGAAAAGAAGAAAGTTGATGAAGAATCAGAAAACCACACATGGCTGACACCACATGAAGGATATGTACATATACATGGCGAGAGCGACAAATCTTTAGTTTTTACTTAGCTAATCATTGTAAAGTTCTATTTAGAAATCATACATTACAGCTTACCATAATATATACCCGATCATAATTATGACAGTATTATGTTAGTCTACAAATATAGGCATATATCCATGACCTTCATACGTTACGACTTGCCATATTAGATACCCGATCATAGTTATGATAGTACTATGTTGGAGTCTAGAGATAAAGTTATAAATCCATGACCTTAAGTAAATTGAGTTTTTTCATAACCAACAATGTTACTTGAAAAACCCCTGTACAACACTTGGTCGCACAAGCTTTGCCATCCATTTGCTATGATGCAGTTCAATCTTCGTGCATACTTCATGTCTCTGATATGCAAATATCATTGTTCAAATACGACACGTAGATGGGCAGACATAGGAAGTCAGGACTCATGCATCCACTTCTCTCTTTAGAAGACTGAAAATCTGTGATTAGCACGAGACCAATTGCTCAATGTCCCACCATCAGTTTCCTAGGAAGAAAGCAGTCAACCTAGCGACTCGTAGTTGTTAAATCGCACCGAGCGACCAAAGATAGAAGGAATAGACGGCGGGGGAGGATTCGATTGGCGGAAGAGGGAAGAGGGAGAGGAGGAGATACCTTTTGAATCTGCTCGGTGGTGATGTTGGTCGGGTGAAACGAGGGCAACACGGGGATCATCTGCGGAGGCTACTGCATCTTCGCTGGGTCTCATCTTACTCCTCCTCCTCCTCCTCCCCAACGCGCATTCAATTGAAGGATCGATGGAATCCTCCCCCAAAAACCCTCTATACATGCAAACAAGAGGAGAGAGATCTATGAGGATGCTTCAATCCGTGCATACGCCACCTGAAGACAACTACGCATGGAAAACTATGAACTGACCAGCAGTGAAGAGGAAGCAGGGCACGTCACGGAGATCGAGCACCGTTGGATGAGGGGGAGGCTCCGCTGCTGCTAATCATCGGCATCGAAGGAGGAGGACGAGATCAGAAACCCAGGGCTTCTTGAGGGCGGAGATCCAGCACTGCCGGCCTCGCTGCTGCTAATCGTCGGCGTCGAAGGAGGAGGAGGACGAGATCAGAAGCCCTAGGTTTCGTGAGAAAGAGAGCAGAAATGGCAGATGAGTAATGAAAGATCGCTCGAGAGCGCGCGATGGGAAAATGATTTCCTCTTTTCAAAAGAGGAAATCATTTTCCACAATTTGATGGGGAAATTTTCCTTTGACCGGAAAACATTTTCCTTGACCATTTATTTTCCGCCGTCCGAACACCGGAAATTCCGGAAAATATTTTCCCGGAAGTTATTTTCTGCGAAACAAATGGAGTATTTAGTGTTCTTTCTACTTGCTCGAGTTCACCCGTTTCTCCCGCGTCGCCATTGTTGGAGAAGAAATTGACGCAAGAGTCGGACAAGATCAGCCAGTTACCGGGGCATATGACAGACAAAATCCTATCGCGGTTGCCTATCGAGGAGGCAGTGAGGACTAGTATTTTGTCGAGACAGTGGCGGTACCAATGTTCCCCGCTTCCACAGCTCGCGTTTGATGACCAGTGTATCAGTACCGATGTTCCGGGACTCCCTTCCCAGAACTTGGTGAAGATAGTTGACGAGGTCCTCTTGCTTCATGCTGGCCCAATACAGGCGTTCGTGCTCAACCACAAGGGATTTTTCGCCACGCGCGACATTGACAGCTGGATTCTTCATCTGTCGTGAGTCTCCATCAAACAGATTGCACTCTACACCCATAAGAGGCAGAACTACAAGATTCCCATCTACTTCTTCAATTGCCAGGACTTGACCGTTTTGAAACTCTACGGATGCTCGGTGAAAATCCCATCTTTGTTTGAAGGATTCAAGAACTTGTATACTTTGTATCTTCACCGTGTTGAGCTGTCCCCTTGCGGACCAGAGGTTCTGGTATGTCGCTGTCCGCTGCAAGATGTTTGACTTTGAAGGATTTAAAGGGGATCACACGAGTTAACCTCGAAGCAGCTCGCAAGCTTAAGTCGCTTGACATTGGCGAGCTTTTCTGGATGTCGCCTTCGCTGTTGCGAACCGTTTGAAGTCGGTCATGGTAGATTTCCACGGGGGGTCCGGCAATGCCAACTCGAGCAATTTGCACAAGTTCTTCCAAAATATTCACAATATTCAGATTTCGATGTCAAAAATTACTCATTGAAGGTATATTTTAAGCACATAGATTATGAAATTTGTTAGGATTTTTTTTTCTATTATTCTCGAATGAAAATATGTCTTTCGACTTCTAAATCGTGGGAATCTATTGACACTTTTTTCTTTTTTGTCTTTGACATTTTTTTTTTTTTTTTGAGCCCATGTCTTTGAAATCAAATGTCTTTGACATTTGATTTTGACTTCTTTGTGCAGAATTTGGCACTGGGAAAAGTTCCACACACTGTCTCATGCAACTTGTTAATCTTAAATACCTCTCCACTTGCATAGACTTTAATAGTAAGGAGCAGATTTTCACTGTTATGTGCCTGACGAGAAGCTCTCCTCAGTTGAAAAAGTTAGAGTTTGTGGTGAGTATGATTACCGAGATTAGTTAATTTTTTTTTCGAAAGTATGATAAAAAGATCTTATTAATGGTGTGATTTTCCCCACATTGCAACAAACATGATGAACTAAACTCTATCAATGTAGCGTATGTGGATTTTACTTAGTAAGTTGTATTCTACAACATATCATTATAAAACAAAGCAAATTGAGTAACCTGCTCTACTGAGCAAAATTTTTCATCATTTAAAGAAAGATAAATAAGTATTTGAAAAGTGATGCTTCCTTTATATCAAGTATTGGAATGCATGGCCGATATAATTTAATTTGATTTGATTTTCGGTGATTACCATGTTACCTTGGTGCTTTTAATCATTGACTTTGATGAAAAACAAAGCTAATTTGTACTTTATAGTGATTGGATTACGCAATGAGCAAACGGTATAGTAATCATTTTTAGCCAAAGAAAAAAGATATTATAATTCAGGGATCATAATTTGTGAAGGGAAGAGACAAATCAATCTCTCTGCCAATCTCGATCAAATCTGGTTTCCATTCCCATCGTCATGTTGACGATAAATCTCCTCGCGCTCTGCCGTAAGAACTTGGAGTCCGTATCATGGTGAAGGTAAGGTAACGCTGTGATTCTTGCTCAAAAATAAAAGACCGAATGCATTCGAGTTATTGGCTCGTCTAACCTGGCAGCATTCACGAGTCGTTCGTTCAACCGCCCCTCGAGAAGTCCATGCATGGTTGCCCTCCGTCCTTTCTTTCTCTCGGTCCCACCCACGAGATATGGGTCAGCCAAAAAACGGGGAACTTCTGCAACGGGCTACGCCACCCAAAGCAAGAACGGGAAGTCGCATCCGTCCCATCGCAAGCACGCTCTTTGATTGTTAAAAAACAGAATCGTCCCAAGAATCAAGAGACTACCTGGATCTGGACAATGGCTGACTTCTGGAAAGACTACCACTCGTGTTGCTTGGAACGAGTACGAGTTTTGTCGATGGGCAATATCAATGGCACTGAGCTAGAGTTGGAACTCATGAAGTTTCTGCTCACTAGTTTGCGGAACCTACAAAAGATGAAGATCCGGGTCGGCGTTGAGAGTGCAGAACTAAAAGACAAGTTGCGCAAGGAGTTGCTACCCTTCTGTCGAGCCTCGGAGCAAGCGAGCGATCATTCTCTGAACCGTCGATCTGGAACCCAACCCACAAAAATCGGATCACGTGGCATCAGAAGTCACTGCAATTGTTTTACTACGGTGCGTGGAACTTGAAGAAACCGTCACACGGTTTGTGTATTTCTCAAAGAAGCTCTTTCGTTCATCTTCTGCTAGTCTCTTTGCAAGGAGTTTCTCATTCCACATATGTTCTAACAGTTTGCAACTTTCATTATCATTTGGAAGCAAAATGGTTGCTTTTCTAATGGCCATGATTGGCCCTCTGGCGTTTGCAGGGACCTTCATCGTATGAGTCTTCCGGTCTGAGGAATGTAATGCATAGGGCTGGGTCAAAACATAACCATCTACCACATCTTTCACATTCTCAGATACGAAAAATGAAATTGGAGAGAAAGATGAGCAATGAAAAGCAGTTTTCTTTTTTGGGTCATCTGAAGACTTCTCTGCAATATTTTTTCGAGGGAAAATGCCACCGATGGCTCTGTAATCCTTTCAAAAATTGAAAATCGATCCCTCTACTTCTGGCTTTCTGCATAATGGCCTCTATAGTTTTTTAAATAGTCCATCGTAGTCCCTTTTGTTATTTTGGTAAGCTGGAATGACGAGTTAGATGTGGGAAGTCACATGTCAAGTTGTGATTCGCTTAAATTTCTTATGTGCCTGTCAAAATGCTGAGTTGGATAACAACTTTGTGTTATATCAGGAATATTAGAAAATCGTGACATCTAGAGGAAGGGAGAGAGAGGGGGTTGCTTGAGATGAAAAACTTAGTTTACAACTTTATGACGTGATTAAGTTCTTATCAACGAATTCTGCCACTGGGACAACCTAGGGACAAACAATGAACCATTTTTAAAATCACATTACCAATTTTACAAAAAAAAAATGTGGATGACAATTTTCAATTTTGGACAAAAGTTACATCAACACGATCAAAGTGAGTACCTCTAAAGACCTAGGGTTTCAAATTGCTAGATAAATCGGCGATTCAAGCGAATTTCACCATGTGCTCATGGCAAGATTGGGAATTTCTTGTGAGAAACACTGAATCGTGCTGTGTGTAGAATTAATAAATTTTAGAAATAATGATTTGTGTGATGGCTAGTGTTCTAAAGTTTATATCAATGGACAGTTTGATTTTATCTCATCATAGGTTGAGATTTAGTAGTCTGATCCAACAGATAGTTGAGGGAGGCCCGGGGACTTTTGGAAATGATCTTCTAGGGAATCGAATTCGATTTGCCCAAAGCTCGTCTAGAGGCCTGATTGGGCTTGAGCTAGTCCCCTCAGCTCGATTAGATTCAAGTTCCAATAACATGCTAGGCTTGACCTATATAAATCAAAAGGATATACTTTCATGGTCTTTTTAGCTAATTTTGTCCAGTTCAATTCGATTTCATCCCAACTTAATCTAGAGGCAATCATTGGCTACTAACTAGAGGGAGTTTTCTATAGAAAAAGGCACCGGCTTTCACTTGATGGACAAATTTGGTTCAAATCTGCAACCGTCATAGAATGTCCTAATTTTCACCTTGGGCAAATGTGGCTCAAACTTTCATGAGTACATAAATTGTACTATTACCCGAGAGACCATTTTAGCCACTTCTTTAATGGAAAAGGAACAATGACTTAGCGAATGACAAATGCCATGTCATCAAATATTGCTTCCATAGTAAATTGAAACGCTGTATTTTCTGAGTCGAATTTTTGGGCTTAAAAATAGATTGATTGAGAAAGAGAATGAGATACTCGAGTGGGGGCTTGGGATTTTTCACAAGTGCACATTCATCAAATGTACCCCAATTTCCCACTTACAATCTTATTTTGTGAAGAACACTAACCCTAATTTGTGCGCTACCTCCCTCCCTTCCATTTGAAATTCCATTAATTGGCTCAAAACAACATCATTTTATCTTGTTTTGTGAGAATAATATCTTTTCATAAGACTCCAAGTTATCCTCAATTTAGTTGAAAACTATGTTGTTTTCTATAACATGCGAAAGACAACATCCTTTTAATTCTTTATTGAAGCCACTCGACTAACATGGCACAGTGGCACTCAACTTGCCATGTCAATATCCCTTCATCACCTCGTATGCCACGTCTGCACCTTTTGATAGAAATTCCAATGCTGGCCAAAGTTGTCTCTCGCATAAAAGTTCGTGCCTTTTCACGAGACCCTTGAAAATTTGAGTCGAAATGTCTCCTCTGTGAAAGTTAGTCCATTTTCATGCATCACATACAGATTAAGGTAACTATAGGCCCCCATACGAAAGTTGGTGCTTCTTTTTGTGAAGAACCCATAACCATAGAGTTAAAGGCTGAACCTCAACCGGCATCAATTTAGGCCTTGCTCCCAGGCTTAATTCCTTTCCCTAACCCATCCATCATCACGTATTTCAGATCGAATCAGGGTCCATAACTGAGGCAGTCTTTTCTCGTATTGCCTAAAAGTGCTCTTTGACTGACACATTTAATCACATATTGTTTAGCAATTTGCTTCAAACTTGCGTTCTATTGGCACGTGTGACAAGTTATATGCATGATGCCTGTGGAGGATCGTTTCTCGTTGCACTGGGCAGTAAGCCCTAAAATCACTCAAGGCCCAAGTTTCTGTCCCCAGCCAACATTAACAGAAGAAATGACAAATGGTTTATCTTAACGCCTGTTTTTCCTTCTTCTTCTTTTTTTTTTTTTTTGCGCTAGCTATTTTAAAATCTCTTTCTTTGTCAAAATTTTAATGCTGTTTTGATAATCTAATCAAGTTCCGAAAACTGAAAATCCAGCATTTAATGAGATTGAGCTTGTTTGACAATCTTAATTTGCATCCACTTGATGGACTTAATTAAGTTAAAATTTCTCTTTAGGATTGGTATGATAAAACTGAAAAAATGAGTACCAAAAGCTTAAGTGCCAAATTTAACTACCAATAATTTCAAGCGTCGAAAGAAGAAACAAAAAGTTGCTAGATGATAATTGATTTTTAATAACTAACAATTTTATTTATTTATTTATTAGTTAGGAAAGATATGTATTGACTTTTAACCACAAGAGCTATACAGCAAGTAAGTCTTGGCACCAACAAAACTTGCACTCATAGAGACAACAATGTCAATACGAGTGGAAGGGTGCCGAGAGTAAAAAGGAGAAAGAGGGGAAGCCAAAACAACGGCAACCCTCGAGCAAACCTTACAGAGAAAACTGAATACCTAGGAAGAGAATATAAAGGGATGAAGTCCCCAACTACGTTGAATCCTCCTATTCATTGGTGTGTCTACAACATTGTTGAAAGTTGTAGCCTTGTCCTTGACGATTTTGAGTAGGTATTTTTTCAAAGCAGGCACAAATAGGACCTGGCTCTGGAAGAGAATGTTATTCCTTGTCTTCCAAATTAGGTGAGAAAGGGCTCCAAATGCAAACTGAGCGATGCACTAAGAGAATTCATTGCCGGAGAGAAATTTGATGGTCCAAAGTAGGTTTTCCATCCACGATCTATTTTGCCAAGGGAGGTTGCATTTCGTACCCCAAAACAAAGCTAGGCCAACAGTAATATTGCATCCAAAAAACAGATTATCAATAGAATCAAGTCTTAAATTGCAAAAAGCACAAGACCCATTCGCAGTCCTACCGTAAGATAGTTAAAAAACCTGAGTGGGTAACTGATTTCTGATGATGAGCCATAGGTGAAATTGGTACCTAGGGGAGTGGGTAGTGTTCCGGACGAAGGAGAACCATGGGACGATGCTTCTCTTCGGTCGAATTGCTTCCCAAGTAGAGGCGATCAAAAAGGACCCAGAGGGGTGCTCCAGCCAATAAAAATGGTTCGGGTAATGCGAGAGTACTGGAAGAGTGTGCATTCACGACTCTAGGATGGCCTTGATGGCTTGGCCCAGAAGAAAGAAAAGGTCCACAACAGTAGCTTGTCTGGAAAGTCCCGAACGATAAATATACGCATCCGTGAGAAAACTGTTCAGGGGTCCTCAGGGTGCCAAGGGTCAAACCAAAGGGTCCATCCAATTTTATTAATTCCTACCAAAGGTAAAAGATGACCATGCATTATTGTCACTAAAATATAGGAGATATATTGATGGTATGGCTAGTATTATGAAAAAAAAAAAAAAAAAAAGAGCATAAAAATAAATTGTATTATGAGCTTCACTTGAATGTGGAACTTGAATCTTTTGCACATAAAGTGTTGGATAGCACGTGGAGCGGCACTGGTTTTGTGAAACAATCATGCGTCTACAAAGTTAGTTATCAACAGAACATAAAATATCTTAAGGGATAGAAGAAATATGAAGCATATTAACAGCAATTATCTTATTCATTGAGCCTATTCCACTCTCCTAGCTTCAACATCTCAAATCAAAGCTAGAATTGATTAAATAATTTCGAGATGTTACAGTGTTTGATGATACTTCTTTCTACTCGTAACTCTGCTATACAAATACATCAATCCTTATTACACTCGACACTCTCTTCTAATTGCAAACACTTATAATTCTACAATGAAATACAATATGATTTACATAACTTTTGCTCACAAGAACAATTGGAAGATGAATGCCTAGAGTATAGACTATTTTTTTTTCGTTTCCCCCCAACTCTACTACTTCGCTTGGGTTGAATTAGCCATGCAGTCTCAACTGACTATGCAACGGTGTATCATCCTCTGTTGCTTGTATGATCTGGTAAACTGTTATGATCTTCTCCAATTTGCTTTTTGTGGATTCCAATGCTAAAGACTAGCTATAAAACACCCATTTGAATTCAAATCAAATTCATAAAGAGTGTGGGTCTTCCCTCCAAAATCGTAGAGGCTTGAAGTAGCGAGAACACCATATGCAGTTAGGTCCTTTTAAGCTTGTACACACCCGAGCTTGTTCTCCCTCTACATTTAGGTACCTCCAAGCATATTGATGACCTTGTATTTTGTTGATTGTTCAGTCCATCCAAACTCTTTGATGAGTACACGTGCTCCAGATTGTTCATCATCCACAAGGTCCATCCAAGCTTATTGGTGTCTTCATGTCCTCTAGTTCACTCACCTTCTATTAGTCTATCCCGAACCAATTAACAATTACATATATTCTAGTTTAACATCCACAAGGTCCTTACAGACTCGACATATTCCTCATTCTATAACTTATCCACCTTTTGTAAGGTCCATCCAATAATCAATAAAACTCATGTCCAATAGCTTGTTCACCTCCTATAGAGCAAAGGTCGTTCAACACTCTAGATGTCCCCTTGCTAACAACAATCACATATGACTTTGTATGTAGAGGCAACATCTTCTACACACTCAATTAGGGGTGAGCATCGGTCTAGGGTCAACCCTAGACCAACCATGCACCAGCTCAACCCTGCCTATCCTAATCTGGTTCCAAGGAGACCAGGTCGGTCCTTAGTCCTAGGATTTCTAGACTAGCATTGTGCGGGTTAGTCATCGGTCCTGAAAGTTTAGGGTTGGTCAAACCCGGATCAACCCCGATTTTAGACACGCACGCACGCACGCACGCACGCACGCACACACGCACGCACACACAGACACACATACAGACACACACACATACACACACACACACACACACACACGCATTTATAATTTTTTTTATATAGAGAAAACCCTGAAATAAATGATGTTAACAACATTAAATAGCTCCTATACACACAATATCTAATATATTATTTATAATTTTTTTATATAGAGAAAACCCTGAAATAAATGATGTTAACAACATTAAATAGCTCCTTAGTAACTTAGATCTTTTAATGTCTTTTAGAGACACACACACAATATCTAATATATTATTTATAATTTTTTTTATATAGAGAAAACCCTGAAATAAATGATGTTAACAACATTAAATAGCTCCTCCACACACAATATCTAATATATTATTTATAATTTTTTTATATAGAGAAAACCCTGAAATAAATGATGTTAACAACATTAAATAGCTCCTTAGTAAGGAGTTCAAGTAATTTTACACTATTTTTTTTAATAACTTAGATCTTTTAATGTCTTTTACGACGTCAATAGCCATAATTTATAAAGGAGAAAAATGTTTTTGTGAAGAGTCCTCACGGCGTTCAAAATGACATAAATAGCTCCTCACAACATCCTCCTCTAGTACTCATTCTCTTTTATCTTATTTATCCTCTTAGTTTTTAATTTGCCAAAATCGAAAGAAACAACTTCTCCGCTCACTACTTGACACTCGCCTCACTTGCTTTGGATCACTTGTGCCACTCATTGCTTGATGCTCGCCTGGCTTGCTACTCCCTACTTGATGCTCAACATTCACCCCACTCGACACTCGTCGCTCACCTCTCTTAGCTGATCTAGCTTGTCACTGAACCCATGTCGGTCCAATCCTTGCTCGCCTTTTTAAGGAGTACAAACAATGAAACAAAAAATTATAGGTTGGTCCCGAGTTGACCCTGCAACCGGACCAAACCGATTGGGTCGGTCAGGTCCTCGGTTGCATTTTCAGATAGTACAAAAAATGAAATAAATAAATAAATTATCGGTTGGTCTTGGGTTGATCCTAGAACCGGACGCAATCTATTGGGTCGGTTCGGTCCTCTGTCCCAAGCTCAATAGAGTTTGTCCCTAATCCCAAAAATTGAAGATCAGCACTGTGCGGATTGATGCTAGGGTTATGGGTGGGCCGGCTCAACCCTACACTCAATTGCATATGTTAGTACACTTAGAATGTTTTGTCATCAAGAAACCATATGGATTTTCCCCGAAACAAACCTAATCTCTCCTAATTGAACACAGAGCAAGAACCCCCCACTCCTTTGCTCAGCTTACGCATCATCAAGAGTTTATCAAAAATCAGGATGGAGATAATATCTTTGTCTTCCTCATATATATATATAGAAAACAGTGAATTGGAGATAGAAGCGCACACACACACTCTCTCTCTCTCTCTCTCTAAAAACACCTTTTTTACTCCTTTTCTTGTCAAAGAAAACCAAGCAACCTTTCAACACTCGAGGAACCTAGAGCCATCGACGTGATAAGAGTATAATTCATTCAATAAACAAAAGGTCCAACCCTGATGTTTTCACTGTGCTCCCAGAGGAAAAGTTTCTCACATAAACAAATATTTATGCCAGTTTGGCGTTTGTTTCTGGGTAAGATAGAAGAGTGGTAAGCACATGAAATCGCAAGTGTGAACGTGGATTTATTTAATACGTTACTTTGGAGTCCATTGAGAGCTTGTGGAAAGTTTGGCGAACCAACCTGTGTCCAGCATAGAAAATTTGGTTTCAGATGGCTTTTAGTTTTTTTTTTCTTTTTAAAATTTACCTTACGTGTAGCATCAAAAAATTTGATCTTTCTTTCTAGGTAAATGTCCAATCAATTACTAAGTTGCACAGTTAGCACTATTTCAAATATTTTCCTTACTTTGTTTGTTTTGCGAAAAATAAATGATTTGAAAATTATTTCTCTAAAAATCACTTAAAATAATTTGTCAATAAAAATGTTATCATTACCAATAACAGTTTATATCTAAATATTTTTATGGACGATAATATATTTTTCATTTATTTATTTTTATAAACGATATAAATGATTATTTAAATCTATCAAACGTACTTAAGACGGTAAATTAAATGGTATTGGGAATTTTATTCAATACCCTTTAGAATGTATCGACACGTAACCATGATGATGATTGAAGATGTGCAAAAGTCAAAAGCGGAGTGCGCAGGGACATTCATTTGATGTTTGAACATGTATGGAATAAATAATAGAATATCAAGACCCTCCTCAGGAACTTCGCACTTCATCTGATCTGATGTCTAATGATTTTTTATGCAGTAAGAGCTATTTGGGTGTTTTTTTTTGGTCGAAAAAAAGACATTTTCTGTACTTTGTAGTATATTTAATATTATTTCCATTCCTTGTTTCTTGAGCCGGCACGGGTCCCCTCGGAATTCAGAGCTAGCTATTTTGGAAACGGATAATTTAATGTTGGGAGTATACTTTTTAATTATAACATATTAGATTTGGATATTTGTAAGAGAAACAAATGGTAGCACAAATAGATTTTAGAACACGTAATTAATTGAGGAGAAGTCAAGTTCATATACATAATATCATATTGGATTAGATTAGATTAGAATAGATTTGGATCCTTGTAAAGAACTAGATAATACTTTGATAGACTTTAGAATTCACAATTAATTAACCTATTTAATGAGGATGATCAAGTTTATACATATATAATTAATGCTCTTACCCATATTTCATATTCTTCATAAAAATAAAATGTTTTTCAAGGTATTGTTTAATTACAAATTTATATTCTTACCCATTCAACTTGTATAAAAATAATAATTGGTACTATATCTAAGTTAACTTTACTATATATATATATATTATGAATCACGACACATTTCAAAATTTTGAATATTCCCTCCTGTCGCAATCAAGTGTACTATGTATAAAAATTATAATTAGTTATTTTATTTAAATTTATATTTTGAAAAAAATTATTCTGAGTTTAAATTATCTTTTTCTACAAGTATTATGTAAACAAATCAACCTATCTTAAATTACAAAATTCTTGAATTATAATTCGACAAAAGAGGCTCCTCTCATGAAAATTAAATGCATTGAATGTGCAAAAGTCTGTTAAATTACGAAACTGTTAAATTTTCATTCGAAAAGGAAGGTTCATCTCATGAAATCTAAATGCATTAAATGCAGAAGCCCATTTTATTATGGTATCGAGTGAACATACAATACTTCGACAATAACAAAATAATTTAGTCATAAACTAGCTAGACTCATGTTATATTTGATGCACTCATTATCACGATCTAATGTAATTTGACAGTTTATGTAAAGTGGGTTGATATAGGTTGGGAGTACCCAATTTTTTTTTTAGATAAGCCATTTAAGATTTCTAGACCAAACATACCAAACAAATCGAGGATGCATTCTTAACCCTAAACTTATTTTATGGATTTAAATTCACTCATAAACTTTTTAATTAAATCAATTCAATTCTAAATCTTTGAGTTGTAATTAAATCTTCCTATCGAGAAAACCCCGCATGAAGTTTCTAACATGATAGGCCATTTATTGGCAACCATTCTACACGTTAGAGTGAATCGGTGATGGTGTTAGTGGACTACCACCAAATCTTTTTTTCCACTTACCTTTCTTTTCTTTCTTTCCTTCAGCTCACACAAAATAGTTGACTCTGTAAAAGTTGCATTTTCACTCAAATATCTAAGGCTACTTTGATCCACCGAAAAGGTTTCAAACTAAATTTAAGTCTTTGTAACAGATTCACGACCGAATTTGCAATATTCTACGCACAAGTCATAACCAGATATCATGCCTAAAGGAACACCTTTTTGTTTGGCCATGCTTGAGGGGCAAGTTCGAGCACCAGGTCAATTGACATGCATGATCAAATCTCTCTTTTGCTCTAATTATTTATTCATTAACCATTGTCCGGTCATCCGTCTAGATACATAGTCCAGTCATGCATGATGTGACAAGGACGATGGAGATAGGAATCCCTTCCACACCAAACGAAAAACCCTTTAAATCTTTGCATGTGTTATACACGTTACACCCTCGCACTCGCTCCCGAGGACAAATATAAAAAGCCGCATTCACACCTTCAAATTCCACGCGCCAACCACTATGTTTGTCGTACCCAGAAACAAGGCAACCCGGCTGGCACGACTGAGCATTAATGTTGTCAAAGGGACGCAACTTTTCGCCTGACGCTGACGAGATAACCCCCGAATTCTGACCTTTTTGTCGATGTTTAGTGATTGAAGAGAAAAGCCTTTTAGTTCAATACCCTAAAAGGACCCTATCTTTAAATTCGACTCTAATTTTATCCGAAACTTTCTTCTATTTAAAAAGAACCTCAACTTTTATTCTAATCAAGAATATGTTTAGATATCCACAAATCGTTATTAATTTTACCAAAATTGTCAAAATTAGGCGCATCTTCATCTAAACCTTACATTCGTGTCAAATAGTTACATTTTTTTTTTATATTGATAACTTTGAAGAAATCAATGATAATTTTTGGATGCTTAGACAGATTTGGAATTAGATACAAGTTTGCAATATTTTAGAGAAAAAATCCGGAATAAAATTAAAATCAAATTTATTAAAGGTCTTTTTTACAAAATTAGGCCTAAAATTGTAGGGGTTACATTTGAAAATAGGGGTCAAAAAGGGTACGTAGGCTGTGCATGTTACCTACAACTACCATCAAGGGAGAGATCACTTTTGGAATCTCACCCTCTTAGAGTATTATTCTATTTTATCTAATTTTTAATTGAAAAGACTTTCACCAACTTAATTTCTTGGGGACCACGGCCCATCTTCTATATATCCAAGACTCGGTTTTTCCTTTTTTTCAAACGTTACATCTAAATTTCGAAACTTCTATTGAGCAGGGAACAATCACATGAGAGACTCAAAAGTCTCCGTTCTCTTCAATAAATGACTGCCCTCTTACACGGAAATCATCTTCCTTGACAACATTGCTCTTTTTTCTTTCCTTTGACAACATCTTCCTCGACAACATTACATGGAAATATATATCTAATTTGGCATTTGTTTGTTTCACGAAAAAAAAATAATTTAAAAAATATATTTTTAAAAATGATTCATTATATCATTTACATAAAAAAATGAATGAAAATGAAATATTTTCATCATCTATGAAAATGAATAAACATAAATTATTTGTCAATAATAAAAATATAGTTCATTGACTAATTATCTTGAGTGATTATATTTAAGAAATTATTTTCTAAATTATCTATTTTTCACCGAATAAATGTAACTTATATTGCTTTTATTGTCAAAATATGATTCAAGATCCCCGTTCAATCTTCCTCAACTGAGCAGTCTCTCTGAAAGGACAAGTCAACTAAGGCTATCATTGTAATAGTACTAGGCGTGTCTTCTTCTTCTCTTTTATTTCATTATTTGACAATAATTTTTTTTTTCAGTGCCAAGCAATAGATCTATGATCAAAAGAATGTATTCTGCTCCAAAGAATATGTCATTTGTCCAACCACAGCAGTTGCACAATCTTATTGTCGAAGTTCTCGAAACTATATGAGTTTGAAAAAATTCTAATTGCGCATGCATGAAAATTAGATATTTTTTAAACATATGGCCATGTGAAAGTTACTATTTACGAAAGTTACATAGAAAAGGAAATTTGCTTTTTTTTCTTAAAGCATACAATCAATTGGGCTAAATCTAAAAATCCCGCTCGTGGTATTTATTGTAAAACTACTTTTATCACTATTGAATTATATAGAATATAATTCCCATAAGGCAACTATCCATATCAATGAAAATTTCACATCAAATAGGGAGCATCTTGTCGAATATAATTCATAAGTAAATACTCATGACCGAATAATCATCTTCTTCCGTGGTTATCTAGAGTCATGACAAAATAGTATACCGCTAGATGATATGAAATGCGTTTGTAGGCAATCCGATGAAATTTGACAACGGAATTGAAAATTGTGATTTAAGCAACTTAGAAGATGAATTTAGATTCTCCTTACTCAATTTGAGAATGCTTGAGATACACATGAATAGACGGTGTAGTTACTTTAATCCTTTTAAATTATTTAGTGGCATGCTTCTGGATAGGTATAGATAAGCTGTCTTCGTATTTCATTCAAATCCTATAATATAAAATAATTTTTTTGGGGAATGGATTATTAAACGAAGAAGATAAGGATTATTGGCCCCTGGTTTTAAGGTTCATTATCGTTCGAGGGCGGGGGAAAACCCAATAAACAAACCTTGCATTAACTCCAGAGAGAGAGAGCCCTGGATTTCAGGGACTCTGGCCATGATGACGATCCTCCTCCTCATCATCATCTAAGCTTCTCTTTGCCATTCAAACTCTACATATATTTTTTTTCTTTTCGATTTTATTCTATTTGTACTTCAACTCTCATTCTTATACTTTTATCTTGTCTCTTTATCGAACGTAAAAATCAAAATCTATTGCTAAAATGAAATTCGAACCCCGACTTCCCTTTCAAATGCCACTTGCTCGATAAGGAAAAATCTGTATTTTTATCAAAGTCGGGTTGTATTAGGAGCCAAGACTCGGAGTAGGAGTTGACTTTCGAGACGCTGTAGAGCAAAACGCTTCCTTAGCCTTAGCTATAACATGTTACGTGCGGAGCTCCCTCTGCTTCTTCCATCCTTTTCTTGAATCTGCCGGATCTTGAATTTTCCCTCACTAGCGTGTCCCTCTGTCTCTCTCTGTCCCTGTCTCTCTCTCTCTGCCCTCCTGACATTCGCCAAGTCTCAGCTTTTTGTTTCCGTTTACTCTTCTTCGTCTTCGTCCACGATCTCGCGGAGTCGGTGCCAGTCGTCCTCGTCATCGATTCTTGAACCGGTCTCGGTCCTCCCCGAGGCCGCAGTTTTTTTCGGGTTGATTATCCTTTCACATTCAATAGCTCCAACTTGATACGCGTTTCCGTCGAATTTTGCGTCCTCCCCCGTTTTCTCCCTTAAAGTTTCTGGGTAGTTTACCATTTTGAATCTTCGTATTCCGTATTCAAAATTAGAACTTTCTTGCTCCCCAGACTCCTCAGGTCAGTTTCTTGGACGTTTCTTGATCGATTGGATTCAGCAGCAGTTATATATAGAGCTGTGTGCGTGTGTGTGTGTCTCACTATCTGTTTTCTCCCCTTAAAGTTTCTGGGTAGTGGAGCCTTTTGAATCTTCGTATTCCGTATTCAAAATTATAACTTCCTTGCTCCCCAGATTCCTCGGGTCAGTTTCTTGGACGTTTCTCGTTCGGTTGGCTTAAGAAGCGGCGATATATAGAGCTGTCGCTGTGGTCAAGTTTTGAGCAAGGACAAAAGTAGAGATGGGAAGCAAAGGGTCGAAGTCGAGGAGGGACTACGGTGACTACGGGGGGTCGGCGAGCTCCGGGTGGTGCCAATACGGGCATTCCCAGGCGCCGCCGCCGCCGCCGCCGTACGCTCAGCCGAGCCCGTATTACACCCCTCAGCATCGTTATGCGCCATCTCCAGCGCCTTCGTACGGTGGTGGCTATGGTTCGCAGACTCCGCAGCCGATGAAGAAGAGGCTGGACCGGAAGTATTCGAGGATCGCCGATAATTATCGCTCCTTGGACGAGGTTAGAGTCTAAATCAGACCGCATTCTCTCCCTCTCTCTCGTTTGAACTGTGTTTTGTGCGTCTTTTGGGGCTCTGTTTTCGTGGAGGTCTGCGCACAAGTTTTCTGTGCTCGTTGTATTGTCGACTGAAGCGTCAAAGTTTATTTTTTTTTGGGTGAATGATCTGTTTGGTGCTTCTACACTGACCATTGAAATTCAGTTTTTTTTTTTCGGTCGTAACTATCGTAAATAATTTAAAATCTGCATATAATTCACGATGAAATTGGTGTTAGGAAGCATGACGCTTGCAGTTTACGAAACTAAGAACTTTGATTAGCAACGAAAAAGGCCATAGCAGAGATATCTTCGAGAGAGGTCATATTTTCCGAGATCTTTTTGCTAGGGAGGCCCTTAAGTTACAGGGCTAGTGGGTTGCTTCCGTATTCTGCCAGGAACTTTAGATTGCAAACTCGGGATGGGATGAGAGGTTTCTTGCTAACTATACTGCAGCCATCAATGTTTTTGGTAATATTTTGTGTGGAGGGGATTCGGGAGTTCGTATTCGGGGATTATCCATGTGGCAGCATTCAGGCCCGATATTTGGACTGCTGGTTAATCTTTATTACTCCGTGTGCAAGCTAAGCCTTGCTTTACAAGTCTCTGATGTTGTGATGTTAATTTGATCATGGTTCAATCACAGGTTACTGCTGCCCTTTCTGAAGCTGGCCTCGAGTCCTCTAATCTGATCGTCGGTATTGATTTCACGAAGAGCAATGAGTGGACAGGTCTTTTTTCCTGCTTAGTCCAATTGAAATTTTTAATCAGTTTCGAGTCTGGTGGGCTAACACCCTTCTTTCAAACATCAGGTGCCAGGTCGTTCCACCGGCGGAGCTTGCACCATATTGGAGATGGTAGAAACCCCTATGAACAGGCGATATCGATCATTGGACAGACACTATCTGCTTTCGATGAGGATAACTTGATCCCCTGCTATGGATTTGGAGATGGTATTTTTTTTTTTCGGGGCTTGTGCTTAGTTTTTCCTGTGTGTACTTGAATATGTTTTGGCATGTTCTTAGCTTGCCATGCTTGCAGCGTCGACACACGATCAAGACGTATTCAGTTTCTATCCAGATGATAGATTCTGCAATGGATTCGAAGAGGTTCTGGCACGGTATAGAGAAGTTGTTCCCCAGCTTAAGCTTGCAGGTGCTCTTTGGTTTACCATGACAGAACCGATATACGTTTATATATTGGTCAATTGATCTCCAGTTTGCTCATGGCTTTCTATTTCTGTTCTTGCTATAGGACCCACATCTTTCGCACCCATCATCGAGATGGCCATGACAATTGTCCAGCAAAGCGGCGGGCAATATCATGTCTTGCTGATAATCGCCGATGGACAGGTAAGGGCTTAACACAAACGTCTGCTTTTTGTGGTTTGATCAAATTGATCCACATCACGTTAGACAGAAGGAAGGATTCGCTTGGTTATCTTATATGGCTATCAATCCTTTTAGTGTCTGTTTATTAAGAAATATATCATGTAAATTCAAGTGACAGCATACTGCTTAGGCTTTTCAACCAAGCTATCGCTTAAGATTCCTAAAGATTTCTTGCTTGCGTTTGGCTAATGTTTATGCATGGTCGTCTAGGTGACGAGAAGTGTCGACACGCAGAATGGGCATCTCAGTCCACAAGAGCAAATGACTGTTGATGCAATAGTTAGAGCAAGGTAAACAGAAAAATTCCTAGCTCTTAAGCTTGTCCTTGATTTCAGATACGTTGATCCGCTCTTCTTATTGACTCTCTCCTGGAACGTAATGTGCATGTGCTTGCTGATCCTTTGCAGTGAGCTCCCTTTATCTATAATTCTAGTCGGGGTTGGAGATGGCCCGTGGGATATGATGAGGGAATTCGATGACAACATTCCTTCCCGTGCCTTCGATAACTTCCAGGTAGAGAGACATTGATCGTGAAGTGGCTTTTTATATCTGCGCTGTTCAAGCTATTGCCGCACATTCAACTCATACTTATCACGGGAAAAAAAACTTCTTGATGTATTGCTAGTTTGTCAACTTCACCGAGATCATGTCGAAGAATGTGGATCCACGGAGAAAGCAGACGGAGTTTGCCTTAGCGGCCTTGATGGAGATACCTTCTCAGTACAAGGCGACTCTTGAGCTGGGCTTACTAGGGTACACTTTTTTTTTTTTTTTTTGTGGTCCATGTGTTTCACTTCTATTTATATCTTTGTATGTGATGTTCTTCTTTTTGCTGTGCGAGCTTTTATTTACCCTTTCCTTTTTGGGCTTTGGCACGACAGGCGCCAAATGCTGGACGCTCCAGAGAGAATACCTGTTCCTCCACCTGCTTATGTTACACCTCCTGTGAGCAGCTCGAAGACGTACTACCGCTCAAGCAGTTTTCAGCCAGACGCTACTTACGGCAGCTATATTCAGACCCCGGGTGCCGACACTACTTATGGCGGCTATACCCAGACCCCGAGTGTGCCTACTTCCAGCTATCGGAATGAAAATCATGTAAGCAAGCTTTTTCCCTAATTTGAATTCGTTTACATCAAAGATAATCTGGAATGCTTTTGGTAAATCAGAACATGTAGTCATCTCTAGTAAATAACTGGCAATGGAACATAAGTAGATAATGCTTCGCTTTGCTTTCACTTGTCAACTCTAAATGAAATGATGGTCGTTCCTTCTCTCTTCTTCTTTTGCAGGCTTGTCCAATTTGTTTTACTAATCCAAAGGACATGGCTTTCGGCTGCGGTCACCAGGTAGTGTAGTGGAACCCCTTTTGATTCCCTTGTGATTCCATCTCGGCCCTATTGGGCATCGGTTGGGCATGGTTAGTGGTTTACATGATCACCGTCATTTCCTTGATCGCGCAGACTTGTTGCGAGTGCGGTGACGGCCTTGAACTGTGCCCCATTTGCCGGAGTTCTATTCACACCAGGATAAAGCTCTATTGACGCTCACTTGTTAGCTTCACCAATGTTGCCAAGACTTTCTAGTCCAAGTACGTGCCCCTAAGGGAAGGCAGCGGCCCATCCTCATTGAGAAAGGGGCTGCTGATTATTTCTCGGTAGGGGAAGAAATTTTGAACCATCAGTTTATTTACCTAGGTTCGTCAAAGGGCTGTTAGGTTTTGATTAAAAGAGAAAGATATCAAATATCTGGAGTTTCTTTTTGTATATTATATGGATGATCCGATCTGCAAGAGTTAATGCTTGGGCGATTGAGAACGCCTGCGTAGGGGATTTAGTCGTGTGAGGCAGATGTAAATATGAAGATGCTGGTCCATCATTCTTTCATTTTTTTGGTCCCCTGTTTGGCGCATTCTCAGGTCCATTTCCAAATACTAAACTCTGTTTCTCTTAGCTCTGTTCTGTCGAGAGAGATCTAATGTTTCGCCTCATGTACTTATGATGTTTCTCCATATAAAGCCTAGTTTGATGCACTTGCTACTTGTGCAATTCGGTTGGGAAGGAGGGATCAGATGGCGTGTGCGCCAGAGTGGGATTGTCTCCCTGTTTGGTTTGAGCTGCTTCCGACAGTCTTCGATTCATCCCAGGTTTGGCCACCAAACAGCATACCCACAATTCGTCCGGATGCTGCTAGCAAGCCATCATTCACGCGATATTCATTAGCAGTGCCTTGAATAACACGTCCCATCTTTCCTCAAGCCCAATGGACCATCAGTCCTGGCTTCGAGAGCCGGTGTCCAGAGTGTCTTGCATGCAAGTTTCTTTCTCCAGTGTATCATCCCGTGGGAAACCTCTGCATAGCTTCATCACCTTGATACAGGTTTCGAGCAGTAGCTTAGAAGATTGCTCGGTGAAAACCGGACGCGAGAGCAGAGAGGATCGTGCTTAAGTTACTAGTACTGCTGGTACGTGTGTGGAACTCACGGCCGCGAGTGGTGGTTGCTTGGTGGTTTGATCACTCGAATATGGTTTTCTTCACCTGAAGTTGAGTCTGTTTTTCTTTCTGTTTGCCCGAAGAAGTTGAGCTTCATTTGCTTCCCTTTTCTTTTCTGGCTAAATTGCAATTTTACCTATCTGGGATCTTCTTCAATTCTGTTTCGTAAGATTCTTGTTTTATTTTCAGTTTTGCTTCATCAGGGTTCTAGTTCAATTTAGTTTCATTGGTTTCATCTTTTCCTTCTTCAACTTGAGCCAATCTTTGTATGAAAAAGGGCAAAAAAAGGAACAGGTCTTCAAATTTTTGACTCATTAACTCCACCACGTCAGCAAATTTGGTTGATGCAACGAACTAGGTAACCGGCGGAACATTTTGAAGACTCAGTTGGACAAGAAATAAAAGAAACGATTTTGATTTTGAGCAAACTGATTGCAAGTTGCTCGCCTTACCATTTACACGTGACAATTGATGGAATGATAACATTAAATCATGATTTAAAAGCTACACCTAAGTTTGTGAATTTCCAATGTTGTTACTCCTGAAAGAAAAAAAAATTGATATTGGTTGTGCTTTTATCAATTCTGGATATGTAAATTCTCGTGTTGCCTATTCCAAACCCGATAATCCTTCTCTCATTTTCCCAAAATGGCTCTTGTGGAAGGTGAGGCACAAAGGTGATCATCACTCATTCATTTTTTACCATCTCCCTCTCATGACCACTCATCCCACTTTCTTCTCCTAATTTGCACATGTTCAAAAAACCTAGCTCATTTAAGCTCTAGAGACGCAATGTAGATGGAAACAAAATGTCGCAATCTAATCATCATATAGCAATCAACATTTTTGAAGTCGATGGATCCAAGTATAGACCATGGAGTTATGAAGAAAAGCTGTGCATTATCTTGACGATATAATGTCGAACTGCACACAAAACATCGAAATCTAGCATGCGTTGTCAAGTGGACTCTTCTAAGTCCAGCACATTTTCGTAATTTTTCCAGGATAACTAAGGTATTACTTGTGCAAGTAATTTAGATGAAGTTGACATGATCACTCGTCCTTATGCATAATGCAATCAATCAAGGCGTGTGAAAATACGAATAAATAAAAATTGTTCTGTTGAATGAAGATGATACTTAAAATGAACCATCATGTTGCACGAGCCACAACAAAATAAGCTCTTAATTGAACAAATAAATTCGAATTGATCATAAGGTGTGTTTGTTGGAGTAAAACAATTTTAAGTTTTCCCAAATTGATACATTTGTAATAGGGAAAAGACTACAAAAAAATCTCAAACTTTACGAAATGTGATAGATTTACCCCAAACTTTTTTTTATGACACGAAAAACCTCAAACTTTGCAAACCGTGACACATTTACCCCATTAAGGGCATTTTCGTCTTATTCTTTCTGTTTTTTTCTTTTTATTTTATTTTTATTTTTTTCTTCTTCTCTCCGCTAGCCCCGGCGGAGGGAAGCTTGCGCTGGCGAGGGGTGCCCTTGCCCAACACGGGTGAGGGCGGCCCTCGTCGGCGCCGAGCGAGGGCCTCCCTCACCAGATCTAGTAAGGGCACCCCTTGCAGGCGTCGAGTGAGGGCCTCCTTGGCGAGGGTTTGGCGAGGGCACCCCTCGTTGGACGCCGGCGAGGGTCGCCCTCGCCTGGGCCGACACTGGTGAGGGGTGCCCTCGCTAGATTTGGCAAGGGTTTGGCGAGGACTTGCGTTGGGAGAGGGCACCCCTCGCCGGCGCTCGTGAGGGTCACCCTCGCTAGACCCTTGCCGATCCGGCGAGGGCTGTCCTCGCCGGCGTCGGGCAAGGGTGCCTTCGCCAAATCTGGCAAGGGTTTGGTGAGGGAGGCCATCGCCTAACGCTGACGAGGGTCGACCTCGCTTGATGCCGGTGAGGGCGGCCCTCGCGGAACACCGGTGCCGGCGGAGGGAAGAAAGAAGAAAAAAAAAAAAAAAGAAAAAGAAAAACAATTTTTAAAAGTAAAAAGACCAAAATGCCTCTTGATTTAGGGTAAATGTGTCATACAAATGAAAGTTCAGGGTTTTTTGTGTCACAAATGAAAGTTTGGGGTAAATGTGTCACGATTAGCAAACTTTAGGATTTTTCATGTCACAGAAAAAAGTTTGGAGTAAATTTGTCACTTTTGGCAAAGTTTGGGGTTTTTAGTGGTTTTTTTCCTTTGTAATAAATTTCCCAAATTAATTTTTTGATCACCAAAAATCCCAAATATGCTTTTGACGAATTTAGCCTAAACTAATTTTTAATCACAAAAAATTCCAAATTAGTATATATGTGATAATTTTACTCTTCTTTACTTTCAATTGAGTTGAATTAATATTGCGGAAAATCACAAATTAATGCACTTGCCATAAATAGTGGATAAAATGTTGAATTAATACATTTAACTTAGCAATTTGACAGTAAAATGTAATAGATGATAAGTTTATTATAGATATATTAGTTTGCGATGGTTTATGGTAAACTTATCTTAAGTATGTTAGTAGAATTTTTCGTGGTATTAAGCACCTTGTAACTACACTACAAATTTGAAACGTGCCTCGCCCCCAGGAAGCCCGCCTGTTCGGCATCGTCTTCGACATGGACGGGACCCTCACTGTCCTGGTCATCGACTCCGCCGCCATGCACGGGGCCATGCTCGGGGACGACAGCGAGTACTGGAGGGTCCGGGCCGAGAGCCCCGCTGGGATCAATGACGCCCTGCACCATGTCGGGGGCTGGAGGAGCCCCGAGGGGCAGAGGACGGCCTACGAGGTCGTCGCCGGTTACGAGCGCCAGGGGCTCCATCTTCTCCAGATAATGCCCCGTCGGTGAAGAAGCTATTGCCCTTTTTTTGGGAAGTGGGCATGTTCTTATTGGCTTAATGGAGAATTGTGGGACCTTGAAAGAGCTGTAGTTGATGATTCTGTTGGTTCTTTTTCCTCTTCGTGTTAGTTCTGTTTTAGGATGATACGAATTTTTTATAGGGAATTAGTCATCCGTGATACTGGTTTTTTGGGTCCCTTTTTTTTTTTTTTTTTTTTTTTTTTTTCTTTTGAACGTTTTGGGGGTCAGTTTGGTCGCTGAGACGATGCAGAGTTGTCGTGTGTAAATTCCTGATAGGAGAAGTTGAGAATTTCACGATTGCTCCTAGTCTTAGTCATCCTTCGGTATGTGGATTCTGCGGTTCCATCTGTGGGATAATAGGTCTGTGTGGGCAAAAAAATAAAATTGCAGGCTTTCTTTCTCTTGAAGAGATTGATGAACCTGAGTACGATTTGGATATACCGAAAGCTGTGAAGCAAGAATCGGGGAAAACAAAGAAATTGAAGAAAAATAAGAATGGTAATGAATGAGGCAGTGTAGATCATGGGGTTGGAGCTGAGACTACGAGCAATTTGGAGGAGGAGCAGCAGCAGCAGGAGAATGTGATGAGTGAAAGAAATCAGAAAAAGAAGAAGAAACAAAAGAAAGGGACCAAGAAAGTTGATGAATCGCCTGCAGGTTGGTGTTCTTTTAGTATTCTATTCTACATTTTGGGTTGAATGGGGTTAGCTTCCATTAATTCATGTGGCAGTCTAATTCTTTCTGGTTGATGAAAATGACCATTAGACTAGTCTGAACAGAACAGTATTAGTGAGCTAGGAGAGAGCCCATCTATTCATTGCTGTGATGTATTTGTAAATGTGATCAATTGTCTGAAATGTTGATCACACTATTACTCAATGAAGTGGATGATGCTGAAGTCGACCTTGTTGATGATGCTGAGTTCTATGCATGGAATGATTTGAGGTTGCATCCTCTAATTATGAAAGCAACACAGAGACTTGGGTTCAAGGAACCAACACCAATACAGAAAGCTTGCACTCTTGCTGCTGCTCATCGAGGAAAGGTTAGTTTAAAGATTTTAAAGTTTTATGTTAACTGTTAAGCACAAAACTAATCCTACGGTGTTCCTTTTATTGTCGATTTAGTGGGATGTTATAGGTGCTGCAGAGACAGGGTCTGGGAAAACTTTTGCTTTTAGCTTGCCGATTCTGCAAAGGCTTCTTGAGGAAAGAGAAAAATCAACAAAGATGCATGAAGAAAAAGGAGAGGAAGCAGAAAAGTATGCTCCAAAAGGTGTTTTACGGGCCCTTATTATTACACCTACTAGGGAACTCGCACTTCAGGCGGAAGTTTGCCGCATCTGTGTTGCTCAATCCATTTTTCCTGAGATGAAGCCATAGCATTTGAAGCAACGAGGCATATTAGTTTTAGTACATTTCTTTTTTTTTTTCTTGCCTATATAAATGAATAGTGAGCTATAACTCTTCTTACTTAGAATAATGCGACAACAAGAGCATGGAGTTTTATAGTTTAGTCAACAGCGATTAGGTTGATGAATGTACACTTTTACTTTTGGACCATTGCCATGCTCATCTTCCCTTGGATGTTTAAGTTTTTGACTTCAACCCTTCTCTAATACATCGTGGAAGTTTCTAGGAAATGTATCTTTAGAGTAAAGTGACATTTCTACCATTTCAAGGGGGAAAACAGAGAAAACGTATTTCTCTTTTTGAAAATGCAACTGTTCACATATCCCCATTTTTACTTTTTTTTTTTTTCCCTAAATATATTACAGTAACTACACTCTTTTATGGGACCTTCACTTACGGGCTGGGTTTTCGCCTAATATCGACGGACGGGCTTAAGTTGGCCCATCAAATATAAAAACCCATTATCTCCCACTCGCATATGGTGGGCCGAATAGAACTCTCTTTACCTCTCTGCAATATTCATACCATTAAATAATCTGTGCAATCAACATACTTTGAGACAACTGATTATAAGGTTTGACTCTTATAATAACATACTTTGAGACAGCTCACTATAAGGTTTGGCTCTTATAAGAAGTTTCATGGTTAGACCATGAAACAACACTTGAGAAAGATATCAAACATGATTAATGAGTTGAAGGATGCTGGCCATGTCTTGATTGATGAGCATCAAGTGCAAGTAGTAATCCATTCTTTGCTTCAAAGTTGGGAGAATATGAAGGTGCATCTAACTCACAACGAGAATATAGGTTATGATGCAATGCGCTATCTTGAGTTAGAAGAAAACCGCCTCCTAGCGACTAAGCTGGAAACTGATATTTATTATGCTAGTTCTAGCTCACAAGGGGTTTCAAGTTCCAAGTGCAAACGTCATGATTCATTCAAAATGTGGAAAGGCAAGGGAGCAAGTTCTTCGGGAAATAAAATAAATGTTGACCAACATGAAAGAGGAAAGTATTCTCAAATGAAGAAGTTATCAAGGGTGAAATGTTACAATTGTGACAAGAATGGTCACTATGCACTCGACTGTCGCGAGCCAAAGAAGGTAGACATCCTTTGTACTTTTAAGAATTTTGCTTATGTATCAAGTTCTGTATTCTTAACTAAATCTAATCCTTTGTGGACTGTAGATTCGGAAGCAACAAACCATGTAGCAAATAATAGAGGATCATTCGTAGAATTTCGACGAGTACTGACTAGAACTAAATATATATATCTAGGATACAACTCTAGAGTTGAACTAAAAGGGATTGACACATGCCAATTAAGTATGCGTGATTGACGTACCTTATTCCTACATAATATATTATATGCTCCGAAAATTCATCGGAATTTAGTATCTGTTTAAGTGTTGGTAAAACTTGGTTTTAGTTTGAACTTCCATAATAATGATGTAGATTTGTATTTGAATACAAACTATTATAGTTGTGATTATTTTCTGAATAGTTTTATTGTATTGAATGTTAACTATGGCAATGTCAATATTTGTTATTCCCTCTTCACGTTTTCTAATTCATATGAGAATGATGTGAATGTGTGGCATGTTGGACTTGATTTTTTTTATCGTTTTCCCTTCTAGGCAATGCTCACATATGAGCAAATCGACTTTATTAATATCGCCTAACAAACTCTCTTTGGCTAGTCTATTCATACGTTATTGGCCAATATGACCAAATTTAGCATTCCATACATTCACATCATTATCATATGAATTAGAAAACGTGAAGAGGGAATAACAAACATTTATATTACCATAGTCAACATTCAATACAATAAAACCATCTAGAAAATAACCACAACCATAATAGTTTGTATTCAAATACAAATCTATACTATTATTATGGAAGTTCAAACTAAAACCAAATTTTACCAACACTAAAATAGATAATAAATTCCGACAAATTTTTAGAGCATATAATATATCATGTAGGAGCAAGGTGCGTCCACCACACATGTTTAATTGGCTTGTCTCAATCCCTTTTACTTCAATTTCAGAGTTGTTTCCTACATAGATTCATTTAGTTCCAATCGGGACCCGTCGGAATTTCACGAAGGAATCTCTATCATTCGCTACATGGTTTGTTGCTCTCAAAGTTACAGTTTACAAATGATTAGATTCAGTTAAAAATACATAATTTGATACATAAGCAAAGTTCTTAAGATTATAAGGGGTGTATACCTTCTTTGGCTCACAATAGTCGCAAGCATAGTGAACCTTTTGGTCATAATTATAACATTTCACCCTTGAAATTCTCTTCACTCGAGGACGTTTTCCTCTTATGTTAGTTAACTCTTAGTTCCTTTCTTGATGACTTGATCCCTTGCACTTCCATATTTTGAACGAATTAATGCGCTTGCGTTTAGAGCTCGATGTCTCTTCTAAGCTAGAACCAACATAACAAATATTTGTATCATGCTCAAATGCCATAAGGTGGTCCTCTACTAGCTCAAGGTAGAATATCCTTAAGTTCTTCCATAACTTGGTTAAGAGATTTTAGTGCTTCTTGTTTTTCAAGCACATATTGAATTTTCATATTCAATATCTCATAATTCTTGCCGTTCAATATCTCTTCTTTGTTTAACTCAGTAATTAGACTCTTAGTTACTAAAGCCATTGGATCTAAACATATCAGACACGTATGCACGAATTATTAATGCCTATCATTTATGCATCTATTTGGCATAAATTCATCGTATTAATGAATAATTTCAAATAGGTTTCAAAAAAAAAAATCACTATATTTCCAATCATCATCTAAATAATTCTAACTTGAAATTATCATTAATATAATCGTTCATACAAAAATAAGTTCACCAAAGTCACTAAAAATTTCTTGAACTTCCCACAAAGAATTATAAATTAACATACTAATTTACAACGATAGATAATATTGAATTTTCAATAATTAAATGTGTCATTTATACTAAGTAATATATTCGGAGGAAATATATCAATATAGAAAGTGATATTCACACCTAAAACATCTTAAACTAATCTATAAAAAATAAATAATTAAACTCAAATAATCTCATCAATCTCATAAACTAGGAAAGTCTCTTCTAATCTCCTAATAAAATCCTTTGAGAATTTTGAAGGCACATTAGTCAACCACAAAAATACCTTTGGAGAGCTCTCATGGCTCCTCCAAGGCGCATTCATTCTGCGTCATGTGACACTCAACTTAAGGGTTAAAGTCTTGGTTGCCTCGATTATATAGTACTCTCTTACAAAAGCTATTGCAAGTTTATAATAATCCGGAATCCCGTTGACCTCCCATAGGCAATCTAACACTGCTTGCTATTATAGTGAAAGAGTGTTCATTAGGGTCGGCACTTTCTGAAAATCCAGCATAGAATAACCCTTCCAGATGATTTCTTGTATCATCTTATTGACCTTGATCATATGTGATACTATATCATTGTTATTCTATTGATAATTAGCTAATTCTGTTTTTAGCCCTTCAAATGTCGCCTTTTGTTCATCCATTCTCACAAATATAGGCATGCGTACAAAACGCATAATGATTCCTGCAACAAATGCATAACAAAAGGGAAAACTTATAATCCACAGCGATCAAAATCGGAAAAATTATATTTTCCTCTTCTTCTTTTTGCCGATCAACGATGGTCAACGACCGGTCAACTCTGGTAAACGGTGGTCAACGGTCAACGAATGACCGGGTCGGATCAACGAGTCAATGGGTCGGGTCAACAGGTCAACTTGGGCAAAATAGTAATGACGTTGAACAATAAGGGCATAATTGCAAAAATGATCATCAATGGCAAAAACATAATATTTTTTAGAAAATAGGGGCAAATTGCTACGCGTGCGTGCGTTGCACATGCCGATGAGTCGTTTCTTCTTGCCGTGTGTGGCGACACGTCCGGCGGCCCCTAGCGGCGGGCCACCCATCTTTTTTCTCGTCTCAACGAGAACTACGACCTTACACTATCAGAAACAAGTTTTGATTCACCGAAAATCAAAAAAGGGGGAGCGGGGGGGGGGTGAACAATAGGGGGTGTAGGGATTTCTATCATCGAGCGTCTGACGGTGGCGTTTCTTGAAATTTCAATCAAGAGCAATTTATAAACATCAACAGTGATTGAGAAACATGAACAACATTGCCTTGATACCAATGTTAGGGAAACAGATTTCCAATAATCGATTTGATACTCAAACGATCGAATACCGAAAAATGAAAAGCGGAAAAAGTGCTCAGGAAATATGTTACACCGATGAAAGGCATATCACGGAATCGAACATACCTTGATTGCCACAGATTAAGTACCGTCGTAGTTTTGAGGAATTCTTTAAAGCCCTGAAATCCGTTCATCAAGAGAGCATGTACTGTTTTAAGGGGGAAAATAGAGAAAACATATTTCTCTTTTTGAAAATGCAACTGTTAAGATATCCCCCTTTTTACCTTTTTTATTTTTATTTTTTTTTATATATATTACAGTAACAGCACTCTTTTATGGGCGCTTCACTTACGGGTTAGGTTTTGGCCCAACATGGGCAGATAGGCTTAAGTTGGCCTATCAAATATAAAAACCCATCAGCTTAGTTGTTAGTATGCTGCTGTTATCATAGATTCTCTTTTGCAGGCTGTGACAGTTGCAGAGTATTGGGATTGTCAATGCGAGAAGTGGGAATACTGGAATAGATGTGGTTATGATGATTGAGGACATTCACGTGTCTTTAGTTATTAGTCAATGTATTAGGGCAGTCAAGACATGTTTATATGACAAATATACCCCAATGTAGTATCTTGCCTAGTTGCAAGCCAACCAATGATTTGCAACTTGTTATAACTTGTATGTTTTTGCTCAACTATTCTTCTACTATAGGATGTTACATTCAATCTGAATATTGTGTGTTCTGTGCAACAAGACTAACACTTAGAAATTGCAGGTGCAGGGAAAAAGATAAAGATGCTTACTTATACTATATTCTAAGTCTACATGGACTAGGTCGCGCAATTGTCTCCTGCATTTCAATTGCAGCTTTACCCCACATTTCCTCTATCTTACGCATTCTTGGCATCCACATATGCACTCTGCATGTGCAGATGCAGCAACGAGCTCGATTGAAGGTTTCTTGTTACTAAGTCGTTAACATTATCAGATTTTTGATTTTTCATTACTTATTGAACTTATGTTGGCTTGGCAAATATATTTCTTGCTCTATTATTATTATTATTATTATTATTATTATTATTATTATTATTATTATTATTATTATTATTATTATTATTATTATTATAACTTTCTCACAACTTTCTGTAGTATAATTTTCTCAATTCGGGTGCATATATATATATATATATATATATTTGTCATATATTGCTTCTATGATTGTCATCATGTTTTATGGATCGTAGGATTATCAATAACATTCTTATCATCAGTTTAAGTGACGTTGTTACTTAAAAAAATAAAAATTGTGATTATTCGATTGTTTCTGTTATCAACACCCACCCCACCCCGCCGGGGGATTTTGGGTCATTTTTGGAAAAATATTCATGAGCTTCCAAATTATAAAGAGTGCTTTCATCTTGTAATGCCTTGTTAGATAAATGGAAGTTGCACTTGAATGGTAAAAGTCCACTTTTAGTCCCTGAACTTTCGCATCTTTTCCAATCAAGTTTTTTAAACTTTTAAAAGAAAGTACAGAGTCCTGCGGAAGCGGAAAAGGGAAGCTAGTGGTCATCGGTCAGGATTGTGTAGGGCCACTCCAGGCACTCCGTAATGCTGGTGATGAGGTAATGAGAGAGCAATATACTTGTTCTATGCTAAGCTTAATGTCTGGGCAGACAATGCTGTTCATTGGAATTGGTAGTTAAATCCCAGATTGTGTTCCTGATGATTGCTGGAGGGAGGCTCCATGCGTTTTGAGTTCATAATTTTGTCATCATTAAGACTTACATGATCCCTTGGTCTAATTGAGAACCAAATGTGCATTAGTTGTGCTACAAGTCCATAGCGGAGACCCAGAGCAATGCACTCCTTGTCTTTCATTCCTTGCCTTCCATCCTGATAGAAAATTGACGATGTTGAGTTGGCATTTTTTCATTGCTGGACTGTTTCTTGAGCGCAAGTTTGCTATTGTCTTACTGATTGAATTTCCTTCTCCTACTTTCTGCCTTCATGGAATTTTTTTCTTAGATACGCGTTGATGTGAAGGAGAATGCAAATGAAAGAAAAGTTGTTGAAACTCGGAAGAGAGAAAGAAAAGCAGAGAAAAAATGTGTTCTTCAAAAACTAGATCGATTCTTTTCGATGCAAGCCCTTCCATCCTTTTCATTGGGAATTCGAGAACAGACGCTGATTTACCTTATTTATCTGTCGCTATTTCTTGCAGGTTTACATGACCGGCGAAGGAAGCAGAGGAAAAAATTGAGAGGGAACAGTGATTAGAATAGCTTCTTTTTCCTTTTATTTCTTTGCGATGTGAATTGTTCGGTAAAAGAAATGTAGAGAGGGAGAGAGAGAGAGAGTTTTTGTACCCGGATTTTGGCATGTCTATTTCAACTTTTTATGGTGACCCTGATACCTTGGTCATGGTTGATTATAGAAGATGAAGGAGGTTCTCTCTCGTGTCATCATTAGCCATATTGTCATGCAGGAAGCAATTGAAGGAGGATTTATGATGCCAAGCCAGGTGATCTTTAAATCATCAACATTTTTTTTTTTCCTGTTTTGGACTCTAATTTTTCCAGGATATTCCTGGTAAACTTACAATGAATCCATATTGGGTACGGCAATTCTCTCTCGCCCTGTTAATACTGGTGGACTATTATCAAGGTGCGTTAGGTCTGTATGGTCGGCGCATTAATTATTGTATTCCATATCGAAACATGGCTCGATTTGTTTAAACCAGATGGATAGTGTAATGTAATGCAACTCTTTACACAAGCAGTCTCAAAAAATGAAGGGCTACTTTCCACTTTACTACTACCCAATGAATGGAATGAGAATGAGAATTGAATGGCTATCGAGTTTTATAGGAGCGCGAAAGCTTTGCATGGTATGTAACCTTGTTACCTTGGAGACTTTTGAAATGCTCTAGAGTTTTTCAACACTTTGTCGCATGACCACCACGAGCTCTTCTCCGACCTGTACACTCTGGACTTGAGCCTCCGAAAGGCGCAATCGAGCTCTTCTCTGTCTCTCGATGCTCTCGGCCTCTCGCAGGACTGCCGCTCTGGCCACCACGAGCGATGCCTCCGACCTCCGGGCTACCTGACTTACACGGAGAACTGCTTTTCCTTATTCCTGTTCGGCCAATTCTGAGGACAGAGTTGTTTTCATGTGTTGTAACAGGTTGGACAGTTGTCTCTGCAAGTGGAGTGTCTCCGATTCCCAATCACTCTTTTTATGCTTTCAATCACAGGTATTATCATACGCACACAGAAATTGGGCCATCTTTCATATGGTTTCTTAGGTACATGTAAAAGATTATGATTTAGATGCAACTCGAGCATTTTTTTTTCATCTTTTTCTTGATTCTTTTGTTTGGTTCAGCTTGTTATTGAACCATGATGTGTCGTTTTCTAAGATTCTCTTGCATCAGAGCATAATTTAATGGAATTTATGTTAGATGTTGTATTCGTTTGTTTTTTAGCTAATGTTGCTCTGTGTTAGAATTTGTGCTTGCTTGAGATGGGCATAAATTATTATTAGTGACTGAAGACGCCAGCCTAATTCCCTAAAATTGCTGTCGCGACCAATTTTTCGGGGTTTGGACCACCTAGGGTTTGACTAATGGATTGTTAAGCCTAGACTTAACTCGGGCTCTCCCAAGCCCATACCAATTCGCGACTTAGGTTTGAACTGTTAACATGCAATTAAATATTAACTAGGAGTCGCCACTAATCTATTTTTGATGGGTCGATTAGAAACCCTAGTAAAGTAACGGGAGATTTACTTTACTCCTACGAACCAGAGACTAAGGGTACGGGGACTTAGTTACGTTAGATTTCTCTAACGCCCTTTCGGTACCTTTCTTTTTATTTTGAAAAATGTTTGGCGAGCAATTTTGATTGATTTTAATTTAACTTCCTAACATGTGAGGTAATCATACATGTGTGCATACCACCAATTTAACACTCAAGAAAGCAATTAAATATTGCAAAACATACCTAGGAGCAACGAAAGCATCTGCATTGTTAAATCAGAATTCACATCAGCAGCCCTAGATATGATTTCTAATTAACACGCAATTTCAATTTTTGTTTTCACTTTATTTAATGAAAATGATGACTTATGCAATGCATGTCACTATTCTAACATGAAATAATATGATAACATGACCAAAATTGTATGTCATAAATAAGCATGCAATCTATCCTAAAGCATGAGATGAATTCATTCTAATTCTTTTATATTTTCCATGAAATTTGAAATGAAAGAAATGCAACAATTAAATATGCAATCTAAATTAATCAAACGACCTAATTCTAATGACAGGTAATGCGATGCAATGACATACTATATGTCACGCGACATTTATGACTTAGTTTAATGACGAGGAAATTCTAATTAAATGAACCTAATAAGAACTAAATGACGTGCATTTCATGGACCTAATTCTGTATGACGTGCGCATGATTTTTCTATTCTAAAATGCAATCTGTCCTAGAAATTGCAACTAATTTATCCTAAGACAAATTTTATTATTTTTATGAAATGCAAAACATAACTATCTAGATTAAAATTCTATCTAGCTTATATTAGGGATTTGGTCGACTAAATCCTAATTCAAACTAAGATATTGTCTTAACTTGAGCAAGCTCGACCTATGATGCAAAAATCAATCTAAACTTAATATGCAATTTTATCCTAATATGTCATGACGTGCCAAGGATGCCCTAATTCTACATGACGTATGAATGATGATTTTTTGTGTTTTCCTATTAATCTCGAAATTAAAATTTTCGCATGCAATTCAAATTATAAAACTAATATCCTAAGTGAATGTGCTCTTTCTTTTGATTTTTTTATATTTAAAAATAAAATTCTTATTTTAAAGATAATAGCCCAACCTAATCTTAATTCAACATTTTTTGATTTTCTTATTTAAAACTCGAAATAAGATTGCAAATTTTAAACAGCAAATCTAATCCTAACTCAAATATTTTTTTTTTCTTTTACGAAAATAAGTTTGAATCAATCAACAGCAAATCAAACAATGATAAGATTGATATCTAAAATTGACGAACCATATCTCGCGCATGAGATCGGGTTGGCCAATTTTAAATTAAATCGCGAATCAAATCTCGGGCTTGAGATTGGATTGTCGATTTTTATAAGGGATTGCGAGTCGGATTTCGGGCGGGAAAATCGGACTGTCAATCCCTAGCTTGAAGGACTACTTCATATTGGAATATAGTCACATATTTAAGGAACAATTCTACTAAAAACAAGATATAGGGGAAAATAAATAAAATAAATCAATAAACAAAAAATAAGTAAATAAAAGGACTACCTAATCCTTTTTCTTTTTTTCTTTTTTTCTTTTTTTCCTCTTTTCCCTTTCAAGCTTCGTGTCCGTGCGGCTGGTCACCGGCTCCGGTGAGGGGGTCGCGGTCGGGGCTCCGGCGAAGGTCCGGCGAAGGGCAGCAGCGTTGCAGGGGATCTCTGTAGGTGTTGATCTCGGTGGTCGGAGCTCCGGCGTGGGTCCGGCGAGGGGCAGCGAGTTGCGGGGGTCACCGTGGGTGTTGATCGCGGGTCATCGGGCTACGGCGTCGATTGGCGGGGTCGCGGGGAGCGGAGACGGGTCGCGGCGTCGACTGGGCGTGAAGAAGCTTGGCGTCCAAGGGCGTCGCGGGTCAGTCAGCAGATCGGGCAGTGGCGGAGACGCGGCAGAGGCTCGGTGAGCGTGGCGGACGGACACTGGCGCTGAACTCGGGCGTCGTGGGCGGAGGTCTCGAGGCCGGCGAGACGCAGCAAGTCGCGCCGATCGCGAATCGGCGGGAGCAACGACGTCGGTCGCGGCGGTGGAGCCGGGCGAGGGCGGAGCAGAAACGGCGTCGCGGGGACTCGGGATTTGGTGCTCGGGCGAGGTTCGGAGGTGGAGCGGCGAGGCGGCGGCGCTGGTGCACGGCTGCGGCGGAACGGCGGTGGTCGCGTGGTGAGGCGGAGGAGCTCCGGGTAGTCACGGATGGAGCAGCAACGCGGGGGCAGCAAACTTGGAGAGATGATGAACAGTAGGGGTCAAATCACCCCCTTTTTTTTTTTTTGCTTTTCCGCTTCTCTCACGTTACTCTCCCTCTGCAACTTTCCTTTTCTCTCTTTTTTCACTGCAGAAGCAAAACTTTTCTTTTGACCGAATTTTTTCTTTTTCAAAAAAGCTCCCTCGTCCTCGTACACGGTTGCTTTTATAGGGGGTAAGAGATAAGCCTTCGATTTCCCCTTCAAATCTACATCCGTGATACATTTTCACCAACCGATCACTATTGATAAAAATTCGAGATTACAATAAATATTTTCTCGAAATCCAAATCACGCAAAAGATAAGTCGCAATATTTTTTCACACATGTGCCCTATCCAAAAGATTCATATCCCGGAATAATTTCAAAATTTTTATTTTTCACGAGATAATTAAAACATATGGGCTTGGGCCAACCAAGCTCGCTTCGTGGGCTTAGTCCAACTGATTTAAACCCATTCGCACCGGTCCAATAAATAAAATGTCAATAACAAAATAAATGCAAATATAAATCTATATGCTATAAAATTTAACTCCTAATTTCCTATGCAATAAATAAATAAACTAAATCGTCAAAATTTAGGTGTCAACAAATTTGCCCCTCTTTGAAGGTGAGCTCGAAGAGGTTGCATTCAAAGACAAATTGAGACCTAAATTTTGACTATGCACACACATTGAATGATTTTTTTGTCGGGAAATGTATCCCATTTTTTAAAATGCAACTCATACGATGCATGTAAATGCTAATGCAAATGCATGATGTAAAAGGAAAGAGCGTACCTACAATTACTTACCAGTCAGTGCGGTAGAGCATCTCAAGGTACATGATAAGTCCCTGTTTACTCTACAAGTACCCAACTCTCACTCAGGTTCCTTGAAAAGCGTAACAGGTAAGAACATTCACATCCAAAGTGAAATGTTCGACAGAAAAAATTGAGACATCCAGATCCAGACTGAGATGTCTAATTTTTGGAAAATGGTAAAAAGAACTTACCTGGAATATCTTACCTTCAAGGAGGGTAGAGTGATTCAAGATGGTGTTACATGTCCAGGACCCGTACCTTTCTACGGTCGCCTAAAATAGTAACGAAGAGACTACTTTCCTAGGACCCGTACCTTTCTACGGTCGCCTAGTAGGGTAGCAAGGTTTTGTAAGGAACTGCTTTCCCAAGACCCGTACCATTCTACGGTCGCCCAGTACGGCAGAAAGGTTTTGTCTAGGACCCGTACCATTCTACGGTCGCCTAAACGGAGATTTACCTTCCAAGACCCGTACCATTCTACGGTCGCCTGAATAGGGAAATAGGTTTTGTCTAGGACCCGTACCATTCTACGGTCGCCTAAACGGGGATTTACCTTCCAGGACCCGTATCATTTTACGGTCGCCTGAATAGGGAAATAGGTTTTGTCTAGGACCCGTACCATTCTATGGTCGCCTAAACGGGGATTTACCTTTCAAGACCCGTACCATTCTACGGCCGCCTGAATAGGGAAATAGGTTTTGTCTAAGATCCGTTCTATTCTACGGTCACCTAAACGGGGATTAACCTTCCAGGACTCGTACCATTCTACGGTCGCCTGAATAGGGAAATAGATGTTGTTTAGGACCCGTTCTATTCTACGGTCACCTAAACGGGGGTTTACCTTCCAGGACCCGTACCATTCTACGGTCGCCTGAATAGGGAAATAGATGTTGTCTAGGACCCGTTCTATTCTACGGTCACCTAGACTGAGGTTTTGCTTGGCTAGGACCCGAACCATTCTTCGGTCGCCCAACCTTGTGATAGAAATCATTCGACCAGGACCCGAACCATTCTTCGGTCGCCTTAATCAGATTGAATTTGGGGAGAAATCTTTGGGGGACAACTCAGTTGAGTGTCGATTAAAAGGAACTCTGGGCTACAAAAGCACGCCAGGTCGATAAAAGAAATTCGGGCTACGGAAGCACGCCGATTTGGTATAAATGGACATCGGGCTACGAAAGCACGTCGAGTCAATAAAGAGGGACTCTGGGCTACGAAAGCACGCCAGGTCAGGAACTCCGGGCTACGGAAGCACGCCGGGTCAATGAATGGGACTCTGGGCTACGAAAGCACACTAGGTCAATATAAAGGACACCGGACTACGAAAGCACGCCGGGTCAATGAAAGGGGACAGCTTGACCAAGTCAAGTGTCGATGCACTTGAGAGAGAATACCTGCACAATGACAAGTATTTTAGAATATGGTAGAGATATACTTACCTGGTGATATCTCTAATTCTTCGGGATATGTCTTCTGGAATTCATATATCTTGTGGAAGTCTCTCACCCCTCAATAGAAATAAATCAAGGATGCACCTTGAATATTCGTGATGGTTTCTCTTCTTGAAAGGAGCCTGAATATCAAGAGCTCTTGGGTCTTTGAGACACGATTTAGAGCAAAAATGCATTTACCAAATAAATAAGCAATTACGGCTATTATGGAATGCACACTTCAAAATCTACTAAAGTTTTTATCAATTCAATTGGGGTTCATGCATAATGACATTTGCATCACTCAAATTTCCATTGGAGACATTTCAAAAGAATATTCCAATGTGAATACATGAGTGTCAAGGATGTGTCAAATGAGAGATCTTTCGATCAGAAAGGACTTTTCACTCCCTGATTAAAATGGCCATTTCATCCTGACCTTTGATGCAGGATTTTTAACAGTCACTCTATCTCACCTTTGTCATCATGCCAAACAAGGGTCCGAGTAATTTCGCAAGTGGTACGAACTTACCAATGAGAGGTCTTTAACAGGGGTAATGCGGGCTTGGTCAATGGCTTAGCAAAGGAGACTCTTTGAGTCGAGGCTATTGAAAAATGAGTGATATTTCACAATCATCTTAGGGTTTACAAGCCAAGAAACATGAGAAATGAAGCAGAAATTATCTTACTTGCACTTCTTCAAGCGATGCTTCCAAACATATGAACTTTTACGTTAATTTAAGTGCCATAATCTGAAGAGACTTTGTAAGGGACGTAACGTAGGTTGGGTTCATGGGTTGAGAAACGAAAGGATCATTTGGCTCAAAAAGTGTTTATGGGGTCAAAGTTGGTGATCATCTCGACATTTCCAACAATTTTCCTCCCCATCGTCGAAGATTTTCTTCACCTCGCAACTCCATTGATTGCAACATCTCAACATTTGAGTTTTTTTTTTTCTTTTTTTTTTGGTACCACCTTGTTGGAGATACGACTCACTTCATCAAGTGTTTGATTTTTTTCTTTGGGCATTGGCATTGCTTTTACCAGGCACACTACTTTTTTCATGCCCCATTTTTTGCTCTCTTTTTTTCTGGACAAAGTCTCCATTTATATTAGCATTGTAAATCATGCTACTTGAGTGGTTTGATTTTTCTTTCCTTGCCCCAGTGTGGGGGATGATCACCAACTGGGTTTAATGTGAAATGAATTCATAGGCTCAATGGGGCTATGCAATGGATAAAGTGTATGGATAGAGAAAGAATTGCTCTTCGTCGTCCTAAGGCACTTTAAATTATCATACAAGTCATACTGTAAAAGCAATACTTGAAGATTGATACAAGTGTGAGTAAGAAAATTCCTATCATTCATTTCAAATCTTGTCCTAGTATGGGACGATTCTTGACAGGGATAATTTAAAAACTCTTCATGTGTGTGGGCTCAAAGGGCTGAACAATGGATATATCTGTAGTGTTTCAGGTAGCAGAAGAAACTGCCTCTCATCACTTTGGTTGACGTACCCTTTGCGAGATCACCCTTTTCCTCATAGGCATGGAATTTTTCACACAACTCACTGGGGGTCTGTGTATGGAATGGTTTTTCCTTTCATCATTCCAAAGTGTCCCATTTCACACATTCAATTCATCTCACACAATTCATCAAGGAAGAAAAATGCAAGATTTGCAAATAGTTTGAATTTGCAATTCAATGAGGCAATTTATTCATCATAAACTGTTTGCAATTCAAAACATGACATAGCAATTTCTATTATGGGTAATATTTCTTGACAGCATCTAAATTAACTGGAGTGGAAAACACACGACCATCCATTTTAGCCAAGATCAAAGCACCGCCATGAAGTACCTTCTTTACCACATATGGGCCACTGTAGGTTGGAGCAAACTTCCCCCCAGGATCTGGAAAAATTGGCAACAGCTTTCTTAGAACAAGATCATTTACCTTGAAATGTCTCGGTCGCACCTTTCGGTTGAAAGATCTAGCTACTCTCTGTTGATATGTTTGGCCATGGCAGAGAGCCTTCAGTCTTTTCTCATCGATCAAGTTTAACTGTTCAAGTCTTTGTTGTGACCATTCTGCCTCAGATAATTCCACTTGGGATAATACTCTCAGGGAAGGAATCTCCACTTCCACAGGCAAGACTGCCTCCATGCCGTATACCAATGCAAAAGGAGTTGCTCCGGTAGAGGTACGAATCGATGTCCGATACGCCATTAGTGCAAAGGGTAATTTGTCATGCCAATCTCGATAATTCTCGGCTGTCTTAGCCAAGATCCTCTCTTAATATTCTTATTGGCCGCTTTAACAGCCCCATTCATTTGAGGGCGATAAGGGGACGAATTCAAATGCTTGATCTTGAACTCGCTGAACAACTCATCAACAAGCTTGTTATTCAAATTTGTCCCGTTGTCAGTGATAATCATTTCAGGGACACCACAGCGAGCAATTATGTCACGTTTGATGAATTTCGCAACATTGCGAGCAGTGACACTTGCAAATGACATAGCTTCAATCCATTTTGAAAAATAGTCTATGGCCACTAAAATGAATCTATGTCCATTTGAAGCCTTAGGATTTATTGGGTCGATCACATCAATCCCCCACATTGAGAAGGGCTATGGCTCAGAAAACTGGTGTAACTCTGTTGGAGGAACATTTATCTTGTCACCATGAATTTGGCAACGATGGCAACTCCGAACATGCTGAATACAGTCACCTTCTAGCGTGAGCCAATAATAGCCTAATCTCATGATCTTCTTAGCCATCATGTGTCCATTCATATGGGGGCCACATACTCCTTCGTGAACTTCTTGCATAATTTGAGTGGCTTCAGCCGCACCCACACACCGCAACAAGACTGACTCATAAGATCTCTTGTACAAATTTTTACCACTGACAAAAAACTTTGAGGCCATCTTCATAATGTACTTCCTATCAGCTGAAGTGCTTCCCTCGAGGAATTCCTGTTTTTGGATGTAGTTCATGATATTGTAATACCATGGTTTTCCGTCAGACTCTTCTGTCACCACCATACAATAAGCCGGTCTTGGCAGAACCTCTATCTTCAATGGCTCAACTTCTAATCCGTTAGTGACTTGCAACATAGATGATAAAGTTGCGAGTGCATCTGCAAATTGATTGTGAGACCTTGATAGGTATTCGAATGAAACTTCATCGAATTCCTTGATCAAATCTTCTAGGTACTTGTGATACGGGAGCAATTTACCATCCTTAGTCTTCCATTTACCTACGGTCTGCAGTATGATCAATGCGGAATCCTCGAACACTTTTAATTTGGCTACACCCATCTCGATCGCAGCTTGAAGCCCAAGGATGCAAGCTTCATACTCAGCTGTATTGTTAGTGCATGGGAATATCAGTTTCGCAGATACTGGATGATGCTGTCCGTCTGGGTATATCAAAACTGCCCCAGTGCCTGAACCAGACAAGTTCACAGCTCCATCAAAGAACGTTGTCCATGAGTCTTCACTTACACTCAAGATACGGTCATCTAGGGAACGATCATCATTATTTGAGGCTTCCGGATTCTCAGCCAATAAATCAGCGATCACTCGACCCTTAACCGACTTCTGTGGCATATATTGCACGTCAAATTCTGAGATCAAAATTTGCCACTTAGCCAACTTACCTACCAAAGCTGGTCGATTAAGTAGATACTTGATTGGATCATTCTCAGTTACAAGGAATGTCCGGTAATGCAGTGTATACTGTCTCAATCTATGTAACACCCACACCAGTGCAGCACAAGTCTTTTCCACATCAGAATATTTCAGCTCTGACACGGTGAATTTTTTACTCAGGTAATAAATGTCTCGTTCTTTTTTGTCAACGAGACTTTCTTGTGCCAACATCGCACCCAAAGACTCACTATGAATGGTGAGATAGAGAATCAGAGGATGTCCTGGCGATGGCGGGACAAGAACTGGTGGATTCATCAAGTACTGTTTCAACTTGTTGAATGCTTTTCGACACTCATTATCCCAGTTGACTCGTGCATTCTTTTTCAAGAGCTTGAAGAACGGCTTAGCAGTTTCAGATTGTTGAGAAATAAATTGAGCAATGTAATTTAATCTGCCCAAAAGACTTCGGACTTCTTTTACCGTTGATGGAGGTTGCAGCTCACATATGGCTTTAGCTTTAGCCGGGTCGATCTCAATCCCTTTACTGCTCACAATAAATCCAAGTAATTTACCGGATGTTGCTCCAAACACGCATTTAGTGGGATTCAGTCGAAGCTTGAATTCACGGAGTCGATCAAACAATTTTTTCAAGGTTTCGATATGGCTTTTTCCAGGTCGAGTTTTGGCGATCATATCATCAACATAGACCTCGATCTCTTGATGCATCATGTCGTGGAATAGTGCTACCATGGCTCGCTGATAAGTTGCCCCTACGTTCTTGAGCCCAAAAGGCATAACCTTGTAATGAAAGGTCCCCCATGGGGTGATAAATGCATTTTCTCCTTGTCTTCCTCCTTCATCCTTATCCGATTGTACCCGAGAAAAACCATCCATAAATGAGAATAGTTCAAATCCGGCGGTACTATCAACAAGGACATCTATGTGAGGTAGAGGGAAGTCATCTTTTGGGCTAGCCTTGTTCAAATCTCGATAATCGACACAAACTCGAACTCGACCATCCTTCTTTATCACCGACACGATGTTTGCTACCCATTCAGGATATTGCGAGACTTCAATGAATCCGACTTTTAGAAGCTTCATCACCTCTTCCTCTATTTTCTTCAAGAGCTCGGGCTTAGTTCTCCAGCCTTTGCTTCTTAGGAGGCATGTTCGGGTTAGTAGGCAAACAATGCTCCACAATTGACGGGTTTAACCCAGGCATGTCAGCGTAGGTCCATGCGAAGATGTCCTGATATTCCTTCAGTAGCTGAATTAGGCGCTCAGCCTCGTCTTTTGAAAGATTCGCCCCTATTTTCACCTCCTTGGCCTCTTCAATGTTACTTAAATTAATAGTGACGGTATGCTCGGATGTAAAAGTCTTGGTTTTTTCATATTGTTCCCAGCTTCGCTGCACCTCAATGGAATCTTCAATGGAATCTTTGATCGACTCTTCAGGATTATTATCAGCACTTGTTGCATTGGATCGGATCATTTCCACACCTTTGCATGTGATATGATTGTCCCTGAAACATGAAATAGAAGGATCAAAAAGACAAACAGGGTTAATCATATTTTATGTGATTTTTTTTTTTGAAACTTTTTTGCAAAAGCATTTTTCGAAACATTTTGACATGAGAAAACATGAGAAAACATGATGAAGCCCAGGCCTCAGAATTCTCCTTGGATTTTGATTTTGTCTTATCGGTTGGATATCATCACCGGGCTAGTTTGGTGTACCTCATCATGCCCTCAAAATAAAACTTGTAATTTCATTGAAATTCATCAATCAATTACAATTTATTGAATGGAAAATGCAATTCAAGTCCTAAGAAGAAAGTGAAAAGGAAGAAATCAAAAACAACTCCTAGAAAGCAATAAAAATTCCCGCGCAGGGGAATGTGAGAAAGCAGTAAATGAGTTACTCTTGTGGGCGAGGGCCCGTTTCTTCCAGAGGTTCTCCATCAATGGCTCCGATGGAGAGATCATCGAACAAACTTAAAATTCCTTCCAGGGTGTCATCAGAGTTTTCTATCTTTGAAGGCGTCGGATCATCCATGCCATCCCATCCACTTGGAACTATATTGCGGGCATTAAAGTAAAAGCTGGGAGGAGCCGAATACTTCACCATATAGTCGAATTTCCCACTTGGCTGTCCTAGAGTATCCATGACTTCAACTTCATCTTGCATCATAACTGGAGGACCAGGGAACGTCTCACGAATGTTTGGAGGTGGTAAATTTTGCCTCCCTCGCCCTTGCTCAGGCGGCGAGTTATGCCCTCCCTGTCTTTGCCTTCCAGAACTTCCTCCACCTCTTCCATGGTACCCTAACCCAGCAGATCGGGACCTCTGAGGGGCTTCAATGGGGTTACGAATGCCCTGACCATTCCTTCCAAGCCCATTGCCAGGGGCAAAACCATTGCTAACCATTACTCTTCCTACCATGAGAGCAGCATCTGAAACCTCAGGAGTGGGCGGCGATGAACCTCGAGAAGCATGTATGGTAGACACTAACTCAAATTAGTGGTAACTTGATTCAAGCTCAGAATCCGGCTCTACATAGGGGATAGCCATCTCGTGGTAAATTTGGTGGTCTTCTTCACCATACACAGTGACCAGCTTCCCTTTGATCACGAACTTCACAGCTTGATGCAGACTTGAAGGTACCCCTCCCGCAGTGTGAATCCAGGGACGACCCAGCAAAAAATTAAACGCAGTAGGGATATCTATTACTTGAAAATGGACATTGAAAACAACCGGCCCTATTTGCACATCGAGATAAATTTCCCCAAGCACTTCCTTTTTCGTGCCATCAAAAGCTCATACAGAAGTCTTTGCAACATGTATCTTGGACAAGTCTACCTTGAGGCGGTGAAGAGTGGCCAACGGGCATATGTTTAGGGCGGATCCATTATCAATGAGCACTCGGGACACATGAGAAACCTTCTGCTTGACAGATATGTAGAGTGCTTTATTATGCCCCCTGCCCTCAAGAGGGAATTCCTCATCAGAAAAAGCAATCATGTCCTTGAGAAGGACCGATCCCACAAAATCCTCCAGCTTATCTGCCTCAACTGTTTCGGGTACGCAAATTTCACTTAGCACCTTCATCAGGGACTTTTGATGCACAGAGGAGGTTTGGAGGAGCTCGAGCAAAGAGATCTGAGCAGGCATCTTTCGCAATTGATCGACCACATTATACTCACTTGCTTTAATTACAGCCAAAAATTCCTTAGCCTCTTCGTCAATGATGGACTTTGCAGGTTGAACATTATTTTGAGCATAAGTTCAACCAGACCTTGTAACGAGGTCAACATCTAGGTCATAAGACCAAGGCACCGCTTTATTATTGACATACTCATACGGCTGAGGCATCTCAATCACAATCTCCTCATCCGATGCATCTTCAAGTGGGGGCATATCCGTGAGCGACGGATCTTCTCCTCCATTATCGAGAGCAGCCTGCTCTTCCTCCCGATCGATAATGATATGAGAAATAGTGGAAACTATGCAGTTATGGTCAGCATATACAATGATGCCATCATCCACCATTCTGGCAACTCTTTCTTTCATCAATGCCAGGGGAACATCTTCTTGATTTGAATAATATCCAGCTCTCACCAGTCCATTGTAGGCATCTGCCACACGCACCTTCGAGTTCTTGGTCTGTCTAACTTCAGGTTCTAGGATAGCATTCACTGTACCCTCATGCTCCGGTAGCGGATTCTTCTGGACGTTTGGCTGAGCAGTTTGAAACAAGAAGGCCTTCGTGTCCAAGAGATTTTGGATCTTGTGCTTGAGGGTGAAACATTCGTCAGTTGAATGCCCCAATTCGCCGTTATGGTAGTCACACTTCTTTGTCGGGTCATAACCGCGGATGTTTTCATGATTAGGACGCTTCGGCTCATTAGTAAGCAAACCTTTCTTTCGGAGGATCGTCAGCACTTGGGATGGAGACCCAGGGAGAGGAGAAAATTGCCTCCTATTATTTGCTTGGGCAAATGATTAACGGCCAGCAGTTTGTGGTTGTCTTGGATTCATTTGGATGGCCGGAGCCCGTTTGACATTTTCTTGGCTATAAGCCACATTCACATCCACAGCCGCTTCCTTCTCCTTCTTGGCAGTGAATCTTCTACTAGATGGCTCAGTAAACCACCCTTCCCTTATCCCCATCTCGATTTGTTCTCCCACAGGAATAAGTTGATTGAAGCTTTCAACATACGTACTAGCCATTCGGTTACGAAACTCAGATGGGAGGGTCTTCACAAACAACTTCATCAGCTCCTTGTTGGTAGGCTCAGGAGTGATTTGAGCTGCCAGGTTTCTCCATCTTATAGCATATTCTTTAAATGATTCGCTCTTTTTCTTTTCCATCCGCTCCAGGTCTTCTCGGGAAGGTGCGATGTCCATGTTGAACTTGTATTGTTTGAGGAATGCGTCGCCCACTTCGTTCAGTGTCGAGCAGGTTCACATTCTTCATCACGTACCGTTTAGTGCGGGCCCAGTCAAACTCGCATGGAATGATTGGATCATGAGGGCTCATTTTTGACGTCTTTGGGCCATGCGCACGTGGTACATCTGTAGATGAGATTTTGGGCAAGATGTGCCATCATACTTCTCAAACTCTAGCATTTTGAACTTGCTCGGCATTTTGACCTTCTCATAGACTGAGAGGTCGAACGGGAGGGAGCTTTGTGACTCCTGCAGCTGTCTCATTTTCTCTTCCAGTTTGGCAAAACGCTCATCCTGATCTGTCTTGGGAACACCGTCAAGCTTGGCCTTTCCAACAATGACTCGGGTCATCTTCCGGCCAGGCATGTCGTCATCAATCTTGTTTGCTTGCTTTGGGATAACTACTTCAGGAAGAGCGGGTGCAGTTGTTGGATTTGCTTGGAGGAATTGGAGTTGATCCGTCACAAGCTGTATAGAGGCGAGTACTTGTTGGAGTTGAGTCTCCATAGCAGAGACACGATCACGCATTTCGGTTTGTTCAGCCATTCTAGCTCTTAATCGCGTGATGATAGGCGAACGTGACGGATCCGTTATCACCTAAAATAAGAAATGAACAAAAATAAGCATTCTTATATGAAAATACGACGATCCGTGGCAACATTCTAGAACTTTTATTCATCAATGGAGCTTTTGACAGATCTATCGAAATAGAAACTCGAAATGTCCTAAACAAGTTAACTAGGAAAGTAAATAACTCAAACTCCCTAATCATTAATCTAAAAATGAAAATATCAAGATTGATTCAAGCATTTCATTTGGCTTGATCAATATACACTCGGGACACCATTCGGCGCAAACGTTTATTCTCCTCTTGAGCCTTTTCAGCAACTCTTTTGAGGCGTTTATTCTCAGCTCGATTGGTGATCTTCAATGGCGCCTCCGGTATCTTTGAAAGCAGCTCCTCGGGAATCTTGTGTTGTTGGATATACTTGATTGAGGCATAGTATTTCCTTTCTTTGCCCTTCAACTCCTCTTCGGGCTATTTGAGTTTTCGTGGACGGCACATGTCCCACATTGATTTGATAGCGAGAATGGAATCTTCATGGCCTCGGCTTCCATCAACGAAGCTGACTTGGAGTGGCTCGCTTGTAACGCTCGGGGAAGCTCTTGTACGACTTGATGCGACGAGTCACTCTAGTCGGATAATACTCCAATGCTCCAGTGAATCCCAATAGAGGGATTGGGCCAACACTTCCACACGAGAGTCTCGCTACCCGAACTTGGAACCATTTAGCATGCCATAGGAAACCTTTGAGAGTTGGTTTTTTCATGAAAGCTAGCCACCTAGAATAATGGTAATCTGGTGCATGTTTTTGATTGTTCTCAAATCTCATAATAGGGTGATTAGAATTACTAACATCATGTATAGTCATTGAACCACCAAATCCTTTTATATGAGAAAGGAACCAGATTTGTAAAAGTTCAGGAGAGGAATGGAGAGTCTTATCGCCACCTCTTTTGAAACGAGTGAGAGAAAGAAAAGTTTCAGTCAAGACAGTGTTTACAAAATTTTTCCTTCCAACACTTGCCTAACTAATTGAACAATCAAAAGGTTAATAGCATTCTTGCAAAGTAAGGAAATACTATAAACCCAAAGAAAGCCAAGAGGAAAATCCTACGCATTTGAAATGAGGTGCCTTTTTCAAAACATTCTTTCAAAAAAGATAAAGGACACGCATTACGGTGGGCCTTTAAAATCTTTCTTATATCATCTTCTTTAATTCTCAAAAAATCCAATAAAGTCATAACAGGATCTATTCCGATAGGCGGACTGATCAATTCAGCTTTTAAGGACTTCCCTATGGCGATGCTATATTCTTCCAAGGTGGGAGTGAGTTCATGCTTCTTGCCGAAGATGAAGGTAGAAGTCTCGGGGCACCCGGTGGGCGAGTGCTTGGACGAGGCCGCCATGGATGTCGATACGCAGCAGTGGAATCAATCGACCAATATGTGACTCAACGAATTGACGGCTGTTCTGATCTAACTGGTCCCACCAAGTGCTAAGCTCTTCCTTCGGAGGGAGAATAATCCGAATGTCCGGTATCCCCATTGTATATTAATCAAGGCTTAGGACAATCCTAATGCCATGGACCGACAAAATAATGTGACAAAGTAAGTAAATTGCAGAGGCAAAAATTAGAGAACTTACTTTACCAAGAAAAACCGACGGCAATCACATAGACATGCACATGGTAAGTGGCTCGATTTCTAATCTATAAGGCTTATCAAAGTGAAGCCACAAGGATGATCAGACTAGTCACGGGCTTGTGAACTATGTCGGGTCCTCATGACTCCGGCTTGGTCAAAGAGCCGACCCAGGTCGCGGGCATGCGGACCGAGGTGGGTATTCTTGACACCATGAAAGAAACTTCGGGATTGAGATGGGCGACTCGTACCGCGAGCATCCGGTCGAAGTGGTATCCATCTCAATACCATCCTAAATAATCCTATGCGGCCCAGGTCCGGCGGCAGGTTGTGTGTGCAAATTGTAGTGATAAATGCAAGGCATGCATGACGGTTTATACCAAGCAGCACTTCATATATGAAAGTAAACCATACATTCCTACACCTCCCTGCATAACAAAGGTTAGCAAACACTTCCCCTTATACCTCCCAATCTGCAATAACATTTAACATCTAAATGTTAGGGACGTACCTGGAATCCTTGCTGCCAAACAAAAGCATTTTTTTAAAAAAAATAATTGGCCTAAATCCACTAAGAGTTTCAACTCAAGTCCTCAGCGGAGTCGCCAAGCTGTCGTGACCAATTTTTCGGGGTTTGGACCACCTAGGGTTTGGCTAATGGATTGTTAAGCCTAGACTTAACTCGGGCTCTCCCAAGCCCATACCAATTCGCGACTTAGGTTTGAACTGTTAACATGCAATTAAATATTAACTAGGAGTCGCCACTAATCTATTTTTTATGGGTCGATTAGAAACCCTAGTAAAGTAACGGGAGATTTACTTTACTCCTACGAACCAGAGACTAAGGGTACGGGGACTTGGTTACGTTAGATTTCTCTAACGCCCTTTCGGTACCTTTCTTTTTATTTTGAAAAATGTTTATCGAGCAATTTTGATTGATTTTAATTTAACTTCCTAACATGTGAGGTGATCATACATGTGCGCATACCACCAATTTAACACTCAAGAAAGCAATTAAATATTGCAAAACATACCTAGGAGCAACGAAAGCATCTGCATTGTTAAATCGGAATTCACATCGCAGACCCCTAGATATGATTTCTAATTAACACGCAATTTCAATTTTTGTTTTCACTTTATTTAATGAAAATGATGACTTATGCAATGCATGTCACTATTCTAACATGAAATAATATGGTAACATGACCAAAATTGTATGTCATAAATAAGCATGCAATCTATCCTAAAGCATGAGATGAATTCATTCTAATTCTTTTATATTTTCCATGAAATTTGAAATGAAAGAAATGCAACAATTAAATATGCAATCTAAATTAATCAAACGACCTAATTCTAATGACAGGTAATGCGATGCAATGACATACTATATGTCACGCGACATTTATGACTTAGTTTAATGACGAAAAAATTCTAATTAAATGAACCTAATAAGAACTAAATGACGTGCATTTCATGGACCTAATTACGTATGACGTGCGCATGATTTTTCTATTCTAAAATGCAATATGTCCTAGAAATTGCAACTAATTTATCCTAAGACAAATTTTATTATTTTTATGAAATGCAAAACATAAGTATCTAGATTCAAATTCTATCTAGCTTATATTAGGGATTTGGTCAGACTAAATCCTAATTCAAACTAAGATATTGTCTTAACCCAGCAAGCTCTGACCTATGATGCAAAAATCAATCTAAACTTAATATGCAATTTTATCCTAATATGTCATGACGTGCCAAGGATGCCCTAATTCTACATGACGTATGAATGATGATTTTTGTGTTTTCCTATTAATCTCGAAATTAAAATTTTCGCATGCAATTCAAATTATAAAACTAATATCCTAAGTGAATGTGCTCTTTCTTTTGATTTTTTTTTTTATTTAAAAATAAAATTCTTATTTTAAAGATAATAGCCCAACCTAATCTTAATTCAACATTTTTTGATTTTCTTATTTAAAACTCGAAATAAGATTGCAAATTTTAAATAGCAAATCTAATCCTAACTCAAATATTTTTATTTTTATTTTTCTTTTACGAAAATAAGTTTGAATCAATCAACAGCAAATCAAACAATGATAAGATTGATATCTAAAAATTGACGAACCATATCTCGCGCATGAGATCGGGTTGGCCAATTTTAAATTAAATCGCGAATCAAATCTCGGGCTTGAGATTGGATTGTCGATTTTTATAAGGATTGCGAGTCGGATTTCGGGCGCGAAAATCGGACTGTCAATCCCTAGCTTGAAGGACTACTTCATATTGGAATATAGTCACATATTTAAGGAACAATTCTACTAAAAACAAGATATAGGAGAAAATAAATAAAATAAATCAATAAACAAAAAATAAGTAAATAAAAGGACTACCTAATCCTTTTTCTTTTTTTTTTTTTTTTTTTTTTTTTCCTCTTTTCCCTTTCAAGCTTCGTGTCCGTGCGGCTGGTCACCGGCTCCGGTGAGGGGGTCGCGGTCGGGGCTCCGGCGAAGGTCCGGCGAAGGGCAGCAGCGTTGCAGGGGATCTCCGTAGGTGTTGATCTCGGTGGTCGGAGCTCCGGCGTGGGTCCGGCGAGGGGCAGCAGAGTTGCAGGGGAGTCACCGTGGGTGTTGATCACGGGTCGTCGGGCTACGGCGTCGATTGGCGGGGCCGCGGGAGCAGACGGGTCGCGGCGTCGACTGGGCGTGAAGAAGCTCAGCGTCCAAGGGCGTCACGGGTCGGTCGCCGCAGATCGGGCGGGGCGGAGACGCGGCGAGAGGCTCGGTGAGCGTGGCGGACGGACACCGGCGCGAACTCGGGCGTCGTGGGCGGAGGTCTCGAGGCTGGCGGCCGCGCAGCAAGTCGCGGCCGATCGCGATCGGGCGGGAGCAACGACGTCCGGTCGCGCGGTGGAGCTTCGGGCTGAGGGCAGAGCAGAAACGGCGTCGCGGGGACTCGGGATTTGGTGCTCGGGCAGAGGTTCGGAGGTGGAGCGGCGAGGCGGCGGTGCTGGTGCACGGCTACTGGCGGAACGGCAGTGGTCGCGTGGTGAGGCGGAGGAGCTCCGGGTAGTCACGGATGGAGCAGCAACGCGGGGGCAACAAACTTGGAGAGATGATGAACAGTAGGGGTCAAATCACCCCCCCTTTTTTTTTTGCTTTTCCGCTTCTCTCACGTCACTCTCCCTCTGCAACTTTCCTTTTCTCTCTTTTTTCACTGCAGAAGCAAAACTTTTCTTTTGACCGAATTTTTTCTTTTTCAAAAAAGCTCCCTCCGGTCCTCGTACACGGTTGCTTTTATAGGGGGTAAGATATAAGCCTTCGATTTCCCCTTCAAATCTACATCCGTGATACATTTTCACCAACCGATCACTATTGATAAAAATTCGAGATTACAATAAATATTTTCTCGAAATCCAAATCTCGCAAAAGATAAGTCGCAATATTTTTTTTTACACATGTGCCCTATCCAAAAGAATCATATCCCGGAATAATTTCAAAATTTTTATTTTTCACGAGATAATTAAAACATATGGGCTTGGGCCAACCAGCTCGCTTCGTGGGCTTAGTCCAACTAATTTAAACCCATTCGCACTGGTCCAATAAATAAAATGTCAATAACAAAATAAATGCAAATATAAATCTATATGCTATAAAATTTAACTCCTAATTTCCTATGCAATAAATAAATAAACTAAATCGTCAAAATTTAGGTGTCAACAATTGCACAAACATGGTTTAAGCGCAATTCTGCCATGAACTTTCATTTATCCACAAGAAAAGCGCAAACTTTTAATCGGAGTCCAAAATCGGTACCCTTTGAATTGCTGTCCAAATGCGACATCAAAAAGCTGATGTGGCAATAGATGTGGACCGTGCGACTCACGTCATTGCACACTCAGTGTCCAAGTCAAAGAAATGATGCTGTTTCTACAAGTCTTCGTTAAAACTAAAAGCTCTGTCTCTGTGGCCGAAATTGGGGGAAAAAAAATTAGGTTTCATAACTTGGGGGTTTTCGATTTTAGGGAAAAATTGGGTTTAGGGGGACAACAACTCATGGTTTTTACTCTATAAAGGGGGAATCAGCAATCAAGTCATTGATCGGAAGTAGCAACGGAAGTGGCAGGGCATTGAACAGCTTCGCCAGGGCTTTGCTCAATACTCATGACTCGGTACACTCCAGGGACTGAGAAAAGCCCGCCGAGGAGTTTTTGTCACTGTTCAGGGTGTCATTTCTTCCAAATAATTCAAGGTGCAGGCTAATATCAATTGTGGGAAGTTTTGGAGGATTTTTCCCCAATTTCGGCTGAAGAGAGAAAAAGCCATTAGATTTAACGAAGGCTTAAGAAAATGGCATCGTTTCTTTGATTTGGATGCCAGTCTAGAAACAGCATTGGGTACACCATACAAATCCGTCACCACGTCACATTTTAAAGTTGGATTCAGACAGCATCTTGTGCCAATCTCTTTTATTTATATTTTATTGTTTTGGTCGAATAAGTTTGTAATTTTTCTGCGACGAACGAAAGTTCCTGCCGGAATTGGGCTAAACCCACAAATTTTGTGCATTTTTAGGGAATTAGGCCTTCAAGACGCTAGTAGCAATTTGCCTAGCTGTGTTGCTTTCCGGAGGAGCAAAGTAGATTCCAGTTGTCGCAGACAAGTTAATTACTACCAGACGTTTATTCGTTCCCTGTTTTGCTTCAGAACGACCCCAGGCCTTTAATTTCTTTTCTGGTTTGATGCAGGATTTATCTACCGGTTGGCTTCAGTGTGATCCCGGTCCATTATTAAGGCCAGAGTATTGCACCATACCCCAAATGGTTTCCTGAATGGGTGAGTCACTTGCTCTTAGTCATTGCGCTACGTGGCTTTTCAATTATTTAGTTATTTACTTTTATTGCTTTCCGTACAATGTTGATGCTGAAAGTGGGGATGTCCACTGTGAGTTGATTTTCGAATGAATGATGTCAATTATGAAGTCCATTCAGTCAGTTCAGGAGTATTCTTGGCGCCCTCGTAAAAATCCGGCCTGATTAGTCCTCTCTTGCATGTTTAAGCTATCTGAGCAATTGGTTTGCAAAATGGAAACTTGTGAGAATATTCAGTACCTAAGAGACTTGGCACTAAACTTAAAATGTGACCTTGTTACTTGACGCGGTTTCCTTGGAAAGAGATGGCAATAATGCCAGTTCAATGGCATGCTCTCTGTCTTGGTCTTTTCGCATCGATTATAGCACCTTTTTGGAGGATTCTTCGCAAGTGGTTCTAAACGTGCTTTTAAGAGCAAGGTTTGTGATTTAGAACATTTTTAATTGGTCTGACTCATGTGATACTTAGGTCTTGAAGTTGACACAACATTTTACTCTTTGTGCCTCAGGATTTTGGCAACATTGTGGTAAATTTGAGATTTTTTGGCAGTAAATGTGGCATGAGTGCATTGATTCAGAGTAACTGTGGCATCGCTATACCGAATTAAGAATTTTTGCGATACAAAAATTAATTAAGGGATATATGGCATTGGTGTATCGGGTTGGGCCCTTGGGGTCTTTAGTAGTATTAACTCTTTTGTTTAATTCTGTATTTTATTGTATTTCCTCAGTGTATTTTATTGTATTTCCTCAGTGTTCATGACTTCATGCTCTTGATGTAGTTAGAGAAGGTGAAACACTTCATGCATGTAAGATTATTTGATGACTGGGCTGGAGATAATGATTCACTCATATTATTTTAAAGTTGCATAAGGTTCTTTTTTGCTTGATCGAGAACTTAATTATTCTAAAAATGTTTTCCTTGTGAAACTTATTTTGTTTTCTCAAGTAAAGGCTGAGACGTTATTTTGCTTGTAAAAGCATTATATGAAAAAAAACGTAAAATGGACCTCAAATATGTTTTGCTCTTTTCAGTTGCAGTATGACATTGCCCATCTTACACTAGTCATAAGTGATTTTTAAAATGATTTTGATTTTTAAGTTCGAATGATTTTTTTTGAGTGAACTTGAAACGTAGTAGAAGTATGTGGCATATGAAATAGATCAAGGTTTTGAAGAGAGGAAGGATCACACTTATAAAAATGTTAAATGAGTAATAATCTAATGGACTTTTTTGTGTAATTGTGAGGGGTTTTTTCACAACTCAAATGATCATAAAAAGAATTATGAGAGATTTGAAGTAAAATGAGGTTTGTTCAGCTTGTGTTATTATTGAAGATGAGAGTGATGTATATAAAGTCATATAATATGTTCCTTAGCATATCATGCATTTACATCGGAAAATTAAAAGCACTTGTTAAGATTAGGGGTGATTGATTTCCGACCTACAACTGAGGAGTGACCTTGTGCCTCTTGGTTCTAAAATTGGAATGGGAAACTGAAGGCACGTGACAACTCTTAGGTTAGCCTAGCCAGGCCGTGTCGTGGAATGTGTGGCATGACAACACAAGGCGCAATTGCCACATGTCATGTGTCGCCACTAGGCGCGTCTGCCATATGGCATGCGAGAGGTGAAATCGACATGGTCTCTCTCGATTTCACGTGGGGGTGATGCTTGATGCAATTTATATTTATATGAAGTTATTTAGTATTTTTCTATATCTTTCAAATTTGAATGAAAAGCCTTCTTGAACCTTAGCCAAAAACCCTTCTACAAAATGTGTATATTACATGAAGGGGCCATGCACTGCTAGGAAAAGAGAGTGTGGCCGAAGTACATAATGGGGCCAGGCTCAAATGGGTAAATTTCAATAATTTAATGAATTAAGCACCCAATTCAAATGAAATTCACAACATCGCCTAGGTTTAAATTCAACGAGTTAATTGTCATTTCTCATGTCATGTCGGAGTTGAAATCCTAGATCATAGTGCCTCTAGTTGCTATATGTGATTAGATGCAGCAAAAAAATGTGAATGCTGGATCTTGCAAGGTCGATATCTTTTTCTTTTGGGTAGGATCCAAATTCTATCATTATTGACGATGCAAAAATGCAACGACTTTCTCAGTGTTAAGTACTTCAACTTGAAAGTTCGGATGCAAGACATGCATAAGACGGGATGATGGCTACCAGTTTAGCAAAGTGACTCGGATGAGAGCTCGAGGAACGAGCTTTACGGTCCTAAACAAAATGTGGATGATTAATATGAGTCTCTTGCATCACTCTTAATTATACGTTCAAATTGGAGTTGATTTTGCAAAAACCTATATTACTGTCGTCGGTTGGCAAGTCAATATCAACACATACAATTGCAACTGCTAATATTACACTGATTTTGCGTCGATGATCGGGTGCTATACACAGGTTCGTGCAAAAAGGTGCGGAAATCGTTCACGTAACAAACCGCGATATCCTCGTCGTCCTCTGCGGCATCGATTATGACAAAGACCTTTCGTTTCTTTGAAACCGACCGGTCACCCTCTCTTTCGTGAAGATATTGGTGTTCAAGATGCTTTGGTGCAGATTCACCAGCGGCGAGGTGTGGCGATCCGGAGACCCCGACGATGCGTGCAGAGTAGTGTCGAACAATGATGTGATGAGCCGATCCGTGTTCTTGCTAGAACAAGGCCATCCTTTGTCAAGTGAGCAAGTTCAGTAACACGGATTGTTCAACTAGGATTGGTCTGGCATTTGATACTTGAGCTGCCTGTGTAGAATCTCGGTCCTTCAGTTGCCCTTTCACGGTATAAAATCTTTCAACTTTGGAGTACTTGCATACAGAAGTCGTGTTCAACAAACTGAGCCTTGACATAATCAATAAATAATTTGGGGGTTTATATGAGAAACTTGAGAAATATTCATTGCTTTGTGACTGCCATATCAGCAGCTGATGTGGCGTGCATTTATTTACTCTGAGCTAATTAGAAATTGCCACGATATACTGACATGGACTTAGATTTTAAAAAAAAAAAAAAAGAAGAAGAAGTTAAAATCTCTATCCACCTCTCTCTACCCCCTCCATCTGCCACTACGGCCACCTTAATCCCACGATGGCACCCCTTTATGCCATCACTACTGGCAGACTTGCCATGGGCCTTGCCATCAAGGCTTGCGGCCACTAGATTTTGAACGGATGCCATTTCCGCATTATGGATTGCTTGATTTTGAACGTTTGTAAAATATTCAATTCGAAATATTCGAACCTCCGCAATTAACAATTGACATTGGATTGGGTTTCGTTTAACAGGCTCAAATTCAAAACATATTTTACCGATTTGCTTAAATTTACATTGTCCACCTTCGAATTAATGTTCATGAAATCAATTTAACTTCCAAACGTACTAATTACTACATAGGACGAAAGGGTTGCTTGGGTTTTCCATTTTTCGAGTGCATTTATTTAAGCTAATGGCCACGCAACTGTCTTAGCTATTAATTAGGTGCGGTTTTTTTTGCTGCTGGCAAAATTGCAATTACTAATCAAAGAGCATTCATTCAAGTACATTGACCAATTGCAAAGGCATAAAATCACACAACCAGTCTTCAATCTTCGGAGTAATATCACACAATGCGTGCCAGAGTTTGAAAAATGCAGACTACCTTAAGATATAAATATTTTATTGAACTGTTCAAGCTCATGGTCTTTTATCCTGAGTGCAATATATTCTTTTCTAATTGAAACATAAGCCACAATTTTGCTAATAGTATGATTTTGATGTGGAGCTTCCCCGTTCATACTTTTGGCGTCGATGTGATTTGTTTAGATTAAGATAGTACTATGATTGCCCTATCAGGAGCACACCACTAAGTCCGATACCTTGAGAGATCAAAAAGCACAAGTTTGAACCCGTCAACATATTCAATTGAACCTATCTCCACTAAAAAATTTAACCCAATGAGTTATAGGTCAATTAGAATATATTAACTGCTAGACACCATATCAATTCTCTGATGTAGGTTTTCTCTAATATAACTCACTTCACGTGCATCCTAACAATCTCCTCCTTATATGTGAGCTTAGTGTTAGGTTCGCTCTCCCTTAATTTAAGCATATCCTTCTACATATGCAACTATGGGCTTTGATATTATTTGCTAGGAGTGTGTAGTAGAAGATCAACATTTTTGCTTAGGGAGATTGTTAAGAGGGAGCCAAAGTTCAAGCTCGTCGATATATCTAGTTGGATCCACTTTCATTCAAAAGTTTAAACCTATAAGTTATAGGCCAACTATTATACATTAACTACTCTCACCACATCAATTTTTCAATGTGAGATTTCTCTAACACGACTCACTCACACATATATCCTAACACGCACAACCTAGTATAAGATTTAGATTCTAACACTGCATTATAATGAGGCTATAGCAATGGCCTCTTACTTATGGAAAGTAGTTATGCCTCAAATGGAACATCACGTAACCAACGTGGGACTCTTGTACCTTAATTGCCAATATTTGTTCATTCATCCACTCTTCACTTTAAAAAAAAAAAAAAAAAAAAATAAGAAACATTCTATTAAGGAATGCATTTTGTAGTTTTCGATGCATCAATTGTGCTGTTGCTGTGCACAATCAGTACTTTAAAAATTAAGTTATTCTAAATAACATACGTAAAAAGTGCTTCAAGGGCACACTCATTAACGAGACTCGGAAACCAACAAAGACATTTTATATTCTAGACCAGAAATGTGCAAAAGAGTTTGGACATAAAGACATTTCCTATCTGCTATCAAAGGCTCTTGGCCATCCTGGGGATGGCAGAGCTTACTTATGGGTAGAGATGCAATCTTACCACATACGCTCTGGTCAATTGGTAATGGTAAAACTATTAGGATAAGAGGAGATCAGTGGTTACCTATGGGTATTCTCCAGGGACCTAAATCTAGAGAAGAACCTCTCATGGTGGCCGATCTTATTGATCCGATCCACCACAATTGGAACCAAACTCTACTCCAACGATTCTTTGGAGAACAGATTACAGCCGAAGTTCTTACTATCCCAGCAAGACCTCTTCACTTAGATGACAAATTGATTTGGTCAGCCATAACCGATGGAAAACATACTGTCAAATGCAGCTATCATACTATCCTGCAGTCACTCAGCAATCAACACAGAGACAACGCATCAACATCTCATCAAAACTCGAAGGTATTATGGAAAAGTATCTGGGCCACGAAGACAGAACTGAAACTAAAAACCTTTCTATGGTCTGCTTGTCACAATGCCCTAGCGTCTAAAGCAAATTTATTTCAATGTCATATTATCACAGATCCTCTATGTCACCTATGTCAACAGCAGGCTCTTGAAACCATCGAGCATATATTTTTCCATTGCACATGGACTCGTGCTATTTGGTCTGATCCCTAGATCAATATATGAACTCCAACACTCACAATCAATTGTTTCGATTCATGGCTTACAGCAAGGGCGAAATTACCTTAGCACTCACCTGGTCTCCCTCTTATTGCTAACATCCTTCGGCAGATATGGTGGATGCATAACAACTTCACCTTTCGAAATCAGCTTCTGGATCCCTCCATTGCAGTACAGACAGCGGTGGCTCAAACGAATTCCTATCAGCTCTACTCTGCTGCGTAGTGACCAAGATTTACTCTTCATTCTCTTGATCCAATGCACCTCTGGCGTCCTCCGGAATTGGGTACCCTGAAATGCAATATCGACGCAAGTCATAAGCCGGGTAGTACAGAAGGTTCAATCGCCTGTGTTTGTAGAGATTATAATGGGAGACTTACGGATTTGTACTCCAGTCGAGTCTCGGTGCGATCCGCTTTCGAAGCAGAGGTTTTAGCTCTTACCTATTCTCTTCAGCATCTGCTCAGGCAATGGCTCCATGAAGCTCATCTAGAGTTGGAATCCGACTATCTTACTCTTGTTGAAGCACTGCAAGGCAAGCGATCGCAGCCATGGGACCTCCGACCACTGTTTGATGAAGCTTTCAAAGTTCTCTATCTTCCTTTCCTCCATGTTTGATAGTTATTACTCTTTAATTTACCAAATGAATATAGCATCTTCTTTCAAAATATAGGATGAACCCCGAGTTTTTCTTCTTGAGGACTTTTTGTCTTGAATTTATTCAATAAATACGGTTTATATTGCATGACTATTGGCCAAGTGAATGAATGACACGCTCTATATAAGCACGCCACACTCTTTTCTGTTTCCTTGTTAGGAAGGTTCAAGAGAGCAAAGACCTGTCACGAGAACGCTTCCAAAGCTGCATTTCCTTATCCCAGTTCACATTATACACACTCTTTTCTTTTTCCTTGTTAGGAAGGTTCAAAGAGAGCAAAAGGCCATCACGGGAACGCTTCCAAAGCTGCATTTCCTTATCCCGGTTCGCATTACACACTCTTTTCTTTTTCCTTGTTAGGAAGGTTCAAAGAGAGCAAAAGGCCATCACGGGAACGCTTCCAAAGCTGCATTTCCTTATCCCGGTTCACATTTCACTCTTTTCTTTTTCCTTGTTAGGAAGGTTCAAAGAGAGCAAAAGGCCATCACGGGAATGCTTCCAAAGCTGCATTTCCTTATCCCGGTTCACATTACATACTCTTTTCTTTTTCCTCACGGGAATGCTTCCAAATTTCCTTATCCCAATTCACATTATACACTCTTTTCTTTTTTCTTGTTAGAAAGGTTCAAAGAGAGAAAAGACTCATCACAGCAGTATTTCCTTATCGCAATACGAACTATATAGAGTCTTTTCTTTTTCCTTGTGAGGAAGGTTCAAAGAGAGTTAAGCCTCATCAGAGCAGCATTTCCAAAGCTGCATTTCCTTATAACACTCTTTTCGTTTTCCCCCTAAGGAAGGTTCAAAGAAAGCAAAGACCCATTCTGGGAATGCTTCCAAAGCTGCATTTCCTTATCCCAACTTTCCTTATACCAATTATGACAATGACACCTTGATATTGAACTGACTTCCTTCACGCAAAGACTCATCATGGGAATGCTTCCGAAGCTGCACTTCCTCATCCCAATTTTCCTTACCCCAATTTTGACAACGCTCTTTTCCATGGCCCAACTCAAGCGTGCGGTCGCTCAACAACTCTACACCGATTCCCAGTGGATTGTTGACGGTGATGGGAGATGTGTGAAGCTTGCGTGCGTGAACTGGCCGGCGCACCTTCAGCCTCTGCTGGCCGAGGGGCTAAGCAAGCAACCAGCTGAGACGATAGCCATGAACATTAGAGAAATGGGGTTCATTTGTGTGAGGCTCACATGGGCAGTCGAATTGCCTATGAATGAGACGCTTACTTCTCTTACTGTAACCATAACGTTAATTTTCGACTCTTGTAGTTGCAAGGACAAACGCATTAATCAATTTGCGTCTTATGGATATGAAATTTTTGCTTTGATACGCGATGGAGTAATAATCGCTAGAACTTTTTAAGTCTTATCATAAGTAAAATAATATCACTAGGATTCGGTGAAGGTTACATTCATTGCTGTCAAGGCCATTATGCATTAATGTGTGACCTTTTTAGGAAATTTTCATTCCGTGATCACAAGCCTAAGAAACAACTTCGTGATGGTGATACTCGACAATCATGTCACTAAGCCAGGTTGGTGCTGCGGTGCAGACGATGGCAATGGCTTTTTCGGTGATCAGTACTTCAACCCACAAATTTGGATGCAAGGTTTACAGAAGATGGCGACGATGGCTGCTGGTTTTAGCAATGTGATTGGCAGGAGCTTAAGGAATGAGCTTCGTGGTCCTAGACAACATATGGATGATTGGTACAAGTATGTCAAATCGCCCTTTTCAGAAACCTATTTGATTGGCATTGGCTGGTAAGATGTCAATGTGCTCATAAATATCAAAACGTAAAATAACGACTGCTAATACTGCATTGGTGTTGATTCATGGGGGTGGGGTGCTATCTATAGGTTCATGCAACAAGGTGCGGAAACCGTGCACGCGGCAAACCCTATTGTCCTCGTCATCCTCTCCGGCCTCAATTACGACAAAGACCTTTCGTTCCTCCCGGATTGACCAGTCAACATCTCTTTCACGACTGGTTTTCCAGATGCATTGCTACGGGTTCTCCAATGGCGACGCATGGCCATCCGGAAACCCGAACGATGTGTGTGGATCAGTGTTGAACTATGTGATGAGCCATTCCGCATTCTTGCTGGGACAAGGGTATCCTATGTTCGGAGCGAGTTCTTTGCCGATGAAAGAGGAACAAATGTGCATGACAATGGATACTTCAATTGCTTCGTGGCCATGGCAGCTGAATTCGACTGGGCCTTCGCACTATGGACCCTCCAGGGGAGTTACTTTGAGTGAAGGAGTCGTAGGGATGGAGGAGTTCTACGGATTGCTCGACCACAATTGGACCGGCATTCGAAACCCGGGCTACCTAAGTAGATTGAGGGTCCTTCAATTAACTTCCCAAGGTATGGAAACTCGTTGCACTACCGCCACATTCGATTTTTTCTAAGGTTTATAATTTCTGAAAATCTTCTTCGGTAGCAGGACCAGGAGGGCAGCAAGTTTCACACAAGGTCATACTCCACCCCTCGACCGGCCTCTGCATATTGAGGCAAGCACCGTCGTCGCCGCTTATTTTGGGTCCATGCACAGACTCCGAGCCGTGGGTTTACACGCCGCAGAGAGGGCTGGGGATCATGGGGTCGAATCTGTACTTGCAAGCCGGCGAGGTGGGGAAGCTGGTGAGCCTGGGTGAGTGCCAGGGCCCGTGCCCGACGGACCCCGGCATGAAATGGCACCCGAGTTGCACTTGTCGTCCAAGGCCAAAGACGGAAGCGCGGTCCGCCTGGACGTGGGTGCCAACAACACCGTGGTGGTCGAGGCCTGCAAGTGCTTGGGCGGCGACAGCTCTTGCGATCTGGCAAGCCAGTGGTTCAAGCTGGCCGACACCAATCGGCTCTGGGAGAGCAAGCTCCAAGTTGGGCGGTACCTTCATCGCTAAGAAGAAAGCCTAGGATTAAGACAATAGAAGACATACAATTAGTTATCAGCAACGAGATGTAACGGAATTTTAATTTTACCTCAAAACGCATTTTCCAATCAAGTGTTTGAACTTTTAATTACCTAATCATATCCTTAAACTTACGTAAATTCATTAATCATGTTCTCCCGGCACCAATCGATCCAATTTATCCAAGCTGGTGGGGCTGTTGGACAATGCCTCATTTTTCGTGGTAGCTTGTCGATGCAACAAGGTAAAATTTTTCACGATGGCTCGTCCATGAAGGGACAACTTTTTCTCCGCATCATACTTCGACGTAATCCAACAACCACGTTAACTCTGAACCGATAAGAGTTGATGTCGGCGAGATTTGATTATGAATTAATCATGCGTAGGACCCTACATATAGGTCTTGACACCGCATTCAATAATTTTCCATATAAAGATATTAGGCGAAAATTATCCAAAAAATCCTAAACCTATTACATTTTTATTGATTTAGTTCTAAACCTTTCAATTTTGGCAATTCAATCCTAAATCCTTTTATTTTCATCAATTGAGTCCATCCGGCCAATTTTAATAGGAAATTTATGACATGGCTGGTTGGTGCTGATGCAACACTTTTTAATATTTTTAATGTTTTTTTTTTTTTTTTCTTTGTTTTTGTTTTTGTTTTGTTTTGTTTTTTTTTTTTTTTTTTTTTGGGTTTGGGTTTAGGGCTGGCGATGGTTACCAGCTAACTGTTGCTGGCCTTGAGCAAGGGTGTCGCCGCCCTTGCCATCCTCACCAATTCTAGGTGAGGGCTCGTGACCCTCGCTTTCACCGATGAGGGCATCGCAAACCTTGCGTAGGGCTAGTGAGGGCAGTGATGCCCTCGCCTAGGGTTGGCAAGGGTAGGCTAGCAATGGTCGGTTGGCAACCCTCACCGGTCCTAACCCCAACCCCCCCACCCCCCGAAAAGGAAAAAAAAATTCAAAATTCAAAAAATTTATTAAAAAGCACCACGCGCTGGCCGACTACGTTAGCAATTTCTGACCAAAATTGACTTGATGGACTCAATTGGCAAGAAGTAAAAATGTTTAAAACTGAATTAACAAAAATACAATAGGTTTAGGACTTCTTGGATAATTTTCCCCGAGATTATAGCCAAAAAGAATATATCAACAACATCCAACTAGAGATGTCGAAATTCATATACTTATGCGAGTATTTAGATAAACAATCAAACTTTTAAACTAGATTGAGAATTGATGCGTGACGGTATTGTGAGAATGATACACTGTAAGAATAACAATCTATTTTGAACTACAAAAAATCAAATCACATATAATTATAAATTATTGTGGGACCCACTTCTTCAAGAATTTGTAACTCACAATAGTCTGTAGTTTTCATAGTATCCAATGATTGTTATGCTAGCAAAGCTCAACTAGATTTATCAAAGGAGGGAAAGAAATGTGTATTTCTGTCTCTCTCTTTCTCGTATTCATCCTTTACTCTTTATTGATTTTTTTTTTAACTCGGACTTATTAGCCGGAGTTAAAAATAATGATATCAATTAGCTAGAGTTAATAGTGCATATAAAGCTCATAGGGTTAAAGGCAATATATCATACATGAGGCCATCTTGAGCTAGGTTGAATGGCTTCAATTAATAGCACGTGGGCAACAACTAAGTGAGAATTAAAACATATATTCAAGCTAAGGAGTGACAAATGGCATGATTTCGGTGAAAAAGATTGAGATATTAGGAAATTTTGAGTAGACATTTTACATTGCAATAAATAAACAGGGAAAATCAATATTTATTTTTTTTTTTTTTTTTTTGTAAAGGTAAGTAATATATTGATTTTGCAGGAAAGAATACAAGAGGGAGGCCCGGCACCAACAAAAATAGACACTCAAGAAAACAAAAGTTTAGAACGAGTGAAAGGGTGCCTTGGTTCCCAGAAAAAAGGAGCAACAACTACAAAAGGAAACAAAAGACAACAAAAACTAGAAAACCTCCATCAATCAAAAATAGAAGGATGGATGTTCTAGCTTCGTTGAAGTCTTCTATTCATGGGCACATCAGGAACATGTTTAAAGGTCATAGCCTTATCTTTGATAGCCTTCTGAAGATGCATTTTCATCGCTGGAAGAAAGAGTCTGATTCCGAAAAAGCACATTGTTCCGCTCTTTCCAAATGATATAACACATTGCACCAAAACTAAACCGAGCCAGAATCTGATAAAAACTCTTCCCCATAAACCGCTTGGAAGCCCAGGCCAAATTATCCACCCAAAGCTTGTTTTGCCACACTAGGTTGAATCTTGCCGCCCAAAATGAAATAAGACTATCCGAAGCATGACAAGCAAAGAACAAATGATCTATAGAATTAGGTCTGCACGAGCAAAGGGGGCAATTTGTGGGGGGGATCCTACCATAAGAGATGAGCAAAACCTGAGTTGGTAGCCGATTGCGTGAAATAAGCCAAATATGCGTTTGATATCTTGGAGGCAAGGCAGTATTCCAAACAAAAGAAGCCCACGAGATGACATTATGCTTCGGTCGGATCAAATCCCAGGCAGAAGCAATGGAGAAGCGACCGGATGGGTGCGGAAGCCATTGAAACCGATCCTCCTCTTGGTTGAATACTGGAAGGGGATTCCACCAATTAGCCATGATGTTAATGGTATACCAGCCCATAGGAGTAGCAAAACCATTAGCAACCAAAGCAGAGTAGGATATACCTGAGCGATAAATATCTTGATTAGAAAAGATCATGTACGAAGGACCACTTAGGTGCCAAGGGTCAAACCAAAAGGAGACTGACCTCCCATTTCCAATGCTCCATCTGAAATATTGCTAAAATTGATCATGAAGATCTAAAAACTTCCTCCAGGCCCAAGAGCAATGAGTAGGGCAAGGGACCACCCAAAAAATTTTCCGCTTCAAGAAATTGGAATGAATCCATTTACACCACAGGGATTCCTTATCCGAGAAAAGAATCCAAATATGTTTGAGCATGGACGCAATGTTGTTCTCCCTTAGAGTACGAATACCTAAGCCCCCTTCATTTTTGGGAAGGCAAACATTACACCACGAGACTTTAGCACCACTTGCACCCATCTAAGGGCCTCTCCACAAGAATTGGCAGAAAATTTGCTCAATTCGATTTAGAACCGAACATGGCAGAAAGAACACATTAGCCCAAAAGACTTGTATAGAATGAAGCATCGACCTTATAAGATGAAGACGCCCCGCAAAGGAGAGGATTCTATTGGTCCAAGACTAAACACGATCCGTGATTGAATTAACCAAGGAGACGCAGTTAGCTTTCCCCAATCTAGCTGAAATAATCGGTACTCCTAGATAGCGGAAAGGAAATGTGCCCAATTGATAGCCCAGCTTATTGAGGATATCCTCATGAAGGTCAGAGGAGCCTCCAGAAAGGAAAACTTCACTCTTCCGAAGATTCGGAATCAACCCACTCCAGCTGGAAAATTTCTCGATACCATTCTTGAGAAGATCAATAGACGATAAGTTAGCTTTAGCGAAGAGTAGTACATCATCAGCAAAGAAAAGATGAGAAAGTCTGGTGGGCTTGTAGCGCTAGAAAAAACCAAAGTCCGGATGTGAAGTTTGAATGTCCAGAATACCTGTAAAGACTTCCATCACAAGAGTAAAAATATACGGCGGCATGGGATCACCCTAACGAATACCCCTCCCACTTGAAAAGAACCCATGGAGTTCCCCATTAATTGCAACCGAGAACTTGGGGTACGAATGCAAATCATAACCCGGGCAATGACTCTTGGGGGAAACCGAAAACCTGTAGACACAATTAAATAAACCTCCAATCCACCGTATCGTAGGCCTTCCTAAAATAAACTTTAATAACACATTTAGGCCGGTAAGGATCATTGTGAAAACCACAAAACAGCTCTTGAGCAAGTAAAATATTGTCACTGATGTGTCTCCCTTTTACAAAGGCATTTTGGGGCAGACCAATGATGGAAGGTAGCACCTGAGAGAGTTGATTAGTAATAAGCTTGGTAATACATTTGTATAATGTGTTACAACAAGCAATTGGCCGGAAATCATTCACATTGGAAGCATTCGAGACTTTGGGGACCAGGGCCAAAATAGTTGTGTTAATTTCCCACAACAACATGCCTATCTCAAAGAAATCTTTCATTGCCAGAATAACAGAAGGTCCAACAATCTCCCAAGAATGTTTAAAAAATTCCACATTGTATCCATCAGACCAGGGGCCTTACCCACCGCAAGAGAGAATAGAGTATCTTTAATTTCAGTCTCCGAGATGGGGCTAGAAATAAAATGTACCTGATCCGCATCAAGGGTGTGCCTCAACACCGCATGCATCTCCTCCACCGAAGGCCTCGCAGCAGGGGGAGAGAAGGCCAATAACTCCCGGAAGTGGTCAACAAACAGGTTTTGAACTTCAGAGGGATTTGAGGAAGAAACAATCCCATCGGAGAGTGAGATAATTCTATTGTGAAGTTGTCTCTTGTTTACCAAGTTATGGAAAAATTTAGTATTAAGATCACCTTCTTTCAACCACCGCACCCGAGACTTTTGTCTATAAAATGATTCCTCTTGAAGGCGCAAATCCAAGAAGGATTGGAGCTGTTGTTTTTCCAATTTAGCAAGTTGAATATTCAAATAGTCATTCTGAAGAGCATCTTGGGTTTGGAGCAATGCACGTCTTGCTTCAACCGTTTTAGAGGACAAGTCCAAGAAGGACTCCTTGTTGATTTGTTTCAACTTACATTTGAGAAGCCGAAGCCTAGAGCAAAGAATAAACATTGGAGAACCCACAAAGGGAGAACTCCAAGCTTGCAAAACCACATCAGTAAAATCCGGATGAGAAAACTAGAAATTGAAGAACTTGAAAGGCTTGCGAGACTTAGGGGTAGGCATAATCTTAATAATCATTGGGGAATGATTTGAAATGCCAAGGGCCAAGAAAGAGGCCTCAGAAAAAGAAGATTCAGTAGTCCAACAAGAATTAACGAGAACACGATCAATCTTTCTTTGCTTACGGTTGGCACCCATGGAAGTGGCCCAAGTAAATCTATTCCCGGTATACTTGAGATTGTCAAGACCTAGCTTGAATGAGGCACTCATGCAGCTCATCAAAAGCTGGGATTCAACCATTAGAACTACCCAATCTATCCGAAGGGTCACAAATTGCATTAAAGTCTCCTGCTAGTATCTAAGGGAAACTCAAAAGGAGAGAGCTAGTCTGAATAATGTCAGCCCAAAGAGGACGTCTAGCCACAAAACTATGCTAAGCATAGACCACCGTAAGGAAGAGAACCTTACCAGAATTTAAGCAAGATAACTTTCCATGAATAGCTTGATCCGAAGAAGAGTTCGTAACAAATAAGACTTCACGGGGATTCCACCCCACCCAAATTCTTCCTTTCGAGGAATGATTATAATTGTTTTCCCACTTCCAGCCCGGCAACAAAACAGCAGAGATCGCACTAAAGGCACCATGGGAAATCTTTGTTTCCACAATACCAACACAACATAGATTATGAGATCTAACAAAGTTTCTGATTTTAGCTTGCTTGAGATGGTTACCAAGTCCCCCAATATTCCAAACTCCAATAAACATAGCTATATATAACTATATAATGTATTACGATGAGAATAGAAGTTAATGATGTGATCTCCTTCGGCTAGTGCCTTGAGGAGGGTCAGGAGGAGCAGCCAACGCTGGGATAGGAGGGGCAGCCAAGTTTGGGACAGACGGAGTCTTGGGTGAGTTCCTTTTAGCAGGGGCTTCCTCAGAAACAATAGAATGCTTAACATTTGTAACCAATTCACTAAGACCATCGGGTTCCTCATCTGAGTGGCTACTTACCGCACTAGCTGCATCCTCAGATTCTTCAGCAGTAGAGCCAGACCCAATATAAGCAGATTCTGGGATTGGCTCAACAGGAATCATCGTGGAAGGAGGTCCAGAAGAGCTGGGAATCAAAGCACCTTTATTTTTCTGAGCAAACTTGCTTAAAGCTTGAAAAGAATCTGATTTATCCATAAACTAAAGAAGAGATAGGAGTCAAAGAGTCCTTCCCATTAGACCTCGACGGTTGCCTCTTCTTCCGAGTTACCTACTTCTAGCCATCCTGCTGGTTAGCATAAGACACCTTAAGAGGCTGGGCGGGAGGAATCGAGGGGGGGCACCATAGGCACAGCAGCTTCTCGAGCTTCCTCAGCAACAACATCATGGGACTTCTCTGCTACGGGTACTGGAACTTCTTTCTCCTCACAGTTATGGCCAAAGACATGGCATTTCGGACACGCAATGGGTATCCATTCGTACAAGATAGGAACAATGAAGGACTCCCCATTCAGAAATACCTCCAAAGATTCACATTTCTTTAGCTTAGCTGACACTTCGACACATACTCTTGCAAAAGACAAACGTTTCATTTTTTCAGTCAATGGGTCCACATATAAGGGTCTACCGACTGCACTCACTATCTGGCTTATCCCAAGAGCAGACCAATAAGCAAAAGGTATGTTTTTCATACGGATCCAAACGGGCACAGAGGATTGCAAGTCCTTCCTCAGCTCAAGAGTGGGATCCCATTGTTTCAAAATAAGTGGCACTCTATTCACCGTCAATGGACCTTCCTCAAGAATCTTCCTGCGGTAATCAGGGTCAGGAATAAAGAAGAAATAAAATCCTTCATCATCAGCAAGCATTTAAGTTAAATGGGAGCCCCACGTCTCCTTAAGGATTGACTTAGTCATTTTGAAAGATACTTTCTTGCCAACGAAATATACCATCAAACAATGATTCCATTTCGGATATGCCACATGCACCACTTCCTCAAAGAGGTGCACCACTCCTCTTTTTCCAATAGAAGTTGGAGACACGAAGCTAAGTTCATATCCCTTTGCTGAGAGCCTAGCAACATTAACCCATGAACGGGTTGGAGGGGCTTTCTGCTCACTCCATTTTTTTCCAGCAGGATGAGCCACTCTAGGGCCACGAGAAGTAGATCTAAGACGGCTCCTACCATGCCTAGAGCCCGCTTGGGACTCCTCATTTGGACGGCCCAATTGACTTAGGAGATTCGAAGAAGATGCCATTATGAAATAGCACAGTACCCCAACACAGCACAGGCCCAAACCCTAGAATAAATTCAAGGAGAGCAATCAGGCCATACCAGGTGTTCGTAAAGGCTTAAGGGCCTTTAGGGACAATGAAATCCACCAGCAATCAGCACACCAACCAGTCAAAGCCACCCACGAAGACAGAGACCAGAATCAAGAAAAGCTAGGCGCACCAGAAATTCTGATCGAGAGCTCCCATCTTGATAAACGAAAACCAACCAAGCCAAGCTTACCTGGGGTTTGTAGGCAGTCCCCAGATGACCTAGCCCACGAAAAATCAGCTCCAGATACAGCGGAATCAACCAGAATCCGCAAAAAACCAGCTGGAGTGAATAGTGCCAGAATCGCCCAAAATGAAAATCAATATTTGTTTGACGCTGGTAAATCAGAAAATTGTTTTGAAGCCACTAAAATTATAAACAAAAGGTATATAATAATACAATTACTATACCGATTATAATTCATTCAATAACTCTCATAAACTTTATATCTTAAATATTATCAACTACGAAGCAAAATTTTGGATGTCACGTATCTACCTCCGGTGAAATTAGGGTTATATTGAAAATTTCTGATATCACATATATTTGTCCATTAACCAATCCTATATTGAAAAGGGTTTCAAGGGCTAGTGCCGAACTTACAATCTAACCATGTTAGTAACAATTCTTTTAATATAACAATAACGAGACGATTCCTAGCTACATGAGGCATGCACAACACCGTGCTTCCACTTACGGGAAATGGTTGTGCACAATTGTCGCACAGCTCGTGCACTTCCCATGCATTGCACATGTATAGCACTTAAATGACCATACTTGGCATACCCATGATACATGGAAATTTCAGCAAGGCCAAGGAAAAGAGTGTGTAGCCGAAGTACATAGTGAGGCCATGCTCAAATGGGCTAAATTTTAAGAATTCAATTAGGGAAGAGCCCAATTTGAATGAAATTCACAAAATCGCATAAATTTAAATTCGATATGAACATGAGGTTTCTAACTAAAAATGTTCCTAATTTCTAAGTATAGGAGAACGCAGTAAAGATTGAGAATTCAATGTTAATATTTTTGTCCAATAGTTAAATTATGTCAATATCAACAAGTTTGATATCCAATTTTCTTGTAAAATTGGTGAGAAGTTTACAACCGAAACGCTTAGGCGTCAACAATGAAAATGCGTGGCCTGAGTCTTTTTAAGTTCAAGTCTCACTAATAATACCTATGGAGCTAAAATTCCCAATATTCCTACGAAAGGCAGGTAAAATCAAGATATCCGCATAACGCATGAGACGAGTAAAAAAAGTATATCATTCAATGAATTCACCAAAGTTATAAGATATTATTTTAACTTGAAAAATTTTAAAGAGTGCCCTTGCTATATACTTGTGAAAACTAAGTATGCCTAAAAGTACAAATTGTTAGTTATATGCCCTAAAGCAATCATGTAATAGTTATATGTTAGGAATTTCGTTTGTATTGTCAAATTAATGGCAAAGACATATTCATTCATTTGTCCAATTATCTATATGAATGTTTCCATAGGATCAATTGTGATTGGACTTATTCTTGAGACGTTAAGAATATGCGTGTCGAGTTAAAAGTTAGGCCGAATCTTTAAACCGTTCCCGGTCAATAGATCATTGAGTGTATGTTAATGATCTTGGTGAGACCGGTGTGCTCTTAGCTTCACCATTAAGTATTGGATGCTTAAGGTAATGACGAGTCACGAGTCATTAGGTATTATTATGCCCGAGTTAGAACACATGTGCTTACAGTAGATAAGTTCATTGAACATGACAAACATAGAATGATTGGCAACATGGAAGTTTTAAGCGGGGTCAATGACTAATCATTCATGCTCTAGTCTTGTGTAAATAATCCTTAGACTTGAGGCATAGTGTTAACTTGTGTGTTGGACGGCTATGGTTCACGGGTATGCATATTGATGGCTCATTGATTTTTCTCTATACCTAATGGTCATAACTAATTCACCTATGAAGTTACACGTGTGCGCAACATGGAATCTGTATCCTTGTTACATGCAAGGTATATTAATGATGTCCTATATAATCTAATTGTGACACTGCATTGAAATCATTGGCCAAGGTTGTAACTGAGAATGAATTGTTTATGTCTCGTAAAAAATGCAAGTCAATTAGGTTTGTACATATGATTGAATTAGTGACTTGAAAAATATTCCATGATCTTTGTTTGATCAGGACATAGTAAGACAGAGGGATTGAATTACACTGTAGCCAAAGCTGACAGGTTCATTATGTTCTTAAAACATGCACAATGTCTTGGTAGTCATGACATATTGCTAGATGTTAATCATGGCTTGTAGGACTTAGAGATTTATCGGGACAAACAATTCTCTTGGGAATACTAATGTGTTAAAGTAAGTCTTACTACCAGCTCAATGATGAACCTGGAGATGTTACACACCATAACCAATTCACTTAATCAGATACAGCCCACTCACGAGACCTGTTCTCTTGCTCACCTAGTTTATGGAGAAAGTAGTCAATAACTTATTTGAGAAGTTAAAGATTGGCTTCTGGAAAGCGTTTAGAAAAAGTAGCCGATAAATTTTTTGAAAGGTTAAAGACTAGCTTCTAAAAGAAGTTAAATGTTGACTTCATCAAGACATATATATATATATATATAGAGCATAGAGATTGTCTCCACAAGATTGCTGGCACAATTATAGTGGCAATTACTTGTGAGTTCTTTTTCGTTTGAGATGCCTTAGTAGTGTGTCTGGACTAGAGGTTCAACGTTTATGAGGCTCGAACTAAAGAACATCTGGATCAAGTCGTTTAGAGTGCGCTTCAAGAGGTAATTCGTATAACCCCCTTTGATATTCTAATTTTTTATTGTAATGCACGAGCATTGCCTTTGGAGATACATGTAAGTAGAATTATATATTTGCTTCTGTTGCGTTTATGTTTATTTAGTTGCGCATGGTAAACTTCCCCAGCCCAAGAATTTCTATTCTTCTCTTCCCCAGAACAAAAAAAGAATAGAAACTTGTTTGATAACGACAAGTTAGTTTTTTGATCCCGGGAACAAAAAGTTAGCCTGGGAATGATTTTGGAATAGAAATAAGAAGTAAAAAAAAATTGCTTCTTGTTCCCGGGAACAAGTTTAAGAAATAAGTGATTTTTTTTTTCTTTTACTCTTTTCTTGCTAACCGCCATTGACCGCCGTTGACCGTTGCCCGCCGTCGGCCACCGCTGCCGGCTGTCTGCCGCCGCCAGTCGCCGAAGGCCGACCGACCATCGCTGCTGCTGGTTGCCGGAGGTCGACCGCCTTGCCGCCGGTTGATTGACCGCCGCCGCCGCCGGAGGTCGGCCGCCGCTGGCGCCCATTGCCCGCCGCCGTCGGCCGCCGGCCGACGGTCACCGAGGCCGACCGCTAGCCATCGGCCGATCCGCCGGATGCCGCCGCCGGCCGCCGGAGGCCGACCAACCGCCGCCGCCGCCAGGCCGATCGCTGCCCCGCCGGTCGCCGGTTACCGCCGGATGCCGCCGCCGACCGCGCCGACCGCGCCGCTGATCGCCACCGCACGGCCCATCGGCCACCGTTGACGCCTGGCCGCCGGTGGCTGATGGGCCGTGCGGCAACGATCGGCGGCGGCAGTTGGCCGGCGGCGATCGGCCGGTGGCGACGTGCGGCGATGGCGGCGTTCGACAGTGGCGGTGGTCGACCGCCAAAAATAAAAAAAAACAAATAAATATAAAAAATAAACTGTTTTTTACCAAATGCATTTCTATTCTTTTTCTATTTCTAGAGTAAAATTTTGTGTAGTTACCAAACGGGTTTTTTTACATAGAAATTGTTTTCCAGAATAGAAATAGAAAATAACTATTTCTGAAAAAAAAAAAATTGTTCCCCGGCCAAGAAATGTTGCCACGCGCAGCCTTAGATTCCGTAAAACCCAACACAAATTTCCTAGATGCAAGCACTCCTCGTGAAATATGTATTTTTCTGATTTCGAAGTGATCCAAGAAGTATTCTTACTCTATTTATCGTATGAACTGGCGTTTGAAGGCCTTTTGTTTGATATGATTTGCTTAACTTTACAGAGTTCACCTTCAGATTAATGATCCTTAATCATACTTCCCTATATATACAATACACTTTAATCATCCTTGAAATCATACGATGCTGTCGGTTAATTAAGATGCATTAAACATAGTGAAATCAATTTAACTTCAAAGTGTACAACTAGCCCATAGGATGAAAGGGGCTGCTTGTGTTTTCAATTTTTCAATGACAATTATTGTGTGTAGTTAACCTAATGGCTTTGCAATTGATGTAGCTATTAATTAGGTATGGTTGTGACGCAGAGGAAGTTATGCTTGGAAATGATTTCAAAAGATAGTGTTTATTTTGAATAATGAAGTGCATATTATAATATCTTAGGCGCCTATTTATAGAGAGGCCGACATCTAGAAAATAACAAAATAATTGAAATTGAATAACAAAATTAAGGAAAAAATATTTTTTTGGTAAAAGAAAATTAAGGAAAATATATTGACAAAAGAGAAAGTTATCAAAACACAACTAGAAAATCTGTAAAACGCATATGAAATCTGTAACATCTTGGAAATGAAGGAAAATGGATAAATCATATATTGTAACCAATTTGTAATCTTAAAGATTACATAATCCTCTTTGATTTGTAAGATGGCTTGCTCTTATGATGCTCCAATGTTTCCATAAAGGCATTGCATGTTGTTCTACTTTCTGCTGACGAAATTGCAATTAATAAACAAAGAGCATTCACTAAAGGGCATTGACCAATTGAAAAAGGCATAAAATCACACAACCAGTCTTCAATCTTCAGAGTAAAATCACACAATGTGCACCAGAGTTTGAAAATTTCAAAATATTTAAAATATAAATATTTTATTAAACTACTCAAAATCATGGTCTTTATACTGAGTGCAATATATTCTTTTTCTATTGAAACAGAAGCCACAATTTCTGTACAAAATATTTGAGTTTGGTTTGAGGGTCACAAGTTTCATTCTTGCAAGTTACTTATTAGGAAATGCTAATAGTATGATTTTGATTGGGCGCATCCCCGTTCAGACTTCCGGCGTGGATGTGATTTGTTTAGATTAAGATAGAACTAAGATCACCCATCCTAATATATCTAACATTTATTTCCTAGCATTGCACTGTTGTGGGGCTGCAACAACGAGCTCATAATTCTGGGAAATATTTATCCCTCCAATGGAACATCATGTCACCAACACAGGGCTCTTGTATCTTAAATTGCCAATATTTGTCCTTCATTCGCCCACTCCTGACTTACAAAAAGAAGAAAGAAAGATTCTATCAACGACTATCATAGTGACATTTTGTAGTTTTCGATGCACCAATTTTGTTCTTGTTATGCACAATCAGTGCTTTAAAAATTAGGTTATTCTAAATAACATACATAATAAGTGATTTGAAGGCACTCATTAACGAGACTCGGAAAAAAAAAAGACATTTGATATTCTAAACCAAAAATGTGCAAATTTGGAAGTAAACAGCTAACCAAACCATCCATCAAACTCCATCCCACCGACCAAACAAAAAAAAAAAACAAAAAAAACTCTATCCCACCCTATGATTTCTCTCCTTCAAACACATTTCAAAGTTTTCCTAACTTCCTTTCCTCCATGTTTGATAGCTGTTACTCGTTAGTGTCCCAAATGAATAGAGCATCCTCTTTCAAGATATAGAACGACACCCGAGTTTGCTATTCTTGAAGACTTTTTGGTTGGACTCTATTTAGTATTATACGGTTTATGTTGCATTAATGACTATCGTCCAAGGGAACGAATGACCCGCAAGAATCTGTCGATATTTCCGATTCCATTTTCTTGTTACTAGGATATTGAAGAGGAATAAATTGATATTTGGTTCATTCACAGAGAAAGGTTTATTCAAAGTCACAACACGAGCCTTTTTTTTTCAATATCTTTCTTTAATTTCAGAACACAAGATCCATTTCTATAGATAAGATAGATCTATCAGATCATATCTTCATGTACCAAATCCAAATATCCTCTATATAAGCACACCTTACCATTCAATTGACTCCGTTCACATTATACACACTCACTTTCTTTTTCCTTGCAAGGAAGGTTAAAAAAGAAGCAAAGACCCATCATGGGAACGCTTCCGAAGTTGCATTTCCTTCTCCTAATTTCGACAGTGCTCTTCTTTTCCATGGCCCAACTCAAGCCTGTGGTCGCTCAGCAACTTAATGCCGATTCCCGGTGGATTGTTGACGGTGATGGGAAACGGGTAAAGCTCGCTTGCGTGAACTGGCCGGCGCACCTCCAGCCGCTGCTGGCTGAGGGGCTGAGCAAGCTACCGGCCAACACGATTGCCAGGAAGATTAGAGAAATGGGGTTCAATTGCGTGAGGCTCACATGGGCACTCGAGTTGCCTATAAATGAGACACTCGCTTCTCTTACAGTGACCCAATCGTTCCAAAACCTCGGATTGTTGGAATCTCTAGACGGCATTAAGTCCAACAACCCTTCCCTTATTAATCTTCCTGTAATGGAAGCCTACAAGGTAACATTAGTTTTTGTCTCCTCTAATAATAAGGACAAACGCATTGCCTGATTTGCGTCCTATGGATATGAAATTTTTAATACGATGCGAGACAGAATAATAGTTGCTAGAGCTTGTGAAGTCATATCATAAGTAATATAATAGTTCTAGGATTCAGGGGAGGGAATGTTGAATTTTTATCATGGTACTAGTAACTACATTCAATACTATCAAGACCATTATGTATTAATGTATGTCCTTTCCGGAAATCTCTTGTTTCAGTCCGTGATGACAAGCCTTAGAAACAACCAAGTGATGGTGATACTCGACAATCACATAACCACGCCAGGTTGGTGCTGCAGTGGAGAGGACGGCAACGGCTTTTTCGGTGATACGTACTTCGACCCACAAGTTTGGATGCAAGGTTTGCAAAAGATGGCGACCATGGCCACCGGCTTTAGCAATGTGATTGGCATGAGCTTGAGGAACGAGCTTCGCGGTCCCAGACAAAATGCCGATGATTGGTACAAGTAGGTCCCATCGCTCTTTGTTATATATGTTCGAGTTGGAAGTGATTTTCTCAGAAACCTATTTGATTGGCATTGGTTGGTAAGAAGTCAATGTGCTCATACATCTCAAGACGTACGATAACAACCGCTAATACTGCACCGGTTTTGATTCGATGGGGGTGCTGTGTATAGGTATATGCAACAAGGTGCGGAAACCGTACACGCGGCAAACCCTGATGTCCTCGTCATCCTTTCCGGCTTCGATTACGACACAGTCCTTTCGTTTCTCCAGAACAGACCGGTCAACCTCTCTTTCACGAAGAAACTGGTGTTCGAGATGCACTGGTACGGGTTCACCGACGGGGAGGCGTGGCAAACCGGAAACCCGAACGATGTGTGCAATGCAGTGTCGAACAAGGTAATGAGCCAGTCCGTATTCCTGCTGGGACAAGGGTATCCTCTGTTCGTGAGCGAGTTCGGTGCCGATGAACGAGGAACCAATGTGAACGATAATAGGTACATGAATTGCTTCATGGCCTTGGCCGCTGAATTTGACTGGGACTTTGCATTGTGGACCCTTCAAGGAAGTTACTACTTGAGGGAAGGAGTGGTAGGGGTGGAGGAGTTCCACGGATTGTTCAACCACGATTGGTCTGGCATTCGAAACTCGAGCTACTTACGTAGGATATCGGTCCTTCAATTACCTTTCCAAGGTATGAAATATTTCAACTAGAACTGATTACATATTTCAGCTACCTCACGGAATAAAATCTTTCCGATCGTTCTACTTTCTGAAAATCTTCTTCTGTTTCAGGGCCAGGAGGGCGACAAACAGTCACTCACAAGGTCATATTCCACCCCTTGACTGGCCTCTGCATATTGAGGAGAACACGGCCGATGCGGCTCGTTTTGGGTCCGTGCATATACTCGGAGCGGTGGAGTCACACGCCACAGAATTGCGCTGTGGGTCATGGTGGGGTGGCCTCTGTACTTGCGAGCCGTCAGGCTAGGGAGGTCGGCGACGCTGGGCACGAGCCTAACAGAACCTGGCACGAAGTGGGAGATGATATCGGCCTCCGAGATGCACCTGTCGTCCATGGCCGAAGATGGGAGCACCGTTTGCTTGGACGTGAACGCTAACAACACCGTGATGGTCGAGGCCTGCAAGTGCTTGAGCAGTGAAAGCTCTTGCGATCCGGCGAGCCAGTGGTTCAGGCTGGTCGACAGAACCCGGCTCTGAAAATAACAATTTCCAAATTTGGTTAATTCTACTGTGCAAGAGGAATTAAATGTTGTTTGGTATTCTTTCTGACAGAAAAGGAGGAGGAAGGAGGAGGAAAGAGAACTTTGAAGAATTTCTTTGTCTTCACTGTATATCGTTATTTTTTTTTTGGTAACCAATCGTTATTTGTTCTTTACGTTTATTGATATTACAAGATGTAAACAATAAAAGGAAAAAATACGAAGATATGAAATCATTATGAATCATCAATTTATATCAATCTAAGCCTTGGATTGATTTAAGAATCTTCAATCAAATCAATTTGCGCAAAACATATCTCCGACATTTTCTTCTTGTTCTATTGTGTAATCTATGTGGTGCTCCTGCTTTTTGTGGACCTTGAACATCTTTAAAGGATACGCTAGTTGGTGGGAGTTAGCGAATTGAGGTTGTCCCTTTCTGAATTAGACATATAGCTTGTCCTCTTTATCATTGATCTTCTTCTTTTTGACTCCATACAAAGGGAGATTCCTAAATATTTTGTAGCTTAGATCAGTATTTACACTAAGACCATGTTGACACTCTAGTATGAATCCAAGGAGTTGCCAGAGTGGTAAGACAACGATAAGGGTTTTACGCACCCAAGTTGGGAAAGCGCAACAAGAGTATCGTACCTTTATTGCTAAGAGGAAGCCTAAGTTTATACAATAAGTCAGGAAATATTACTAAGTCCTTAAATTTATTGTACTTTTACCAATTCAATCTTTAACATTTTAATTATACCAGTTGAGTCATAAACTTATTTACGTTTGCCAATTGAATCTATCAGGCCAATTGTAGGCTAGTTGACATGGATGCCGGCTGTCCTATATGACATGACTGATATTGGTATAGACATTTTTTAATAACTTGAATCTTTTATGATTTTCTTTTTCCTCTTCTTTACTTTATTTTTGGAGTGAGGACTGGCAACCCTCATCGATATTGGGCGAGGGCATTCTAGTCTTCTGGCTAGGGCTGCCAAGCCTTCACCTAGCCAGCCCTTGTAGTGGTTAGGTGAGGGCTTGGTAGCCCTCACCAACCAAAGAGAGGGCGCGCGAGCCCTTGCTCAGAGCCAACGGGGCCACTAATCCTTTGCCTAGCCCAAATCTAGTGAGGGCATTGCGACTCTTACAAAGCCCTCGATAGCCACAGTGAGGGCTTCATAGCCCTCGTCGGATTTGGGTGAGGGTCACAACATTCTAATCAGTCCTTACTCAAAAAGACAATAAAAAGTAAAGAAAATGAAAGAAAAAATATTTTAAAAAGTCCACATTAGCACCAACGATACCAAGTAGGATTGATAGTATCCATATCAGCAATTTGTGCTAAAAAAAAAAAAAAACATTCCGCGGTGGCTTGTCGATGAAAGGAGGCAAAGCTTTTCACGATCGCTTGCCCACGGAGGGAAGTATCGTATTACGAGTCGTTTTCAGTGGTGGCTTGTCATGAAGGCAAAACTTTTCCCCATGTCATACTTTTTTTTTTGGTCAGTCTTACTTTATTCCTATTCTACACTCACTCTCAGACTTTTGCCCTGCCTCTTGCAGGGCGTGGGAGTCGAAACCCACTTCTGAAACTTACGAGTCCCCACCCCATCCCCCCTTGAGAAGATAGGGATTTGAACCCCTCACCTCCCCCTTCCATGTTGGAAGGGTGGTCGCTGGGGCGAATCCCAGTGGTTCCATGTCATACTTTGGCATGATTCAAAAGCCATGTCAACTTGAACCGGCAGGAATTGGCACCGGAGGTATTTGATTTAGAAAATTTACGCGATTTAGGTTTTGTTTTTCTATATTGGCTTTTCTCTTATGTGTGCCACGTCAACACCACATCAACGCCGCATAAGCTAAAAACCATTTAAAAAAAAAAATTGCCATGTTGGATCTCCAATGTGGCATGTTAGCAAATATGGCTAGTAACTTGTGACAAGAATCAGATTGCAACCAATAAAAATGTTTAAGACTTGATTGCAAAGATTTTTTATTAGGATAGGACTAAATAAGATGTGATATAAAATCCAAAGATTTTGTTATATCCTATCAACCGTTTGATAATTGTAGTAATAAAATCGAATATATTCAAATTATATATATTGTTTGGTATAAAAAGCATATTAGTATAAATGAAAAAAAAATTACAAACAAAAATGGTCAAAATCTCTCGCGACACTATTGGTTACTCTATTTTTATTTGTTTTTTTTAATTTTTTTTCCTTTTTTAATTAATCTTTTCCTAGCTTCCCCTTCGGGAAAATTCTAAAAAGGGACATGAAGTGCCATATTTCTCTCAAATAAGGACCTAAAGTGGACCTTGTTTCAAATAAGGACCTAAAGTGCCATTACTTTCTTAAATAAGGTCCTAAAGTGGATGTTGTTTCAAATGAGGACCTGAAGTAGTTATATTTGTTCCAAATAAGGGCTTGAAGTGGTTATGTATGTTGCAAATAAGGACCTAACTTTCCAGCGGTTAAGGGTATTTTTGTGATTTGTCATTCCCCCCCCCTTTTTTTTTTCTAGTTCTTCTTCTTCCTCTTTGCTAGTGGTTGACCAGCCACCGGTAATACCCATAGAGGGCTAGGCGACGGTCGCCCTCGCCAATGAGGGCCACCCATGTTGGCCACAGGTGAGGGATGACCTCGCTTAGGCAAGGTGACCCTCGCCCGGGGTCATCCACGAGGTCGGCCCTCGCCCTAGGTGAGATCGATCTTAAAAGGGTGGCCTTGCCCACACAGCGAGGGAGGGTGACCGACGAAGAGAAAGAAGAAGAATCAAGAAAAAAAAGGGTAAGAAAAAAAGGAAGAAAGGGGGGGAATGCCAAATGACAAAAATACCCTTAATTGGTTGAAAAATTTAGCCCGGCCCGGCGACCGGCGAGGTTGGGTCCTTATTTGAAACAATCAAAATCACTTTGGGCCTTTATTTGAAACAATTAATCACTTCAGCTCTTTATTTGAAATAAAATCCACTTCATGTCATTATTTAAGAAAAAGATGACACTTCAAGTCCCTTTTTGGTCCCTTCCCCTTTACCATTCTCTAATAAAATTTTATTATATATTGTTATATATGTATATTGAATTTATATTATGAATGGACCTAGACTTAGAACCATGGAGGACGAAGTCAATTTTCTATAGGTATGCCTTCCCATAGTGGGCGAACAACCCGTTCAAGCCCTTCTGGGACAACCTTTTAGTAGAAAACCACTCAGCCCTTTAGTTCAGAGCCTAGAGACACCCAAAGATGCCAGGATGGAAACGTTTCTAACCTACCCGAGCTATATTTATTGGAGGATTCTACCAAGCTAGAGAAGAAAAGGATTCTACCAAGCTAGAGAAGAAAAGGATTTTAGAAAGCCATAGAGAGATTTTTCACAAAGCACACATTTTACTTCAAGGGACTCTGCCCAGCACATTACACCCTCCTTGCCTTATATAGACAATAAGAGGTCATAAACAAACAAGGACCAAGCTCATGGGTCCAGATACAAACAAAGGCGCCGGAAACTTCCGGGAGAGAATTATTTGCACACTATGAACAGTGACTGTACTGTGAACAGTACTTTCCGTAGCCTAGTGCTATAGTAAAAGTGAACATTAACTTGCTATAGTGAAATTGTATGGACTCAGTGGTCTCGTCCGTCATGAGCATTGTAGTCATAGTCGGAGTTATCCGAGCTGTGTACTGCCGTTAGGCAATGTTCATCATACTTTTGTTCAAGGACTTTAAGGTCTTCTAGTGATAGAATCTGGTTGAGCTATCGAGATGTGGATGCGGAGGCTTCTTCATATGCCCAGTGAGATGCTTTGTCTTCGGCCCAGTTTGTGTCATCTCTTGTAGTGTCAGCAGGAATGCTTAGCCAAGGCCAATTGGATGGTTGTGCATAGAAGGATGTGTTCATGTTTTGAGATAAGGACGAGGGTCCTTGATCATAGGGATCTTGGAAAGAGGACCTCCCCAACGTGCATAGGGGTCCTGAGTAGATTGGACAATGTCGTCTGTACCTGTCATTTCATGGTCTTGGGATGACGCGGCTTGTCTGCATTGCCTAAGTGCTTCCTTAGCTTATGGTGCTAGGTCATAATGATCTCATGCAGTGGATACATTATAATTCCATGCATCTTTAGGAATGGTCTTGTTCTCTTGGCACAAGATTCTCTAGAGTTCTTGGTACTGGTGTTCACAAGATCTAATAGATCCTAGATAAGATTTGTGAATCGGAGTTTTCCTACTATCCAAGTGAGGTTTGTAGGATGTGGTTCCTATTTCCTTTGGAACATTAATGATGTTGCCATTGTTTCTGAAAAATTACCATGGACGTCGAAAAAACAGGATGGTATGGACTTCAAGATTTGGTGTCATGGTTCTTAGTTCTTTCTCCAAAGAGATGTTTCCAGTGAGTAGGAGGATAGAACAAATTGAGAAAGTCTAAAAGATTTCGATCGCTTTCTCTTTCAATATTTCTCCTAAGTAAGAATATTTTGGTGAGGTTGGCAATAAATCTTCTGGTTGGAATTTCAATAACTATTAAGTACTTATTGGTTAAGTATCATAATAATGTCTTAAGTTGATTAGGGAAGCCGTCTTCCTTCCATATAAAAGGATGTATGAACGGGTAATCTTAATTTAATCCAAAAGGTTAAAGAATCGAACCTCTATTAAATCTAAATAGATTTGTGTGACATTGTCACATGAAATTTTCCAGCTTTTCAGCGAGATTGTCATTATGGATTTGTTGAATAATCTCCTGAGGATATTTCTAGCTTTGCAAATCTTTGATCTTCTCAATCTTGTATTTTACGCCATGATTGAGCATATGGAAAGCAGGCCTCTTGATGCACATGTTGATTTCGGTTGGTGCTTTTGGTCTTGATAAGAAGTCAGCAAGCACATTCTTCTTTCCAGGAATATGTTTGGTTTCAAAAGAATATTTTGAAAACCATTCAACCCATCGAAACAGTTGAGAATTTGGAATCTACTTCTGTTTAAACTTGGTTATCTGAGGGAAATATGCCATGTCTAATTCTACTAGGAAGTGATGGCCGATGAGATGGAATTCAAACTTTTTTATTCTGTTTTTCACTGCCAAGATTTCTTTAAAAGTGGATTGGTCAGCTTGAGAAAACTTCCCACTCTTATAAGCACAGATGTGTCTCTTACCATTAATTTCTTCAAGCAGGATGGCTGCCCCGTATTCATCATTGGCGTTAGTTTGAAGGATTCTCTTTCCTGTTGATGGTATTTGCAATGGTGGGAGATTCTGCATAATCTCCTTAAGTTCAGCTACTGCTTTAGTCTAAGCTTTTCTCAAGGTGGGGGTTTCTTATTCAGCATGGATTGCAAAAGAATCAGAAGTTTTGCAATATTTTGGACAAAATTCCTGAGATAATTAATTATCCCAAGAAATTGCTGAACTTGCTTTGTCGTGAAGTTATCTTCAAGAAACTTCAATAATTCTTGAGCAATATGTGGCCCTGGGTAGTATGTACCTTTGTTCAGGTGCATACCAAGAAATTCAATTTCTATCTAGGCAATATTCATTTTTCTTTGAGAAAGCATAATGCCAACTTCTTTACGATTTCTGCGAACTGCTCAAGGAGTTGATAGTGTGATTGCTCATTAGGGTTGTAGAGCAGGATATCATCAATGTATACTGCTGCATTTGACAGGATTAGTTGGAAAATTCTACACTTGGCATTTTGGAAAATGGATGGTGCTACTTTTAAGCCCAAGGAAGAACTTTCATTGGAAGTGCTGGTTTGGGATACAGAATCTTGTTTTGGGTTTGTCTTCAAGATGAATGTCCAATTTCCAAAATCTGACTTTGAGGTCGAATTTGGAATAAATGTGGGCCCTAGATAATCTAGTAAAAAGGGAATTTTTGGATGGTAAATGGAATTTATCATCTTGAAGGAAAAGGTTAAGGGGTTGGTAATTGATTACCAGTCTTATTTTTCCTCTGTTCTACTCAGCACGTTTGTTGACATAAAAGGCTTCACAAGCCCATTGAGAATTGAATATTTCAATAAGGCATTGTTACAATAGTTCTGAGCATTCCCTTTGAGCTAAAGCCAAGTGTTTTGGCTTCATTCCCATATGACTCACCTTTGTTGGATTGATGTCTTTATTCTTTTTGAATGGAAGGCGGACAAAGAATTCTGGATTTTCCCATAGAAGATGAGAACATTTTTGGGTGAATTCAGAATGGGATTCTGAGCAGGATTTCAATAATTTTTGCATGATTGGATCTAATAGACTCATTTGAATGGAAAATAGTCTTTGAATATTGACAAATTCAGAAAACTGGTCTTTATATTTGAGACCTTTTCCAGGAATGATGCGAAGTTATGAGATTTGAGTCCTAATGTCCCAACCAATGATTAAATTTTTGTTGGGAAGACTGGATCCAAAGATTTTTGTAGTTAAGGAACACTAGGGGAAGAATTGGACAGTTACGGGGGTGGTTTTGACATTCGTGGAGAAAGTATCTCCTGTAGGTAGAATTAAAATATCTGATGTAAGGAGTCCAGTATTCTTCAGGAAGAACTTTGGTGTCCAAAATTGAACAACTTGCTCCGGTATCAATGAGAGCAATAACAGTGATTGGTTTGGCAAACTTTGAGGTGATGATCTTTACAGGGAAATAGGGACAATGAGTTTGGCTTGAAAATATGTTAAGACTTGGTTCTGGAGATGTGAGTGATATGTGAAAAATATCTTCAGATTCTGAATCTAATTCAGTTTTACTGGAAGTGTGATAACATGGAATGACACAAAGGGTTTGTTCAGATGGTTCTTCATCAGTAGACAATAGTGATTTGATATCATCATTTTCAAGAGAAATACCTGTTTCATTTTCAATTTGATATATCAAATGATGTTGACCTTTTCTAGCTTGGGGACAATTTTTGGCAAAATGTCCTTTCTGATTGCAGATGAAGCAGCGATTTGATTTTTTGTGGCCTGTGCGATCCTTTCTTTTGTGTAGGTATCGCCATTTCTTCTTCCTTCGGAAGTTCTTGTGGCCATATTTGGATTTCTTTAACCAGAACTTCTTAAAGTGCTTCTTTTTTCGGGAAGCTTTTCCACAAGTACCATCATAGTCTTTCTTGGAACATTTGATTTTTAACTTCTGGCGAGAGCAGGCTGTCTCGAGTTCTTTGTCGTCTGTGATGTAGGTGCGGACCATCTGGTGCTTCAAGCACAATTCTTCAAGGCATAGATGGATTTCTTGCTGTATTTCTCCCAAGAGAATATCCTGTACTCTCCTTTATCTTCCAAAAAAGGATTTTTCAACCATCTGGGATAGTTCTTTAGGGATGGAAGTCAGGAAAACATGCTTCAGATTTGGATCAACTCCAATCTGATAAAAAAAAGCCGAAGCATTTCTCGATAATCTTATCAAGATATTTCTTCTGGAGGGAGCAACATTTTCTTTCAAAAAATTATATTCTTTTCATTTCTATGAGGTCGGTGGGTTTTCCCACAAAGAAATGATATAAGAGAGTAATAGCATGGCTAAAATCTAGTGACATTAGAAAATAAATTTGGTCTTGTTCTAACACTGATTTCCACCAAAGTTTGAGGCTTACTGTGAACCTCGTGACAAAATTGTAAAGGACATCATTCATATCATGGTTGGTGATGGACTAAGTATTTAACCAAGTATGAAATTCCTCAAGTCTTTCTGGCCATTTAAGATAGGGGATATCATCGATGGTGAAAAACTGATTTGAAGCCATGGACACATGATGTCCTGGATTGTTCTGAACAATCTTTGGCTCGGAGTAATTTGATTCCATTTCCTGATATGGAGGATCAGCCATGAATATAGATAAAGTTACTAGTGGAATAGGAAGGGAATCAACATTAGGAATTGAAAAGGATGAAGATGATGAAAATGATATTGAATCTGATTCAATATCAGAAGTGGTGGGAACAATTTGTTGGGCTGGAAATAGAGTCTGATCATTTGGAATGGTAGGATCAGGCTGTTGGATAACAAGATCAGGTTGTTCATGAATACTTAAATCCTTTATAAAGGATTTTAATGGATTTGCTAGCATCATCTAATCTGGCTTTTCTCTTATGACAACCGAATATGATTCTATAGGAACTTTCTCTTTTCCTCTTTCCTTTTGGATTTGATTCAACTCTTTAACATGATTTCGTACTTCTGCCATATCTAGTTCTTTTCTAAAAGAATCTTTTGGAATGGCAGCAAAGATAGACATCTGGGGTGGTGGAGGAAAGTACCCAGTTCTTACAGGAGTTATGAATGGATCAAAAGGTCTGAACCTTCATTCTTCAAAGAGTTGGATTTGTCTTTTGAGTTTCAATTAAAATAACTAACTTTTTTTTGTTATTTTGAATTCATTATATTAGATTTCAAATATTATTTATGTTGAAGTATAATTTTAATTTTGTTAATTTAAGAAGTTTATTATTTGAGAAAAATAATATTCGTATTTTGGATGTTAAAAATTCTATTCACCTTCATCTCATCTCTCTCATGGAATAATTTTATCCGGTCTATGTCTTCCTTATATCAAATTTTATTTGGTCTTGAGCAGGCACTAAATGCAGGATATGATCCTATCCTAAATATTTATCCTCACTATTAAATGTAGCCTTAGATATTTATTGAGCATTGGGCCAAGCATTTAGGACTTTGGTGCAGTTTTCCCAATGCATAAAATGTTAACAAACAACATTATGCTTATTGTTGGCGCCCCCCCTCTTTTGTTCCTCGGCTTGATGGTTGGTGAAGTTACCTCCTTTGTTACATTGCTGCCCATCTCGTTGTTGCTAGATGATGCTCCCGATGGATCTCTCCCGGGTCTTCCTTGTTGGTGTGGCTTGTGTTTCCAACTTAGTGTCCCTCCTGCTCTTTTCCTCTTTGTGTCTTTTCCTTGTGCAGGCCACAGTGTTGTGTGCTCTTCCCCCTTGTCTCATTTGTTGGCCGTTGTTTTGGCCTTCTTTTGCTGCTGTTTTTATTTGCATTGTATCTCTCTCGCAGCTCTTCCCTCCCCTTTTCTCCCCCCTGGCCCCCTTCCACTCGTTTAGACTTCCTGTCTTTCTAAGTGTAAGTTGGTGCCGAGGCCCCCTTGCTATATATTTGTATAGCTTTTTGTGCAAAAGTCTATATACTTCTTCCCTTTTACCAAAAAAAAAAAAAAAAAAAAAACAACTATAGGTAATGAAATTTTTTTAAGAAAATGAAGAAAAAATGTGAGTAATCCTACTCTGAAATTAAATCAATGGGATTCTAGATATAAGAAATTCCACGAATTCATCTAAAGTTTCAATTGCATGTTCCATATTTTCTCAAGATATCCAACAATTTTCTTCATGATATATCATTGTGGATGATGAGATATCCATCAAGTCTTGTCAAAACAAAGGATAGACATTTAGTAGTTTTGAAAAAGAAAAAAAAAAGAACTATGTACAAAAGAAAGCTAAAATATGCTGAATTGAAAGATGATTTTGAAGAAATCACCCCTAATTCTCTATACACAAAAAAGGAGCAAATGGACGGAGACTATAGATAAAATTCTATACAAGAAAAATGCTCGTTTTCTCCCCCACCAAGTCAATGGCACAAAGTTAAATATTTCAACAGATATAACATGGGATAAGTACACTAATGGTGCCATAAGTTGTGTACGGCGCTCACTTTGGTGCCAAAAGTTTCCGCCGGATCACTTAAGTGCCAAATCGGAGAAAAAACGATCACTTTGGTGTCATTGGCGAGAAATTCCGGCCAAAATGATTACGTGGTTTTATATTTTAAAAAAAAAATCAATAAACCCTTTAAACGATGTTGTTTTCTGTCCTACTTAAGAAAACAACGTCATTTTTCCGTCCTATGTGGATGGCTTAGGAAAAATGATGCCGTATAGCTCATTTGTGATTGAAATTAGGGTTTTTTTTTGTTCATCGTCGCCAACCAAGCTTGCTCGGCCATCGTCGCTTGGCCACCATGCTCAGCCACCATCGCTCAGCCAAGAAATGATGGGAAAATAAGAGACGAGGGCAAAGGAGGAGAAGGAACAAGGGGGATTGAAGGTGTAGAGAGAGAGAGAAGACGAGGAGTGCGAGGGAAACAAGGAGGGCGCAAATGGAGATGGTGGATTGGGCTTTGTTGAAAGAGTGGCTGGTTCTAGTGTTGTTCTTCGAGGAAGAAGACGCCGCCGCCATAGCTTCTCTCTCTGTTGGTGTTGTTCTTCGGGGAAGAAGACGACATCGCCATGGCTTCTCTCTCTCTCTTTGTTGGTGTTGTTTTTCGAAGAAGAAGATGATGCTGCCATGGCTTCTCTCTCTCTGTGCAAATGTTGTTCTTCGGGGAAGAAGACAACGCCGCCGCCATGGCCTCTCTCTCTCTCTCTCTCTCTCAATTTGAGGATTTAGGGTTTCGACTTGGAGTTTAAGACGCCAAACGACGTCGTTTGGTGGGTTTACTTGCTGACTGGACTCTCCAGCGAGCCACATTAGTATAAGAAATTAATAAAAAAAGGCAACGTCGGATTTCCGGCAGTTCAGATCGGCGTTGGCATCAAAGTGAGCGTTTTTCAAATTTTTTGGCACTTAAGTGATCCGACGGAAACTTTTGGCACCAAAGTGAGCGCCGTACACAACTTATGGCACCATTAGTGTACTTAGATATAACACATATAATCTTAGGCTTGAGCAAGTGAAAATTAACAATTCAGTTGTAAACCTATTATTGGGTAATAGTTTAATTCTAAATTTTTGAATTTTGTTATTATTATCCTAAACATTTACATTAAATTTTAATGTAATTATTCTAGCCAATTGCCGCTACTGCTGATATGATGATTCTTGTTAGACAACATTTTCGAATAAAATTGTCCAAGTCAGCATGTCATGTAGGACAGTCGGTGATTCCAAATGCCACATTAGCAATTTCCAACGGCAAATGGCTGAAAGAACTATATTGTCAAAATTAAAAGGTTGAGAATTGAATTAGTATCCGTACAAGAAATTTAGAATTAATTTGGTAATTTTTCCTGTCGAGCAAGGCACGGATATTTCTGGTGCTTAACAAAATTTACATGGACACCATAAGCATCCGACGAGCGGGAGCTTGGGCTCGATTCTCCGCATCTCTCTCTTTTCGGAGTAACTATGTGGTGTGGTTTCGAGGCGCGAAACGTGCTCTGTGCGACCTTGACCTCTCTATGTTTAGGAAAAATGTCAATCCACGGCAGTCGGCGACTTTTGATTTCGTCGTTCTTGCGTGCGAAACCGACATTGACTTTTGTTTCCGCGAAGGTCGTTCGAGACTTGGCTCGTTTTCTTCTGTTCCGACCTTCGATCCGATTTTTCCAATCCTTGACGCAGTCCCTTCTCGGGTGTCGTGGCTCTTGAGGCAGTACAGTTCTTACCGATGTCTGTATCGTGTTCGAAAATCAGCAGCGGCAAGCGGATATCTGAACAGTTTCAAAGCACGTTTTCAATACAACCCCGCTCGGTTTCATGCACTACTTCAGCTCCGTCGCCTGCTCTTGGTTCTCTCTTCCCTTGAACCCTCGCTAGTTAGAAAGCAATCATCCGATAGAGAAAACTCGCCATCGCCATGAGACGACGTCCCTCCTACTTGTGTTTCATCGCCCTCTGGGCTCTAGCGGCCTCTCGACACGCCGAGCCCGTGAAGGCCCCATGGCGCCTACACACTGACTCGAGGTGGATCGTCGATAAGCACGGGCGTAGGGTGAAGCTGGCGTGCGTCAACTGGGCGTCGCACCTCGAGCCCATGGTCGCGGAAGGGCTCGACAAGAAACCCGTTGACTGGATCTCGAAGCAGATTGCCTCGATGGGATTCAACTGCGTCAGGCTCACGTGGCCGCTCTTCATGGTCACCAACGACTCGCTGGGTTCGATGTCGGTGGCGCAATCGTTCCGGAATCTCGGGTTGGTTGGTTATATCGGAGGCATTCGACAGAACAATCCGTCTCTTCTTGATGTTTCTGTTCTCGCTGCTTTCCGGGTACGATTTGTACTTTGCATTTTCGCAATTCATCATCATAGATTGACACCAGTCAGTGAGTTAGATTAATCTGCACGCTACAGGCGGTTGTTACAAGCCTTGGAGATAATAATGTAATGGTCATACTAGACAATCACATTAGCAAGCCCGGTTGGTGTTGCAGCAACCATGACGGTAACGGGTTCTTTGGGGACCTGTACTTCGACCCGAACCTTTGGATCAAGGGCCTCACTCAAATGGCCAAAATGTTCCGCCGCGTTGGTAACGTGGTCGGTATGAGCTTGAGGAACGAGCTCCGAGGTCCTAAAGAAAATCTGCGAGACTTGCTCAGGTACGCCATGTAAATTTGTCAGAAAAGTTGCGGATTTAGCTTCAGTGGGAATTTTTTTTCTTCTGAACTGACTTTGGTTTTTTTTGGTAAGAGACTTTGTTGCTATTACAGTAAGTCATTATTCAATTGAAAGAACACATGTTGAGGCAAAACATGAGATATTTAAGGGACGAGTTGATAAACTACATCGTCTAATTATGTTAGGGTTTTGGATCGCTGGAAGGTATTTGACCTAATATGATCGTCCGGTTTGACGTTCAATTTCGGTCCTAAAATGAACTCCAGGTACATGGAGAGAGGAGCCGAAGCGGTGCATTTGGCGAACCCGCATGTGCTCGTCATAGCCTCTGGCCTCTATTGCGACACCGACCTATGGTTCCTTGACCACATACCAATGAGGGTGAGTTTCACCGGAAAGCTAGTTTTTGAGCTGCATTGGTACGCATACTCGAGCGGGACAATCTGGGAGGACGGCAATGCCAACGAGCGGTGCAAGGACGCGATGGACAAGGTGATGAGCAAGGCAGGGTTCATACTAAACCAGGGAATGCCGCTCTTCTTGAGCGAATTTGGAGGAGAACTGAGCGGACAAAACGTGAACGACGACCGGTACTTCAACTGCTTCTTCGGAGTCGCGGCCAAGCTCGACTTCGATTGGGCCTTGTGGACGATTGTGGGGAGCTACTACTTGAGAAAAGGGATCGTAGGGATGGACGAGACGTTCGGGGTGCTGAACAAGGACTTCTCCGGGCCTAGAAATGCCAGCTTCTTGCAAAGGATCTCTGCCCTTCAAGCCCCTTTTCAAGGTATAACAACACTACACGCTCCTAATTTCGTTCATCTTTTTTTTTTTTTTTTTTTTTTTGGGTTCAATCACCCAAACACAAGATTTCCTTGGTGATGATATCTACTGAAATCGAGAGACCGAATCAAACACGAGTCCCTCTTCAAATGGAACTCGACTAATCAACAATTCGATCATGTCGTAAATCACGTCTTTTATCTTTCTTATGTCCATGACATTGCAGGTGCAACTTCATCAAATCCTACGCGCAGAATTCTTTTTCATCCGCTCACGGGTCTCTGCATCCAAAGGAAACGAGAGCAGGAACTGCTGCAGCTGGGCGCGTGCAACGAGTCCGAAGCTTGGACCCACACGCGCCGCCACACGGTCCGGATGAGAGGAACGGATTTGTGTATGCAAGCGGATCGGCTGGAGAAGCCCGTGAAGCTCAGCACAAATTGCATGGACCAGGGGTCTAAATGGAAGACAATTTCGGATTCCAAACTGCATTTTTCGTCCAACATCGTTGGTAGTAACGTCACTGTTTGCTTGGACATAGATTTCAGTACTAAGACCGTCGTCGCAAATCCTTGCAAATGCTTGAGAGAAGATGCTACCTGCGACCCGGCGAGCCAGTGGTTCGAGTTGGTAAACACGACGCGTTCAACGTGGACGAGACGGTGACCATTTTACCTCTTTTTACCCCTCTTCTAGGAGCTCTTAATTTGCCAGGATTTATCGTTTTCTACTTATTGTAGCGGGAAAGGAAGCTTTGAACTTCACATAATTTCTGGCAGTTTATAGGTGCAAATGGGTGAGTGCTTGGCAGTTTTGTAAGCAATATCAACGATCGTTTAGAAATAAGTATTTTAGAAATCATCTATTTTCCGTAAAATTAACGATGCCTAAGAGTGCCCCATTCTATGCTGCCGGTGTTTATAGTATATCCTTTAAATGAGCAACGACTGTGCTGGGTTTCTAGTTTCGGAAAGCAAATTTCAGAAATGGGTTTTTGCTCATGTGAAGCAGCACAGAAGACCAATAATTTAATAACTTTACTTAAATGACGACATAAAATTCTCTGCCTTCGTTTTCCTCTTTTTACCATCATATAAATTCTTTTCTTAAAAGCAAATGAAGGAAAATAAAGGAGATAAAGTCGGTTGTTGCATTTTTGGGAGTCCACGAATTTCACCTATTGCCCATTTAAGTGGAAAGTGGGTAGGTAATTTCTTGCTTTTACCATTTTATCCCTTTTCTTGGGCCAAATTTTTTTTTTCCTCTCTCTTTAACACTTAAGTTCTTTACAAAATTATAACAGTACGTGGATGAACCATTCCAAGAGCAGTTCTTCGCATGGAAAGATAACTATGAATCTCTTCACGATTAACAATCCTTAAATATATTTGCTAATTTTGTCTAATCCTATGCTACGAGTTTTGGTGATATGTGATTAAAAAAAAAAAAAAAGAGTGTATTTAATGTGTCCGTCATCTCAACCGCTCTCTAACACCAATCTAAAAGTGAAGAGTCGTATTTATGGGTTGAGTTTAGGTAGGTCTAATTAACTTGTGTATCAACTGAACTTAGCAAACCAAAATAAATAAAGTAACCTTAATTATAGAGCACAAATCTACCCGCTTTGTATTATTCAAAATGACCCAAAATTTGTTACAGAACACATTATTTTCCCATATTGATGTCTCGATCAATTATGGACTATTAGTTACGAGATACATTTGTGCAGGTTAGGGAAAATCTCAAATAAGAACCCAAAGTGCCATTATTTTATCAAAAGAGGACCTGAAGTGAAGTTTGTCTCAAAGAATGACCCAAAGTGGTCATTTGGTCTCAAAGAAGGACCTAACTCACCAGTCGGTGAATAGATGCATCTCAAGTACATATTCCGGTAGCCTGCTTAGGGTATTTTTGTCCATTTTTTCTTTCCATTTTTGGTTGCCTCTGTTCATCATCTTTTTCATCCATGTTCACTTCTTCTTGCCCAGATCAAGAACACCAGACTTGGGGAAAGGTCGGCGAGCGCCGACTGCTGGTAAGGGCCAACGAGGGCTCGATGTTCATCACTAATAGCAGGCAAGGGCCATCGAGCCCTTGCTGGCCATGGGGGAGGGAGGCCGTCCAAATTGAGGCCCTATAAGTCGCTTAGGGCCAGCAAGGGCTTGGCGGCCATTGCCCACTGCTAGCGATGGGCATCCAACCCTCGTCGGCCCTCACCAACGATCGGCGCTCGCAGACCCTTCCCAAGTCTGATGTTCTTGAGAAGAAGACGAACAGGGGATGAAAAAGATGATGTACAGTGTCACCATTGACCCCAAAAAAATAATAATAATAAAGAAAAAGACAACCGAAATTTTTTAAAAAAAAAGACAAAAATACCCCTAATCAAATCACCGGAATATGCATCGGAGATGCATCTATTCACCGACCGGCGAATGAGATCCTTCTTTGAGACTAAATGACCACTTTGGGTCATTATTTGAAACAGACTCCACTCTAGGTCCTCTTTTGAGAAAATGAATGCACTTTGGGTCCTCATTTGGAATTTTTCCTATAGGTTAAAGGGTTCTCAACTATCTATAATTAGTACCTCTATAACGAATTTCAAGAGGGTTAAAATTCACTACTTCACACGGAACTCTCATGCAGATGATGTGGACCGTGAACAGGAGGAGGACGCCCTGGAGGTCAAGCGGCAGCTTATCATCTCCAGGGGTGGCGGCCCTTACCTCCAGAAGCTCCTCAAGCTTCTGGTGGACGAGCTCCTGCACGGTGTCGTATGAGTGCCGCCCGAAGCGCGAGGAGTGCATCTCCGACACGGTGAGCCACCGCTGCTCCTTCCACTCGGCATCATCCGCATTGAAGATCCCGCCACCAAGCAAGTCGCGGAACCTCTCCCGGTAATACTTGCCCTTCAAAAACCGGGTCCGAAGCATGTGCTCGATGTTCGCAGGGTCGACCGTGATGACCCCCCGGGCACCACCAAAGGCCATGCTGCGGTACCGGAACGTGCCCCCGGCCTTCGCCATTGCTCGCCTCGCCCTGTCGTAGATCTCGTATTGGCGGAATGGGACGGACGGGATGATCCCGAGGAACGGCCCCAGCGTTGGGCCGTTCTTGTTCGTCAGCCTCTCGACGATGCACGAGAATATGAAGCAGCCCAAGAAATCAACGGCCACGCCCCAAAGAGATACGTGACGTGCATGGGATTGGAGCCGCTCTATCGCGGAGAAAACGTGCCTTCGTGCGGTCATCGTCTGATGTTTTTTTTTTTTTTTTTTTGGGTAGAAGTCATCGTCTGATGTTACTCGATGCACCACTTCACCAGCACAGATCGCTTAATTTTAAATTTGAACTGCGAATCTGAAAATTAATGGAAAGGTTGGAGTTGGGGACCCGGAAAACTAAATTTGGAAGAAGAAAAATGGAAGAATCAAGAAGGTGAAAAGAGGAATTAATTAAGGATAAGCTTTGGTAGGTGTCATCATGATTCAAGCCGCTTAATTTCCGAAGCGAAATTGGGGCGGAACATTGGTTTACGCACGGTTGGAGAAACCGAGGTGGCAAGAAATACTCCCTTTAAACCCTAGTTTTCTGGTTCTTGTTTCTTGTTGGGTGGGGGGTTGTCTTTCTTATGAATACTTGAGTGGTTCTAAATTACAAACATGATAAAATTTAATAAATGATGTAGAAAATTAAAATGTACACCTTCAGTCGAAATATCCACGTTCAATTTGATGGCCAATAAGATGGGTGTGTATGTATATTTAAATATCTATTTATATGTCGCACGTAACTAGATCATCCAAAACTATGCGGATATTTTAACATGAAGTGTTCAGCGAATTTGGTAGGAGACGTCTAGATGAGGACAACATCATTTCGTTGGGGATCACAATTTTAAATATGTGGTATTTCCGAAATAAGAAGATGCAGAAGGACTCCTCGCAATGTTCGTGGCGTAACAAGGAGAGCACTGTTCATGCAGTTCCATCCATCACGATCGCATTGCTTAGAAGGCTGGATAGATCTGAAGTGAGTCAGCAGCCCCGTTTGGCAACTCGGCACCATCTACGGACGGGCAACTTGAGGTTTTGTGTAATAAATTGTCAGCCAATCATAAATGTTGACTTTGGACCCAGAGTCAATTCACTTGGCCCCAGCATTTGGAGGCATAGAAGGACCCGCTTCGATCCCTGAAAAGCCAGGATTGAATAGCCAACTTGATTGGAGTAGTGGGTGCGAGTGGATTGAACACGAAATCATCCGTGACGAATTCGGTTATCTATGGAATTCCAAAGTGGTGGGCCTTGGCTGGTGTTTATCTTCTTGAAAAACGTGGGCAAATGGCAAAACCCTAGTTCATGAATCAAAGCCATGACAAGCAAAAAGCCCACGTCCGTCGCTGATGCTGCTGCAGGTCTCAACGGGCACATGAGAATGGAAGTTCTAGCGACGAAAGGTCCACAGAACATGTTGAGAACTGCGAATGGTCGCCCTCTATTGTCACTTCTGATCTGTATATGACATGCACGTGTCACGGTCCATGAATCCTCCCGTACTCGTGACACTTGTGAGTGACGCTTGGGGTTATCTGGTGAAGAGTGTGAGGCAGAAGGGGTAGAACACAACTGGTCCGTGGGAGTGGCGTCAGGACGGTTGGTGCTAGGAGTTCTAGGATAGAAGATAATATCACTCAGGAGCTCTAAAGATGGGGTAGGCCTCCCGTGCACAAACTGGTCGGGAGCTGATGCCGCTCTCCTGACGAGGCCATGGCAGGCCGAAACCAGTTGTTGTGCCTAAAGAGAACTGCTGCCTTGCTCGATGGACCAGACGCCCGAGCAAAGCTGGGCGTGGTAGGATCTCGTATGAAGAATCATTCACCGTATCGTTCGTGGAACAGCTAGAGAAAGGGCTTGCCTGGCGAATTCCGCTCGCTAGGCGCCCGCGGGTCGTTTCCGAGGCCAAGGAAACTCTCGGCCCGTGACAAGTGGTATCGTGAGCGGGAATCCCTCCAGTAAGCGAGTGAGCAAGTCGGAAAATCGGACGCCTCGCTCAAGTGCGGGTCAAGCAGATAAGTCCTGGTGGATGGGTGCTAGGACGAGTTGGCTTGTCGTCGAGCGGAATGTGAGTTCGAGAAGAACCGTACCCTTGCTGAATGGGGATAACGTTCTTGGATCGATTGGTGAATACGAAGAAGAGGTCTACTGCTGCGTTTTCAACAAGAAAAGAACCTCCATTGGTCTGCTGAGGTCAAGATGCTGTTTAGGCTGAAAGGGTGCTGCCAAAAGATGCGGTTGGCGAAAAATGCCACACTTGCCAAAAGCGCGGGTGACCGAAGGCCGAGCGGCCGAGATCAAAAGAGGCCACCAATGGAGCAAGACCTGTTTTGTTGGGCGAGCGTGACCGTTCGATGTGAATTCCCAAAAGTGGCACATCAATGGTTAATTTACACAAGGAAGCGACAGAGCAGAGATCGCAATGAGGGCGTTGCGAAATGAGTGGGGGAGAATGTCACGGTCCCTGAATCCTCCCGTACTCGTGACACTTGTGAGTGACGCTTGGGGTTATACGGTGAAGAGTGTGAGGCGAAGGTAGAACACAACCGGTCCATGGGAGTGGCGTCGGGACGGTTGGTGCTAGGAGTTCTAGGATAGAAGGATTATATCACTTAGGAGCTCAAGACGGGGTAGGCCTCCCGTGCACAAACCGGTCGGGAGCCGATGCCGCTCTCCGACGAGGCCATGGCAGGCCGAAACCAGTTGTTGTGCCTAAAGAGAACTGCTGCCTTGCTCGATGGACCAGACGCCCGAGCAAAGCTGGGCGTGGTAGGATCTCGTACGAAGAATCATTCACCGTATCATTCGTGGAACAGCTAGAGAAAGGGCTTGCTTGGCGAATTCCGCTCGCTAGGCGCCCGCGGGTCGTTTCCGAGGCCAAGGAAACTCTCGGCCCGTGACACACGCATGATCTTGATGCTGACTGTTGACATCCTAATATTTTAAAAAATAATAAATAAAATAAAATATTTGATTTTGAAAATCTTTGTTGTTGAAAATATATCCTCATTTCAAAATTCAAAAAAAAAAAAAAAAAAAGTTGTGTGATTTTGGAGCCATTTTTTTATTAAGTGGTTGAGTGAATATCTCACTTCAAAAAACAACTTTGACTTTTCCTCTATAAATAAAGGATGCGAGTTCTTTTTGAGGGAAAAAAAAGTCAGCAAAGAAACAGCGAAAAGAAGAAGACAGAGAGAGGGAAATGACATGAGAGAGACATGAGGAGAAAGGGCATAGTGAGAGGTGAGAGAAGCTGATGTGAAGTGATGTTCGACCAGAAGAAAAAAAAAGAAAAATAAAAGGGGAGGCAACGACTGTTCATCTTCTCCACGAGGGCCCCCGACGCGCTGGCCCTGCGCTTGCACCGATCATTGCGCCGGCACCGCCTCCGCCAGCCGCTATCGCACTTCTGCCATCGCACGTCCGCCACAGCCGCTTCACCGGTCTCCCCACGAAGCTCGTTGCGATGACCTAAAGTTGTGCCTCACTCACCGACACTCCCTGCAACCCGCCGATCCGGCTATTGCCGCTCCACCAGCCACCACCCGCCCCCCGCAGCTCCACCTCACTGCCATTTGCCCGTAGCAGCTTCTGAAACCCCTTGGCCGGTGACCTCTACCTGCGACAACCCGACGCTGCACCTCAGCGTCGCCAGTGACCTCTACTCGCGACAACCCGACGCCACGCCTCAACGACTCACGACCCAATGACATTCGCACCCTTGTTGCTCCTCGTCGCTTCGCCAGTTTCCCCACGAAGCTCTCCGCGATCACCCAGAACCCGACACCGTTGCTCCCTCTGCAGCAGCCTAGACCAGTCTTAGTAACCCGATGCCCCTGCACCCGACATTGCTGCTCCTCTGCTCGCTACTGCATGCCCGAATAGAGCCACCTGCTGCCTCTCCTGTCGTGACAGCTTGGCAACTCTACTGGGGACAGAGTTAAAACTCATAGTGGACATAGGCTTGTTTCTTTTTTAAAAATTATTTTGTTTGGCAGCATGGAAGCAAGGTACGCTCCTAACGTGAAGTGTTAAATGTTTTTACAGAAAGGAGGTATAAGGGGAGTAGTGCTTGCTGACTCTTTGTTTTGTAGGAAGGTGTTGGGATTAAATGTTTTTCTGATCATTGAAGTGTTGCTTGCATTATAAATTGTTGTGCATGTTTTTCAAATTGTTTTAGCACTACACATTGCACACACAACCTACCATCAGACTTGGACCGGATTTAAGGATTCTAGGATGGTGTTGAGAAATGAACCAACCTTGAACACAAGACCGCGATGTAGAGATTGCCTTTCTCAACCCTGAAATTTTTTCTTGGTGTCAAAATGTTTATCCTTGTCCGCGAGACTACGTGATCATGAGATTTTCTTTTGACTGAGCCAAAGTTAAGAGGACCCAACATTTGTACGCAAGACTGCAACTAGTCGGCCCATCCTTTTGGCTCTAACTTGCTAAGCCTTGTAGTTTAGGTGTTAAGCCTCACATCTCATGCACCTATCTATGTGGTTGCCATTTTCCTTTGTGAAGTAAGTATTCTTACCTTATATTATGCAATCTATTTACTTTATCGCACTTTCTTTTGGTCCATGACAAAAGGTCGATCGTGAGTTTTAATCTATATACAATGGGGAGATCCGATGTTCAATTCATTTCAACTCTGAAGATTGAGCTCAAAGGGTGGTGGAACAAATTAAGTAAAGAAGGTCGGGATTATGTAGAGTCGATACTGGGACGGCTCATCCCCTTTTGGATATTGGAGTCCATAGTGGTGTTTTGCAAGCTATATCACACTGTTGGTGTCCCGAGACGACTACTTTTATTTTTGGTAAGAATAAGCTTACTCCAACATTGGAAGAGTATAGCGTTATCATAGGAATGCCCCTTGAGATTGAACTTGTTAGGCCACTTCTTGGTATGGAACCCACATCAATTTTATCTCAGTTTCTAAGATTAAAATTGATGATGTTAAGAAAGTTTTGAAAGCTAATTGTAATGCATGCCCTTTCTCCTTTTTGGCTGATCATTTTTTAAATCAATCTTCAATGCGCCAAAAGGATAGGATATTCATCTTAGCATTCTTTGGATTTATATTCTTTCCTCATCGAAGAAATGCTATTAATCCTTCGATTGCATAGGTGGTCAGACAAGTATGTGTTGGCATGAACTTTATAAACATGATTTTAGCTGAGACTTTTTTATCCCTAAACCGTTTTAAACAAAATAGAGAAAAAAAAATCATGAATGCCTCTCCTGAACTTTTACAAATTTGGTTTCTTTCTCACATGAAGGAGTTTTGTCATTTCATGCGTCGAGGTGAAATTGATGATTCTAATTACCCAATAAAGAGATTTTCAATCTTAGAAAAAAAGTATACCGGAGAATCATTTTCCGATTGGGTGACTTTTCTTAAAGATCCAGATTCAAGGGCTTCTTATGGTATGCTAAATGGTTCCATGTTAGCGTGGCTCGTTTCTCTCACAAGATAGATAATCCAATTCCACTGATGGGAATTACTGGTGTGCCATCTTAGGGCGCGCATGACAACCATTATATTCTAGAAATAGTTTCTGGAACAGAAATAGATTTTTCTAATTCTATTTCTAGAAGAGTTTCTAAGCAAAAATAACCGTTTGATAATGACACAAAATTTCTACTCTAAAAATAGAAATTCGTTTGATAACGACACAAAATTTCTTCCTTTCGGACGGCGGCGGCGACAACCAACGACTTTTAATATAAAAAAATTGTTGACACCTAATTTAAAGTTAGAAAATAGAAATAGAAAATAATCTTTGATTAGAGGAAAATTTTTTTTTAAAAAAATTGAATTCAAAAACTCAATAGCCAAATGTTTTGGAGCCACTTTGTTGTTGAGAAGTTGAGTGACGATGTGCAAGTATATCGGAAAATCTTCATCTGCAAAAAAACAAACTCAAGTCTTTCTCTATAAATAAAGACTACGAAGCCTTGAATGAGGGGGGGGGGTTCTTTGGATCGAGAAAGAAGAAGAGAAAAGGAGAAAAAGTGAAAAAGAGGAAAGGGAAGAGAGGTTTTGTTTTTTTGAAAGGGAAAAGTCAGCATAAGTTTTTTTGAGTTTTTTGCCGAAGTACAACAACAACAGGGGGTCGCAGAGAAGAAACGGTAGAAAAGCGACATGAGGGAGATGTGAGAGAAAGAGAGAGGAAAAAAAAAAGAAAAGCAAAACACAGCAACTGTTCATCTTCTCCTTTGCGACTGCCGCTCATCCAAGCCATTCACCGAGCCGCACCAGCACCCCCTCGCGCTGGCCACCGCACCTCCGCACTGCACCCCTCGCGCCGCGCCTCGCTCTCTGCTTGCATGTCGCTGCACTCGGCGCCTCAACCCCAACGACCACACCTCCGCAACTCGCAGCCCAGTCGATTCCGAGCCGGTCCATCGTGCCCCACTATTTATGCGCCTCTGACCACCCGAGCCGGATCTGCAGCCCTCCACCTGATAACCCGTGACCCTCATCAGCGTCTCCATCTCCTCGTTGCAGCCAACGTCGCCCGACGACAACCAGCACTCGATACCCATAACAACCTGTTGTCCAGTAGCTTGAGGCCACAAGTGATGCACTCGACACCTGCTCACCGCAATACTACCGCGTCTATCGTTGCCTTTGCTGATCGCCGTGCTGCCTCGCCGATGCTTGCTGAAGTCGCGCCGCTCCTAACTACAGCAGCTCGAACCAGATCCGCACCGCCTGCGCCCGCCTCTGTAGCACCCAGACCTCCCGCGCTGCTCTGCCCCGACGCCGTGTCACCTCTGCTCGACCGGTGCCCGACGCTCCCCCCTTGCCGTCGCTGAGCACCATCAGAACCCTACTAGATGCCGAACCGACACCTCCGATGCACCAGCCCGCGAGCCCTCCTCGCTGACCCAGCCGTCGGACGCCTTGCCGCTCCACCCCGACGCCCGTGCCGGTAGCCTGCATGTCAGCTGCGTTTCGCCAGACCCTCGCACCGCCTGTGTTCGCCACTACAATGCCCCAAGCTCCACCACCTGCTGTCTGCCCTATTTTTGCTGTAGGTCTGGTTGCTACTCGAGCCTTGCCGGAGTTCCGACAACCGCCTTACTCCAGCCACCACGACCCATCACTGAACCACCGTCACTGCTCCCATTTTCCAAGCCTTAGGTAGTATATAGTATATAGTATATAGTATATAGTATAGTATTATTATTATTATTCATCATCATCGTCATCGTCATCATTATTATTATTATTCCATGTTTTGTTAGCTTATTTTTTAAGTTTAATTATTTGAATTGTAGTATTGTATGTCAATATTTGTAGACCTTGTAGACATTAGGAGTTTTATCCCAAATTAAGGTCATTATTGACTCGTAAGACATCGGGTCATTTTTTTAATTACTTTAATTTTTAGGAATTTTGATAATATTTCAATCGTTAAATCATTATAGAGTTAAAATAATTGTTAATTTAATGCGTGAGACAACGGATTATTTTTCAGTTATTTTAATTCTTATCTTCATTCTTTTAAAATAATTACTTGTTTGGAAAGATTAAAAAAATCAAAAAAATCAAAAAGTACATAAAAATCTAAATATTGCATTAGAGCATTTAGGTTTAGTAAATTAGGACTGTATTTTTAGGGTTAGTAAATTAGAATTGCATTTATAGGATTATAATTTAGATGGGTGATTTTTGTTAGGGCTAATTTTAAATAATGTTGGCATGTCTTGATTTTTATATAGCTTTTAAGTTAAATTGATTACTAAAATAAATTAGAATATCTTCACTTTAGTTAGTCTAATTAGTTTTTTTTTTTTACTAATTCCGAATTTCAATAAAAAGAATCCAAAAAATATTAGGTACATATTAATTAATTTGCATAATAGGTTTAATTAGAATTTGTTTATTAGTAAAATATTGTCATATCTAGAGCTTAGGTACTTAGGTCCATACACATTTCATATTAAAGCAACACACCTAGATATTTTTAGATTAAGTCAATTTTCATTTAGTAAAACAAAAAAGAGGAACAAAAAAATGTTATGCAAGCCATATGAGTTATAGTTTAATTTTTTTAATAATAAAAGGGAAAATGCTAAAAGATGATCATTGCACCATTAAGTTACTTTCTTTTCAATAAAAAACATTATATCAATAAAAAATTAAAAAAAAAAAACTAAAGATCATTTCCTTGGTTAGTTAATAGGTTAATTCATAATTAATCTCATTTCATATCATCATTATTTAGTATAGGTTGCATATATGCATTAAAAAATGAATGAATCATCATAAAAAAAAAAATCATAAAAGAGCATGCATATAGAAATACCATGTCATTCATCCCATATCATGTAGCACATGTATATTTAGGATTATATAAATTAGATTGCATATATATAGTGATAAGTTTAAGTCATATCATATGAATTGCATCTCACATGTCATTAAAATAAATTCATGCATATTAAGTTAAATTAAGATTGCATATAATTAACATTTTTAAAAGAAAAAGAAAAATTAGATGTCATGTCATTTAGAAATCATGTTTAAGATATGCATTTTTATTAGCATTTTTTTATTTGAATGTTATTTTATTGATTGTGCACCCGCATGACCACCATTTGCATGTTAGTAGCTTAAGTTTAAATTAATCAACATTGCCTGCAAAATATTTTTAAAATTAAAATAAAAAGGTACCAAAAGGGCGTTAGACTAATCTAGCGCAACCATGTCCCCAGACCTACTAAATTTCTAGTTCGCAATAGTAAAGTATTCTCCCATACTTTACTTGGGTTTCTAATCAGCCCTAATTGGTTAGTGGCGGCTCCAAATTGAGTATAATTGCATGTTTGAATAGATTAATTTCTTAACATCAAGTCGCGATTGGTAGGACTTGGGAGGGTCCGTGTCAAGTCTTCAGACTTAGTAATCCATTAGCCTTCTTTAAATGATTCACATTCAAAAAAATTCGGGAAGGTCGCGACAAAAATAAAAGTAAAAATGATTTATTAACAAAAAAATAAAGAATAAAATAAAATTAAATTAAAATATCATTTTATTTTAAAATTAAAATATCCTTAAAATAAATTTATTTTATTTATTCTATTTTATTTTATTTTACGAATAATTTTATTTTCAAATGAATAAAAATTGAAAATAAAAATAAATTTATTTGGCAAAACACTCAAGAAAAATAAAAATAATTTATTTTTATTTATCATAAATAAATTATTTTTAATAAAGTGGCTCGCCCAAGTCGAGTGCTCCAAGATATCCCACCTCCTCTCCAAGTGGATTTGTTTCAAGCCCGCTTCATGCGCAAGGATCACAAATACCTCGATGAGATTGAACGCCTTGAAAATGCATGGAATGAATGCCATCCGAAAAAGATAGTGGTGCCTAGAAGATTGAAAGGAAAAGAGAGGTTTTTTCATGTCTCAAATTATTATATCCACCATCACGAGATCCCTCAAGCTCTACTTCCTGTGATACCTGAAGTGACCATGAAGCCCACTCGTAAAGCACAAATTGAACGTCTTAAAGAAACGGTGGAAAGGAAGGAGGCTCGTATCTCTGAGTTGGTTTGACAGAACAAGAAGCTTCGAAAGACTGTAATCTCCCAATTGTATATGGAAAAGAGTCGCTAGATTTAGGAGTTTAATTCTGGCTTTAGGGCGTTATTTCAACTTCTTAGATTGATGTTTTAGGAATTTAATTTCCTAGGGAGTTATTTTAATGTTTTAAGTTGATGTTTTTAGAATTTGATTTCACTTAATAAAATAAACGATTGACCATTGTCGTGGACCAATCTCATTTGTTATAATGCTTACTGTATTTTTTTTACATTGATAGGTAACAACACGGCTCACCCAAGATCACCAATCCGTACTTGTTCTAGGGCAACAATGGTTGATAACACCGAACAAATGTGTGTTGCTGAACAAGCTCGCGTTGCTACCCTCGAATCAGAGATGAAGCAAGTCCTGAATGTTCTTGAGCAACTCTCTAAACAAATCGATTCTCTCCAAGCAAATACTGCCCCACTAGCTCCGCAAGTTGAAGTAGTGTTGCCACAACATGCTCCTATGGCTGATCTGAGAGATAAAGGCAAGAATACATCCGCAGTTGGGCCATCAACTTTTGATGATCCCTCTAAGGTTAAAATTACTAACTGTGACATCCCGATTTTCCGATTCTATTTTCAATAATTTGAGACGGGCATTTCGTTGGCATGCATATAGTTCTTTTCCTTGAGTCGGCCACTCATATGAAAACTAATCTATTGGGTGAAGCTGTTAAGAGTTTCTGATGCATCAGACTCGAGAATTTGACCAGGAAGCGACCTTTCGACCGAGCTAATCTGCAAGGGTCATTACGGCACGATTAAAATCGATTAGAGATCGGAGATAGGTCGACTCGACAGAGGCATGTGATCAGGTGTGGGTGATTCCACCAGATCGCACAATTCTTGTCGATCGACACTGAACCGACTTTTCTATCGATTGGGTACCCTGTGTTCGTATTTGAAACCTTGAGATTACCCCGATAACCGAAAGTCGCCAATGTTTCAAAGATGTACATTGTGGCTTGAGATGATCAACCATAGGTCAAATGCATGAAAATTTCTAAAGGCTACCCGATAGGTTGGGCGCGCTAGTATCGTGCCAAAGTGAAATTAACCGTGGAATTGAGATCGAATTTAGAAATTGGAAGTCTGGGTGTGTCACAAATCATTTTAGGATCATTGGCTTATCTTTGGAAGATTTTTCATGTAATCAGAATTTTTCAGAAATTAAATCAGAAAATGGCTAATTTAGCTTGAGAAATTAGTAGGCTCGCCCTTGGTTGTGCTTTTGGGACTTAAGTTGGTTCTATGGACAAGTGAAGATGTGAATTGAAGTGTGGTGACATCGGATTAATTTTATGATCTTCAATTTGATTCAATTGGAAGAGAATCAAGTGGAATTGAAGAATTTGTTGTACGAGATTTTATGCCCCGGCGGAAAAATAAATTGCACCTATTGAATATTGTTGTGGGGGATTGAGTTAGTGGAGTATGACATCACTTGGTGATGTCATGGTGTGGGGCAAGAGTGGCTAGGATGTTGACAAGTGGAGGGTGAAGATTTGTTCTTGGAAAGGCACCCATCACCATCATCTTCTTCCTTGAATCAAGGGGGCTTGTTGGAGTTTTGAAAAGAAGAGAGAGAGAGAGAACCGAATGGGAAAAAAAGAAGGAACCGAACACCCGCTCGCACGCCCGCTCGGCCGGCCACCCGCTCGTCCGCCGGAGGCTTCGCCGTCGCCGTTCGTCCGCCGCCGCGCGCTCCGCCGTCTCGCGCCCAGCCGCTGCCGTGCTCGCCCGTGCCTAGCCATCCCCGTTTGTCTCGGTTCGTGGGTTTCGGGAGCTGCCGGAGCTCGTCTCCGACCGCCGTGCACCGCCGTTCGTCGCCGCCAGCCACCGCCGTAGCTCCTCCGCCGTTCCTCCGCCGAATCGCCGCCGGATCCGCCCCCAACCAGCAGCCACCGGAAGTTGCAGAAAATGGGTATGGCAGCCCCCTCCGTGGCCCGTTTTGGCCGCCTTCCCGAGCCCGGATGCTCGGCCCGCTTTGAGGAAAGTCGATCCTCGCGTCGTCCTCGTCGTTTTGGTCCGCTCGGATCGTTAATCGGGTGAGTTTAACTCACTAAATCTTGATTAGAGGGTTAATGATGCCCTAAGTGTGCTTAGTCTAAGTTAAGTATGTTTAGGTGATTAGATTAGTTGATTTAATTGTGAATTAGATTAAGGTGGTTGTTTAATTTAAAGTATGCTTAATTAAATGCTAAAAGAGTTTATTTAATATAAAGCATTGATGTGACATAATAGGGTTTTATTTTTGAATTATTTAAATGATTTCGAATTCTGGAATTTATAATATTATATTATATTCCGGAATTATTAAAATATTATTATAAAAAAAAAAAAAAAAAAAAAAGAAAAAAATTATTTTGACCCCGGTTGCTCGAATTTCGTGCCGATCGCGGCCGTGTAGTCGGATTGTGAAATTGATGAATGGATATCATAAATTGAGCGTGAATCGTGAAAAATTATGGATATTATTATTATATTAATTTTCGGAATAAATTTAATTATTTAATAAATTCGAAAAATTAAATTGGGGCCCTAAATTCTCAGAATTTCGTCTTTGATCGCTCACGGTGCCTTTAGAATTTGAATTTGATGAATGTATGTAGCAAATTGAGTGTTGATTGTGATAAATGTGGATTTTATTCATAAAAACCCAAGTGTTGGGTTTTGATGCAAAATTAGATTTTAATGATTATATTAAATAGTGGGATTTGAAAAAGTGAAATATTGACTTTCCGATTTGAAATTAGCGTGTTCCCACACACTTGAGTAATTTCTGGAATATTTTTAATATGAAGAAAAATGGCGGGATCACTATTTTAAGTGGAAGCATTGAGTGAAATGCAAAGTGTCCCGGAGCCGAGTATGCTTTGGGCGTGTGATAACTAAGAGGAATCGTCGGGTGTTGAGCCGGACTTGCCCCTATATGGGATGCCCACGTGGTGGATGCGGGTCGCAGTTGATTCGGGGGCCCATGCTCCTTCGGGAATGCCGTCGACGTCGACGGCCGCGCTCCATGGGGGGAGGTGATGCCTGGCTATATGCCAGTAGATAGCCGAACTGCGAGTAGGCTATGCCCTTGTGTGGCAGTGAATAATAATCGGAATGAGTACTAAGTGCGATTGTGATTTATATGAAAGTGATGACGTTCCAATTGTTTGAATTATTATTCTACCCGTGATTGAGTGATTTGAATTGTGCTAACTGCGCAGAAAGGAACCGAGGCGAGGTAAGTTCTCTGTGTGATGTGGCTAGGCCACCCGGGGTGTATTTTCTTTCTAATAGGGGTTTAGGGGGTTGAACTTGCTGAGACATTGTCTCATCCCGGTTTGGGGAATCAAAATTTCAGGTCCTTGGTGGACGGAGCGGCCATATGGCTTAGATTGGCCTTGAGGAGTCGCAGAGGTGAAGTCATAAGATGGGAGAACGTGTCCGACTTGTAGATCGTAGGACAGTTCCTTTTAAGAGCCGGTCTTTTGTAGACCTTTGGCTATAGGCTTCTGTTTGTAACTCTGTTGAATTATGAAAGTGTTATGTTGTGGTTTTGCTTCCTGCTTTTCTATCCCGTATTCTGTTGTCAGGGGATTTGTTTCGCTTCCGCATGTGCAATAAAAATGAATGGGTCGGCGACTCGTCCTGGGAAGTCGCAATTGAATCGACCAGAGTGGGATGTTCGCGTGCTCGGAGGATCGGGGCGTGACATCCCCGTTTAAGTGGTATCAGAGCATGGTCTGTGTATGGAGTGATAAGGTGCGATGTGTCATGGGATAGTTAGTAGGAAAGGCTTTTAATATGCTGATGCATGTGAATGATAGCTGATTGGTAGCTTGTTTGTGGGGTCACTCAAATTCTAACCTGATGTTGGAATCGAAAACAGACGTCTATAAAGAGTCTGTAGGATGAGTGACCAGGAGTGGTGAACTCCTTGGAGGAGGTCGATAGGACCTATACCTCGGTAGGATGCTGACGAGAGTCGGTACCCGAGGTAGAGCGCAGGCTCAGTCCAGCGTGTGTGTGAGAGTATCGTTGCGAGTCGGTACTGATAGTGTGGCAGCACCGAATGATCTTAGGTTCGTCAGGATCATTTAAGCGCTAGTGTTCCTTGGAAGCTCGTGGGGTCAGTAAGTTCAGGACCGAGCCGCTGCTGTTGTTTCTACCGCTGCTAGTGTTGTGACCATTGTTGTTGCTGTGCCTGTTGAGGCCTAATCTGGAGTTGTGATCGAGGATCAAGCCGCTGTATTTGAGTCAAGGTTCAGTTTAGACAGAGATGGAAACCGATTGCGGAGAAATGCCGATGCCATAAGAAAGGTGCCCTGTTTCACCCAACCGGAATAGTAGAATTGAAAAGTCAGTGCTCAACTCGATCGTTGTGTGTCGTGTTTGTAAGAAAAGATATGAATCTGTCTCGTGCTGTAAGAGGGAAAGGACTTGTTACAGGTGTCGCCAATAAGGCCATTTGATCAAGAGATTGCCTGTATAGACAGGTGGAATCACAGCTGTTTCTGTCACCGCCGTTGATAAGACAGAACAGAAAAAGCATGCTTTGGGACACTTAGTGGGGTACTTGGAATGGACCCTAGTGCAAGGAAGGGTGCTGGATATTCCTTGATAGGAGGTAGAAGACTCACTGATTGTGTGTCGAGATTGTGGAAAGGAAGCTTAAGTCAGCCCAGCGTCAGAGTAAAAAGGGGAGCATGCTTTGAATGTGGCCAGCACGGCCATCGGGTTAAGAACTATCCGCGTAAGTCCGTGAGAGCGTAAGTACCGTTATTGCAGATAGAACGCCACTAGGATGGCTGAAAGAGCATGAGTGGGTCGACCATGCATCAATCAGAAGAATAATGCTTTTGAGATGTTTTTATCAGAGTAACGCAGTAGAATTTTCAGTGGAGGTTGTAGGATCTTCGTAGTGGTAATAAAGTGATAGAAAGATGAGTCTCTAACTATAGTTGTACTTGAAGGTTTGCTTAAGTATGACTTGGAAGTCATTTATAAAAAGGTTTAGCTCGAGGAGCTTTCTGCTGTTATGAATTGTGGCTGTGATGTAATTCAGTTTGCTCAGTTATCGTGTGAAAGTTTTGAATTACAGAAAGTTGAAGAGGAACTTCAATCCTTGTTATTCGTCACTAAAGATGACTTGGTTCTGATTATTGATTATCGAATATACATGGCAGTTGTAATGGATACGTCAGTTAAGGGGCCGAATATGGATAACATAACCATGGTATGGAAATTTTCTGAGGTGTTTCATGAAGATTTGCCAAGTCTGCTTTCAGAAAGAGAAATAGAGTGCGTGATTGAATTGGCACCCGGAACAGAGCCAGTTCCTAAGGCTCCTTACCGGATGGTGTTACCCGAGTTAAAAGAATTGAAGGTGCAAATGCAGGAATTGTTCGATAAGGGATTAATATGTTCCAGTGTATCGCCTTGGGGAGCATATGTTCTATTCGTGAAGAAGAAAGTTGGTTCGTTGTGTTTGTACATTGATGTTTCTCAAAGTCGACTGGAGGTCAGGGTATCATCAGTTGAGGATCAGGAAGAAAGACATACCGAAGTTAGCATCTCGCATTTGATACAGCAGTTATGAATTCACTGTAATGCCGTGTGGTTTGATGGACGCCTTAGTTGTTTGTTTGGGTCTAATGAGCAGAATGTTTAAGGGTACTTGAATCAGTTATGATCGTGTTCATTGAAGTTATCCTGGTGTGCTCAAAGGGTGCTGAGGAGCACGAGAGACATTTGGGGATGGTATTGCAGACCTTAAGTGCTTTTGGATTTTGAAATAAGCTTGACAGATGCAAGTTCGAATGACTCGTATTGCGTTCCTAGGTCATGTGATTTCAGGCGAAGAAATCTCCGTAGACCCCATCCGAGATTAAAGCAGTGAACAGTTGGCTGAGATTGACTACAGTGACAGAGATCAGAAGTTTCATGGAAGGGTTTTCAGCGTCAGCGTTGCAGTTGATTCGACTACTGAGGAAGTAAGAAAAGTTTGTGTGGGCAGATGAGTGCGAGCGTAGTTTTCAAGGGCCTAAGAAGAGGGTGACTACCGCACTTGTGCTTACTATTCCATCCGGTCTTGAAAAGTTATGAGATTTGCAATGATACGTCGTTTAAAGGATTGGGTTGCTTATTGATGCATCATGATAGAGTTATTGCAGTAGTTATGTTCGTTCTGGAAACTTAGAGGCACTATCGGTACAGTGGAATATTTCATATCGTCAATGACTATCAAAGTCTCAAGTATGTATTCTCAAAAAGGGAGTTGACTGTGAGACCGCATCGCTGGATGGAACTTCTTAAGGATTATGATTGTGATGTTTTGTATCACTCTGGAAAGGTGAGCAAAGTCGCAGATGCACTGAATCGAGAGTCCTTAGTTGCACAGTTGTACTCAAGAATTGCATCTTATTTGAGAAAGTTCAAAGTTCGGTTTTCAAATCTAAGATAGGCCACCTTTTGAATATTATGACTACCCTCGGGCGAGCCGAAAGTTTATATCAGAATCAAAATGCTTTAGCGGACAGATTCAGAAATTCAGAAGATTCTATAAGAGAATGCAGATGAGAGAGAGGTTGATTTTCAGATTTCTGAAGATAGAACGCTAAGATTCTAAGGATGATTGTGTGTAATTGACGATACAGATATTAAAGAAGAGATCTTATGGGAAGCTCATCATAGCAATTTCAACGTTGTCCAGACAGTACGAATAGATCTTGTTTTGAGTGTGTGACATCATGATTTTCAAACTCTGATTTCGATTGGTTAAATTGGGCATTTCATCGACGCGATTACAGTGTTTTTCTCTGAGTTGGCCACTTACGAGATAACTAGACTAGCTGGGTGAGTTATTAAGGACTTTGAGGCAAATAGACTTGAGAATCCGACCAGGAATCGACTTCTCGACCGTGCTCATCTTTAGAGATCATTACGGCACAGTTAAAAATCGAATTAAGATCGAGAGATAGGTCGGTTCGACGGCGAGATGAATGACCGATTGTGGGTGACTCCACTAAATTGGAAAACTCTCATCGTGACACTAATTTGATTTTATTGTCGTTTTCGTATCCTGTGTCCGTATTTGAATCATCGAGATTTTCACGACCCTCGAGAGTCGTCAATGTGTCAAGTGGGTTCATCGTGGCTCGAAGAAAATCGACCACGGGTCATTTGTCCTAAAAAGCTTCGAAAACTACCCAGTAGTCTAGGTCACACTAAAAGCGTGTCGGAGTGAAATTAACCGCCAATCTAAGTTCGATTTCAGAAATTGGAGATTCTGTCTTGTCACAAAGTGGGTACACCGAAGTGTGTGCTTATCATATAAATCATCTACAGGGAGTGCTGGGGGTGAATTGTATTTCAAATCTGGATCATATGTTCCAAGTTGGCAGAGCTTTCAAATGGTTCTTTCTTAAGCAGTGCATAACAGAGAGTGCGGAATTTCGGTTGCTGAGATGATGTCAGGGAAAGAAAGATCACGGGCCGGGTGGTCGATACGGTAGTAGTGATTGCGATCGCCGTGATCGTGTTAGAGTTATATCGAGATCTTGACCCGAGAGGTTCCCGGTTTCAGCAGATCGGTCGAGATAGTTTCTTTTTAGTCGGTGTAGAGCGAGTGTTGAGAACTTGATTGTTGAGATGAGATCGAGAGATCGAAAACCGCAAGTCTAGAGTTGGTTCAGAAATCGGTGATTCGGTTGCAATGATCGGAGACGGTTTAGAGCGCTCGGGAATCGCCAGTTTAGCTTCGCAGATTTTGTGTTGAAGACCTTTGGAATTTTAAGTGGGCAAGTGTTTAGTATTTTGAATCCGAAGTGGTTTGGGCAAGATAGCAGTGATCTTGCAGTATTAGTTCGAAGGAGCAACTTGAGAAAGAGAAGATTATATGAGAAGACTATACCCCGCCTTTTGTTTAAGAATTGGTAAAGGTTTAAATTTCGAGGACGAAATTTTTATAAGAGGAAGAGTTGTGACATCCCGATTTTCCGATTCTATTTTCAATAATTTGAGACGGGCATTTCGTTGGCATGCATATAGTTCTTTTCCTTGAGTCGGCCACTCATATGAAAACTAATCTATTGGGTGAAGTCATAAGAGTTTCGATGCATCGGACTCGAGAATTTGACCGGGAAGCGACCTTTCGACCGAGCTAATCTGCAAGGGTCATTACGGCACGATTAAAATCGATTAGAGATCGGAGATAGGTCGACTCGACGAGGCATGTGATCGGGTGTGGGTGATTCCACCAGATCGCACAATTCTTGTCGATCGACATTGGAACCGACTTTTCTATCGATTGGGTACCCCTGTGTTCGTATTTGAAACCTTGAGATTACCCCGATAACCGAAAGTCGCCAATGTTTCAAAGATGTACATTGTGGCTTGAGATGATCAACCATAGGTCAAATGCATGAAAATTTCTAAAGGCTACCCGATAGGTTGGGCCGCGCTAGTATCGTGCCAAAGTGAAATTAACCGTGGAATTGAGATCGAATTTAGAAATTGGAAGTCTGGGTGTGTCACAAATCATTTTAGGATCATTGGCTTATCTTTGGAAGATTTTTCATGTAATCAGAATTTTTCAGAAATTAAATCAGAAAATGGCTAATTTAGCTTGAGAAATTAGTAGGCTCGCCCTTGGTTGTGCTTTTGGGACTTAAGTTGGTTCTATGGACAAGTGAAGATGTGAATTGAAGTGTGGTGACATCGGATTAATTTTATGATCTTCAATTTGATTCAATTGGAAGAGAATCAAGTGGAATTGAAGAATTTGTTGTACGAGATTTTATGCCCCGGCGGAAAAATAAATTGCACCTATTGAATATTGTTGTGGGGGGATTGAGTTAGTGGAGTATGACATCACTTGGTGATGTCATGGTGTGGGGCAAGAGTGGCTAGGATGTTGACAAGTGGAGGGTGAAGATTTGTTCTTGAAAGGCACCCATCACCATCATCTTCTTCCTTGAATCAAGGGGGCTTGTTGGAGTTTTGAAAAGAAGAGAGAGAGAGAGAACCGAATGGGAAAAAAAAGAAGGGAACCGAACAGTTGCTCGCACGCCCGCTCGGCCGGCCACCCGCTCGCCCGCCGGGAGGCTTCGCCGTCGCCGTTCGTCCGCCGCCGCGCGCTCCGCCGTCTCGCGCCCGGCCCGCTGCCCGTGCTCGCCGTGCCTAGCCATCCCCGTTTGTCTCGGTTCGTGGGTTTCGGGAGGCTGCCGGAGCTCGTCTCCGACCGCCGTGCACCGCCGTTCGTCGCCGCCGACCACCGCCGTAGCTCCTCCGCCGTTCCTCCGCCGAATCGCCGCCGGATCCGCCCCCAACCAGCAGCCACCGGAAGTTGCAGAAAATGGGTATGGCAGCCCCCTCCGTGGCCCGTTTTGGCCGCCTTCCCGAGCCCGGATGCTCGGCCCGCTTTGAGGAAAGTCGATCCTCGCGTCGTCCTCGTCGTTTTGGTCCGCTCGGATCGTTAATCGGGTGAGTTTAACTCACTAAATCTTGATTAGAGGGTTAATGATGCCCTAAGTGTGCTTAGTCTAAGTTAAGTATGTTTAGGTGATTAGATTAGTTGATTTAATTGTGAATTAGATTAAGGTGGTTGTTTAATTTAAAGTATGCTTAATTAAATGCTAAAAGAGTTTATTTAATATAAAGCATTGATGTGACATAATAGGGTTTTATTTTTGAATTATTTAAATGATTTCGAATTCTGGAATTTATAATATTATATTATATTCCGGAATTATTAAAATATTATTATAAAAAAAAAAAAAAAAAAAACGAAAAAATTATTTTTGACCCCGGTTGCTCAGAATTTCGTGCCGATCGCGGCCGTGTAGTCGGATTGTGAAATTGATGAATGGATATCATAAATTGAGCGTGAATCGTGAAAAATTATGGATATTATTATTATATTAATTTTCGGAATAAATTTAATTATTTAATAAATTCGAAAAATTAAATTGGGGCCCTAAATTCTCAGAATTTCGTGCTGATCGCTGCGGTGCCTTTAGAATTTGAATTTGATGAATGTATGTAGCAAATTGAGTGTTGATTGTGATAAATGTGGATTTTATTCATAAAAACCCAAGTGTTGGGTTTTGATGCAAAAATTGGATTTTAATGATTATATTAAATAGTGGGATTTGAAAAAGTGAAATATTGACTTTCTGATTTGAAATTAGCGTGTTCCCACACACTTGAGTAATTTCTGGAATATTTTTAATATGAAGAAAAATGGCCGGGATCACTATTTTAAGTGGAAGCATTGAGTGAAATGCAAAGTGTCCTGGAGCCGAGTATGCTTTGGCTGTGTGATAACTAAGAGGAATCGTCCTGGGCTGTTGAGCCGGACTTGCCCCTATATGGGATGCCCACGTGGTGGATGCGGGTCGCAGTTGATTCTGGGCCCATGCTCCTTCGGGAATGCCGTCGACGTACTGACGAAGCCGCGCTCCATGGGGGGAGGTGATGCCTGGCTATATGCCAGTAGATAGCCGAACTGCGAGTAGGCTATGCCCTTGTGTGGCAGTGAATAATAATCGGAATGAGTACTAAGTGCGATTGTGATTTATATGAAAGTGATGACGTTCCAATTGTTTGAATTATTATTCTACCGTGATTGAGTGATTTGAATTGTGCTAACCTGCAGAAAGGAACTGAGGCGAGGTAAGTTCTCTGTGTGATGTGGCTAGGCCACTCGGGGTGTATTTTCTTTCTAATAGGGGTTTAGGGGGTTGAACTTGCTGAGACATTGTCTCATCCCGGTTTGGGGAATCAAAATTTCAGGTCCCTGGTGGACGGAGCGGCCATATGGCTTAGATTGGCCTTGAGGAGTCGCGAGAGGTGAAGTCATAAGATGGGAGAACGTGTCCGACTTGTAGATCGTAGGACAGTTCCTTTTAAGAGCCGGTCTTTTGTAGACCTTTGGCTATAGGCTTCATTTTGTAACTCTGTTGAATTATGAAAGTGTTATGTTGTGGTTTTGCTTCCCGCTTTTCTATCCCGTATTCATTTGTCGGGGATTTGTTTCGCTTCCGCATGTGCAATAAAAATGAATGGGTCGGCGACTCGTCCGGGAAGTCGCAATTGAATCGACCAGAGTGGGATGTTCGCGTGCTCGGAGGATCGGGGCGTGACACTAACGCACCTCAAATTGTTGTTGATGATGAAGTACAAGTGGTACATTTGACCATACCGAAAACTGAGCAAGAAAAACGCTTGATAAAAATCGAGGAGATACTTAAGTAGCTGCAGGGTTCATTTAGCCAAGACCCAATTGATCTATCCCATTATGCAAAGATCAAGATGCCAAAGCTCAAGATGCCAAAGAAGTTCAAAATGCCAGACTTTGAAAAGTATGATGGCACCTCTTGCCCGAAGATCCATCTACAGACTTATGTGGTCAGGATGACCCAATATGTTGATAAAATACCCTTGATGATTCAACAATTTCAAGCAAGCCTTATAGGATCGGCGCTACAATGGTATATTATGAAGAAAATTAATCTCCTAGAGACTTGGGAGGATTTGACTGATGCCTTCTTCTCGCAATATAAGTATAATATTGATGTCACTCCATCTCGAGAAGATTTACTTCGCACTGAGAAGAATAAGATGGAATCTTTCAAGGCATATGTCACGAGATGAAGGACCGTAGCTACTCAAATTACTCCGGAGCCGACATAAAAGGAGCCGATGGATTTATTCATGAAGACACTCCCGCTTGAATATCGAAATTGAATGTTGGGTTCGACTGCCGAGTCATTCAATCAGCTAATCCTTGTTGGCGAGCGGAATTGAAGTAGCATTGCATAATGGATGGGCGTCTGATCAAACCAACTCGAATAGAAGAATCTTGACCAAGAAGGATAAGGAACCTGCAGCGATGGTTAATGCAACTTATGTTCAACCACCTCACCCTACCCCGAACACCCAACAGGGAAGAGTACGACCATTCTTTGGCCAGCAGAAAAACTCTTCCACACATCAATTTATGCCACTTCCTAAGCCCTTGTCCAAGATCTTGCCGACCCTTCAAAAGAAATGATTACTCGCTAAGGAACCTAAGCGATCTAATCTCGAGCGTTTCCCCAACTATGATCCTTCCAAGACATGTGCTTACCATATGGGGGAGGTAGGGCATTCTGTTGATGATTGCTATACACCGCGACACAAAATCCAAAATCTTTTGGATGCCAAGGTGGTCTCATTTTGTGATGCACAACCGAACATTTAGAATAACTCACTTCCTGATCACTTAGAAGCTGTAAATGCCATTCTTAGTTTTGATGCTGGTAGAAAGAAGAACTTCAAAGTGCATGTAGACGGTGTTTATAATGATTTAGTTCGAGCTGGATATTATTCAGATGCAAAAGAGCCCACCATGTTTTAGAAGATGTAAAGAGTTAAGACAATGTCCAAGAAGGGGATGATTGTTTACGCAGATCATACCAACGTAGTTTTGACTATCACTCCAATCATTATTGATTTGGAGGATGAGTTTATAGGCTTGAATATTAAAGCTAACAATTCCCTAGCTCTTGACATGCCACCGTTGGAAGATGCGTCCGATGAAGATGGATTAATCATTAACAATGTGCCACCATCAGATGATGAAAAATTGATTCCCGATGTCATGCAACCCTATGCATACATGAATGATAAGGCGGTACCATGGTGTTATGATGCGGAGATAGATGTGGTCACCCAATTGGGACGCACTTACGCTCAGGCCAACTCATAACCTATCAAGCCAGTCACTGATGAGGAGGCTAAAGAATTCTTAGCTGTAATTAAGGCAAGTGAGTATAATGTAGTGGACCAACTTCGTAAAATGCCAGCACAAGTCTCCATATTATAGTTGCTTTTGACATCAGAAAAACATCAAAAGTCCTTGATGAAAGTCCTTAACGAAGTACATGTCCCAAAGTCCATTGAACTTGAGAAGTTGGAGGAATTTGTGGGGGTCATTTTGTTAAACAATCAGATTGCTTTCTCAGATGATGAAATCCCAAATGAAGGAAGTGGACACGACAAAGCCTTTATATCTCAACCAAGTGTCGAAATACCTTGGTGTCCTGCATACTTGTTGATAATGGATCAGCTTTAAACATATGCCCTCTAGCAACTCTAAAGCATTTTGGGTATGATTTGGGGAAAATTTGCACGACTAAGACCTCTATTCGAGCATTTGACGGGACCAAAAAAGAAGCAGTTAGGGAAGTTGATTTAGATTTGCAAATAGGGCCAGTGCTATTTGTTGCAGTTTTTTTAGGTCCTGCACATACCTACATCATTCGACTTTTTGTTAGGCCGTCCATGGATTCATGTAGCAGGAGCAGTCCTTTCAAGTCTTCACCAGAAAGTGAAGTTCATGGAGAAGATGAGTTCAAGATTTATCACGAGATGGCTATCTCTTATGTTGAACCGGATTGTAAAGAAGAATCTAGTTTTCAAGCATTTGAGTTGGTGTTGACCATTCATGTTTCTCAAGGCACTACACTACCCACTCCAAAATTATCAAGGTCGTCGATCATGGTAGGCAAAATCATGGTGGGGAGTGGCTTTACTAGGTAATGGTTTAGGTCGACATGGTCAGGGCACTCACCAACCAATTGAGGCCGAGTGAAATTCATATACGACTAGATATGGCTATTGTGGTAGAGGTGCACGATCCTGTAGAGGAAGAGGACCAGGACGAATTGGTTTCACTATACCCCATATTAGGTCCACATTCCCTAGGCCTGCGAAGAAGGGGCAATCGATACATGTGTTCAATACTCCAAGCCTCCAGGTGCTGATATCGATGTCGGATGGGTAGAGGTAGACAAGTCGGTTGCAGACACCATTCGATCCACTGGAAAAGATGACGCGCTCAAAGAAATGACTAAATTGTTCGAAGAGAATTTAGTGTTTGCCATCGACGAAGCTCAAGAGTAGGAAAATTTTAATTATTTGCACATTCCTATGTATAGGAGATTTTATTGCTTTCCGTATTTGCATGTTAGGATTTTCATTTCTAGGATTTCTATCATTTCAATAATGTAATTTGCTTTTCGTCCAATAAAATACATGGAGATTTTTCATGTTTTAATGGCATGTTGAAGTACACCAAACTAGTCCTGTGATGAAATCCTATCCAAAAGAAAACGACAATGAGCTAATTATGAAGGCTGAGCTTCTTAATGTTCACTTGAATTTTTTTTTCAAAATAAAATAATTTTCCAACATGCATCTAAAATACCCTGTTTGTTTCTTTTAATTATCTGCTTTATGTTTCACGTGCAGCCTTGCGCACATGTAAGGAACCTCTATGAGCTCCCTTGCAAAGAGGGGCAAGACATGAATACTTAATAGCTTTGACTTTATGATTTGATGTGCAAGAATAGAGCATGGCCTCTTTATCATTATAGAATGCTTTCACATGATATTGAGCAATTCACCAATTCCACTTAAAATTGATCAAAATGGATAATTCAACGAAGGATGTTGAATTACTTGAACATGCTAAATGATGCTAAATGGGGCATAAAAAGGCAAGCTTTATCCCATACACTATCCCTTGTCTATACATTGTGAGGTGAGTATGGAAACGTTTTGTGTTTCAAGGTGAAGAGTTTTCTTGCAAAAAGTGTGACAACTAAAATGACAAGGGGTAGTTCACTTATTTACTAGTGAACCTTTGTTTAACCCTTCTTTGAGCCTAAATACTTGAAGAATTTCTTTCATACTACCCCTATCAAGGACCACCCCACATTAGGGCAAATGGAGGTAAGTCGACATTGAAAGAGGGAAATTGATAGAAATTTTCTTGCTCTCCCTTGCATCAATCTTCAAGTTGTGCTATTACATTGAATTCATGTAGTAAATTAAGTGCCTTAGGATGATGAAGAGCATTTCTTTCGCTATCCTAGAAAATTATATTCTTTGCATAGCCCACTTGAGCCTATAATTTCATTTCTTTAAACCCAGTTGGTGATCATCCCTCACACTGGAGCAAGGCAAGAAAAAAATTCGAATAGCATGGCTCAGAATGCTGATGAAAGATGGGGGCTGCGTGAGTCCAAAGAAAGTAAGTGTAAAAAATAAGGGGCATGAAAAAGCAATGTGTTTGGTAAAAGTAAGGCCAATGCCCGAGAAGAAAAATCAAACACTTGATGTAGTGAGTTGTATCCCCAACAAGGCGATACTAAAAACTCAAATGTTGTTACAATCAATGGAGTTGTGATATGAAGAAAATCTTCAAAGGTGGAAAAATAAAACTAGTGATAATGTCAAGATGATCACCAACTCTCACTCTTTACACACATTTTGAGTCTAACGATCCTTTCATTTCTCACTCCATGAACCCAGCCTATATTATGTTCCTTACAAAGTCTCTTCAGATTATGCCATTTGAATTAACATGGGAGTTCACATGTTTTAAGCATTACTCAAAGAAGTGCAAGCAAGATTATTTCTTTCTCATTTTGCAGGGTTCTTAATTTGTAAACCCGGAGATGATTACAGAATTGTTCTTTCAATTGCCTTGACTCAAAGGGTTCCTTTGTTAAGCCGTTGACCAAACCCACATTACAGTACCTATCAAAGACCTCTTAGATTGGTAAGGTCGTACCGCTTGCAAGAAAAATTCGAACTCTTATTGACAAGATGATGATAAGATAGAGTGATATATTCCCGCATTAATGGTCGGGACAAACAACTCCTCCTAAATGAGAGTGAGTGAAAAAGTCTTTCACACCAAAGGTGTCTCATTTAGCATGTTCAAGAGATTCACAGCTTAGTGAAAATTGTCTTAATGATAATTTTTCCTGGTGGAAGTTTGAAAAAGCCATCATAAATGGATTTTCATTGAATTTAAAAAAATGAAATGTATTTTTCCTCAAAGACCAAAGGATTTGTCTTTGAAGCCCTGAGTTTGTTCAGTCATCTTTGAATACTTGATGAAAATTCCAAGTACCCATTTATAAAATAATTTCAAATGTCTAATGTGAACTCTAGATATTTAAACCTTTAAATGCTTGATGTGACTTTCAAGTGTTTGTCTTTTCAAACAACTGATGTGATTTTCAGATGTTTAGTAAATGTTTTCAAATGTCTGACATAAAAATCAGATTTTTTTAAATTTCAAGTACTTGATGTAATTTCCAAGTGCTTGGAATATGATGAGAGTCCTAGATCCCCGAAGACTTTGAGCCTTTCAATTATTTGAAGAGAGTTCCAGATGTTTGTCAAGTCTCATAGGAATCATTTCATACCTAATAACACTCTTCTAAATTCCTAGACAAGTACGACATGTACGTGTTCTTCTTTGCATTCGCATTGGGCATAGACACATTGAGATCTATGTTCCTGACCAAATCATTGCATTTACATGGCATTCTTTATTGCATGACCTTGCATTTCAAAAGGGATTAAATTAATTTGAGTCCATTTCTTTAAAAAAAAAAAAAAAAAAAAGTCATTACAATTAACATTTGCATATTCATTTTGCATGGTTTAAATTTAGGTGTCATTTATCTTTGAAGGAAACTTCGACGAGCTTCCCCTAAAAAAGGGGCAGCTGTTGACACCTAATATTTTAGAAAGTAATAAAAAAATAAAAAAAATTGGTTTTGAAAATATTTATTGTTGAAAATATATCCTCATTTCAAAATTAAAAAAAAAAATTAGTTATTGTGTGATTTTGGAGCCATTTTTTTGTTAAGTGGTTGAATGAATATTTCACTTGCAAAAACAACTTTGAGTTTTCTTCTATAAATAAAGGATGCGAGACTTCGAAACTGGGGGGCTTCTCTCAGTTTTGAAGGTCAAGAAAAATTCAACAAAAAAAAAAAAAAAGAGAAAAGCTTTCGGTGTTCTTTTTGAGGAAAAAGAAAAGTCAGCAAAGAAACAGTGAAAAGAAGAAGACAGAGAGAGGGAAATGACGTGAGAGAGAAGTGAGGAGAGAGGGTACAGTGAGAGGTGAGAGAAGCTGATGTGAAGTGATGTTCGACCAGAAGAAAAAAAGAAGAAAAATAAAAGGGGAGGCAGCGACTGTTCATCTTCTCCATGAGGGCCCTCGACGCGTTGGCCCTGCGCTCACACTGGTCACTGCGCCGGCACTGCCTCTGCCAGCCGCTATCGCGCTTCCGCCACCGCGTGTCCGCCACAGCTGCTTCACCGGTCTCCCCACGAAGCTCGTCGTGACGACCTGACGCTGCGCCTCGCTCACCGACGCTCCCTACAACCCGCCGATCCGACTACTGCTGCTTCGCCAGCCACCGCCTACCCCCCACGGCTCTGCCTCGTCGTTGTTTGCTCAAAGCAACTGCTGAAACCCCCTCACCGGTGACCTCTACCTGCGACGACCCGATGCCGCTCCTCAGCATCGCCGATGACCTCTACCCGCGACAACCCGACGGCACACCTCAGCAACTCGCAACCCAACGACATTCGCACCCTTACCGCTCCTCGACGCTTCGCCAGTTTCCCCACAAAGCTCTTTGCGATCGCCCAGAACCTGACGCCATTACTTCCTCCGCAGCAGCCTAGACTAGTCTCAGTAGCCCGACGCACTGCACCTAACGTTGCTGCTCCTCTACTCGCTACTGCATGCCCAAACAGAGCCACCTGCTGCCTCCCCTATTTTGCTACAGGTCCGGTTACTGCCTGAACCTCGCTGGAGCTCGGACAGACAGCCCCTATTCCGAACGACGACCCATCACCGAACCACTATCGCAGCTCAACCATTGCTTCTTCGCCATTCCTCAAGTCAACCGTGAGTGAGACTAGGTAAATTTTTAGATATTCGGTTTCATAGTTTTTTTATTTTATTTTATTCTAACTTTATTTGTTTTGAGTTACTTTTATCATTATCCGATTAGGAAATTTATCATATCAAGTCATAATAATAAAAAATATTGAGCTACGAGACGTCGGGTTAGATTTTTGATTATTTTGACTTTTCATGGCAAATTCATGAATTGCTTTGCATCATTGATTCGCATTAAAATAATATGTCATTGATGGATTTTCAATAGGATATATATTTTGGAGTGTTATCGTTATTTGCTCATCGCATATCATGCATCATATGTCATATCTAGGATTTAGGTATTTAGGTCCATACGCATTACATGTTTAAATCGACGTATTTTATTTTTTAAGATTCATATAGAATTAGGTTAGTTTTCCTTTAATAAAACCAAAACAAAAAAAGAACCCAAAAAAAATGTTATTTAGGTTATATAGATTTCATAATGTGCACACCACATGTTGTGCTTTAGTTAGGGGGTCATAGGTTAATGTTTTAATTTCCCATCGTGTAGTTGTTTTTAATATAAAAAAAAAGGCCAAAGATTAGTATTGCAGCATTATGTTGTTTTTTTTTTTTTAAATAAGAATTATTAAGTCATTTTAAAAAGAAGAAAACACAAAGGTCATTTACTTAGTTAGTTAATAGGTTAGTTCATGATTAATCCCATTTTATATCATCATTGTTTAGTGTAGGTTGCATATATGTATTAAAAAAAATCATTAAAAAAATCATAAAAAGAACATGTATATAGAATTGTCTTGTCATCCATCCCATACATGTAGCACATGCATATTTAGGATTATGTAAATTAGATTGCACACATATTGTAACGATTTAGATCAAGTCATATGAATTGCATCTCACATGTTATTAAAGTAAAACTCATGCATATCAAATTTAAATTAAAATTGCATATAATTAACATTTTTTAAAGAAAAATAAAAATTAGGTGTCATGTCATTTAGAAATCATGTTTAGGGCATGCATTTTTATTAGCATTTTTGTAAGTTTTTCTTTATAACTTTTTACAATCTATCACTTCGGTTTATTGAATGTTATTTCATTGATTATGCACCCGCATAACCACCATTTGCATGTTAGTAGCTTAGGTTAAAATTAATCAATACTGCCTGCAAAATATTTTTAAAATTAAAATAAAAATGTACCGAAAGAGCATTAGATTAATCTAGCATAATCATGTCCCCAAACCTATTGAATCTTTGGTTCGCAAAAGTAAAGTATTCTCTCATACTTTACTTGAGTTTCTAATCAACCCTAATTGGTTAGTGGCGGCTCCAAATTGAGTATAATTGCATGTTTAAACGAGTTAATTTCTTAGTATCAAGTCGTGATTGGTAAGACTTGAGAGAGTTCATGCCAAGTCTTCGGACTTAGTAATCCATTAACCCTTTTGAGTAATTCACCTTCGGGAAGGTCACGACACTGACGATGTGAGGGTTTGGAAGATTGGTGGTTGGACAGATGATTCGCGTGCAAAACAACGTGTGTGGTTGCAACGTGAAGCCATAGCTTCGATTTTGAATCATACTGCAAGTAGCGGCCCGTATACACAATGCCCTTATTGAGTGTGCAAGTCTAGAGTACCCCGTCGAGTCCACAGAATCAATTGACGCGATGGTTCGTGCTTTCATCAAATCAGGTGCATATTTTCACTCTTTCTTTACGGAGCATTCTGAATATGCAGGATTCGAAGTCTGAAATAGATTTTTGTCTACTTTTTCACTTCTTATCTTGGAATGGCATGGATGTTTCATTGGACTTGACCAATTTAGTTCACTCGCAGAGGATTCATTGTCTATGTATGTAGACCAATTAAAACAACTCTCTGGCGAAAGAAATGATTAGATCTGCGCATGCTAGCAGGGGAACGGGTTAGGGCCAGTCCGACCGTTCGGTGTTGATACAAAAAGAAATAATTAGATCAGCATATGCTAGCAAGGGAACAGGTTAAGGCCGTTCTTGTACTCGTAGTTTGTAAGATCTCTCTCTCTCTCTCTCAACTTCGTCAGAGCAAGTCCTTTTCTATTTCAGCTAGACCTATCTAGCCAAAACTTGCGGAGCTAGTTCAGCGCCGAAGTCCTTCCAATAGATATGGCAGGGGTGAGCCAAGCTTACACACCACGGCCCGCATATACAATTTTCGTTTTTCAGCTTAACATACTTTAAGTAATTTAAAAAAAAAAATTAAGTAGTAAAAGTATCTAGATAAAATAAAAGAAATAATTGCAGATTGCAAAGGTAAATAAATCTGATTTTTCTAAAGTACAAATTTCCATCCTTTTTTATGTAAAACTAGAGTTAAGACAAGTGATATACTTAATCAGAATTTGAATGATAAAGAAATCGGTAGTTGTCTCTGAAGTAGAGGTTGTAGGTAGGTTTTATGACGTTCGGTAATATAACCCTACTCTTATTGATAATAACTTTAGAAAACTTGTTAAGTAAGACCATGTTTGGTAACCATCCAAACAGTGTTTGATTCTGATTTTTTGTTCCTGGGAACAGTTTATGAACGGAATCACGTTTGGTAAAATTTTTGTTCCCAAGAACAAATTTCTATTTTTTTGTTCTTGAAATTTGATTTGGAACAGAATCAAGGATAAAAAAAAGTTGATTCTTGTTCTGGGAACAAATCTAAGAATCAAAATCATATTTCTTTTTTTCTAGCATTTTCTCTTCTTCTTCTTCATCTACCAACATCCCGCAATTGCCGTCCACCGGCATCTGCCGTCCGTCATCGTCCACCGCTGGTCGCTAGAAACCGATCCAGCGAGCTTGCTGGAGGCTCGCCAAGCTAGGGCGAGGTCCGGCTAGCTCGCCGGAGGCAAGCCCAACCATTAGCGAGGCTCACCTAGCCAGGTGAGCCCGCCGGTGACCAGGTAGGCCTCACCTAGCCCCGGCGAGGCTCGTCCAGTCCTGCCAGTGGCCAGGCGAGCCTCGCCCAACCTAGCTGCCAGTGAGGCTCGACCAACAAGGCCCGACAACGCTCTGGTGAGGTCGCTTGCTCTTGTCTGGCTGGTCGCCGAGCCGACGACTAGCCATCGGAAGAAGAAGAACAGGAGAGACAGAGGAAAAAAAAAAAAAAAAAAAAAAAAAAGAAAAAAGAAAAATATATATTTTAAAAAAAAAATGATTTGGAGCACCGTACCAAACATTATTATATTCCAAAGTCAGAAATTTTGAACAATTACCAAACAGCTTAAAATGCTTAAAAATTGTTCTCGGGAACAGAATCGTTATTAAACGCATCGTAAAAAGCCAAAATAATTTTGGGAGCAATCGTTTAAATTTTCTTTTGGGAAGTTGCAAGAGCTGATACACGTGGGAGCCATTTTTTACTGTAATAAAAAAGTACAAAATAATTTCGGGAGCAATCCGAATGTGCCTTCACTGACCACCCCTCCCTTTCCATCATCTTGTACATGAGTTTTTCTTTTACGGCACTTCAAAAATTGTTTAATTAGTTTCTGTGTACATATAAATACGCATTCACATGTTAATTTTTTTTTTTTTTAAGTGGCTTTTTATAGGTCTCAACTCTTCCAATTGTGATACAAGCTAGGTTTTCTTGAACGAGCTACACATGAATTTACAAAAATCTAACAACAAGCAACAGCACATCATAAACTAGTTAAAACAACAGGACATTCAGCTAATGTCACGAGAATTTGTCCTATCATCATCACATGTCTAAAAATCATCAAATTTATAAACAAGATAGCCAACATGATGACAAAAAAGTTTCATTAAGAAAGTTCAGATTTCAAATAGAAAAAATGGAACAAAAACATCAAAGGTCTATCCAAATAGGGGTTAAAACAGGGGGTAATGAGACTTGAGTTCTAAGACTACTCGACCCCATCTAATGATGCTAAAAAATTCTCAAATTTTAGCATGTGATGGACATGGATATTATGGACAACTTTCATTGAAAACTTAACCTCAAAATCATCATGCACAAAATCACATATAACTGGCAAGTAGTTGGACTCATAGAGACATGACAGCACTTTGGGTCAAAACAAATTCCAGATTTCAAAGCTCGATTTGAAAAAATGGAAAACACGGAAAATGGTAGGCAAATTGAATAAACTAGGCATCATTAGAAAGCTTATGGTATCCTTACGAATTCCTAGAAGGTACCGAGTCCAATTAAGTTCATTTTCTAGCTCAAGTGAAGACGTTCGTACAAGTGGTCAGATTAGCTAGATTAAGTAGAACATGTCATGCAATCTTTGAGCCATCATCCTACTTAAATGATGCATGAATTTTATAATATTTTGTTATGTCCTAGTTATAGATGTTGGGGACAAATATGATGAAGACATTTAACCCTAGATCAATGCACAAAAAACCACGGAAATTCATTAACCTAAGTAGGTCTATCAACCTATTCAAGACAGTGCATGATTGGAGAACAAGTGCAGTGACTTTGGCAGATGTTTGACATATCAACGAGGCTCAAATGGTGTGTGTCATGCATCTTTTCGAACCTTGAAATGTCCTTTATGATTATCTACAACACATCGAAGGTAATTAGACACATCTACTAGCTTATTCAAGGCAAACAGCAATCAGGTCACAAACAAGACAGTACATACTAAGGACGATTTAATGAGCATTTTCCTAATCAGATCAACTCCAAAAATTCTGAAAAAATTTATATGTTGTAGCCAAGGAAATTTCAAGCAACTTTCATGAGACACCAATCTATGAATCCAAGCGCAAAATTCAGTAGAAAATCGGAAAACAGACAAGGTCGAACAATGCATAACAGTAAACTACAATATATCAGTTTTCCAGAATCATCTCCTAATTTTCGAAGAAGGTTTCAGATAGCTAATGATATCGGATCGGGATGTGCTATAGCAATAATCAAGCCATCTTTCACTCTCATGAAGACATCAAGCACCAAAAAGCACATATACTAAAGGCATATGCACAAAGAGGTCTGTGAGAGATAAGAAATTGCAGAACAAAGATCATCCAAGTTCAAAAATCACATATCTAAATATAATCAGCTCTAGATCATTTGAGCATTGATTCTAATCAGATTTGCAATGCCTCTTGGCCCCAAACCTTCATTGTCGATAATGTATTTCGACACGAGAAGCTCTCACCTCATCGGACACTATTAAAAGGAGTTTCGTCTCACTTACCTCGATTGAACCAGCGAAGAATCAACTTCTGAAGATGTCCACCTTTCAACGACAATGAAGCCGCTCTTCGATCTCGCTTTAGGAATCGTCGAACGAGAAGAATATCGAGTTCGACTATAATACGAGAGCTGTCCAACGCCGATCTTCAGATTCTGACTCGCTGTTTTGAAGAGAAAATCTCGGCTGATGATGGAACAACGACTTCCGGTGTTCGCTCGGCTTCGAACCTCGATTATGAACAATTTCCTTTGATCAAATCATGAGGAACCGCTTCTTCGTATCTTCTTTCTCATTCAATCGGAGAGAGAATGAGTGGAGTCACTCCACTTCGTCAAAGCTCATGCGCATGAAGCAAGATAAAACCAATGAGAGAGAATGAGCGGAACCTTCTGCAAAAACTTGCAGAAGCCCCCACCTTGCGAAAATCCACCGCAGAAGTCTTCGAAAGAGAAGATTCAAGAATCGACGCGGCTTCCGCAGACGAAGGATTGCTTCGTTCTCCCCTTTGCTCGAACGAGTGCGGAGAGAAAAATCGGAGAGAGAGATGTAGAGAGAGAATTTTAGTCAAAGAAACTAGATCTGGAAAATAAAAACACCCCTTTCAATTTTGGAGGTAAAATTTGTTATATAGTTTAAGGTAAGATCAAATCTTAGCCCTTGGATTAATCCAAGGGCTAGGATTTGATCTTCCTAGCTAATTGGTTTGTTAAGAGCACCCCTAATTGAACACATGTCCATTTCAATGGCCACGATGCATTCTTGATGAACGGCGATGATCAATTGTGAACTAATTGGGGTCTTCTCTCTATTTTTTTTTTTTTTTTAATTTTCATAACATGTGGAATCAATTTACGAATTTCGTAAAAACTGTAATAAAATTGGAATTTTGAAAATTAAAGGGCGTGGATGCGTTAGTCATGGAGTAAGCCAGCTGGTGGTGGTGTTCGGCCAAAAGATGGCTGGAAAAATTTGCCGGTCAACGCCGGTCAAATATGGTCAACGCTGGTCAATGCCAGATTGACCGGGTTGACTTTTTGTCTGAATTTTGTTTTATTTTTTCTGGTTCTGCCCGATTTAAATGAAATCAAATATTTATATATGAATTGGGTCAAACAATATGCCACTGAACTATCTCAAGTTGAAAATTGTGCACAAAATATTCAAATTCATTGAATTCCTATTGAAGCAAGGCCACAAGCTAGTCTCACATCTTCAATTGAATCTCAATTGGCCAAATTGAAGCTCAAATACTTCAATTGCACTCTAGTCTTAAATGAGCCAAGTCGAATTACGCAGATTGAACCACCTTAGCTAGGCTTTCGAATCTCTGAACATGCCAAATCAACCAAATTAGAAAGCATCCAAGCAAATCTTCCAAAATTGACCCCGAATTTGAATTCATCTCTTTTAATGATGTATCAACTAAAAATCAGGTGTCAACATCGATGCACCAATTTTGTTCTTGTCATGCACAATCAATGCTTTAAAAATTAAGTTATTCTAAATAACATACATAATAAGTGATGTGAAGTCACTCATTAATGAAACTTAGGAAAAAAAGAAAAAGACATTTGATATTCTAAACAAAAAATGTGCAAATTTGGAAGTAAATCCAAACCAAGATAAGAACGACACCCGAGTTTGCTATTCTTGAAGAATTTTCAAGATAAGAACGATTTATGTTGCATTAATGACTATCGTCCAAGGGAACGAATGACACCCTCTATATAAGCACATCTTACCATTCAATTGACTTCATTCACATTATACACACTCTCTTTCTTTTTCCTTGCAGGGAAGGTTCAAAAAGAGCAAAGACCCATCATGGGAGCGCTTCCGAAGTTGCATTTCCTTCTCCTAATTTCGACAGTGCTCTTCTTTTCCATGGCCCAACTCAAGCCTGTGGTCGCTCACCAACTTTATGCCGATTCCCGGTGGATTGTCGACAGTGATGGGAGACGGGTAAAGCTCGCTTGTGTGAACTGGCCGGCGCACCTCCAGCCGCTACTGGCTGAGGGGCTGAGCAAGCTACCGGCTGACACGATTGCCAGGAAGATTAGAGAGATGGGGTTCAATTGCGTGAGGCTCACATGGGCACTCGAGTTGCCTATAAATGAGACACTCGCTTCTCTTACAGTGACCCAATCGTTCCAGAACCTCGGATTGTTTGAATCTCTAGCCGGCATTAAGTCCAACAACCCTTCCCTTATTAATCTTCCTGTAATGGAAGCCTACAAGGTAACATTAGTTTTTGTCTTTTCTAATTATAAGGACAAACGCATTGCCCGATTTGCGTCCTATGGATATGAAATTTTTAATACGATGCGAGACGAGTAATAGTTGCTAGAGCTTGTGAAGTCATATCATAAGTAATATAGTAGTTCTAGGATTTGGAGGAGGGAATGTCGAATTTTTATCACGGTACTAGTAACTACATTCAATACTATCAAGACCATTATGTATTAATGTATGTCCTTTCCGGAATTCTCTTGTCTCAGTCCGTGATGACAAGCCTTACAAACAACCAAGTGATGGTGATACTCGACAATCACATAACCACGCCAGGTTGGTGCTGCAGTGAAGAGGACGGCAACGGCTTTTTCGGTGATAAATACTTCGACCCACAAGTTTGGATGCAAGGTTTGCACAAGATGGCGACCATGGCTACCGGCTTTAGCAATGTGATTGGCATGAGCTTGAGGAACGAGCTTCGCGGTCCCAGACAAAATGTCGATGATTGGTACAAGTAGGTCCCATCGCTCTTTATTATATATGTTCGAGTTGGAAGTGATTTTCTCAGAAACCTATTTGATTGGCATTGGTTGGTAAGAAGTCAATGTGCTCATACATCTCAAGACGTACGATAACAACCGCTAATACTGCACCGGTTTTGATTCGATGGGGGTGCTGTGTATAGGTATATGCAACAAGGTGCGGAAACCGTGCACGCGGCAAACCCTGATGTCCTCGTCATCCTTTCCGGCTTCAATTTCGACACAGACCTCTCGTTTCTCCAGAACAGACCGGTCAACATCTCTTTCACGAAGAAACTGGTGTTCGAGATGCACTGGTACGGGTTCACCGAGAATAAGGCGTGGCAATCCGGAAACCCGAACGATGTGTGCAAAGCAGTGTCGAACAAGGTAATGAACCAGTCCGTATTCCTGCTGGGACAAGGGTATCCTCTGTTCGTGAGCGAGTTCGGTGCCGACGAACGAGGAACCGATGTGAACGATAATAGGTACATGAATTGCTTCATGGCCATGGCCGCTGAATTTGACTGGGACTTTGCATTGTGGGCCCTTCAAGGGAGTTACTACTTGAGGGAAGGAGTGGTAGGGGTGGAGGAGTTCTACGGATTGTTCAACAACGATTGGTCAGGCATTCGAAACTCGAGCTACTTACGTAGGTTATCGGTCCTTCAATTACCTTTCCAAGGTATGAGATATTTCAACTAGAACAGATTACATATTTCATCTACCTCAGGGAATAAAATCTTTACAATCGTTCTACTTTCTGAAAATCTTCTTCTGTTTCAGGGCCAGGAGGGCGACAAACAGTCGCTCACAAGGTCATATTCCACCCCTTGACTGGCCTCTGCATATTGAGGAGACCACGGCCGACGCGGCTCGTTTTGGGTCCGTGCATATACTCGGAGCCGTGGAGTCACACGCCACAGAACGCGCTGTGGGTCATAGGGTTGCCTCTGTACTTGCAAGCCGTCGGGCTAGGGAGGCCAGCGAGGCTGGGCACGAGCCCAACAGAACCTGGCGCGAAGTGGGAGATGATATCGGCCTCCGAGATGCACCTGTTGTCCAAGGCCGAAGATGGGAGAACCGTTTGCTTGGACGTGAACGCTCACAACACCGTGATGGTCGAGGCCTGCAAGTGCTTGAGCAGTGAAAGCTCTTGCGATCCGGCGAGCCAGTGGTTCAGGCTGGTCGACAGAACCCGGCTCTGAAAATAACAATTTCCAAATTTGGTTAATTTTACTGTGCAAGAGGAATAAAATGTTGTTTGGTATTCTTTTCTGACAGAAAGGGAGGAGGAAGGAGGAGGAAAGAGAACTTTGAAGAATTCCTTTGTCTTCACCGTATATCGTTATTTGTTCTTTACGTATATTTATATTACAAGATGTAAACAATAAAAGGAAAAAATACGAAAATATGAAATCATTATTGATGGATTTATGAGATGGGCTTAAGGCCCGTCCGCCCAAGTTGGGCCCAAAAAGCCCGGCCCATGGGAATAGGGCCCGTGGATGGGGGAACGTATAAAAGGGATGAGAGAGAGAGAAACAGAAGTTACGTACGTTCTCCCCTCTCCCGCGCGCTCTCTCTCTCCAAAAAGAACAGTAAGGCAAACGGCACTGTCTCCCCTTCGATTGACATCATCGGATCAGAATTTCTTCCTCTTTTTCAGCATTGGTGTTTAATCTGTGGCTAACAAGGTACGCTCGAATCCGTGGTTTGCTTTAGGATCGGTGATACGTGATTTTCCCGAGCTTTGCTTCCGCATTGATTTAGGGGTTCGATTTGGTGTCGAATCCGGTTTTCGGGGATCCGTTATTCCCGACAATTATGAATCATCAATTGATATCAATTTGAGCCTTGGATTGATTTAAGAATGTTCAATCAAATCAATTTGCGCAAAACATATCTCCATCATTTTCTTATTGTTCTATTGTGTAATCTATTTGGTGGTTCCTGCTTTATGTGGACCTTGAACATCTTTAAAGGATGCGCTAGTTGGTGGGAGTTAGCGAATTGAGGTTGTCCCATTCTGAATTAGACATATAGCTTGTCCTCTTTATCATTGATCTTCTTCTTTTTGACTCGATACAAAAGGAGATTCCTAAATATATTGTAGCTTAGATCAGTATTTACACTGAGACCATGTTGACACTCCCTCTAGTATGAATACAAGGAGTTCCCAGAGTGGCAAGACAACGATAAGGGTTTTACACACCCAAGTTCGGAAAGCGCAGCAAGAGTATCATACCTTTATTGCTAAGAGGAAGCCTAATAAGTTAAAAAACATTATTAAGGAAATCTTTAAATTTATTGTACTTTTACCAATTGAATCTTAAACATTATAATTATACTAGTTGAGTCATAAACTCTTTCATGTTTTGCCAATTGAATCCATTAGGCTAATTGTGACCCAGCTGACATGGACATTGGCTATCCTATGTGGCATGACTGACGTTAGCATAGACATTTTTTAATAACTTGAATCTTTTATGATTTTTTTTTCCTTTTCTTTACTTTATTTTTGGAGTGAGGGCTGGCAACTAGCATCGATATTGGGCAAGGGCATTCCAGTCCTCTAGCTAGGGCTACGAAGCCTTCACCTAGCCAGCCCTTGTAGTGGCCAGGTGAGGGCTTGGTAGCCCTTGCCAACCAAAGTGAGGGCGTGCAAGCCCTTGCTCAAAGTCAACGAGGACCGCCAATCCTTTGCCTAGCCCAAATCTAGCGAGGGCTTACTACTCTTGCGAGGCCCTCAATAGCCACAGTGAGAGCTTTGCAACCCTCGTTAGATTTGGGGTGAGGGTTGCAACACCCTAACCAGCCCTTACTCAAAAAGACAATAAAAAGTATAGAAAATGAGAGAAAAAATACTTTTAAAAAGTGCACATTAGTAACAGCCATGCCAAGTAAAATTGACAGTATCCATGTCAACAATTTATGCTAAAATTGATCGGATGGACTTTTAATTAGTAAAATGTGAAAAAATTTCTGACTTAATTGGCACAATTAAAATTTTCAGGGCTGAATTGATAAAAGTACAATAAATTTAAGGCTTTTTTGGTGATTTAACCCAATGGATGCGCTTGGATGAAATTCTACTAAACTTGGCACTATATCAATCAAGTCCTTGAAGAATTAATTTACTTAAGCAAATCCTTGAACTTATTATAAGTAAATTTTATAATCATTTTTTTCCGGCACCAATTAATCCAATTTATCATAATTGGTGTGGCCGTTGGACAATGTTAGTGGATTACATAGGGAGGAAAAAAAACATTCCGCAGTGGCTTGTCGATGCAAGGAGGCAAAGCGTTTCATGATCGCTTGCCCACGGAGGGAAGTATCGGATTACCGGTCGTTTTCCGTGGTGGCTTGTCATGAAGGCAAAAGTTTTCCCCACGTCGTACTTCGGCATGATTCAACAGCCATGTCAACTTGAACCGGTAGGAATTGGCACCGAAGGGATTTGATTTAGAAAATTTACGCGATGCGGGTTTTGTATTTCTATTTTGGCTTTTCTCTTATGTGTGCCATGCCAACACCACGTCAACATTGCATAAGCTAACAACCATTAAAAAAAAAAAAAAAAAAAAACCATGTTGGATCTCTAGTGTGGCATGTTAGCAAATATGGCCAATAACTTGTGACAATAATCAGATTGCAACCAATAAAAATGTTTAAGACTCAATTGCAATGTTTTAAACATTTAGGTTACGTTTAATCATCCAGATTTTTTATTAGGATATGACTAAATAAGATGTGATATGAAATCCAAAGATTTTATTACATCCTTTCAACCGTTTGATGATTGCAATAATAAAGTTGGATATATGGACATCATATATATTGTTTGGTATAAAAAATGTATTAGTATAAATGAACCAAAAATTTTACAAACAAATATGGTAAAAATATCTCACAACACTATTGCCTACTTTATTTTGATTTGCTTTTTTTTTTTTCCTTTTTTAATTAATTTTTTCCTATCTTCCCTTTCCATCATTCTCTAATAAAATTTTATTATATATTGTTATATATGTATATTGAGTTTATATTATAAAATAGAATTAAAATTCGAATTAAAAGATTCAATTAAAATAACTATTTTTTTTGTTATTTTGAATTTATTATATTAGAATTCAACTATTATTTATGCTGAAGTATAATTTTAATTTTTTTAATTTAAGAAGTTTGTTATTTGAGAAAAATAACATTTGTATTTTGGATGTTAGAAATCCTATTCACATTTATCCATCTCTCCTTGGAATAAATTTATCCGATCTGTATATCCCATATATCCAACTTTATTTTGTCTTGAATAAGCACTAAAAGCAGGATACAATAATTTTTAGCACATCCTGAATTTTATTTTGACTATCAAACACAACCTTAGGTTTTTATTAAGCATTGGACCAAGCATTTAGGACTTTGGTGTAGTTTTCCCAATGTATAAAATGTTAACAAACAACTACGGGTAATGAAATTTTTTTAAGAAAAGGAAGAAAAAATGTGAGTAATCCTACTCTGAAATTAAATCAATGGGATTCTAGATATAAGAAATGGCACGAATTCATCTAAAGTTTCAATTGCATGTTCCATATTTTCTCAAGATATCCAACAATTTTCTTCATGATATATCATTGTGGATGAAGAGATATCCATCAAGTCTTGTCAAAACAAAGGATAGACATTTAGTAGTTTTGAAAAAAAAAAAAAAAAAGAACTGTGTACAAAAGAAAGCGAAAATATGCTGAATTGAAAGATGATTTTGAAGAAATCACCCCTAATTCTCTATACACAAAAAGGAGCAAATGGACGGAGACCATAGATAAAATTCTATCCAAGAAAAATGCTCGTTTTCTCCCCCACCAAGTCAACGGCACAAAGTTAAATATTTCGACAGATATAACACATATAATCTTAGGCTTGAGCAAGTGAAAATTAACAATTCAGTTGTAAACCTATTATATAGGTAATAGTTCAATTCTAAATTTTTTAATTTTTTTATTATTATCCTAAACATTTACACGAAATTCTAATGTAATTATTCTAGCCAATTGCCACTACTGCTGATATGACGATTCTTGTTAGACAACATTTTCGAATAAAATTGACCAAGTCAGCATGTCATGTAGGACGGTCGGTAATTGCAAATGCCACGTTAGTAATTTACAACGGCAAATGGCCGAAAGAACTATATTGTCAAAATTAAAAAGTTGGAATGGAATTAGTATCCGTACAAGAAATTTAGAATTAATTTGGTAATTTTCTCTGTCGAGCAAGGCACGTATATTTCTGGTGCTTAACACGGGCAGCTGCAGGAATTTTGCTGGTCTTTGGTGGCAGCTTGAAGCCACGCACGTGGGTGGGGTTTTGATGGAGCAGCAAAGTGGAAGTGAAGGATGAAATGAAGGAAAAATGAGGGTGAAGTGGAAGCTGATGGAGGCGGCGAGAAGAAATGAAAGTGAGGTATAAGCAGAGGGCGTCGCACGAAGGGGGATAGTCGGTATGAGCAGCTGGTAAATCTTGCTCAAGAAGATTGAAAAAAAGTCACAAGCTTACCCAATAAACTGAAAGCTCGGTCCCCCCTAGGCTAGCATAAATATCCTAATGTTCCCCCCAATACTTTTTTGTAATAAAATCCACACATTATCCAGTTGAAGCCCAAAATTGTTGCCTCAAAACCAAGCTCCGAATTTCACCAAATTAACTTCAATTTCCTCTCCGATTATCTAAATCAAGGTCCGATTTTGCTGAAGAAAAATCCCGTACAATTTTCCGCAAGTCCCTGACACCCAAAAGCTTGGCTTGGAAGTCCAAATTTCCTTCGACTTAGCCCATCCAAATTTCTGCTAATTTCCAAATCGTCTGAAACAATTTTCCATGAAAATTTCAGAATCTCCGAAAATTCTTCGGAGGATGAGTCAATGTTCCTAAAATAAATTGTGACATGACAAAACTTTCAATTTCTGAAGTCGAGTTCAAATTCGCTATTAATTTAATTTGATGCAAATTTAGCGTGACTTAATCTACCAGGTAGCTTTTAGGAATTTTTATGCAATTGACTCGTGATCGATTTATCTTAAGTCACAATGTATATCTTTGACACATTGGCGACCATCGGTTGTCATGAAAATCTCGATGTTTCAATTACGGGCACTGGGTACCAAAACGACAGAAAGATCAGTCTAGTGCCGATCGACGAGTATTTTGCAATCAGGTGGAATCACCCACACTTTGATCACATATCTCAGTTGAGTCGTCATATCTCTGGTCTCTAATCGATTTTTAACGGTGTCATAATGACCATTGTAGATCAACATGGTCAAGCAATCGATTCCTAGTTGAATTCTCAAGTCCATTGCATTTAGATTCCTTAATTGCTTTCTCCAGATAGTTTAGTTATCTCATGAGTAATTAGCTTAGAGAATAACACTATTGGCACGTTGACAAAAGGCCCGATTTATTTAATTGAAAACAAATTCTGAAAATTTAGGCTATCACAAATAAGGGCCGGCAAGGTCTTGCAAGCCCTTGCCCACAGCCAGTGAGGGCTTGATGACCCTTGTTGGCTGCGGCCGAGGCCACCCTCACCCACGACCGGTGAGGGCTTGGCGGCCCTTGCCTACTGCCGGCGATGGGCATCCAACCCTTGTTGGCCCTCACTAACGGTCGACGCTTGTTAGCCTTTCCCAAATCCGATGTTCTTGAGAAGAAGATGAACAAGGGACAAAAAATGATTAAAAGTGCCACTCTTCCCAAATGAAATTTTTTAAAAATAAAAGGACAAAAATACCCCTGATCAATCTACCAGAATATGCATCTTAGATGCATCTATTCACCAACAGCAAATGAGGTTCTTCTTTGAGACTAAATGACCACTTTCGATCCTTATTTGAGATAGACTTCACACCAGATTCTCTTTTGAGAAAAGAAATGCACTTTGGGTCCTCATTTAGGATTTTCCCTACGGGTTAAAGGGTTCTCAACTATCTATATTTAGTACCTCTATAACGAATTTCAAGAGAGCTAAAAATCACTACTTCACACGGAACTCTCATGCATGGCATCCTGTCACAACCACTGATTTTTATTTACTTAAATTGATGGTTGAGAATTGATTAAGACACCAGGGAAAGTATCGCGCGGGGTAAAGAATCTTCCTTCAAAATGTACTATATTGCATAATTCCTCATGTTCTACTTCATTTGAGATAGCCAAGTTATTCTGCCGACCAAAAGAATAATGTGATAGGACTTATATCATGTCTATTGTCAGCAGAATAATATAATTATGTAAGAGATGTTAAAGTTGTCATGTATAGATTGTGATATAGCATGACACACCATACTTACCCAAAACAAGACCACTTCTTGAAAGATTTCTTAGCCACTCTTTTTGCTTTTTTTACGACAGGAATAGATAGTAATCAATGGAAGATGACTTGAGGAGTGTTTTTTCATGCATGTATTTGAGCTGCTTCATACCGAATAAATCCCGCTTCACCAACTCTGGCCCCTACAAAATTTACTCTTCACCGTCACAAGCGCGCCGAAATCATTACTCGGAACTTCCTAGCCTGACCACCCTCGGCGGAGAGTCACTGGCAGCCCGTGCTTCATGTAGAGGGTGGTGGTGACCTTGGGCACCGCCCTGTGGCCCTCTGCCACTACCACCGAGTACCTCCACAGCACTGATGCCGCTACCATCTTCTTCTGCATGTACGCGAACTTCTCCCCCACGCAAAGCCTCGGGCCGGCATTGAACACCACGCACTTGAACTGGCTCTCGCTCACCATTCGCTGTCCATCCTCCCTCAACCACCTCTCCGGCCTGAACTCCCCGCAATCCCTCCCCCACAGCACCTCCACAGGCGCCATCGAGAATATGCAGTACATGACTGGGTCACCCTGTTTCAGCTCAGTGCCGTCGGGAAGCATGTCGTCGTCTTGGACCTCCTTCATCTCCATAGCCGGGTACAGCCTCAGGGACTCTGATAGTGCAGCTTGCAAATACACCATGTCGGTCAACTCCTCCTGTGTGAATACCACGTCCTGATGCGGTTCCCAAGCCGGCAGAGGGCGTCGCCGTAGAATAATCTGGTGGATCTCGCTGAGGACTTTGGCTTCTACTTCTGGGTGCTTGTATATCAACCAGAAGAACCAGGCCAACGCAACAGAGCTCGTGTCACGGCCGGCTAAGATGAAGCTCACACACAAATCCCCGAGGAACTTGTCGGAGAAGTCGTGGTTCTTGTCCTCCATGAGCCGGTACAGGAGGTCGGACCTGTTGCTCAAGCTCCCGAGCTTGCTCATCTCCATCCGGCGGTCTGACACCGTCTTGTTGGCGAACTTGTGCACAATCCTTACAGCTTCCTTGAGCCTCCTCTCATGCCCGAGGGAGAGAAACCTCATGGGCTTCCACACGTAAGGAGGCACCACGAACCTAAACAGAAAATAATTCATGTATCAGTCATTTTATGGAGAAATATATCGATCGCTGCTTTCTAAAATGACAATCTTTTACATTAAAACATTACAAAATTTTGAAGTAAATGGTCTAGATTAAGCACAAAATGATGCAACTGTTATATAAGATATGTCCTCAACCTAATCAAAGTTAGCTCGGTGGCCTCCTCGAACGCCCTAGCGAAGCGCACCTCGGGCTGATCAACGGTTAGGCAGCCCGGGTCAACACCAAAGGCGGCGGTGCATATGATGTCGAACGTGAACCGGAGGAGGACGTCCTGGAGGTCAAGCAGCGGCTTATCATCTCCGGGGGTGGCGGCCCTTGCCTCCAGAAGCTTGAGGAGATTCTGGTGGACGAGCTCCCGCACGGTGTCGTATGAGTGCTGCACGAAGCACGAGGATGCATCTCCGACACGGCGAGCCACCGCTGCTCCTTCCACTCGGCATCATCCGCGTTGAAGATCCCGCCGCCAAGCAAGTCGCGGAACCTCTCCCCGGATAATTACTGAACCGGGTCCGAAGCATGTACTCGATGTTCGCAGGGTCGACCGTGATGACCCCCCCGGCGCCGACAAAGGCCACGCCGCGGTACCGGAACGTGCCCCCGGCCTTCGCCATTGCCCGCGTCGCCCAGTCGTAGATCTCGTCCTGGCGGAACGGGACGACCGGGATGATCCCGAGGAACAGCCCCAAAGTTGGGCCGTTCTTGTTCGTCAGCCTCTCGACGATGCATGAGAATACGAAGCAGCCCAAGAAATCAACGGCCACGCCCCCAAAGAGATACGTGACGTGCATGGGATTGGAGCCGCTCTATCGCGGAGAAAACGTGCCTTCGTGTGGTCATCGTCTGATGTTACTCGATGCACCACTTCGCCAGCATGGATCGCTTAATTTTAAATTTGAACTCCCGATCTGAAAATTAATGGAGAGGTTGGAGTTGGGGACCCCCAAAACTAAATTTGGAAGAAGAAAATCGAAGAATCAAAGAAGCTGAAAAGAGGAATTACGTAGGGTTTAAACTCTGGTAGGTGCCATCAAGATTCAAGCTTTGGTAACTGCGGATCTAAAAATTAATGGAGAGGTTGGAGTTGGGGACCCGGAAAACTAAATATGGAAGAAGAAAAATGGAAGAATCAAGAAGGTGAAAAGAGGAATTAATTAAGGATAAGCTTTGGTAGGTGTCATCATGATTTAAGCCGCTTAATTTCGGAAGCGAAATTGGGGCGGAACATTGGTTTACGCACGGTTGGAGAAACCGAGGTGGCAAGAAATACTCCCTTTAAACCCTAGTTTTCTGGTTCTTGTTTCTTGTTGGGTGGGGGGTTGTCTTTCTTATGAATTCTTGAGTGGCTCTAGATTACAAACATGATAAAATTCAATAAATGATGTAGAAAATTAAAATGTACACCTTTAGTCGAAATATCCACATTCAATTTGATGGCCAATAAGACGGTGCAAATAGTACGATTGATCGACGGGTGTATATATATTTAAATATCTATTTATATGTCGCATGTAACTAGATCATCCGAAATTATGTGGATATTTTGACATGAAGTGTTCAGCAAATTTGGTAGGAGACGTCTAGATGAGGACGACATCATTTCGTTGGGGATCAAAATTTTAAATATGTGGAATTTCCGAAACAAGAAGATACAGAAGGACTCCTCGCAATGTTCGTGGCGTAACAAGGAGAGCACTGTTCATGCAGTTCCATCCATCACGATCGCATTGCTTAGAAGGCTGGATAGCTCTGAAGTGAGTCAGCAGGCCCGTTTGGCAACTCGGCACCATCTACGGACGGGCAACTTGAGGTTTTGCGTAATAAATTGTCATCCAATCATAAATGTTGACTTTGGACCCAGAGTCAATTCACTTGGCCCCAGCATTAGGAGGCATAGAAGGACCCGTTTCGATCCCTGAAAAGCCAGGATTGAATAGCCAACTTGATCGGAGTAGTGGGTGCGAGTGGATTGAACACGAAATTATCCGTGACGAATTCGGTTATCTATCGAATTCCAAAGTGGTGGGCCTTGGCTGGTGTTTATCTTCTTGAAAAACGTGGGCAAATGGCAAAATCCTAGTTCATGAGTCAAAGCCATGACAAGCAAAAAGCCCACGTCCGTCGCTGATGCTGCTGCAGATGTCAACGGGCACATGAGAATGGAAGTTCTAGCGACGAAAGGTCCACAGAACATGTTGAGAACTGCGAATGGTCGCCCTCTACTGTCACTTCTGATCTGTATATGACATGCACGCATGATCTTGATGCTGACGATGTGAGGGTTTGGAAGATTGCGGTTGGACAGATGATTCACGTGCAAAACAACGTGTGTGGTTGCAACGTGAAGCCGTAGCTTCGCTTTTGAATCATACTGCAAGCAGCGGCCCGTATACACAATGCCCTTATGGGTGTGCAAGTCTAGAGTACCACGTCGAGTCCACAAATTCAATTGACGCGATGGCTCGTGCTTTCATCAGATCAGGTGCATATTTTCACCCTTTCTTTCTGGAGCATTCTGAATATGCAGGATTCGAAATCTGAAATAGACTTTTGTCTGCTTTTTCACTTCTTTTCTTGGAGTAGCATGGATCTTTCATTGGACTTGACCAATTTAGTTCACTCGCAGAGGATCCATTGTCTATATGTATGTAGACCAATTAAAACAACTCTCTGGTGAAAGAAATGATTAGATCTGCGCATGCTGGCAAGGGAACGGGTTAGGGCCAGTCCGACCGTTCGGTGCTGATACAAAAATAAATAATTAGATCAGCATATGCTAGCAAGGGAACAGGTTAAGGCCGTTCTGACACTCGTAATTTGTAAGATCTCTCTCTCTCTCTCTCTCTCTCAACTTCGTCAGAGCAAGTCCTTTTCTATTTCAACTAGACCTATCTAGCCAAAACTTGCGTAGCTAGTTCAGCGCCGAAGTCCTTCCAATAGATATGGCAGGGGTGGGCCAAGCTTACACACCACGGCCCGCATATACAGTTTTCGTTTTTCAGCTTAACCTACTTTAAGTAAAAAAAAAAAAAAAAAAAAAAGAAAGAAAAAAAAGAAAGAAAGAAAAAAGAAAGTAGTAAAAGTATCTAGATGAAATAAAAGAAATAATTGCAGATTGCAAAGGTAAATAAATTTGATTTTTCTAAAGTACAAATTTCCTTCCTTTTTATGTAAAACTAGTGTTAAGACAAGTGCTACACTTAATCAAAATTTGAATGACGTTTGGTAATATAACCCTACTCTTATTTTTTGACTTCCTATTGCTAAATATAGATTATCAGGAAAAATAAAGCTAATAAGTGAGGAAAACCTCCACTTTGATATAAAATCAATATACCACTAAGAGGATCAACCTAGTGGTGAAGGAATTGCCTATGTTGCACCGCTTCATGAGTTTGATTCAGTCATGAGCAAGCCTCTAACTTGCTCGTGTTACATTGCCTAGTTTGAATATAGTTTGTATAGAGAGATTTTCTGACTGTTAACATCTTGATGGGTTGTGATGACGGGCTTGTCAACTTTGAATCTTTTATTCATTAGTGGTACATAATAGTTATGACTTAATCCAAACTTTTCCACAGTAAATATGGAATTCTATGTTAATACTCAAAGGGGTTGCTAGCACTATTCGATATAGAGATGATTAGGTGTGCCCAATTTCGAGTGGGCCAAAGCAACTCTGCCAGCCTAAAGTTGATCCTCAATATATTTGAGGTTGAGATTAATTGAGACATTAAGAAGGCACCGTACGTGTCGGCATAGATGGTCTTTGTTCTATCTTAGGTTTATATAATTTGATTTTGACAGGTATCATAACCCTACATTAATAACTCAACAACTCGTACCCTGCAACGCATTTAATTCAATCCGATTTAAAATTTAAAAAAATCAAATTATCATTTCATAACATATTCATTTTTCATTAATTTCTATCTCACAAGAAATCTCAAATCTCTCCTTATCCGAATCTATCCTCCACACAAGATCCTTTTTTTTTTTCTTTTGAAGGAGTTGAAAGAAATATATCATTCATTTATTAAAATAATAATCGATATGTACATAGAAAATTTTCAAGCTTCACAAATTTCAAATAATTGGGGAAAAATGCATAATCCATAAAGCAAATTACAAAGCACAGTTTACAACTAGAAGCACACTCTTTTTTTTCTCAAGAAAGTATAAATCAGCGATGGCCAATCACCAAATTTAGTAATGAAAACACACCAAAATCTCCCACTCTATTTGCATAGACTAATGGCACACATCTACATTGAACGTTCTCATCATTTTTGCCATGTAGAGACACCAATATCAAACTGTTGAAAGAACATAGATCAAATACTTGTGAAGAGCTTCAGAATTCATATTTTGATCAGGTTCAAGAGAGTAAAACTCTTAAAACTTGACCTAAATCTAAATAGGAGAGAAAAGTGGCCTAATGTTGGAGAGGTTTATTGAGCCATGTTATGAACATCCTCCTTAGTGACTATTAACTGGACGAACGGCCAAATTGATCTACATGTTCACACAAGATTAGCTGAAAAAATTTATTCACACACAAACTCCAAGAGTAGAGCACAGGAGAAAAGAAGGACGGAGCACTTCAAAAGAGAAAAGCGGAAGACAAAGAAATGCCTCTCTCTCTCTCTCTCTCTCTCACGGCGCTATAGAGAGGCGGCACCCTCCACATAAAATCACATATTGCTAATGGTGGGTAGATTTGGGTTAGAGATGCCAGTTTAAAAATCTTCATAAAATAAAAATTAATTTAGAATAAATATGTTACGAGGCACTAATTTAATATTTTTAAGGGTATTAATCTTATCCGTAAGAGAGGCCACAAGCTTTCTCCGACAATATTTAATGGAAGTACTACAAATTCCGTGATATATCTAATAACAATATTATTTTCATTTTTCATTTTTTTTTTTTCATTTTTTCATTCATATTTTACTCTTACCTGGGGCACGTGGGTGGTGGGGTCCCAGATACGCAGGTCAATTGTCACCAAAAAAAAAAAAAAAAAAAAAAAAAAAAAAAAAAATATTATTTTCATTCATATTTTACTCCAGATACGCAGGTCAATTGTATTTCCATCTTTTGGAAGTACCCTATACGACATTTAAGAGGTAAAAAGTGTATTTGTATCTTGTATTAAAAAAAAAACTCTTTTTATCCTTTACTGTTGTAAAAAAATGAAAAATATAGAAAAGGAGAAAATATATCAACCAAGATATTAATAATAGAAAATAAAAAATTATTGACAATAAATTTAGAAAACTTGTTAAGTAAAAAGCCAAAATAATTCTGGGAGCAATTGTTTAAATTTTCTTTTTGGGAAGTTGCAAGAGCTGATATACGTGGGAGCCATTTTTGACTAATAAAAAAGTACAAAATAATTCTGGGAGCAATCGCGATTGTCCCTTCACTGACCACCCCTCCCTTTCCATCATCTTGTACATGAGTTTTTCTTTTACGGTACTTAAAAAATTGTTTAATTAGTTTCTGTGTAAATATAAATACGCATTCACATGTTAATTTTTTTAATTTAAAAAAAGAGGCTTTTTATAGTTCTCAACTCTTCCAATTGTGATACGAGCTAGGTTTATTACAATAATTATGGAAGGGATGACATTATCGGACACTTGTATTTCTCAATTTTAAAATTTGTAGTAGAAGAGAGAAAAGTATTATATCATGTACACCATCAAAAGAAGAGTACAAGCCCTCTATATTACAGAGTTGAGTTGAACCACTATTAACCTAATCCTAATTCGTAATCTGAAATTTCAAAAGTTTTGTAAAGAAAAACTGCTAAAAGAACATAATTAACTTTTACAAAACTAAGATTACGCTAGCAATAGCAGAGTTCATGAATTATGACTACATATTATTGATTAATATATATATGAATCCTTTGTTTCGCTCGATATTTTTATGGATGTCTCAGTCTATCTTAACCATAGACTTGTGTCAACATTTACATGCATCAATGGTTGAAAATGGTCAAAGCAAGGCACGATGCAGAAGAATAAACTATTATTCTGAGGCTTAATCCCTAGATGGTTAAGATATATTTAAATGGCGGGTATATCGGTTAATTAACTCCAAAAAAGGAGTTATCCAGATAAGCAAAAAGCTTATAAAAAGTTCGAATTTTTCTGCATCGTCCCGTTATTTTCGCCTCGTTACATCCACGGCAACATATGTCCTTATTTTAATAATTGAAAGAATATTGAAATATGGATCTATGTATTCAATAATAATGCGAATCTACGATTGGATCTAGCGGAGCACGAACTTTGACTTTAGCCATTCACTATGGCTAGTTTTCTTTTTTCTCACCTTCTTTTGGAGTTTTTTTTTTTTTTTTTTTGGTAACCGAGGATCCACCTGAGCCCCTTTTACTTACGCTAGTCGGGGTCACATGGCCCTCCAGTACCCACGAACCTCACTGAAGCTATTTGGACGACTATACCTCGGAGGAAGCTGACCCAACAACCCCCCACTTAAATCGCGATAGCAACGTGGGGATTCGAACTCTCAACCGCATCAAAGTAGGAGAGAACAAATACCAACGCGGCAGTCCACAAGTGGGTTTCTTTTGGAGTTTTTGCACCTACAAATTTGTAAAATTATATATATCAAACAAAACCAAAATTATATTGATTCAAGATATCAAGCAGGTTAATGTTATTCAACAATGCTAGAGTGATATTTAAATAGATCACATGAATTCCCATGTAGCAAGATCTTCCAATGCTCGCAATAAATTCTGCTATTTTTGTACTTTTTTTTCCCTTATGCTAGAATTTTTTTTTCCTAAAACTTATGCTAGAAATATTATATTTGTGCTTGTGACAAATGTAGAAATATCTAAAAGGTTGTTGAGAACGATGGCTACTATTGCTGATCAAATACAAATTACATGCGGCGGCCTTGCGGGATTGAACAAGAGACATGAATAAAGAATTTTGAGGAAAGTCTGGGCACAGAAAAAGGCTGCAATATAGTGGTGTCGCGGCCCAATTTTTCGGGTTGCACCACCTAGGGTTTGGCTAATGGATTATTAAGCCTAGACTTAATTTGGGCTCTCCCAAGCCCATACCAATTCGCGACTTAAGTTCAAGTTCTTAACATGCAATTAATTTTTTAATCAGGAGTCGCCACTAATCTATTTTTTGGTGGGTCGATTAAAAACCCAAGTAAAGTAACGGGAGCTTCACTTTACTCCTACGAACCAGAGACTATGGGTACGGGGACTTGGTTACACTAGATTTCTCTAATGCCATTTCGGTACCATTCTTTTATTTTCAAAAAATATTTTTGCAGGCAGCTTAAATTGATTTTAAATCTATTTTCCTAACATGTGAGGTGATCATGCGGGTGCGCAATCCATCAATTTAACACCCAGATAAATAATAAATAAATTGCAAAAACTTACCTCGAAGTAACGAAAGCATCTGCAATGTTAATTCAAAATCCACATCAACAACCTTAAATATGGTTTCTAATTAACACGCAATTTCTTCTTTTTCTTTTTTTTTTGTTTTCATTGATTGAATGAAAATCATGCAATATGCAATGCGCTAATTCTAACGACATGTGATTTCTAATTAAATGGGCCTAGCAAAAATACTAAATGACATACATCTTAGTGAATCTAGCCCTAATGACGTGCATATGACATTTTTTTGTAAATAAATGCATTTTATCCTAAATAATAAAACTATTTGACCTATGACATTTTTTTTTTTGTATTTTTTTCACAAAATTCGAAATTTGGTGAAATGTGAAAATTACTTAATTAGATTAAGATCCTATTTAATTTGCATTAGGAATTAGGTAAAGCTAAATCCTAATTTAAACTAAAATTATCATCTTAATCCAAATAATCTTAAAATGCAATATATTCAAGAAAATACTTAAACTTATAATGAATTAAGAATAGTATTATCTAAAACTAAATTAAGTGCAATTTTACCATAATATGTAATGATATGCCCTAATTCCACACGACATATGCAAGATGATTTTTTGTTTTTGTTTAATTTTGAAATTACTAATTATCAAATAATTAAACAAACAATCAAAATTAAAAATCTAGCAACCTAAATTGATTGATTTGATTTTTTTATATTTTATTTTTATTTTTATTTTTTTTAAATTTCGAAATAATAAAACTCCTATCTTAAACATGCAAGATAACCTTAAATCATGCAATATTCTAATTCAAACATATTTGAAAATCAACGAAGCAATCAAGACAAGCCAATCTAGAGATATCATGCAATCAAGGAATAATCTTTCGCTAGTAAAATCGATAAGTTGATCTTAAGCCTTAAAGATCAAAGTATCAATTTTATTCCCGCTTAATTAATTATTTCATCTAAAGCTTTATAAATGAAATAAAAAATTTAGGTGCGGTTGCGAATCAGGTGGCAATGTCATAATTTCTAATTATGCATAGGGAAACATTTAAGTTAAAGGAAAACAAGAAATGAATAAAATATAGATAAAATAAATCTGCATAATAAAATAATGTAAATCTACCTAATTTGATCTTCTTCTTTTTTTTTTAAAAGGATTTGCAGCCGTGGGGTTTGACCAGGGTGGCTCGGATCGATGGTGAGGGCGTCGCGGTCGGAGACGGGCGGCGAAGACACGGGCTCCGGCGACGTCGAGTCACGGCGGGGATGGCGGTGCGGCGGCTCCTTAGCGTCGGGCGGAGGCGAGCGGGGGCGGTGTACGGCGGGGAAGGAGCGACGTCGGGTTGTCACGGTGAGCTTCACGGGGAGGCCGGCGAAGCGGCGGTGGCGGAGGCGCGGTAGTGGCTGGCGGAGGAGCGGGGGCGTTGCAGCGGTGCGGCGTCGGCGAGGGAGGGAGCGCGGTCGTCGGGGCGCCTGGGGTCCGGTGCTGCTAGTGCGATGAGATCGGGAGCGGCAAGCCGGAACTCCGGTGGTGCTGCTCGTGGAGTCGGTGGAGCGTCGGCAGGGGGCTTGGGAGGCGCGGTGGTGGTCGGCGGGTTTCGGTCGGCGGGAGATGCGGCGGAGGTGGTGTAGACCGAAGACCCGATGCGGGGACCGGCGGTGTAGCAAAACCCTCGGAGAAGATGAACAGTAGAAGTCCTTTCAGTTATTTCTTTTTCTCTTTCCCCTCTTTGCTGCACGTCCCTTCTCTCCTGCTTTTCGGTCACTTCTGTTCCTTTCTTTTCCTTTTGTTTTTCTTTTTCTCCCTTTCTCCCCTAAAACCGAAGAAAGCCCTCTCTTTTGCTCTCAATTTTTTTTTTTTTTTGATTTTTCCTCTCAAATTTTTCGACCAAAAGTCCTCCATTTCTCACGAACTGTATCCCTTTTATAGTGAAAACCTCTATTGATCTTTAGAAAGTCGTGCTTCCTTGATTGATTGGGAATTTACGAAATTTCAGCCCTGATTTGCCATCGCAAATTTACATTTCGGTTTTTCACTCTCGTTACTAAAAACGCATCCAGGTTCGTTTTGATTTTTGTAAACAGCTCACCTGATGAGTATAATTTTTTATACTTTCCTTTTGATTTATCAATCTGATCAAAATCATTGCCCTTTGTTCACCTGATTTTTAATTGTTTCTGCATTTATAAAAATCCGAATATCCATCAGAATTTCAAATTTTCATGCATAATCAATCAAATCTATTTTTCCATTTTTTATTTATTTATTCAAAATGTAATTTTTGTTTTTCCAAAATTAGGTGTCAACAGTTGCCCCTCTTTGAAGGTGAGCTCATAGAGATTGCCTTGAAACACAAATTGAGACCTAATTTTAATTATGTACATGCACTAAATGATTTTTTTTTTTTTTTTTTTTTTGGGAAAATGAATCCCATTTTGAAATGAAATTTATATGATGCATGAAAATACTAATGCAAATGATAAAGGGACTTACCTGAACTTACTTAACTTCAAGGAGGGTAGAGTAACTCAAGATAGATTGGCGTTACATGTCCAGGACCCGTACCATTCTACGATCGCCTAGAATAGTAACATGACTTCACAAAGTGACTGCTTTTCCAAGACCCGTATCATTCTACGGTCGCCTAGTATAGCATTGTTTTGTTGTATCTAGGACCCGTACCATTCTACGGTCGCCTAAACGGGGATTTGTTTTCCAGGACCCGTACCATTCTACGATCGCCTAAACTGAGGGAAATTGCTTTTCCAGGACCCGTACCATTCTACGGTCGCCTAGACTGAGGTTTTGCTTGGTTAGGACCCGAACCATTCTTCGGTTGCCCAGCCTTGCGACAAAAATCATCCGACCAGGACCCGAACCATTCTTCGGTCGCCTTAATCAGATTGAATCTAGAGGAAAAATCTTTAATGTTGTCTAGGACCCGTACCATTCTACGGTCGCCTAGACTGAGGTTTTGCTTGGCTAGGACCCGAACCATTCTTCGGTCGCCCAGCCTTGCGACAAAAATCATCCGACCAGGACCCGAACCATTCTTCGGTCGCCTTAATTAGATTGAATCTGGAGGAAAAATATTTAGGGGACAACTCAACGGAGTGTCGGTATGTTTAAAAGGGAATACCTATGCAATGACAAATATTCAAGGTATGGATAGAGATATACTTACACGGTAACATCTCCGATCTCCCGGGATACGTCTCCTGCAAAACATGGTCGTAGGAGAGGCAACATGCATTTGTAATCATAAACATGCATCAATATAATGGAGTTCATGATTATTTCCATTAATCTTGCATTACCTTTGGGAAATATTTCAAAAGAATATTTCAATCTGAACACATGAGTGTCATGGATGTGTCAAATGAGGGATCTTTTGGTCTGAAAGGACTTTTCTCTCATCCTTATCAAAAGGGTTGTTTCATCCTGACCTTTGACGTAGGATTTTAGCAATCACTCTATCTCACTGTCGTCATGCCAAACAAGGTTTTGTGCAATCTCGCAAGTGGTACAACCTTACCAATCTGAGAGGTCTTTAACAGAGACCGTAATGTGGGCCTGGTTAATGGCTTAACAAAAGGGACTCTTTGAGTCAAGGCTTTTGAAAGAATCAATGATATTCTGTAATCATTTTTGGGTTTACAAGTCAAGAACCTTGCAAAATGGGAAAGAAATAATCTTGCTCGCACTTCTTCGAGCGATGCTTAAGACATGTGAACCCATAGGTTAATTCAAGTGCCCTAATCTGAAGAGACTTTGCAAGGGACGTAATATAGGCTTGGTTCATGGGTTGAGAAATGAAGAGATCATTAGGCTCAAAAAGTGTTTAGGGGGGTTAAAGTTGGTGATCATCTTGACATTTCCACCACTTTCTTTCTCCACTGTTGAAGATTTTTATCACAACTCCATTGATTGCAACAATATTTGAGAGTTTTTTTTTTTTTTGGGTACCACCTTGTTGGCGATACGACTCAAGTGTTTGATTTTTCTTTTTTGGGGATTGGCCTTGCTTTTACCAGGCACACTGCTTTTTCATGCCCCTATTTTGCACTTCTTCTCCTTGGACTTACACAGTCTTCTTTTATGAGCATTTTAGACCATGCTACTTGAATGATTGTCTTTCATCTTGCCCTAGTGTGGGGGATGATCACCAACTGGGTTTGACATGAAATGAATTTATAGACTCAAGTGGGCTATGCAATAGTCAAAAGTGTGTAGGATAAAGAAAGAACTGCTCTTCGTCATTTTAAGGCACTTCAAATTACCGTACAAGCTACACTACAAAAGCAATATTCGAAGATTGATGCAAGTGGGAGCAAGAAGATTCCTACCATTCATTTCAAATTTGCTCCAGTGTGGGATGATTCTTGATAGGGATAATTTTTTTTTAAATCTCCATAAGTGTATGGGGCTCAAAGGGGTTGAACAATGAACCACCTGTAGTGTTTGGGATAGAGGAACGAATGCCTCTCATCACCTTGGTTGACGTACCCTTTGCGAGATAGCCCTCTTCCTTGCGAGCATGGAATTTTTCACACAACTTACTGGGGGTTAGTGTATGAAACAGTGTATGGAACAAGGCTTGCCTTTCATTATTCCAAAGTATCCCATTTGACACATTCAATGCATCTCACATAATTCATCAGGGAAAATATGTAAAATTTGCAACAAATTTGAATGATTCAACTCATTGAAGTAATTTACTCATCATAGAAATGCTTGCAGTTCAAAACATGACATGGCAAATTCTATTATGGATAATACTTCTTGACAACATCAGAATTAACTAGAGTGAAACACTCATGACCATGCATTTCTGCCAAGATCGAGGCACATTCAGGAAGTATCTTCTTTACCATATACGAGCCACTGTAATTTGGAGCGAACTTGCTCCTACGCTCCGGAATTGGATTGGACCATTTCCACACCTTCACATGTTACAAGATTGTCTCTGAAACAAAAAGTGGATGGGTCAAAAAGACAAACAGAGTAAATCAAGTTTTATTTTTTGAAATTTTTTTTTAAAAGCATTTGGAAAAGCATTTTAAAAAAAAAAAAAAAAAATTTGATACGAGAAAGCATGATGAAGCCGCAGGCCTCAGAATTCTCCTTGGATTTTTCTTTTCTTTTATCGGTTGGATATCATCATCGGGCTGGTTTGGTATACCTCATCATGCCCTCAAATTAAAATTTGTAATTTCATTGAAATTCATCAATCAATTACATTTATTGAATAGAAAAAAGCCACACTTAATCACTGAAAACATATCTCAAAAAATAATAAAATTCCCACACAGGGGAATATGCAAAAGCAGTAAAAAAAAAGTTACTCTTGTGGGCCAAGGCCCATCTCTTCAAGGGGTCCTTCATCAACAGCTCCTATGATGAGGTCGTCGAACAAGTTCGTAACCCCTTCCAGCACATCATCTGGGTTCTCCATCTCCTGGGGTGTCGACTCGCCCATTCCACCCCATCCATCATTCGACTGCCCTAGGGTGTCCATCATATGCACCTTCAAGCTCTTGATTCGACCGGCGTCATGTTCCAATATAGCATTCACCGTACCCTCATGCTCCGGTAACGGATTTTTTTGGACGTTCGGCCGAGCAGCTTGAAACGAAAAACCTTCGTGTCCAAGAGGTTTTGGATCTTGTGCTTGAGGGTGAAACATTCATCAGTTGAATGCCCCAATTCACCGCTATGGTAGTCACACTTCTTCATTGGGTCGTAACCTCGATTGCTTTTGCGGTTAGGACGCTTCGGTTCACTAGAAAGCAAACCTTTCTTTCGGAGAATCGCTAAAACTTGAGATGGAGATCTAGGGAGAGAAGAGAATTGCCTTGTATTATATGCTTGGGCAAATGATTGACGACCAGCAATTTGTTGTTGCCTTTGATTCATTTGGATAGCCGGGGTGCGATTAGCACCTTCTGGGCTATAGGTCACATTCACATCCTCAACAACTTCCTTATCTTTCTTGGCAAAGAATCTTTTAGTAGATGACTCAGAAAACCATCCTTCCCTTATTCCCATCTCAATCTGTTCTCCTACAGGAATAAGCTGATTAAAGCTCTCGACATATGTACTGGCCATTCGGTTACGGAACTCAGATGGAAGGGTCTTCACGAACAACTTCCTCAACTCCTTGTTGGTAGGCTCAAGAGTAATTTGGGCCGTCAAGTTTCTCCATCTCACAGCATATTCTTTAAATGACTCACTCATTTTCTTTTCCATTCGCTCCAGGTCTTCTCGGGAAGGCGCGATGTCCATGTTGAACTTGTACTGTTTGAGGAACGTGTCCGCCACTTCGTTCCAGGTTTCAAGGAGGTTTACATTCTTCATCACGTACCAGTTTAGTGCGGGCCCGATCAAACTCGCATGAAATGATTGGATCATGAGGGGCTCATTTTTGACGTGCTGGGCCATGCGCACGTGGTACATCTGCAAATGAGACTTTGGACAAGATGTCCCGTCATACTTCTCGAATTCCGGCATCTTGAACTTGCTCGGCATTTTAACCTTCTCATAGATCGAGAGGTCGAATGGGAGTGAGCTTTGTGACTCATGCAGCTGTCTCACTTTCTCCTCCAGCTTTGCAAATCGCTCATCCTGATCCGTCTTGGGAACATTGTCTAACATGGCCTTTCCAATAAGGACCATGTCATCTTCCAGCCCGGGCATTTCGTCATCATTCATTTGGGCCCTATTTGCTTGCCTCGGGACTACTATCTCGGGAAGAGCGGGTGGAAGATTTGGGTTCACTTGGAGGGATTGAAGTTGAGCTGTTATAAGCTGCATGGAAACGGCTAACTGTTTGAGTTGATCTTCCACGGAGGACATGCGATCACACATCTCGCCTTGGTCGGCCATTCTTGCTTTTAATCGTGTGATGATGAGTGAGCGTGGAGGATCCGTTGCCACCTAAATGGATGAAAATGGATAAGTATGAGGTGCAAATAGCGAACCAATCCATGACAATGATCTATCAACTTTTTTTTTCATTTTTTTTTTAATGAAAATGTCTTACAAGAAGAGAATTTCCTAAAGAGAACTAGAAAAATAGATACCTTAGCAAGATCAAATTTTCTAGACATGAATTGAAAAAAATTATCCAAAGTTTTTTATTTTCCAAATGATTCATTGCATGACAATTCCCTCACTTCATTTTTGATTGACAAAGGAATTAGATCAAATGATTACCCTACATTGTCATGGACGAACCAAAATAAATTACATGGTATAAGGATAGAAAACTTACTTCACCAAGGAAAAACGACGTCAATCACATAGACAAGCGCATGGAGTGTGAGGCTCGATTTCTATCTAGACGGCTTAGCAAAATGGAGTTAAAAGGGTGGGATGACTTAGTTGCAGCCTCGCATGCTAAGTCAAGCCCTCCTAACTCCGGCTCAGTCAAGAATGATACCCAATGCGACGCAGCCTCGCGAGCAGAGGTAAACATTCTTGACACCAAGAAAGAAACTTTCGGGATTGAGTTGGGTAACCTCTACTACGCGGCCTTGCGGTCGAAGTCGTATCCAACTCAATACCATCCTAAATATCCTAGTGCAGCCCGGGTCCGGCAGCGGGTTGTGTGTGCAAAAGTGTAGTGAAAAATGCAAAGCATGCACTACAGTTTAAATCAAGCAATACTTCAATAACTTGAATTTAAAACATTCATTATCAATTCCAACCTGCAAGACAAGGGTTAGCAAAGACTACTCCCCTTATACCTCCCAATCTGCAAAAACATTTAACACCTAAATGTTAGGGACGTACTTGGAATCCTCGCTGTCAAACAAAAACATATTTTTTTTTAAAATAAAGAAAATTGGCCTAAGTCCACTAAATATTTTAACTCAAGTCCCCAGCGGAGTCACCAAGCTGTTGCGACCCAATTTTTCGGGTTGCACCACCTAGGGTTTGGCTAATGGATTATTAAGCCTAGACTTAATTCGGGCTCTCCCAAGCCCATATCAATTCGCGACTTAAGTTCAAGTTCTTAACATGCAATTAATTTTTTAATCAGGAGTCGCCACTAATCTATTTTTTGGTGGGTCGATTAAAAACCCAAGTAAAGTAACGGGAGTTTCACTTTACTCCTACGAACCAGAGACTATGGGTATGGGGACTTGGTTACACTAGATTTCTCTAATGCCCTTTCGATACCATTCTTTTATTTTCAAAAAATATTTTTGCAGGCAGCTTAAATTGATTTTAATTCTATTTTCCTAACATGTGAGGTGATCATGCGGGTGCGCAATCCATAAATTTAACACCCAGATAAATAATAAATAAATTGCAAAAACTTACTTCAAAGTAATGAAAGCATCTGCAATGTTAATTCAAAATCCACATCAACAACTTTAGATATGGTTTCTAATTAACACGCAATTTCTTCTTCTTCTTTTTTTGTTTTCATTGATTGAATGAAAATCATGCAATATGCAATGCGCTAATTCTAATGACATGTGATTTCTAATTAAATGGGCCTAGCAAAAATACTAAATGACATACATCTTAGTGAATCTAGCCCTAATGACGTGCATATGACATTTTTTCTAAATGAATGCATTTTATCCTAAATAATAAAACTATTTGACCTATGACATTTTTTTTTTTTTGTATTTTTTTCACGAAATTCGAAATTTGGTGAAATGTGAAAATTACTTAATTAGATTAAGATCCTATTTAATTTGCATTAGGAATTAGGTAAAGCTAAATCCTAATTTAAACTAAAATTATCATCTTAATCCAAATAATCTTAAAATGCAATCTATTCAAGAAAATACCTAAACTTATAATGAATTAAGAATAGTATTATCTAAAACTAAATTAAGTGCAATTTTACCCTAATATGTAATGATATGCCCTAATTCCACACGACATATGCATGATGATTTTTTGTTTTTGTTTAATTTTGAAATTACTAATTATCAAATAATTAAACAAACAATCAAAATTAAAAATCTAGCAACCTAAATTGATTGATTTGATTTTTTTATATTTAATTTTTATTTTTATTTTTTTAAAATTTCGAAATAATAAAACTCCTATCTTAAACATGCAAGATAACCCTAAATCATGCAATATTCTAATTCAAACATATTTCAAAATCAACGAAGCAATCAAGACAAGCCAATCCAGAGATATCATGCAATCAAGAAATAATCTTTCGCTAGTAAAATCGATAAGTTGATCTTAAGCCTTAAAGATCAAAGTATCAATTTTATTCCCGCTTAATTAATTATTTCATCTAAAGCTTTATAGATGAAATAAAAAATTTAGGTGCGGTTGCGAATCAGGTGGCAATGTCATAATTTCTAATTATGCATAGGGAAAATTTAAGTTAAAGGAAAACAAGAAATGAATAAAATATAGATAAAATAAATATGCATAATAAAATAATGTAAATCTACCTAATTTGATCTTCTTCTTTTTCTTTTTTTTTTTAAAAGGATTTGCAGCCGTGGGGTTTGACCGGGGTGGCTCGGATCGATGGTGAGGGCGTCGCGGTCGGAGACGGGCGGCGAAGACACGGGCCCGGCGACGTCGAGTCACGGCAGGGACGGCGGTGCAGCGGCTCCTTAGCGTCGGGCGGAGGCGAGCGGGGCGGTGTACGGCGGGGAAGGCGCGACGTCGGGTCGTCGCGGTGAGCTTCACGGGGAGGCCGGCGAGCGGCGGTGGCGGAGGCGCGGTAGCGGCCGGCGGAGGAGCGGGGGCGTTGCAGCGCGCGCGGCGTCGGCGAGGGAGGGAGCGCCGTCGTCGGGCGCCTGGCGTCCGGTCTTCTTGGTGCGATGAGATCGGGAGCGGCAGCCGGAACTCCGGTGGTGCTGCTCGTGGAGTCGGTGGAGCGTCGCAGGGGGCTCGGGAGGCGCGGTGGTGGCCGCGGGTTTCGGTCCGGCGGGAGACGCAGCGGAGGTGGTGCGGACCGAAGACCGGCGATGCGGGGACCGGAAGTGCAACAAAACCCTCGGAGAAGATGAACAAGAGAAGTCTTTTCAGTTATTTCTTTTTCTCTTTCCCCTCTTTGCCGCACGTCCCTTCTCTCCTGCTTTTCGGTCACTTTCTTTTCCTTTTGTTTTTCTTTTTCTCCCTTTCTCCCCTAAACCGAAGAAAGCCCTCTCTTTTGCTCTCAATTTTTTTTTTTTTTTTTTTTTTTTTTCCTCTCAAATTTTTCGACCAAAAGTCCTCCATTTCTCACGAACTGTATCCCTTTTATAGTGAAAACCTCTATTGATCTTTAGAAAGTCGTGCTTCCTTGATTGCGGGAATTACGAAATTTCAGCCCTGATTTGCCATCGCAAATTTACATTTCGATTTTTCACTCTCGTTACTAAAAACGCATCCAGGTTTGTTTTGATTTTTGTAAACAGCTCACCTGATGAGTATAATTTTTATACTTTCCTTTTGATTTATCAATCTTATCAAAATCATTGCCCTTTGTTCACCTGATTTTTAATTGTTTCTCGCATTTATAAAAATCTGAATATCCATAAGAATTTCAAATTTTCATGCATAATCAATCAAATCGATTTTTCCAATTTTATTTTTTTCTTTTTATTTATTCAAAATGTAATTTTATTTTTCCAAAATTAGGTGTCAACAAGTGGAAATAGATATCCACATTTTTCAGCTTTTTTTTTTTATTATAGAAAATAATTATATCTTGATGACATGCTCGAGCTTACGACAATCATGTCTAATTTCCCTGGTGCTTTTATCATCATAGTATAAATTAAAAAAAAAAAAAGAGGATAATCTCACCAAAAATCATAAACTTTTGTATGGAAGACATGCCCTAAATTTTTTTCGTCTCATCTATACCTCAAGCTTGTAGTAGTAACATAACAATGCTGGCATTGCCCAAGCATGCTGCCAATGTCAAATAATATTTAGCACGGATAGGTGACGGAATGAATTTTTAGTCATTGGTACAAGTTTAGAGATTGATGAGACGATAAAAAGTTTCAAATATGGGTATTTCTCAAGGGGAAAATTTAAGGTTTATGAGATTTTTCAGGGAAAAAAAATGGCTTGTAGAAAGTCCTTGATTTGCAATGTATCTATTGTCGCTACAACAAAATGCTCATATGCCTAGGAGTGATCGGGTTCAAGGTGGGTAGGGTCTAGACCTAGACCCTGTACACGGTCATGTTATAATCGGTTTCCCTTTTTTGGACCCTGTATCCGACTCTATTTGTATTGGACCCTGTACCCAACCCGCCCTCTTTTTCTAGTCCGGTTCCAGGGTAAACCCTATTTCCACTAGAACTTGTTTTGCAACCTCCCGATATCCTATACGACTTCGAATTTTACACTAATACATGAGAAAATAATGTAATCCTTATAATTTGTATTGAAACATTAAACACTGGTAATAAATAAATATAAGAACTTTTTGATGAAACGAAAAAATTAAAGATCCACAAGGCTAATTACCATAAATAAAATTATAAGGCAATGCAAAAATCATAACATTGCATAAACATTAGCAATAAACATGGGTCTAATATTAGTCTTATTCTCACAATTATTACATGAAGTTGTTCATTTATGCAAACATAACTCCTCCTACAAAAGAGAAGTTAGGCAAGTCAATCCATGTGGTATACAAGAATTTGGTGGTGACAAATGCCGTCTGTCCATCGGATGGTACGAGAAGGAGCCATTAAGGGAGGGAAGCGAATGAGGAAGAGCAACAACGAAGGAGGAGTGTTGTATGTGTCTAAGAGAGCCAAGAGGAAAAAACGCCATGTGATTACGAGAGTAAGAATAGAAATGAGAAGAAAAAATAGGATTTTTTACCTTTATTTACAAAACCGGTCCGGGAACTGGTTCCCGAGTGGGTAATCACTCGGAACCGGTTCCCAGACTGGTTTAAACCAGTTTCGAATTTTGAGAATCAGTTCCTAAACTAGTTTAAATCGGTTTCGAATTTCAAGAACCGGTTTCCGATCTTGTTTTCCGGGTGGACCGGTCTGATTCCCGAGTATACCCGGTCCGATTGCATACCCTTACATATGCCCGCACTTCATAATGCTAATGTCTATTTATTCTACATAAAACAAATGGGATTTAGAGATAATGTTTGGTGTACTATACTTGAGATCTTTCTAGAGAGAGTAGACGTGTGGTCTTGTGTAACCTAAAGTAAATTTATTTGCATATGTTTCAATTATCCGAGGGAATAGATTCTTTTCTTCGGCATGATGTCATGATTATTGACAATCCTAGCAAGAATCTTGCGGAGGTTATGTTAGCATTCAACGCATATGGGGTTCTTGAGACTAGTAATTAAATGAGATTTTCAATCAATTCATCTATCAAGGATCAGCCAAATTACTTTAACTAAGGAGATCAAATGAATTGCGGTAACTTTAGATTGTATTGAGAATTAGTCTATAACTCTGTTTGTTTTGCGAAAAATAAATTATTTGAAAAATAATTTTCAAAAAAATGATCGCTCATCTCGTTTGAAGTAATTAGTAAATAAAAAATCTTTTCATCATCAACAATAATTTACATTTAAATATTTTCATTATGTATTATTTATTTTTGAAGTAATATCAGCGATTCATTTATTTTTTATGGAATAAATATATTTTATATTTTGAAGACAAACCTCACTGGCGGTCCACTTGCATTTATTTCATGATCATCCATCGATCTTCCCATCGCTCTCCCACCTTTTGGGCCCAAAAGATAATTTACTTTTTGAACTTTTGCCATCATTAAATAAAAAAAAAAAGGGGAAAACTCCAGGGACCTCGAGGAAAGGTATAAATAAATCGAAAATATCGTAAGCTCGAGTCAAATCGAAAGAAGAATGACGAGGAAACGTTACGTACAAGTGAAAAAGATCAGATATACAAATACTAACCCTAGTTTTCAACACCCACCCATATAATAAAAAGGCCATGCTGTCCTAATTGTGAGCAAAGTTTCATTTTCACCACCTCCACCGTTGGATAAGATGTTCTCACGTATAGATGATGTCGTGAGTTCCAGGAAAGTATAACCATGTCGCACCAATAGGATCGGGGGAAGGTAGCATCTAGTGCCAAGAGATGATGGACAGACATAAACGATGAAAATTTCATTCCGGTAGCATTGATGGCCTTAGTTATGACATATGCTATTCTCATGCGTGGTGATGCAGCACCCATGGCTTGTTGTATATGTATTGTAATATATTTGATATTTGTCGATAACGCTTATGGAGATTAGTTATTGACAGTAGTTATTTACGTGACATTTGTCTCATAAGGAAAACAATAGTAAAGTGAACAGAATTTCATATCAAGAGACAAAAAGCTCACTCAATCAATTATATCAATAAATATAATCAAGAAATTGATGGAGCATACAAACTCTAGTGATATAAGAAGGGGAGGAGAAAGCGACGGGTTGGGGATCGTGTTGAAATTGGAAATTCCTTCTTCTTCTTCTGCTTCTCGTGTTGAAATTGGAAATTCCTTCTTCTTCTTCTTCTGCTTCTCCTTCTGCTTCTCCTTCTCCTCCTCCTCCTCCTCCTCTTGCTTCTCTTCTTCTTCTTCTTCTTCTTCTCCTTGCTCGCTTGCCTCGCCTAGACCCGGATCCTCCCGTCCGCCAACTCAGTGTAGACCGTCCCGCTGGCGGCCACCACCACGGCGTTGACGGCGTTGTGGTGGGCTCGGATGGACTCCGGGCACCGAAGGTCAGAGCCGCTGTTGCCGCCGCCGCGCCATGACTTGAGGGTCTTGTCCCAAGAGACGGAGTAGACGACGCTGTCATTCGCCACGAGGGCGGAGACGGCATCAGCTTGCTCGATCCAGAGCTGCTTCCGGTGGCTGCGCACCGTGATGTAGTTCTTCGGGAGCATGAAGCGGCGGAGGCGGTCGCCTACGGTGGGGAGGGTCGCGACCAGCCCGTGCCGCCTCTCCGCCGCCCCCAGTTGCCAGACACGAATCTTCGAGTCTTGGTGTGCGGTGAAGACCCGGCTACTGCAGAAGGCGACCGACTTGACGAAGCCCGAGGATGAGGCGTGGACGTTGAAAGCATCAACGTGGGAGATCTCGCCGTCGGCGGAGGGGTTGGAGGTGTCGTAGACGTGGATCTCGTGGCCGTAGGCGGCGAAGAGGAGCTTGCCGTGAAGGACGAGGGAGGCGACGGGGAGGAGGCAAGGAGGAGAGAGGGCGTGGAGGAGGTGGTGAGAGACGGAGAGGTGGAGGGAGTCGGCGGTTAGGGTTTGGAGGGAAGGGACGGAGGGTAGCATTTGGAGGGAGAGGTTGGATTCGGTGCTGCTGCTATTGCTGGTCGCGTGAGAGCTCGAGCTTGACGAGGAGGACGAGGACGACGACGGCGTGGCACCGTCGAGAGAGTCGGAGGAGTGGCTCATGTCGCTGTCAGACGACTGGTAGTGGGACAATGGGACGGTGGCGTTGGCGGTGGTGGCGATGCTGGAGGAGGAGGAGCAGGTGGCAAGCCACGATCGAAGCTTCATGGCGGTCGTCCTTGTCATGAGGGAGGGGGCGAGGGAGAGAGAGAAGTCTAAGGATTGCATAGATAGAAAGGAGCATGTGAGGGTGACCGAGGAAACGATATCTAGCTAAGCTATATAGACATGATCAACCGTAAAGAAATAAATTTTTTTCAACTTGCATTATTTCTTTATTTATTATCTAGGGTGAACATTTCCTTTTCGTAGAAAATGTGATTGGAGACCAAAGACATCTTAAACGCGCTTGACGTCCAATAGGATTTGCGAGATTTTTTTTTAGTACCAACTAATTTTTATGAATGCTTAGTCATTTTCGTAAACTGTTTGTATTATTTGAATTATCAATCGATAAAAAATATTTTAATTATTGAATTGATTATAATATCTAATCATTTATGTGAACGATGAAATTATTTTTCAATCATTTATTTTTGTAACAAAATAAATACCACGGGATTGCACTAACCGTTACTCATATTTAAACACATGAAATATATGAAATATTAATAAAATAAGAATCTCAATCATAAAATGAAAAATCAAGCTAATGTTTCTAGATTATACATTCACCATCGAGCATCATGAAATACCATGGGATTACACGAAGACATAAATCAAGAAAAACACAAACTTATTCCAAGTTCCACCAATTTAGAATTTGAAATCTACTTAATGAAATAAGTTTCCCAATTTTTGAAACTGAAACTTACCTTACATATTTTGAAACCTAGACCTGGACAAGTTCTCACCAATCCGATTCTCAAGTTTTGGGTTCTATATTGGAATTATGCTCACTCCTAGTGATTTCTTGTAAATTCCAATCCCGACGTGTATGGTGTGCCTTCGATTTAATTGGGAAGGTAGAGTTAGAGTCTAGCACGTCAAAATTAGACCAGAAATACCCCAAGATTGTCGTACCAAGATAAAAATAAGAAAAAGAGATTATCAATAATTACCATATTCTGGCAAGTGGGAAGAGAAAGGACGTGAAAAGTGACGCGTTGTAAGATTACAGGAGGATAAGAAAGAGAAGCAAGACATGGCAATGACAATGCATCCAAGGTTGTCAAAAAGAAGACTAGGGCATGTGAAGTCGGCTGGCTCAATGTGTTCCCAACGAGATGTTGAATTAGGCAAGCAGCTGTTGAATTTTAGTGATCATCTCAAATCGTGTTATGTACTCTCCCTTAGTGATTTTATATGTGTATGAACATGGTAGTCAAAAAAATAAGGCAAGATGTGGTTTAGAAGATTAGGTGAAGGAGGGTTTGTTTAGCACTTTTTGGGTTAATGATCAGACCATCCAACCGATTAATCTTGTATGATTTTCATGTATCAACTCAAACTTGATATAAATATACTGGTTTACGCAAGAATGCCCACAAAGTTGATTTGACACATGGATAATAAATTGATAAGTCAACTCTTTTTTCTTTGATGTTGGAGCAAGCTATGATAACTTTTTCGAACTCAATTCTTGAGTTTGTTTAAAAAATATGATGGATTAAACCGAAGAGAAAACAAAAAGGGCATTTTTCAGTTAACTGAAAAAAAAAAGGTGATGTCTTAATCAAAATGGGGAGTAAAAAGAGGGCCGCTTAAGGATTAATTGTCAATCGTCTAATGTTAGATGGTACATGATTATCACGCTTAAAGGTATTTTTCAGCTATGATAATTTCTCTGAGCCGTGGATTTACACGCCGCAGAGAGGGGTTGGGATCATGGGGTCGAATTGTACTTGCAAGCCGGCGAGGTGGGGAAGCTGGTGAGCCTGGGTGAGTGCCAGGGCCCGTGCCCGACGGACCCCGGCATGAAATGGCATCCGAGTTGCACTTGTCGTCCAAGGCCAAAGACGGAAGCGCGGTCTGCCTGGACGTGGGTGCCAACAACACCGTGGTGGTCGAGGCCTGCAAGTGCTTGGGCGGCGACAGCTCTTGCGATCTGGCAAGGCAGTGGTTCAAGCTGGCCGATACCAATCGGCTCTGGGAGAGCAAGCTCCAAGTTGGGCGGTACCTTCATCGCTAAGAAGAAAGCCTAGGTTTAAGACAATAGAAGACATACAATTAGTTATCAGCAACGAGATGTAACGGAATTTTAATTTTACCTCAAAACGCATTTTCCAATCAAGTGTTTGAACTTTTAATTACCTAATCATATCCTTGAACTTACGTAAATTCATTAATCGTTCTCCCGGCACCAATCGATCCAATTTATCCAAGCTGGTGGGGCTGTTGGACAATGCCTCATTTTTCGTGGTAGCTTGTCGATGCAACAAGGTAAAATTTTTCATGATGGCTCGTCCATGAAGGGACAACTTTTTCTCCGCATCATACTTCGACATAATCCAACAACCACGTTAACTCTGAACCGATAAGAGTTGATGTCGGCGAGATTTGATTATGAATTAATCATGCGTAGGACCCTACATATAGGTCTTGACACCGCATTCAATAATTTTCCATATTAAGATATTAGGCGAAATTATCCAAAAAATCCTAAACCTATTACATTTTTTATCGATTTAGTTCTAAACCTTTCGATTTTGGCAATTCAATCCTAAATCCTTTTATTTTCATCAATTGAGTCCATCCGGCCAATTTTAATAGGAAATTTATGACATGGTCGATTGGTGCTGATGAAACACTTTTTAATATTTTTAATGTTTTTTTCTTCTTTTTTTTGGGTTTGGGGTTAGGGCCGGCGATGGTTACCGGCTAACTGTTGCTGGCCCTAAGCAAGGGTGTCGCCGCCCTTGCCATCCTCACCAATTCTAGGTGAGGGCTCGTGACCCTTGCTTTCACCGATGAGAGCATCACAAACCTTGCATAGGGCTAGTGAGGGCAGTGATGCCCTCGCCTAGGGCCGGCAAGGGTAGGCTAGCAAGGGTCGGTTGGCAACCCTCACCGGTCCTAACCCCAACCCCCACCCCCTCCAAAAAAAAAAAAAATTCAAAATTCAAAATATTTATTAAAAAGCGCCACGTCAACGTTGGCCAACTACGTTAGCAATTTCTGACCAAAATTGACTGGATGGACTCAATTGGCAAGACGTAAAAATGTTTAAAACTGAATTAACAAAAATACAATATGTTTAGGACTTCTTGGATAATTTTCCCCGAGATTAAAGCCAAAAAGAATATATCAACAACATCCAACAAGAGATGTCGAAATTCATATACTTATGCGAGTATCAGATAAACAATCAAACTTCTAAACTAGATTGAGAAATGATTGCGTGACGGTATTGTGAGAATGATAGACTGTAAGAATAACAGTCTATTTTGAACTACAAAAAATCAAATCACATATATTATAAATTATTGTGAGACCCACTTCTTCAAAAATTTGTAACTCACAATAGACTGTAATTTTCATAGTATCCAATGACTGTTATGCTAGCAAAGCCCAACTAGATTTATCAAAGGAGGGAAAGAAATGTGTATTTCTGTCTCTCTCTTTCTTGTATTCATCCTTTACTCTTTATTGATTTTTTTTTTAACTCGGACTTATTAGCCGGAGTTAAAAATAATGATATCAATTAACTAGAGTTAATAGTGCATATAAAGCTCATAGGGTTAAATGCAATATATCATACATGAGGTCATCTTGAGCTAGGTTGAATGGCTTCAATTAATAGCACGTGGGCAACAACTAAGTGAGAATTAAAACATATATTCAAGCTAAGGAGTGACAAATGGCATGATTTCGAAAAGTGAAAAGGAAATTGAGATATTAGGAAAGTTTGAGTAGACATTTTACATTGCAATAAATGAACAGGGAAAATCAATATTTGTTTGACGCTGGTAAATCAGAAAATTGTTTTGAAGGCACTAAAATTATAAACAAAAGGTATATAATAATAAGGACACCTTACTTAGTAATATTTTAATGCTTGAAAATCATTCGATACATGTTTTGAAGCATATCAGTCGTCGTTGGCAATTACTATACCAATTATAATTCCTTCAATAACTCTCATAAACTTTATATCTTAAATATTATCAACTACGAAGCAAAATTTTGGATGTCACGTATCTACCTCCGGTGAAATTAGGGTTATATTGAAAATTTCTGATATCACATATATTTGTCCATTAACCAATCCTATATTGAAAAGGGTTTCAAGGGCTAGTGCCGAACTTACAATCTAACCATGTTAGTAACAATTCTTTTAATATAACAATAACGAGACGATTCCTAGCTACATGAGGCATGCGCGACACCGTGCTTCCACTTACGGGAAATGGTTGTGCACAATTGTCGCACGGCCCGTGCACTTCCCATGCATTGCACATGTATAGCACTTATATGACCATACTCGGCATACCCATGATACATGGAAATTTCAGCAAGGCCAAGGAAAAGAGTGTGTAGCCGAAGTGCATAGTGAGGCCATGCTCAAATGGGCTAAATTTTAAGAATTCAATTAGGGAAGAGCCCAATTTGAATGAAATTCACAAAATCGCATAAATTTAAATTCAATATGAACATGAGGTTTCTAAGTAAAAATGTTCCTAATTTCTAAGTATAGGAGAACGCAGTAAAGATTGAGAATTCAATGTTAATATTTTTGTCCAATAGTTAAATTATGTCAATATCAACAAGTTTGATATCCAATTTTCTTGTAAAATTGGTGAGAAGTTTACAACCGAAACGCTTAGGCGTCAACAATGAAAATGCGTGGCCTGAGTCTTTTTAAGTTCTAGTCTCACTAATAATACCCATGGAGCTAAAATTCCCAATATTCCCACGAAAGGCAGGTAAAATCAAGATATCCGCATAACGCATGAGACGAGTAAAAAAAGTATATCATTCAATAAATTCACCAAAGTTATAAGATATTATTTTAATTTGAAAAATTTTAAAGAGTGCCCTTATTATATACTTGTGAAAACTAAGTATGTATGCCTAAAAGTAGAAATTGTTAGTTATATGCCCTAAAGCAATCATGTAATAGTTATATGTTAGGAATTTCGGTTGTATTGCCAAATTAATGGCAAAGACATATTCATTCATTTGTCCAATTATCTATATGAATGTTTCCATAGGATCAGTTGTGATTGGACTTATTCTTGAGACGTTAAGAATATGCATGTTGAGTTAACAGTTAGGCCGAATCTTTAAACCGTTCTCGGTCAATAGATCATTGAGTGTATATTAATGATCCTGGTGAGAGCGGTGTGCTCTTAACTTCACCATTAAGTATTGGATGCTTAAGCTAATGACGAGTCATGAGTCATTAGGTATTATTATGCTCGAGTTAGAACATATGTGCTTATAGCAGACAAGTTCACTGAACATGACACACATAGAACGATTGGCAACATGGAAGTTTTAAGCGGGGTCAATGACTAATCGTTCATACTCTAGTCTTGTGTAAAAAAATCCTTAGACTTGAGGCATAGTGTTAACTTGTGTGTTGGACGGCTATGGTTCACGGGTACGCATATTGATGGCTCATTGATCTGTCTCTATACTTGATGGTCATAACTAATTCACCTACGAAGTTATACGTGTGCGCAACATGGAATCTGTATCATTGTTACATGCAAGGTATATTAATGATGTCCTATATAATCTAATTGTGACACTGCATTGAAATCATTGGCCAGGGTTGTAACTGAGAATGAATTGTTTATGTCTCGTAAAGAATGCAAGTCAATTAGGTTTGTACATATGATCGAATTAGTGACTTGACAAATATTCCATGATCTTTGTTTGATCAGGATATAGTAAGACAGAGGGATTGAATTACACTGTAGCCAAAGCTGACGGGTTCATTATGTTCTTAAAACATTCACACTGTCTTGGTAGTCATGACATATTGCTAGATGTTAATCATGGCTTGTAGGACTTAGAGATTTATCGGGACAAACAATTCTCTTGGGAATATTAATGTGTTAGTGTTAGTCTTACTACCAGCTCAATGATGAACCTGGAGATGTTACACACCATAACCAATTTACTTAATCAAATACAGCCCACTCATGAGAGCTGTTCTCTTGCTCACCTAGTTTATGGAGAAAGTAGTCAATAACTTATTTGAGAAGTTAAAGATCGGCTTCTGGAAAGCGTCTAGAAAAAGTAGCCAAATTTTTTTTTGAAAGGTTAAAGACTAGCTTCTAAAAGAAGTTAAATGACTTCACATATATACACAGAGTAGAGAGATTGTCTCCACAAGATTGCTGGCACAATTATAGTGGCAATTACTTGTGAGTTCTTTTTCGTTCAAGATGCCTTAGTGATGTGTCTGGACTAGAGGTTCAACGTTTATGAGACTCGAGCTGAAGAACATCTGGATCAAGTCGTTTAAAGCGCGCTTCAAGAGGTAATTCGTATAACCCCCTTTGATATTCTAATTTTTTATTGTAACTGTCAAATCCCGAACCCCGAGACACGTGAACAACCCGCCATGGTCATGTAATTGCAACATTCCCAGGTAGTGTCGTCGACCCCAATTTTTAAATTATTATGCGCATGCGGAACGTGCTAAGAAACCCCTGACAAAAACATACGGGATAGGATAGCAGGAAAATCGATTCAAAATCAAACATACTTTCATACATCATCATCAATCCAGGGTTTACATACGCCAACAGGATCCAGAGACTATATGCACCAAAAATGGGTCAGAGTTTATGTGCATCAAAAATGGTCAGTCTACATCACATGGATCAGTCCGCCAAAAAGAGGAACAGTCCTAAGACTACTAGTCAGCCCCGTTCGACGATCCCACATCCTCAAGATCTGTCACCCAAGAGGCCGGGGGCGATGCGTTGATTACTCCACCATCGAGAAGATCCGCCACGCCTTTACCCAGAACGGCGTTCATCACAGCCAACGGAATGTCCATGCTATCCAATGGGCCAACCCTAACGCCATAAACTCCAAAACGAAACCAAGCCCTAACCTATAAGGTATTCTAGCATCCACGGACACTTCAACCCAGTCAGTGGACCTAACCAAGGACTTCCAGGGTCAGGAGCACTCTGCGTCGTCTGGAGAATCTCTGTTGGCATGCCACTCTTCTCCGAGGGTACCGCCATCTACGGTCCTGTAATATTTTCCCCAAACCGGGATGAGACTTTGTCTCAGCAAGTTCACCCCTCCTAAACCCCTATTAAAAAGTAAATACGTCCCAGAGTGACCTAGCCATAACATCAAGAAGACTAACCTCGCCTTAGCCTTCATCTACAGGTTCGCATAGTTTATATAATTCAACCACGTGCAGTTCTAATAACCCAACAACTAAGGCACAATCGCATTATCAGAACAACTCAATCATGTGGATCATCTCAGCGATCAATCGGCTCGACCGATTACATGTCATTCTAGCAAATCAATTACTACTTCCAATCACAACCCTATAAGAAGGTTTAATAACCAGTGGCAATCACGGCCCCACTCGCCACGACCTTTAATTAGGTGGTAGATCTCGGCCCGATGGGCACAACCTCTAATAGGTGGTAATTACGGCCCCACTGGGCGCGACCTTTATCATGTGGTAATTTACGGCCCCACTGGGCGCGACCTTTATCAGGTGGCAGTTCACGGCCTCACTGGGCGCGACCTTTATTAGGTGGCAGTTCACGTTCTCACTGGGCACAACCTCTAATATGTGGTTAATCACGGCCTCATTGGGCACGACCTCTAATAGTTGGTTAATCACGGCCAATCGCCCATCAATTTCCACACTTAGGATTTTATAAAAGTTCCCTATATATCGCAATCACACTCAATTCACCACAACCAATCATCAATTTCAAATTCTACATGCACAGCAGCGATCGGCACGAAATTATGAGCAACCGGGGTTAAAAATAATTTTTTTTTAATTTTTAATTTTTGGATTATAATATAATATTATATTTTCCAGAATTTTCAAAGCAATTAAATAATTCAAAACTAAAATCCTATTATGTCCCATCAAGGCTTAACATTCAACAACCTCTTTTAACCTTAATTAAACATACTTTAATATAAACCAACCTCTTAATCCACTTTATAATTAAATACACTAATCTATCCACCTAAGCTCACTTAATTTAAACTAAACACACTTAGGGCATCATTAACACTCTAATCAATGTTTAGTGAGGTAAACTCACTTGATTAACTCGCCGCTTGGACCAAAACGACGAGGGCGATGCCGGGATCAACTTTTCCAAAGGCGGGCCTAGCTTCGGGGGTTGGGAAGATTGCCAAAATGGGCCTCAACCAGGCTATGAGACCCACTTCTTCTTGCTGCACGACGAGGCCCGAGAGGAGGAAGAATAGCGACGGCTAGAGGCAGCAAGGGCGGAGGAGAGGCATGGCTGTCCAGGCGGTGGCTCACGACGATGGCTAGCGGCTTGGCTGACGAAGGGCGATGGCGGCAAGCTGTTGGGGACGGTCGAAGCTGCTGGCGCGACTACGGAGGGGCTGAGCGGAGGGAGAAGCGGTCGCGGGCTAGCAGGCGCGGGATGACGCGGCGGCAACGGCAGCCCGGCATGACGACGACGGACGGCGGGGAAGCGACGCATGGTTGTTGTTGACGGGCAAGCTCCTCCTTGCCGATTCTCTCTCTCTCCTCCTCTCTCTCTCCTCCAAGTTCAAATGAAGAAGATGATGTTGATGGGTGTGAGAGCAAATCTTGGCCCTCCACTTGTCAAGATCTCCTTCATTTTAGCTACCCACCATGACATCATCCCATAATGTCATCTTCCACTATCTCCTCTCCCACAACATCATTCAATGGGTGCAATATCATTTTCGCCGGGGTCCAAATCCTTGTACATCCAATTTCTTCAATTTTTCTTTCAATTCTCTTCTAATTGAATCCAATTAAAATCCATAAAAATTATCTCATGCTCCTAATAAGATGTGTGACATAACCGGGCTTCCAACTTCTAAATTCAATTCCACTTTTTACGGTTGAATTCAATCTGGTGCGATTTCAGCACGCCTAATCCACTTAGTAGTTTTTGGGGAAATTTTCTTGCATCCGACCCGAGGGTGATCAGTCCCCAAGTCTGATGCGGTAAAATTCCTTAATTACTCCACTCAATAGACTAGTTCCCTCGTGAGTGGCCAACTTTGAGAGACGAACTACATGCATAGATGAATTGCCCGACTCAATTGACTGAAAATAAAATTGGGGAAAATCGGGATGTCACGATAACGCACGAACATTGCCTTTGGAGATACATGTAAGTAGAATTATATATTTGCTTATGTTGCGTTTATGTTTATTTAGCTTCCGTAAAACCCAACACAAATTTCCTAGATGCAAGCACTCCTCGTGAAATATGTATATTTCTGATTTCGAAGTGATCCAAGAAGTATTCTTACTCTATTTATCGTATGAACTGGCGTTTGAAGGCCTTTTGTTTGACATGATTTGCTTAACTTTACAGAGTTCACCTTCAGATTAATGATCCTTAATCATACTTCCCTATATATACAATACACTTTAATCATCCTTGAAATCATACGATGCTGTCGGTTAATTAAGATGCATTAAACATAGTGAAATCAATTTAACTTCAAAGTGTACAACTAGCCCATAGGGTGAAAGGGGCTGCTTGTGTTTTCAATATTTCAATGACAATTATTGTGTGTAGTTAAAGCTAATGGCTTCGCAATTGATGTAGCTATTAATTAGGTACGGTTGTGATGCAGAGGAAGTTATGCTTGGAAATGATTCCAAAAGATAGTGTTTATTTTGAATAATGAAGTGCATATTATAATATCTTAGGTGTCTATTTATAGGGAGGTTGACATCTAGAAATAACAAAATAACTGAAATCGAATAACAAAATTAAGGAAAAAATATTTTTTTTTTGGTAAAAGAAAATTAAGGAAAATATATTGATAAAAGAGAAAGTTATCAAAACACATTTAGAAAATCTGCAAAACGCATATGAAATCTGTAACATCTCGGAAATGAAGGAAAACACATAAATCATATATTGTAACCCATTTGTAATATTAAAGATTACACAATCCTCTTTGATTTGTAAGATGACTTGCTCTTATGATGCTCCAGTGTTTCCATAAAGGCATTGCATGTTGTTCTACATCAAGTTGTCTGCTGACGAAATTGCAATTAAGAAACAAAGAGCATTCACTAAAGGGCATTGACCAATTGAAAAAGGCATAAAATCACTCAACCAGTCTTCAATCTTCAGAGTAAAATCACACAATGTGCACCAGAGTTTGAAAATTTCAAAATATTTAAAATATAAATATTTTATTAAACTACTCAAAATCATGGTCTTTATACGCACTGCAATATATTCTTTTTCTATTGAAACAGAAGCCACAATTTCTGTACAAAATATTTGAGTTTGGTTTGAGGGTCACAAGTTTCATTCTTGCAAGTTACTTATTAGGAAATGCTAATAGTATGATTTTGATTGGGCGCATCCCCGTTCAGACTTCCGGCGTGGATGTGATTTGTTTAGATTAAGATAGAACTAAGATCACCCATCCTAATATATCTAACATTTATTTCCTAGCATTGCACTGTTGTGGGGCTGCAACAACGAGCTCATAATTCTGGGAAATATTTATCCCTCAAATGGAACATCATGTCACCAACACAGGGCTCTTGTATCTTAAATTGCCAATATTTGTCCTTCATTCGCCCACTCCTGACTTACAAAAAGAAGAAAGAAAGATTCTATCAACGACTATCATAGTGACATTTTGTAGTTTTCTATGCACCAATTTTGTTCTTGTTATGCACAATCAATGCTTTAAAAATTAGGTTAATCTAAATAACATACATAATAAGTGATTTGAAGGCCCTCATTAACGAGACTCGGAAAAAAAGACATTTGATATTCTAAACCAAAAATGTGCAAATTTGGAAGTAAACAGCTAACCAAACCATCCATCAAACTCCATCCCACCGACCAAAAAAAAAACAAAAAAACAAAAAAAACTCTATCCCACCCTATGATTTCTCTCCTTCAAACACATTTCAAAGTTTTCCTAACTTCCTTTCCTCCATGTTTGATAGCTGTTACTCGTTAGTGTCCCAAATTTATAGAGCATCCCCTTTCAAGATATAGAACGACACGAGCCTTTTTTTTTCTTGCGAGTCATTCGTCCAAGGGAACGAATGACCCGCAAGAATTTGTCGATATTTCCGATTCCATTTTCTTGTTACTAGGATATTGAAGAGGAATAAATTTGTATTCGGTTCCTTCACAGAGAAAGGTTTATTCAAAGTCACAACACGAGCCTTTTTTTTTTTCAATATCTTTCTTTAATCCCAGAACACAATCCATTTCTATAGATAAGATAGATCTATCAGATCATATCTTCATGTACCAAATCCAAATATCCTCTATATAAGCACACCTTACCATTCAATTGACTCCATTCACATTATACACACTCACTTTCTTTTTCCTTGCAAGGAAGGTTAAAAAAAAGCAAAGACCCATCATGGGAACGCTTCCGAAGTTGCATTTCCTTCTCCTAATTTCGACAGTGCTCTTCTTTTCCATGGCCCAACTCAAGCCTGTGGTCGCTCAGCAACTTAATGCCGATTCCCGGTGGATTGTTGACGGTGATGGGAAACGGGTAAAGCTCGCTTGCGTGAACTGGCCGGCGCACCTCCAGCCGCTGCTGGCTGAGGGGCTGAGCAAGCTACCGGCCGACACGATTGCCAGGAAGATTAGAGAAATGGGGTTCAATTGCGTGAGGCTCACATGGGCACTCGAGTTGCCTATAAATGAGACACTCGCTTCTCTTACAGTGACCCAATCGTTCCAAAACCTCGGATTGTTGGAATCTCTAGACGGCATTAAGTCCAACAACCCATCCCTTATTAATCTTCCTGTAATGGAAGCCTACAAGGTAACATTAGTTTTTGTCTCCTCTAATAATAAGGACAAACGCATTGCCTGATTTGCGTCCTATGGATATGAAATTTTTAATACGATGCGAGACGAATAATAGTTGCTAGAGCTTGTGAAGTCATATCATAAGTAATATAATAGTTCTAGGATTCAAGGGAGGGAATGTCGAATTTTTATCATGGTACTAGTAACTAAATTCAATACTATCAAGACCATTATGTATTAATGTATGTCCTTTCCGGAAATCTCTTGTTTCAGTCCGTGATGACAAGCCTTAGAAACAACCAAGTGATGGTGATACTCGACAATCACATAACCACGCCAGGTTGGTGCTGCAGTGGAGAGGACGGCAACGGCTTTTTCGGTGATACGTACTTCGACCCACAAGTTTGATGCAAGGTTTGCAAAAGATGGCGACCATGGCCACCGGCTTTAGCAATGTGATTGGCATGAGCTTGAGGAACGAGCTTCGCGGTCCCAGACAAAATGTCGATGATTGGTACAAGTAGGTCCCATCGCTCTTTATTATATATGTTCGAGTTGGAAGTGATTTTCTCAGAAACCTATTTGATTGGCATTGGTTGGTAATAAGTCAATGTGCTCATACATCTCAAGACGTACGATAACAACCGCCAATACTGCACCGGTTTTGATTCGATGGGGGTGCTGTGTATAGGTATATGCAACAAGGTGCGGAAACCGTGCACGCGGCAAACCCTGATGTCCTCGTCATCCTTTCCGGCTTCGATTACGACACAGTCCTTTCGTTTCTCCAGAACAGACCGGTCAACCTCTCTTTCACGAAGAAACTGGTGTTCGAGATGCACTGGTACGGGTTCACCGACGGGGAGGCGTGGCAAACCGGAAACCCGAACGATATGTGCAAAGCAGTGTCGAACAAGGTCATGAGCCAGTCCGTATTCCTGCTGGGACAAGGGTATCCTCTGTTCGTGAGCGAGTTCGGTGCCGATGAACGAGGAACCAATGTGAACGATAATAGGTACATGAATTGCTTCGTGGCCATGGCCGCTGAATTTGACTGGGACTTTGCATTGTGGACCCTTCAAGGGAGTTACTACTTGAGGGAAGGAGTGGTAGGGGTGGAGGAGTTCTACGGATTGTTCAACAACGATTGGTCGGGCATTCGAAACTCGAGCTACTTACGTAGGTTATCGGTCCTTGAATTACCTTTCCAAGGTATGAGATATTTCAACTAGAACTGATTACATATTTCAGCTACCTCAGGGAATAAAATCTTTACGATCGTTCTACTTTCTGAAAATCTTCTTCTGTTTTAGGGCCAGGAGGGCGACAAACAGTCGCTCACAAGGTCATATTCCACCCCTTGACTGGCCTCTGCATATTGAGGAGAACACGACCGACGCGGCTCGTTTTGGGTCCGTGCATATACTCGGAGCCGTGGAGTCACACGCCACAGAACGCGCTGTGGGTCATGGGGTTGCCTCTGTACTTGCGAGCTGTCGGGCTAGGGAGGCCAGCGAGGCTGGGCACGAGCCCAACAGAACCTGGCACGAAGTGGGAGATGATATCGGCCTCCGAGATGCACCTGTCGTCCAAGGCCGAAGATGGGAGAACCGTTTGCTTGGACGTGAACGCTCACAACACCGTGATGGTCGAGGCCTGCAAGTGCTTGAGCAGTGAAAGCTCTTGCGATCCGGCGAGCCAGTGGTTCAGGCTGGTCGGCAGAACCCGGCTCTGAAAATAACAATTTCCAAATTTGGTTAATTTTACTGTGCAAGAGGAATAAAATGTTGTTTGGTATTCTTTTCTGACAGAAAAGGAGGAGGAAGGAGGAGGAAAGAGAACTTTGAAGAATTCCTTTGTCTTCACCGTATATCGTTATTTGTTCTTTACGTATATTTATATTACAAGATGTAAACAATAAAAGGAAAAAATACGAAAATATGAAATCATTATGAATCATCAATTGATATCAATCTGAGCCTTGGATTGATTTAAGAATGTTCCATCAAATCAATTTCCGCAAAACATATCTCCATCATTTTCTTCTTGTTCTATTGTGTAATCTATTTGGTGGTTCCTGCTTTATGTGGACCTTGAACATCTTTAAAAGGATGCGCTAGTTGGTGGGAGTTAGCGAATTGAGGTTGTCCCATTCTGAATTAGACATATAGCTTGTCCTCTTTATCATTGATCTTCTTCTTTTTGACTCGATACAAAAGGAGATTCCTAGCTTAGACCAGTATTTACACTCAGACCATGTTGACACTCCCTCTAGTATGAATACAAGGAGTTCCCAGAGTGGCAAGACAACGATAAGGGTTTTACACACCCAAGTTCGGAAAGCACAGCAAGAGTATCATACCTTTATTGCTAAGAGGAAGCCTAATAAGTTAAAAAACATTATCAAGGAAATCTTTAAATTTATTGTACTTTTACCAATTGAATCTTAAACATTATAATTATACTAGTGGAGTCATAAACTCTTTCATGTTTTGCCAATTGAATCCATTTGGCTAAGCGTGACCGGTGACATGGACATTGGCTATCCTATGTGGCATGACTGACGTTAGCATAGACATTTTTTAATAACTTGAATCTTTTATGATTTTTTTTCCTTTTCTTTACTTTATTTTTGGAGTGAGGGCTGGCAACTAGCATCGATATTGGGCAAGGGCATTCCAGTCCTCTAGCTAGGGCTACGAATGTGACATCCCGATTTTCCAATCCTATTTTCAATAAATTGAGACGGGCATTTCGTTGGCACGCATATAGTTATTTTCCTTGAGTCGGCCACTCGTATGAAAACTAATCTATCGGGTGAAGCTGTTAAGAGTTTCTAATGCATCGGACTCGAGAATTTGACCAGGAAGCGACCTTTCAACCGAGCTAATCTGCGAGGGTCATTACGGCACGATTAAAATCGATTAGAGATCGGAGATAGGTCGACTCGACAGAGGCATGTGATCAGGTGTGGGTGATTCCACCAGATCGCACAATTCTTGTCGATCGGCATTGGACCGACTTTTCTATCGACTGGGTACTCTGTGTTCGTATTTGAAACCTTAAGATTACCCCGACAACCGAAAGTCGCCAATGTTTCAAAGATGTACATTGTGGCTTGAGATGATCAACCACAGGTCAAATGCGTGAAAATTTCTAAAGGTTACCCGGTAGGTTGGGCCGCGCTAATATCGTGCCAAAGTGAAATTAACCGTGGAATTGAGATCGAATTTAGAAAATTAGAAGTCTGGGTGTGTCACAAATCATTTTGGGATCATTGACTTATCTTTGGAAGATTTTTCTTGCAATCGAGTTTTTTCGGCAATTAAATCGAAAATGGCTAATTTGGCTCGAGAAATTAGTAAGCCGCTTTTGGTCGTATTTTTGGGACTTAAGTTGGTTCTATGGATAAGTGAATATGTGAATTGAAGTGTGGTGATATTGGATTAATTTTATGGACTTCAATTTAATTCAATTGGAAGAGAATTGATGGGAATTGAATAAATTGGCCGTACAAGAATTGGACCCGGCGGAAAAACAAGATGGACCCATTGGAAGAGTTGTGGGGGATTGGGTGAGTGGAGTGTGATGTCACCCATGATGTCATGGTGGTGGGCCATTTTTGTGGGTTAAAGAAAAAGGAAAAGAAAAGAAAAAAATGGTCCCATCTCTCTCTCTCTCCTCCTTCTCTCTCCTCCCTCTCTTCTTCCTCTCTTCCGTTGGTTTTCCTCCATCTTCTTTGTGCGAAAGACCAAAAAAAATTTCAGAGAAGGAGCTGCAGCCATGGTCGTCCGCTCTTGCTCGCACGTCGCCGCCGCCCCCTCGTTCCGCCCCGCGCCGCCCGCGCGCCGCTCCGCCGGTCAGCTCGCCGGCTTGCCGCTCCGCCTGCCCTGTCCGCGTGTTCCAGGAGCTGCCGGAGCTCCCTCCGCCGCCGTACACCCCCGCCTCAACCCGCCGGAGCCCGCACGAGCTGCCGCCGGTCCTCCTCCGCCCTTTCCGACGCGAACCGGCGCCGGATCCGCCCATCTCGGCCCCAAAGCAGTGGCTGGAAAAATGGGTATGGCAGCACCTATTTGGCCCGTTTTGGCCGACTTCCCGAGCTCGGATGCTCGGCCCGCTTTGAGGAAAGTCGATCCCCGCGTCGTCCCCGTCGTTTTGGTCCGCTCGGTTCGCTAATCCGGTGAGTTTAACTCACTAAATCTTGATTAGAGGGTTAATGATGCCCTAAGTGTGCTTAGTCTAAGTTGAGTATGTTTAGGTGGTTAGATTAGTTTATTTAATTGTGAATTAGATTAAGGTGCTTGTTTAATTTAAAGTATGTTTAATTAAAGGTTAAGAGAGTTTATTTATTATAAAGCCTTGATGTGACATAATGGGGTTTTATTTTTGAATTATTTAAATGATTTCGAATTCTGAAATTTATGGTATTAAATTATAATCCGAAATTATAAATAAAAAAAAAAAAAACAGAAAAATTATTTTTACCCCGATTACTCAGAATTTTCGTGCCGGTCGCAGCTGCGTAGTTAGATTTTGAAATTGACGATTGAATATTATAAATTGAGTGTGAATTGTGAAAAATATGGATATTATTATTTAATTGATTTTCGGAATAAATTTAATTATTTAATAAATTCCGAAAAATCATTTTGGGATCTTAAACTCTCTCGAATTTCGTGCTGATCGCTCTTTGGGTATTTAGAATTTGAATTTGATGATTGATTGTGGCAAATTGGATGTTGATTGTGATAAATATGGATTTTATTCATAAAAACCCAAGTGTTGGGTTTTGATGCGAAAATTGGATTTTAATGATTATATTAAATAGTAGGATTTGAAAAAGTGAAATATTGACTTTCTGATTCGAAATTAGCGTGCCCCCACACACGTGAGTAATTTCTGGAATATTTTTAATGTGAAGAAAAATGGCCGGAATCACTATTTTAAGTGGAAGCATTGATTGAAATATAAAGTGTCCTGGGGCCGATTATGCTTTGGCTGTGTGATAACTAAGAGGAATCGTCCTGGGCTGTTGAGCCGGACTTGCCCCTATATGGGATGCCCACGTGGTGGATGCGGGTCGTGATCGATTCCGGGGCCCATGCTCCTTCGGGAACGCCGTCGATGTACCGACGAAGCCGCGCTCCAAGGTGGGGAGGCGATGCACGGCTATGTGCCGTAGATAGCCGAACTGCGAGTAGGCTATGCCCTTGTGTGGCGATGAATAATAATTGGAACGCATGTTGGATATTGTTGATGGGCCGGATTATGGATTGAATTGTGTGGCATGGAATGGGACGTGTCATAACGATTTAGTCATATAATCAGGACCCCGCGGATGTTGGTTATATGAAAGTGAATGCGTTCCGCTTGTTTAAGTTCCTATTATTATCTGTGATTGAGTGATTTGATCTGTGCTAACTGCGTAGGAAGGAATTGAGGCGAGGTAAGTTCTCGTGTGATGTGGCTAGGCCACCCGGGGCGTATTTTCTTTCTAATAGGGGTTTAGGGGGTTGAACTTGCTGAAACATTGTCTCATCCCGGTTTGGGGAATAAAATTTCAGGTGCCCAGTGGTCGAAGTGGCTAGATAGCTTTGGTTGGCCTTGAGGAGTTGCAGAGGTGAAGTCATGAGGATTGGAGAACGTGTCCGACGTGTAGGTCGTAGGACGTTACTTTTTAAGAGCCGGTCTTTTGTAGACTTTTGGCTGTAGGCTTCGTTTGTAATTTTGCTGAATTATGAAAGTGTTATGTTGTGGTTTTGCTTCTGCTTTTCTATCCTAAGATAAATTTTGTCGGGGATTTGTCTTCGCTTCCACATGCGTAAGAAAATTGAATGGGTCGGCGACACTACCTGGGAATGTCGCATTGTATCGACCAGAGTGGGATGTTTGCGTGCTCGGAGGATCGGGGCGTGACATCCCCGTTTAAGTGGTATCAGAGCATGGTCTGTATATGGAGTGATAAGGTGCGATGAGTCATGGGATAGTTAGTAGGAAAGGCTTTTAATATGCAGATGCATGTGGGTGATAGCTGATTGGTAGCTTGTTGTTGGGTCACTCAAATTCTAACCTGATGTTGGAATTGGAAAACAGGTGTCTATAAAGAGCCTGTAGGATGAGTGACTAGGAGTGGAGAACTCCTTGGGAGAGGTCGATAGGATTTGTACCTCGGGGTAGGAAGCTGACGAGAGTTGGTACCCGAGGTAGAGCGTAGGCTCAGTCCAGCGTGAGTGTGAGAGTACCGCTGCAAGTCGGTACTTAGAGTGTAGTAGCATCGAGCGATCCTAGCTTTGATGGGATCGTTCAGGCGCTAGTGTTCCTTGGAAGCTTGTTGAGTCAGTGAGTTCAGGACCGAGTTGTTGCTGTTGCCATTGTTTCTACCGCTGCCAGTGTAGTGACCGTTGCTGTTGCCACGCCTGTTGAGGCCTAATCTGGAGTTGTGATCAGGGATCAAGCCGCTGTTTCCGAGTCAAGGTTCAGTTTAGACAGAGATGGAAATCAATTGGGGAGAAATGCCGATGCTAGAAAAAAGGTGCCCTGTTTCACCCAACTGGAAGAGTAGAGTTGAAAAGTCAGTACTCATCTCGATCGATGGGTGTCGTGTTTGTAAGAAAGGACATGGACCTGTCTTGTGCTGTAAAAGGGAAAGGACTTGTTACAGGTGTCGTCAATAAGGCCATTTGGTCAAAGATTGCTTGTATAGACAGATGGAACCACAACTGTTTCTGTCACCGCCGTTGATAAGACAAAACAGAGGAAGCGTGCTTCAAGATGTTCAGTGGGGTACTTGGAATGGACCCCAGTGCAAGGAAGGGTGCTGGATATTCCTTAATAGGAAGTAGAAGACTCACTAATTGTGTGCCGAGTCTGTGGAAAGGAGACATGAGTCAGCCCAGTGTCAGAGTAAAAAGGGAGCATGATTTGAATGTGGCCATCACGGCCGTCAGGTTAGGATCTATCCGTGTAAGTTCAGGAGAGCGCGAGTACTGTTACTGCAGATAGGACGCCACTAGGATGGCGAAAGGAATATGAATGAATTGACTATGCATCGACCAAGGGAAGAATGTTTTTGAGATGTTTCTATCAGAGTAATGCAGCAGAATTTCCAGTGAAGGTCGTAGGGTTTTTGTTGCGGTAATAAGGTAATAAAAATGTGAATCTCTGACTATAGTTGTACCTGATGGGTTTGCTTATGTATGACTTGGAAGTCATTTATGAAGAAGCTTGGCTCCAGGAGCTTTCTGTTGTTTTGAATCGCGGTAGTGATATAATTCAGTTTGTTCAGCTAGCGTGTGGAAGTTGCGAATCACTGAAAGTCAGAAAGGACCTTTGATCCCTGTTATTCGTCACTGAAGATGACCTGGTTCTGGTTGTTGGTTACCGAATCTGCATGGTGACTGTATTAGATGCGTCAGTTGAGAAGCCAGATATGAGAAACTTAGCTATGGTACAGAAGTTTTCTAAGGTATTTTCTGAAGAATTACCAGGTTTGTTGTCAAGAAAAGAAATAGAGTTCGTGATGAAAATTAGCACCCGGAATAGAGCCAGTCCCTAAGGCTCCTTACCGGATGGTGTTACCCGAGTTAAAAGAATTGAAGGTGTAGATGCAGGAAGTGTTGGTAGGAGATTCATGCGTTCCAGTGTATCATCTTAGGGAGCACCTGTTCTGTTTGTGAAGAAGAAAGTTGGTTCGTTGTGTTGTGCATTGATGTTCCTCAAAGTCGACTTGAGGTTAGGGTATCATCAATTGAGGATCAGGAAGAAAGACACACCGAAGTTAGCATCTCGCACTTGATATGGCAGTTATGAGTTCATCGTAATACCGTGTGGTTTGATGGGCACCTTAGCTGTTTGTTTGGGTCTAATGAGCAGAATGTGTAAGAGTACTTGAATCAGTTGTGATCGTGCTTAGTGAAGTTATCCTGGGGTGTTCAAGGAGTGTTGAGGAGCACGAGAGACATTGGGGATGGTACTTCAGACCTTGAGTGCTTTTGGATTTTACGATAAGCTTAGCAGATGCGAGTTTTGGATGACTCGTGTTGCGTTCCTAGGTCATGTGATTTCAAGAGAAGGAATCTCCGTAGACCCTGTCCGAGATTAAAGCAGTGATCAGTTGACTGAGATTGACTATAGTGGCAGAGATCAGAAGTTATGGGTTTAGCAGGATTTTACAGACAGTTCATAAAAGGGTTTTCAATGTTAGCGTTGCAGTTGATTCGACTACTGAGAAAGGGAGAGAAGTTCGTATGGACAGGTAAGTGCGAGTGTAGTTTTCAAGAGCTTAAGCAAGAGCTGACTACCGCACCTGTGCTGACTATTCCATCCGGTCTTGAAAAGTTATGAGATTTGCAGTGATGCGTCGTTTAAAAGATTTGGTTACTTGTTGATGCAGCAAGATAGGATTGTTGCATATGCGTCCCGTCAGTTGAGACCTCGGGAGTTGAATATGAGACAGCGTCGCTGGATGGAACTCCTTAAGGATTATGACTATGATATTTTGTATCACTCTGAAAAGGTGAGCAAAGTTACAGATGCACTGAGTCGAGAGTCATCAGTTCCACAGTTGGTACTCAAGAATTGGATCTTATTTGTGAAAGTTCGAAATTTGGTTTTCAGATCTAAGGTAAGCCACCTTTGAATCTCATGACTACCCTCAGAATTGAGCCGAGAGTACATATTAGAATCAAATCGCTTCAGTGGACAGATTCAGAAATTCAGAAAACTCTATAAGAGAATGCAGATGAGAGAGATGTTGAATTTCAGATTTCTGAAAACAGAACGCTAAGGTTTTGAGGATGATTGTGTGTAATTGACGATACAAAGATTAAAGAAGAGATCTTATGGGAAACTCATTATAGTAATTTCAACGTTGTCCAGACAGTACGAATAGATCTTGTTTTGAGTGTGTGACATCATTATTTTCAAACTTTGATTTCGATTGGTTAAATTGGGCATTTCATCGACGCGATTACAGTGTTTTTCTCTGAGTTGGCCACTTACGAGATAACTAGACTAGTTGAGTGAGTTATTAAGGACTTTAAGGCAAATAGACTTGAGAATTCGACCAGGAATCAACTTCTCGACCGTGCTCATCTTTAGAGATCATTACGGCACAGTTAAAAATCGAATTAAGATCAGAGATAGGTCGGTTTGACTGAGATGAATGACCGATTGTGGGTGACTCCATTAAATTGGAAAACTCTCATCGACTGACACTAATTTGATTTTATTGTCGTTTTGATACCATGTGTCCGTATTTGAATAATTGAGATTTTCACGACCCTCGAGAGTCGCCAATGTGTCAAGAGAGTTCATCGTGGCTCGAAGAAAATCGACCACGGGTCATTTGTCCTAAAAAGCTCCGAAAACTACCTAGTAGTCTAGGTCACACTAAAAGCGTGTCGGAGTGAAATTAACCGTCAATCTAAGTTCGATTTCAGAAATTGGAGATTCTTTCTTGTCACAAAGTGGGTACACCAAAGTGTGTGTATATCATATAAATCATTTGCATGGAGTGCCGATGATGAATTGTATTTCAAATCTAAATCAGATGTTCCAAGCGGCGAGCTTTCATATGGTTCTTTCTTAAGCAAAGTGCATAGTATAGAGTGCAGAATTTCAATTCTTTGAGATGAAGTCGGGAAATAAAGATCACAGGCCGAGTCCGTACAAAGTGGTCGATGATTGCGTTGCCAAGATTAGTGTCGAGTTATATCGATCTTGACCGAGATTCCCGGTTTCAGCGGATCAGTCGAGATAGTTTCTTTTTAGTCAAGTGTAGAGCAGAGTGTCAGAACTTCAGTTGTTGAGATGAGATCAGAGATCAGAAAACCGCAAGTCTAGAGTTGGTTCAGAAATCAGTGATTCGGTTGCAATGATCAGAGACAGTTTAGAGATTGCTCAGAATCGCCAGTTTAGCCTTGCAGATTTTGTGTTGAAGACCTTTGGAATTTTAAGTGGGCAAGTGTTTAGTAATTTGTATCCGAAGTGGTTTGGGCAAGATAGCAGTGATCTTGCAGTATTGGTTCAGAAGGAGCAACCTGAGAAAGAGAAGATGATATAAGACGACTATACCCCCACCTTTTTGGTTTAAGAATTGGTAAAGGTTTAAATTTCGAGGACAAAATTTTTATAAGAAGGGAAGAGTTGTGACATCCCGATTTTCCAATCCTATTTTCAATAAATTGAGACGGGCATTTCGTTGGCACGCATATAGTTATTTTCCTTGAGTCGGCCACTCGTATGAAAACTAATCTATCGAGTGAAGCTGTTAAGAGTTTCTAATGCATCGGACTCGAGAATTTGACCAGGAAGCGACCTTTCGACCGAGCTAATCTGCGAGGGTCATAACGGCACGATTAAAATCGATTAGAGATCGGAGATAGGTCGACTCGATAGAGGCATGTGATCAGGTGTGGGTGATTCCACCAGATCGCACAATTCTTGTCGATCGGCATTGGACCGACTTTTCTATCGATTGGGTACCCTGTGTTCGTATTTGAAACCTTGAGATTACCCCGACAACCGAAAGTCGCCAATGTTTCAAAGATGTACATTGTGGCTTGAGATGATCAACCACAGGTCAAATGCGTGAAAATTTCTAAAGGTTACCCGGTAGGTTGGGCCGCGCTAATATCGTGCCAAAGTGAAATTAACCGTGGAATTGAGATCGAATTCAGAAATTAGAAGTCTGGGTGTGTCACAAATCATTTTGGGATCATTGACTTATCTTTGGAAGATTTTTCTTGCAATCAGAGTTTTTTCGGCAATTAAATCAGAAAATGGCTAATTTGGCTCGAGAAATTAGTAAGCGCTTTTGGTCGTATTTTTGGGACTTAAGTTGGTTCTATGGATAAGTGAATATGTGAATTGAAGTGTGGTGACATTGGATTAATTTTATGGACTTCAATTTAATTCAATTGGAAGAGAATTGATGGGAATTGAATAAATTGGCCGTACAAGAATTGGACCCCGGCGGAAAAACAAGATGGACCCATTGGAAGAGTTGTGGGGGATTGGGTGAGTGGAGTGTGATGTCACCCATGATGTCATGGTGGTGGGCCATTTTTGTGGGTTAAAGAAAAAGGAAAAGAAAAGAAAAAAATGGTCCCATCTCTCTCTCTCTCCTCCTTCTCTCTCCTCCCTCTCTTCTTCCTCTCTTCCGTTGGTTTTCCTCCATCTTCTTTGTGCGAAAGACCAAAAAAATTTCAGAGAAGGAGCTGCAGCCATGGTCGTCCGCTCTTGCTCGCACGTCGCCGCCGCCCCTCGTTCCGCCCGCGCGCCGCCGCGCGCGCCGCTCCGCCGGTCAGCTCGCCGGCTTGCCGCTCCGCTGCCTGTCCGCGTGTTCCGGGAGCGCTGCCGGAGCTCCCTCCCCCGCCGTACACCCTGCCTCAGCCCGCCGGAGCTCGCACGAGCTGCCGCCGGTCCTCCTCCGCCCTTTCCGACCCGAACCGGCGCCGGATCCGCCCATCTCGGCCCCAAAGCAGTGGCTGGAAAAATGGGTATGGCAGCACCTATTTGGCCTATTTTGGCCGACTTCCCGAGCTCGGATGCTCAGCCCGCTTTGAGGAAAGTCGATCCCCGCGTCGTCCCCGTCGTTTTGGTCCGCTCGGTTCGCTAATCCGGTGAGTTTAACTCACTAAATCTTGATTAGAGGGTTAATGATGCCCTAAGTGTGCTTAGTCTAAGTTGAGTATGTTTAGGTGGTTAGATTAGTTTATTTAATTGTGAATTAGATTAAGGTGCTTGTTTAATTTAAAGTATGTTTAATTAAAGGTTAAAAGAGTTTATTTATTATAAAGCCTTGATGTGACATAATGGGGTTTTATTTTTGAATTATTTAAATGATTTCGAATTCTGAAATTTATGGTATTAAATTATAATCCGAAATTATAAATAAATAAATAAATAACAGAAAAATTATTTTTTACCCCGATTACTCAGAATTTTCTGCCGGTCGTAGCTGTGTAGTTAGATTTTGAAATTGACGATTGAATATTATAAATTGAGTGTGAATTGTGAAAAATATGGATATTATTATTTAATTGATTTTCGGAATAAATTTAATTATTTAATAAATTCTAAAAAATCATTTTGGGATCTTAAACTCTCTGAATTTCGTGCTGATCGCTGCTGGGTATTTAGAATTTGAATTTGATGATTGATTGTGGCAAATTGGATGTTGATTGTGATAAATATGGATTTTATTCATAAAAACCCAAGTGTTGGGTTTTGATGCGAAAATTTAATTTTAATGATTATATTAAATAGTAGGATTTGAAAAAGTGAAATATTGACTTTCTGATTCGAAATTAGCGTGCCCCCACACACGTGAGTAATTTCTGGAATATTTTTAATGTGAAGAAAAATGGCCGGAATCACTATTTTAAGTGGAAGCATTGATTGAAATATAAAGTTTCCTTGGGCCGATTATGCTTTGGCTGTGTGATAACTAAGAGGAATCGTCCGGGCTGTTGAGCCGGACTTGCCCCTATATGGGATGCCCACGTGGTGGATGCGGGTCGCGATCGATTCGGGGCCCATGCTCCTTCGGGAACGCCGTCGATGTGCGACGAAGCCGCGCTCCAAGGTGGGGAGGCGATGCTCGGCTATGTGCCGTAGATAGCCGAACTGCGAGTAGGCTATGCCCTTGTGTGGCGAGTGAAGAATAATTGGAACGCATGTTGGATATTGTTGATGGGCCGGATTATGGGATTGAATTGTGTGGCATGGAATGGGACGTGTCATAACGATTTAGTCTTATAATCAGGACCCCGCGGTTGTTGGTTATATGAAAGTGAATGCGTTCCGCTTGTTTAAGTTCCTATTATTATCTGTGATTGAGTGATTTGATCTGTGCTAACCTGCAGGAAGGAATTGAGGCGAGGTAAGTTTTCTGTGTGATGTGGCTAGGCCACCCGGGGCGTATTTTCTTTCTAATAGGGGTTTAGGGGGTTGAACTTGCTGAGACATTGTCTCATCCCGGTTTGGGAATAAAATTTCAGGTGCCCAGTGGTCGAAGTGGCTAGATAGCTTTGGTTGGCCTTGAGGAGTTGCAGAGGTGAAGTCATGAGGATTGGAGAACGTGTCCGACGTGTAGGTCGTAGGACAGTTACTTTTTAAGAGCCGGTCTTTTGTAGACTTTTGGCTGTAGGCTTCTGTTTGTAATTTTGCTGAATTATGAAAGTGTTATGTTGTGGTTTTGCTTCCTGCTTTTCTATCCTAAGATAAATTTTGTCAGGGGATTTGTCTTCGCTTCCGCATGCGTAAGAAAATTGAATGGGTCGGCGACACTACCTGGGAATGTCGCATTGTATCGACCAGAGTGGGATGTTCGCGTGCTCGGAGGATCGGGGCGTGACAACGAAGCCTTCACCTAGCCAGCCCTTGTAGTGGCCAGGTGAGGGCTTGGTAGCCCTTGCCAACCAAAGTGAGGGCGTGCAAGCCCTCGCTCGAAGTCAACGAGGACCGCCAATCCTTTGCCTAGCCCAAATCTAGCAAGGGCGTTACGGCTCTTGCGAGGCCCTCAATAGCTACGATGAGAGCTTTGCAGTTCTCGTTAGATTTGGGGTGAGGGTTGCGACACCCTAACCAGCCCTTACTCAAAAAGACAATAAAAAGTATAGAAAATGAGAGAAAAAATTCTTTTAAAAAGTGCACATTAGTAACAGCCATGCCAAGTAAAATTGACAGTATCCATATCAACAATTTATGCTAAAATTGATCGGATGGGCTTTTAATTAGCAAAATGTGAAAAAGTTTCTGACTTAATTGGCACAATTAAAATTTTCAGGGCTGAATTGATAAAAGTACAATAAATTTAAGGCTTTTTTGGTGATTTAACCCAATGGATGCGCTTAGATGAAATTTTACTAAACTTGGCACTATATCAATCAAGTCCTTGAAGAATTAATTTACTTAAGCAAATCCTTGAACTTAAGTAAATTTTCTAATCATTTTTTTCCGGCACCAATTAATCCAATTTATCATAACTGGTGTGGCCGTTGGACAATGTTAGTGGATTACATAGGGAGGAAAAAAAACATTCCGCAGTGGCTTGTCGATGCAAGGAGGCAAAGCTTTTCATGATCGCTTGCCCACGGAGGGAAGTATCGGATTACCGGTCGTTTTCCGTGGTGGCTTGTCATGAAGGCAAAAGTTTTCCCCACGTCGTACTTCGGCATGATTCAACAGCCATGTCAACTTGAACCGGTAGGAATTGGCACCGGAGGGATTTGATTTAGAAAATTTACGCGATTCGGGTTTTGTTTTTCTATTTTGGCTTTTCTCTTATGTGTGCCACGCCAACACCACGTCAACACTGCATAAGCTAACAACCATTAAAAAAAAAAAAAAAACCATGTTGGATCTCCAGTGTGGCATGTTAGCAAATATGGCCAATAACTTGTGACAATAATCAGATTGCAACCAATAAAAATGTTTAAGACTCGATTACAATGTTTTAAACATTTAGGTTACCTTTAACCATCCATATTTTTTATTAGGATATGACTAAATAAGATGTGATATGAAATCGAGTCTTAAACATTTTTATTGTAACCACTATCTCGGATCCGTCCCTCTTCATTTACAGTCATGGCTCTACTATTATCTATCTCTTATCTTATGTTGATGACATTATTCTAACAGGAAATGATTCCAAGGCTATTTATGCTATCGTTGAGGAACTTCGTCACTCATTCAAGATGAAGGACTTAGGCCCCTTGACTTATTTCTTGGGCATTCAGCTTGTTTGACGAAACCCCCATCATATCTTCCTTCATCAGGCAAAGTATATTCATGACCTCTTATCTCACACCAATATGCTGGACTGCAAGCCTGTTTCCAGCCCTACTACCTCGAATAAACTCGGTCATTCAAGTAGTGACCCTGTCTCAGATCCTACACTATATAGGAGTGTTGTTGGAGCACTTCAATATGTTACTCTTAGTCATCCTGACGTTAGCTATGCTGTTAATCAGGCTTGTCAATTTCTCGAAGCACCCGAAGAACACCATTGGCGTGCTGTAAAGCGTATCCTTCGCTATTTAAAAGGCACAATCTCTTATGGCATGCAGATTCAGCCTAGTCCTATTTCTTTACATGCCTATTGTGATGCTGACTGGGCTGGCAGTCCTGATGATCGTCGCTCTATCAGTGGGTATTGTTTATTTCTCGGGGCCAACCCTGTTTCTTGGAGTGCAAAGAAGCAACCTACTATTGCACGTTCTTCTACAGAGGCCAAATATCGTTGTCTTGCTCAAACAGCTGCTGAAATTCAATGGCTCATTTCTCTTCTCCGAGAATTACGAATCTCACTTCCACGCGCTCCCGTATTGTGGTGCGACAATATCTCTGCCATTGCTTTAACTCGGAATCCAGTTTTTCATAGTCACACTAAACACATTGAAATAGATTATCATTATGTTCGTGAATTGGTGGGTCCCCAGTTACTTGACATCCGTTACATCAACACCAATGATCAAATCGCGGACATCTTCACCAAAGGACTGTCATCAGCACGGGTTCGTCTTTTACGGTCCAAGCTTCACATTGTTGACAATGCTTCGCTTGCGGGAGGGTGATAACGTTTCTAGTCAGCAATATTATCTTTTGTATCTAATTTAAGATATTGTTGATATTGTTCCCGTATTTTCTCTACTTGCCTTAAGCATCCTCAATCATCCCTAATTTAGGGCTCTTGTAATTTCTTTATATATAGCTTTGTACAAGAGAGATCATAATACAATATACAAAAATTACGATTCCTTCAGTGAGAGCTCGAGCTTGACGAGGAGGACGAGGACGACGACGGCATGGCACCGTCCAGAGAGTCGGAGGAGGGGCTCGTGTCGCCATTAGACGACTGGTAGAGGGACAACGGGACGGTGGCGTCGGCGGTGGTGGCGATGCTGGAGGAGGAGGAGCAGGTGGCAAGCCACGATCGAAGTTTCATGGCGGTCGTCCTTGTCATGAGGGAGGGGGCGAGGGAGAGAGAGAAGTCTAAGGATTGCATAGATAGAAAGGAGCATGTGAGGGTGACCGAGGAAACGATATCTAGCTAAGCTATATAGACATGATCAACCGTAAAGAAATAAAAAAATTTCAACTTGCTTTATTTCTTTCTTTATTATCTAGGGTGAACATTTCCTTTTCGTAGAAAATGTGATTGGAGACCAAAGACATCCCAAACGCGCTTGACGTCCAATAGGATTTGCGAGATTTTTTTTAGTACCAACTAATTTTTATGAATGCTTAGTCATTTTCGTAAACTGTTTGTATTATTTGAATTATCAATCGATAAAAAATATTTTAATTATTGAATTGATTATAATATCTAATCATTTATGTGAACGATGAAATTATTTTTCAATCATTTATTTTTGTAACAAAATAAATACCGCTGGATTGCACGAACCGTTACTCATATTTAAACACATGAAATATATGAAATATTAACAAAATAAAAATCTCAATCATAAAATGAAAACTCAAGCTAATGTTTCTAGATTATACATTCACCATCGAGCATCATGAAATACCGTGGGATTGCACGAAGACATAAATCAAGAAAAACACAAACTTATTCCAAGTTCCACCAATTTAGAATTTGAAATCTACCCAATGAAATAAGTTTCCCAATTTTTGAAACTGAAACTTACCTTACATATTTTGAAACCTAGACTTGGACAAGTTCTCACCAATCCAATTCTCAAGTTTTGGGTTCTATCTTGGAATTATGCTCACTCCTAGTGATTTCTTGTAAATCCCAATCCCGACGTGTATGGTGTGCCTTTGATTTAATTGGGAAAATAGAGTTAGAGTCTAGCACGTCAAAATTAGACCAGAAATACCCCAAGATTGTCGTACCAATATAAAAATAAGAAAAAAGAGATTATCAATAATTACCATATTCTGGCAAGTGGGAAGAGAAAGGACGTGAAAAGTGACGCGTCGTAAGATGACAGGAGGATAAGAAAGAGAAGCAAGACATGACAATGACAATGCATCCAAGGTTGTCAAAAAGAAGACTAGGGCATGTGAAGTCGGCTGGCTCAATGTGTTCCCAACGAGATGTTGAATTAGGCAAGCAGCTGTTGAATTTTAGTGATCATCTCAAATCATGTTATGTACTCTCCCTTAGTGATTTTATATGTGTATGAACATGGTAGTCAAAAAAATAAGGCAAGATGTGGTTTAGAAGATTAGGTGAAGGAGGGTTTTTTTATCACTTTTTGGGTTAATGATCAGACCATCCAACCGATTAATCTTGTATGATTTTCATGTATCAACTCAAACTTGATATAAATATACTGGTTTACGCAAGAATGCCCACAAAGTTGCTTTGACACATGCATAATAAATTGATAAGTCAACTCTTTTTTTTTTTTTTTTGATGTTGGAGCAAGCTATGATAACTTTTTCGAACTCAATTCTTGAGTTTGTTTAAAAAATATGATGGATTAAACCGAAGAGAAAACAAAAAGGGTATTTTTCAGTTAACTGGAAAAAAAAAAAAGTGATGTCTTAATCAAAATGGGGAGTAAAAGGAGGGCCGCTTATGGATTAATTGTCAATCGTCTAATGTTAGATGGTACATGATTATCACGCTTAAGGGCATTTTTCAGCTATGATAATTTCTCTGAGCCGTGGATTTACACGCCGCAGAGCGGGGTGGGGATCATGGGGTCGAATTGTACTTGCAAGCCGGCGAGGTGGGGAAGCTGGTGAGCCTGGGTGAGTGCCAGGGCCCGTGCCCGACGGACCCCGGCATGAAATGGCATCCGAGTTGCACTTGTCGTCCAATGCCAAAGACGAAAGCGCGGTCTGCTTGGACATGGGTGCCAACAACACCGTGGTGGTCGAGGCCTGCAAGTGCTTGGGGCGGCGACAGCTCTTGCGATCTGGCAAGGCAGTGGTTCAAGCTGGCCGACACCAATCGGCTCTGGGAAAGCAAGCTCCAAGTTGGGTGGTACCTTCATCGCTAAAGAAAGCCTAGGTTTAAGACAATAAAAGACATACAATTATTTATCGGCAACGAGATGTAACGGAATTTTAATTTTACCTCAAAACGCATTTTCCAATCAAGTGTTTGAACTTTTAATTACCTAATCATATCCTTGGACTTACGTAAATTCATTAATCATGTTCTTCCGGCACCAATCGATCCAATTTATCCAAGCTGGTGGGGCTGTTGGACAATGCCTCATTTTTCGTGGTAGCTTGTCGATGCAACAGGGTAAAATTTTTCACGATGGCTCGTCCAAGAAGGGACAACTTTTTCTCCGCATCATACTTCAACATAATCGAACAACCACGTTAACTCTGAACTGACAAGAGTTGATGTTAGCAAGATTTGATTATGAATTAATCATGCGTAGGACCCTACAATTAGGTCTTGACACCGCATTCAGTCATTTTCCATATAAAGATATAAGTCGAAAATTGTCTAAAAAGTCTTAAACCTATTACACTTTTGTCAATTCAGTTCTAAATCTTTCAATTTTGCCAATTCAATCATAAATCTTTTTTATTTTTTGTCAATTGAGTCTATCCAACCAATTTTAATAGGAAATTACTAACATGACCGGTCGGTGCTGATGATATTTTTAATGTCTTTTTTTTTGGGTTTGGGGTTAGGGCCGACTATGGTTACTAGCCAACCGTCGCTGGCCCTGGGCAATGTGTTGCCGCCCTCGCCATCCTCACCGATTATGGGTGAGGGCTTGTGGTCCTCGCTTTCATCGATGAGGGCATTTCAAACCTTGCCTAGGGCTAGTGAGGGCAGTGATGCCCTCACCAGGGCTGGCAAGGGTCAGCTAGCAAGGGTCGGTTGGCAACCCTCACCGGCCCTAACCCCAAATTCCCCCCCAAAAAGAGAAACTTAAAAAAAAAAAAAGATAAAAATTCAAAATTCAAAAAAATTATTAAAAAGTGCCACATCAGCACTGTTCGACTACGTTAGCAATTTCTGACCAAAATTGGGTGGATGGACTCAATTGGCAATAAGTAAAAAAGTTTAAAATTGAATTAACAAAAATACAATAGGTTTATGACTTTTGGATAATTTTCCGCGAGATTATAGCCAAAAAGAATATATCAACAACATCCAATAAGTGATGTTGAAATTCATATACTTATGCGAGTATCAGATAAACAATCAAACTTGATTGTAAACTGGATTGAGAAATGATTGCATGACGGTAATACTGTGAGAATAACAGTCTATTTTGAACTACAAAAAATCAAATCACATATAATTATTAATTATTGTGGGACCCACTTCTTCAAGAATTTGTAACTCACAATAAACTGTAATTTTCATAGTATCCTAATGACTGTTATGCTAGCAAAACCCAACTGGATTTATCAAAGGAGGGAAAGAAATGTGTATCTCTCTCTCTCTCTCTCTCTCTCTCTCTCTCTCTCTCTCTCTCTCTCTCTCTCTCTCTCTCTCTCTCGTATTCGTCCTTTACTCTTTATTGATTTTTTTTTTAACTCAGACTTATTAGTCTGAGTTAAAAATAATGATATCAATTAACTAGAGTTAATAGTACATATAAAGTTCATAGGGTTAAAGGCAATATATCATACATGAGGTCATCTTGAGCTAGGTTGAATGGCTTCAATTAATAGCACGTGGGCAACAACTCAGTGAGAATTAAAACATATATTCAAGCTAAGGAGTGACAAATGGCATGATTTCGGTGAAAAAGATTGAGATATTAGGAAATTTTGAGTAGACATTTTACATTGCAATAAATAAACAGGGAAAATCAATATTTGTTTGAAACGCTGGTAAATCAGAAAATTGCTTTGAAACCGCTAAAATTATAAACAAAAGGTATATAATAATGACACCTTACTTAGTAATATTTTAATGTTTGAAAATCATTCGATACATGTTTTGAAGCACATCAGTCGTCGTTGACAATTACTATACCAATTATAATTCCTTCAATAACTCTTATAAACTTAATATCTTAAATATTATCAACTACGAAGCAAATTTTGGATGTCACGTATCTACCTCTGGTGAAATTAGGGTTATATTGAAAATTTCTGATATCACATATATTTGTCCATTAACCAATCCTATATTGAAAAGGGTTTCAATGGCTAGTGCCGACCTTACAATCTGACCATGTCAGTAACAATTCTTTTAATATAACAATAACGAAACCATTCCTAGCTACATGGGGCATGAAAGACATCGTGCTTCCACTTATGGGAAATGGCGGTGCACAATTGTCGCACGGCCCGTCCACTTCCCACGCATTGCACATGTATAGCACTTATATGACCATACTTGGCATACCCATGATACATGGAAATTTCAGCAAGGCCAAGGAAAAGAGTGTGTAGCCGAAGTGCATAGTGAGGCCATGCTCAAATGGGCTAAATTTTAAGAATTCAATTAGGCAAGAGCCCAATTTAAATGAAATTCACAAAATCGCATAAATTTAAATTCGATATGAACACGAGGTTTCTAAATAAAAATGTTCCTAATTTCTAAGTATAGGAGAACGCAGTAAAGATTGAGAATTCAATATTAATATTTTTGTCCAATAGTCAAATTATGTCAATATCAACAAGTTTGATATCCAATTTTCTTGTAAAATTGGTGAGAAGTTTACGACCGAAACACTTAGGCGTCAACAATGAAAATGCGTGGCCAAAGACTTTTAAGTTCTGGTCTCACTAATAATACCCATGGAGCTAAAAATCCCAATATTCCCACAAAAGGCAGGTAAAATCAAGATATCTGCATCACGTATGAGACGAGTAAAAAAAGTATATCATTCAATAAATTCACCTAAGTTATAAGATATTATTTTAACTTGAAAAACTTTAAAGAGTGCCCTTACTATATACTTGTGAAAACTAAGTAAGTATGCTTGAAAGTACAAATTGTTAGTTATATGCCCTAAAGCAATCATGTGATAGTTATATGTTGGGGATTTAAGTTGTATAGTCAAATTAATGGCAAAGACATATTTATTCATTTGTCCAATTAATTTATAGGAAAGTTGCCATCTAGAAAAAAAAAACCAAATTATGAAATTGAATAACAAAATTAAGGATATCGATAAAAGGGAAAGTTATCGAAACATAACAAGAAAATCTGCAAAGCGCATCTGAAATATGTGACATATCAAAAATCAAGGCAAACACGTAAATCATGTGACGACCCAGACCCGGGGCAGTACGGAGGGACGGACTAAGATCACCTCGGCAGTACGCGGGCGAGGCTAAGGGCATTTCTCCTATCCCACATCGCTTAGGGGGAGTCCTGGGCCTTGTTTAAAAAGGCTTGGGTCCCTTTAATTGTGTGACGCGTTTTAAAACCGTGAGGGAAAAGACCGTGGCTGGGATGGCGGTTCGTCCACGCCAGGGCAGGTGACCCAAAGCGGACAATATCACACGGTGGGGCCCGGGTCCTTACAAGTGGTATCAGAGCATAGTCTGTGTATGGAGTGATAAGGTGCGATGAGTCATGGGATAGTTAGTAGGAAAGGCTTTTAATATACTGATGCAAGTGATTGTTAGTTGTTTGTTAACTTATTGTGAGGTCACTTAGGTTCTAATGTTATATTGGAATTTGCAAATAAGCATCTATATTGAGCCTGTAGCATGAGTGACCGAGTGCCAAGAGCTACTAGGAAGAGAGCAGTAGGCCCCATGTTTCGAGGTGGGCCATCGATGAGAGTCGGTGCCCGAGGTGCCTTGGGAAGAGCGCAGCCGAGGTGCGAGTGGTGCAGTGTCACCTCCAGAGGATGCAGTAGCCCCTGAGGATCCGAGGTTTGCTGGGATCATGCAGATGCTTGAGATGATGGGTGACAGACTGGACCAACAGGCCGCCGCTTCAGCCACTGCCACTAATGTTGCTAATGCTGCCAATGCTGCTGCTGCCGCTAATGCCGCCGCCGCCACTGCGGCCGCACCGGTTGCCGAGCCAGAAGAGGAACTGGAGGAAATCCCACCTGAGGATGTGGCCGCTGGGAGGCCTAGGCAGAAGTTGGTACAGCACTTCCTCAGGTTGAATCCGCCAACGTTCACGGGAGTGGGAGATCCCGAAGCTGCAGCACTATGGGTTCAGGAACTAGAGAATGCCTTTGAGCTGCTGTTGTGCACTGGAGGAGAGAAGGTCGTGCTGGCGGCCTATCAGTTGAGGGGGACCGCAGCCACATGGTGGAAGACTAATAAAGGGATAGTGTTCCCTGATGGTGTAGCTCGAGAGTAGAATGCGTTTCTAGAGGCCTTCAATGAGAAGTACTTTTCAGATTGTGCTAAGGAGTTGAAGATGGCGGAGTTCCAACGCCTTCGTCAGGGGGCAATGACAGTCGATCAGTATGAAGCGAAATTTGCTGAACTGTCGCAGTATGCCCCTGAATTAGTTCAGAAACCGGCAGACCGAATTCGAAGGTTTAGAGATGGGCTTAGACCGGAGGTCAGGAGCTTTTTGGTGCCGTTAGATCTGAAGGAGTACAAGGATCTTTACAAGCGAGCCCAGCTGATTGAGAAAGACCAGAATGAGAAAGCTGCCGCATCTGGGTCACGGTTTAATTCAAGCAGAAGTGATAATCGGTTTGGGAAGAGGCCGATGCCTGGGGAAGGTACCATGTTCCACCCAATAGGAAGGGTGGAGTGGGGAAGCCGTCATCGAACTTCAATGGAGCATGTCGTTTGTGTGGAAGGCGACATGGCTCAGCCCCGTGCCCTCCTAGGACGGGTGCTTGCTATGAGTGTGGCCAGTAGGGTCACATTGCTAGGGTTTGTCCTAGGAAACAAATGAGACAATCTCAGTTGCCGCCGCCGCCACCGCTGGGCCAGAACAGAGGATTCGCGCCACAGATAATGCCGCCGGGTGGATTGAACCAACCTCCAACTCAGGGAAGGACTTATGCGCTAACCAGAGGACAGGCGGAGGATGCGCCTAATGTGGTCGCAGGTATGGTCTCGCTGAACGACCAACTTGCTTATGCTTTATTTGATCCCGGAGCTTCTCATTCATTTGTAGCTAAAAGATATGTTAAGATGGTAGAATTAATTCCTGAGTTGTTGGAATCTGTGATTAGCATATCTACGCCATTGAAGGATAAAGTGTTAGCTACAGTGGGTTGTCTTGGTTGCAAGTTAGTGATTGGTCAGCTAGAGGGGAGGATAGACTTGACAGTCCTAGCCATGTTTGATTTTGATGTGATAATTGGTATGGACTGGCTCACCAAGCAACGAGCTAAGATGGACTGTTATCGCAAGGCGATTTAGTTTAACCCATTAGAGGGTGAGAGCTTCGAATTTATTGGGAGTCGAGGAGGACTCTCGGTTTCCTTAATTTCATCACTCGAAGCAACTCACTTGCTAGGCAAGGGTTGCCAAGGTTACCTAGCGACTGTCGTAGACACGACAGTGGAGGAGTTAAAGATTGAAGATATTGCGGTGGTACGAGAGTTCCCAAACGTGTTTCCGAAAGAATTACCGGGTTTGCCGCCAGAGAGAGAGATAGAGTTTGTGATCGAATTAGCCCCCGAGACAGAGCCGATCTCTAAAGCTTCTTATCGGATGGCCTTATCGGAACTTAAGGAACTGATGATGCAGATGCAAGAGTTATTGGATAAAGGATTTATTCGTCCTAGTGCATCACCTTGGGGAGCACCGGTGTTGTTTGTGAAGAAGAAGGATGGTCCATTACGCTTGTGCATCGACTACCGACAGCTTAACCAGGTGACAATTATGAACAAGTATCCATTGCCAAGGATTGATGATTTGTTCGATCAACTTCAAGGAGCGTCGATATTTTCTAAGATCGACTTGAGGACGGGGTATCATCAGCTAAGAATCAAGAAGGAAGATATCCCGAAGTCAGCGTTTCGCACTCGATACGGCCATTATGAGTTTACTGTGATGCCGTTTGGGTTGACAAACGCCCCGGCTGCTTTCATGGATCTAATGAACCGGGTGTTCAAAGAGTATTTAGATCAGTTCGTAATTGTTTTTATCGACGACATCCTGGTGTATTCAAGGAGTACTGAGGATCATGAAAAGCACTTAAGGATAGTGCTTCGAACCTTAAGAGATCATGAGCTGTACGCCAAGTTTAGTAAGTGCGAGTTTTGGCTGACTCGTGTGGCTTTCCTAGGTCATGTCATCTCCGGAGAAGGGATCTCAGTGGACCCAGCAAAGATTGAAGCAGTGATCAACTGGCCGAGACCGACGATAGTGACAGAAATCAGAAGTTTTCTGGGTTTAGCAGGGTATTACAGACGGTTTGTAGAAGGGTTTTCAAGGTTAGCATCGCCGATGACGAGACTTTTGAAGAAGGAAGAGAAATTTTTGTGGACGGATAAGTGCGAGAGTAGTTTCCAAGAGCTTAAGCATAAGCTAACTACCGCACATGTGCTTACTATTCCATCCGGTCCAGGAGGGTTTGAGATCTACAATGATGCGTCATTTAAAGGGTTGGGTTGCGTATTGATGCAGCATGGAAGGGTTGTTGCATATGCGTCCCGTCAGTTGAGGCCTCACGAGTTGAATTACCCGATGCATGACTTAGAGCTTGCAGCAATCATCTTTGCCCTGAAGATTTGGAGGCATTATTTGTGTGGGGAAAGATTCCAGATCTTCACCGATCATTAGAGTCTCAAGTACCTGTTCTCTCATAATGAGTTGAATATGAGATAACGTCAGTGGATGGAACTCTTAAAGGACTATGACTGCGAGATTTTGTATCACCCTGGAAAGGCGAATAAAGTCGCCGATGCACTGAGTAGGAAGTCTTCAGTTGCTTAGATGGTACTCAAAGAATGGGGCTTAATTGAGAGAGCACGGGATTCAGATTTCAAGTTTGAGGTAGGTCACCTTTCGAACCTTGTGGCCACCCTTAGAATTGAACCAGAAGTGCAGGTTAGAACCAGAACGCTCCAGCAGACGGATCCAGATGTTCAGAAAATCCTACAAGATGATGCGGAGAAAAGAAAGGCTGACTTTCAGATTTCTGAAGATGGAACATTGAGGTTCCAAGGATGATTGGTTGTACCTGACGATGTGGAGCTTAGAGAAGAGATTCTATCAGAAGCACATCGTAGCAGTTACAGCATTCATCCTGGTAGTACCAAAATGTATTAGAATCTGCGTCAACACTTCTGGTGGCGTGGCATGAAAGCGGACATCGCCAAACATGTCGCCAAGTGTTTGACCTGTCAGCAAGTGAAGGCTCAGCATTGCAAGCCGGGAGGACTTCTACAACCCCTCGAGATCCCGGAATGGAAATGGGAACATATCACGATGGACTTGGTGACGGGTTTACCGAGGAGCCAGAGAGGGAATGATTCGATTTGGGTAGTGGTCGACAGACTGACAAAGTCGGCGCACTTCATTGCAGTTCGAAGGGACTTGAGTTTGGATACACTTGCGGACCTATATGTACGTCAGATAGTCCATATGCATGGAGTGCCGGTTACAATTACTTCAGACAGAGACCCGAGGTTCACCGCCGCCTTCTGGAAGAGTTTGCAATTCGCTTTGGGAACGAAGCTGCAGTACAGTACGGCCTATCACCCGCAGACTGATGGCCAGTCTGAGAGGACAATTCAGACTATCGAGGACATGCTGCGAGCTTGCGTCTTGGACTTCAAAGGTAGCTGGGAGGAACAGCTTCATCTGGTCGAGTTTGCTTACAACAACAGTTATCAATAGAGTATTCAGATGGCTCCTTTCGAAGCATTGTATGGCAGAGCGTGCAGGACGCCAGTGTGTTGGGAGGAAGTTGGGGAAAGAAAGATCACCGGTCCAGAGTTGGTCCAGCAGTTAGTGGAGGCAGTTGCAGTTATCAGAAACAGATTGAAAATCGCTCAGAGCCGACTCCCGACAGCGTGTGGGGCCACAGCGAAGGCGCTGTGCCTTAAGGGGGGGAGAATGTGACGACCCAGACCCGGGGCAGTACGGAGGGACGGACTAAGATCGCCTCGGCAGTACGCGGGCGAGGCTAAGGGCATTTCTCCTGTCCCACATCGCTTAGGGGGGAGTCCTGGGCCTTGTTTAAAAAGGCTTGGTTCCCTTTAATTGTGTGACGCGTTTTAAAACTGTAAGGGAAAAGACCGTGGCTGGGATGGCGGTTCGTCCGCGCCAGGGCGGGTGACCCAAAGCGGACAATATCACACGGTGGGGCCCGGGTCCTTACAAATCAAATATCGTAACCCATTTGTAATCTTGAAGATCACGCAATCCTTTTTTATTTGTGGGACCGCATACTCTTATGACACTCCAATGTTTCTTACACAGTGAAATCAATATAACTTCGAAGTGTACAACTACCCCATAGGACAAAAGGGGCCGCTTGTGTTTCCAATTTTTCAAGGACAATTATTGTGTGTAGTTAAGCTAATGGATTTACAATTGACGTTGCTATTAATTAGGTACAATTGTGATGCAAAGGAAGTTATGCTTGGAAATGATTCCAAAAGATAGCGTTTATTTTGAATAATGAAGTGCATATTACAGTATCTTAGGGTCATTTTGTAGTTTTCGATGCACCAATTTTGTTCTTGTTATGCACAATCAATGCTTTAAAAATTAAATTATTCTAAATAACATACATAATAAGTGATTTGAAGGCACTCATTAACAAGAATCGGGAGAAAAAAAACAAGACATTTGATATTCTAAACCAAAAATGAGCAAATTTGGAAGTAAACAGCTAACCAAACCATCCATCAAACTCCATCCCACCCTATAATTTCTCTCCTTCAAACACGTTTCAAAGTTTTCTAGACTTCCTTTCTCCAAGTTTGACAGCTGTTACTCGTTAGTGACCCAACTGAATAGAGCATCCTCGTTCAAGATAAGAACGACACCCGAGTTTGCTATTCTTGAAGACTTTTTGGCTCGACTCTATTTAGTATTATACGGTTTATGTTGCATTAACGACTATCGTCCAAGGGAACGAATGACACCCTCTATATAAGCACACCTTACCATTCAATTGATTTCATTCACATTATACACACTCTCTTTCTTTTTCCTTGCAGGGAAGGTTCAAAAAGAGCAAAGACCCATCATGGGAACGCTTCCGAAGTTGCATTTCCTTCTCCTAATTTCGACAGTGCTCTTATTTTCCATGGCCCAACTCAAGCCTGTGGTCGCTCAGAAACTTTATGCCGATTCCCGGTGGATTGTCGACGGTGATGGGAGACGGGTAAAGCTCGCTTGCGTTAACTGGCCGGCGCACCTCCAGCCGCTGCTGGCTGAGGGGCTGAGCAAGCTACCGGCCAACACAATTGCCAGGAAGATTAGAGAAATGGGGTTCAATTGCGTGAGGCTCACATGGGCACTCGAGTTGCCTATAAATAAGACACTCGCTTCTCTTACAGTGACCCAATCGTTCCAGAACCTCGGATTGTTGGAATCTCTAGCCGGCATTAAGTCCAACAACCCTTCCCTTATTAATCTTCCTGTAATGGAAGCCTACAAGGTAACATTAGTTTTGTCTTTTCTAATAATAAGGACAAACGCATTGCCCGATTTGCGTCCTATGAATATGAAATTTTTAATACGATGCGAGACGAGTAATAGTTGCTAGAGCTTGTGAAGTCATATCATAAGTAATATAGTAGTTCTAGGATTCGGGGGTGGAAATGTCGAATTTTTATCATGGTACTAGTAACTACATTCAATACTATCAAGACCATTATGTATTAATGTATGTCCTTTCCGGAAATCTCGTCTCAGTCCGTGTTGACAAGCCTAAGAAACAACCAAGTGATGGTGATCCTCGACAATCACATAACCACGCCAGGTTGGTGCTGCAGTGAAAAGGACGGCAACGGCTTTTTCGGTGATAAGTACTTCGACCCACAAGTTTGGATGCAAGGTTTGCACAAGATGGCGACCATGGCTACCGACTTTAGCAATGTGATTGGCATGAGCTTGAGGAACGAGCTTCGCGGTCCCAGACAAAATGTCGATGATTGGTACAAGTAGGTCCCATCGCTCTTTATTATATATGTTCGAGTTGGAAGTGATTTTCTCAGAAACCTATTTGATTGGCATCGGTTGGTAAGAAGTCAATGTGCTCATACATCTCAAGACGTACGATAACAACCGCTAATACTGCACCGGTTTTGATTCGATGGGGGTGCTGTGTATAGGTATATGCAACAAGGTGCGGAAACCGTGCACGCGGCAAACCCTGATGTCCTCGTCATCCTTTCCGGCTTCAATTTCGACACAAACCTCTCGTTTCTACAGAACAGACCGGTCAACATCTCTTTCACGAAGAAACTGGTGTTCGAGATGCACTGGTACGGGTTCACCGAGAATAAGGCGTGGCAATCCGGAAACCCGAACGATGTGTGCAAAGCAGTGTCGAACAAGGTAATGAACCAGTCCGTATTCCTGCTGGGACAAGGGTATCCTCTGTTCGTGAGCGAGTTCGGTGCCGATGAACGAGGAACCAATGTGAACGATAATAGGTACATGAATTGCTTCATGGCCATGGCCGCTGAATTTGACTGGGACTTTGCATTGTGGGCCCTTCAAGGGAGTTACTACTTGAGGGAAGGAGTGGTAGGGGTGGAGGAGTTCTACGGATTGTTCAACAACGATTGGTCAGGCATTCGAAACTCGAGCTACTTACGTAGGATATCGGTCCTTCAATTACCTTTCCAAGGTATGAAATATTTCAACTAGAACTGATTACATATTTCAGCTACCTCAGGGAATAAAATCTTTACGATCGTTCTACTTTCTGAAAATCTTCTTCTGTTTCAGGGCCAAGAGGGCGACAAACAGTCGCTCACAAGGTCATATTCCACCCCTTGACTGGCCTCTGCATATTGAGGAGAACACGGCCGACGCAGCTCGTTTTGGGTCCGTGCATAGACTCGGAGCCGTGGAGTCACACGCCACAGAAAGCGCTGAGGGTCATGGCGGGGAAGCCTCTGTACTTGCGAGCCGTCGGGCTAGGGAGGCCGGCGACGCTGGGCACGAGCCCAACAGAACCTGGCACGAAGTGGGAGATGATATCGGCCTCCGAGATGCACCTGTCGTCCAAGGCCGAAGATGGGAGCACCGTTTGCTTGGACGTGATTGCTGACAACACCGTGATGGTCGAGGCCTGCAAGTGCTTGAGCAGTGAAAGCTCTTGCGATCCGGCGAGCCAGTGGTTCAGGCTGGTCGACAGAACCCGGCTCTGAAAATAACAATTTCCAAATTTGGTTAATTCTACTGTGCAAGAGGAATTAAATGTTGTTTGGTATTCTTTTCTGACAAAAAAGGAGGAGGAAGGAGGAGGAAAGAGAACTTTGAAGAATTTCTTTGTCTTCACCGTATATCATTATTTATTTTTTTTATTTTTTTTTTGGCAATCAATCGTTATTTGTTCTTTACGTATATTGATATTACAAGATGTAAACAATAAAAGGAAAAAATACGAAGATATGAAATCATTATGAATCATCAATTGGTATCAATCTGAGCCTTGGATTGATTTAAGATTCTTCAATCAAATTACTTTGCGCAAAACATATCTCCAACATTTTCTTCTTGTTCTATAGTGTAATCGATGTGGTTCTCCTGCTTTTTGTGGACCTTGAACATCTTTAAAGGATACGCTAGTTGGTGGGAGTTACCGAATTGAGGTTGTCCCATTCTGAATTAGACATAGAGCTTGTCTTTTTTATCATTGATCTTCTTCTTTTTGACTCGATACAAAGGGAAATTCCTAAATATTTTGCAGCTTAGATCAGTATTTACACTAAGACCACGTTGACGCTCTAGTATGAATCCAAGGAGTTGCCAGAGTAGTAAGACAACGATAACGAAACCATTCCTAGCTACATGAGGCATGAGCGACATCATGCTTCCACTAATGGGAAATGGCTGTGCACAATTGTCGCACAGCCCGCACACTTCCCATGCATTGCACATTTATAGCACTTAAATGATCATATTCGGCATACCCATGATACATGGAAATTTCAGCAAGGCCAAGGAAAAGAGTGTGTAGCCAAAGTGCATAGTGAGGCCATGCTCAAATGGGCTAAATTTTAAGAATTCAATTAGGGAAGAGCCCAATTTGAATGAAATTCACAAAATCACATAAATTTTAATTCAATATAAACACGAGGTTTCTAAATAAAAGTGTTCCTAATTTCTAAGTATAGAACGCAGTAAAGATTGAGAATTCAATGTTTATATTTTTTTCCCAATAGTCAAATTATGTCAATATCAACAAGTTTGATATCCAATTTTCTTGTAAAAATGATGAGAAGTTTACGACCGAAACACTTGGGTGTCAACAATGAAAATGCGTGGCTTGAGTCTTTTAAGTTCTAGTTTTGCTAATAATACCCATGGAGCTAAAAATCCCAATATTTCCACGAAAGACAGGTAAAATCAAGATATCCGCATAATGCATGAGAAGAGTAAAAAAAGTATATCATTCAATAAATTCACCAAAGTTATAAGATATTATTTTAACTTGAAAAACTTTAAAGAGTGCCCTTACTATATACTTGTGAAAACTAAGTAAATATGCATGAACATACAAATTGTTAGTAATATGCCCTAAAGCAACCATGTGATAGTTACATGTTAGGGATTTTAGTTGTCTTGTTAAATTAATGGTAAAGACGTATTCATTTACTTGTCCAATTATCTATATGAATATTTCCATAGGATCAGTTGTGTTTGGATTTATTCTTAAGACGTTAAGATTATACGCAACGATTTAACAATTAGACCGAATCTTTAAACCATTCCCGGTCAATGGATCATTGAGTGGATATTGATGATCATATTAAGACCAGCGTGCTCTTAGCTTCACCATTAAGTATTGGATGCTTAGGGTAATGACGAGTCACGAGTCTTGGGATATTATAATACTCAAGTTAGAACATAGGTGCTTGTAACAGACAAGTTCACTGAACGTGACACACATAGAACGATTGGCAACATTGAAGCTTTAAATTGGGTCAATGACTAATCGTTCGTGCTCTGGTCTTGTGTAAATAATCCTTAGACCTAAAGCATAGTATTACCTTGTGTGTTGGACGGCTATGGTTCACGGGTATGCATATTTGCAGCTCATTGATCCGTGTATGTACCCAATGGTCATAACTCGTTTGATACGAAGTTACACATGTGGGCAACATGGAATCTGTCTCATTGTTACATGCAAGATATAGTAATGATATCCCATATAATCTAATCGTGACACTACATTGAAATCCTCGACCAAGGTTGTAACTAAGAATGAATTGTTTATATCTCGTTTAAAATGTAGGTCAATTAGATTTGTGCATATGATCGAATTAGTGACTTGACAAATATTCCATGATCTTTGTTTGATCGAGACATGGTAAGATAGAGGGATTGAATTACACTGTAGCTGGAACTAACATGTTCATTATGTTTTTAAAGCATTCACATTGTCTGGGTAATCATAACATATTGCTAGATGTCAATCATAACTTGTAGGACATAGAGATTGATCGGGACAATCAATTCTCTTTGGAGTATTAATGTGTTAGTGCAAGTCTTACTACCAACTCAGTAATGAACCTAGGGATGTTAGACACCATAACCAACTCACTCGATCAGATACAGCCCACTCACGAGAGCTGTTCTCTTGCTCACTTAGTTTCTGGAGAAAGTAGTCAATAACTTATTTAAGAAGAAAAAGACAGTCTTCTGGAAAACGTCTGGAAAAAGTAGCCAATAACTTCTTTGAAAGGTTAAAGACTAGCTTCTAAAAGAAGTTAAATGTTGACTTCACTAATGTGTTAGTGAATGAATTGTTTATATCTTGTATAAAATGCAGGTAAATTAGGTTTGTGCATATGATCGAATTGGTGACTTGACAAATATTTTATGGTCTTTGTTTGATCGGAACATAGTAAAACAAAGAGATTGAATTACACTGTAGCTAGAGCTGACATATTCATTATGTTCTTAAAATATTCACACTATCTTGGTAGTGATGACATATTTCTAGATGTCAATCATGGTCTGTAGGACCTAGAGATAGAGATTGATCAGGACAATCAATTCTCTTCGCAATACTAATGTGTTAGTACAAGTCTTACTGCCAGTTCAGTGATGAACCTAGGAATGTCACACACCATAACCAATTCACTCAATTGGATACAACCCACTCACGAGAGCTGTTCTCTTGCTCACTTAGTTTCTATGGAAAGTAGTCAATAACTTATTTGAGAAGTTAAAAACTGGCTTCTAGAAAGCGTCTAGAAAAAATAGCCAATAACTTCTTTGAAATGTTAAAGACTAACTTCTAAAAGAAGTTAAATGTTTGGACCTAAGCAGGTCCTTAAACTGCTCATGAGGGATATATATGTAAAGTAGAGAGAAGTTAAGTGGGTTAAGAAAGAAAAAGAGAGAAAGAGAGAGAACTACATGGTTAGCAATGGTTGCTAACCATGTGCAGAGGATTGTCTCCACAAGATTGTTAGCACAATTATAGTGGCAATTACCCGCGAGCTCTTTTTCATTTGAGATGCCCTGGTGAGTGTCTAAACTAAAGGTTCGACATTTGTGGGGCTCGAATTGAAGAACATATGATTCAAGTCGTTTAAAGCGCACTTCAAGAGGTAATCCGTATAACCACCTTTGATATTCTAATTTTTTATTATAACGCACGAAAAACACCTTTAGAAATACATGTATAGTAGAATTTTACATTTGCTTCCATTGCGTTTATGTTTATTTAGCCTATACTTGTTCCGTAAAACCCCAACACAAATTTCCTAGATGCCATATGTATTTTTCTGATTTCGAAGTGATCCAAGAAGTATTCTTACTATGTTTATCGTATGAACTGGCATTTGAAGGCCTTTTGTTTGATACGATTTGCTTAACTTTACAGAGTTCACCTTCAAATTAATGATCCTTAATCATACTTCCCTATATATATACAATACACTTTAATCATCCTTGAAATCATACGATGCTGTCAATTAATTAAGATGCATTAAACACAATGAAATCAATTTAACTTCGAAGTGTACAACTACCCCATAGGACGAAAGGGGCTGCTTGTGTTTTCAATTTTTCAAGTACATTTATTGTGTGTAGTTAAGCTAATGGCCTAGCAATTGACGTAGGTATTAATTAGGTACAGTTGTCTGCTGCTGACGAAATTGCGATTAATAAACAAAGAGCATTCACTAAAGGGCATTGACCAATTGAAAAAGGCATAAAATCACACAACCAGTCTTCAATCTTCAGAGTAAAATCACACGATGTGCACCGGAGTTTGAAAAGTTCAAAATATTTAAAATATAAATATTTTATTAAACTACTCAAAATCATGGTCTTTATACTGAGTGCAATATATTCTTGTTTTATTGAAACAGAAGCCACAATTTCTGTACAAAATATTTGAGTTTGGTTTGAGGGTCACGAGTTTCATTCTTGCAAGTTAGTTATTAGGAAATGCTAATAGTATGATTTTGATTGGGAGCACCCCCATTCAGACTTCCGGCGTGGATGTGATTTGTTTAGATTAAGATAGAACTAAGATCGCCCATCCTAATATATCTAACATTTATTTCCTAGCATTGCACTGCTGTGGGGCTGAAATGACGAGCTCATAATTCTGGGAAATATTTATCCCTCAAATGGAACATCATGTCACCAACACAGGACTCTTATATCTTAAATTGCCAATATTTGTCCTTCATTCGCCCACTCCTCACTTACAAAAAGAAGAAAGAAAGATTCTGTCAACGACTATCATAGGGACATTTTGTAGTTTTTGATGCACCAATTTTGTTCATGTTATATACAATCAATGCTTTAAAAATTAAGTTACATAAGAAGTGATTTGAAGGCACTCATTAACGAGACTCAGGAAAAAAAAAGACATTTGATATTCTAAACCAAAAAAGTGCAAATTTGGAAGTAAACAGCTAACCAAACCATATATCAAACTCCATCCCACCCTATGATTTCTCTCCTTCAAACACATGTCAGAGTTTTCCTGACTTCATTTCCTCCATGTTTGATAGCTGTTACTCGTTAGTGTCCCAAATGAATAGAGCATCCTCTTTCAAGATATAGAACGACACCCGAGTTTGCTATTCTTGAAGACTTTTTGGCCCGACTCTATTTAGTATTATACGGTTTATGTTGCATTAATGACTATCGTCCAAGGGAACGAATGACACCCTCTATATAAGCACATCTTACCATTCAATTGATTTCATTCACATTATACACAGTCTCTTTCTTTTTCCTTGCAGGGAAGGTTCAAAAAGAGCAAAGACCCATCATGGGAACGCTTCCGAAGTTGCATTTCCTTCTCCTAATTTCGACAGTGCTCTTCTTTTCCATGGCCCAACTCAAGCCTGTGGTCGCTCAGCAACTTTATGCCGATTCCCGGTGGATTGTCGACGGTGATGGGAGACGGGTAAAGCTCGCTTGTGTGAACTGGCCGGCACACCTCAAGCCGCTACTGGCTGAGGGGCTGAGCAAGCTACCGGCCGACACGATTGCCAGGAAGATTAGAGAGATGGGGTTCAATTGCGTGAGGCTCACATGGGCACTCGAGTTGCCTATGAATGAGACACTCGCTTCTCTTACAGTGACCCAATCGTTCCAGAACCTCAGATTGTTTGAATCTCTAGCCGGCATTAAGTCCAACAACCCTTCCCTTATTAATCTTCCATTAATGGAAGCCTACAAGGTAACATTAGTTTTTGTCTCTTCTAATTTTAAGGACAAACGCATTGCCCAATTTGCGTCCTATGGATATGAAATTTTTAATATGATGCAAGATGAGTAATAGTTGCTAGAGCTTGTAAAGTCATATCATAAGTAATATAATAGTTCGAGGATTCGGGGGAGTGAGTGTCGAATTTTTATCATAGTACTAGTAACTACATTCAATACTACCAAGACCTTTATGTATTAATGCATGTCCTTTCCGGAAATCTCTTGTCTCAGTCCGTAATGACAAGCCTTAGAAACAACCAAGTGATGGTGATACTCGACAATCACATAACCACGCCGGGTTGGTGCTGCAGTGGAGAGGACGGCAACGGCTTTTTTGGTGATAAGTACTTCGACCCACAAGTTTGGATGCAAGGTTTGCACAGGATGGCGACCATGGCTACCGGCTTTAGCAATGTGATTGGCATGAGCTTGAGGAACGAGCTTCGCGGTCCCAGACAAAATGTCGATGATTGGTACAAGTAGGTCAAATCGCTCTTTACTATATATGTTCGAGTTGGAAGTGATTTTATCAGAAACTTATTTGATTGGCACTGGTTGGTAAGAAGTCGATGTGCTCATAAATCTCAAGACGTACGATAACAACCGCTAATACTGCATCGGTTTTGATTCGATGGGGGTGCTGTGTATAGGTATATGCAACAAGGTGCGGAATCCGTGCACGCGGCAAACCCTGATGTCCTCGTCATCCTTTCCGGCCTCCATTACGACAAAGTCCTTTCGTTTCTCCAGAACAGACCGGTCAGCCTCTCTTTCACGAAGAAACTGGTGTTCGAGATGCACTGGTACGGGTTCACCGACGGGGAGGCGTGGCAATCCGGAAACCCAAACGATGTGTGCAAAGCAGTGTCGAACGAGGTAATGAGCCAGTCCGTATTCCTGCTGGAACAAGGGTATCCTCTGTTCGTGAGTGAGTTCGGTGCCGATGAACGAGGAACCAATGTGAACGATAATAGGTACATGAATTGCTTCATGGCCATGGCCGCTGAATTTGACTGGGACTTTGCATTGTGGACCCTTCAAGGGAGTTACTACTTGAGGCAAGGAGTGGTAGGGATGGAGGAGTTCTACGGATTGTTCAACTACGATTGGTCAGGCATTCGAAACTCGAGCTACTTACGTAGGATATCGGTCCTTCAATTACCTTTCCAAGGTAAGAAATATTTCAACTAGAACTGATTACATATTTCAGCTACCTCAGGGAATAAAATCTTTACGATCGTTCTACTTTCTGAAAATCTTCTTCTGTTTCAGGGCCAGGAGGGCGACAAACAGTCGCTCACAAGGTCATATTCCACCCCTTGACTGGCCTCTGCATATTGAGGAGACCACGGCCGACGCGGCTCGTTTTGGGTCCGTGCATATACTCGGAGCCGTGGACTCACACGCCACAGAACGCGCTGTGGGTCATGGGGTTGCCTCTGTACTTGCGAGCCGTCAGGCTAGGGAGGCCGGCGAGGCTGGGCACGAGCCCAACAGAACCTGGCACGAAGTGGGAGATGATATCGGCCTCTGAGATGCAACTGTCGTCCAAGGCCGAAGATGGGAGAACCGTTTGCTTGGACGTGAACGCTCACAACACCGTGATGGTCGAGGCCTGCAAGTGCTTGAACAGTGAAAGCTCTTGTGATCCGGCTAGCCAGTGGTTCAGGCTGGTCGACAGAACCCGGCTCGGAAAATAACAATTTCCAAATTTGGTTAATTTTACCGTGCAAGAGGAATAAAATGTTGTTTGGTATTCTTTTCTGACAGAAAAGGAGGAGGAAGGAGGAGGAAAGAGAACTTTGAAGAATTTCTGTCTTCACCGTATATCGTTATTTGTTCTTTACGTATATTTATATTACAAGATGTAAACAATAAAAGGAAAAAAATACGAAGACATGAAGTCATTATGAATCATCAATTGATATCAATCTGAGCCTCGGATTGATTTAAGAATGTTCAATCAAATCAATTTGCGCAAAACATATCTCCAACATTTTCTTCTTGTTCTATTGTGTAACCTATTTGGTGGTTCCTGTTTTATGTGGACCTTGAACGTCTTTAAAGGATACGCTAGTTGGTGGGAGTTAGCGAATTGAGGTTTTCCCATTCTGAATTAGACATATAGCTTGTCCTCTTTATCATTGATCTTCTTCTTTTTGACTCGATGCAAAAGGAGATTCCCAAATATATTGTAGCTTAGACCAGTTTTTACACTGAGACCATGTTGACACTCCCTCTAGTATGAATCCAAGGAGTTCCCAGAGTGGTAAGACAACGATAAGGTTTTACACACCCAAGTTCGGAAAGCGCAGCAAGAGTATCATACCTTTATTGCTAAGAGGAAGCCTAATAAGTCAAGAAACATTATTAAGAAAATCTTTAAATTTATTATACTTTTACCAATTCAATCTTAAACATTATAATTATGCTAGTTGAGTCATAAACTCTTTCATGTTTTGCCAATTGAATCCATTAGGCTAATTGTGGCCCCGCTGACATGGACATCGGCCATCCTATGTGGCATGACTGACGTTGGCATAGACATTTTTTAATAACTTGAATATTTTATGATTTTTTTTTCCTTTTCTTCACTTTATTTTTAGAGTGAGGGCTGGCAACTAGCATCAATGTTGGGCGAGGGCATTCCAGTCCTCTGGCTAGGGCTACAAAGCCTTCACCTAGCCAGCCCTTGTAGTGGCTAGGTGAGGGCTTGGTAGCCCTCGCTAACCAAAATGAGGACGCGTGAACCCTCGCCCGAAGTCAATGAGGACCACCAATCCTTTGCCTAGCCCAAATCTAGCGAGGGCATTACAACTCTTGTGAGGCCCTCAATAGCCACAGTGAGGGCTTTGCAGCCCTCGTCAGATTTGGGGTGAGGGTCGCGACACCCTAACCTAACCAACCCTTACTCAAAAAGCAATAAAAAGTATAGAAAATGAGAGAAAATATATTTTTAAAAAGTCCACATTAGTACCAGCCATGCCAAGTAAAATTGACAGTATCCATATCAACAATTTATGCTAAAATCAACCGGATGGGCTTTTAATTAGCAAAACGTGAAAAAGTTTCTGACTTAATTGGCACAATTAAAATATTTAAATTGGAATTGATAAAAGTACAATAAATTTAAGGCTTTTTTGGTGATTTAACCCAATGGATGCACTGAGATGAAATTCTACTAAACTCGGCACTATGTCAATCAAGTCCTTGAAGAATTAATTTAATTAAGCAAATCCTTGATCTTAAGTAAATTTTCTAATCATTTTTTTCCAGCACTAATTAATCCAATTTATCATAACTGGTGTGGCCGTTGGACAATGTTAGTGGATTACATAGGGAGGAAAAAAAAACATTCCGCAGTGGCTTGTCGATGCAAGGAGGCAAAGCTTTTCACGATCGCTTGCCCACGGAGGGAAGTATCGCATTACCGGTCATTTTCCGTGGTGGCTTGTCATGAAGGCAAAAGTTTTCCCCACGTCATACTTTGGCATGATTCAACAGCCATGTCAACTTTTTTTTTATTTTATCAAAAAACATCATCGCTTTATTTACTAATTCATACTTGGGAATAAACACCCATTACATCAGTGCATAAAAGATCAAATAAAGCGGGGGGATTTGATATCCAATTCGGGGGTAAGGAGTTGGTCCAGCAAGTTTTAGCTATCAAATCCGCGGGGCGATTTGAGCTGCGATTGCAGTGGGCCAGGGAGAGGCCCGGGAGTTGGGCGAGTTTAGCTTGGGCCCGGCTCACAATCGGTTGCAATTCCCAGTTGAGTTCGGTCGAAGACTTCAACGCATGCACCAGAGTTAAACAGTTAGAGTGTACTTGTGGAGAGAGAAAATTTCTGCTTTCGATGAACTTTAGGGTTTCGTCCATTGCGATCGCCTCCGCTTGAGAGGCCGAAGCAGCAGGAACTTGCTTCGCGAAGCCGTCCACCACGATGCCGCGGTGATCGCGACAGACACAAGCGATGGCTGCTCTGTGTCGAGGAGGATTTCTTCCATCAGTGGGTGTTGTTTCGTTAGCCAGATCTGGATTAAAGGAGGAGTCTGCTCTGTGTCGAGGAGGGTTTCTTCCATGAGTGGGTACTATCCCGTTAGCCAGATCAGGATCAAAGGATGCATCAACGTTGATTCGGATCTTGCCTGGAGGAGGTGGATTCCAGGTTTCAGATAAGTGTTATGTTTCCTTCTTGCTTCTGGATTGACCATTTATAGCTCTGTAGCTTTCTGTAATCGCCTCTGCTCTAGCGATTGCTAAGTGCGGCCTCGGGTTTTGATGACTAAAAATGAATTGATTTCTCTCTTTCCAAACACTCCATAGCACCACCACAATATTATTAAATTTGCCCGAAGTAACTGGGTTCTGTTTGATTCTACAGATCCATTCTTCGAACCGGGTAAGGCCGAACCTGGAGATTCGTAGATTCAGGGGAGATGAGTTCCACACCTTGGCCGTCCACAGGCATAGAAGAAGTGTGTGCTCAGGCATTTCTGCTTCCTGCTTGCAGAGGGGGCACAAAGGAGAAGCTACGATCTTTCGGTGGTGTAAATTCTCCATTGTAGCTAGTGCGTTGTTGCATGCGTTCCAGAGGAAAATTTTGATTCTGGGTGGGATTGTGGACTGCCAAATGTATTTCCAGAGGTTTGGGCTGGCTTTATAAGACGAATGTGCTTGTGTTTCCTGTGGTTTTACTAAGACATCCCTGAATATAAAATAACCACTCTTCACTTCGTAATCTCCCGATTTGGTGTGCATCCAGACCAGTTTATCTTCTTCGTCAGGTAAGCTAATGGGTGTGACTAAAATTTCCTAGACCTTTGTTTCATCAAACATAGAATGTAGTAGAGTTTCATTCCATGTGCTTGTGTCTGGATTTATGAGGTCCAATACTCTTTCTGGTTCGTGATTTGTTGCTGGGCCTCCTATAAGGCCACTTTTTAACCATCTATCCATTCTGATTGATGTGTTTTTCCCATTGCCTATCCTCTGCATGACCTAAGGAGCAACCAAATCCCTGGCCTTGATGATACTTTGCCAACTCCACGAGGATCGTGAGCCTCTTCCAGCATTCCAGATGTCACCATGTGAGTAATACAATCCTTTCATTACTTTGGTCAACAGAGAATCTGGTTTTTTAAGTATACGCCACATCTGCTTTGCTAGCATTGCTGTGTTGAATATTTGTAAGTCTTTGAAACCCAAACCCCCCCCCCCTCACTTTTCCTGGTTTTTAACAAGTCCCACTTCTTCCAGTGAATTACAGCTTTTTTGTCATTGTTTTTCCACCAAAATGATGCCACCTTCCTCTCAATTGCTTTACAAATTGATGTAGGTATTTTGAAAATTGACATAGCGTATTGAGGGATAGCTTGTATTACCGTTTTCAGGAGTATTTCATTTCCTGCTTTTGATAGCAGTTTTTCCTTCCAGCTGTCGAGTTTGGAGTTGACTCGAGCTAAGATCCATGCGAAGATGTCCATCTTGGATTGCCCCCAATCTGAAGGTATGCCTAAGTACTTCCCTGTCTTGGTAATCTCTGGTACTCGAAGAGTTGATGCCATGTTTTGCTTAAGTGTTGTAGGACAACCTTTACTGAAGTAGATTTCTGACTTATTGAGATTGATTGCCTGACTAGATGCAAAACAATATTGACTTAAGATATTTGCCAAGTGCTGACATTCTGCAATTGTACCATGCAAAAAGAAGATCGAGTCATCAGCAAAGAGGAGATGGGACAGAGTAAGACAGTGGATATTCATTTTGATTCCTGTAAGCGAGCCATCTTGTACTGCTTTCTGCATCAGGATAGACAACACATTGGCCACAATGATAAAGAGATAAGGTGAGAGTGGGTCTCCTTGGCGTAATCCTCGGGATGATTTAAAGGAAGGTAAGGGTTCTCCATTAAAGTTTATGCTGTAAGTAACAGTGGTCACGCACTGCATAATAATCTGTACCCATTGATCACAGAAGCCTAATCTTTCTAGACAGGCTTTCAGAAAATCCCATTCTATACGATCGTATGCCTTTTGCATGTCAAGTTTTAATACTGCTTGGAACTTCTTTTTCCTATTGCTATTTCGCAATCTATGTAGCACCTCCTGCACTATCAGTATGTTGTCCTGAATCTGCCTTCCTCCCACGAATGCACTATGTTCCTTTGCAATGATATATGGTAGAATTGGTTTGAGCCTATTTGTGAGTACTTTGGAAATTATTTTATAGATGAAATTACAGAGGCTGATAGGGCGGTATTGCTCTAGTTTTTCAGGCTGTGGGATTTTGGGTATCAGTGTGATGAGTGTTCTATTTATTGCAGGATCTAGGTGACCAGATGTGAAAAGGAGCTGCACAGCTTGGTATATATCTTTGGAGATTACTGGCCAGTGCTCCTTGTAGAATATGCCATGAAACCCATCAGGACCAGGTGCCTTGAAGGCCCCTAGCTGCTGCATAGCTTGAGCCATGTCAACTTGAACCGGTAGGAATTGGCACCGGAGGGATTTGATTTAGAAAATTTACGCGACTCGGGTTTTGTTTTTCTATTTTGGCTTTTCTCTTATGTGTGCCACGTCAACACCACATCAACACCATAAGCTAAAAACCATCAAAAAAAAAATGCCATGTCGGATCTCCAGTGTGGCATGTTAGCAAATATGGCCAGTAACTTGTGATAATAATCAGATTGCAACCAATAAAAAAAATGTTTAAGACTCGATTGCAATGTTTTAAACGTTTCGGTTACGTTTGATTGTCCAGATTTTTTATTAAAAGATGACTAAATAAGATGTGATATGAAATCCAAAGATTTTGTTATATCCAATCAACCATTTGATTATTGCAGTAATAAAGTCGATTATATGGACATCATATATATTGTTTGGTATAAAAAAAAATGTATTAGTATAAATGAACCAAAAATTTTACAAACAAATATGGTAAAAATATCTCACAACATTGTTGCCTACTTTATTTTGATTTGCTTTTTTTTTCCTTTTTTAATTAATTTTTCCTATCTTCCCTTCCAATCATTCTCTACTAAAATTTTATTATATATTGTTATATATGTATATTGAATTTATATTATAAAATATAATTAAATTTGAATTAAAAGATTCAATTAAAATAACTTTTTTTTTGTTATTTTGAATTTATTATATTAGAATTCAACTATTATTTATGCTACAATATAATTTTAATTTGTTAATTTAAGAAGTTTATTATTTGAGAAAAATAACATACGTATTTTGGATGTTAGAAATCCTATTCACATTTAACCATCTCTCCTTGGAATAATTTTATCCAATCTATATCTCCCTTATATCCAACTTTATTTTGTCTTGAGTAAGCACTAAATGCAGGATACAATAATTTTTAGCACATCCTAAATTTTATTTTGACTGTCAAACGCAGCCTTAGATTTTTATTAAGCATTGGGCCAAGCGTTTAGGACTTTGGTGTAGTTTTCCCAATGCATAAAATGTTAACAAGAAACTACAGGCAATGAAATTTTTATAAGAAAAGGAAGAAATTGTGAGTAATCCTACTCTGAAATTAAATCAATGGAATTCTATATATTAGAAATGCCATGAATTCATCTAAAGTTACAATTGCATGTTTCATATTTTCTCAAGATATCCAACAATTCTCTTCATGATTCATTATTGTAAATGATGAGATATCCATCAAGTCTTGTTAAAACAAAGGATAGACATTAAATAGTTTTGAAAAAAAAAAAAAAAAGAACTTTGTAGAAAAGAAAACTAAAATATGCTGATTGAAAGATGATTTTGAAAAAAATCACCCCTAATTCTATATACACAAGCAATCGTCAAGAGGCCAGTGCAGCAGAGCTAGGATCAGGCTGAGGGGTGTTTCCAGATTTGGTTACAAATCCCCCCGCAGTTAACCATTCCGTTTTATTTACGTGGAACGAGGGCTCCGATAACCACGGCCTTTGTTTAAGGTCCTTAGGCTGGACCAAGTGGAGCAAATGGAGACTAGATAAAATTCTATACAAGAAAAATGCTCATTTTCTCCCCCACCAAGTCAACGGCATAAAGTTAAATATTTCAACAAATATAACAAATATAATCTTAGGCTTGAGCAAGTGAAAATTAACAATTCTATTTTAAACCCATTATACGGGTAATAGTTCAATTCTAAATTTTTTTAATTTTGTTATTATTATCCTAAACATTTACACGAAATTCTAATGTAATTATTCTAGCCAATTGCCACTACTGCTAATATGACGATTCTTGTTAGACAACATTTTCGAATAAAATTGTTCAAGTCAGCATGCCACATGGGCGGTCGGCGATTCCAAATGTCACGTTAGCAATTTCCAACAGCAAATGGCTGAAAGAACTATATTGTCAAAATTAAAAAAGTTGAGAATTGAATTAGTATCGGTACAAGAAATTTAGGATTAATTTGGTAATTTTTCCTATCAAGCGAGGCACGGATATTTCTGGTGTTGGTGTTGCAGCAACCGTGACAGTAACGGGTTCTTTGGCGACCTATACTTCGACCCGAACCTTTGGATCAAGGGCCTCACTTGGATGGCCACATTGTTCCGCCGTGTTGGTAATGTGGTCGGTATGAGCTTGAGGAATGAGCTCCGAGGTCCTAAAGAAAATCTGCGAGACTGGCTCAAGTATTCCATGTGAATTTGTCAGAAAAGTTGCGGATTTAACTTCAGTGCGAAATTTTTTTTCTTCTGAACTGACTCTGTTGCTATTACAGTAGGTCATTATTCAATTGAAGGAACACATGTTGAGCGTCGCAAAATGAGGCAAAACATGAGATATTTAAGGGACGAGTTGATAAACTACATCGACTAATTATGTTAGGGTTTTGGATTGCTGGGAGGTATTTGACATGATATGATCGTCCGGTTTGACGTTCGACTTCAGTCCTAAAATGAATTCCAGGTACATGGAGAGAGGAGCCGAAGCGGTGCATTTGGCGAACCCCCACGTGCTCGTCATAGCCTCCGGCCTCTATTGCGACACCAACCTATGGTTCCTTGGCCACATACCAATGAGGGTGAGCTTCACTGGAAAGCTAGTTTTCGAGCTGCATTGGTACGCATACTCGAGCGGGACAATCTGGGAGGACGGCAATGCCAACGAGCGGTGCAAGGACGCGATGGACAAGGTAATGGCAAGGCAGGGTTCATACTAAACCAGGGAATGCCGCTCTTCGTGAGCGAATTTGGGGGAGAACTGAGCGGACAAAACATGAACGACGACCGGTACTTCAACTGCTTCTTCGGAGTCGTGGCCAAGCTCGACTTCGATTGGGCCTTGTGGACGATTGTGGGGAGCTACTACTTGAGAAAAGGGATCGTAGGGATGGACGAGACGTTCGGGGTGCTGAACAAGGACTTCTCCGGGCCTAGAAATGCCAGCTTCTTGCAAAGGATCTCTGCCCTTCAAGCCCCTTTTCAAGGTATAACAACACTACACGCTCCTAATTTTTTTCATCTTTTTTTTTTTTTTGGTTCAATCACCAAAACCCAAGATTTCCTTGGTGACGATATCTACTGAAAATCGAGAGACCGAATCAAACACGAGTCCCTCTTCAAATGGAACTCGACTAATCAACACTTCGATCATGTCGTAAATCACGTCTTTTATCTTTCTTATGTCCATGACATTGCAGGTGCAACTTCATCAAATCCTACGCGCAGAATTCTTTTTCATCCGCTCACAGGTCTCTGCATCCAAAGGAAACGAGAGCAGGAACAGCTGCAGCTGGGCGCGTGCAACGAGTCCGAAGCTTGGACCCACACGCACCGCCACACGGTCCGGATGAGAGGAACGGATTTGTGTATGCAAGCGGATCGGCTGGAGGAGCCGGTGAAGCTCAGCACAAATTGCGCGGACCACGGGTCTAGATGGAAGGCCATTTCGGAGTCCAAAATGCATTTTTCATCCAACATCGTTGGTAGTAATGTCACCGTTTGCTTGGACATATATTTTAGTACTAAGACGGTAAGACCGTCATCGCGAGTCCTTGCAAATGCTTGAGAGAAGATGCTACCTGCGACCCGGCGAGCCAGTGGTTCGAGTTGGTAAACATGACGCAGTGATCATTTTTTCTCTTTTCTTTTTTCTTTCCCTTCTAGGAGCTCTTAGTTTGCCAGAATTTACCGTATTCTACTTATTGTGGCACAAAAGTTTGTTTTGAACTTCTCTTAATTCTGGCAGTTTTAGGTGCAAATAAATGAGCGGTATAGCAATTTTGTAAGCAATACCAACGATCAGCTTCATAGGAAAATATTTTGCAAATCATTCATTTTTCGTAAAATTAACATGCCTAAGAGTGTCCGATTTTATGCCGGCAGTGTTTATAGTAAATCCTTTGAATGAGCAACATTTGTGCTGGGTTTCTGCTTTCAGAAAGCAAATTTCAGAAATGGGTTTTTGCTCGTGTGGAACAGAACATGGAGGTTGTGTCAAATAATGACCTAAAGTGGCTATGACAGTTTTAAATAAGAGTCCGACATCGTCGATTACCGGTCGACTAAATATTGCAACCAGTCAAGGAAACTTTTCGTCAAAAGAAAGTTTTAATTTATATTTTAATATTATATTTCTTTTTCTTTTCTTTTTTCTCTTTTCTCTTTTCTTTTCTTTTTCTTTTCAACAAGCATTGGCAAGGGTCAAGTGACCCTTGCCTATCACTAGAAAGGGTCGCCTCACCCAAGCCCTTGCTAACTACAAGTGAGGCGACCCTCGCCTAGATTTGGCAAGGTCTGGCCTCCCCTATGGCTAGCAGGGATGGCTTCACCCAGGGGGAGACCATCCTCGCTAGATTGGGGGAGGGCAACCCTCGTCCAGTCCTCTTCGGTTACGTTGGGTTGCGCATGACAATGTTTCTTGGTTGGGGAAGAGTTTTGTTTTAGAAATAGTTTTTTTCTATTTCTATTCCGAAGAACAATTTCTGAGTAAAATAAAATGTTTTGTAACTATACAAAAATTCTACTCCAGAATAGAAAAAGAATATAAATGCGTTTAGTACGAAACAATTTCTTTTTTTGTATTTATTCGTTTTTTATTCTTACTCACGGGTCGTCGACTGCTGGCTGCCGGTCGCAGTTGGCGGTGGGCAGTTGGCGGCCAGCCGTGGTCGGCGGCGATTGGTAGCGAACGGCCGACGAGTGGCTGGCGGTCGGTCGCAGTCAGCAGCGGTCAATGGCGGGCAGCCGACGGCAACCGCCGGCCCTCAGCCATCGCCACCGCCCGACGGCAGACCACCGACGATAGTGGTGGCTCCAAGCGGTTGGAGGTCGCCGCGGCAAGAGAAAGGAACAAGAGAAAAATAAAAAATAAAAAGAAAATTGACTTATTTCTAGAAATTGTTCCCGGGAACAAAAAGCAACATTTTTTTTGTTTCTCGTTTTTGCTCCAAATCTATTCCCGGGCTAACTTTCTATTCCGGGGAATAGAAAAACAACTTGGCATTACCAAACGAATTTCCATTCTTTTTTTTGTTCCAGTGAATAAAAGAATGGAAATCTGGAGGAACAGAAATGTTCCCATGCACTTTGCCTTGGTGGCTGGCCACTAGCGAAGAAGAAAGAATAAAACCAAATAAAGGAAAAAAGGAAAAAAAGAAAAGAGAAAGAAAAAACTCCAAAAAAGGACAAAAATGTCATTGACCAAATTTAAAGTTCAATCAATTAATTGAAATTGACATAGCTACTTCAAACTCTTATTTAAGAAAATGATGGCACTTCAAGTTCTTATTTGAAATAATATCCTCTTCATATCATTATTTGATAAAATAAAGACACTTCAAACCCTTATTTAGAATTTTTCCGTAATTTAATAACTCTACTTAAATAACGACGTAAAATTCTCTAACAATGTTTTACTCTTTTTACCATTATATGAATATTTTTCTCAAAAGTAAATACAAAATGAACATCTTACAAAATTTTCAATAATTTAAGAAAACATTTATTCAAAAATTTTAAAAAAGAAAAGAAAGAAGATAAAGTCGGTCGTTGCACTTATGGAACAGTTAACGAATTTCACTTATTGCCCATTTTAGTGGAAAATGGGTAGGTAATTTCTTTCTTTTACCATTTTTTTCCTTTTTTTTGGCGAATTTATTTTATTTTTTCTCTTTAACACTTAATTTCTTCACAACATTAGAAAAATATATAGATGAACCATTCCAAGAGCAGTTCTTCACATGGGAAGATAACTATGACTCTCTTCGCGATTAAGACTCCTTAAATATGTTGCTAATCTTGTCTAATCCTCCGCTACGATGTTTGGTGATATGTGGTAGAAAAGTGTACTGTCATCTCAACCGCTCTCCTATGCTAATCTAAAAGTGATGATATCCTTCATTAATTGAGTCGTATTGATGGTTGAGTTTAGGTAGATCTAATTAACTAGTGCATCGACTAAATTTAGCAAACTCAAAATAACCTAAGTAACGTTGATTATAGAGCACTAATCTACCTACTTTATATTAAATTCGGTTTAGAACACAAATTATTTTCCCATATTGATATCTCGGTCGATTCGCGACTCTTAGTTACGAGATATATTGGCACACCAATAAGATAAATGTGCCAGTTAAAGGATTCTCAACCATCAATATTTAGGACCTCTATAGCGAATTTCGACAAGGCTAAAATTCACTACTTCACACGAAATTCTCATGGGTGGCATCCTATCTCAGGGTCGACCGTGATGACCCCCTGAGCGCCACCAAAGGCCACGCCACGGTACCGGAACGTTTCCTTGGCCTTCGCCAGGGCCCGCGTCGCCCAGTCGTAGATCGCATCCTGGCGGAACGGAACGGACGGGATGATCCCGAGGAACGGCCACAGCATCGGGCCGTTCTTGTTCGTCAGCCTCTCGACGATGCATAAGAATACGAAGTAGCCCAAGAAAGCAACGGTCACGTCCCAAAGAGATACGTGACGTGCATGGGATTGGAGCAGCTCTATCGCGGAGAAAACGTGCGTTCGTGCGGCCATCGTCTGATGTTACTCGATGCACCACTTCGCCGGCATGGATCTCGCTTATTTTTAGAATTTGAACTGCCGATCTGAAAATTAATGGAGAGGTTGGAGTTGGGTGAAAGAAGTTGAAGAAGAAGTAAAGAGAAAACGATCGAAGACATAGAGAGAGAGATTTCTGTATATTGTATCGTCTTCAATTAATGAATCTAATGTACATCCTTAGTAGATATAATACAAAGTGTAAGAATGAAAGGAAATTAATGATCCTGTGTATCAATCTAAATCAATCAATCTAATCTAGATCTAATCTTAAATTGATTTGTACAAATCGTAATCAGATCGTAATCGGATCTCAATCCGTCCTCTGTCAAAGCCGCATATCTTTCAACACTCCCCCTCAAGCCGGTGGCTTATATATGTCTAAGACACCTAGCTTGCTCAAAAGATATGTGTGTTGTCTTTGAGACAGAGGTTTGGTGAAGATGTCTGCAGGTTGTTCTGTCGTCCCAATCCCTCTTGTTTCGATGACTCCCTCTAAGATTTTGTCTCGTGTAAAGTGACAATCTACTTCTATATGCTTGGTTCTCTCGTGCACTATAGGATTTGCTGCAAGTTTTAAAGCTGCATCATTATCACAGAATAGCTTCGTTGCTCCTTGTACCTGTATTCCAAGATCCTTAAGAAGACCTCGTAACCACACTATCTAACAGGTAGTTTTAGCCATAGCTCAATATTCTGCTTCAGCTGAAGATAGAGATACAGTGGGTTGCTTCTTAGTCTTCCACGAGAGTAAGGAATCACCCAATTTAATGCAATATCCACTAACAGATCTTTGACTCATGGGACAAGTTGCATAATCTGCATCACAATATGCTGTCATTTCCATGTTGCATCTTCTGGATAAGAGAATTCCAAGTCCCGGACACTTCTTTAGGTACTTGACTACTTTAAGGGCGGCGTTCATATGTGACTGCTTCGGACTGTGCATGAACTAGCTAAGTGTCTACACTGCATAAGAGATGTCAGGCCTGGTCATTGTCAGATATATGAGTTTTCCGACAAGCCTTTGATAGATTGAAGGATCTTCCAATGTGAGATCATCCTGAGACATTCCTTTGTCATATTCTGCAGTAGTCAACTTAGTATTATGTTCAATGGGAATAACAGCTGGCTTGCACCCTGAAAGACCTGCTCGTGAAATAATCTCCAATATGAATTTCCGCTAACTAAGAGAAATGCCTTGTTCAAATCGGGCAATTTCAATGCCAAGGAAATATTTAGGTGCTCCTAAGTCTTTTATGTGGAAAGTTGCATGCAGAAACTTCTTAAAACCTTCTATGGCAGCCTTATCATTTCCCATAATGAGAATATCATCAACATATATCATCAAATAAATAGATGACATACCTTTAGTCCATGTGAATAAGGCATAATCATGTATGGACTGTTTGAAACCAGTTGTTGTAAGAGCGCTTGCAAATTTAGCATACCATTGCCTGGAAGCTTGCTTTAATCCATAAAGGGATTTACGGAGGCGACACACTTTATTCTCCTCCTGTCTCCGTAAGCCCTGAGGAACATCCATATATATCTCCTCATCTAAATCACCGTGAAGGAAGGCGTTATGAACGTCCATTTGGTGTAGAGACCAGTCATGAATAGCAGCAACTGACAAGAATGAACGCACCATAACATCTTTAGCTATAGGTGAGAATGTCTCGTGATAGTCGAATCCTTCTCGCTGAGTGAATCCTTTGGCAACCAAACGTGCCTTGAATCTTTCAATGGAGCCATCAGCTCGATGTTTAATCTTGTACACCCATTTGCAACCAATGGGTTTACAATTTGGTGGTAATGAGACGAGATCCCAGGTCTTGTTATCAATTAAAGCTTGTAATTATGCTTCCATGGCTTTCTGCCATCGTGGATCAGCAGATGCCTCACTATAACTAGTAGGCTCCCTATCCTCCGATAATTGACTAACACAACACCTATGTTCCGGTGATAAATTATGAAAGGAAACATAGGATGAGATGGGATATTTGATACCTGGTGAATTGAGAGAGGCGCACACATAATCCTTTGTCCAGGTAGGAGGTCGTGTAGCTCGACCAGAACGTCTTGGGGGATCAACCCTTGTAGGTGAAGAAGTTATTTCTCTGGAGGAGGCATGCATAGTATCTCGAAGTTCTTCATCAGTAGAAAGATCTTCCATTGAAGTCCCTGAAACATTCTCTAGAACCTGATTTTCATCATAAGCAGGTGCTGCTACCGGATTACTTATTGTCACGGACGGATTATTAGCTAATATTGCTAATGGTATGTAATCAGGATCAGGATATGTTGCCTCATCAAGTAAAGGAGGACAGGAAGTATGGACTGTATCTGATTCTCCATGTGAGGATATCTCGTCACTAAATGGAAAAACATTTTCATGAAAGATAATATCTCTACTTACAAAGAATTCCTTTGTAAACAGGTCAAGAACCCGATATCCCTTCTGCAGATTAGGGTATCCCATGAATACGCAACGTCGAGCACGAGGATCCATTTTATCTCAAGGGCCCATTATTGCTGCATAACATAAGCATCCAAAGACTTTGAGATGCGACCGCTCCGGTATTTTCCCAAATAGTAGCTTAAAAGGCGTTTGTCCATTGAGGACTCGAGTAGGCATTCGGTTGATAAGATATGCAGCTGTAGTAACACAATCTCCCCAATATTCATCTGGAATTGCTGCTTGAAATTTCAGGGCTCGAGCAACTTCCAGAAGATGTCGATGTTTGCACTCAACCACCCTATTTTGTTGTGGTGTGTATACACAGGAGCTTTCATGTTGAATTCCATGAGATGAGAACAATGAGGTGCAATCATGGTTGAAAAATTCCCTTCCGTTATCAGTACGGATCTTCTTAATTGACTTTCCGAATTGATTTTTCGAAAGAGCAATAAATGTCCTTAAATGAGAATAAGCTTGGCTTTTAGACTGCATTAAAAAAATCAATGTTGCACGAGAATAATCATCTACTATGGTGAGAAAATAACGAGACCCATCATGATTTGCTATATGATAAGGCCCCCAAATATCCACATGAATCAATGAGAAAGTTTCACTAGCACGAGTACTTCCAGATGGAAATGGTGTACGTGACTATTTTGCGGGAGGGCATATGGAGCATTGAGAATAAGGAAAGGAAGCACTATGACCCATTCCTAAGTGCATAATGAAATTATTTTCATTGGTAGTCAAATTACACAATGAAGACTTATTGAAAGGAGTGCTAGAAAAATTGAAATTACTTGGAAAGCTTGTTTAGAAAAAAAAGGCCTTCAAAAAGGCTACCCAAGCCCATCAATCTACCAGTCGAAAGGGACTGAAAGAAGCATGTGTCAGCATCGAAGAATACCCTGCATGAGTTTTCCTTGCATACTCTCGATACAAAAATGAGATTAAACTGGAATTCTGGGACATAAAAGACATTTTCAAGGATAATGTGAGGACTAAGGTTCACAGTTCCTGTCACATTCACATGTGTGGTATTCCCGTTGGGTAATTGAACTGAAACAAGAAAAAAATTTATCCTTCATTTATACTTGTAAAAAATCCTTTATCACAAACAATGTGATCGCTTGCCCCTGAATCAATAATCCATGCCTTCCTTAAAATAGAATTAATTAGGCAATGTGAAATACCTGAGAAACTGCCCCCTTTATTGGAGGTATCCAATTTTTGCAAAGCATGTAACAGCTGTTGATACTGGCCATAAGAAATAGGGTGATCAGCATTTTGGCCTGTAGATCCAGTCATTTGATAGGCAACTACTATTTTTTTCTCCTTTTCCCTGGGCTTTCCATGTAACTTCCAACAGCTGTCAATCATGTGGTTAGAACGCTTGCAATAATCGCAAAACATTTTACCCTTTCCTTTAAAAATAGGCTTGAAATTTTTTGCGGACGTGGCATAAATCTGGCCATCCATTCCTTTACTCGCGGAATCATATACGCCGTCCGATCCATCCGCGCTTTCGGATCCATGAAGACCATCCGATCCACACCCACGATTTGATCCGTCTGATGCACGCCCATGGTCTGGACCGCCAGATCCTCGCATTAGATCTCGGCCATTGATTCCATCCCTTTTTAAGGACCGAGCGTCTCCCCCAAACCCTACGGCGCCTCTTCTCTCCTTTTCTCGATTTAGGGTTTTCACATAACCATCTCGCCGTTCGCCGCGAGCTGCGAGTGCGATGCTATCGCTGTTTCTCACGTGTTCCGGAGACGCGAGTCGTTGGCTCTCCTCTTGCATAGCCAGTTGGTAAATTCATCCGATCAGGGGAACTGGATCCATGGCCAGAATCTGTGAACGAAAGGTAATGTAAGTTTCATTCAAAATCAGCAAAAAACGTGTAGCCTTCTCCCTTTTTTTGATAGATCGATACTGTTGGAGTATTGATTCTGGTCCCTCGAGTTTTTCTTCAACCGCTTCAAGTTCGTTCCATAAAGACGATAGCTTGTTGAAGCAAGCCGTGACCGTCATATTCCCTTGTTTGAGATTGCTCAGTTCTTGCATGAGTGAAAAAAATTTTAAAACGGTCGAGTTTACCGTACATTTCTCAGATATTTTCCCACATCTTTTGAGCGTCTTCTGTGGGTGGAAGTCCAGCCGCAACTTCTGGAGAAATGCAATTCCCGATCCAGGTTCGGACGAGCTGGTTGCATTTCCTCCAGTGTCGGGCTAGACGCTCATCCGAGGGAACGGCGATGGTTCCATCTAGGAACCCTTCTTTGTCCTTCGTTACCAGCGCGCGCCGGAATTCTCGTGACCACCTAGAGTAATTTTCGTGCCCGGTAAGCTACTGGCTGATTAGCTTCAGTTCCGGTCCGTCGGCGGTGGAAACAAACAGGGGGTTGCCGGATTCTGGCCGTCCAGTAAAAATTGATCCTGGATACGGCAAAAATCCAGGCACGAAACCCGGGTAGGGATTTGTTCCCGTACCTGGATTAGTCGACCCGGTTCCATAACCCACATTGAAATTGGTCGGGTATGGATTTGTTCCATTACCCGAACCATCGGATCCATCTGCTTGCCCCGTATTCGCTCCAACCGACCCGGCAGATATGCTTGCCCCGCTTATGGCTGGTGGGCTGCTGTCGGGTTGAGCAAAGGCCCATCTCCCTTGAATTCCTGGCGATGATGCATTCGGTCTAGGCCCAAACAGCCATGGATTGGGCTGAATCTGAAAAAATGGCCACTGGTAAGGATGGCCCATCATTGGTTGGCCCGGAATGGGCTGTACCATGAAGGGTTGCCCCAGATTTGTCTGAGCCAAAGAAATCCCACCATCTTGGGCCTGAATAGGTTGTTCTTGGGATCTGACGACGTCAATGGTGTCCCGGTTTTTTGCAGGTTGCATGGGACTTTCATCTTGCGGATGCACATCAGAGGCTGAAGGTAAGTGGTTTGTCATGGTAGAAGTATACTAAGATGTTGAATTTGTGCAGGATTGAAGATCTCAACAGAAACAAGGTGAAGAAAGGGGTTGAAGATCTCGATAGGAAGAAAATAGCGGAAGCAAATCAGAGAACTTTTACTGCTCTGATACCATGAAAGAAGTTGAAGAAGTAAAGAGAAAACGATCGAAGACGTAGAGAGAGAGATTTTTTGTATATTGTATTGTCTTCAATTAATGAATCCAATGTACATCCTTAGTAGATATAATACAAAGTGTAAGAATGAAAGGAAATTAATGATCCTATGTATCAATCTAAATCAATCAATCTAATCTAGATCTAATCTTATATTAATTTGTACAAATCGTAATCAGATCATAATCGAATCTCAATCCATCCTCTGTCAAAGCCGCATATCTTTCAACATTGGGGACCCCAAAAACTAAATTTGGAAGAATAAAATGGAAGAATCAAAGAAGGTGAAAAGAGGAATTACCTAGGATACAAGCTTTGGTAGGTGCCATCAAGATTCAAGCTTTGGTAACTGCGGATCTGAAAATTAATGGAGAGGTTGGAGTTGGGGACCCCGAAAACTAAATTTGGAAAAAGAAAAATGGAAGAATCAAGAAGGTGAAAAGAGGAATTAATTAGGGATAAGCTTTGGTAGGTGTCATCATGATTCAAGCCGCTTAATTTCGGAAGCGAAACTGGGCCGGAACATTGGTTTACTCACGGTTGGAGAAGCCGAGGTGGCAAGAAATACGCCCTTTAAACCCTAGTTTCCTGGTTCTTGTTTCTTGTTGGGTGGGGCATTGCCTTTCTTATGAATACTTGAGTGGTTCTAGATTACAAAGAAGATAAAATTTAATAAATGATGTAGAAAATTAAAATGCACACCTTCGGTCAAAATATCCACGTTCAATTTGATGGCTAATGAGATGGTGTAAATAATACGATTGATCAATGGGTGTATGTATATTTATATATCTATTTATATATCACGCGTAACTAGATCATCTAAAACTATGCGGGTATTTTGACATAAAGTTTAGAGCAAATTGGGTAGGAGACATCTAGATGAGGACGACATCATTTCGTTGGGGATAAGGTTTTAAATATGTAGTATTTCCGAAATACAGAAGGACTCCTCGCAATGTTCATGGCGTAAAAGGAGAGCACTGTTCATGCAGTTCCATCCATCATGATCGCATTGCTTAGAAGGCTAGATAGCTCTGAAGTGAGTCAGCAGCCTCGTTTGGCAACTCGGCACCATCCACGGACGGGCACTCACGTTGGCGTATGTTAATGACATATCCGATCGGAATCAAGGAGGAAAATTCTCTAGAAAATTCTAACCATATTATACGACAATCAATTTATTCTTGAACTTTTTGAAAATTTATCAATTTAGTCATAAATCTTTTTGCAATTTATCAATTGAATTCTAAACCTTTCAGTTATATAAGATTCTCTTTAACCCAATATTAAACCCAAATGTCTTGAGTTCTATATGAGATTCTCTTTAAGCCCTTTAAGAATTTCAATTTTTTATTCAGGGCAACTTGAGGTTTTGTGTAATAAATTGTCATCCAATCATAAATGTTGACTTTGGACCCAGAGTCAATTCACTTGGCCCCAGCATTTGGAGGCATAGAAGGACCCGCTTCGATCCCTGAAAAGCCAGGATTGAATTAGCCAACTTGATTGGAGTAGTGGGTGCGAGTGGATTGAACACGAAATCATCCGTGACGAATTCGGTTATCTATGGAATTCCAAAGTGGTGGGCCTTGGCTGGTGTTTATCTTCTTGAAAAACGTGGGCAAATGGCAAAACCCTAGTTCATGAGTCAAAGCCATGACAAGCAAAAAGTCCACGTCCGTCGCTGATGCTTCTGCAGATCTCAGCTGGCACATGAAAATGGAAGTTCTAGCGACGAAAGGTCCACACAACATGTTGAGAACTGCGAATGGTCGCCCTCTACTGTCACTTCTGATCTGTATATGAAATGCACGGATGATCCTGATGCTGACGATGTGAAGGTTTGGAAGATTGGCGGTTGGACAGATGATTCGCTTGCAAAACAACGCGTGTGGTTGCAACGTGAAGCCGTAGTTCGCTTTTGAATCATACTGCGAGTAGCTGCCCGTATACACAATGCCCTAATTGGGCGTGCAAGTCTAGAGTACCACGTCGAGTCCACAAAATCAATTGACGCGATGGCTCGTGCTTTCATCAGATCAGGTGCGTATTTTCACTCTTTCTTTCTGGAGCATTCTGAATATGCAGGATTCGAAGTCTGAAATAGACTTTTGTTTGCTTTTTCACTTCTTTTCTTGGATTAGCAAGGATGTTTCATTGGACTTGACCAATTTAGTTCACTCGCAGAGGATCTATTGTCTATGTATGTAGACCCATTAAAACAACTCTCTGGCGAAAGAAATTATTAGATCTGCGCATGCTAGCAGGGGAATGGGTTAGGGCCAGTCCGACCGTTCGGTGTTGATACAAAAAGAAATAATTAGATCAGCATATGCTAGCAAGGGAACAGGTAGGCCGTTCTTATACTGGTTGTTTGTAAGATCTCTCTTTCTCTCTCAACTTCGTCAGAGCAAGTCCTTTTCTATTTCAACTAGACCTATCTAGCCAAAACTTGCGTAGATAGCTCAGCGCCGAAGTCCTTCCAATAGATATGGCAGGGGTGGGCCAACCTTACACACCACGGCCCGCATATATAGTTTTCGTTTTTCAGTTTAACCTACTTTAAGTAATTTTTTTTTAAAAAGTAGTAAAAGTATCTAGATAAAATAAAAGAAATAATTGCAGATTGCAAAGGCAAATAAATTTGATTTTTCTAAAGTACAAATTTCCTTCCTTTTTTATGTAAAACTAGTGTTAAGAGAAGTGCTACACTTAATCAAAATTTGAATGATAAAGAAATTGTTAGTTGTCTCTAAAGTGGAGGTTTAGGTAGTTTTAATTAGACCCGTCAAATGAGTGGGTCGGGTCGGGTTTAGGTCGGGTCGAAAATTGATCAACCCATCTTTGACCCATTTAACATGTTTTAACCCATATTCATATAGTGTAAATCAAGTGACCCATACCCGACCTGACTCATACCTAACCCATACTCGACTCAATCCGTATTACTAAAACCTATTAATATTCTAGGAAAACCGACATCTATTATATACTAATTAGATTAAAACTTAAAATTAAATTAAAAATAGTAAATAAAAAAAAAATTTAAAAAAAAAAAAAACCTATAAATTGAAATATTTATAAAGAATTAGACCTTGCATATGCTTCTCTTATTTGAAAGTGCACATACCATTGAGTAACTAAAAGCGTAACATGAAAAATTTTTAACTAAACCTAAAAAACTCATTTTTATGATTTTTTTTTTTTTAAAGTATTACTAAGACACTTTTATGCAATACAAATTTAATGGAAAATTTTTATAATTCATTTTAAAATATTTTTTTAAAAAAAAATTAAATTTTAAAATATTTTTTAATTATTTTTATTTTAAAAATATTTTTTTATTTTAAAAAAATATTTTTTATTATTTTTATTTTTAAAATTATAATTTTTAAATGTTAATAATTATTTTTCTTTTTCTCTTTTCTCTTTTCTTTTTTCTTCTTCTTCGGCCAATTGCCGGTCACGGTGATGGCGGCGACCACCACAAGCGAGATCGAGCTCGCCTACTCGGGCGGGGCTCGATTTTGCCTATCCGGCGGAGCCGAGGCCCCGCCCGACACCAACGAGAGATTGAGTCTCACTAGATCCGGCGAGACTCGAGCCTCGCCGGCCTCAAGCTCGTGTCTTTGGCAAGCTCAAGCCTAAGGAAGGAAGAAAAAGAAAAAGAAAATAAAAGAAAATTGAAATATGAAAAATAATTATAATTTCAATTTTTGTAAAACAAAAACATTTTTATAAAGTTAAAGAGGGAAGGCCATGGGTTCAAAGTGGGTTTCCTAGGGTGTGTTTGGTAACGTTTCGTTTAAAAATTGTTTAAGGAAACAGAAATAGAAAAAGTGTTTCTATTCCGGGGAACAATTTTTGAACAAAAAAAACGCGTTTAGTAAACTTGTTCGAGAATAAAAAATAAACAAAAACACGTTTGATAAATTTGTATAAATTTTTTTATTTCTTTTATTTTTTAATATTTTTTCTATTTTCTTTCTTATTTTTCTTATTTATTTTTCCTTTTTTTCTTTTTTCTTTTTCTTTTTCCTTTTTTCTTTTTTCTTCTTTTGGCCGGTCGCCGGCCTCGGCCATGGCCGGCGACCGGCCGACGAGGGCCGGCGGCCTCGCCCACCACGGCAAGGCTCGCCGGCCCCCGGTGAGGCCGAGCCTCGACTTGGCTGGGCAAGCTCGGCCTCGCCGGATCTGGGCGAGATCGAGCTCGCCCAGCCCGATGCGAGGTCAACCTCGCCTTGGCTGGGCGAGGCTGCCGAGCCTCGTCGGCCATGACCAAGGCCGGCGACCGGCCAAAGAAAAAGAAAGAAAAAAGAAGAAGAAAATAAGAAGAAAAAATAGAGAAGAAAATAAAAAAGTGTTTCTAAATTTTGTTTCAGAAACAAGAAACAACTTTTTTTTTGTTTTACATTTCCCCAGAGATATGTTTTGGGAATAAAAAAACAATTTTGGAACAAAAACGCACCCAAACGCGTTTTTGTTCCTTTTTGTTCCAAAGAACAAAAAAAACAGAAAAGTTGTTTAAAAACAAAAAAAAGAAGTGAAAACAAACGCCTCGCTAATAACCGATTCAGACTTATTTCTTTTTATGCTTTACTTTCTCAGACCCATTTCTAACTTATATTTAACTTTCACTTAACCCATATATAACTTATTTAACTAAAAATTGATCATAATATGGGTTTGGGACCCATTTTACCAGCTCTAGAACTTTTAATGACGTTCGATAATATAACCCTACTCTTATTTTTTGACTTCTTATTACTAGATATAGAGATTATCAGGAAAAAAGCTAATAAGTGAGGCAAACCTCCACTTTGATATAAAATCAATATACCACTAAGAGGGTCAACCTAGTGGTGAAGGAATTGCCAATGTTGCATCGCTTCACGAGTTCGATTCAGTCATGAGCAAGCCTCTAAGTTGCTCATGTTACGTTGCCTAGTTTGAATATACTTTGTATAGAGAGATTTTCTATCTGTTAACATCTTGATGGGCTGCGATAACGGGTTTGTCAACTTTAAATCTTTTATTCATTAGTGGTACAGAATAGTTATGACTTAATCCAAACTTTTCTGCAGCTAATATGGAATTTTATGTTAATACTCAAAGGGGTTGCTAGCACTATTCGATATAGAGATGATTAGGTGTGGCCCAATTTCGAGCTGGCCAAAGCAACTCCGCCGGCCTAAAGTTTATCACTCAATATATTTGAGGTTGAAATTCATCCAGACATTAAGAAGGCACCATGCGTGTCGGCATAGATGGCCTTCGTTCTATCTTAGGTTTATATAAATACAAATTAAGCATTTGTTGATCGCTTATTGTAGTTGCCGACTTTGAATTCAAAGCATCTAAATGCATATGGACGGATTGTGCCTTTATTTATAAATAAAGACGAATTGTATATCTCAATGCCGAATCAGCCATGCAAGTTGCCTCGCGATTAAACTATGAAAGACAGCGACGAATGGTTTGTCTATTCTCCATCGTCTTCTTCTGTCTCCATCATCTGTCATGAAACACGTAACCATTTTATAGGAAGAGAGAGAGAGAGAGAAAGAAATGGTTATACAACACCATGTTCGCGCATGTCTACTGTCGATTGGCGTTCGTGCAAAGAACACGAAAACTCGACATGCAAGGAAAGAAAAGAAATTCCAGTTTCAAAGCGTCATACGCTGTCTTGTGTCATCCTAATTTGACCAGCTTCATGATAATGCAATCTTCGATCAGCAGATTGTAACGTCTGTTGAAAAAAACGTTGTTTAGAACAATAGGAAAACAAAAAGCGTCCCGGTGAGAAGGAGATTGAATGATACCATTACCGCGTGCTGTACCAAACCCTCATCATCGTCCCATTCACTGTTCGATTTGCGCCATGCAACGGTGATCCAATACATGAAAAGATCTCGATCATTCATTCTCTCGCCGCAAACATCGCCCGTAGCCCACTTCTAAGCTCGAGGACAACAACCGAGCTGCAAACCATCATCAGAGTACTACTTACTACGAATGGAAAATTTTGAGGCTGGCACTCGTTAACATTTTCCGAACAAAGATTGCTCTTTGGCCAGATCCGAATTAACAAAAGTGGATCAGATATTTATGCCATTGCGTTAAATTAATCAGCATCCATTTTGACGTTCCAAGCACTCAATTTTATTAGATTTTTCAGTTGTGAGAGGCGCCAACACAAGTATATTTATGTTTCTTTTAAATAAAATCAAATGACTATGCTCGATTGAGCGACAATACATCCACTCATTACTTTTGCCTTTAAATTAACTTCACTGGATTTTGAAATTCAGAAACCAAATTTCGATTTGAATCATCCAACGCACTAGGTGATCATCTTCTTGGGATCGAGGCATTTTGATCGGGAGGCATTTTGATCGGAATGCATTCAGCTTTCCAGCTAAACAAAATGGAGGGCCATGTGGCAATATGATGCGACATATTAATTGCATTTTGTCGCATCATATAGGAACCTCGATCGAGTTTCGGTTGAAACAAATCAATTGTGAAGAAATGAAAGTTTAGTATGCTTAGTAATTGGAAAAATCACACTGCAATGACTTAATTGAAAAAACACTCGAGTTCAATGGTCATACGTGGAGCCTATGCAAGAATGAATCATGAGTATCATCATGTAATATCGAAAAAGCTGATGATAGCCTCAATTAATGTTAGACTATATTATTATCTTTGCAATTATATGAGTGTTTGGTGATGACGTATTTGGAGAAAAGAAAACCGTACATACATCTTTTTCTTTTTTTAATTTCCCAAGGGGGACCAAAAATATCTCCTGACCGAAGATTTGTTCAGATGAGAAATTAGAAAATAATCGAGTCCATGCAAATACCATTGTATACTTTTATTTTTATTTAATGTCAATTGGGGGTTTATGTTGACTCCGCATGGCTTTGATCTCATTCACTGGTGTGCTCAACTTGCCAACTTGAGCCTCAGCGACCCACCACGACCAAATCATGATCACTTGTTCTCTTCACATGATTTCTCCGGAAGCGTGGGGCTGGAGATTTTCAAGAAAGGTAAGTGCCCCTTAGCATTTCCAGGTCCAATTTTCGAGTTGTCTAATAATAGAAAATGAAAAGGAAATGGAAAAGGAAAAGGAAAAGAAGAGGCCCCTAAATCAATTTGGAAGTTACACTTCGTTTAATTTGATTTTGACAGGTATCATAACCCTACATTAATAACTCAACAACTCGTACCTGCAACGCATTTAATTCAATCCAATTTAAAATTTACAAAAAAATCAAATTATCATTTCGTAACATATTCATTCTTCATTAATTTTTATCTCACAAAAAATCTCAAATCTCTTCTTATCCGAATTTGTCCTCCACACAAGATCTTTTTTTTTTTTTTTTTTTTTGGAGTTGAAAGAAATATATATTCATTTATCAAAATAATAATCAATATATACATAGAAAATTTTCAAGCTTAACAAATCTTAAATAATTGGGAAAAAATACATAAGCCAGAAAGCAAATTATAAAACACAATTTGCAATTAGAAGCACACTCTCTTTTCTTAAGAAAGCATCTGACACTGTAAATCAGCGATGGCTAATCACCAAGTTCAGTAATGAGCACAGACCCAAAATCTCCCACTCTATTTACATTGACTTATGGCACACATCTACATTAAACGTCCTCATCATTTTTGCTATGTAGAGACACCAATATCAAACTGTTGAAAGAACATAGATCAAATACTTGTGAAGAGCTTTTGAATCCATATTTTGATCAAGTTCAAGAGAGTAAAACTCTTAAAACTTGACCTAAATCTAAATAGGAGAGAAAAGTGGCCTATCTTGGAGAGGTTGTTGAGCCATGTTATGAACATCCTCCTTAGTGACTACCAACTCGACGAATGGCCAAATTGATCTCCACATTCACACAAGGTCAACTTAAAATATTTATTCACACACAAAGAGTAGATCAGAGGAGAAAAGAATTCAAAAGAGAAAAGGGGAAGACAAAAAAAGGTCTCTCTCTCTCTCTCTCAAGGACGGCGCTATGAGAGATGGCACCCTCCACATAAAATCACATATTGCTAATGGTGGGTAGATTTGGTAAGAGATGCCAGTTTAAAAATCTTCATAAAAATACAAATTAATTTAGAATAAATATGTTATGAGGAACTAATTTAATATTTTTAAGGCTATTAATCTTATCCGTAAGAGAGGCCACAAGCTTTCTCCGACAATATTTTATAGAAGTACTACAAATTCCGTGATATATCTAATAACAATATTATTTTCATTCATATTTGACTCAAGATCTGCAGGCCGTGTATTTGCATCTTTTGGAAGTACCCTATACGACATTTAAGAGTTAAAAAAGTGTATTTTTATCTTATATTAAAAATAAGAACTCCTTTTATCCTTTACTATTGTAAAAAAATGAAAAATATATCAACCAAGATGTTAATAATAGAAAATAAAAAATTATTGATAATAACTTTAGAAAACTTGTTAAGTAAAAAGCCAAAATATTTATGGGAGCAATCGTTTAAATTTTCTTTTGGGAAGTTGCAAGAGCTGATACATGTGGGAGCCATTTTTGACTGTAATAAAAAAGTACAAAGTAATTCCGGGAGCAATCGCGAATGTCCCTTCACTGACCACCCCTCCCTTTCCATAATCTTGTACTTGTACATGAGTTTTTCTTTTACGGCACTTCAAAAATTATTTAATTATAATGCATTTGGTAATATTTTTGTTCAAAAATTGTTACAGAGAATAGAAATAGAAAAAATATTTTTATTCCGGAGAATAATTTTTTAACAGAAGAACGCGTTTGGTAAACTTGAATAATTTCTATTCTTGAAATAGAAAAAGAACAGAAACACATTTGGTAAACTTATATAAGTGTTCGCTGGTTAGCACGGGGTCGGCCTCACCAGGGGCCGGCAACGCTCCGGCGAGGTCGCCGACCCTCGACAGCCAATTGCCGACCATGGCCGAGGCCGGCGACCGGCCAAAGAAAAAGAAAAAAAAAAAAAAAGAGAATGAAAAAATAGGGGAAAGAAAAATTGTTTCTCGAAAGTGTTCTCAAAAATAAGAAAAAAAAATTATTGTTTCTTGTTTCTGTTCCTAGAAACAAAAATAATAGATTTTTTGTTCTCGGGAAGAAAAGTGTAAATAAACGCGTTTCTATTCTTTTTTTGTTCTCCAGAACAAAAGAACAGAAATTGTGTTCCGAAAAACAAAAAAAGAACACAAACAAACAGGTCATTAGTTTCTGTGTACATATAAATACACATTTACGTGTTAATTTTTTTTTTCTTTTAAAGAGGCTTTTTATAGTTTTCAACTCTTCCAATTGTGATACGAGCTAGGTTTAGTACAATAATTATGGAAGGGATGACATTATCGAACACTTATATTTCTCAATTTTAAAATTTGTAGTAGAAGAGAGAAAAGTATAATATCATGTACACCATCAAAAGAAGAGTACAAGCCCTCTATATTACAGAGTTGAGTTGAACCACTATTAACCTAATCCTAATTCGTAATATGAAATTTCAAGCGTTTTGTAAAGAAAAACTGCTAAAAGAACATAATTGACTTTTACAAAACTAAAATTACGCTAGCAATAGCAGAGTTCATAAATTATGACTACATATTATTGATTAATATATATGAATCATTTGTTTCGCTCGATATTTTTATGGATGTTTCAGTCTATCTTAACCATAAACTTGTGTCAACATTTACATGCATCAATGGTTGAAAATGGTCAAAGCAACGCACGATGCAGAAGAATAAACTATTATTCTGAGGCTTAATCCCTAGATGGTTAAGATATATTTAAATGGCGGGTATATCGGTTAATTAACTCCAAAAAAGGAGTTATCCAGATAAGCAAAAAGCTTATAAAAAGTTTGAATTTGTCTGCATCGTCCCGTTATTTTCGCCTCGTTACATCCACGGCAACATATGTCCTTATTTTAATAATTGAAAGAATATTTAAATATGGATCTATGTATTCAATAATAATGCGAATCTACGATTGGATCTAGCGGGGCTCGAACTTTGACTTTAGCCATTCACTATGCTAGTTTTCTCTTTTCTCACCTTCTTTTGGAGTTTTTGCACCTACAAATTTGTAACATTATATATATCGAACAAAGCCAAAATTATATTGATTTAAGATATCAAACAGGTTAATATTACTTAATAATGCTAAAGTGATATTTAAATGATCACATGAATTCCCATGTAGCAAGATCTCCCAATGCTCGCAATAAATCCTGCTATTTTGTGCTTTTTTTTCCCTTATGCTAGATTTTTTTTTTCCTAAAACTTATGCTAGAAATGTTATATTTGTGCTTGTGACAAATGTAGAAATATCTACAAGGTTGTCGAGAACGATGGCTGCTAATGATGATCGAATACAAATTACACGCTGCGGCCCTGGGGGATTGAACAAGAGAGATGAATAAGGAATTTTGAGGAAAGTCTGAGCACGGAAAAAGGCTACAAAATAGTGGAAATAGATATCTACATTTTTCAGCTTTTTTTTTTATAGAAAAGAATAATGTCTTGATGACATGCTCGAGCTTACGAGAATCACGTTTAATTTGCCTGGTGCTTTTATCATCATAGTATAAATTAAAAAAAAAGGATAATCTCACCAAAAATCATAAACTTTTGTGTGTAAGACATCGATGTCCTAAATTTTTTTCATCTCATCAATACCTCAAGCTTGTAGTAGCAACATAACAATGCTGGCATTGCCCAAGCATGCTGCCATGTCAAATAATATTTAACATGGATCGGTGACGAAATGTATTTTTAGTCATTGGTACAAGTTTAGAGATTGATGAGACGAGAAAAAGTTTCGAATGTGGGTATTTCTCAGGGAGAAAATTTAGGATTTATGAGATTTTTCCAGGCAAAAAAAGGCTTGCAAAAAGTCCTTGATTTGCAATGTATCTATTGTCACTACAACAAAATGCTCATATGCTTAGGGGTGATCGGATCCAGAGTAGGTAGGGTCTAGACCTAGACCTTGTACCCAATCCTGTTATAATCAGTTTCCCTTTTTTGGACCATGTACTTGATCCTATTTGTATTGACCCTATATCCAACCCATCCTTTTTTTCCGATCTAGTTCCAAGGTCAACCCTATTTCCACTAAAACTTGTTTTGTAACCTCTTGATATTATATACGATTTCGAATTTTATATTAATACATAAGAAAAAAATGTAATTCTCCTCATTTGTATTAAAACATTAAGCACTTGTAATAAATAAATATAAGAACTTTTTGACAAAACGAAAAAATTAAGGATCCACATGGCTAATTATCATAAATAAAATTATAAGGCAAAGCAAAAATCATAACATTGCATAAACATTAGCAACAAACCTGGGTCTAATATTAGTCTTATTCTCACAATTATTACATGAAGCTATTCATTTATGTAAACATAACTCCTTCTAAAAAAGAGAAGTTAGGCAAGTCAATCTACATGGAACACAAGAATTTAGTGGCAACAAACGTCGTCCATCCGTCAGACGGTACGAGAGGGAGCCATTGAGGGAGGGAAGCGAGTGAGGAAGAGGAACGATGAAGGAGGAATGTCGTACGTGTCTAAGAGAGCCAAGAGAAAAAAAAAAAAACGCCATGTGATTACAAAAGTAAGAATAGAAATCAAGGAAAAAAAATATGATATTTGACCTTTATTTACAAAACCGGTTCCAAAACCGATACGGAAACCGGTTCCTGAGTGGGTAATCACTCGGAACCAATTCCCAGACTAGTTTAAACCGGTTTCAAATTTTGAGAACCGGTTCCCGAACGGGTTTAAATCAATTTCGAATTTTGAGAACTGGTTTCAACGGGAACCAGTTCCCAATCCTGTTTTCCGCGTGGGCCAGTCCGGTTGCACACCCGTACATATGCCCGCACTTCATAATGCTAATGTTTATTTATTCTACATAAAACAAATGGGATTTAGAGATAATGTTTGGTGTACTATACTTGAGATCTTTCTGGAGAGAGTAGACGTGTGGTCTAGTGTAACCTAAACTAAATTTATTTGCATATGTTTCAATTATCCGAAGGAATAGATTCTTTTCTTCGGCGTGATGTCATGATTATTGACAATCCTAGCAAGAATCTTGCGGAGGTTATGTTAGGATTCAACGCATATGGGGTTCTTGAGACTAGTAATTAAAAGAGATTTTCTTTTTTCTTTTTTTTGGTCAGTCCTACTATATTCCTACTCTACACTCACTCGCTAACTTGTGTCCTGCCTCGTGCAGGATGTGGGAGTCGCAACCCACTCTCGAAACTTACGCGTCCCTACCCCCATTCCCCCCTGAGAATGTGGGGATTTTAACCCCTCACCTCCCCCTTCCATGTTGGAATGGTGGCCACTGGGGCGAACCACCAGTGGTTAATTAAAAGAGATTTTCAATCAACTCATCTATCAAGGATCAACCAAATTACTTTAATTAAGGAGATTAAATGAATTGCGGTAACTCTAGATTGTACTGAGAATTAGTCTATAATTATGTTCGTTATGTGAAAAATAAATTATTTTTCAAATAATGATCGCTCATATTGTTTAAAGTAATTAGTAAATAAAAATCTTTTTATCATCAACAATAATTTATATTTAAATATTTTCATTATGTATTATTTATTTTTTAAATAATATTAGCGATTCATTTATTTTTCATGAAATAAATATATTTTATATTTTTAACGAGCCTGAAAAAAGAGGAAGCTTCTCTTGGAAAGGACGTGATGGAGTGGAGAAGAGATATAATTGAAGACAAACGACACTGGCGGTCCACTTGCATTTATTTCATGATAATCCATCGATCTTCCCATCGCTCTCCCACCTTTTGGGCCCAAAAGATAATTTACTTTTTGAACTTTGGCCATCTTTAAATAAATAAATAAAGGGAAAATTCCAGGGATCCTGAGGAAAGGTATAAATAAATCGAAAATATAGTAAGCTCAAGTCAAATCGAAAGAAGAATGACGAGGAAACGTTACGTACAAGTGAAAAATATCAGATATACAAATACTAACCCTAGTTTTCAACAAACACCCATATAATAAGAAGGCCATGCTATCCTAATTGTGAACAAAGTTTCATTTTCACCACCTCCACCGGTGGATAAGATGTTCTCACGTATGGATGATGTCGCAAGTTCTAGGAAAGTATAGCTATGTCGCACCAATAGGATCGGGGGAAGGTAGCATCTAGTGCCAAGATATAATGGACAAACATATACGATGAAAATTTCATTTCAGTAGCAATCAATAGCCTCACTTATGACATATGCTCTTTTCACAAGTGGTGATGCAGCACCCTCGCTCGTTGTGAATGTATTGTAATAGGTTTAATATGTGTCGATAATGCTTATGGAGATTAGTTAACGACAGTAGTTATTCACGTGACGTTTGTCTCATGAGGAAAATAATAGTTCATATCGGGAGACAAAAGCTCACTCAATCCATTATATCAATAAATATAATCAAGAAATTGATGGAGCATACACTAGTGATATCAATTACTTCAAATAGGGAAAGAAAAAAAAAGAAGACGACGACATATTCACGATATGGTACCATAAAAAAGCCATAAAAAAACAGCTTATACCATAATTTCTTAGTTTTTCTTTTCCTATCTCAACCAAATATATTCGCTTTATTTTCCCCCACGAATTTCCAATTTCAACACGATCCCGACCGGCCCTTGTCGACGCTCGAAACCAAGACCCGCCACACACGGATCTCTCCGTCCAGGCTTCCGCTGAACACCGTGACGAGGCCGTCCCCGCCAGAGACGGCGGCCAGCGACTTCACGGGCTTCCGGTGGCCCTCCAGCACGGCCAAGCAGCAGTACCTGCCCTCCGCCCCCCGCCGCCAGATCCTCACCGTCCGGTCCGCCGACCCGCTCAGCAGCAGGTCGGCGACGCTGGTCAGGCAGAGGATGGCCTTGGCGTGGCCCCTCAGGGCCCCCGTCACCGCCAGGTGGTTGGCGCTGTCCTCCCGCTCCCACACCAGTATCGAGCGGTCGCACGCGCCGGAGAACAGCACCGACCCGTCGCCGGTCAACGCGAGCGCGTTGACCGCTGACTTGTGCTTCTCCAGCGTCGCCACCAGCGAGTGCCGCTCCTCGCCCGCCTGCCTCGCCCAGACCCGGATCCTCCCGTCCGCCGACCCGGTGTAGACCGTCCCGCCGGCGGCCACCACCACGGCGTTGACGGCGTCGTCGTGGGCCCGGACGGACTCCAGGCACCGGAGGTCGGAGCCGCTGTTGCCGCCGCCGCGCCATGCCTTGAGGGTCTTGTCCCAGGAGACGGAGTAGACGACGCCGTCGCTCGCCGCGAGGGCGGAGACGGCGTCGGCGTGCTCGATCCAGAGCTGCTTCTTGTGGCGGCGCACCGTGACGTAGTTCTTCGGGAGCATGAAGCGGCGGAGGCGGTCGCCTACGGTGGGGAGGGTCGCGACCAGCCCGTGCCGCCCCTCCGCCGCCCCCACCTGCCAGACGCGGATCTTCGAGTCCTGGTGCGCGGTGAAGACCCGGCCGCCGCAGAAGGCGACAGACTTGACGGAGCCCGAGGACGATGCGCGGACGTTGAAGGCATCAACGTGGGAGATCTCGCCGCCGGCGGAGGCGTTGGAGGCGTCGTAGACGTGGATCTCGTGGCCGCAGGCGGCGTAGAGGAGCTTGCCGTGGAGGACGAGGGAGGCGACGGGGAGGAGGCAAGGAGGAGAGAGGGCGTGGAGGAGGTGGTGAGAGACGGAGAGGTGGAGGGAGCCGGTGGTTAGGGTTTGGAGGGAAGGGACGGAGGGTAGCGTTTGGAGGGAGAGGTTGGATTCGATGCTGCTGCTGCTGCTGGTCGCGCGAGAGCTCGAGCTCGACGAGGAGGACGAGGACGACGACGGCGTGGCGCCGCCGAGAGAGTCGGAGGAGGGGCTCGTGCCGCCGTTAGATGACCGGTCGAGGGACAACGGGGCGGTGGCGGTGCGGGAGGAGGAGGAGCAGGTGGCGAGCCACGATCGGAGCTTCATGGCGGTCGTCTTTTGTTGTGAGGGAGGGGGCGAGGGAGAGAGAGGAGTCTAAGGGTTGCACAAATAGATAAGAGTATGTGAGGGTGACTGAGGAAACGATATTTGGCTAAGCTATATAGACATGGTCAACCATAAAGAAACAATTTTTTTTGCAACTTGCATTATTTCTTTATTTATTATTTAGGGTGAACATTTCTCTTTCGTGGAAAATGTGATTGGAGACCAAAGACAGCCTAAAGGCGCTTGACGTCCAATAGGATTTGCGGGATTTCTTTTTTCGGTACCCGACTAATTTTTATGAATGCTTAATCATTTTCATAAAAATAACTGTTTGTATTATTTGAATTATTAATCAATGAAAAATGTTTTTATTATTGAATATCTAATCATTTACGCGAACGATGAAATTATGTTTCAATCATTTATTTTTGTAAGCGATATAAGTAATATTTTTTCAAGAAAATATCTTTCAAAACATACAAATTTTTTAATGCAAGCATTTAAATTCGCGCATTGAACGAAGAGAACGAGCAGTGGAAAGTTGATCGACCCGGGAATGGAAGCACCGTTACTATAGTCTCAGTCAGGTGGAGGGCACGTGTTGCTCATTATTGTCGGTCGTTGGATTTTAATTTTCACATTATACAAATTATTCCTAATTGAAAACCAGAAGAGCAAAACCACCATTGGAGACGCTTCTTTCCCTTCAAACCCGTCACCCTGTTACCACCACCGTCGCTGGACACGTCACTACGTGCCACAACTTGCCCCGCCACACGCCGCCGACGGAACCCCGCCTTCCTCCGAGTGCCACGACGTCGTTGGCAACCCGGCGCCTGCCCTCCGTTACATTCAGGAAAACGAAGGTTACCGTACGTGGTAACGATACCCTTGCGCCCAAGCAACCAAAATCTCGAAGTTCACTTGGCTTTATGATTTCTAGAGTTGAACAGTTTCAACTTCAGTATATATATTCGGCCTGAAATGAGGAACCTCTCATTGAAATAGATTTATTACTTTTTGAAAATTAGAACCCACACTCTACATATTCCGAATTCTGGAACTCACCCTATTATAAGTTTCAAAGTTAATTTCAGGATCTATACAAGTTCCATCTGTATTATTAATTGAACAGCTACAATTTATTAATTATAACTTATATTTAGAGACATGAAAAATAGGAAACATTAACAAACAGAAGTCTCGGTCAAGAAATTTTATTATTGAACGTTATGAAAACTGCAAGATTACGTGAAGACATAAATAATACTAAAAATATAAAAATTTATTTCAAGTTCTACCAATCTAGAACTTGAAATCTATCCACCAAATAAATTTCTCAACTTTTGAAATCCGAAGCCTATCTTATATATCTTAGAATTTAAATCCGAGTATATTCTCATCGGTCCGATTCTCAGATTTTATATTTTATCCCGAAATCATACTCATTGATTCATTGTGAAGCCCAATACCGACATGATTGGTCGGCTTTTGATTTAATTGGGAAGGTAGAGTTAGAGTCTAGCACGTCAAAATTAGACCAGAAATATCCCAAAGATAGTGGTACCAAGAAAAGATAAGAAAAAGAGACCAGCAATAATTACCATATTCCAGCACAGCATATTCCAGCAAGTGGGGGTGAGAGAGGACGTGAAAAGTGACGCGCTGGAAGATGATGGAAGGATGGAAAAAGAGGAAGGGGGACACGATTTGCCGGGACGATGCGTCCGAGGTTGTCAAAAGGACGAACCGGGGCATCTGTAATTGGTTGGCTCAGTGCGTTCCGGACGAGGAGTTGTGGATGTTGAATTTAGTGATCATCTTATGTCATGGCATATGCTCTCCCTTGATGGTTTCTTATATGTATGAACATGGCAGTCAAAAAAAAAAAAAGGCAAGATGCGGATTTAGAAGATCAGATCAAGGAAGGTTTTTTAGCACTTTTCGGATCAATGATGAGACCATCTAGTCCATTAATCTCGTCCAATTTTCATGTATCAACTCGAACTTGACCTAAACATATCAATGTTTACGTGAGAAGACCCATGAAGTCAAACGGACACGTGGATAATAAAATGGTAAGTCGATAATTTTTTTCCTTGATCTCACGGTAAGGTATAACCTCTTTGAGCAAAAAGAAAAATAAGCTGGTTAAAATGGAAGTTAATTGGTAAAAAGAAAAGGAGTCTTAATCGAAATGGGAAGTAAAAATAGCATGGCTTAAAGATTAATTGTCAATCGTCTAATGTTAGGTGGTAAATGATTATCTTGCGGAACAAACAAGTCAAATATCTATCAGAGTGGCTACAAGAATGGAGAGCTTCCGTCCATCTTTTGAAGTCCTGGCAATTTGACAATTTCAACCATGATGAGATTTAGAAAATTATGAGAAAATGCGACGGTCCCGGCATGGAGTCAGAGGCCGAGGGGGCTCGTGGCCATTCGGCAAAGGCGAGGGGGAGGGGAGAGTGCACACGTGCAAGATGCGAGGGTACACATGAGAATATAAATAGTTTTGTGTGGGCAACATCGGAAGAAAAAAATTCATTAAATCCAAAAATAGCATTTTGAGCTTTCATCTTACAGGATCGAATTTTATACTAAAGGCTCTCGAAACTGCGTTACCAGAAATAGAATTTCGACCTGAAGCTACTTGGAAATGTCACGCTAACGGCGGCCGACGAGGATGTAGAGCTTATGTATTATTAATTAAATGATTATAGTAAATTATCACATTTGATGACAATAATTTGATTCTACAATTCACTAACTGTAACTTATATTTAAACACACGAATATATGAAACATTAACAAAATAAAAATCTCATTCACAAAATGGAAACTCAAACTAATGTTTATAAATTATATATTCACCATCAAGCATCATGAAATACCGCAGGATTGCACAAAAACATAAATCGAGAAAAACACATAAACTTATTTCAAGTTTCACCAACCTAAAATTTGGAGCCTGCCTATTGAAACAAATTTCTCAATTTTTGAAACACGAAACTTACCCTACTTATCTTGAAACCTAGACCTGTACAAGCTCTCACCAATCCAATTCTCAAGTGTTAAGTTCTATCCTGAAATTATGCTCACTCCTAGTGATTTCTTGTAAATCTCAATCCCATCGTGTACGGTGTGCCTTTGATTTAATTGGGAAGGTAGAGTTAGAGTCTAGCACGTCAAAATTAGACCAAAAATGCCCCCAAGATTGTCGTACCAAGATAAAAATAAGAAAAAGAGATTATCAATAATTACCATATTCCAGCAAGTGGGAAGAGAGAGGACATGAAAAGTGACGGGTTGTAAGATGATGGAAGGATGAAAAAGAGAAGCGAGACATGATTTGTTGGGACAGATGATGCAAGCAAGGTTGTCAAAAGAACGACCCAGGGCATCTGGAGTTGGCTAGCTCGGTGCGTTCCCCGACGAGACGTTGAATTAGGCAAGCAGCTGTTGAATTTTAGTGATCATCTTAAATCATGTCATGTACTCTCCCTTAATAATTTTATATGTGTATGAACATGGTGGTCAAAAAAATAAGGCAAGATGTGGTTTAGAAGATTAGGTGAAGGAGGGTTTTTTTAGCACTTTTCGGGTCAATGATCGGACCACCAAATCGATTAATTTTGTATGATTTTCATGTTTCAACTCGAACTTGATCTAAATATACCGGTTTATGCAAAAACGCCCACAAAGTTGCTTTGACACATGGATAACAAATTGGTGAGTCAACTCTTTTTTCTTTGATGTTGGAGCAAGTTATGATAACTTCTTGGAACTCGACTCTTGAACTTGTTAAAAAATACGAAGGATTAAACCGAAGAGAGAAAAAAAGGGGGGCATTTTTCAGTTAACTGTTTAAAAAAAAATGGTAATGTCTTAATCAAAATGAGTGTGGAAATAGGACGCTCAAAGATTAATGGTCAATCGTCTAATGTTAGGTGATAAATGATTATCTCAGGGAGCAAACAAGTCAAATATCTATTAAAGGGGGTTACTAGGATGAAGAACTTCTGCTCATCTTTTTGAAATCCGGGCATTTTGAAAATTTCGACCATGATGAGATTTAGAAAATGATAAGAAAACGAGGCAGTCCCGGGGAGAAGTCAGAGGCTAAGGGGGCTTGTGGCCATGGCGGCAGCCGTCCCGTGGAGTCTATGGCATTGGGCACGTCTAAGATGGTAGGGGTCCAGTGGCCGCTCGGCGAAGGCAAGGGGGGAAAGGCGAACGTGCGCCCAAAAAATAGCAATTCTAAAGTTGAAAGCCGGGTACGACTTGTCTCGAGTTTTGAGTATTTTCAAAACTCAATTTGGTGCTAAAGGCTTTTAAGATTGCATTACCAAAAATAGAATTTTGACTCGGGGGTTTCTCGAGACCTGAAGCTGCTTGGAAATGCCCCACCAACGGCGGCCGACGAGGATGTAGTGCTTCTACTTTTTTTTTTTTTTTTTTTTTTTGAAGTCCTGATATTTGGGCAACTTCAATCATTACAAAATTCGAAAAAAGATGATATGGAAACGCGGTGATGTCAATGAAGATAAGGAGAAGAGAGAGAGAGAGAGAGGTGCGCTTTTTCTCCGAAGGGCCCCACTCCAGTTGGTGCCAGTCCACTTGGGCTTTTTAATTTGCAAAGCTGGGGGCGGACCGGAAGATGCTGAAAACCGGGGTGTTATTCCCTTTTAGGCTTTGTTTTTACATTAGCAACAATCAAGAGGAGAAAAAACAGGGATAAATGTCACAAAAAGAAAGACAAAGAAATAAAAATGAAAATAATTTAAAAAATAATTAATATCACAAAAAATTTTAAATTGATATATTTATGAAAAATTTATCCAAATTTATTTTTATCGCTAAAGACTTTAAACTTATATATTTGTTAATTTATTCTCAATTAGTTTATTTTAAATTATATTAATATTACAAAAATCATGAACCAATATGTATATGACAAACGGATGGTAAAATCCAAATTGATATCCATCAATTTTACTTTTTATCCAATTCGATAATTTGATAGTAAAATTTAATGATAAAATTTAACGAAATTAACGGAATGTAAATTTATTACATATATACCAATTTAAAATTTTTAATGGTTAAAATATTAATTTAGTGATAAATTTGTTATAATTTATTAATTCAAGAATTTTGGTAGTATTAATTAAAAAGAAATAATTGTGTTTCATGCGTGTGAGCCCACTCAATCAATCTAAATTGGTTGGATATCAAGTAAGGTGCGCCTATAATTTACGATTTTCACATTATTTAACGGAGAGATCAATTGAATTGGCGGTCGACTCCGGGTGGTCTAAAAAGCGTGTGATAAGATGGCTGGCGCTGGAAAGGAAAATGGCGTGGTGGCGTTTCTCCATCCTGGCAAACGTCGGTACATCATTGTCTTATCCACCTATAGTCCATTTAAGTAACAAATTGTCTTTTCTTTCTTTCTTTTCTTTTCCTTTTCTTTATGTCCCCTTAAGTTATAAAGAAGACGAATCCCGTCCCCATCACCGGCGATTTCGGGTTATCTTAAAAAATGGGTCCGCATCATCTTTAGCCAACAAGTTGGAAGCAATTTTCCCCCATTTTCGAGGGGATAAATGCCGTTAAAAATCCTAAATTATGTGTTCTACGATATAATTATCTTATACTTTTTTTCGTGATATCAAAAGATAACCATCTGTCAAATTCTTATCAATGAGAACAATTATAAATTTATCTACAAATATGCTCGAAAAGTAAACAATATTGACGTGATGTCCGAGTGCTTTAATTAAAATAAAATAAAAACTTTATTTTGACAAAAAAAAATCATCTAACAGAATATTATCACATAGGTGCAAGAAGAAAAAGTTTATGAAAAATATGCCACAGTGGCATAATTTGGGATTTTTTATATTATAAAAAATTTATGATTAATATGTCATCACGAGGATAGTTTAGAGTTTTTGTGACTTTTTCCCTTTTAGATATCATCTTGATTAGTCGAAGAGATCTTACAAAAACGTGAAATATACTAAAATTTCGAATTTAAGCGACATCGGATATCACCATTCGACAAATCTTGCTGCAAAACTAATTCATGAGATTAATTTACAAAGTGAAATGACAAGACTCTTAATGATCTAAAATATGATATATCCGCGAGATAAATAAGGATTTTTGAAGATCAGGTCGTTACTTTTTCCTCCCTTTGCCGCTCGTTTAGTATAAGCTGTATTAAAATAGTTATTACTTCTGTAATGTCGAGTTGTTGTAGCTATTACATAGTATGATTCGTATCGAATTGCTATTGCTTTTTTTTCGGTTTACATTGTAATAAGAAAAGAATAAAGATATTAATAACTTATTAATTATAATATCAAGATAATAATATTAACTAGTCATTACCATATGAAAACTGTCCAATTCAATAAGAATAATATAAATCGAGGAAACTAATTAGCAATCGGGAGAGTTATAATATTATTACAAATGTTATATTTCATCACAGAATTTCGATTAATCACATATAGAGTTCAATTGAGCACTTAATAATATACCATGGATATTATTATGATTCGTGCAATTCATACTTATAGTTAGATCGCACTTTTTTCACTTCTCATTTGACTTAGACACTCTTTCTTTTTATTTATTTATTTTTTTGTGTATTTTGACCATACTATCCACTATGGACCCATTTGCTACAACTCTACAAAAGTGATTCATTTTTTGTACACCCTCCAAGCGTCTTGTTCAGAATTTAAGGATGTGCTCCACAATGTCGACTCCCTCGTCAGTTGGTTGTCTAGCATGGTGGGGGATGAGGACCCACATAGTTGATGTAATCGTTTTGGCTCGAGAACTCACCAAACATGTCCAACTCATTATCTCAAGACAAGCTGACAATGGGCAGTTGGACGTCCGTCTCGAGAACTTAATAGCTCGAAGTGATCATCAATCCGCGGACAGCGACAATATGGAGGTGATCTTTTCGTGGGGCTTGTTGGGGTCGTCAATGTATTTTACATTGTCTTTGTGAACGCAATATTTGTTAGTGTGAATGCAAGCCAACCTTGTCTTGATGCCATGTGACTTGAGGAGTAGGGAGGCGTGGAATATAAGGACGGACCGTAAGGGAGACAAGAGAGACAATTTGTCAGAGCTGAGAACTTTCTCGAGATAGGCGTGGAAAGAAAGAAGAAAATGGAAAGTGGTACCCATAAGGAGAAAAAAAAAGAAACAAAATAAAAAGAATTGACCAAATAAAAAAAGATATTACTTCTGTAGAGTCGTGATAGAAGTGATGGGCTCATAAGAAATAGTATGGTTATAAGACCAAAAAATGGAGTGTTTAAACTAAATAATGAGTGGAAAAAACACAACCTTATAGTTTGTCAAGATATTATAACAATAATATCACTAATTAATTTGTTCATAACAAATGTACTTATGACATTAATTAATCATATATATCAATTATAATATAGAATATTTTGTTGGTATTATCTAGAATTTGTCATTCGCCTTCAGTTTGAAAGATAATGAGTGTTGAATTGCCGAAGGCTTGTAATCTTCAAACTTTCGTGTCGTGTCAATGGCAACTTAAAAGCAAGAATACAAGCTTCATATTTCATAATATTATTGGTAAATGAAAATACCAATTTAGCGGCTACAGTATATTGGTCAACTCGAGCAATAAGAAATGGCCCAGGGCCTGAACCAAATAGGTTGATAGCACCATTGAAGGACATTGTTCATTTGTTATTTGACACAAGCGGGATAAGCTCATTTGCAAAATCGGCCTACTTAGGGCTTTCTGATTCTCTCGAACTTTTGGCTATATCTTCTCAGCTATGGTTTTCTAATTTCCCTTGTCTTGTAAACTTTGAACTTGAGCGGTTTCTCCGTCTCATGTTCTACAATGACTTTGGCCAAGATGGTCGTAGATTTCAAACAAGGGCCGGCCAATACCCTAGCTGAGGACTTACTGGAGAACTTTATTAAGATTCGCCTTTCTTGGTCTTTTAAGGTTCCTTCTTAAGGAACCGGTCCAGCCAATGCGCAGCCAGTGATGAATGACATATGGTCCCCTTTCTTTACCAATTTTTCCGTTTTGACTACTTTGTGCCATACACAGGAATAGCATGTAGAGACAAAGCGATTGCCAATCATAAAACAATTGAGCAGCCAATGAATGGTAATTGCAGAATTAATGTATGATCAAAATCTTTTGTTGCATATATTCATTTGATGGAAGAAAGGAAGAATGTAATGCAAGGATTATGATATGTATTATACCATGTTAGGATACACGTGTGAGTTGTGTTAGAGAAATCTCACATCAGAACATTAGTATGATATAGAGCACTTAATATATCATATTTGGTCCATAACTTATCCATTTAAACTTTTGAGTGAAAATGAGTTCAACTAAATATATTAACAGGACCTTCCTTGGCGATCTCCCCTTCGCAGTGCCTTTTTATGTAGGCCTTGACTTTATAGTTGTAGTATTCATTGTTTGGTGGCATATAATATTTCATAGACACCGACTCCGTGAATGGCAATGAAATTGATGCTAACTGACCAATTTCTGGGCAGATCTCTCAGATGAATCCAAGCACCAAATGCTGAACACTGTGGTATCTACGCCGAATCAGTCCAAGGCAATCCTTTTATGCGCGGTTGTGAATTGTGATTATCTTGCCTGTTTTCGTAGAACATTTTTCATGGAGTCAATGACTTCCGCGGCCATTACTTGCTGTTTCATGGCAACAGGCATTTGTTACAAATGGAAGATCCTTCATATCAGTTTAGCAAGGGCAAGTCCATCGTGATGCAGAGCGACAGGTTTGAGGAGAAGTTCCGGGCGGTAAACTTGGAAGGAAATCATAAAGCTCCCGGCTGTTTTCATAGCGTCCTTCTGATTTTGTTCATCCGGACATGCATGAATATAACTTTACAAGAGATCATGCACTAGATCCTCAGTAAATAGCTTCAGGACAATGTTAATATGTGGGAAACAATCAGCTTGTTCGGTGCTGTTAAGAGGAGCTATAGACTAAACTTACAGAATCTAAACATAGTAAGCACCATACTGATTGTCTAGATTGTGAAATCAAAGAAGAAACATGAACGTCTGTCTGGGTTTTCTTGGGGAAATCTTTCGAAAAGGAAGAGATCTTTTTGTTCGTAGAACTTAGCTCGATATAAGGCCTTCAGATCCTAATATTTCCCCTTCAAAAGTCAGGTATAAACTATAGGACATACAATTTTACAGCATCTTATTGCACAATGCTTTTGTTCACCGCACTATGTGGAGTAATTGCCCTGTGCTTTTATCAGAGAGTAATAAGCCCCTCGACGCCCTGTGGCAATTAAATCCCCATGCGAGCCTCGTTCCACGACCCTCCCATCCTTGATCACGGCTATCGAATCCAAGCCCTGAATTGTGGACAGCCGGTGAGCCACAACCACACATGTTCGGCCGACCATCAACTTCTCCAATGATTCCTGGACTAGATTCTCCAAGACGCTGTCGAGGGCGCTTGTTGCCTCATCCAACAGGAGGATCGCTGGGTTTTTCAGTATCGCTCGAGCAAGCGCGATCCTCTGCTTCTGCCCTCCGGATAGCTGCACTCCTCTAGCCCCGCAGTATGTGTTGTACCCGTCCTTCATTGAACTGAAATGAGAAAATCAGATTCTCAGAAATCAGAAACCACCACATAGTCATGCTTTTTGAGTCATACTAGATAGGGCAGTGTTTATACATACGTTATGAATTCATGAGCATTGGCAAGAGCAGCCGCCTTCTTGACATCAATCTCAGTGGCTTCCTCGTTGCCATAGACAATGTTCTCGTGAATACTTCCTGCGAAAAGAGTGGGTTCCTGACTTACTAGAGCTATGTGAGACCTCAGCTCCCTCAGCTTATAGCTCTTGACGTCCTCTCCATCTATCAGTACATGTCCGCTCAGAGGGTGGTAAAATCTTTCGATCAATCCTATGATGGTGGATTTGCCCGACCCGCTCTGCCCAACTAGCGCCATTCTTTTTCCGGCTTCAATTTCGAGGCTTAGACCCTTGAAAATTATCAGCTCGGGCCTAGCTGGATAAGAGAAGCGTATGTTCTTCAATTCTATATGGCCTCTCATCGGCCTTCTCATTGTGATTCCTTCAGGGTTTTGCGGCTCGATCTCGCTTTCCCGATCTAGGATTGCAAACACCAATCTGACGGCATCACTGCCTTTGGCCAGATCGGAAGTCATGCTTCCTGCGTCCGCAATTTTATGGCCGATGCTCATTAATATGAAGAAAACTTGGAAAAGGTGCTTCGATGTGACCAAACCTTGGATCATTAGCTTCCCGCCATACCAGTACGTCAATGCTATGGCGGCAGTCGTCAGAAATTGGCAACTGAACAAGCCAATGCCCGAAAACCACGATTGCCTGATGCTTTCTCTTCTTGGACCTTTGAGCGTGTCTTGAAAGAGATGGAGGATTCGACGCTGAGCGGAAAAGGCAGTAATAGTCCTGTGGTTCACGGTGGCTTCGCTGGCCAGCTGGCATCCTTCAGTCTGCACTTTCCGAGCTCGTTCGGACAATCCCTTCATCAACACCCTCCTCGAGTAGAAGGAAACTATGATAAGAGGCTGCATAGCGATCATCACAATCGCGACTCGCCAGGAGATCACCAATCCGAGCACAAAGGCCACCATGGCGCTGACAATGACTAGCACTAATAAGGACACGCGGTCGGCAATGAGGGAACGTACAAAGTGCGCGTCAGTTGCTAGCCGTGCGCATATGGCTGCGCTCGTGTTCTCATCTCGATCGAACCAACCGATCTCAAAAGTGAGGACTTTCTCTAGCATCTGTTCCCGCACCCTCTTAGTCAACCGCTCGCCCACAATAGCAAAGTTGTGATGCTGAACAACGTTGGCTATTAGGCTGAGAACCGCAAAGCCTAGGAAGATGAAGCAATAGATCCTGGTTTGGGACTTGATGGCGGCATTATCTCCCAAGAAGTAAACGGAGACGATGGTTCCCAAACAATAAGCATGAACAGCCTGAATTGCTCCGAAGCCAGCGGCCCCTAAACATCCTAGTATTGCTTGTCTCCATTCCGGCGCATTCATCTTGAGCAACTGCCAGTGAGAAGACCGAGGATGAGGATGTTTTGCCAAGTCGCTACCATTGAAATCATCCCATGAATCCATTTGGAAGGAGGGCGGCAAACTGATGGAAAACACCGGGCTATAGATGGAGGTGGGGCTATTTGGCCAGCTCGGCCTCGCCTGGTTCAATGTTCGGGAACTTTGGTATGTCGCTGTTGTACCAAGATGTGCATTCTCTGTCTGAAAGAATGGACTAGGAGGTGCTTCATTTTCGGTTACCACTTCTTGTAGCTGCACCATCTTCCTGTAGATGCCCCCTCCACCATTATTCATATTGATCAGATCATCATGAGAACCCGACTCTACGGCCTTTCCCGATTGAATGACTGCTATCAGATCAGCCCTACAGATTGTTGAGAGGCGATGAGCAACTATGATCGTCGTCCTTCCGACCAAGGCATTGTCCAGGGCTTCCTGTACTATTCTTTCTGATTGCGCATCCAATGCACTTGTGGCCTCATCAAGTAGAAGGATTTTCGGGTCTCTGATGAGAGCTCTTGCGATTGCAATCCGTTGCTTTTGTCCACCGGACAACTGCACTCCGAATTGTCCAACCTGAAAGCCCAAATAAAAACTCTGGTGACTCCTTAACATTCCCAGAGTATCTATCTTCATCAAGACAGAGAATTTGAGAGGAAATGAGAAGGCAAGAGTTCTGCAGTACCTTAGTATCATATCCATCCGGCAATTTCGAAATGAAATCATGAGCATTTGCAGCCTTAGCCACCTTTGTGATAGCTTCCATTGATGCCCCTTCTTTGCCGAAAACGATATTTTCCTTGATTGATGTAGCAAAGAGAATAGGCTCTTGATTAACCAGACCCATCTGGGACCTCAACCACATGAGCTGCAGATTCTTTATGTTGTATCCGTCAAGCAGAATGTTTCCACAGATCGGATCATAGAACCGCTCCAACAAAGAGATCACAGTGGACTTGCCTGAACCGCTGCCCCCAACCAAACCTACCGTCGTGCCAGCTCGTATTCTTAGATGAAACCTGTCTAGGACTAGACTATCCGGCCTCGATGGGTAGCTGAAGTCGACTCCTCTAAATTCTATGTCTCCTCTAAAATTGGCTATAGCTTTTCCCTTCTTCTCTTTGGAGTCGATATGAGGAACCTGATCGATCATTTTGAAGATTCGAACTGCAGCATCTATGGCGTCGGCAATAGAAGAGAGATTGGGGAGCATGTTCATGAATGACCTGGGTTTTGCAAGCAACCGGTTGTGACTCGTGAGATTAAAAAAACCGAACTGTTTTCGAAGCATGGATAGATTCATTCATTTGCAAAACTTTTCTTCGGAGCGTAACAGTCTCTGGCGCAATTACACAGACATCCATATTTCTTTTGACGCACTAAACATCATTTGAATGGCATAACCGCTTGCTTGCACATCAGTTCAACCACATCCTGGTAGTTACTTGAGTTCTACTGTTCTAGTTCTACTGCATAAACTGAATTGAGTGGCAACGTGAAAAGAATGCTGAACTCATCATATAGCCTGAGAAGATTAACAATCAGATGAGAAGAAACTTACACTCCTCCTGTGATGATGCAGATTCCGGCGACGAAAACGGGGCCACCTTCTTCTCCTCTCTCAGTGACAAGAATGCTACCGACCCAAGCCTGGAATGCCCAAGCAGCGAAAATCATTCCCATGCTCCCTAACATCAAGCCCTTCACAAAGCCTTGCTTTATACCAAGCTCCAGAGTACTCTGCAGCGCATGGCTGAACCGAACTAGTGTCTGACGCTCTGCGACGTAGGAATACACTGTCCGGATGGACGAGATCGCTTGTTCAGCAATGCCGCCAGCGATGGCATAGGACTCTTTGATTTCCATCCCCAGGTTCATTAGTAGCTTCCCAAATCCGATACCGGGTATCACGAACATGAGAGAAAATGGAAGAGCGGCAAGGGCTAGTCGCCATGAAAGTTTTAAGGCGACCAAAAACGTGAAAACGAAAGCCGAGAGGTTGACCAGGCAGTTTGGGATCTGCAGAAGAGTTCGGAAGTGAGAGTGAGATCAATGCTATAAGGAGAAGAGTCAGAGATTATGCATACACAATAGAAGTCGGAATTACTTTCTCGGCTATGACATCTTGGATCAAATGTGCATCGGAAGATATGGTCGACACTACTCGAAATGTCGCAGAAGAAGCATCTTGCTTGTCAAAAAAACCAACTTCCTGTCTTAGGATTGATTTCAGGTACTCGACTCGGATGCGAGAAGTTTGTCTTTCTGCGGTCCTTGTCCAACAAATTCCCTCTGTCAAAAAAGGGGAAACAAGTGCGTCGAAACATCATCTCGATGACAAATCACATTTGCGTCACCCATACATTGCCATGATCTCATGGTGCATACACTTCCCTATTGTTAAACATTACGTATTTGACCAAACCGATTTGTTGGTACTTCACCAGAGATTTAAATTTTAGGTAAGTCACGTACCGATAAAAGCAGACGCACCAACTCCAATTGCGACATAGAATAGTCTCAGTGCGTGCTGTTCATGTAATAAGCAGCCGAATCGTCAGTAAAAGCTTGAATTGTCCATGTACTAAGCAGCTGAAAATGCATATCTGATAACTAATCTCACACAAAATGTCAAAGATGTAACTTCTAGCTGCATTAAGCCGATTGCTCACGGTAACAAGTCGACATTTTGCAAACTTTGCTTGAACAGAGAATATATTTTACGTGATTTAATGCTGTCACGATGCAACCAAGCTTGTTTACTCAATGGAACATACCTCATCCACCGTCGCTTTCTCGAAGGCACCGTTAAGACCAGCGCCTCCATACTTGTTGATGACATCGCTTAGAACGAGCATTGTCAGCGGTGTCATCAACCCATCTCCTACGCTACCTGCCATTCCAAGCAAAACCAACAACTTGTCGACACCATCGGCGTATCGGAAGAGACCGCCTTCACGTCCCATTATCTAAACCCCAGTAAATCCTCAGGCTCAGGTGTTTCGGTTCACCCCTTCGACATTTAGCACAAGCCAGCTTCCGTTCCGATACTGCATTAGGATTCCGTATGTTCACTGAATTTATATTCTAACGGGACTCGGTAGAAAAACAGCCACCCTACATTTGTCTCTCAGTGAACACACGTCTCTCGCGAGACTGGTACGAATCGGACACTGCGTCATCGATTTAAGCCGGCAGCATCTATGTTTCTTTGTTTCTAGCAGGTGGTGGTTTTGCTTATTCCTCCTTGTCATTGCTCATTCCATCAGTTCAAGCTTTTAACGTTTGAATAGCTCATTTCTTGATTTGACCCATTCCAAAGCGAGGGATATCGGACATGCTTAAGGAATAAGAATCTTTGTGAAAGTGCACTTGAGGCCGCAGGACGACAGTTTCATTAAAATATGACAAGGTTATCACTTGATGATTCGGTTTGATCTTTAGTAGTTTTGTTCGTATGAAACTGAAGGTCCATCCGGCAGAAAAAGCAAATGGAGTTCGGCAACTACCTTGGTTGTATCCAAATTGGAGTATTTGGGAGCATAGAATGAATTTGGAGCACAGAGATTCTGATGGGTCCTCCTAAAAAAATCTTACAAAGTTGTCACATATGGCACGGCACGTTCGGATCAATTTTTCAAAGATTGGGGCATGTGGATTCATTTCATTCGTTGATAATCAACTATAATCAACTATCATATTATCTAATAGAATATATTTTACGCAGTGCTTCCTTAGTAGTTATAGCATTTCCATCAGATAGATAAGCCTGATTACTAGATAAAAACTGTCTTCCCTCAAAATGGATCTTATCTAAAAGGCTTCTATCGAATAAGCTCGAAAATTTCCCATTTTCGCTCATATGTGAAGGAAAACTTGGAATCTTTCCCATTTTTACTTAGGGTTAATATCACAAAAATCCCCAAAATAATATATATGTAATAAATTTACCAAAAACTAATTTTTTAACCATCAAAAATCTCAAACGTACACATGCGATAAATTTACCCTAAGCTAATTTTTAATCGCCAAAAACTCCACGTTGATATATTTGCAACAAATTTACTTTCTGTTAATTTCCTTTAAATTTGATTAATACCATGAAAATAAACCAGTAAATATATTTAAAAAAAAAAAAAATGGAGGGTAAACGCCAATTGGGACACTGTTAATTTCAACATGTCAATCAACTCAGTAATTTGATAGTAAAATTTAACGGAAACTAATAAAAAGTAAATTTGTTATAGGTGTACCAATTTTAAGTTTTTGATAATTAAAAAATTAGTTTTTTATAAATTTGTCACAAATGTACCACTTTGAGGTTTTCATGACCCTTTTGCATAAGCATACTATGCCTTTTGATGAAAAAAAAATACAAGTATGCGCCTTTTGCCCAAGGTGACAAAAAAAAAAAGGAAAGAAAGAAAAGAAACACTATTTATGGTGTGTTTCTTTCCTTGAAAAGAATTTCTATGAAAATATTTCCCAAAAATTTTTATGTTTGGAACATAGAAAATGGGAGGAAGTGACCAAAAAAGTCCTTAAACTATTGTACTCATGTCAATTCAGTTTTAAACCTTTCAATTTGGTTAATTTAGTCCTAAACTTTTTAAAAATTTGCCAATATGGCCTAATCGATCAATTTTGGCTAGAGTTTGCTGACATAAGTGCATTCCAAATGGTATGGCCATTGCTAAGATAGATAGTTTTTGCAATTTTTTGTTATATTTTCTGAAGATTTATATTTATATTTTATTTTCCTTTTCTTCTTTCTTTTTTCTTTTATTTTCCCTCCACCGGTCACCAAGCCTTGATGATGGTCAATGACCAACCATAGGCAATGACCAGCAAAGGTCACCCTTGCCATCCTCAAGCGAAGGTGAGGTCAAGCCACACTCAAACCTAACTAGATTACCCTACTAGATCCCTTGTTGATCCTCGCTAGTCGTCGGCCATTGTTGAGGCTCAAAGACCGGCAAAGAAAGAATGAAAATAAAAATAAAGGAAATAAAAAAAAATTATAAAAACAAAAAAAAATTATAAATTGTTCACGTTAGTGTTGTGTCATGTAACATTATCAAAGTTCACATCAATGATTTCCTATCAAAATTGACTAAATATACAACATTAGCAAATTTTCAAAATGTTTATGATTAAAATCGCCAAATTGATTTAAGACTGAATTAGTATAAAATCAATAGGTTTATGACTTTTTTAGTAATTTTTCTTGAAAATGGTAAGTCACTTGGAAAATATTTCCAATAAAAAAAAAACATTTGCACTTTAAATAGGGAAAAAAACATTTCTCCTTTTTTAACCAAAAGAAAAAAAAAATTAAAAAAAAAAAAAAAACGTTTTAATTGACTAAGTTTCAAGTTGTACCTTGTCACGGGACATCACAAACTTTAAACCGAGCAAGAGCTTCATTAATTCTCTCTCTCCCGTCCTCACCAGCAAGTAGCTACAAATCTATTCCCATTAAACTTATACTTTCAATCTGTGATTCGCCCCTAAAAACTTTGTTTCATGGCCCCAGAGGAGAGACAAGGAGGGTACTAGTTAAAATGTCAAACTAGATTCTACTTGCTACTTCACTTCTTTCCAACACAGATTTCGGAACCAAGGAAAGGGAACAAAGAAATCGAATATTTTCATGTATATTTATGTTTAGAATTATTAGCTTTGCAGCCTTTTTCTAAAGTTGCTCAAAATACATTTATTTGAAATTCATCAATTTTATATAGGATAATTATCCAAAAAATCCTAAACATATTACAATTGTGTAAATTCAATCTTAAACTTACTTTTTTTTTTTTATCAATTGAGTTTTAAACCATTTGCAATTGTGTCAAATTCATTCCATTCAACCAAATTTGGCTAGCCAACATTGACATTGATGTCGATCATTCATTGAATGCTGACGTGAATAATTTTTTAATAATATTTTTTATCAATTTTTTTATTAAATTTTTTTCCTACTTCCTTTGGCCGATTGTTAGACTAAGGCCATCGGCCAATGGCTGAGTGAGGCCAACCTTGCTTGGCAATAGCGAGGTCAAGCTCGTTGAGCCACTGGCAAGGCTCGCCCTTACCAGATCTAGGGTAATCACTAGGCAAGCTCACTCGCCCCTAGCAAGGCTCACCTCATCCTCATCATCATTGGGCGAGGTTGGCCTTGCCAAGCCATTGATGAGGCTCACCCTTGCCAAATCCGGAGGGGGCTCACCATGCTAGTGGCTCGACAAGCTTGCCCTTGCCTAGCTCACCACTGGCCAACCACCTTAGTAGTTTGATGACCAGAAGAAAAGAACACAAACAAATTGCCTTTGGCCGGTCGCCTCAATCTAGAAATCGGCCACATGAAGAAGGAGGAAGGAGGAAAGAAACAAGAGAGAGAAAAAATAAAAAGAAGAGAAAAATGAAAAAAAATAATAAAAAAAGTTCTGAAAGAATAAAATATTATTGAAAAATGGTCCGCATCAATGTTGGTCGAAAAGCCGACACCGATCAACATACACGTTAGTATCGGCCAACCATATTCAGTTAGATAGACTGAGTTAACATAATTACAAAAGGTTTAGAACTCAATTAGCCAAAAAAATAAGTTTATAATTGAATTGGCGCAATTACAATGAGTTTATGACTTTTTTGGTAATTCTCTCATCTTATATCATTGGTGCAACATTCCCAAAGAGTTTTGAGGTCCCAACGTCCCCAAAGACGACATTGAGCAAAATAAAAGTTCAAAGATCACATTGTACAATAACTTAAAATTCAAGAACCGCATTGAATAAATTAAAAGTTAAAGGATCATATTGCACATTGGGTTGAAATTCAAGGATTATTTGTGTTATGCATGGTACATGGAGTTGTTTTAGAATAATTAAAGGTGTTTTTCTTTTTCTTTTTTTTTTTTTTTCGGTCTTAAGAGACTCCTGCATGCCATGTATGTTCGGCTCAATGACCTTTCGAGGCCCAAAGCTCTTTGGAAAAAGCTGCGCCAATAGCTCCCGTAGACATATTTGGCAAAGTCGAACGCGAGAAAGATTAGTTAGTTTCTAGTTAAAGAACAATCCAAATCCGACCTACCAAGACCACAACCTTTGGAGAAAAGTTTCCAGTTACGATGGAAGAAAAGACAAAGTTCTTGGCATTTCATCAGACACTTTCGCATGTCAAGCCGAAAAGGCATTCTCAGAGAAAACTAAATCATCACCATACATGAACAGTCAGATAAAGAAGATAAAGCATGCAGAGATGCAACGAGTAAAAAGTCCAAACACCAGCCCAGATGAAGTAGGAGCCACGTCCGATGTCTGAAAAGTATAGTGCTTTTTCCTTCATTCTGAAAAGAAGACAAAGGCCTAGGAAAAAGTTGACCCTATTCCCGTTGAGATATTCTCTTTAATATGCATTTTAGTAATACGTTTTGTGTAGTTTTTAATCATCTACTACTTTTGTTCACCTGGCCATCGAAACTATAAAAAAGAAAATAGATATATGCATTTTAACTTATGTGAATTGAGAAAAAATTCGACGTGATGTTGATCGCCAATATTTGTATGTTTTTAAATATGTCCCATGCGATGCTTTATGACAATTAAAAAGTAGTTTATTATACCGTAAAAATGAAGTAAGAGTAGCTCCGGATGCCCCAACTGAATCTCTAAAAGGTGAAACACTTATCTTAACATATCACAAAGGGCTCATTGGTTCAGTGGTATATATACAGGGCTGCTAAGCTAACGGCATTATTATCTCTTGTGAATGACAAAGCCATTTGTACCACGGAAGGCCACTGATATGCATTTGACAACCAGAACCTATATTGGACACTATATCTTTCTTCCAAGAAGGAAATGAAACCAATAAGAAGGAAATCTAATTACTGCATGTGAATTTTTTCTTAACCATAAATAAATACTTAAATGTAACACTCAATTTTTTTTTTGCAATGTACCTGTGAAAACAATTTAACCTATTATAGACATAAAGAAAGTCAAATTAGCAATCACGCGGGTATTTTTTTCTGCCTAATTTAATGAAACCACAAAGAATTACCCAGCAAGTGACAATTTATACAGTACAAAGTCTCTTTATGGCAATGGTTGAACTAAAATACAATACATATTTATTTAGTTTAGTTATTTGAAGGTCCCTAACATGTGGAGTTGTAATAAATAAATAAATAAATAAAAAGAGCGAGGTGAAAAATTTAATCAAACAAAGTCAATATACTTTTAACTTTTAAATACATCTCATTTTTCGGCTAGTCACAAGATTGATCATGATTTTGATTTTCATGTTAACTTGGACTGTCATGACTTGAGGTGAACTTATCTCTGATTTAAGTTATGTAAATAGGGCGTCACTATTACTTAAAGAAATAGCCTTGAGTAACGTAAAAAAATGATAGCAGAAAAGTTTAAAGTAAATAATAATAAAAAATTGTTATTTTAAGGATTTGGACTTCAATTAGTTTTAAGTAGGGTAAGGCATTACAATTAACCAACTTGAGGAGTGAATTAAAACTCTACTAGATCTTTTTCTTGATTAAGTTGGTCATCTTTTTATTTGGTCTTATTTAGAGTCATTAGAACTAGACCACATCAAAGTGATTTTCTCGTTATTTGACCATGTGTAAATGGCATATTTTTTTACTGAATTGAGTAGGTAAAATTATATTCTTCTATGTAAAAATCATGTTAGATATCATTTTAGTTGTAAAAACAGGAAAAAGAAATGAAGGGTGACATGAATCCGGTAAAGCAAAGAGAGAATTATACGTAAAGAGAACTGATGGCGTTAGGCTTGCCGTACGTACGACAGAGAATGAATAAGCACAAAGAAACCGGTTAAGCAAGTTGTCCAATTTCTTTTGCAATATGTGCAGTGCAGTGATGAACGCACCGTCACTTGCCTCCCAATAACAGCTCCGCTACCTTTTCAATTTCCATTACATCTATGTTCTTCAGAACAACTTATACAATCGGTTCCGATTGTGACATACTGTTAAAGTATGGCATGTGATAAAGTTTTGGAAGCTGCTTGATTTGATCTAGTTATTCGAGCATGTCTTTTTATAATGTTTCAGTACCTACTATATCCCAAGTTCAATTTACATAGATTAAATGTAAGAATCTTATCTAGAAATATGCAATATGTACTCTGGTGGCTATTTCAGATGACAGAGGAATGCTCCTGGAGTCAAGATTGACGGGCACGGAAAGGTGCCGAAAAAGAACGACGCGGCTCTGATGAGAGTCATGGCCAACCAACCCATAGCAATGTCCATCGACGCCGGCAATCGAGACTTCCAATTCTATTCCGAGGTTAATCTCCTAAATCAAACTTTGAAAGAGACCGCGAACAAAACAAGAGAGCCAGATGCATGCGCGTGCAGGGAGTTGCTCGACGGAAAATGCAGGACGGAGCTGAATCACGGGGTGGCGGCGGCGGCAGGACACAGAAGCACGAGGAGGGGACAGAGTATTGGATAGTAAAGAAACTCGTGGGGCACCAACTGCGGCGTGAGAGGCTATGTTAGAATGCACCGCAGAATCGACAAGAAAGAGGGTTCGTGCGGCATTCGCCATGGACGCCTCTTATCGCCATCAGGTCCTCCTCCAACAGCACCAGCAAACCACCCTCGCTCAAACATCAACCCTAATGTCATCATCTTCTACATCCCAGCGCTTCATGCTTCTAGGTAGCTCTCCTTTGGGATAAAGGCATGGTATATTATTAATTACTCTAACACTTCCCCTCATGCATAAGTTGGATTTTGACCTAAACCCAAAGTGTGAAAATATATAATTAATGAGGTAAATAGGGGCTTAGGAAGATATATAGCAGTCTGGAAAGATTTAAACTTAAAATCTTCTACTCTAATATCGTGTGAGATTTTGTGAAACCACTGCTAACTATTATAAAAAATTAAGTGACATTACTGTTTGAATCAAAAATCCCTTATTCATGTTGCACATCCTGCATTTAGGATTTGCCTGATATTTGAGCAGTTTTCTGTAGATATGATAAACCATTTTCTTCATTCCCCATTCATCAAAATAATTATAAAAGTTTAAGTTTTGTGCAAGCATGTCACCTAAATGATTATTGAAATAATGTGTCAGCTGAAACTTGTAGAAGTTGCCATTTCTTGATGGAAATTAGAAGTCTAAAACACTTAGAGATTGCTGTTCTGGTCTATGCCATGGCTCGCAGTTGCAGGAGGTCAACAACATTGATGCTGTCGGCATAGGATGCATCACCCCCTTGAGCTTAGCTAGGGACAACTATAAGAGGACGCGAATTGAGAATTTTGAGGTCGAGAGCTTCTTGTCCAAAAGTGTAGGACAGTAAAACTTCTTGAGGATAGGCAAAACTGACGACACTCCTTTCTTCTTTCCATATTTTAAATTTTTGAGCATGTTCTGCAGGCAGAAGCATATACTTAGTGCAGTTACTGAATAAAGATGAGGAGATGTTCGGTCTATTAAGGTTTACGTAATCATATTATTTGCCCATTTTCAGCAATAAATCAACCATTACAATCCAATCAGTTCTCATCAGGAACTTCGCTCAACAATGAGCCAATATAATGAGCAATGGATCTTAACAATGAGACCATGGACCGCTTTTCGACCCTATAAAAGCAGCAAGAACCAAAAATCCACAAAACACACACACACACACACACACACACACAACACACACACACACACACTCACTCACAGCACTTAACATGGAGAAATTGTCTAGCCTAATAGCATGTGCCTTGATCTTGGCTATCGCGAAGAACCCGATCTTCGCAAATGCAGGAGATCCTGACAAGATAGGATAGGATCTTAACTTTGAAGAGGGAATGACATGAATGGACAGCGCATATGATAGGTTATTCCAAAATCAATGTGAAGAATTTTCTAGCCATGCAAGAATAAAAGCGGTTTTGGATAGATGCTCCGCAGCTCGAACCCTGGATTACCAACTTTGTGCAAAAATCTCTTCCTTCGCTTTATCTTGGCTGCCCTTTGTATATTGGCTAGTTCAGATGTGATATATAAGTTTATATCCATAAGTGTAAGCCTAAGTTTGAATGTTCGGTTTGCAAATATTGTCTTCTATCCAAATGATGAAGATATTGCAAGACATGCAAGTAGAAGTGCATGTCCCGCCATATGCTGCGCATGACGGGAACTACATGGCACTGATACTGTCGGTTTTCGTGGGTGCAACCCTGATTGCCGCAATGGGGTTCGTCTATTGCTGGTGGACAGGGAGACTCTATCATCTGCCAGTGGATCCAAATGAGGCATGCCGATTGTGGAGCACGCTATGGAGCTAGTTGAGGTGCCAACAAATGAGATGGTGACGACAGACCTGCAGTCCAACCCCACATTGTCGTCTTCCCACATTGTCGTCTTCTTCAAATTCTAGTTAGATTAATTTTAGCAGTCCAAACTTTTTTTTGAAACATAAAAAACCCTAAACTAAAGGGCATTTTCGTCTTTTACTCTTTTTTTTCCTTTTACTAACAACCAAGAATAGATGAAGGGCGTCAGTGGTGGCTAGAGGATTGCATGGCAACAATGGTGGCACAAGGATGGCAGCAACACAACGAACATACGGTAAGCATGCAAACCGCGGGTGGCGAGCGTGCGATCGACGGGTGGCAGGCGTGCAAACAACCAGCAACAAGCGAGCCAAGGGGGAGGGAAAAGGAAGAGACAAAGAGAGAGAGGAGATAAGAGGAGGGGAGAGAAAGAGAGAAAGAAAGAAAAACTTAAGGAAAAAGGAGAAACAAGATTTCAAGAATTAATTTTTTAAGAAGATGAAAGTGCATGAACAACAAAAGTTTAAATTAAAGTAGGAATTAATAGATGAAAGTCACTCAGAGTTGATTCTTCTGTCGAAGTTCAAATGCTCAGGGAAGGGAGAAGAAGAAGAAAAAAAAATAGAAAAAATAAGACGAAAATGCCATTGGTGAGGTAAATGTGTCACGATCAATAAAGTTTTAGGTTTTCATATCACCAAAAAAAAAAAAGTTTGGGATAAATTTGTCACTTTAAGTAAAGTTTCGGGTAGATGCTCCATAGCTCGAACCCAGATTACCAACTTTGTGCAAAAATCTCTTCCTTAGCTTTATCTTGGCTGCCCTTTGTATATTGGCTAGTTCATATGTGATAGATGAGTTTATATCCATAAGTGTAAGCCTAAATTTGAATGTTCGATTTGCAAATATTGTCTGTCCAGATGAGTAGCAAGACGTGCAAGTAGAACTGCATGTCCCGCCATAATGCTGCGCATGGCGGGAACTACATGGCACTGATATTGTCGATTTTCGTGGGTGTAGCCCCGATTGCCGCTCTGGGGTTCATCTACTACTGGTGGACAGGGAGACTCTATCATCTGCTAGTGGATCAAGATGAGGCATGCCAGTTGTGGAGCACGTTGTGGAGCTGGTTGAGGCGCTAGTAGATGAGATGGTGACGACAAACCTGCAGTCCAACCCCACATTGTCGTCTTTTCAGATTCTAGTTAGATTAGTTTTAGTAATCCAAACTTTTTTTTCTAACATAAAAAACCCAGAACTAAAGGGCATTCTCGTTTTTTAATTATTTTTTTTTTCCTTTTACTAACAACCGAGAGTAAATGAGGGGCAATCAGTGGTGGCTAGAGGATTGCATGGCAGCAATGGTGGCACAAGGATGGTAGCAACACGACGAACATGCGGTAAGCATGCAAACCGTGGGCGGCGAGCGTGCAAACGACGGGCGACAAGCATGCAAATGACTAGCAACGAGCGAGCCAAGGGGGAGGGAAAAGGAAGAGACAAAGAGAGAGAGAGAGAAGAGATAAGAGGAGGGGAGAGAAAGAGAGAAAGAATGAAAAACTTAAGGAAGAAGGAGAAGCAAGATTTCAAGAATTAATTTTTTAAGAAGATGAATGTTCGGTTTGCATATATTGTCTTCTATCTAGATGAGGACGATATTGCAAGATGTGCAAGTAGAAGTGCATGTCCCGCCATATGTTGCGCATGGCGGAAACAACATGGCATTGATATTGTCGATTTTTGTGGGTGTAGCCCTGATTGCCGCTCTAGGGTTCGTCTACTGCTAGTGGACAGGGAGACTCTATCATCTGCCAACGGATCCAAATGAGTAATGCCGATTGTGGAGCATGCTGTGGAGCTGGTTGAGGCGCCAGCAGATGAGATGGTGACGACAGGCCTACAGTCCAACCCTACTTTATCGTCTCCTTCAAATTCTAGTTAGATTAGTTTTAGTAGTCCAAACTTTTTTTTATAATATAAAAAACCTTGAACTAAAGGGCATTTCATCTTTTACTATTTTTTTCTTTCTTTTTTTTCTTTTACTAACAATCGAGAGTAGATAAGGGCGGTCGGTGGTGGCTAGAGGATTGCATGGCAGCAATGGTGGCACAAGGATGGCAACAACACGACGAACATGCGGTAAGCATGCAAACCACGGGCGGTGAGCGTGCAAACAACGGGCAGCAAGCATGCAAACGACTAGCAACAAGCGAGCCAAGGGGGAGGGAAAAGGAAGAGACAAAGAGAGAGAGGAGATAAGAGGAGGGGAGAGAAAGAGAGAAAGAATGAAAAACTTAAGGAAGAAGGAGAAGCAAGATTTCAAGAATTAATTTTTAAGAAGATGAATGTTTTCGAGATAATGTCTTCTGTCCAAATGAGGAAGATATTGCAAGACGTGCAAGTAGAAGTGCATGTCCCGCCATATGCTGCGCATGGCGGGAACTACATGGCACTGATACTGTCGGTTTTCGTGGGTGTAGCCCTGATTTGCCGCTCTGGGGTTTGTCTACCGCTGGTGGACAGGGAGACTCTGTCATCTACCAATGGATCCAAATGAGGCATGCCGATTGTGGAGCATGCTGTGGAGTTGGTTGAGGCGCCAGCAGATGAGATGGTGACGACAGACCTGCAATCCAACCCCACATTGTCGTCTTCTTCATATTCTAGTTAGATTAGTTTTAGCAGTCCAAACTTTTTTTTGTAATATAAAAACCCTGCACTAAAGGGGATTTTCGACGTTTACTTTTTTTTTTTTCTTTTACTAACAACCGAGAGTAGATGAGGGGCGGTCGGTGGTGGCTAGAGGATTGCATGGCAGCAATGGTGGCACAAGGATGGCAAAAACACGACAAACATGTGGTAAGCGTGCAAATCACGGGCAGCAAGCGTGCGAACGACGAGCAGCAAGCGTGCAAACGACTAGCAATGGGCGAGCCAAGGGGGAGGGAAAAGGAAAAGACAAAGAGAGAGAGGAGATAGGAGGAGGGGAGAAAAGAGAGAAAGAATGAAAAACTTAAGGAAGAAGGAGAAGCAAGATTTCAAGAATTAATTTTTTAAGAAGATGAATGTTCGGTTTGTAGATATTGTCTTCTGTCCAGATGAGGAAGATATTGCAAGACATGCAAGTAGAAGTGCATGTCCCGCCATATGCTGCGCATGGCGGGAACTACATGGCACTGATACTGTCGGTTTTCATGGGTGTAGCCCTGATTGCCGCTCTGGGGTTTGTCTACTGCTGGTGGACAGGGAGACTCTATCATATGCCAGCGGATCCAAATGAGGCATGCCAATTGTGGAGCACGCTATGGAGCTGGTTAAGGCGCCAGCAGATGAAATGGTGACGACAGACTTGCAGTCCAACCCCACATCGTCATCTTCTTCAGATTCTAGTTCGATTAGTTTTAGTAGTCCAAACTTTTTTTTGTAACATAAAAACCCCAGAACTAAAGGGCATTTTCGTCTTTTACTTTTTTTCTTTTACTAACAACCAAGAGTAGATGAGGGGCGGTCAATGGTGGCTAGAGGATTGCATGGCAGCAATGGTGGCACAAGGATGGCAGCAACATGACGAACATGCGATAAGCATGCAAACCGTGGGCGGTGAGCGTGCGAACGACGGGTAGCAAGCGTGCAAATGACTAACAATGGGCGAGCCAAGGGGCAGGGAAAAGGAAGAGATAAGAGGAGGGGAGAGAAAGAGAAAGAATGAAAAACTTAAGGAAGAAGGAGAAGCAAGATTTCAAGAATTAATTTTTTAAGAAGATGAATGTTCAGTTTGCAGATATTGTCTTCTATTCAGATGAGGAAGATATTGCAAGACTAGCAAGTAGAAGTGCATGTCCCACCATATGCTGCGCATGGCGGGAACTACATGGCATTGATACTGTCAATTTTCGTGGGTGCAGCCCTGATTGCCGCTCTAGGGTTCGTCTACTGCCGGTGGACAGGGAGACTCTATCATCTGCCAGTGGATCTAAATGAGGCATGTCGGTTGTGGAGCACGCTGAGGAGCTGGTTGAGGCGCCAGTAGATGAGATGGCGACAACAAATTTGCAGTCCAACCCCACATTGTCGTCTTCTTTGGATTCTAGTTAGATTAGTTTTAGCAGTCCAAACTTTTTTTTGTAATATAAAAAACCCTGAACTAAAGGACATTTTCGACGTTTACTTTTTTTTTTTCTTTTACTAACAACCGAGAGTAGATGAAGGGCGGTCGGTGGTGGCTAGAGGATTGCATGGTAGCAATGGTGGCACAAGAATGGTAGCAACACGACGAACATGCGGTAAAGGTGCAAACCGCGGGTGGCGAGCGTGCGAACGATGGGCGGCAGCGCGTGCAAACAACTAGCAACAAGTGAGCCAAAGGGGAGGGAAAAGGAAGAGACAAAGAGAGAAAGGAGATAAGAGGAGGGGAGAGAAAGAATGAAAAACTAAAGGAAGAAGGAGAAGCAAGATTTCAAGAATTAATTTTTTTAAGAAGATGAATATTCGGTTTGCAGATATTGTTTCTATCTAGATGAGGAAGATATTGCAAGACGTGCAAGTAGAAGTGCATGTCCCGCCATATGCTGCGCATGGCGGGAACTACATGGCACTAATACTGTCGGTTTTCGTGGGTGTAGCCCTGATTGCCGCTCTAGGGTTCGTCTACTGCTAGTGGACAGGGAGACTCTGTCATCTGCCAGCGGATCCAGATGAGGCATGCCCGTTGTGGCGAAGCACACTATTACTTTTTTTTATTTTTTTACTAACAACCGAGAGTAGATGAGGGGCAGTCGGTGGTGGCTAGAGGATTGCATGGCAGCAATGGTGGCACAAGGATGGCAGCAACACATGTTAGAAATAATTTAGATAATTCTCTAGCAGTTTCCCCATGTTTCTTCAAACGATAGCATTGAGATTTCATGAATCTTTTTCAGATGTTCTTGCCTCCCTTCTTTGTAAAAGCTCGCCATCTTCACGTTTCGCACAGCGTTGCCTTGCATCTTTCTCAGGCCTAGCTCTACAGGCCCACCCAGATACAGAATGGGCCAACACTTGACATTTCATCCCCGGAGTTGGGAGCAAGTGAACAACAAAAGCAAAAGAATCAATAAAAAATGTTTTCCAAACCCTAAGCCCTATAAACTTCGGTTTGCTTCACGGAGGCGAATAATTCAAAAAAAAAAATTTAAAAATAATCGATTCATCACTTAAAAATAGTTAATCAATGAAAAATCTCTTCATTGCCAATAAAAACTCGCATTCAAACATTTTCACAATTGATGAAAACATTTTGAATTCGTTCATTTTTTTTTTAAGTAATGGAATCAATCATTTCTAAGAAAATAGTTTTCGAGTCATCAATTTTTCATGAAGTAGAATGAAAATATTTTTTATCCATTCTAAGAAATATGGATGATCGAAAATTGAAAGAAAAAATTTAAATCGTTAATTTTTCATGCGGAGTTGGTCCCCTCCAAAGCCATCCCAAAATGACACGTAGGTCATGCTGGTTTTCAATGTTAATAATTTCTACACACTGGTATATCGAAAAGAAATGGAATCTCACCTTTTTGCAGGGTTGTTATTGAAAAGGGGAAAGGAAATTGAAAAGATAGATAAGTAGATAAATAGATAGATACATAGATAGATAATATTAAGGGTAAAAGTTACCCAAAATTCCAAACTTTATCCATTATAACACATTTATCCTAAATTCGTTGTGTGACATATTTACTCTAGTGACACCAAAAAATTCCAAATTTTTATATGTATGACATTTATTTCAAAAATTTGTACTTGGGGTAAATATGTCACACATGTAAAAATTTAAAGTTTTTGATATCACAGAAAAAAGTTTGAAGTAAAATATATCACAATAAACAAAATTTGGAGTGTTTTGTATTACAAAAAATAATTTAGGATAACCCACCGGTAAGCAATTGTGATGGGTCGCGAGGTCACAAGTTTGAATTTTCAGTTGCTAACGTCTTAAATGGAGGGCCATGGTAGTGGAGTACTATGCTAGCCTCTCCCGAGGTGTGGGGGTCCGGTCCTTCAGTGCTGTTTGGGCCCGTGGTAGAGTCATCGCTTACCAAAATAATAATAATAATAATAATAATTTTGGATAAATGGATAAATTTTGGAATTTTTTTGTGCCTTTTTCCCTTATATTAAAGGGAGGAGATGGTCCCAGGTGGCCAACCGTGTGGCCTTGATGCACTCGAAAAGAGCACACGAGTTTCCACCGGTGTGGGCCCCCGATATTTGACCGCCCGGTCAAAGCCAAGAAAAGAAAAGACATAATTCGGAGAAATACGACAAAAATGCGCCAACCGACGCCTAAAATCGAAACCCCAAAAACAAAACCAAAAAAAACATTGACCTCGGAACGACCAACGACCGTGCGCTCGGGAAAAGGACAACGAATCCCCCATGTCACGGAGATAAACAGTCTCTCCCCTCGCTTTTAAAAAAAGTAATAATAAAAGAAATAAATTAGCACTTAAATATTAAATTGACGTCATATATCCAATTTTATAATCTCGTCTTCGATAACGTTAATATATATGCAATTAACGAATAAGAACACTTGACCCAAGAGTTATAAAATAGTTTATCTCTCGCGAGGTCCCCTTTGCTAGATGATGGCAAACAAGACGTGCTCAAACGAACCCACTCGAATATCATACATTAATTATTTATAGTGCGTTTCCTTCATGGAAAAGAAAGGTTTGGAAACTTTTTTAAGAAAGTAATTTCTTGAAGTTTATTGTCCACAAAAATATTTAAGTTTAAATCTTTACCCAAAAAAATATTTAAGTTTAAATTGTTTTCTATGATGAAAAATATTTTCAATGACCAATTATTTTAAGCTATAAAAACAATCATTTAAAAAAATATATTTATCAATTTATTCATTTCCTACAAAACAATTGAAGCTATGGTGTTATTTAATTACCGTAAACTTGCATCTACTTTCGATCAACTCACGAATCTTTGTATCTAATAAGAAGAAGAGAGGCACGTTCTTTATCTTTTAAGCATGTATTTGGTTTACGATTAACGTTTCAAAAAATCATAAACTAATACACATATAATAAATGTATCCCAAATTAAAAATCTCGGACTAATACACTTGTGACAAATTTATCATTTACTTGTTTCCGTTAAATTTTACTTTAAAATTGTTTAATTGAATAATATGTAGTAGGTGATGAGTACCCTTCATCTATATTTATTTGTGATTTTTATGATATTAATCAAATTTAATTAAAACCAATTGAAAATAAATATGTCACAAGTATACCAGTGTAAGGTTTTTTATCGTAAAAAAATGAATTTAGGGTAAAATTATCATAAGTTTATCAATTTGAGGTTTTTTATGGTTAGGAAATTAATTCAAGATAAATTTACTACAAGTGTACCGATTTGAGTTTTTTTTTTTTTTTTTTTATTTTATCAAAACCCTTTAGTTAAATTTTAGTTTTAAAGGAAGATAAACTCCTTGCAAAAAATATTGCTATCTTTTGAAACCCATTCGTTAGCATTTAAGTTGGCCAAAACAAATTTTGCAAAATTTTCTATGTTAAATTAGTGTAGTTGCTTTTGTTTCTCTCTCTTTTTTTTTTTTTTTGGAGAGAAACTCAAATGTGGCCACCATCCAAACATTTCGGAGATATGTTCGAATTAAGAATAAATTCATTAGAAATTCTAAAACTTGTAATGAAAGTATAATTCAATCTTAAAATTTTCAAAAAAAAAAATGTAATTAAGTCATAAAACTTGTCAAATTGTTTAAAATAAGTCATTACGTTGATTGCAGTTTTTGAAAATTTTAGAATTTGATTGCATTTTCGTAATAAATTTAAAATTTGATTGTACTTTTTTTTTATTATAAATTCAATTGTATTTTCATAACAAATTTTAGAATTTTTAACAAACTTATCCCTTTGATTTATTAGGGCAGGTGTCTTTGCCAGCCCTCTTAGCTATTTGCCACATAGTCTCTTTTGCTAGCTTTTCAATATTTTACTCTACTTACAACCAATAAAAAAAAAAAATATCTTACTCTACTTTTGATTAGCCATATATAACTCTGGATATGATAACTTATATCCTACTCAGTGATTGAGGTAACATAAAAATTGGCTTAAATTCGAATATGATCAAGATATAAACTAGATAAATAAATAAAAATTCAGAGGGTGAGATATACCATAATAGGATATCTCCTATTTGGAAAATATTTAAAAAACAAGAAAAAACAAAGTGAGGCGTCATCATTCTCGTTACAAACTAGCACGAGCTCATCAAATGTTGTCCTATGTGATAGATTGGCCCCACCAACCAAATGTTGCCCTAATCCCTCGAAAGTCCCTATTGGGGAGGCGTGAATGACGTATTTACCCCCATCATAATTTTCGCATGCATTAAATTTCTTGGGGCTATCTCAGATCACATCTCGAGTCAAATCCATCGGATTCGGGTATATGGTACAACGGTTGCCACGTCAGACGGGGCTGCTGACGTGGCGCCACGCTGTCGGGGCCCCGCCGGGGCGGGGGAGCCTTTGACCGGACGGAGAAAATCCCTTTGACCGCCGAGGGCCCCACCTCATGGGCATCGGGACCCACGGGTGATCGGAGGAGAAAGAAGAGGCATGTGCTGTGTGCAATCTGGCTGGTTGCGTCGAGTCTGTTGACCGGCCCGTCCGTACGAACCCCAGCTGAGTCTTTGTAACAGGGCAACTTTAAATGCCCGCATCCATCCATATGAGATAAGAAGTAGGAAGGCCCTAGGAGAGAGCCTATTGGTCGCCTGCTGCCTAGTATAGTATAGGCCACCTACGCTAAAGTCTCTGTCGCCACAGCTACTCTTCCATCTCTATCTCCTCAGCCTGCGCAAAATCATTATGTGAGCATGTTGGTGTTTTCTAGGTTTTTATTAAAAACGTTAAGGATGGTGGATTTTATTTGGAATTCCAATAAGTTCCATGAAATCCGACGGACCACATTAAACTTAGGGTGTATTTATTTGCGAAACAAATCTCGTGATATAGGAAAATGCTTTCGTGAAGATAAAATGTTTTTCGTTTTATTAACTTTAAGCATGCGTGTTTTTAATGACCATAAATGACTTTTCATGATCAATTATCTTCAACAAACCGAGTGTATGAAAATTCGAGAAATTAATTAGTGAAAAAATTCCACTTTTTATCCGCCTCTTTGAATGCTCACGCGTCTAGGGGTGATTGATTCAAGAGTTGGATACTGAAGATTCCTGGCCTACCTAATATTTGGACTCGCCTAGGAACTGAATTGGCCGATTTGGTCCTTTTTTCCAAGTGAGTCCCAGGCTTCGGTCGTGATAATTTCTTTTCCTATTCTTTGCAAGTCCACAGGCTTGACTACGAGAGGGACAGGGTAATTTTTTGTCTGATAGTGTGCTGTTCCTCTTCACTCCAAAATGGGTAACTTTCGTGTTGGACTGGAGGGGAACTGAGGGCCTAACAAGAGAAGGAGCGGTGCTTAGAGGGTGGCACCGAGTGGCGAGCGAGAGGGAGAGGGAGGAGCGTCGTGAGGTGTCAACGAGAGGTGGAGAGTGAACGAGACTACGAAAGCGAGAGAGAGAGAGAGAGAGAGAGGAAATTAGGGCTTTCACTTTTAGTTTTGTAATTAATAATTAGGGTTTCATGTTTTAAAATAATAAAAATTAATATATAATATATATATCGATTCGGTCTTAGTGGATGGGTCCATATATGAAGTCAGGCACTGAACCAATATTCAATGGTTGCAAAGTTCTGATTTTTTGGAATTGGAAATTATCTAAAATCAGCCGGTTAGGCCCGGTTTGAAAGGACACCTAGTTTGGTTCAATTTTTTGCTTGTACCTACACACATCCCTCTCATTGCCTATTCGTTCGCCTCAATGGAAAATTGTTTACATCAACAGAATGAGTTTATTTATTATTGGCATGATTACATTTTTACATCATGTCATGAAAATTTATTTTGTGTGAAGAACTAAAAACAAATTGCAAGAACGGTTCCGCTCTATTTTCTGGTTCGACAATGTATGAAAAGAACTAAAAACGTAGAAAAATTGCAAGAACCTGGGCTGGGTAATGCCGTGCCGCCCGTACAACTCACGGGCCCGGCGGCCACATCCGGGTATCCCCCGCCCTTATTTTCTGGTTCGACAACGAACCCTCCCAACAAAAGGGAGAATGAAAGCTGTTTAGGTAAAACATTAGCATGAATTTCACTCCTTGGATGCTAACCGATTCACGTAGAAAATGAGCTGGCTTGAATGCCAAGTTGCGTCAACTCAACGCTCAAGTGAATGTATCTCTGTTTAGGTAAAACATTAGCATGAATTTCACTCCTTCATCACGTAGAAAATGATTTTTTTTTTGCATTAAATTTCGTATTGATTTTTTTTTGTTTGAGATTCGAGTGCCACTTTAATACTGGATGCCTTGATGGTTTGTAAATGTTAAAAACGAAAGGACAGTTTTGAATTTAAATGAGAAGAAAGCATAAATATCTAAAGAAAAGGTTTGCCAAGTAAAACAATTGCACCCATTTCGAGTGATGCAAAACCTTTTCATTTTTTATTGAAAAATATAAAAGAATCTTGATAGTGAGTTCTTTATAGACACTTATCAACTATATTTGATAAAGGAAATGTTTCTATTTTGAACGTGTATAACGTAAGAAAATATAGTTTTGAGAACTACACATTTTATTTAATAGAAAAGGCCATCAGAATTCTCAAATTATGTATACTACGACTCATTTACTCTTTAAAAAAAAAATTGATATCAAAAACCTCAACCTATGTCCATTAACACATTTATCTTAAACTTTTTGTGATAACATAGAAAACCTCAAACTTATTCAAGTTCCGGAATATTTTTCAATAAAACAACATTATTTTTATGTGGATGCAATGTCAACATTGTTCTTTATGGTGCCCATTTCAACAAATTTTTATTAGTTCTTATTCACAAAATGTTATTGGATGGTAAATATGTTAAATAAATATAAGTTTGAGATTTTCTAAGTTAAAAAAAAAAATTAAGGAAAATACATTATAATAAGTATAATTTAGTTTTTTTTTTTTTGGGCTTTCAACATTTATTTTATTATAAGGGCATTTAGCAAGTACTGCCGTGGCATTTATTAACTGAAAAAAAAAAAGTCTTCGTGAAAATACATAACGAGCTATCTCATAAGAAATGTCATCTTCATTTGTCTTCTTCTCCACGAATAATGAGGGTAATTAAAGGTAGTTTATTATAAATTTAGGTACTTTATTAATGATTTAACCAATAATCTTAGGATCATATTAAATCAAATTTAAAAGTTTAGAGATAATGATTACATATATTAGGGATACTAATAAAATTTATGAACAATTTGATCTAATATGTAATGTTATCTCTAAACTTTTAAATTTATTCAATATGATCCTTAACTTATTGGTAAATGTTCAATAAATTTAAATTTAATAATTTAAAATTAAGGACAACATTAAAATACTAAATCAAAATTGAATGGACCGCATTGTATAAATAAGAAATTCGAAAACGATATTATGCATTGGACTAAATTTCAGAAATCACACTAAATAAATTAAAATTCTAGAAGTAATATTACACATTAAATCAATGTTTAAATATAGTTGATGTTAATATGTCTCTGCTATTATGGATAAAAATGGAAAGTGATAAGAGTGATAACTTTTAATCAATTGTTGAGAATTCATAAAAAATTAAATAATAAATAATTATAAATAATTAAAAACTAATTTTTTTAAATTTATGATTCTTAATAAATCATCATTCTCGCGATAATCCAAACGCTTGCCGAGCTGATTATTTATTCTCTCTCTATCTCGTGGCTGTCCCTCGCCCCACAGCTGTCCCGCCCAGCCACAGCTTTTTTCATACTCATCAACCCGCGCGCACACACCACGTCCTTTCTTGTCAGTCCCCAGCGACCCTTCCTGCATCCCCTCATCCGCTCTTTTCCCGACGCCCTGGGGTATCGACACGTGGACCTCCCCGATGCCCGCCACGCCGCCCCCGGATCGCTGGTGGGGCCCGGGGAGGATCCCCCGGCCGCGGCGACCGCGCCACCCCGACCGTCCATCCTCGCCGCCGCGGGGCGGGGGGCGGGGGTGGGGAGGCCCAACCTCGTACCGTTGGTTTGGCGTCCGAGACGATGCTGACGCGGCTTTTCCCTTGGAAGCGCCCAGAGCAGCGGGAGACGACCTTCTTCTTCCCCTGTTCTGTTCTGTTCCCATCTCCATTTTCTCTCTCTAACATGGGCATTAAATATTCTCTCTCTAGCTGACACGACCTGCTTTGACCTTATATGCGCATCCCAGGAGTCGAGACAAAACGCTGCTCTCCTCTTCTTTCTCCCTTACTAGAAACAAAGATTTCGGCAAAGGGACTCGGAATAATAGCAGCAGCAGGACCACTCCAGGAGATTGGACCACTCCTAATGTTGCCAAGCTCCTCTCTCTCTCTCTCTCTCTCTCTCTCTCTTCGCAGCATTTTTGAATGGGGAGGATGCCATGACATTGGCTCCAGGGATCCCGGTGGTTTCTTTTGGCGACGGAAAGCATCGAGAACAGGCCTACGGAGGACCCCGCCGACCTCTTGAACCGGATAAGGCGCGAGTTGAAACCCGGACAAGCCGCCATAGGATTGTTTGCACTTGATAGTGCGGAGAATTGAATTAGTGTGGTGCGTGAAATTTACACGCAAGTCCACATAAGTCCGTTCTTTAACCGCTGAGCCAAACCCATTTGATCATAGTGGTAAAAAAACACTATTATTCAGTTTCTAAAGTATATGAACATGCTTTAGCATAAACAAATAAGAAAGGAACATGGAAAGTTTTGTCCCCACATAGGTATATATGTTTTTTATTCCTCTATTTCCTTACATGAAGCCACATGAAAAGCCAGTGTTAAAATAGTTAGCTAAATCAGCAACATAACGTTGCTTGCGTGGCATGTCACGCAAACAATTTCAAGACATCGGTAAAGATGGATGACTCAATTGCACAATAAAAAGCCTTGGAGATCCAATTGCACTGTCAATAAATTTCAGGATTAAAGTTGCGACTAATCCGTTTAATTTAAATGGTTTATATGAATTCAAAAAATTTCTATGTTGTTCTCGGATAAGGATACTTTTTTTACTCATTTTAGGTTAGTCTTCTAATCCAGTATCTAAGTAACATATCAAATACGTTCACATACATAGAACTTGATGATATTAGATCCAATTTATATTTAAAAAAACCTACCATTGAAATAATATTGTATCACGTAGTAATGAAACTCAAATTATACCAATTTTCTGGAAATTTTAATGTGTGCAATTTTAGTCTAATATAAAATGTTATTTTTTATAGTTAAAAAGTAATTGAAATAAACTCATTAGAATATTTTTGAAAGGGTGAGGCTTTTTACTGTTATGCACCCAATATTCACTAGGTAGACAAAATCGCCATTGATGGTTTCTATTTTTGCAAAATTTTCCTTAATTCCGCCATTTTTTGTTTTTTTTTGTTTTATCATGGCTTACCTTCAGACTTAAACTTATTGCTATTTAGAAAATGAAATATAAAAGAGAGACCTCTTCTTCACCATTTTTGTTATAGCGACTCATTAATTTTTTTGGCACTTCTAACTAAAAGGTTCGCTTTTTGGTGAATTTGTTATTTGATTAATCTCGAGAAAAAAACATCAAATCTTTTTATTTCTATATATAATAATTGATGACATTTTTATTGTCAATAAGACACTTTTACACAGAGGTGTAAGAAATTATAAGAATATCTAAAAATCACTAAAAACAATGACATAAAACCTGTGCTGCATATTGAGACACATTGATACATTTTCATAAGCACTCCATGGATAATATTAATATTCATTAATTCAAAATTAATTAAATTCAATTGCCTTTTTTTTAATAATGTCTTTTTTTCAAAGGTTTGATTAAATTAAATTGCATCCTTTGAATTTTTGTATTGGAGGATATAATTATGATCTTATTTAGGAAAATCTATAAAAATTGCCCCTTTTTTTTTCTTCTTGTAATCCAATAACCTACTATACATGCATATAAGAGACAACTGTTAAGGAAAAAAAAACTGGCAGTCATATACACAATAAAAAAAATGCATAAATATTTGACGTGGTAAAAAGTTGCTTATTTTTGGATTGACGATCAATTCATAAATTTACTCAACAATGTGGAAAATAACTAAGCTTCTTGGAAATTTCTTGCATGGTAATACCTACTTAATTTTTTTTTTATAAAAGATAATATACATAACTATGGCAATTAGACCCAAGATACAAAAAATTAGAAAAAGAAGAAAAATGAATAGATATGGGGGTTCACCACTTTTAAAGCCTAAAGGATAATGAAGAGCAATTTTTTTTGGAGAAAGAGATGAATTTAGCCACATAAATGGTGAAATAATACATTGTCATTTTTTAAAATCTATCACATATAGGCTCCATTATTTGTGAAATAAAATTTATTAATTTTTTTTTAAAGATGATCTTCTATATTGCTTGTCAATAATAAAATATTTTCATTACAATAATAATTTATGTAAATATCTTATGAACGATGAAAATATTTTTTTATAAGTGATATAAATAATTAAATTTTTTTGAATAATTTGTTTTTTGTGAAAGAAACGAAACTTTGATCACCTTTTTCCCATATTTGTTAAACAAATGAAGGTACACTTGAGATAAACGCATGATTATAAATCTAAAATCACATCACGTCGATGTCAATTTTCCATGTGCTTTATGAGAGAGGTGACTAGGCTGTACCTATCTATGTCTCCTTACTTCGCATCATTCCCGTCACTATTTTGCAATCTGTGCTTTTCGAGATAGGTCACTATTCATCACAGGAAAGCTACATTTAATAAGCCACCGAACTATATTTCGATTAATCAAATGCGCTGAACTTATACTTCTCTTCGTGATTGATGTACTCCGACTAACTTTCAACCGGTTTTTTCAAACGAAAGTCCGATGTGACATCCTGTGCACTTCACCGAAGATCACATGGCGCGACAAATGTGACAAGCATATTCCTTCAACTATTGAATGATGTTTAGTACAAACAAAATTATTCGGACAAAGAAAATTTTAAGAAAAATGGAGATGGAGAGAGAGACCAGGGGTTGGGGCCGGGGGTGGGGAGGGGAGGAGGGATTATGCTTCGACTGAGGCCCTTGTCTTGTAGTGATGGCGAGCCCTCATTGTCGCTTGTTAGGGTTCATGAGCCCTAGCCCTATCCTTGCGAGTCAAGGCCGAAGATCCTTTGTTAGGTCGTGGAAAAACAATTCGTTGATCCACCACACACGCACATATATTTGGAAAGAAAATTTAAGAAAGTTTCGCCCATTTGGTGTTTTTAGTAAGGATTGGTATGACGTTGAAGCAATGCTGACTTAGTGTCATGTCAATGCAAGTGAGTGAGGAATTATGCTTCCACTAAGGTCCTTGTCTTGTGGTGATGGTGACCCCTCACTGTCGCACGATAGGGTTCATGAGCCTTAGCCCTACCCTCATGAGTCAAGGCTGATCATCATATGCTAGGGCATGGGAAAACAATTAGTTGATTCGCCACATGCACACATATGTATGTGTGTGTATATTCAAAAAGTTATATTAAAGAAGTTTCACCCATTTGGTTCTTTCAGGAAGGATTGGCATGATGTTGAAGCAGTGCTAAATTAATACCATGTCAAAGTACCATGTCAATACGAGGAGGAATTATGCTTTGACTAAGGCTCCTCTTGTGGTGATGGCGAGCCCTCACTGTCACTTGATAGGGTTCATGAGCCCTAGCCCTACCCTTGTGACTCAAGGCCAACGATCCTTTGTTAGGCCATGGGAAAACAATTCGTTGATCCGCCACACATACACACATATATTTGAAAAGTTATATTAAAGAAGTTTTGCCCATTTGGTGGTTTTTAGTAAGGATTGGTATGACGTTGAAGCAATGTTGACTTAGTGTCATGTCAATGCAAGTGAGGAGGAATTATTCTTTCACTAAGGTCCTTGTCTTGTGGTGATGGTGACCCCTCACCATCACCCGATAGGGTTCATGAGCTCTAGCCCTACCCTCACGACTCAAGGCTGATGATCATATGCTAGGGCATGGGAAAACAATTGGTTGTTTCACCACATACACATATGTATGTGTGTGTATATATATTTAAAAAGTTATATTTAAGAAGTTTCACCTATTTTGTTCTTTCGTGAGAATTGGTATGACGTTAAAGCAGTGCTAAATTAGTACCATGTCAAAGCACCATGTCAATGCGATGAGGAATTATGCTTTGACTAAGGCTCTTGTCTTGTGGTGATGGCGAGCCGTCACCGTCGCCTCCTAGGGTTCATGAGCCCTAGCCACTTCCCTTGCGACTCAAGGTTGACGACCTTCAGTTGGGGCATGGGACAGCAATTAGTTGATCCATTACACACCCACCCACACACACACATATATATATATAATATATTCCAAAAGTCATCTTAAAGAAGTGTCGCCCTTTTATGTTTTTTATAGTAAGGAGTGGTATGCCATTGATGCTGTGCTAATGCAGTGCCACGTTAATGCAAGTGTACACGAGAGATTTAGAGTGCATTATTTTCCGTGGATTTCCAATCGTCCTTTAATGATTTGACTATGCAATGTAACAAAGTACGGTGGTCATAAATAAAAATTTGAGACTATTATGTGTCTCAAGTCATCTAGAATGCAAGTTTATTTTTTCTCTAAAAATTGAGGGAACTAAATTACACCTATATACTCTATTAATCAGGCATATATCCTTTTAGCTTTTACATTACTCACTTAATGGTCAATGCCGGAATGGGAGATCAATATTATAAAAGTGATTATATACATGATTAATATTCTAAAAATTTAGGCTATTAAACCCAAACACTATGGCAATAAAAAAACATAAACACCACTCAATTTTCTATTACTTTTGAAAATGAGTGTAAGTGTGATCGATATTTTAAAAATTTAAACTATTAAAAAATAATATAAGTTATTTGTAACATCCTAAAATCTCTTCCATATATGATAGTTGATCGAACGATCTAATATTGTAATATGGGGAACTCTTATAATTATAGTCATAATTTACCAAGAAAGTAAACGCCTCTATGATTATAACTATAGCCTATAGGCCAACAAGTCGCCAAATTGAGCCAAATTTCATCACATACTAATTTCATTAAACAGTCCATCACTTCAATTCCTAACATACTAATTTCATTAAACAATTGATTAGGTTTATTCCAAAAGCTTAAACCTTTAGAGATCGAAACATTGCATGTCCCTACTCATCACCATCAAATAAGCATGGAGTTTCGAATTCAACAAGCAACCATAGTGAAATATCTTCGCATTTGAGGTCTAATTAGGATTTAAGCGATTAACACATTCAAGCTCTACTTCAAGCTCGAGGAATCTAGGGGTCGATTTCGAATTCGACGACACCTCTAAACATATCCTTAATTATGTACTTCAATCTTAAACGCCCCAAACTAGAGAGGGAAAAGGAAGTTGAATCTTTCCCCCCCAAAATGCAATTTCACATTTCCAAACAAATGAATAAATTCAAACCCATCAAAATGTCAAAATTACTCTCAAAAAAGCACTACAAAATAAAAAAAAGGAAGAGATGACGAAATAAAGAAGAACGTCACCACATATTAGACAGAGAAAACCAAAAAAGCCATGCACATACTAAAAAACCAGGAGAACCAGAGAGACAGAAGAAGAGAGAGAGAGAGAGAGAGGGAACAGAAGAGAGTGAAAGACGAGCTGTGCGAGGAAGGGCTATTGGCGCAGAGCTCGACGGCCGCCCATTGGGCGGTGCACCCACGCCCTGCGCCGGTGACGCTTCGCATTCCTCCCTCTCTCTCTCTCTCTCTCTTCTGCGCGAATACCGAACCAAAGGGAAAGGACGCGACACGGCATTCAATTCTTCTCTTTGTCACCATCATCATCACCGCTATCGCCGCCGTCGTTTGAGCTTCGACTGCCGTTCCCTCTGCGCCCGCCGCCGCCGCAGCCCGACCCCGCCCCCTCCGCCTCCCCTCCTTCCTCGCTGCAGCAGACGTCATTGCCATCGGTCCCCGCCCTCCTTTCGTCTCCGCCGTCCGTCCCCTCCTCGTCCTCCTCGTCCTCGTCGTCCCCCTCGTGCCGCCGGTGCCGCTGCTGGTGGTGGTGGTGGGGGTGGTAATGGCCCGCCACGGGGAGCGGCTCCGTCAGCCGCCTCCCGTCCCGTGGCGGCGAGAACACCACCGGCAGGTAGTGCTCCGCCTCGCTCGGGAACTTGGAGTTCTTGAAGTGCTCCTTCAGCGCCTCCAAACCCTTCACCCACCCAAAAACCCAAATTCTCATTTTTCATCGTTTTTCACTTTCGCGGGATTCATTGAAAGAGGCGAAGGTTTCTCTTGCCATTCGAGCCCCGCTTGAATCCCCATGCTAATTGCTATTGGACTGAAGTCTAGACGAAATACCAGTAAAAAAATAAAGTCTTTGTTCCCGAATTATTTTGCCATACCTGGATTCTTGCATAGGTGACTTCGCAGATTTTCCTGGAGTTGAAGACCTCCCAGTGGCGGAGATGGAAGGCCTTGTACAGCCGCCTTGCTGCCAGCGGCGTCGTCATGTTCACGAACCCGTACCCCACATTGCACTTGTTGCTGTCCAAAATGCGCGAAAGATCGATCAATCCCGACATCAGCAATTCAAACCCCCAATGAAATCAATAATAGGAAGAAAAGAAAGAAACAAATGGGTTCTTGCGAATCTTTATGTTCAGATGATCACTTGAAATCAATGGGGAGATAGACGAAATCGTATGCGGACAGCGGCTGGCGGTTGTCGTCGTCCTCGCAGTGGTCTTCTCCAATCTGCTCGTTGCAGTGGATACAGTGGTTGTCCAGCATGTTCAACAGCAGCTTCTGACTGCGCCCCACATTAAACAATTGCCGATTTTAATAATAAAATAAGAGGACGAAGACGAAAGAAGACGAAATCCATTCACAAAAATGGCAAGTATGATGAAGCGAGAACGAGAGCGAGAGCGACCCCCTTGTTCACCTGTACTTGTTGGGTATGTTCTTGATCATGACGGTGGTCCTGGAGTCGCCGGAACTCGCCTCCGCCACCGCGCCGTCCTCCTCACTGATGACGAACCGGGAATCGAGCTTGTGCCTGCCTTGCTTGTTGCTCTTCCATGGCCTCCCGCTACCGCTGCTGCTGCCGCTGCTCCGACACGGCTGCGTTTGCTGCTTAATGCCATTGCCGTGCTTCTTCTTGGCACCACTCTTCCTGGCGCTGACGACGCTCCCTGTGTTACAATACTCTCCTTCTCCTCTCTCGCTTCCATGAGCATCGCCGCCGCCGCTCAAACTCAAGCGGCCCATCGATGCCTCGACCTCCGAGCTTTTCTCCGCGGTAGGGCTCGCTTCGCCGGGACCCATCAGCAGTTTCTTGGCAGGCTGGTTGGGCTGCAGGATTCGCAGCCCGGGGGGAGCGGCGGCCAAGCGGTGCGGCGACGTCAGAGGCGGAGGAGGGGGCGGGGGCGGCGGCGAATCCTTGGGAATCTTGGCACGGTAGGCGACCGCCGGGGAGGTATAGAGGAACGACGAATTGTGCACGAAAGCGGTCGGAGTCGTCGGGGTCGGCGGGCCGGTGGCTTCGAGCAGAAACTTGCGGTTGTAGCCGCCGGGGCGGCTGAACTCGATGACCACGTTCTTGCCGTGGATCTCCTTGCCGTTCATCTGGGCCAGCGCCTTGGCGGCGTCTCGGACGTCGTAGAATTCCACGAACCGCTGGTGCTTCTTGAACGGGGTCTCCCGCAGCTCCTTCACCGGACCTGCGCGGAAACCATCGAGGAGAGGTTCTGAGCATGCAAAGGGGAAGGAGAAACAGGCGCAATGGAGATGAAAAGGGAGAGAAGAAAGAATGCTCGATAACCCAGCTTTTACGCCCCACTTTCCCCGAGCAAATAAAGAAAGAAAACCCCTCCATCTGAAGCAAGCCCCACCAGAAAAAAAAAAAACTGAAAAACGCTCGCTTTCTCAAAGCAAAGATTTTCATGCAAAGCCGACGGATTCGATCCGAACCCAAGAAGCGAAAGAGGAAATCGCGTCCGTCAAGGCATGCTTTCGGGGGGGGTAGATACCGAATGGCTCGAAGACCTCCCTCAAGCTGGCCGTCGACACGTCCGGGTCCAAATTGAAGACCACGAGGGTGCCCTGGTTCTGCCCATCCGGGATGGCGTGGACGGCCGGGATCACGAACTGGGCCCACACCCCGGGCCCCGCCATGAGGCCGCTCCCCGCCGCCGGCGCGCCGGGGCGGCAGCATGGGTCCTCGGCGGCGGCGGCGGCGGCGGCGGGGGGGAAAGAGGAGAGCGCGCCGTAGTAGTGGTCCCGGAGGCGGCACTGGCGCTGCATATGCTGCTCCCGGATGGCCCGCAGCGCGCGCTTCGCGTGCCGCAGGTCGTAGAAGTGGACGGTCACGACCCCGTCGCGGCGGGCCCGCTCCATCTGCACCGCCCGCACGTCCCCGAACACCTCCAATTCCCGCCGCACCCACGACTCGCTCGCGTCCCCCGGCACCGGGCACAGCGCCAGCGCCCGCGTCGCCGTCGGGGAGGGCGGCGGCATCGGCGGGGCCACGGAGACGGCGGCATGAGGCGGGGGCGGCGGCGGCGCTGCGGGGTGCGGGTGGTGGTGGGGGTGGTGGTACTGGAAGGGCACGACCTGGACCTCGTACGGCGGCGGGTAGTAGAGCTGCTGCGCCGGCGGCGGCGGCGGAGGCGGTTGCTGCTGCGCCGGCGCCGCGAAGAAGGGAGGGTTAGGGTTTCTGGCCGGACGGAACTCCTGGGCCGCCGGGTCCAGGTTGCCGTGGAACCGGGCGACGCCGGTCTCAGCCATCATGGAGCGGCGGCGCTTCTAGCGAAGACGGTCGGCGGTTGCGGTGGTGGGTCGGAGTTTGACCGGGCTCATGGACCGTCCGGTGGTCTCTCTTTGACCGGGGGGGCCTTGTCACAAGACCGACGCTCCCTGTAATTCCATGCCTATAGCTCCGGCGACTTCCCGAGTGATAACGACGACGACGGCGACGGCGGCTCCGCCCCTCTCTCCCTCTCTCTCTCTCTCTCTATCTGTGCCGATTCTTGCTCTTTAACCTAAGCAGTGTCGCCTCCTCAAGGTTGCGGTACAGTTTAGTGGTAAGTGAGCAGGAGCAGCAACGAGAAGGAGAAAGCTGGATGAGATGGCCTTTGCCCAAATGATGTCCTCAGATTTCCCTTAATAGGGGCCATAAGCCATGCCTCAGATTCTATGTTAAATGGATCCTATTCCTTACTAATAAAGAAGATGCTTATTAATTTTTTTTTAAGATACCCCATTTAAAATAAAATATTGTGACCGGATTCTTTTCCCTTAAAAACCGATGTTCCATTACTCGACGCATCGAATGAAGGCTATATATTCCTTCCATATTTGATATGAAATGAAGTATTGGACGTGTGCGGTTTTAAATTGACTATATAACTAAATGTGGGGTGATTTTCATATTCATGACCTACTAATGATAGCTATGTTGGGAGGGAGCTCTTTCTACTGAGAGTTGGGGGAAAACATAGTTTCAATCGATAAGTGCGTTGGAAGCTTCTATTAATAAAGCTAATAGTACAAAGAATCTTAAATTGGTATACTCAACTCACGTTTATCTTAAATTAATTTTTGTGCAAAGCAAAAAACTCCAAACCAATATAATTATGACAAATCTACCGACATCTTAGAGCAAAATTAGAGTAAATATGGCATGACAATATGGATTTAAGGTAAGTTGGGTATAAAGTGGCACAAGTATAAGGATTTAGGATTTTTTTTTTTTTTATAGAAAACATAACTAGTTTTTGTTAAATATGGCACGTGTAACCAATTTGAAATTTTTTTGTGAATTAACCCCTTTATCAATAAAAGCCATTTTTATCAAATAAAATTCTATATGCTTATTAATCATTTTCCTTTTTGCCTTTTTCACTTCAGCTGCCTTTTGAAAGCCAAAGTTGCGCTGAGAAGGTCCTTTTGGCCATCTACATGCTTCGTGCAGGAAATTACGGTCATGCCCCTGCGTCTGGCAAGATGGCACTAGAAGTCGAAAAGTGTTTTTTGACTGAGGAGGGTTGTGGGCCATACACGTGGCGTCGCAAGAATGTCGTGTGATCTAAAACGCCCAGGTACTCCCCGGAAAAGAAAGGAAACCAAAAAAGAAAGTTTTTCGAAATCGCCTTTTTACGCACTTCTCCAATTTTTCTTTTCAATGTCGCCCCTCAAATGGAAAATAAATAAATAAATCCATTTTCCAAGTTATCCATGATAAAAAGCAATTAAAATGAACTTGTCATTTCATCGATCTCTTCATAGAACTATTCATTTTCTTTCAACGACAACTACTACATTTCGAATGTACCTGACACTAATATTTTATTGTTTGGTATTGTTTCGATTAAACTATGTGCTTTTATTGATGATGACTTATCATTGGCGAATTAAGGTTCTATATGTTTGATATGAAATATACATTCCTAAAATTTGATTATTTGAAATAATTAATCAATGGAGAAAATGTTATATTAGTATCAATGATTTACATCTAAGCACTTTAGTGAACGATGCAAATAAATTTTTATTCGTTCATTTTTACAAGTGATACAATCGATCACTTTTTTAAAATGTTTGTTTTATGGAAGATAGATAATTTAAAAAATATTTTCTTAAAAATGATCGCTTGTATTATTTAAAAAAAAAATAGTCAACAAAAAATGAGTTCATTTTCAAGAATAATTTACCATCTAATTTTTTTTTTTTTTTTTTGTAGACAATGAAAATAATTTTTGTTTATTCATGTTTGTAAGCGATACTAACAATTATTTTTAGAAAAGCATTTTTCAAATTATTCATCTTTATGTGAAACAAATAGAGTCCAAGTGTTATATTAATTATTTTTGGCTAGCTTTTAGAGGTAATATCTCTTAAAATCTACCGATAAATTTTCTCTTTTTTATTTTGATGATTTGATAATTTAGTCATAAACTTTTGATGACTTGCTAATGTAGTTCTCTTGACCCAATATCTAAATAATAGGTTTATGACTAGATTGAAAATTTTTCAAAAAGCTTATGACTTAATTGACACTAGAAAATGCTTAAGATTAAATTAGCAAAACATCAAAAAATTTATGACTAAACCGACATTATTGAAAAGTTTATGATTGAATTGACCGTTGTATAGTAGGTTTTGGATTTTTTAGACAATCATTTGAAACTATCAAACATCATCTTATCAAGTGTATTCAACAAGTTTTCTCAAGACGCTGGTTCACACCGATCTTCACAAGGCATAAACCACTTTTCTTGGGCTCCAAGTGTCCGACACGATCTTTCGAAATGGAAGGGCATAAAGCAGCAAAAGCCCTCCTTTCCTCGGGTTCCAATAGACATTTTCCTCGGCTCCCGCCAAAGGGAGAGGGAGAGAGATAGGGGGAGAGAGAGAGAGAGGGAGAGGGACTGATGTTTTTATAGTCAAAACCGAGGGAGAGAGAGACCATGCAAATGCATAGATCGAGCATATATGACCGGCACACGTGCACCGAAGTTCGCATCGTCTTTGAGGTACCGAACATGTTTTTTTTTCACAGCATACGAGATTTCCAAAGCCACCATCGCGACACCGCCTCAATCGCAGTAATTTATATGCTTTCGAGTTTGTACTTCGTGCATGCCTTTGTCTCCCACCACTCCTGCGTCCCTCCTCTCTCACGCCCGTAGACATGGTTTTATGGGAGAGGTCGTGGCTGCTATCGAAGCAGCACGTGCTGCCCAGAATTCCCCCTCGAAAGTGATATTATAATTCGAGGGATTCTCTTAGCTTTCGAGATGGACGATTTGAATTATCATGAGAGTTCGAATCGATATCATCATGCGTTTATTCTTCTGCATTCGTTCGATAAATTAAGTTGGTTTTTACTAGAAAGAAGTATTTAGTAATGTGCTTGACGTCAAGGGAAGATTTGAGATGTGCACTTAAACTGTAAAGTGAGTCGATGGAGATCAGAAAAATATAAAATCATGACCTTGAACAAGTCAAGGATTCGGTCCACCTCCTTCAGGACAGTACCCCCTTTACTCTAGGCGTCCTCAGCCTTTAAGGTCATTAAGAAGGTCACCTCGTCCTTCCTTACTATTTCCCTAATTAATGAAGAGATCTTGACGGAATTGCCACATTAATGAGTATATACGGGCCGTTGTCAAAGATATAGAATAATATTTCGATATCCCCTCACACATATAAATTGAATTAGGAGCGATAGGTCTAGTTTTGATATCACGTTAGACAATTCAATTCAAAAATTTAAATTTTTAGGTAGAAAGAGATCAAATGAATTCAAAGGAGGTCCACCGTGGGTGACGTAATTCCAAACGATATAATGAAATAAAAGTACCTCAAATTTTCATGTTCAAGGCATTAGGGCATTGATGATGGGACATTTGATAGCCAAAAAAAGAAAAAAAGTTTGGTCCCACCACTAACTTCATCACTCCACCGGTGGTTTCTTTCCTGAACATTGAAAATGTGGAAGAAATGGAATTCATTTTTTAATATGTTAAAACATGATGAATAGTTTTTAGGTACCTAAATATCCCATCCACTGTCCAATCAATATGAAATTCACGGTACATAAGAACGAGCTATGTGGAAATGTGGAAGAAATGGAATTCATTTTTTAATATGTTAAACGTAATGAATAGTTTTTAGGTACCTAAATATCACATCCATTGTCATATCAGTACAACATTCATGATAAAAAAAATATGAAATTCACAGTACATAAGAACGAGCTATGCACTGAAATTCCTACGGTAACCCTAACTTTGCCGATTCATGATAGATGATATAGGAGTATATGATTCATCCCGTCATATGATAACTCCAAATTTTAAAAGTTCAAGTTACCCGATCAATCTAAAATAGTATCAAAGCAATCAACTTAAGAAGATTTGTTATAAGGAATAGAATAGTAATTCGATGTTACCTCATTTTGACTGTCTTTGATTCCTACTCCCTTTATTACTTGCTCGACTTCCTTTCTTTTTGCATGATTCCAAGTTGAATTTGAAAATTTCAAGTGAGCATGCAGTTTTGTTTTCCATTGTCTTCCCATCATTTGCGTGAGGCACAAAATCAAGATAATTAATGGGGAAAATACAAAAAAAAGAATGCCTAAGTTTTCACTTTTGATGCTAAGAACATACCTTTATTTTCAAGTTTGCTACTTCGACTCTATCAAAATGCTTAGAATAGCCTCCCTTATGTGAAGGTTCAATAAACCCTAGTGTCACACCATCCACACATCCAAATTGTCGTCTGAGGTCGCAATGTCATGAAGAACCTTAGAACAAGGCTGCCTAGGTATGGAGGTGCACTCTCGCGCATGTGAAAGGGAAGTTGAGGATGACCAAAGAGAGAAGGTATGGGAAAAGGATATTAGAAATATAATAACCTTAATATAATGTTCACTTAAATATTAAAATTTTTAATTAAATTACTTAAGTGCCGTTTTGAAAAAAAAAAATAATAACTTAAACGTCAACTTCGATTTTGGATGACGAAAATTTGACACGATAATATTTTATCAATTTCGCCGACCAACGTGCCCAATTAGCATTTTTAGTCCTAAACGACACCGTCTACATGTTTTGATCCAAATTTAAACCCTAATTCGGACAAACCAAGCTATATACCCAAATTCTTCAAACCCCAGTTTGGAAACCCCAAAATTGAGAGCCGAATCTTGCAATGGAGAGCAAGGGTAGGACAAGCGGCTTAAATTCATTTCGACAAGCATCAAGATTCGTTTCAACGTGGACAAACACTCATCTTTTCCCTACTGTGAGATGTTTCACTCTCGCATGGAGCCCCAATTTCTTTCCTCCAAGCATCAAGCCCTACTTTACCCTCCGACCACCAAACCAGAGAGAGAGGATGATGGTGGTTGTGTAAGTAACTGAGTGGGAGAGAGAGACGGCAAGTGAGCGAGCGAGGGTGATCGGCTACTTCAAACAATGAACAGGAGTGAGCGTAAAGTCAAGGAGAAGACAACGACAGAGAGAAATCTATTTTTTGAGAGGACTTAGTGCGACGTCATTTTGGCCAAGATCAACCATCTCATAGTCCACGATGGACTTGTCTTTTTAATTAAAAAAAACCGCATATGAATTAAAGTTTTATTAAAAAAGCCACGTAAAATTTTAGGCAGGAGCACCTGGCTATGTTCGCTTTTTAGCCTTTTGGGTGCTCCGGCCTTTGCTGTTGTTCAGTGCCCTCCTCGGCATACAAGTTCTTCAAGCCTTTTCTTCTGAGGTTTGGTGCTGAGACGGTTGGAGGACCTTGGTAGCCCTTGTTCTTCGTCTCCTCTCCTTTTGTTGTTTCCACTACTTGGCTTGTTGTTGTTGCTATTACTTGTTCCCTTTTGTTTGGTTGTTGATGGTGGGTGCCGTTTGGCTTCCTTGTTGCTGCCTCAGTAGCATTTTTTCTTTTTTTCCTGGCATCCTTCCACTCAATTTGGCTTGTTGCCTTTTTGATTGTAAGTCTTTTGATGCCGGTCTTTTGGGTTGTATAGTTTGATTATAAGTCAATATATTTTTACCTTACCAAAAAAAAAAAAATAAATTTGGTAGGAGCACTTAAAATGATCTTTTTTTCTTCGAAATTGTCAATTGAGGGATCTAATAAAAAAATTTGCCACCAAAGTGAGCAGCATATGAGAATTATTCCACTTCTAGTATCCTTTTTTTTTTTTTAGAAGAACTAGTAGGGGGCATGGACAATCTCACTTTTTATCTCTCTGTGGTGGGACTTCGCCGCCTTTCATGATTTCGTGAGCAATAGACCTTGGCCTTGGCAATACAAGTAGTAGTGATATAAAATTTTGTAGCACTGTTGTCAATGATTCTAAAAATTTAAGCTATTAAATAAATGTTGAGTTTAATATTTGAATATTCTAACACTTCTTCACACAAGTAGACTAAACTTTGACCTATGATTAAGCCTATATTGTAAGGGAGACGAATAAGTTGTCTTGAAAAAAATTGAATTTAAGACTTTCTATTTTGATATTAGATAAAAAATTTGTAAGATCATTGTTAACTATTATAAAAGTTTAAACTTTTAAATGAAATTGTAGTTTAATCTTTATACATTCCTACATCAGGTAGTCCAGTTGCCGTGGTGACTGTCAATGATGGTTGAGGGACAGGGGATGGGATTGTGATTTGTTGATTAGGGTATGGATGAACAAGAATATTGGCAGGAGAATTTTGGAAATAGCAATGACAAGTTCAAAAGTAGAGGCATGTTATAATTGTTTTCTCAAAGGACATAACTCAACCCATCGTTTTCCAATGTATAAAACTTCTAGGACTCCCCGGTGCACACACAAGGTACGATGGTGTTGGAGAAAAGCTGTCGTGTCCAGTTCTATGCATTTCGCTATACTCGTTTTGAGCCTCTTGAAATGACTTTGCTTGCTCCAGGCGTTTCTCATCCCACTGCGCTCAGGATTTCTTCATACTGTCATCTCCGTGGAGAGTGAGAATCTCGAGGCAAGACTGTCGAATTCTGCATCTTTCTCTAACATCTTCAACTTTCTCCTTTAGGGCACATTCCACCAAGAGAGACATGAGCACACGACACAACCTCATATATGCACATTTCAATACGAAATACATGAAAGAGGATCACGAATTACTTAAGACATGCATGATAACTATTTTATTTTTTTTCCTCAGCAACAAGTTTGGAATAAAAAGTTAACGCAATTTTATTTTTTTATTTCCGAGACAAATTTTTAGTCCTTAAATAGGTTCAGAATAGAGATGTTTTACTTTTTTATTTTTAAAATAAAAATAGAAATGAAGACTTTCATTATCGCTCATGCTTGCTACTAGCCACCGCCCATCGGTATGTGATTTCCATATTGATGTTTGCAATTCAATTGATTAAAGATATTTTATCTCATGAAACAATGGAGCACAATGAATGGAAAAAAAACATGAGAATGAGATATTTAATAAGGTCTATCAAACGAATTTTGTTCTAAAAATAGAAATTTTGTGTACTTATTTAACGTATATTTTTGTTCAAAAACTTGTTTAGAGATTAGAAATAAAAATCTAACCGGAAATTGTTCCTATGAACAAAATTGTTATCATTCTCGTCTTTAACCTACCCCTTTATGACCTATTAAATTATAGACAAGATGCACTAACTAATCTCTGGATTTTCAAGATAGGGAGTCATATTTTGATGGCAACGAAGTTGAACGATATACCGACCATGGATTTTGTTTAGCATGCGATGTACAATACATCACCTATGCACACGGAAACATTATCAATCCATTGAGTGTACCAATCTTCGGATGAAAAAAGCAGGCCGCCTTTAAGACCGCACGAGCTGCAGTGAATCACGTTAATCCCCCTTGTCATGATAAACTAATGAAAAGCCGCCGTGTTGACGCATGATGTAAGACACAATCATGGAATTTTGGCTATGTGCTTTTGGTTGGATAATCATCAATGAACAAAGTGGGATAACATCATGAAGCTTTGTCATAATAAACTTGTCTTCTATCCATTGAATAAATCCTGGCTTGTCAGGTTTCTTCCCAAACCCTAAAAGTTATTATTCTTTATATGGTCAATATCCCCAAAAAATTATTCTATGTAGACTAGACCTCCTAGGTTTTGATACACTGTGTCCCCCATTTGCTCCGCACGATACAAATGGGGGTCATTGCATATGAATAAGAGATATCCCCCACTTTTCCATGGCTTGCGAAAAGTGGGTGAAAGGGATGTTTTCTTTTCCTCACGCCCCATTTCACTCCCTCTTTTTAAGGAGGCTTGTGTGCACATCGCTCCTACAAGATTAGACATTATTCCCTTTGCATTGCGGGAGCAGCAGGGTTTTGACTGTAGCTAGCCTTTCTGCTGCCGTTCTTTCCTAAGCATGTTCACATTTATATGGCATGGAAATGGCTTTGTCATGCTTGCTCAACCAAATAAAGCATCGTCACCTGGCAAAGAATGAAAAGAAAATGAGAAACATACCGAAAGCACACCTACTTTTACCCTAAGTCCACTTTTTTTTTTGGTAAAATTACCCTAAGTCCACTTTTGATAAGAAAGCAGTTATTGGATGGAAAGTGGGACGGGCTTTTACTGATTTTGAGTTATCTGATGCTGAGTAGCAATGGCTTAAATTGAATATTTCGTAACGTGTGTATGATCCTCGTGGCAAAAAATTCAAAAATGGAGTTAGCTGCGTTGGTCGTCTCTCCATGACCTAAAGAATTAATATAGTCGGTTGACTTATGCCTCATTTATTTAAGCTTTTTAGTGAATGTTATTTCAATTGGGTAGGATAATAATTTGGAGGAGTATAAATTCATTTATTGACACCTCTTCAGGCACACCAATGCATAATATGGCACTAGCCATCCACTAAAGTCAGTTTGATAGAATCGCATATGAGGTTAGCAGATACTTCACCAAAAGGTTTAATTGCAGATCAAGGACATTACCAAGCACATTCATTTTTGGCCAATTCAATGTGCCACACTTTGAGAGCAATTAGCATTGGAACCTAACAAATAAGACTAAAAAACAAGGAAACAGTTACAAGCATGTCACAAAAGCAAAAAGCCTCCTCTGATCCTAAAAAAAGCTCCCAGACCACCACTTTCCCATCCCATTCACTCTCTAGTGCTCACCCGCAGAGAGTACTGACTCTGTAGTTTTTGTTTACTGTTTGCTCTCACCATCTCTCCCCATTCATTCCCTTTCCCGTTCTCTTTTAGGACAGGAGAATATTTGTCTGGTCACTTGAAGATGTCCACCAAAACCAACATGAGCCAGAGACATGGCAGAGAGGGAAAGACACTTGAGGCGCTCCCCTTTCTGAACCAGCACATCCTCCATTTTGGGCTCCAAGCACTCGTACATTTGCCACTTCAGGTCTCTCTCATGCCTAATAAGACAAGTTCAAAAAGGATGTGCCAACTCTTCTTTCCTCCTTTTTTCTTTAGTGTTTTGCAAGCACAAGAACCATTTGGGACCATCCCCATTTGCTTCCCCCCTGTTCTCAGGAGGCCCACTTATTTATTTTTTATATTTTATTTGTCATTTTTATTGTTACTTTATTACCTCAATTCCTGGGTCAAAAGGGTATTTACCATCTATCTTTTCAATTATTTAAGTGTGTATATATGATATAAATATTTATAGTGGGTGTTCGACCCATTAGAAGCAAAATTGTATTGAATCTCGTTTGGTGTGTGAGTCAGCACGTCCTGCTTCCCCTTAGCTCTGTTACTGTGGCGAATCGTAATGCAATTTAAGCATGTTGGGAATTGAAGAAAGAGGCACTAATTTTATTTTATTTTATTTTATTTTTCTAGCTGGGTGTAGAGTTCTAGGTTGCTTTTTAAGAGTTCAATTATATGTCGGGTCCCCCACCAGTTCTTTATACAATTTTTCTTTATGGGTCTAAGTTAGACCGTGCAACACTGTGATCAAGAATGTCAAGTTTCAACTGCGCTCATTATAATAATGAGAAGCATTGCTTTTGGTCGAAACGAGAAACGATTTCCTTAAGAAAGAGGTAACGAGGAGACTTGTTTAAACCGGTGGTGTTGATCTGCAACTCTTTGTAACCGAATTTCTTGCATCCGTCGTGCTGAATAAAGGGTTCATACATAGTAACTTCAGGTTACTCGTTCATCTTCGTGGTCTGCATTTGCGTCAGATGCGCGAACTCCAATCTGGGACTAAAGAAAAATGGTCACTCGGGTCCGGGGAAAGGCTATGCAGTGCTCTCCTATCATCTCTCTTCCCAAACATGAACTGCAACGATCCCACCAATTTCTAAGCCAGGAGAGGCTTGCTACCTTAAAAACTCAACATCCTAATAGATAGCGGGGAGCAAAGTCGTGTATACTTTGCTTCCATGAACAACGAGACTTGATCGAATATACATCGGATTTTGCAGTTTTATCAATAACAAGGCAAGACCGTGTGTCGGTGGATTCTCCAAAATGTGTATGCTCGCTTCCATGAATCATGACTGATTCAGTGACTATACACCAGAGGGGCTACAGTGGATTCTCCAATAATGATTCTGTATGCTCACTTCTTCTTTTTTCCTCTTCAAGGCTTAAGCAGCATAAACTCACTTCATTTTATGTGCTTGTCAGGCAAGTGCTTTGCCTGATTTTTATCAGGCCTGCTCAACAGCAGCAATTATACTTTTCATTTCTATTATTAACCACATTAAACGCGACCTATTCACATTAATAGAGAGATGTTTTGATGAAACTTTCATAAAATGCCACTGGAAGTATACACAAGCAAAATGAAGTGCATACAAAGAAAATTATTTTTCCAGCAAAAGTATGAGGAATCGAAGTGTATGATTGACACTTTGCCATCAAGCTTTCACCTTTCCATGGCTGATTCAATGACTATACACCAGAGGGCTTGCAGTGGATTCTCCAATAATGAGTCTGTATGCTCACTTCTTCTTTTTTTCCTCTTCAAGGCTTAAGCAGCATATACTCACTTCATTTTATGTGCTTGTCAGGCATGTGCTTTGCCTGCTTTTTATCAGGCCTGCTCAACAGCAGCAATTATAATTTTCATTTCTATTATTAACCACATTAGATGCGAGCTATTCACATTAATAGTGAGATATTTCGACGAAACTTTCATAAAATGCCACTAGAAGTATACACATGCAAAATGAAGCGCATACAAAGAAATAATATTTCAAGCAAAAGTTTGAGGAATGGAAGTGTATGCATTGACACTTTGCCATCAAGCTTTCACCTTTCCATGAGAAGAATGATTTCCAAACTGGGGAGGAGAATTGCACAATTATAACCCATGTTTTACTATTCAACAACTCAACTACCTATCTTTCAGCATCTGAAAATAGGACTTATATCTTTGTGCTAGTCCAAACATGCCAAGAGTGCCACCAGTGTGAAGCATCACAACCTCCGCGTCACCTCTTGCTTCCTTTTCGCTAAGCAAACTTGCCAGCTCCCAAGCTGCCAAAGTATAAACTGGATCCACAAGAATACCAGTTTGCCGGGTAATCTCCTGGCATACTTCTACTTCACCTTTAATTACATTGCCGAATCTATGAAGACAGTTACCATCAAGATCTGCAAAGTATCAGTTTTCGCCCAAGAAAGTCTTACAGCAAAATCTCAATATGGGCCATCAGCACCGTATGTGAGGAATAGCTATGACATGGTTTAAGTTTATGATCCGCCAATGTTGATTAAGAAATGGTTTAGCCAGAAAGAATAATGTGCATATGACTTTGCAGATACAAATACACTGTCACAAGAAGATTTCCTAAAAAAGCTATGTCTAAAGTAGTGTCTTCCTTTCGACCCAAAAAAAAAAAAGAGGTGTCTTCTTAAAACAGTAGTGTCTTCTGAAAACATGAAGATGATGTTGACATTGGTCAAACTAAGGTGTTGACTAATGGAGTGAGAGTCAATGGATACATGGCTGCTGATTTAAATGTCAATTACCATATTATACTAAACGAAGCAGTCTATAAAGTTGACAAGACAACAACTATTTAATATTGATTAAAAAAAGGCAGTTATTTTGCCTAATGAAGCAGTAACCATTGCTAAAAGGCATTTAATTTAAACAAGTGCTCCCAGTTTTGCATCATGCTGTACGATAGGTTTATATAAACTGTTCAATCAAAGCATTATGGCACTGAATTCATGACGAGGACATCCACATCCAGAACTGAAAAAAAGGCAAAAACCCCAGAACGATCAATTGATAGGCAAAGCAAATTATGAGCTTGTTTACCATTATGAGTGCACAAGTACATCTAAATGAAGGTGGGGTGTAGGGGATTGAAATATGTGCACTATCCATATGTCTCATTGCAATGCATCTGCTACAACCGATGGAAATGTTATAGAGGGAGATTTACTTACTTTCTTGGATGATATCGCTCCACCCAGTGCACCACTCCCCTGTCAATTTCACGTAAGGCGTGATCAAGATCAAATCTGAAATGCCTCTTGAAGTCAGATATCAACCTTCTCTCCCTTTCTCTGTAGTTATCAAGTGTATCGGCCAGCATCACAGCAGTGATTTTCCAGGGAAGCCTGATGGAGAGGAAAGTATAAGTCACCACTTGAGCTCATTCACTGAGGCTCAACTTGGCAAAGTGCAAATAGTGTGGTTTAAATTGAGTAATTCAAAATTGATGCAATCATCATAATAGTTAGCTTGATCAAAAGAATAGACAAATAACTCAGGATGAAACACACCCAAAATATATGGCTCCAAGTCCTAGACCAACAGCCGTAGTCCCTGTACCAGCATCTAAGACAAATTTCATGGCTTTCTCTTTTCCAAGCAAGTGACTTTGAGATAAGTGATGTGCCAAGCGAATGACGCCTAAGAGAAAATATAATAGTATCATCATCTGAATTACAAAGGAAAGAGAAGACAGGATGATGGTTTGAAGCCCCCCAAAGAAAACAATGATCATATTGGCGCTCATTTTCTTGACAAAAATCAGGATGCAGTCATTGATCAAACTAATATCTACTTACGTCAACAATATAAATATATTACACACCTAAAAACCACCTTCAGATATCTTTTAAATGAATCATTGCAGCATGCAGGAGCCCCCAAGCAAGCCACTACCATCCAACCCAGATGCATCTCTTACCAACAATAACACAAATTAATGTACGCTACTTGTGTCAATGGATAAGCACATTAGTGGACCCAGTATTCATGCAGACAGAAACAAGGTCTATGCCCACAAAGGTGTTACCTAATAATGCTATAGAATCTCCTGCTCCTTCATTCATGATTACGACCTTCCTTGAGAAGTTTCCTAAACTTCTCTGGTTGTCCATTGAAGTTGAAATAGGATGGGAAGAGCTAACAATTTGCTCAGTCAAAGGAGCCTCAAGAATATCAGACAGTGAAAGAACGCATCCATTTCCACCTGCCACTGAACTTGCATGGGTCTTTAGAGTTTCTTCTCTATTGGCATAAACAGACCTGGGCACATATTTGACATTTCCATACATTGTTGAAATCAGGTTATATCCAGTCAAAATATCAGGCTGCTCTCCTCTTAGAAGCAAATGTGATCTTAGTCCTCGTTCTGCACATGAAACAGCTGCAATTGCACATTGTTAAGAAATGATGACTCACGATAGACCTTTTTTTGCAGAAACATCAAAGATTCTACCTTTAATTTCACTTGTTTTCCACTGTTACTTTCTCAAAAGAGTTGACTTACAACAGATATTTAGAAGATCCAGAAAGTGAGGGACTCATGTCACAAAAATGTCAAGAAATTCGAGATGTAGCTAATCCAATGTGTTTTTTCTCCCTACTTCTCCTTGCTTGTCGAATTCAAGTATTGATGTGAGATATTTTTTTGCATAGAATACATAAATGTGATTATTTCCAGAAGAAGGAAAATACCAACAGCTGCTGCATGCGCACTTTGACATCCTCCACATGTTACCTAGAAAATGTCCCAGCAGAATGTCATGCGAATTGAATGGACATACTCCAAGGTTTAACAAATGATTGAATCTGAATGGACAAGTCAAAGATTAATTTAGAGGGATCCCACGATCCCGGAAATGAATTACACGAGGCTAGCGGCAAAAGCATAATAAATGATGAATAACTGACTTAATAACTTGTAGATACTTTAGTCAAAATTCTGCAGAACGTATTCATGTTATGATACAAATTGACAATCTTATGCTCCAAGAATAGAATGAGATAGATTATTATTCCAAAGATGCTTCCAGCTACACAGTACTTGAAAAAACAGAAACATGGATCTTTAGTCGTGTAAATGGGGTCTTACCACATCAGTCACCGAGTGATCCTCCAGAAGAGGAAGCACTGCGTCCAGCTTCCTCGCTTTGTTGCCATTGATTAGAGGATGGAGCAAGTCATCCCTGATGACATAGAAAGAAGAGTCCGGACTGCTCTTGTCTGTGATTTTATCACCCAACAATGGATTCGGAATGTTAAACCAGGACTTATCCTTCAACAGCCCATCCTCGTCTTCGATTCGCTTAGGAGCCGACACTATCTGCTGGATTCTAGTATCGGGGCTGGCCAATGTCCACCTCCGGTCAAGGAGTTTCGCAACGAATTCTTCGCAACCCAGTTTGGCTTCAGCAATCCCCTGGCAATCGAATCAAAGAACTTGTTCAATCACATTTGAAGATACGGTGCAATTCCTAGTGGAGTAAAACCCGACAACGGAAGCGATGCAGACATATAATTACTACCCACAATTAGCGGCGAGGTTGGAGTTTCTGAACACACTCAAAATTCAAGAGCCGAGACCGGAGAAAAGATATAAAGCGCCGAAATGATCCTGTTCCGACTAGTGTTCCCCAGAAAGCTGCTTCCTTTTTCACGACCCAGTCGCTAGACTCACTACTACCGTACGTTGAGCGAAGCGCTCGGACTCAGATTGATCAATACGCGCCGACCCAATACAGTCTAGAAGCGTTACGCCGCTAAAATCATCCGCACGACCAGCTACGTTTGTTCATAGGAGAGGTGAGGAACTCCCATTGGAAAGCAGTTGTCCACAGAGAGAGAGAGAGAGAGAGACCTGAGGGATGTGAGGAAGATGGACGGAAGAGCGGAAGCCGCATGAGACGGGAAGAGGAAGAGGAAGAGGTAGACGTTGCTGCAGCTTCATGTCTGAAAATCGTTCCTCCTTCGATCTCGTGCGCTTCGGAGAAGACGGAATGGATGAGGAGAAATTCAGTCATTACAAATGGTGTCTGCATATATATGAGAACACTTTTGGTTCTACTTTTATTATTATTATTATCATCATCAAGATTATAATTTAGTTTATAGGTAAATGAAAACTGTCTTAACATTTATAAGAATTCGAGGATGTAAAATACTAATAATAAAGGGTTAGATACTTAATTTTCATTTTGATTTGAGAAATGAATGAAAAGATAGCATAATTATGTTAATTTGTGATATGAAGAATCGATTTATTTTTATTTTGAAAAGTAGAAGGACTTCGTTGAATAAATTAAAAGTATGGGTGTCATTTCATGATAAATTTATGAATTTATCCTAACTCTATTGTTTGATAAAACAAAATCATGGTATTAAACGTTTATGTTTTGTTAATTTAATAAAAAAATAAGCGATTTGAAAAATATTTCCTAGTAATAATTACTTATAAAAATAAATGAACGGTCAAAAGTAAAAAAACTTTTTCATCGATAATTTATGCTTTGCGAAAAATGATATTGCACGTTAAATTAAAATTTAAGAAAAATATTAATATCGTTTTAATTTTTTTAATAAAGTAGATTAATTAACGGAACATATAAGAAAACGGCAAGCGCACCTCTCCCGGGGTTTTTCCGGTTCTAGGGTTTTAAGGAGGACTCCCTCCTCGGCAGTCGGCAGCTCCGTTCGCGCCGCCGGCGATGTCGTCCGCCCGCCTCTCGCTGGACGCCCTGTCGGCCTCCGGCCGGAGCTCCGAGAAGCTGAGCCTGGCGGCGCTCCAGTCGAAGATGAAGTGCGACCCCGAGGGGTACGCGACGGAGCTCGGCCTCGTCCGCAGCCAGTTCGAGTCCTCGCTCGAGCTCTTCGAGCAGCAGGCCGCCCTCAGCTTCGCCTCCATCAGCGGCGTCGCCGCCGACCCCGCCGTCGCCAAGGACCTCGGCGACCGCGCCTCGTTCCTGGCGCACGTGGCCCCGTTCTACCCCAAGCAGCTGGCCGAGTTCCCGGCGCGGCTCGCCGAGTTCCTCCGCTCTTCCGCGAGGTCGCTGCCCTCCGGTCTCAGGTGCGCGGTGGCTCAGGCGCTTATCTTGCTCGTCAATCGGAAGGTCGGTCCTGATATGGAATTGATTTCGTATGTCTTGGTTGATATCGGTGGGGAACTTGGCATTTCTTCGTCGATGTTGCATAGCTCAATTTCTAGGAGCTGTTATTTCTCGGAAATGCAGGTTTTTTTACGTGTTTGCGTATGATGTTGTTAGGATGTACGTTCGCAATCCAGCTTCTTTATGCGTCTGGAGAATTTTTGTCGATGGAGATGGATAATTAGTATTGAGCCTCTGTCTACTGCGATTGTGCAATGGTTGGAAAGCTGACATTCTTCTAAATTTTAGGGTTTCTTTTGATTGATTGAAGCTAAAGTAGCAATTAACAGTTATTGTCTTTTGATTATGCTGATTCAACTTGGGGACATGATTTGATGTAACCCTTATCTCCTTAGATGGTCGATATACGAGATACTCTGGCTTTGTTCGTGGAGCTGCAGACGCTGGGGGATAGAGCCTTGAGGAAATTGGCGTTCTCACATGTGGTTCACAGCATTCGGAAAATGAATCAGAAGCACAAGAATGAAGCCACTAACCGATCGCTTCAGAATGTGTTGTTTTCATTGTTACAGGTTTGGAATTCTGATCTTCTTGTAGCCTGTGGAATTTGACTTTGTCAAGGTATGCTTACCTGTACTAAATTGCGACTGTCCTGTTGTAGCAAGAGGAGGAGACAAAAGCTAAGCAATCGCTAATTATGCTATGTGAGCTTCACAGAAGAAAGGTATGGTTTGATGATAGAACAGCTAATGCCATATGTACGGCGTGCTTTCATCCATCATCAAGGTAGTGTCCTCTTGCCTGTCTCTCATTAATCTTCTGTAGTCTTCACCTTCAGAAAAATCATATGTATCTTTGATACCATCAGGATCATGATTGCCGCTCTATCATTTCTTCTTGATTATGAGAAGATTGAAGATGATTCGGATAGTGATGCTTCAAGCAGTGATGATGAATTATCTCATCAAAGTCCTCATGTTATCGTTAGTAAGGAAGCTGCCTATAAGGTCAGTAGATTCTCGAAAAAACTTATAGTTGTATTGTGCATTCTCTGGTGATAAAGTTTTCAACAAAGAATTTAATGTTGCATTGCTTATGTTCATGCTTGAAAGTTTTTTGCACATGCGATTGCTACCAACTTTTAAGAGATTACATTATAAAAGTACCAGTTGGAATTTGAGTTCCAATGTCTAATTGAGTAAATATGATGTCAGAGGTCAGGATCTCTTTTCGCTGCTGTTGAGTTGCATTTACTAATTGCTTCTATTGTTAAACTGGATAAAATCTTAATGTATACATTTTGAACTGACTTTCAGGCACACCATAAAGGTACTTCTGCTAGCAAGAAGAAAAAGAAGGCAAAGCTGCAGCGAGCTATGCGAAGCATGAAAAGGCAACAACGATTGTCTTCAGAAAAGAGCTCTTCAAATTATTATTCACCCCTTAATCATCTGAAAGATGCCCAGGTTTGCCATTTTCTTTGTCTTTGTGCTTCTGCACCTTAGCTTATACTCTGGTATTCTTATCACATTCACCTTGTCTTCAGGGGTTCGCTGAAAAGTTATTCTCACGCCTTCAGACTTGCAATGAACGCTTTGAGGTCTGTACAACTATCTATTTAGTGAAGATATTGAATTGCATATCTGGAAGTTTGCCTTTCCATAGCAACTTTACAAGTATTCCTTGTGATTGATTAGGTTTCTTCATTTCTTCTTCTTCTCTTAGCATAATATGATTTTTTTTTCTCTAAATCAATAAATTAAGGTTTTACTGCATTATAGCTGGCTACATTAGGAGATTTGCTGGCATGAATTCATCTTTTAATTTCAATTTGAAGAATATGGTATTAGACTTTGATGAGAAGTTTTCATACAAAACCAGTAAGAGGGTGAGACAGATCTTGTGCCAAATCAGTTTCTTTGCATAGTGTCGGAACATGGAAATTATCTGCAAGAATTTCTCAGATGAGCATTATAATTTTAGGAATTTCTTCACTGCCCTAAAAGTTTTAGCAGCAATTTTTTTATTTTTTATTCTGAATTTAGTATGTATAATTTCTATTTTCATTGGGCAAGATGGATTTTTTCAGGTAAGCATTTTAAGCTCCAAAATACAACTGCTGCCAATAAAATCTTTTATTATGATCAATTTCTAACTTTATCACTAAAATATTTCAAGGTTTTTCTTCTGTGCAATATCCCTATATATTGGCTCAAAGCCTAAATGTTTGCTTGTGTCTATTGTCTCCTTGATATGTTGCAGGTTAAGATGATGATGTTGAAAGTAGTTGCACGAACTGTGGGCCTTCACCACTTGATATTGTTAAATTTTTATCCTTTTCTCCAAAAGTATGTTCAGGTATGTGCTTGGAAAAATACTGTGTGGCTCATTTCTTGTTTGCTAGGTGTTGGAGATTTTATTATTTTCTACTTGTGTTACAGCCTCACCAGCGTGATGTCACAACCTTGCTAGCAGCAGCAGTTCAGGCCTGTCATGATATGGTAGTGTAGATGGCTTGCTTTTTCCTCCCCCTTCCCTGTCTTTCTCTTTCTGTTTACTTCAACATTTTCCTCCTGATTACTGAATCAATATATTCACTTGGTTTGCTGGCTCTTGTTACCTGTCGATTATTCTGTTTTCTTGAAGTAATTATGTTTTCTGTAGGTGCCTCCCGATGCAGTTGAACCCCTATTTAAGCAAATAGTAAACCAATTTGTACACGATCGATCACGTCCTGAGGTACTTTTTTGGGACTAGCCTCTTCATAATGTGATGAATTTTGCAAGGTTCTGATCTTTTGATTGCATTTTCCAGGCTATTGCAGTTGGAATTAATGTCGTAAGGGAGATATGTCTACGCATGCCCCTGGTGACTATCTCTTTTTCCTCTGCCTGTATTCATTTTCTTCTTCAAGACTTGATAGGATTGATTTTGCGTTGTTTGGTTCTATGATGATGCTATCATTTGCACCTTTACTGGTGAACTTAAGAATGTGCACTCACAACTTCACAAAAAGTAAACAAGGAGGAAGTTATTTAATATTCGATCATCCCAGTACCTTTCTTTCGTCTTGACTTTTGAGCCATTTTCTTACTCATGTCAGTTTTGATTCCATCTTCTGACTGGCATATTTGTTATGGTATATAGTTGATGAATGAAGACTTGTTGCAAGATCTTGTTTTATATAAAAAATCACATGAGAAGGCAATATCAGCAGCTGCTCGGTCTCTTATCTCTTTATTTAGAGAGGTATACTCTCTCTCTCTCTCTCCAGTGTTTTATAACTACTGTTTTAGAGGGCATCTCACTTATTTGCTGCTTTGACATATCACAGCTTTGTCCTTCAATGCTGGTAAAGAAAGACCGAGGACGCCCCAGTGACCCAACGGCACGACCAAAGGCATATGGTGAAGTCAGTGTTGCCAGTGATGTTCCTGGTGTTGAACTGCTACAGAATAGTGATGATGATGAGGATGACGATAACATTGGTAGTGATGAGGAGGACATTGACACTGAAGACAGTGACGATGGAGGTAGTGTTGGCATTGACATTTCTGTATCCTGTGGGTCAGATGATGAGAACGCTACTAGTGATGATGAAGAAACCCACGCATCCGCTGATGATAATGAATGCGATGATGAATCTTTGGAAGGTGACAGTGAGCATGAAGAAGATAACTCTTCTGCTGAAGATTTGGATGAAGTAAGCAGTGACGAGTTAGATGAAGATGAGGACGAGCATGATGATGAGGATGCAAAAGCAGATTGTGGCGATGATAATGAAGAGGTGCATGATGAAGGTAATGCTGTCTCGGAAACTAATAGTGGTGAGGAAAAAACTGGATCCAGAGTTAAATTCTCTGAGACAAGGAAGAGGAAATTCTCTGATCTTGATGGACAGATTAATGCTGCTGAAACAAGTCTTAGGGCCTTGAAGAAATTAGCTGAAACAAAATTGAGTCAGCCTCTATCTGATTCGGCTGATGGCATTCTTTCTAATGACGACTTCCGACGTATCAAGCAACTAAAGGTACTGAAATTTGCTTACGATGTGTTGTTGCACCAGTTGTTTCTGAAGAAGTATTTTCACTGTTTCTAAACATGGTGAGGTCAATTGATTTTGAAAGTACTGAAGCTTCGGGTTATTTATCAGGCCAAGAAAGAAGCCAAAGCTGCTTTGACCAAGCATGGGTTGTTGGGAAAGGGTGTGGAAACGAAGTCACCTTTTAAGGTTCCCAGTTCTGATCAACTAAGCTTCAAGCGTGTGGATCCTGCAAAACTTGAGGTACTTTGTTTGGTCTCATGTTTACTGTCTGCACTTTAAAAAAGCTGCGTTTCAATCGGTGGAAGCAATGGCATACATCATTACTTATCAGTTATCATTGTGATGATAATTGCTCCATGAAGTTTTCTTGAAGTGATAGAATTCAAAATGCGAAAATTCCTCCCAATAGTCTTGAAAAGGTTATTCATGTGAAATGCTTGCAGCAATCTTGTTTGGATGAAGTCTTTCGTCTCCTATCACTGTGTTAATTTGCTTTGTCCTTTTTCATTTGGAGTGCTTCTGTATCTCTCTTTATTATTTACTTAAGCATGGTGTGCTGTGGAATTCAGGCTCATGTGAAACAAAAGCTAAGTAAAGAGGAAAGATTAGCACTCGTGAAGGCTGGACGAGAGGAAAGAGGGAAGTACCAAGCTCGAGCTGCCATAAAGCAGAAGAAGGTACGATATTTTATTCCATCTGCCTGGAAGCTGGCAGCTCTTATCAACAAAATGATATTTTGACTTGCAATATAATGCATTTCCCCCAAAGACAAGTAGTTGATGCTACTTCACGTAATTTAACCTTAATGACATTGATTTAACCATGATGGACAGACGGGTGGTTCGAGCAACAAGCAGAAGGAACACAGGAAGGTTATGCCTATGGCTGCGAAGAGAGCGAAAGTACAAAGATCTCGCCAGGACAAAAAGAAGAAACAAGGGCGACTTGGTAAACAGTTCCGTGGGAAGAAAGCGTGGAAATGATCTTGTGAATCGAGACAGTAATGCAAGAGGAGCTTAGGATGCTAACGCATTACGGTATCATAATTCTCGTGGAGAGCTGTATTAACTTTTCTTCACCTTCTGTAGTTATGCTCTATCTTTTAAGTTGCATGATATGGGGATTTTCTCTTCCCATTTGAGAGGGACAGTCTAGGCCTGTCTATGCGGGTCACAATTTTGTTACTTTAGAGTGGATGCCTAGAATGGAAGATTGTGTTCTGTAAATTAAGCATAAGAGTAATTTATGTCAGTGATGAAATGGAAGGATGATGCCTTATTGACAGTGCTGAACTGATTAACATTCATGTCAGTACTCACTGCAGTTTAGGACGAGAATTCGGGATCCAAACGACTTGGGTTTTCTCCTTCTTCTATTGGTTTTCTTTGGTATGACGATAATTCACATCCTGAAGGTGTCGGGCGAACAGACTGCGAGGAGGAGTCTACCCAGGCCGTCGGTCCGTGAATGGAGGCTCCACTTATGTGCCTATTTTCACATGTATTTTTCCCAAAAATAAAAAAAGTCAAACTCGATTTGATGAAACTTCTCTGCGATCTTAACATTGAAATCATGCCATGAACTAAAAATCATGAACTTGTGTGCTTTGCACGTTAGATGTCTCGCACGCTGACCGAATATGATTGGTTTTGTCTTTAAATGTTGATTGCAATATGATGATGATGAATAACATGGTAATTTTTTTTATCTAGGCTTATGATAAAATTAGGCCACATGCATGAATAAGCACGCAGAAACGCATGACAACTCATATGATGTTCTGAATTATTTGCTGCCTTGAAATTACACGCTGGTTTTGAATTGCTCTTTGTCGTTATTGAATTGCATAAAATTGAATAAAGTAGTAACATTGCATGAGATGTTAGAATAGCACGCTAATACTAAAATTGAGTGTTTTCGTGATGGGATTCATCAATTCTAGTAAATTTGAGTTACGTTTGGTTATCTAGATTTTTAATTAAAATATGATTTATAGGATATAATATATAATTTAAGGATTTTATTATATCCTATTAACTATTTGATGAATAAAGTAATAACGTTGCACGTATTTATATTTATTTTATTATTTATTTATAAAACAATAAATAAATGTAAATAAACCTAAAAGTTCATGAGCATAAATAATAAAAATCTCTTACGACACTTTTACTTACTTTATTTTTAATGGGATTGGATTTGTCCTTGTTGTTTTAAACCTAAGATGCTGTGTACGATGTGGATTATCTATCTTCAGGTTAATTTGAATTCTTCCCCTCATTTGATTTAGGATCGCTTTTTTTGGCATGTTGGACCGGATTTGCGACCATTAAATCATCTTCGAATTTAGAATATCCATGAGGTCTATAGGGATTGTGCAGATTGTTTGGATTTTATTTGGAATGTCATTTGAATGTCTAATCGATATGGACTGGATTCATGTCTGGGACTTGCTCTAAATGCATTGCACACTTCTTGAGATGAAAACAATTACAAATGGCATGACGGAGTCGAGTTGTTGTGTGTATCACGAATTGGGCAATTTCACTTGACGGTAGGCGGCAAAATTTTCATATTTTCAAAACCCAAAAAGCAAAAATACTATATGTAAATGTAAACTAGGAAATTCTTTTGGTAATTCTCCCCACATGCGTAACCGAACTCTTTGACCTAAATATTTGGTTTTTTGGACTCGGCGGCTCCTATGATTAATCTACTTCCTGCTAACACTAGAATTTCAGTTTTTCTACAATTTAAGAAAATGATTAATGGCGACTCCTAAAACAGTTTAAGATTTAAATAGTAAAAATGCTCTCCAACCTAGGGTAGGGAAGTTTGTGGGCCGCTATCATGGGATGAATTTTTCTTTTTCTTGAAGTTGCATTTTTTTTTTCCTTAGCCGCTATCATAAGTAGATGGGACTTATTGGTTTTGATCACTTCAGTTCAATAGAACTAGTCACTTGGTCATTCCACCTCCAAATTTCAACATTTTAAGTCTATTTAGTAACGTACAATGTTCGATTCTATTCTTTTGTTTTTGAAACAAAAAAGAACAAAAATTCATTTAATAACTTTTTTGTTCTCAAAAACAGATTAGAAACAAAATTAAAAAGTTGGAAAAATTATTTCTTTATTTCTAGGAACAACTCCAAAATCAAGCCAAATCTTGTTCTTTTTTTCTCCTCTTTTTGTTTTTTCTTTTTCTTTCTCTATCCGGTCGCAAAAATATAATAAAATTATTAAAAAATAAAAATAAAACTTGAAAAATATAATAAAATTATAACATGATTTTTTTAAAAATATAATAAAATTACATGATAAAATTATATTAAAAAGATAAAATAATATAATAAAATAAATAAAAAATATGATAAAATCATACCATGAAATTATATTAAAAATATAATAAAATTACATGATAAAATTATATAATAAAATTAAAAAATAATAACATAAAAAATAATAAATAATTTACAAAATAAAATAAAATAATTTAATAAATTGATTAAAAAATTAAAAAGAAAATTATAGTAAAAATATTAAAAAATTAAAAAGAAATTAAGTCACAAAAAGAAAATTTGAGGGTCGTATCGAAACGCATTTTATTTTAGAAATAGAGATATTGGACAATTATCAAATTCAAATACTCACAAATTCGTCCAAAGAACATGATCATAAAGAATCATTTGTGAGAATAAATTATTTTCGAGAGTAAAATGGTTGTCAAACACACCTTAAAAGTAAATCTTTCCTAAAAAATGGCACATGATGGACCAGATAAATCTTTGTCCCAAAAGAATACCGGACTTGTTGCTATAAAATATAATCAATTTGGTTTAGTCCGGTTCTCTTTATCACCAGTTCTATTAGGGGAATCGGGAACGAATCAATTACCTTTAGGAACCTCCCAATATTGGCCAGCTCGATTCGATTGGGAAAATTCTCGATTCTGACATGCTTACCCTCTCAGTGGCGCGGACACGACACGACATGAACCCAGTCGACAAGCAAAATTCGCAGCTCCTCTGTATATCTGCGTCATCGATTCCGACGTGGCGCGGGCCCCACCCCAGCTGGTGCGATCCAATGACCGTCGGTCTCCTCTGCGGGTCCCCCCATCGGACGGCCCGGAGGGCCACCCCCCACCTCCCCTAACTACACCCGCACCGAGTCAACTCGCGAATCCCCGCTCCGCCCAAAAGCAACGAACAAAAGGCGTCGGGCCTGAGTCGACTCGGGCTCGAGCTCTCGATTTCTTCCTGCTCTCCATAATTCATCACTTTTTCGCCGTCCTGCAAAAAAAAAAATTTCAGGTTGCTCAGTGTCCTTTTTAGCCCGTTCCCTTGTCGCGGTCGCCGTCGCCGTCGCCGTCGCCGTCGGCGTCGTCCTTCTCCTTCGAATTTTGATTGCTTCCCAAGTTAAGCATCGATTCTCTCTCTGTCTTTCTCTCTCTTGGCGGTGAACAAACCAATGATGCACGACTCCTCCACTTCACCTACTGCGCCTCCTACTTCTCCCGCCTGACGCACTCCCCAGCCTCTCCCACCAATCCCCCGACCGCCGACGAGGGCCGGCCGCCCCGGAAGCCTCCGTTTTTGAATTGGCCTATTGCAGCAGTCCCCGAGCCTCGTCTCGTTTTCCCAATCGTCCCCCCGCGACGGCGGCGAGCGGCGGCGGCGTCGGCGCTTCTCTAAGGCGCATCGCCTGAACATGATCCCTTGCCTCCCGCGCTCTCTCGCCGGATCTCAGTCGCAGGTCCATCTCCATCTCCATCTCCGTCGCCCCGTGTTCTCCCCATGGACCCCGCCGCCTCTCGCCCCGCCGTCGTGATCGATAACGGGACCGGGTGAGATTGCCGTTTCGGCTGCGCTTCCTCCTTTCGGCTAGCCGTTTGAGCCGTTCATGTTCGGGAGCGCCTCAGCTCGACTGGGTTGGTTTCAAAATTCATTTTTTTCTTTTTGGGGCGTGGAATTCGATCTGCAGGTACACGAAGATGGGGTTCGCCGGCAACGTGGAGCCCTGCTTCATAGTCCCCACGGTGGTCGCGGTGAACGAGTCGTTCCAGAACCAGGCGCGGGGCTCTTCCAAGAGCAGCAATTGGCTGGCGCAGCACAGCGCCGGGGTCATGGCCGATCTCGACTTCTACATCGGGGAGGAGGCGCACGCCCGATCCCGATCCAGCAGCGTCTACAACCTCACCTACCCGATCAAGCACGGGCAGGTCGAGAATTGGGACGCCATGGAGCGGTTCTGGCAGCACTGCATCTTCAATTACCTACGGTGCGATCCCGAGGACCACTACTTCCTGCTGACGGAGAGCCCCCTCACGGCTCCGGAGAGCCGGGAGTACACGGGCGAGATCATGTTCGAGACTTTCAATGTTCCTGGGCTTTACATCGCGGTGCAGCCAGTGCTTGCTCTTGCTGCTGGGTACACCACTTCCAAGGTTTGCATTGGACTTTAGACATTCTTTTTAGATATAATTGGTATAGACTGGAGTTATCGTAAGGTTTGCTGCCATTTACGAGCTAGGTATTTTGCTTTATAGATCTTTACCAATGGCGGATTTGTAGGATCTACGGATGTTATATTCAATGCAGTTGGTGCAGTAGGAAGACGTAGATGTCTCGATGGAATATTTATGAAATATTTGACTTAACTCCTTGGAAATTCCGCTGTGATTAGCACTCTGAAAGATTTATTTCATGATGCTAATGAAACTGCGAAGTGCTTCCTTATTTATATCCATTTGTGCAAATCATGTCATTTCTAGAGGCAAATCTGTCTGTATTCTCTATTTTTTGAAATCAGTGTCTGGAGGTTTTTCGTTTGTAATAACGAGAACATACTTCTTTGTAGTCCATTCTCCTTTATAAACTTAAAAATGGAGGCGTCCTGTGGGCAGAATGTCCTGGTAGATCTTCAGCAGCATAGTTCTTGGAGAATCCTTGAGCAGTAATGGACCGAGTGTTGGCTGCATAACAGTACAATCTACTCTCTTTAGTGTAAAGTTGGCCCTTGGAGAAACAATTACGCTAAGGTTGTCTGAAGTATGGTTATGGTAGTTGAGGCCAATAGAACAAATCAGTTTTAGAAATGATATCTTTATGCATTGAAGAGTGTGGTTTTACTTTGCATTTGTGTTGGAAACTGGAGCTTGCAGTGAAACACCTTGAGCTCAATGCCATATTCTTGATGCATTTGAATTTTTATTAAGACTCTGCTGTACAAGTGATCTTTGCTCTTTCTTTTTGCGTGTTGCATATGGAACGGTCATTCAATAAAATGTGATGTGAGACTGTTGAACTTAATTGGGTGTAGGTTACCTCTTTGGTGCCTGTATTCTGGATCTTTAGATTTATGATGTGAACCCTCTTTGGTTATTTAAACTGAAGCGGTAACTGATGCCTTCTTGAAGTGGAATCTAAGTGACTTGTGCTCACTGCTTGATATAGAACATTAATGATCTTCAGATTGCCTAATTTTAACTTCTATAACTAACCAGGATTAATTCTTCTCATGATCTGATGAATTGTGGAATGGGTGTGTTTAAAGCTTGTTAATTTTGTTTAAGGCTTAGGGTTCTATGGTGGACTTCACCTTGGACAATCTCTGGTATTTTAATCTGAAATTGTGACATTGACATGCATTTACCACTGCAACTGGGGAGGTTTGTTTTGACATGGTTCAAATGATTAGAATGAAGTTCTGACTTTTTCTATATTTTCTGTCTCCTTTACTAATTAACAAAAATAACTTGGTTACATGGTTCTAGGTATAATTGAAAAGATAAACAGTTGGCTTATTTGTTTGGTTGATCTTGTATGGGAAATCAACTTAGATATTCAGCTCTAGCGCTCAAGGATACTTATGAAAATGGTTTATCGGAATCAATATTTTGTGAATGCATGAAAAATAGTCTAGATGTCCTCGTGTTTTCTGTGCCAAAATGTTAGGCCTTTCGTTCATCTTCTGTACTTTTCTTTTTCTTCTTTTTCCTTTAGAATGACATTAGCTTTTCTTAGTGCGAGATGACAGGGGTTGTAGTGGATGTTGGAGATGGTGCTACTCATGTTGTACCAGTGGCTGATGGTTATGTTATTGGGAGCAGCATTAAGTCTATACCCATTTCAGGAAAAGACGTTACTCTCTTTATTCAACAGCTCATGCGGGTACCTTTTACTTGAATCTTGCTCTGTCAATGTACTACTTGTCTTTGTCTGAATAAGAATGTGATTGTTGTCACGGCAGCACATATCCTTGTGATCCGAAATCTTTAAATTGCAAAAGTTTCTTCCTAGGAAGGCAGCGTTAGTTTGTTGAAAGTAAAATTTTGCTGATTGAGTTTTCTAATATTTGTACTTGTACAACTTATAGCCTCATACAGTCTATTCTTTATGTTTTAATTGTCATTAAACAAGAATTAAAGAGAGTTGCAACAAAGATACAAAACAATAGGTGATTTTGTCAACATAGAGTGTATATGCCTTCTCTCACATAATTGTGGGTGAGATGAAAGAAGTATACAATGTGTGTACGTGATAATCCCCTCATAAAAATCAATTGTTTGGTTTAGTGATTTGACTTCAGTGGGCTGATTACAAAAAGCGTTGTTTCTTTTCTCCAACAATGGGATCTATACATACTAGATATCCATTTGAGACTTCTTTGATCAATCATATGTATCACTAACCAACAATCACTGTTTTTATGTGCTTTGTCTTGCAAATGACTTGATAAGAGTTGCACTTTTGCTTTGCAAGCCTCATATGCCTTCAACTTAGTTTTGGGCAATTTTTCGAAGAAAATAAGCAAATTAAACTTTTAAACCTTGGAATGTGTCCTGACGAAGATAATACTGAAGTGGAAGAAAACGCCCAATCATTCAAAACCTTGTTGTGGAGTCAATAAAATGCACCCTTGGTTGAATAATGAATTGTAATGACTAATTTTTTATAGTCATTGAAAATCATACGTTGCTATGGATACCTATTCTATGGGTTGATTCTATTCAATAATTAATTGGAGTTAATGAGAATGGACCCAATTTTTCAGTTACTTTCATATTTTTAAAGTACTAAATAAAAGCTCGGCTCCAAGATGTTAAAGATCAGTGGAAGTGGTGTTGAGTTTCTCAATCCTATCTTGCTAATATTGTGTTATAGGTTTTAATGGGAGCATGAACGACTGTAACTTAGTGTACTTTTATTTAAAATTGTAATGATAATATTTTTGCAATGCATCACATGTCCTAGAATAGGTGGCACTATTCTACCCTAGTCAAGGAATAGGTTTTGACACCAAAGAAGAGTTTGAGCAATTGCTTTATTTGTGATTCAACATTAAAAATTCAAATTACTTAGTATGGTGATGACTATATTAGCAAGAATTATTGCCTGGAAAGATCTGAAAGAGATTCTTGCATAAGATTTTTAAGGTTTAGCCAAGGCTTAGCTTAGGACCCCACTTATTGTCATACTTGGTTTTGTGTTGTGATTCTGCATGACTTTGAGATTAATGATGGTATTACTAACTAATTTATGAGATTATTTTTACTTCACTTCGGGCAAGTAGCAGCATTTTCTGTGACCTTACTGAAATCTATTTCATGTAGTGCCTTATATGTAAGTAGATGTTGTCTATTTACTAGTAAATTGCATTCTGCCAGCACGCTGCAATCTTTGAACGGACAATGATTCTTGCTTTTCTTTTACTTCGACATGCAGTCGTTCGTTCGTTTCAAACGTCCCAAACTACTTATCTCAAAAGAGAAGACTTCTTCAACTTCCTTTAACTGTCCATTTGGTTAATAGATTTTCTTTGCCATAGTCGTTGCTAGTAAATTTCCTCATTCAAATGAATCCTCAAGCCCAGTAATTGCCTGACACTTTCGTTTGGTTACGTCCCTGACCTTTCTTAGTGTTCATTCAATATAAATGTGTTTTATCATTTGAACATGGTACAGTATGATTAAGATCCAGCCAGTCTCACTAGAGGAGGGATGTTGTTTCATGTAGGAAAGAGGGGAACATGTACCACCGGAGGATTCTTTTGAAGTAGCAAGGAAAGTGAAGGAAACTTATTGTTATACCTGTTCTGACATCGTCAAGGTCAACTCAACTTGAAATTTATGCCCATTCTCCTTTTCTAGGTATCTCTTTTGAGGATTGAAATATATCTTCTGGTGAGACTCAAACTTGGTAATGATATATCAGGAATATAATAAGCATGACAAGGAACCAGCAAAGTATATTAAGCAGTGGAAAGGTGTTAAACCAAAGACAGGAGCTCCATACACTTGTGACATAGGATATGAACGATTTCTTGGACCTGAGGTTAGCTTCTCAAATCTCTTCCGTTATCCTTTTTATGGGTTTCAGAACCAGTTCAGTCTTTAAAACTGTCAGGCTATGTTTCGCTGTTCAACCAGTTGGATCTCTTATTCATTGCATGTGAACTCAACATTATCAGTTGTACATACCCAAACAAGGAATTAGGTGGCACAGTGCCCAGTACTCTGAATTATGGTTGTTGGGTTGATTACACATGTGCCTCCAATTCATTTTTTATTTTTGGTGGAAATGCACACCTAGTTCTTTATTTATGTCTATTGTTTGTTCTTAGAGTATTAAGAAGTGATGTATCTGAGTTGGTGGGATATACTCCTCCAAATTTTAAGTCAGGGGCAAATACCTGTTGTACTGAGTCAGTGGTGTGTTTTATCCATCTTTTTACCTTAACGTATGGAATCTGATTAGACTGAACCTCCGCTGCCAATTCAATCAGTTTAACCTCCCGGTTTTGGAAACACTCCACCATCTTTATTTCCACTTGTCAGACAACTCAATAATACCGGATATGGGGGAAGACTTGCTACCCTTTCATGAATAGAAGCTATAGGAATTAGAATATACCTGATGCTCGTCCCTAACTCACTTATTATCATTCTCTTAAAGTGTGTGTATACATGTTATACACATATACATGTTATACACATATATATGTATATATATATTGAATTATCTAGTTATTGCCACATCTTTGTTATAGTAATAATTTGTTTCTGTTTCAGGTTTTCTTTAGTCCAGAGATCTACAGCTCTGACTTTTCTTCCCCTTTGCCTGTTGTCATTGACAAGTGCATTCAATCTGCACCGATAGACACGAGGAGGGCGTTATACAAGGTACGGTATTGTTAGTCTAGAATAAGGATAAATGACCTTAGCTATATTTGTAACTCAGGACAAGCTTATATAAGCTTACAACAGTCTCATCGCATTTCTGAGATTGATGTTTATATGCTCTGTAAAGCTGTTTTAGTTTAGTTCTCTGCAGAAACCAATAAGAGCAAGTATAAGAAAATTTATTGTCCTACTCTTAGAAAATTAAAATACACGTATGGAATATTCAGTTATATAGTTGAAAAACTGAAGCAAAGCTCAAATTACAAGGAAATAATGGATGGAAATAGTTGAAACTTGTAGGATTGTTTGTATGCAGTGCTTGACAGGATCTTGGTTACCTCATTTGTATATGTCAAATTCCTTCTGTGAGATTGCAGAATATTGTGTTGTCTGGGGGATCAACCATGTTTAAGGATTTCCACAGAAGGTTACAGCGGGATTTGAAAAAAGATTGTGGATGCCCGCGTTCTTGCTTCTGATGCCCGACTTGGTGGGGAAGTAAAAGTGAGCTTGCTAGATTGTATTAACTCCTTGAGATCTAATGACTAAGCCTATTTCCTATCATACTAATTAGCTGAATGGTTATGCCAACTTTGTCTTGCCTTCAGGCACACCCAGTAGAAGTTAATGTTGTTAGCCACCCTATTCAAAAATTTGCTGTTTGGTTTGGGGGTTCTGTACTTGGGTCAACCCCAGAATTTTTTGAGGTATGTCACTCATGCTTCTTCTCATAGGCGGAATATGATACTGCACGTATTAAATTTCCTTCTCATGTGTATCTGAACTCTTCTCAATTCGTATCAAGTTCTGTCCTCTGTTCTGTGGCCGTTCTCGTATGCCCAAACTACTTACAAGCACCTGTAATCGCGGATTTTCTTTACTATGTGTCAATGTTGTTAGTCTTCTGTCTCATCTGTTTGTCACTGTCAACAGCTCTGATGGCCATCTTGCTTGTCATAAGCGTTCTTTAATCTAGAGTAACGTCAGGCTCAACCAATATAATTAGGTCACAGTCCTAGTCTCTTTTGAGTGCCTTTCAAGGCAAGAACTTTGTTGCTTCATTCACTGTCTCAGCCTCCTTTCCCATGGAGCTCTGCCTGTACCAGTATAGCTCTTAATGTCAGTGCCACTTGTTGCCACTTTGCTAGAGCTGCTTCTAGTGGCTTTCATGTGGATTGACTATGCTGGGGGTAGAATCCTTCCTGACTCTTGGTCAGTCTGTGGTTTCTATAAGTAAAGTGTTCTTCATTTCAAAAGAAAACGGAAAAAGAAACAAAGAACAAGTAAAATTGATACAGGAGGATCAGACTTGATGGAACAACTCTATAAAGAAAAGAAGAGAAGAGAATAGAAGAGAAGTCAACTGTTGATACATCGAGCATTTCTTTGGTGCTTCATCAATTAATGCTTCTTTTGATGTGGTCGATTCTTGTTTATTGTATAAGCTTCGACTTGCACTATTCTCCTTTTCTAAATCCAGCTTTGACTAAACCTGCCATTCTTTGTGCCTTGCATTTAGCTTTGACTGTCATTGAATTTGCAGTTTTAGGACGAGGATGAACTTATTATTAATCTACAAGTGACCAATTAAAAACATTTCTTTATTCTTTCAGGACTTTGCATTAGGGATTACTTTTGTTGAATTACTTTATCTGTCGTTCATTTGAATTGTGACTATAATCTGTTGAAAGTATCTAAAATAGTGCCCTTTTCCTTTTGTTGAATTATTTGGTTAAAACGGTTTTGATATGTCTGCAGGCTTGCCATACAAAAGCAGAGTACGAGGAGTATGGGGCAAGCATTTGCCGTACAAATCCAGTTTTCAAGGGGATGTATTGATACATGATGAGGAGCTTGACTTGGTTGGCATGCCTGGTGGACAGTACCTAGAAATGCCTGACCATTTGCAACCGTGGCACCTCCATTTACCTCTGAGACTGAAACTGCCATGTGCTCGAACATTCTCTCGCCCTTGCGTCCAGAGATGGTGTACAATACATGCCTGTTTACTGCTCTGTCTTACCTGGAACTCAATTCTTTCATTAAGGATATAGGAGATTAGGATGGCTCTGATTTTGCCGCCAAGAGGGCTTACCATGCCGGATCTGACCGATAGTTCTCATTCAGCAGTCACATACAGAGAAGAAGCTTAATTGCTTTCTTAGGTTGCAGGTTAGATGAATAGGGGGATAGTGATAGAAGGTTTTGTTTTCGGTTTTACCATTTCGTTGTTGTTAGATGACGTAGATTTTGAGGTTGGAACTCGATTCTTTCTGGACAGAGTTTGATCATAAGATAATGTGAATTAATTCGCAACGTCTGATACTGTATGTCCGCAGTGATTGCTGAAAGTTGTGAATTTTCAACGCATTGCTCCTCTTAGCTTAAGAAAATAGATGGGTCAGGGAGCAAGTTACCGTCGCTGTAGAAATGCTCTCTTGACATTCATTTCAATTTGCTTCCTCAGTCTCCAACGATTGCCGGTTTCCACCTCCAAACAAAATTCAAACTTCAAAAAACTCATTTGCCTCTCCTTAAAATAGGAAACAGAAAAAAAGAAAACTACCCACCATCACCTAACCTAACCTAGGTACACAGTGACCAGCACCTCGTCGCGACACCCCCCCTCCTCTCTTTCTCTGGCACGCAAGCTCTGGAAGAGCTCGACCATGGCACTTGGGCCCTAACGATATCCAAAGTTCGGCCATAGTTGAGCTCTGCAGGGAGCTACGAGCTCGTGGCCATGGCAAGTTTGTTAAGAGCTCTGCACAGGGCTGCAAGTCGGCCATGGTCAACACAGTGCTGCGGGCTTGTAAGCATGACGAGCCCTGTTCCGGGACACTGAGGATGATGGCTCGGACTGGGAAAGTTGCGTTGATAACAGCTGAATCGGGCAATGGCAGCAGCAAAGATGGTAAGGAAGAGCAAGGAAGAGGAAGAAAGACGAAGGGATTGTAGTGTTTTGGAGCTTTTCTTTAAAGAAGGGCCAAGTATGACGAGAGCAATTGGGGAAGAAAAATGACACTTCCGCAAATAAGGGGGACAGTGATAAATTGGAGATGCAAGTTGAATTCTAGTACGGTAGACATCGTAGGTTTATTAAAGTGAACTATAAATTTTCAAAGAAATAGATCTCACAATAATTTATAATTTTTTGTAATTTAATTTTTTGTATTCTAGAATAAATTATTATTCTTATGATAGATTAAAAACTGTCACAGTATTATTTCTCAAAAAAGTTTATGTGCCGTTTGAAATTATTATTTTCCTAAATCAAATAAGTTTTCACCAAATCTAAAGAAAAATTCATCCTGATTATTACTGAAAAAAGTCAAAACAGGAGACGTTTTCACGAACTGGACAGGTCCTCTCATGTCCCATTTCTCATCATGCTCTTTTCTGTGCGTCTTCAGTGCAACATCGATGAATGACGACCCCCTTTCTCTATCCGCCTCCACTGTTCTCAGGAAAGATTGGACAAGTTCCTTCGTTCGAATGAAAGTTTGAACATTCCAAACGTGTTTCGAACCGACCGTATAGCTAAACGAAGCGTTCCGACATCGATGGTCATCGCATTTCCTGTCCCATGTAAAATGGGGCGAGGGAAAAGTGCGCGAACGGGTGCACACACATGCTTACTAGGGTCCATCGAAACTTGGTCGACCGTGACGAAGTACTGAGTATCGAGCTGGTTTTAACCCGTGCATTGCCTTCTTTTAGCACATTGACTCAAGGTGGAGGATTCTTTTGATTAGATCGAAGCCTAAGATTCGTTTGTTCTCTCATTTTGCGACTTCATTGCTATGCATGCCTCTTGAAAAGCACGTCCCGTGTTTACTGCACCATCATCGACGTTTTGGAGGGAATGAACAAGCAAATCATAAATGAAATGATATAGAAAAGGGTCGTCTTAGAAAGGCACCACTCTTTAATATTAATGTGATGAACAAGGTGCCATAATCTTTGACATTCTCGATAAGCTATTGTCGTTCGTCACTTAGAAGAAGTACCCGGCAACAGCTGCGACCGCAGCAATGGTGGAGACCTTGGTGACGGTGGCGCCGTTTTTGGAGGAAGGTGCCTCGGCTGGTCCCTCTTGGGAGGGAGGGAAAGCTCCTTCCGGGACGGGGCCACCTACTGGGGCCTCGACGGCATCATTTCCACCAGCGGGAGCATCGTCGATGGGTCCGACTGTGCCGTCATCAGCTGGGGCTGCTGCCTCGCCACCGGAGGATGCAGCTGGTGCTTTGGCTGGTGCCTGGGCGGATGCCAAGCTGAGGACGGCGACGAGCACGAGGGCGAGGACAACAAGTTGACGTGCCATCTTGCGGTTCTCGCTGAAGTTCTGGGGGCAAGAGATGTATTGTGCAGATGTTTTCTCCTAGGTTTGAGAGACAAACAGCTGCAGAATCGGTAGGTGAGGGAGACAATGCTGCTGGGGGGAGAATTTGAAGAGAGTTGGGTTGATGAACTTAGGATGGAGCGGGCAATGCGGAGGGGAAGGCATGCTGTTTGTGAGGAAAGCCGTGAACGTGCATGCCTCTTTGTTCTGGTTCCACTCTAATTTTAGACAGAAAACCACGTTTCCTGGTTTTCTGCGGCTCTTAGTTTGTTTCCTATTTTTGGGAATATAACAGCTGAAGAAGTAACGTTCATCAACCTAATTCTTGCTAAGCCCTTCTCTGTGCAGCATTGACGATTATCGACCGATCTTGATTGGGTTGTACAGAAAGATGTAAGTAAACAGCAAACCATCGACGGTTATCGTGCATGACATGAAGCTGTAATGTGAAGAAATGTTTCTCGGTTTGTGCGGATAATGAGTTCCCTTGTCTGTGGACGAAGGCGAGTCGCACTTTGTTCGCGGCATTGATGCAGCGATGCTTTTGGAACTACAAAAAAAGAACATTCTAATTCATTATGCATGAGGTATGAAACCAAATCGATTTAATCGTATCAAAACTTATGTTAGAATATTTAAATAATAAACCACGCTTTCATCTAACAGTTTAAGCTTTTAGAACAGTTGACAGTGGTCCCACAAAATCTCACATGGTATCAGAGCTAGGAGGTCTTGAGTTCAAATCTTCCAGGCCCCTATTTGCCTCCCCAATTAAATTTCCACTTCTAGTACTAGGCAAAAGACTAAACTAAGCGTGAGGGGAAGTGTTAGAATATTTAAATAATAAACCACGCTTTCATTTAACGGCTTAAATTTAGAATATTTAAATAATAAACCACGCTTTCATCTAACGGCTTAAATTTAGAATATTTAAATAATAAATCATGCTTTCATCTAACAACTTAAACTTTTAAAACAGTTGGCTGTGGTCCCACAAAATCTTACAATTTATATGTTATCCTTGTACTTCATTAGTGGTAGAGAAGCCAATGTCCTTCAAAATTCTCATTTATTTAATAGTATCATTTACAAAATCACTCTTTCATCTAACAGTTTAAGCTTTTAGAACAATTGGTAGTGGTCCCATAAAATATCACAACTTATATGTTATTCTTGTACTTCATTAGTGGTAGAGAAGCCAATGTCCCACAAAATCTCACAACTTATATGTTGTCCTTGTACTTCATTAGTGGTAGAGAAGCCAATGTCCTTCAAGATTCTCATTTATCTAATAGTATCATTCACAGAACCACTGTTGTTTGACAAAGATCATCACCACATTGCTAGTGGTGAAACTGATGAAATTTCTCTCTCTTGCACACAAGATGCTAAGATTCATCTATCTTGGTTTTGTGTTAGCATCAGGTGTCAACTTTTATTGAGTCAACAATATGAAGAAGCAAGTCATTAAAAATATGTCTTAAATTTGAGTTGAAAAGAAAGCATTCCCAATTAAAGTAGGTTTCCTATATGAGTGGTTACCTAGTGTGAGGAGGTTTCTTGCTGTAGTTCCAATTCTTGCCTATATGAGCCAATGTGAAGATTCTTTAAAATATGTTTTAAGTTGGAGCCCAAAAATGAAACTTTCCCAATCCAAGTAGGTTTCCAGTGCAAGTGGTTACTTAGTTTGAGCAAATTTCTTATTTTGGATACAATTACTATTTATATAAGAAGTGAGCTTACTTCATAGACTACTTCTTCATGAATTACACTCTGGAACACTTTGAGAGCGTTGAAACCAATTAAATCTTGTAGGTAAGATTTGTTAATTGTTTTTTGAGATTCGGAAATTATTTTACGAGAAATTGAGGGGGTTAAATATCGTGTAAGTTATTGGCTATAATTGGGATTGTGAAATTCTGAGAATGTTTGAGTGATTTGAGTATGGTTGTAATTTTCATTGTATTATTTGATCTAAAATTGAATTCAATACTACTTTCCTCATGCAATAGGTCCCACTGACCCAACCCCACAAATCCAATATCTGATCTATTACTTTGTTCTATTTATTTTGTCACAGGTCGCTTGTTTTCTCCAAGAAAAGTAATGATAGGTGATGGAATTATCTGATGCACAAACCCAAATCACTGTTGTACTTTCGTCAATATTTATTTTCCTCAATTCCCAACTCGTAGTTTTACATTGAATGAACTTTCAGAGTTTTAAAGATGTTGCAAATTCCAAAGTAATAAATGTGAGGTACCTCATCACATATAAGGGTTGGCCCCCCAAAGTAAGCCCCATTAAAGGCCTATTACCAACATAGGAAGCTATCTCGTGTCTTGTCATGTTAATTGGTGAAGCTGGAATAATCTTATACCATGACATCATTCTAAAAGATCAATATCATGCCTCATGTGACCCTTTGTGTGTGTGGGGTGTGTGTCACGCCCATAAAGAGCGCATTTTAAATTAGGATTGGAATCTTATAATTCAGAAAGGGGTGTCCTACCAAGCGTGCATCGATATTGAACCATATTATAATTCTCTTAGATCTCACTTTTTAATTGATTAAAATATAGTGTAAGGGGATAAATTTAACTAATAAATTATCCATTGACCAAAATACCCTCTTCTCTCCCCCTGATGAATGCGTGCTACCAGACCCGCCACACTTGTTAACGCCTCTGCATTGTAGTGGCCCAGCTCACGTCTGCTAGCCGGACTTCGTGCTCTCTCTCTCTCTCTCTCTCTCTACAGTAATTACAGAGTTGCGACAGTTGAGGTTACGAGCACTCTAGTGTTACCTTTGAGTCTCATGGGATGCCAAATCGAGTGTTGCCCCCTAAGGTTGACAAGACCTTTCTCCCTTTTGCCTTGTCATCTTCTCGAATAGAGTAAGGCTCTAGGGGTCATGACCCCCTTGTCGTCGCCGACCGACCTTTGGGCAACACTAGATCCAAAGTCTTGAGCCGAGACTTGACTCGTGACCAATAGAGCGCCAAAAGAGTGAGAGATTTTGTCATGATGGGTGCTTGGAGACCGGCCGATGGAGACGGAGGCTTTATTCACACGACAAAAGCGGGGAAGTGGCTGGAGTCGTGGTCATGGTTGGCTTGGCACCGACGAACAGGGGCCCAGGGCAAAAATGGGAAAGGAGGAGGGAAAGAAAGGGGGTAAAACAACACCCGATCTGACTTATCTAATTTACTTGTTCCTAATGTTTTCAAAATAAATTGACCTTAGAGGATTCTAATTTCTGAGGTAGTCAATCGGTGTATGAATTAACAGCTTTTCTCTTCTCAGACTGTAGTGGGGCAGGGAGAATCCAAGGGCCAGTGTTCGGAAAAGACAGGGAACATCTTGAAGGGTACGATAGCTGGCGTTCCTGTCTTTCAATAATGCAAATAATCCCACGGAATCTGACGAAAGTCTCGGTATTTTTGGGTACGATAGCTGGCGTTCCGAATGGGAGTCTCTCCCACTTTACTGCTTCATCATTGAGCCGGGCGGAAGTCCAAAAGCACTAGATTGATCGCACTATCCGTCGAGCCAATCTTAAAATAGTAGGTTCTGTGATAGGGACTTGACTAATTTTCTTCCAAAACTTTGATATTATGATGAGTCTCTCGGCCCTTCGTGATTGGTCACATGGACAATCACGTAATATCGTCTTCTAAAATAGTTTAAACGAAAACTTCACGATCCATATGCCCCGAAAGTTATTCTCTTCTTATCGTATGTAATGGGACGGTTGTCACACATCCTAGTACACATCCTAGTACTCAAGCACTTGTTTTCGGGGTGCCAATTAGACATAGGTTACTTAGAACAGACTCATGGCACAGACATCTTGAAGGTGGATTGAAGTAAAAGAAATCATCCTAATATAATTCGATATACCAATCGATTCATGCTTTAGAAAAAAATGAGATTCGTATTGGAGATCCCTCAAAAGGACGGACACAAACTTATCTAATGTAGCATGGTTAGCCTCCTGATCACGCATCTAACAGAACAACCCTATACATTTCCAAGAAAATCGACCGTTCCATTTTCTAGACAAAACAAGATTTCCATTGTCTGCCGACGCTGCATTTGCTGTTTATGGATAAGATGGGGGTGGTGGTAGGGATGTGGATTGGTGGTCGCGCGTGGCCAAATCTGTGCTTGTCGGGAGGCACGAGGGGCTTTCATTAAATGGAAGCTGAGAGCTAGCATTGCCCTCTGTCGCGTGGAATGAATGAGCATGTTACCTCAATACAGCATTGCCCTCTGTCGTGTGGAATGAACGAGCATGTTACTTCAATAATGGTACCTGTAAAGAACCGAAACAAAAAAGAGAGATCGGTCCTGTTACGGTTCAATCACTCATCAGTCAAGGTACTCTATTGGCTTTTTACACATCCTCTCCTGTAATGCATATGCTACCAAATCATCAGCTTTTCACACGTTAATACGAGGTGAAACGTCGGCGAACTTTCTAGTTTTAGAGATTGGTTGTCATCCCGGGTCATTCATATGAAGAGGTTGAATCTCTTTTTATAGAAATGAGCCTGTTCGAGTGAGGAATTCCTTTTGGGTCCGATAGAAATTCAAATGAATGGAATGCGCCCATCGATTAATTGAATATTCTCCCACTAACGTTCGTGATAGGGCTTATCATGGACTTTATTGGGTTGGGCGATGTCTAGGTGTCTGGAGCATTCAGTCTAGATATGCAACCGGGATTCCCACCATGTAAGAGAAACGTAAGTCGTAACGCTTGAAGAGAAAAAAAAGGGTTAGATGGTGCTCAAACCGCAGGGATGTTAAAATGAAATAAAAGGGAAATGATTGCATTAGATTAAATATGAATTGAAATATAAGCATTATCACTATAATTCTTGTCTTAATTACAGTTGCCATTGTTATTTTCCTTGCCCTCCCTTCCCTTGTTCCATTCCATCCACTTTCCCCCCCATTCTGGCAGTCAATCCCATTATTAATCCCCCAAGCAAAGCTCCTTAATTAAAGGCCAGGTTAAGGTAATCGCTAATCCGTCGATGGGATTAATTGATTTAACAACGCTTGCCCTTCTTGCAGCCGAGCGTGCCGGCGCTCGCTGTGATGGAACCCACCACGGACGACGGCCTTGCGCCCAAGCTCGAGGCCTTCGCGTAGCTCGAGGATGCGCCGGCTCCGGAGGCTGTGAAGAAGGCCCCGTTCATCATCAGATCTCCCTCCGACCTCCAATTCCAGCGCTTCCACTCGCTCTGCGGTGCGTCTTCGTGCTTAGTCACCTGAAATTACATCCTTGATCATACTGCGATTTCGAAGAAGTGCGAAATCGAAATACCAAGATCACTTCGAAAAATTTGAAGTTTTAAGTGCACGAGTCACGCGAAAATAGCCCCTCTTCAAACGTTGCGCGCGACAGTTCGAATGGAAAGGAGCATACTCATGATAATTAATTCCTGGACCACTCAATTCTTCCTACTTTTAACTGTTAATATTGTCTTTGAAAAGAAATAATAAAGAGTAATCTTCTCACCTCCTTGTTAAAGACGTCGTCTGGAGCAACGAATCTGTTGCCCTGGCTATTGATTGTGGGTGCAGCACTGCCACCGACTGCGTACATTTCCCAATGAGTATAGTCATTGTTCACCACATGGAAGTACCCATGTCTACATCTGCAAAAAGATAAACAAAAATAATTGAATAAATTAAATTCGAGCTTTCGCTTTCATTATTACTTCAGAAAATCAGATGTGGATGTCCAAATGATAAAATCATTGCCATGATTACCTGGGCATCCTCTGGACTAGCCCCTCCCCAAAGTGGTTGAAGGCAATGGTGATTTGCATGTTCTTGTCTTGAGTGTAACTGTCACTGTGCCCTAAGAGCATGACCTTGTTATGGTGAGTCAAGTAGTTGTTGGAGAGGGTGATGGCAGTGGCTCCATGGATGGCGTCGATCAGCCCGTCATGGCAATTGGAGAGAGAGCAATGGTCCACCCAGATGTGGCTCCCTCCGAATATCGACACCCCGTCGCCATCCGAGACGGTCCTCCATCCGTAGTGATCCGGCGAGTCCCTCACGTACGCGTTCCCTCCTTGCTTGCAGTCGTGGATGTTGAGGCCGTGGATGATGATGTTGGTCACGTACTGTATGGTGATGCACGGCCCGCCCGCAATGTGCACGCTCGCGCCCCGGCCGTCGATCGTCTTGAACGAGTTCATGATCAGCTCCTCCTTCAGCCTTATCACCATGTCCCGGGCAAACACGATCCATAGGGGCTCGTTCTGGATCACGGCATGCCTCAGCGTCCCGAGCTTGGGGTTCACGGGGTTGTCGTCGCCTGGGTCCGTGACCACGTAGATCTTGCCGTCTCGGCCCCCAATGGCGTGCTTGCCGAACCCGATGGCGCAGTCGGCGAGCCACTGCCGGTTCTTCTCCCAGTTGGGGTCGCACCTCCAGCAGTCGTCGATTGGATTGCCCGTCCCACAGGAGAGGAAGCCGAGGTTCCTTCTCGATGCATTGAAGATCTCCTGTGGAAGAACATAAGAGAGCATATGGAGAAAATCACGTTGTGATTAGCTGGGCAAATTAGTGCCTTAAAGTACTAATGGAGGTTAATTATGGGGGTGCACTTACTCATTCACTTCTTGTACAACTAGTTCAGGATCCTGAACTGGGGATGGAGAAGCAAATGCATGAGGAGCCAGAAGAATGTGCATTAGGAGAAGTGGAAGGCATGGATGAATTGCCATTGCTCTTATGGCCAGTCCTGGCTGGAGGGATGAGGGACGGCTGCTGTCAGGAATGCAAAAGATGAGTTCTGATGGAAGTTATAAAGGAAAGAAGGTAAGCAAAAGTGCTTCACTAGGGCATCTTGTTTGGGCCCCAAATTGTGAATAATAATATCTCACTTCAAGGTCCCAATACTCTCTCTCTCTCTCTCTCTCTCTCTCTCTCTCTATTTTACCGACCCTTTTTGAGGAAGAGAACAAGGGTTGTTTGGGGAAGAGCAAACGGTGTTGCAAGAGCAAGAGCTTTGTGGTCGTTATGGTGAAGACCGAACATGTTTGATTCATCCTAAGCACACTGTCCTTGCGCGCTTAGCTTCACACCGACAGTTTTCTAAATGATGCTTTTGTGTGCTTGCTTCGGTTGCTTTCTCCATCATCCATATCAACATCAGGCATGCATTCGTCCCATCATATAAAATGTGTCATCTTGTATGGACCCTTGTAAGCACATGTTGACACTTGAATAATTCTCAAGCTGGCAGAGACAGCAACATCAACTACAACGACTAAAGACGATCTATGCTACGATATAGTTACATTTACTTGCATTCCGAGATAAATTGATTAGCACATCGATTGTGTATTGAAGTGAAGAAAATAACCATATATCTAAAGTAAGTGCAAATCAGTTTCCATATATGCGAGGGCTGGTCGGAAAATTATACTTGGAAAAATAAAAGTTCCTTTGATTAGTTTAGGGTAATTAATCACCTTCAGACATAAAAAGATGATGGGGTTGAAGAGAATTGGAAATTGAAGCTGTGGTAAAATGAATGTTCAGACCGTTTAACTATCTTCTCTTTGAAATCTGACTATGCTCTTTTTAATTTTAACGAGGAATGTGCCATCAAACTTTATTGCTTTTTACGAAGGTCAGGAAAATCTATAAATAGGTCAACAGAAAGCTCGAGCACACTGGAAAGTCCGTACCGTCCCGTCAAGCTGCCGACGTGCAGTGTCCCCTTCCCTGGGGGAGGCACGTTAGCCCATGTGACCCTCTGTTTTCGTACTCTCTCACTGAGGTCCAATTTCAGGCTCCTCGTGCCGAATCGATGAATCTACATCGTGAAATCTTCTTGTCCTTGTCCTCTAATTTTAACATATTTATAAAATGATTGTTTTTTTATTTATGTATGCGCAACCATTTACTTCGAGGTGATTTGGCAACCAAAATGTTAGGCGTGCGAATTCGATGCGTGCAAGTTAAAAAGTATCTAAGCTCTTCGTGCGTGATGCGAGGAAAATCATGTTCAATGAAGATGTGGGGATTGATCTCAAAACCTCTTTCTTAGACCAACTCAAAGCAGCATGCACAATCATTTACTTAAAAAGTTTAAACTATTAAAGTGGTGGGGGTTTTAGGAAAATGTAAATTACATCTCATTGAAAGTTATTTGTAAAGCAATTTTGGGTTAAAATAATGTTCAACAAAACATTTTTTGCAAAGGACTTTGGCCGCATTTTATCTATTTTTATAAAGACTCAAATACTTCGCCAACCTGGGGAAGGGCTTAGATTATCGATAAGTTAGATCTAGCACTAGGGGTTGTCGTTTAAGGTTGTATGAGCTCGGGCTACCCTCGACGAGGGTTGCGCGACCTATGTGAGGGTAGCTTGCGGACGCATGACCTCAGCAACTTGCTTGGGTTGTGCTACCTTGTGGGCCCCTCGTTGGCCCCTTGCTGCTCTTCTCGACCTTTGGAAGAATTTCCTTTTTAACCCTAGAAATAGCTTTTTGCAAATGTTGAAAGCCAAAGTTAGGAGACTTGCCTTGGGTTTTTAGCTTCGCCAAGGTTGGCATTTAGCCAAAGAGGTCCAAATTTTTTTGCCATATACCCTATATTTTCCCCTAGGAGCTTTGAAGGGTCAAAGTCCTCCTAGAAAAGCTAAATCAAATATAGCCTAAATTCCCCACAAATTCTCATCTCTTTGCCACCCACCACTAATAGTTGCCAGGCCTGTCATGCTGAACCAACTTCCATCGTCATCCCACCTCAGCATCGCTGTTAATCACCTTGGTATTGGGATAATTATGAAAGAAGTTATAAAATTATTGTACGAACGTCAATTAAGTACTAAACCATTCATTTTGGCCAATTTAGTGCTAGACTTTTTGACAATTTACTGATATGGTCATTTCAGCCAATTTTAACCTCGAATAGCTGACATGGATGCCAACCATTGTATGTGGCATAGCTAGCAACGGTCAGTGTTGACATGGGCAAATTTTCATTTATTTTAAAATGTTAAAATTTTAAAATTTTTTAAAGTCTAAAAATAAAAAAAAAAAAATCAGAATCTAAAAAAAAAAAAAAAATACAAACATTGTTAATGTTATCACTTGCCTTGCTCTGTAGGATGATCACACGTTCATGTTAGCAATTTTCAGCAAAAATTGGCCAAGAGGATTACATGGACAAACTGTCAAAAGATTTAGAACTAAATTGATTAAATTAAAAATTTTATGACTGAATTGACATATGTACAATAGATTTATGGTTTTTCTTTTAATAGTAATTTTCCCTATAGTATCCATCCATTGATCGCAAATTCTGCGGCAATCTTTAATTTGAGAGAGAGAGAGAGAGAGAGAGAGAGAGATGTAAGAGTTTTTCTAATGTAAGTTTTATTAATTGATATTGTAATTTATCGCTTTATGAGAGTTTTTCTAATGTAAGTTTTATTACTTGATATTGTAATTTATTGCTTTATGAGATTGGTCTAATAACGTAAGATAGAATATTTCTTAATTAGTCTAATATGAGGTTGGCTAGTATGCGCTAGTTGAGCCTAGCTCGTACTGAGAGGACCTTGTTGAAAACTTTATAAATAATGCTCAGATTTATTCTCTAACTTTGACACATAATTATCCTCACATAAGGAACATTTATTAAACGCTAAGGGTGAGGGATAATTTCATTGAGCTAATGATATAAAGGGCAATAGAGGAAGAACAATTGTGATTTCAATTGTCGCTTTTTTGCATCAAGAAAGATGGCTTCCAAAATAGGGGCATTAATCTCTTTACTTGTTTATATGCGTTCTTGAGTTTAGTTATGGAGATCTTGGGATTGTGCTTTCGCATCTTATAAGAATGTGCAAGCATAGTAGAGAAGAGCAATGGAGACAACATAAAGGAAGGAGAGGGAGGGGGTGAGTGGATAATGGTGAGGTTGTTAGTAGGTGACATGGTCTAGGTGAAGGTGGGCATGAAAGCGCCTAGTGACGACGACTACATTTAAGGTATAATATTTTTGGTTTTGGGTTGGCTCAAAGGTTTTCTAAGAGTGTGGAGCTTAGAATTAGGTCGAGGTTGAACAACTCTTAAGCTTAACTTAAGTCTCGTTGATTAATCCATTGCAATCCTTACTCCTGCAAACCCAATCTCAGCTATTTGCTTCGATGGGTTCAAAGTTGAAGATCAAGATTCTATAAGGAAGTTGTTGATTCAATGGACTAGTTTTTGATTTCAGGTTGCAATTGACTACCAAGATGTTGATTTACAAGTTTGTTGTCACTTTCGAGGCTACAATTTTTTTTTTGGTCGTATTGAGGCTACTAATTGAATACCTAGCAACTGGAGGTTGTTTTCATTGATTTTCATGGCTATTTATTGATATTCCATATGGCTATTTGGCTTCCAAGGCTGGTAGATGAATTTGAAGGGTCGAATATCCCTTATCATGAATTTGATCTTAGTTAAATGCATTTAGTCCTAGTGTTTATGAATTTTTATTATGATGTCAATCTTAAGTATGTGAATATTCCAAGAGTCATTTTAGTTTCTAAGATCTAAAAATTATTTTTCTTTTGTTTGACAGAATCACTCTATAAATAGATGTATAATAGAGAGACCACACTTACATTTGAATATACAAGTGAGTGGAGTTTTTATTTCGGTTCTTTATTTGGTGGTAAACCAAAAAGTATTTTATCCTTGACCGTGGGTTTCTTTTAAGCTTTGGTGATGAACTTTTCCTAATTTGAAATCCTTTATTCTTAGCAAGTAGTTTAATCCTTTATGTCTAGGTGGCAAACTTCGTCTATCAGAGGTCTTTTATCCTTGGCTAGTGGTGTTTCTTAAGGTCTTGATAGTGAACTCTATTTATTGCAATCTTTATCCTTGGCTTGTGACGTATCCTTTATGCCTTGGTGGGATCATTAACTAGGTGGACTCTAAAACGCACACGCACACGCATCACATCTTTAGTAAGGAAACGATAGTTTTGAAAAAAACATCCACGTTGATAAACGCGTATCGAAGTGGACTCTAAAAGGCAAAACTCAAGGTATAAACTGGTGCTTTAGAAAACAGAGATACGTAAGTGGTATGCGGGGTGAAAAATGAGGAATGTCTACGGTATTTTCCCAAATAACTTTTTTTTTCTCCTTTTGTGAAATGGTTCTCCCTTTCATTAACATAGTGACTTTCTCGTTTGAGCCAAAACCATGAGGACGGTGTCGGTGGGTCAGTGTTAGTGGGGTTAGGGAGGTCGTAGAAACTGGTCTTACTGTTATAAACCGTTATCCTCAGCTGACTTCCCATCCACTCAATATTCTTGTGGGGACTCCCACCACATGGAGGAGTGACACCAGCCTTCATTTGTCAATTGTATAGGAAGTCCCATGCTTTCCATGTTTACACTAGTCCTTCCACTGTAGATATTGGAGCTTTTATCTTGTCACACAGTGCCTATAAGCATATGGTAGAAGCCACCTTTTGAGTTCATCCACAATGGACTTTTGTTAACAAGCGCCTCGGACATGCTGGTCAAGCAACCGATCAAAAATGCTCCATAATTCTCATTGCAATTGACCGTTTCGAATGGTATGTATACAACAAGTATCCGCAAGTGCTTGTTAACGCGAACCTTTCATTGTTCCTGAAAATTATTATGAGCTCTCGAGATATGCTCCCTATCTTTCATTCGTGCTGATTGAGAAGGGAGGTTGACATTTGTAAGGCTAGAAGTTTTGGACATTAATGTCGTATATTTATCTGAGCAATTATGGTGGCTTTGACATATGAAATTCGACACGACACATTCTTTTCAGCTTATTTGATGGCAAGTTTAATTATCTTGTACTTCATTCTATTTCAATCAATAACAGCTTGATGGGAAGCCATAATTAAAAGAATGCAAGGCATTGAACACTTTGAAAAGTACTGATTTGTGCTTCTCATGATTTTTCATTGTGAGTGGAATGAGAATTATCACGTTAAATAAGTCTGAGGTAGGCAGTCAGAGTTTCAGGCATCATTATTAGGAAAAAGTGCATGTTTATATATATGTGTGTATACACACACTATAATGTATTATAAATATATGGATGCTAATTATAATTTTGGGCCTTTTAAAAATAAAAATAACTTAAATGTTGGGGAGAGGAAAAAAGGGGGGGAGAGGGAATAAGCCTTCAAAACAAGCGACCGTGCCGACACAACTATCATTTGTTGTGTTGCCTTCTCAAGCAATCGTGAGCCGAATTTACGGTGCTACTTTGTCATATTCGAATAATAAATAGAAATCTATCACATTACTTTATAATTAATCATGTGAAAAGATTTTCGATATGTGTGCTGCCAAACTTTTCCCTAAGGTGGAAATCAATCAATCAGTGCTATAAATATATGAGCAGGTATGCATTTATGAGGAGCATGTGACCAGAAATTTGCAGGGGACATTGCAATTATTAATGTCACTCTTTGTCAATGTGATAATAAAAGGTGTCCCCCCACAACTCCCTCCACCCCCCCCCTAGGGGGCACCCAAAAAAAAAAATGGTAGAGGGAAATAAGAGTTTTTCCAAATTTCCATATTGCTGTTTTCATTGTCTTTTTTATTATGTGTTTTTAAATATTTATATTACGCAATAACTTGATGTTTAACTAGCAAAAAGATGTTGATTATGAGGATACATTAAGTCCAATGTGGTGAAGGTTGTAATGATTCGAGCTGTCCTCGTTCTTACCACAACTTTTCATTGGCTCCGTTTGAGCTCATTGCATGGGTCTGTCGGTTGTGCCATTCTCTCCAGAATGCTCCCTATGTCTGGTTCCTTTGCCATGGGATCACATGTTCACGCTTGTATAGGTGAGAATCGGTGGGAGGGTAGGGGATTTTTCTGGTTTGCATTGTTCGGGTCGCGTATGAACAAATTCAGAAGCAAAGCACCTGTTGGGAATAACGGATCCCCGAAAACGCGGATTTGACACCGAATCGAACCCCTAAATCAATGCGGAAGACGAAGCCCGGGAAAAACCACGCATCACCGATCGTAAAGCACACCACGGATTCGAGCGTACCTTGTTAGCCACAGATTAAACACCAAACGCCAATGGAGGAAGAGAATCCGGTCGAATCGATCCGATGAAGCCTTGAAGGGAAGAAATTGGAAGCCGTATGCCCTCTTTGTTCTTCGGGAGAGAAAACGCGGGAGAGAAAACGCAATTTTGATTCAACGAAACGTGCGTATGCCTTTCTCTCTCTTCCCTTTTATACCCCCTCCTTTCCACGGGCCCTATTCTCGTGGGCCGGGCTTTCTGGGCCCAGCTTGGGCGGACGGGCCTTAAGCCCAATTACAATAAAAGCCTTCATCTCCCACTCACACATGGTGGTCCAAAACCAACATGGGCGGACAGGTCCTACTCAGGCCCATCAGAGAATAATCCATCATAGACTCTCTCTTAACATGGTGGGCCGAACATAATTCTTTTTACCTCTCTTCAACATTCATACTGGTGAATAATCCGTGCGACCATCATACTTTGAGAGCTCGTTGCTATACATCTGTTAGGAATATATAGCAGCTCATAATAGGCGTCACACTTCGAGTAGATTTAGTATGCAGTACCCTAGATCAATCGATCACATTTATATCTCTCTTGATCTATTTTAAACATGATATATACATTGTATTCACAATTACAATTATCACAAAGACAATCATAATTGGTCGACCAGTGAATACAAAACCACAATGTGATTCTCCAAAATCGATCTTCCTCTTTCCTTCAAACTCTCAATTTCAGTCTAGCTTGCTTTTCTAGAAATGTCCCATTAGATCGAATCAAAATCATGACCATTGGCAACATCCTAAGATAGCAAACACTAAATAGAAATCTTGAGAATAAGTAAGAGTCATGAGGGGACTAAAATTCGAGGAACTCTTTCCCTCAAGAGTCTCACACGTCATAAAAGTTGAGATCAAACTTTTTGCCACTCTTCTTGGTCGTCTTATGCATACGTAGTATGAAATACGTATTACGGTATTAACTCCTTTCCCATGGAGCGTATGTCTACACTGTTCAATACCGTACAGATGATAGTTCAGACATACCCAATGTCTAACTTGAGTTCATCTATCTACTCATTCACTAAATTCATCAGAACTCACATCTGGCATCTTAGACAGATAAAGTAAAATATGTGAGGTATTTTACTTTCGGACATCACAAGTATTTTGTCCTCATCTTAACACTTAGTTAATGCGACATGCGTATTTCAAGCTTGAGCTCTCGATTATCACCTAGATAATAAGCTTAAATACAGTCTTATCTCTATTTATCACACAAGAAATGAGAGGTGATTACCCGTGTGAGTGGGCTAATCTTATATCTGTCCGACATACTCCTCTTAACTTAAAGTAATGCACCGAGCATTAAGATGCATAAAGATCACATAAAGATTCATAGGCATTAATCAATGAAAAACAAAATTTCATAAATGTGAACAACTCGGGAAATTACAATTCAAGTACATCGACTCTACGCAATCCTAGAGATTTTACATGACCACAAAACACATCTCTAGGTATTGGCTTTGTCATATGATCTGCTACCATTCTATGCGTAGATATGTACCGCAAGTTCACATCCTTTCGTGCAACCATATCTTTTACAAAGTTATACTTGGTATCTATATGTTTGGTCTTGCCATGATACTTTGGATCTTTGGTGTACGCTATAGCCGCTTGGCTATCACGGTTAACCAATAATTGATTTGCAGCTTTCTCAATAACACTTAAATGATCCAAGAACCTCTTAAGCCAAACTCCTTCTTGTACCGCGATAATGCCACGAACTCAGCTTCCATCGTGGATAAGGCTATACACGTTTGCTTCTTATTGCTCCATGATATGGCGCCATTGCTCAGTAAGAAAGCATATCCTGAGGTAGATTTTCTTTCATCTAAATCTCCTCCCCAATCAGCATCTGAATAGCCTTCAAGTCGCAGATCCTTTCCTTGGTAATTCAACTTGAAATCAGCAGTCCCCTTCAGATACCTCAGTATTCTCTTGACGGCTTTCCAATGTGTTGGACCTGGATTGGATTGGTATCTACTCACCATTCCAACTGCAAAACATATGTCGGGTCTTGTACACATCATAGCGTACATCAAGCTCCCAACAACACTTGCATAAGGAACATGCTTCATTTGTTCCTTCTCTTGTGGAGTCCTTGGACACAGTCTATGGCTCAATCCTTCACCCTTTGCAATAGGAGTGTCTATGGGTTTACAATCTTGCATACGAAATTGTTCAAGAACCTTATTTATATAGGTTTCTTGCGAAAGAGACAGCGATCTCTTCGAACGATCTCTTGAAATCTTAACTCCAAGTATGTATGCAGCCTCACCCATATCCTTCATCTCAAAGTTGGAAGACAACCAACTCTTGACAGTCTTAACAAACTCCATATTGCTTCCAGCAATTAGTATATCATCAACATATAATGATATGATCACAAATTGATCATTGAATCTTTTGATATATACACAATGATCCTCATCAATCATTGTAAAATCATATGGCATTATGGCATTATGAAAACGTATATACCATTGTCTTGATGACTGCTTAAGGCCATTTATCGACCTCAAAAGTCAACATACTTTTTCTTCTTGACCTTTCACTATGAAACCAGCAGGTTGTTCCATGTATATTTCTTCCTCTAATTCTCCATTGAGGAAAGCAGTCTTTACATCCATTTGATGTAACTCAAGATCAAGACTAGCCACTATTGCCAGAATAATGCGAATTGAGGTAAATCTCACTACATGAGAAAACGTATCTTCATAATCAATTCCTTCTTGTTGATTATACCCCTTCGCCACAAGGCGAGCCTTATGCCTTTCTATCGAGCCATCAACCTTTCGCTTTATTTTGAGAACCCATTTGTTCCCAATAGCTCGGCGTCCTTTTGGAAGATCAACCAGTTCCCAGACTTGGTTTGATTTCATTGACTCCATTTCCTCTTCCATTGCATTAATCCATTTTTCCTTACTAGGGCAATTCAGAGCCTCATTAATATTTCTTGGCTCATCCTCATCTTGTGGAGCAACTATAAAAGTTTCCCCTTCAATGCCAAAACGTCGACGGGGAATACTTTGGCGACTTGTTCGCCGTATGGGAGATTGTACACTTTGCACATCAGTCCCCATCATGCTCCCACTTGGATTAGGTAGTAATGATGTCGTCTCATCATGTGGTTGTAATTGAGAATGAGTTGAATTCAATTCATCACTTCTCATATTATTCCCACTTGGACGAACTCCACTAACATCATTATTTTGATCCAAGGTCTCAAATAGGGAACAATCTTCCCATATTTCGCCCTTCTTAGGAAATTCATCCTTTAAGAATGTGACTTCCCGTGATTCAAACTTAGTTATACTCCCACTTTCCCGCTCACCTATGAACACATACCCTTTTGAGTGTTCCGAGTACCTTATAAAAATACTCTTCTTTCCTTTGGGACCTAATTTCCCAAACTTGTGAGAGGACTCATGTGTGTAGGCAGCACAACCCCATGGCTTAAGAAAACTTAAGTCCGGTTTTCTACCTGTCCATAACTCATATGGAGTGGAAGCAACGATTTGGAAGGCACACGGTTAAGTATATAGGCAGCAGTTAACAACGCATCACTCCAAAAGGCGATAGGTAAGTTAGCATGTGCCATCATGGACCTAACCATTTCCAAAAGTAGGGTTCTGTTTCTTCTCTCTCGCAACACCATTTTGTTGAGGAGTATATGGAATAGACAACTGTCTTTCTATTCCCTTTTCATCACATAATTTTCTGAACTCATCAGATAAATATTCTCGACCTCGATCGGATCTCAATGCTTTTATTTTCTTGTCTAATTGATTTTCTACCAGGTTCATAAACCTTTTGAAACAACTTATTGCTTCAGATTTGTGATAAATCAAATAGACATATCCGAATCGAGTATAATCATCAATAAACGTGATGAAATAAACAGCCCCATGCCTTCCTCTCACATTCATTGGACCACGAGACATCGGTATGGATTAAATGCAGAGGAAATTCAGCTCTTTTCCTTTCCCAAATGGTTTCCGTGTTGTTTTCCCTTCTAGGCAATGCTTACATATAGGCAAATCGACTTTTTCAATGTTGCCCAACAAGCCCTCTTTGGCTAGTCTATTCATACGTTGTTGGCCAATGTGACCAAGCCTAGCATGCCACACATTCACATCATTATCATAGGTATTAGAAGACGTGATAAGGGAATAACAAATATTTGCATTAACATAATCAATATCTAATACAATGAAACCATCAAGAAAATAACCACAACCATAGTAATTTGTATTCAAAAACAAATTCACACCTCTATTACAGAAGTTCACATTAAAACCTAGTCTAACCAATATTAAAACAGACACTAAATTCCGACGAATCTCCGGAGCATACAGCACATCATGAAGGAACAAAGTGCGTCCTCCACGCATGTTCAGTTGGCAGGTGCCAATTCCTTTCACTTCAGCTCTGGAGTTGTTTCCCACGTAGATCCACTTAGTTCCAGTAGGTACTCGTTGGAATTCCACGAAGAATCCTCTATCCTTCGCTACATGGTCCGTCGCTCCTGAATCCACAGTCCACAAAGGATTAGACTCAGTTAAAAACACAGAACTCGACACAAAAGTAAAGTTCTGAAAAGTACAAGGGGTGCATACCTTCTTTGGCTCACGACAGTCGCGAGCATAGTGACCATTCTTGTCACAGTTGTAGCATTTCACCCTTGCCAGCTTCTTCATGCGAGGACGCTTTCCTCTATCATGTTGGTTAAACTTAGGTTTCTTCCCTGAAGGACCAGCTTCTTCCTTGCCTTTCCCCTTATCAAACCAGCTAGGGCGCTTGCGCTTGGAGCCCGAAGCTCCATTTGAGCTAGAACTAGCATGATATAGTTCAGCATCCGGCTTAGACGCCAAGAGGCGGTCCTCTTCCAGCTCAAGATGGCGCATTGCATCCTCGAAGGTTTTGATAGACTCATTATGGGTCAGGTGCACCTTCATATGCTCCCAACTCTGAGGCAATGAACGAATCACTGCTTGCACTTGCTGCTCATCTGTGAGGACATGGCCAGCATCTCTCGGCTCGGTTATCATGTTTGACATCTTTCTAAGATGTTGCTTCATGGTCTCGACCATGAGGCTTCTTATAAGAGTCAAACCTGATAGTGAGCTGCCTCAGTCTAGTCACCGAAGTATGACCAAATCTAGCTGCCAATGCCTCCCACATTTCCTTGGCATTGTCAAAACGCCAAAACTCTCGCATGACGTCATTTTCCATGCTGCTCAGCAACGTGATGCGAGCTAGAGAGTTCATTCTTTTCCACGCAGAAAAAGCTTCTTTGTCTCTTTTGTCTTTGTGCGGTGGTTCCCTCTTCGGGTTCTACCATGGTCATGACAAGAGCTTCAAGTGCTTCTTGCTCTTCCAAAGACATACTCTTGGATTTTCATTTGCCAGATTTCATAGTTGTCACCATTGAGCTTTTCACCTTTGTTCAGCTCGGCAACTATGCTCTTCGTGGTTGAAGCCATTGATCTCGAACACATCGACAAATATGCACGAATTATTAATGCCTATCATTTATGCATCCCTATTTTGCATAGACCCATCATATTAATGAATAATTTCAAGTAAGGCTTCAGAATCAAAAGGTCACTACGTTTCCAATCATCCTCCAAAAAATCCTAACTTAAAAATATCATTAATAAGATTGTCATATGCAAAATCAATCCTATGAAGTTACAAAAAAACTTCTAAAACTACCCATAACTAATTACCCATAGCAACCAGCAATAACAGAAAGCAACATATAATTGATACTTAATAAAACAATAATGCTTTCAATTAACACAACCAACATATATGTTGCTTGTACAACAACAATCAGGTAGTCAATCATTACATAATGTGTTCACAAAGCACACTAAACAAACAGTCAATATAACTAACACCTAGTCAGCACACGAACTGGGAAAGATCCTCTTTTGTTTAATATCTTGATCTTTTCCCTTGAAACAATACATAAATATTCATTTACAAAATCCTTCACAATTTTCTTATAGGAAGCAGCTCCGTTGACATCCCATATGCGATTCAACACATCTTGTCATTCGGGTGGAAGAGTGCATATGAAAAATCGCACCATCTTAGACTGTGACATTGGACGACCATTCCATATGACCTGTTGAATTTTCCCGTTGACTTCAAGGACATGATCAATTAAGTCACCTCCCTCCCATTGATGATCAGTCAGCTCAGCTATCAACTTAGACAGCCTATCCTTCGTTCATCCAGAATCGCGCGAATAGGTGTGCGCAACCTCAGGAGAGGCATTGTTCCTACAACAAATGCAGAACAAAAAATAAGGGATTACTTATAATCCACATAGACTTAATTGAAAAAGAAACACATTCTTTTTTTCTTTTTTTGTCAACGGTCAACGGTCAACGGTCGTCGGTCAACGGTCAATGGTCGTCAACGGTCGGGTCGTCGGTCGCCGGACCGGTCGGACCGGTCGGACTGGACGAGCCGGTCGGACCGGTCGGCCCGGTCGGGCGGACCGACCGCACGTGCCACGCGCGTGCCGCGCGTCGCGGGTCGGGTCGCCGGTCGTTGACCGGCCGGCCAACCGACATTGCTGACGTCATCGATGACGTCACCCTAGCGGTTACTGACCGTTGGGTGACGTCTGCGACGCGTCGGTCCGTGGACCGGCGCGTGCTGGTTCGCCGGCCGGCGGCGCGCACACGCCGGTTCGTCGACCGGCGCGTGTGCCGCACGCGCCTGGCGACCGAGCGTCTTCGGACGCGTCGCGCCCACGCGCAGCGGCTTCTGGCCGCGCGTGTGGGCCCGTGCGGCGTCTCCCGGCGGTGCTCTTGGTGTCGCCAAAATCTTCTCGACGTCGCCTTTCACCCAGTGCTTTAGGATTTTGATTTCGACTTACGGAAACACGAAAAATTGGCCGAACAGCGCTCGGGTGTCGGGATTTCTGCCCCGATCCGTACGGCCGAAACTTTTTTGCGAAAATTCAATCAAAAACACGATAAAAAGATCGGGAAAACGTGAACTAGGGCTCTGATACCAATGTTGGGAATAACGGATCCCCGAAAACGCGGATTCGACACCGAATCGAACCCCTAAATCAATGCGAAAGACGAAGCCCGGGAAAAACCACGCATCATCGATCGTAAAGCACACCACGGATTCGAGCGTACCTTGTTAGCCACAGATTAAACACCAAACGCCAATGGAGGAAGAGAATCCAGTCGAATCGATCAAATGAAGCCTTGAAGGGAAGAAATTGGAAGCCGTATGCCTACTGTTCTTCGGGAGAGAAAACGCGCGGGAGAGAAAACGCAATTTTTGATTCAACGAAACTTGCGTATGCCTTTCTCTCTCTTCCCTTTTATACCCCCTCCTTTCCACGGGCCCTATTCCCGTGGGCCGGGCTTTCTAGGCCCAGCTTGGGCGGACGGGCCTTAAGCCCAATTACAATAAAAGCCTTCAGCACCAAACGCGGTTACTTTTTAAATGTCCATTTGATTGTGTGTGTTTTGAGTGTGTGGTGTTGTCCAAGCATGCAAGGGTCCACTCTTTGAGGGTGGGGCTTCGGTTCCACGTTGAGGCACACCTATGTTGTATTCTTTTTTTTTTTTTTTAATGGGTTTGCAGGAGTCTTTGAGTACCTGATTAATCTTCACCGGATGTAACAATTTTCCTAATCACTCATAAGCTTAATGAAGTCTTGGTTTGTATGTTCTGTTGTGCCATGGCGTAGGATAATACCAACTCTACTCTCATTGATATCATGGAAGAGCGGCGGTGACAAGTTTGCTCAAAATTAGCAGTAGTTATACCTCAAATTATTGGGGATATAGAACTTCCATGGTGATTTTTTTGAATCATGCCTTATTTTATATATATTGCAATGCAAATGTACAATTTTCGAAATCAGCAATCATGGCATCCTCGATTCACATAATAAAGGTACACATTATTTTGAATGGGTTGCTTTTTTTTTTTGAACAGGAATCGGTTGCTTTCAAAATACAGTAAAAAAGCTTTTCGTACGATAAGTCAAGAATGTACCCACGAGCATCTAAAGTCCGTTGCAAAAAAGGGGAGTTGCACCTAGTTACAGTGATCATTGGCTAGCCAAAAATATGGAGATGAAATGGAATTGGCCACGTATTGAGTTCAATCAGAGTCAAAGAGAACATCATATGGCATTACTAGCAAGCCATGTGCTTAGCCAAATTGTGAAGTCCGACACTTTGGCAACTCCTAGAATAACACTATTTATAGTGACAGAAAAAAAGGGGAGTAAGCACAAAAACAGGGCTTCCCCTTCTAATTGTTGGTTAATTGAGGGTTTGATATCTTATCTTATTCAATGGAGAAGTTAATATTATATATATAAAAAATAAAATTCTCAATCAAGTCTCAGCTTGCTGTCGGTGGAATTTGGGCCATGAAAACTCGACGGGGCATATTTGGCAATGTCATTTCCGACGTTTAAATTCCTTCATTGGCAAGGCTCGAGATCTAATTATGGTTTTTAAAATTTTATGCCCTTAATTGACTAAAATGAAATTTAGATCATTTGAGTCGTACGAAAAAAAAAAAAAATTCCCGATTGACCAACAACCTATATCTTAAGTCATGTTTTTGCACTTGTCACGAAAAGAAATATACATTCTTTCAATTTATTTCATGGAATTTATATGGCAAGTTCTCTCCACCTTCTTTCCGAATGATAGGGTTGCTCTTTGTTTTCTACTTCGTGTTTGGGCCTTATGGCCTTTATTCTTTATTTGTCTTGTTCAAGGCCTTATGGTTTATGGGCCTTTTCAGCTTCCATTCCCATTTGCGTACCTGTTTCCACTGTAACCATAATCATTATTTGTCGAGAGAAAAAAAGGTTGATCTACTACCTCTATAATATATGGGTATTTTGTTAGTAAGTTTACTTAAATGATTGGATAGGTTAACTAAAAATAGAAAAAAAAATTCTCAATACACTTTAAATATTACAAATCGACACATTATAAGCATGAACCCACGTTAATTAGGAAAATTTACATTTTCAAAACATATCTAATGTGTCATAAAAAAATGTCTTAAAGGCACTATTCAATATGTGTATATAGTAGGAGTAAGCATGGTTTTAGGTAGAACTTAGAACTCGAGAACAGGACTGGTGGGAATTATAGGTTCTAGGTCCAAGTTATGCATGATAGGTTTCAACTTCCAAAAAATGAGGAATGAAACAAATAGGTTTGAGGTTCTTAGTTGGATGAACTTAGAATTTAGGGTATGGATTTCAAAATTTGTAACTAGTAAACTAGAATTTGGAACAAGTTTAATGTTTTTCTTGGTTCATGTCTTTGCACGATCGTGTGATATTCCATGTCATTCGATGATGAGTGTATAATCTAGAAGCACTAGTCTGAGCTTCCATTTTATGATTGAGACTTTTACTTTATTAATATTCATACTTTTCATGTGTCTAAATATAAGTTATGGCCAGTGAATTATAATAGCAAGTGGTAGTTCATTAAATGTTTTAATTCACTGCAATTGTTCAATTAATAATATAGATGGAATTTGGGTAAATCATAGAATTGATCTTGAAACCTGTGATATGATAGGTTTCGGGTTTTAGGGTATGTAGCGTAGGTTCCAGATTTAAAAAATAAGGAACCTATTTTAATTGGTAGGTTTTAGGTTTTAGATGAAACTTGTACCGAACTTGGAATTACTCACTCCTACTATATAGTGTACTTTGTATACAAGTGCCCTTGAAACAAAATAAAGAAACTTCTTTGGCTCTCGATGCATTCTTTTTATGTTATGTGCGATTCTTCTTTAAAAAACTCAATATATCTTAAGGATGTGCTCAACCAAGCTCAATCGTTAGCAATCTTGGCTCTTCGCATTGATTATGTCATCGGTAGGGGTGTCAATGGTTCGATTTGTTTTGGATTTCTAGGAAAAACAAATTGTTAGGGAAAAATACTGAATTGAACCAAATGCATGGTTCAGTTCGAATTTTCAATTTTCAATTTGTTTTATTTTTGGCTATCATTTATTGTAAGAGTAATTTTCCTAGGTCTAGTTTGGTTTGGTTCGGTTCGGTTCAATTTGGATTTTCGGTTTTTGCTTTTTGCTTCTTCTTTTTCACCTTTTTTTTTGCTGTCATATATCATAAGAGTAATTTTCGTGACAACATGATCTTTTTCAACTTGACAAGTGATTTTTTTTTTTTTTTTGTCGAAAGGAGATGAAATTCATTACTAGCCCATAACATGGGCACCATAAGCAGGTACATCTAGACATAAAATAGAAAGAAGAGACATAGGAGGGTAATTAACCCAATTACATGGAAGTGAATTAGCTCGATGCGCACGTGCTACCCGGTCCGCTGCCATGTTATTTCGCCCGGGCTCATAGATAAGAGTTATGTCTTCCATTTGGGCTAGGAGGAGTTTGCAGTCCGAAAGAACGGTTGGGCTCGCCAAGGGGTCTTCTCGGCCCGTAACACCCTCAACTACAGATAAGCAATCAGTTGATACGTGAATGGGCAGATCAAGGGAGATAGAGTCGAGAGAGACTTCAGTTCGTGCGGCTAGGGTGCGCTTCTCCTTTATCCATCTCAGAGCCAGACGTAGTGCTAGGGTTTCCGCAATTAGGGCTGATGGGGCAAAGATCGATTCAGCAAAACCAGCGGCGAGGCTTCTGCGGCGCAGTTCGACGGATCCCCGCCACCGATCCCGCATGATCCGAACTGCTCCAAGCTGCATCAATATTAAGCTTCAACGAGAGAGGGTCGGGAGGTAACCAAGATTTACATTGCTCGTGTCTACCGCGTTCCGCTTTGACAATTTCTTCCCCGTTTTCCCCATTTCGGGTATAGATCTGCTAAAATCCGAGCGTTTTCTTTGGTGCGGGAGGGGATTGGCTTGGTTCCCCTGAAGATTGCAGAGTTGCGGGTCACCCATATATTCCATAGAAGAGCTACGAAGAGGGCTTTTGATCCGGCATCAGTTCTGGAGGTGAGATTCTCGAAAAGCCATTTATCTATTCTGGTTATGTGGTTTGGGTTTGTGTCGGCTTGGTTTTGAGAATCTGACCATATGGCTTTTGTCCAGAACGAGAGGATGAAGAGATGCTCCATGGTTTCGGGGCTTGGCCGCATATCCGGCACGATGGGTCGTAATAGTTTCTGCGATGAAGATTTTCTTTTGTTGGGAGTGAGTTATTACATATCCGCCATATGAGGATTCGAATTTTTGGAGGTGTGGGAAGTGTCCATATTATAGGCCAGAGTGATTTGGGTATCTGGTATGATGTGGATGGGGGTTTATTGCTGGGGTTCAGATCTGAGTTTTGCTTACGGTTGTAACCGCTCTTGACTGTGTAGCTGCCAGACTTGTTGGCTGTCTATACAATTTTATCCTGTCGAGGATGTAAACAGAGAGGTTGGGCTAGTATCTCATTTGCAATTTCTTCCCGAAAAACAGAGCTGTAACCTTGTTTTCATTCCACGTCTTACTTTCACTATCGATGAGATCAGCCACAAAACGTGGTTCATCTTTATTTGTTGGACCAATAAGTCTTCCAAAGAGGTAGCCATAGGTCTTCTCGGACTCTGATCTGTTTGCCATCCCCAATCTCCCACTTGGTAGCTGGCTCAATGATTGCTCTCCCTTGTAAAATACTTTTCCAGCTCCAAGATGGTCGATTTCCATTTCTTGCTGCCCAAAAGTCACTTTTGGAAAATAAATGCTTTTCAAAGTACTTTGCACCGAGAGAGCATCGGGTTGGTTTATAATTCTCCAAGCCTGTTTTCCCAACATGGCCAAGTTAAAATTTTGCAAATCTTTAAAACCCAAACCCCCATTGTCTTTCTTGACTTTCAAATCTTCCCATTTTTTCCAATGGATTCCTCTTTTATCAGCATGCTGTTCCCACCATAATGAAGCTGTTTTTTTCTCTATAGTTTTACATATGGAAGTCGGAATTTTGAATATGGACATCACATACCGAGGAATGGCACGGATAACTGTTTTTATAAGGATCTCCTTCCCACTTTTGAAATTAATTTCTCTTTCCACCCTTCCAATTTCCGTTCAACTCTTGTCATGACCAAGCAAACATTTGCTTTTTTGTTTTCCCCCAATCAGCTGGAATTCCAAGATACTTCCCTAAATGTTCGAATAGCTACTCTCAACTCGAGGCTAGGTTCGTCGAAGTTGAGGAGGGCAGCTCTTCCCCACATAGAGGCCGAGACTTGTTGAGATTAATCGCTTGGCTTTGTGACATAAGATCTTGGTTCGAACATTTGAAACATTTTGGGCTTCTCTGATTGTGCCATCTAGAAAGAAAATGGCATCGTCTGCAAATAAGAGATGAGATAGGATGGGACAGGTAGGATTTAGACGAATTCCCTTTATAGTTCCATCTAGAACAGCTGTGCGCATTAGTGATGATAGAAGGTTTGTCATGATGATGAAGAGATAGGGTGAGAGGGGATCACCCTGTCGAATACCTCTTGTAGGTTTAAACTCGGTGATGGTTCGCCATTAATAAGGATATTGAAAGATACGGAAGAGATGCATATTTTAATCCATTAAACCCATCTCGCATGAAAACCCAACTTGAGCATGTAATCGCAAAGAAAGTCCCATTCCACTCTGTCATATGCTTTTTGCATATCTAATTTAAGAATCGCTTGCTGCTTGCGAGTCCTCTTCCTCACCCTTAATTGATGAATCACTTCTTGAACAATGCAGATATTGTCTTGGATCAACCGGTTGCTCATAAAAGCTGTTTGTTCTTCTGCAATGAACATTGGCAGCCATGGTTTAAGCCTGTTGGCCAGCAGTTTGGCTATGATTTTATAGGTAAAGTTACACGGGTGTGCCGATGGGTCCGAATTGGGTTATGTGTTCGGGTTTGATACTTTTGGGACAAGGGTAATGTGGGTTCTGTATATATCTGGTTCCAATGTACCTAGGCTGAGGAAAGAATGAACCATGTTGTAAATATCATCTTTGAGGGTGGTCCATTGACTTTGAAAAAATAGGCCAGTTAGGCCATCCGGACCCGGAGCCTTTGAAGCCCCTAACTGAAAAACTGCCACTTTAATTTCTTCAGGAGTGACTGGCTTTGTTAAATCTGCATTTATCTCCTCAGTTATAATTGGTTGACACTGATCCAATACAGGTAAATAATTTCGGTCCCCAACAGAAGTGAATAAAGCTTGATAGAAGTTGGTGATGTGAGAAGTAATGGTTCCAGGATCCCTGCACCAGGTATTATCATCTATTCGAAGCATAGATATTCTATTTCGTTGTCTGCGTTGAATGGTTGTGGCCTGGAAGTACTTAGTATTCTGATCGCCCCATTTTAGCCACGCAATTCTTGATTTCATACACCAATAAATTTCTTCCTGTCTCCAGAGCTCTTCGATTTTCTGAGTAATATTACTGGTTTCCTCTCTGTATTGTTCTCCATTGTTGCTATTAGTCAATTCCATAAGACGAAATTTGAGGGTGTTGATCTGTTTTTGAGCATTCTGGAATTTTCCTCTACTCCATTTGTGTAAATCTGCTTTCAGTTTCTGTAGTTTTTGGAGCAGGGTATTAGTATCAGGATGTTGTATTTTCCAAACTCGCTGCATGACTTTCACAAAATGAGGATCTTCAAGCCAGAATGGCTGAAACCTGAACTGGTATTGGGATTTCTTGCCTGTTGGAGAGAGGGATAAGATGATTGAGCTGTGGTCCGAGCCTATGGCTGGTAGAGCGAAGGCTTGGGCATTTGGATATTGTACTCTCTAGTCCATAGTACAGAGCACCCTGTCTAACCGTTTTTTAACTAATGCATTCCCTTCTCTTTTATTGGACCAGGTATAGGCGCAGCCCTTACTTTCAACATCCATTAGAGAACAATCGTCTAGGAACTCCCGGAAAGCTGCAATACGGTTGCGGTCCACCTCCCTGCATCCAACCTTTTCCCAATGGTAAAGAGTTTCATTAAAATCCCCAATGCATAGCCATGGGAGCGGGTTAGAGGAATTGCATTCTTTCACTATACGCCATAGTCTGAGTCTCTCCCGAAAATTGGTAGGTGCATGTAGAAAGGATATACGCATGAGATTACCACTTTGCATATCTGTACATTTAAGATTAATAAGCTCCTTAGAAGTCCCTTCCACTTCCACTTGAAGCTCGCATCCCACATCGGTGCTAAACCTCCAGCTATACCAACCTGGATCAATGATATAGGAATGCTGTAATTGAGTCTTTTGCCTTACTCTCTCCACAACACGGTTCGATTTTTTGTTTCCATGATGAACACCAGGTTGGGCCGTTCTTGGGCCACAAGGGCCCGAAAATGCTGGACTGTCAAGGGGTTGCCCAGCCCTTGACAATTCCAGCTAAGGAGTTTCATCTTTGCTGAGGTGACTTTTTCGGGCCAGCCACCAAAGCCCTTGTGCTTGCTCCTTCCCAGGACTGAACCGGGGTATCCAACAACAAGGTTTCATCCAACCCATACTCTTGATTCAGTTTTTTTTCATAGGGACTGACCCTTTTTTGTTTTTTTTGATGCAGGAGCTTTGTAGATAGCCTTTCCTTTCTTTGCATTCTGCGGCAACACCTCACTGCTGGCTGGACATAGGAGAAGGGTCTCGCGTTCGCCGATATGTGAGTTTGATTGAAGCTCAGAGGTGTTGTTTGTTCAGGTTGTGCAGGAACAATCGCCAGCGCTAATGAGTCTGCCTGTGGTGTTGCAACATGTGTTTCCAGGATCTTTGTCTGAGTCTCCATTATCACCTCATCATCCTGTTCCAATAGATCAAGGTTGCTATAAAAGGTCTTCCAGTAGGGGCTATTCTCCTTCACTTCTGCCTTTAACCAAGAACCATAGCGGCCTGGTTGATCATGAGGTAAGCCGGTTTCTTCATAGGGAAATTCAGAACAAGCAGTAGCATAGTGACCAATTCGGCCACAAGAGTAACAGTAATAAGGCAGCCTTTCATATTTACAATCGATCCACCATTGTTTTCCCCCACATGATATAACATTTCTTGTTTTGAGAGGGCTAGATAGGTCTAGTAACACTTTGGCTCTCCCATATTTTGCACCATTTAGACTTATGGCCTCAATTTTTATCTCCTCTACTTGTCCCAGTTTAGTGGCTAAAAGTCTTATGGCATCTACATTTATCCTGGCTAAAGGTAGACCGATGAAATGGACCCAAAACGCAGAGTGCGTAAATTCATAACAATGCTCAGGTATGTTTGGATCGCCTTCTTTTAGGACTAATAGATTACCTGAGAAACACCATGGTCCATATTGTAAAACTCTTTTTTTCTCTGCCTGTGAAGTAAAGGTAAATGAGAAGAAGCCCGTTTCAATCTGTTCGCAATGAACAGTGTCAATTTTCCAGGCGTTTGTCATAGAAGAGAGGAAAGCCTGAAAGTTGACGTTAGGTCTCGAATAGAGTTTGCCATATATGGTTAGTTCACTCTGTTTTTTTGTAGCCCTCGGAAGGTCATCACCGAGATCCGTGACATCATCATCGACCATAGATCACCCATTCTACGACAGAGAGCTGCTAAGCGAAGGTGAGTTTCCTTGTTTTCTGCCATATCCTGGGGGTGAGATACTAAAATATGCTTTGGCCTTAGAATGAAGGGAGCTATGGATTTACTGTGCGATTGACACAACAGTAGCAAAGGAGACTACGGATCAAGTGATCTTAAGCAGCAATCCAGTCAAGAAGTGAGAGATCAGCTGTGGCTATATTACAGGGGGGCTTGGACTAACCTTGGATAGTGGAGCCGAGGTTCAGAGATACAAGATCCATACTATGGGAACATAAGCCAGCTATACGAACAGAAACCAGCAGATCTAGGTTTTCACGCCATTTTCCATCAAATATTCTACCCGTAGAAGGAGAGCTCCGAAATCCATGCTATACAAGCAGAAACTAGCAGATCTGGGTTTTCACACCAGTGCCCATCAAAGAGACAGCCCGAAGAATAGCAATGCGGTGGATGGAAGAGGGAATAGGCTTCTAATCTGGTGGAAGATGATGATGCTCATACATGATTGGGGAAATTAGGGTTTATTCGTGGGTTGAAAGGGGTATATGGATTGCTATCACCTCAGGATAGGGAAACAAACTCAACCAGGTTGAGAGAGAACCTCGCAGTGGCGAGAGAAAACCTTCAGTGACGCATCCTCAAACTTGACAAGTGATGACATGTCCAAAATCTTGCGTAAAACATACAATTGTTGGTTTAATGAAAACCATTTTCTTTGAATTTTTAGTAAAATAAAATGCAAATAAATTGGTACGCATATAGTAGAAGCCAATGCATAGATAGATGATTCTGTCCTTTGGATCACAAAAGATGCATTTGTCTTACATCAGCACTTTGCAACCATAAAGAAGTCCCACTAGCATTCAATCATATGTGGTACGTGAAAAGTCACTAGAATATGATGAGTTTTATATACAGCTACAAGCAAGTACTAAGAACTTTAACTTTTCCCTCCACAGCACATCGGTTTAAACTTTAGACTTTCGAGTGCTTCATGAAAACGTAACTCTACAGGCCCGGATCTAATATTCATTTTTGTCTCTAAAAGAACAATAGTTTCTCCCTCTCTTCAGTCAGTCCACTTTCTCTGATTTGATGATATCGTAAATGTCATTGAAAGCATCGCACCATCCCGAAAATTTCAATGTGCACATAGAAAGAATCATCCTTGCAAATGAGCTGAATAATCGTTATTTTTTTCCAATTTATTTCTTTCCTCCAAGTATAACACAGTCCTCTCTCAATGTGCTTCTTGAAAGGATTAAAAACTTTAGGTGGATTCTACTTACAAATATCCCAAATGCCTCATTTTCCACAAATTTGTATAGTAGTTCACCAATAATGATCATTGTTGCATGGTCTTTTCAACTAGCATCTCGGTCAAATTTCCATGGACCAAATGAATTAGAACTACTAACTCCAACAAGTAGATTCAAGGCACTTTTTTGCCTTTTCTCCATGTTTGCATATGGAAATTGTTTACATCTATCTAAATGATTATGCATCGCTTGGTCCCTTGACCTCTAGAACAACCAATAAGAGCCTCACAATGTAAACATTTAGCTTGGTCTTGATTTCTTTTGTGCTTTTAAAGTGTTCCCATGCAGCAGATCTCATCCTCCTTTCATTTGTGCCACTAAATTCACTCATTGAAGACATTTATCAATCCTTTTATCTATGACAATTAGAATTGGAATTATTTTTACTATAAGATATAATGTGTCGGACTAGGATATGTGTAAGCATGAAGCAAGAAATGTTGAAAATTTTCTATAATATTGGCTTACATTAATTAATTAATAATCTATTTCAAATAATCGGGTTAATGGATATTCCAATATTTGTTAAACTCTTACGTGATCTTATTGAATTTGGTTTTGGCATCTATTAATAATAGGCCTAATTGAGTAGCAAAATGTGGGTAATTGTGTTTAACCGAAACCCGTAATGGGAATGGCCCAGTTGATACGCTATTGATTAGAGTTTGCTAAGTCTCCTCTCTAACCTATAAAAAGGTAGGTTATATCCATCAGTTCCTTTAATTTCATTGAAAGCTGCTATATTGAAGTAAGTCATAGAGAAAAAGATCTAGCATTCCGATATATCTCTGGTATCAGAGTGATCTATTTTTCTTCAAGTGAAGCAATGGCTCAAACATGTACGTTTTAATTCCGCTGTGCTTATTGATCTCGGTGTTTTACAGTCATATATGGATCCGATTCTTCTTGTTTGATTAATTGTTTATGTGAATAATTTTCTACAAGAAAGATATTGCTAAACAAGGTTTGTTTTACGGAATGAGCCATTATACAAGCACAAAGCAAGAAGCTATTCAGAAATTAACCTGCCAAGTCTATCGGAAGAACAAAATTCTAGTGCAAGTGTGAAGCTAGAGTTTATGATAGCACCATTGAAAAATGTCACTCAAAGAACAATAATTTTCCGGAGCAATCTACTTAGGAACTACATATTTAAGATGACTTTCCCAGCGTAATTTTCATCTATTTACCTATTAAGTGGTGACCCTAAATTCAGAATTTAGCACATTACTTAAAAGTATTTAAATAAACTGATCTTTTGTATTATAGGCATATTATACTCTTTAACCTAACTTAGGCTGCTTTTAAATTTATCAAGGTCAAAAGTTGCTATGCCAACTTTCACATGACTCCTCTGTCATCAAACAAAACCCATATCCTGTACCATATACTTATTTTGGAAAAATTGCCGTTTGGCAATTATCTTTCAATGGAATAGTCTACTAGCTGCCTACATTGGATGATCAAATACCGTGCTTCAGGATTTTCAGGCACTTGACCTGTCTCAACTTACTTCAGATTAGAATTTGTTCACGTTTAATGTGGTCACCGATGTCCTTCATTTAGTTTGTGTATGTACCTCTATCTAATTCACCGGCAATAGAGGTAATTTTGCAAGTCAAATAAACTAGGTTGGTCAATCTTTTATGGTTTTAAAGACACACCTACACACAATTCCACGTGTACTGCACTATGGAAGCCCTTTCATACTTTGCTGCAACATGAAGTAAATTTTGGTCTTCGTAGAAAGTAAGCAACTCTTATGGTTCTAACCAGTTTTGCCAGTGTTGATGCAACAACTTGATTGTTTCGGGACAACCCATCTTACACGCGACGTGGATCGGAAGATAGCCCTTTTCATCGCCCTCAAAGGAGCTGATAGCAAATTTGTCAATCAATAACTTGACTCCATCGACGTAACTCTCAAATTTGCCAGATTGAGGGGAGTACCCCTTCCAACAATTCTTAAATTAACTATTTTTTTCGACATATCTTTCAGCAAATCTACATATTTAGAGAGCAGGAATGACTTTGTGGCATGCTCATAACGATGGGCTTAGGAACCAAAACAGGTAGAGCCAAAACTCGGCCCGTCCACCTATGTTGGGCCAAACTCGGACCGTAAGAGAAGGGTCCTAAAGAGAGAAAGAGAGCAGTTGTTTTTATGTAAAATAAACCATAGTACAAAAAGAACGTTGATAGAAAAAATCATTACATACATTCTTTTGGTTTTTTGCTATCGGTATATTCTCTCTCAAGAAAGGAATTCAAAGGCTTCAATTGATCCTTCTCGAGATTGCAACGGTGTTTAACCCTTGGAAAATAAGGCACGTCCGTTGTGGTGATGTGCTTTTCGATTAGTGTTATAAATATCCTTAGGCCCCATTTCTACATTTGTTTTTAGTATTCGATAGTTTGAGTGTCCATTTTATTAGGAATCCATTTCCACCATTGGTATCGCAGCATAGTGTTGTTGTTTCCCAATCATTCTTGTTGTTTATACATGGTTTTATGCCCAGAATTCGAGAAGCAACAATGAAGGCTTGGAGCAGAAATCCCAACACTGGACGTTCTGTTCGACCCCCCTTTCTCGAAGTTCCACTCGTCAAAATTTGTTTTTGAAAGTGTAGGATCAAAGTTCTCGTCCAAACAAGAAAATCGATGAGTGCCATGCCATTGGGGGACTCCAAACGCGCCCTCACGCCCTGCCGAAAGTGGCGAGGCGCCGGTACGTGCATTGCACGTCGGTCGCAAGTGTGTAGCGGGCGTAGAACCACTGGCGCATGCAACGCGTGCATTGCACGCGTGGCTGATGTTTTGTGGCTCATGGAGAGGGCAGTGATCCCGATGATCAATGCTGTATCTAATGGGATACCTAAAAGCTTCTACGATCACACTCATTCTCCTCGAAATTAATATAGTAGCTCTAATGATATAGTCGGCGAAATTCTGTACAAGATGACAGCCGTATCCAAGCCAAGCCGAACGAACAGGACAATGTAAAGAATCAATATAATGAAGAGGGCAATGATTTTGACGACCAATGTGACGATCGTGACCTAAGTGCGTTTGCTTATGGTCACGTAGACCCCTACCATGAAAGCCACGGACATTGTGGCAAGAGCTATGAGCAGCGGTAGCCTTGTCATTCAAAGGGCACGAAACACTGCATGTAAATTATTAATCTGCGTCTAAAGAAGGATCACAACTGCAATTATGGAGTTGTACATGGCAATAGAGTTGTAGATCACGAAGGTGTTGTACATGAGCTTGTTCAATAGTGTAGCAATTCTAATATCTGGTTCAGAACTATTATATCCTGGCAAAAGAACGTTTTAAGTGCCATAACTTTGCTCAAATGGACACTTAAGTGCCATAACTTACAAAAGGTACACTTAAGTGCCATATTCGAAAAAAAAACGGATTACTTAAGTGCCACTCCGGCCAAAGTCCGGCCAGAAGGCTAACGTGGCATTTTTTCGGCGAATTTCCAGTGAAGTGAGCCTAAAACGACGTCATTTTGCATGCGACGTGGTAAAAAAATAATATAAAAATTAAATAAATTAAATTTAAAATTAGATTTAGTTAAAATATTAAAAAATAATAATTTTAGAATTAAATTTAGTTAAAATATTTAAAAAATAATTTTAAAATTAAAAAAATTAAAAAAAAAAAGAAAAAGAAAAAGGGGGCCGCCGCCTCCTCGCCGTCGTCGGGAAGGGCTGGCGACGGAGGGGGAGGGTTGGCCGGGTGGTCGCCGGTCAATCGCCCGGATCCGGTGAGGGTCGGTAGCCCTCGCCCGGTCGAGCCAAGGGCCGTCGCCCACTAGGGGTTGCCCCGACGAGCAGCGGCCCTTGGTCCGGCCGACCCTCCCCCCGTCGCTAGCCCTTCCCGAGAGATGGCGAGGAGGCGGCGGTAGCGGCTCGGGCGAGCCCTCGGCCACCGCCCCACCCCCTTTTATTTTTAAAATTATTATTTTTTAATATTTTAACTAAATTTAATTTTAAAATTATTAATTTTTAATATTTTAACTAAATCTAATTTTAAATTTAATTTATTTAATTTTTATATTATTTTTTATCACATCAGCCCAAAATGATGCCGTTTTTGCATTATTTGGCCACGTCAGCATGCAAAACGGTGTCGTTTTGGGTTCGGTTCGCCGGAAAAATGACATGTCGGCATTTTGGCTGGAATTTGGCCAGATTGGCACTCAAGTGATCCCTTTTACTCCAATTTTGGTACTTAAGTGTACATTTTGTAAGTTATGGCACTTAAGTGTCCTTTTGTGCAAAGTTATGGCACTTGAAGGGTCCGCACGGAACAAAAAAGTCAACGGTGAATGTCACTAGTGATGAGCGTTGCCATGACCATACGGACTTCGGCACTCCTGTTTAGTATACTTATGTCTGGAGGCTCTCCTCATGGGCCAAAGCTTCTTGTTTGCAAAATTGCTTTGTCTTTACTACTAGGTGCCTCGACAGATACTAAGATTGTTTGTGTCAAGCTTTGCTTAGGAGTGATAGGAAAAAAAAAAGATTGCTATTATCCATGAAGATGGACTCACAATCAAAGATTTAGGATTCAAAAACACAATACCTTCTAAAGCGATACATAGACTTGCAAGTGCAATCTTTCTTAGCTTACGCTGGAAACTTAATTCCACTTGGTGACTTTAGAGGGAGTTCAATAGGTCAAAATAAACTTTAGTTCCTTTCGTCTCTCGAGAAAGGAAGTAACCAAAACAACAGTGAAAAACAAAAGTAGATAACTAGTTAATTTATTTTTGACGATATCATTACTTGGTGAAGTGGGTCTTCGATTTTTTTAGTTGCTCATCTACAATGTCAAGAGCTATGGAGTTGCTGTGGTTTACAAGCCCAAGATTGACTCTATTGTCCCGAGTGAGAGAGAAGAACCTCGGGTTGCCATTACTTTGTGGCTACATGAAGAGGCGCATTTCCGTGCTTCTCTTTTGCATTTATAAGCTTCTCAAGCTTGGGATCGCCAAGTATGTACTGCACTACGGAAGCTCTTCTATACTTTGCTGCAATATGAAGTATATTTTGGTTTTTGTAGAAAGTAAGCAACTCTTTTGATCCTAATCAATCTTGCCAATGTTGACGCAACACCTTGATTGTTTTAAGATGACCATCTTACACATGATGTGGATTAGAAGATAGCCCTTTCCGTCGCCCTTAAAGGCACTCATAGTGAACTTGTCAACCAAGAGCTTGACTCTATCGACATAATTCTTGGATGTTGCTAGATGAAGGTGAGTACTCCTTCTAACAACTCTTAAATTAAATAACTTTTTTTTTTTGGCTTTGACATCTCTCAGCATATTTACATCACTAGAGAGTAGGAATGACATTGTTGCATGTTCATCACAATGGCCCTAGGAAATTTACCCTCTTTCTATTATATTTTACTAAGATGAAATAAAAATGCGAATATTATATGAAATACATACCTAAAATCTAAACTTTTGAGGGGGGTAATTATAATATAGACATTGGAGATTGCTTCAAAGCATAGCGACATTCATCTCCAAATACTAATTTACGATATGGGAGTAATCAAGGGCAACCATGACATGAGTCTCTGTTTTACAAAAGGTCCTCAGACAATAATATAGGCAGTGCAGTATCTACAAGAGCTTGGCGCAATTTTTTCATGCCCCGGAAGTTTATTCAGATGGTGGCTCTATTTCTCTAGTATTTTGTTTGAGCGTGAGATGGGCGGTGATGCTAAAATATTATTCTCACATTTGTCATATTTGTCATATATTAATTAGTTAATAATAATCAGGGTATTTCAAATATTTTAGATATATGTTTGAAATTGGCATGAGATTCTTAAGATATCTCTAGAGTTATGTGGTGTACCCAAACTCAATATCGACTATTCAATTCCTTAAATGAGTAGGGATTGAGACTAGTGAATCATGAAATTCCTATATTGTGATTATAAAGAAAATGATTATTCATTGTGAGAATATTAATTCCGTGTTAATCAATCTCTCTAAATTATTTAATCGTTCCAAAACCATTTTCTCATCAACTGGGGATTGGATGGGCACCAAATGTTTCGTATAAATAATCAAAACATGAGTTATCATCACATAATATATTTAAATGCCTCTGATGATAAAATCATTACATTAGCATTACATCACCGACTTTTTCACCATCCATGACATCAAATTCTAGTATTTGCTATAAAAAAAAAGATATGCAATCAAGCTAGATCTAAGAAGTGGGAAGTGTCATCTACTAGCTAGTGAATGACGATCTTTGTAATTTGGTGATTTCATTGTATCCTAGAAATGCAATCAAGCTAGATCCAAGAAGTAGGAAGAGTCATCTGATAGCTAGCGAATGACGATCTTCGTAATTTGGTGATTTCATGGTATCCTGGAAGCGACTTTGCTTATCCTATTAGTAATATAGTGGGGCCAAATATTTCTCTAAAAAAAGTGGTCACACACCTCAAATCATGAGTTTCTTCCAGAGACGAATGTCTAAAGATGAAGTGGTAGAAAAGAGCAGTGGAGGGGCTGGAGGTGGTTTACGTGGTGGAAGTGGTTTGCAGGGTACATGGGCTGTACCAAGGTCGCATGTCACACATGTCACTGGTCGGGCGTATCTAATGGGATACTCAGAAACTTCTTCGGTCACACTAAGGGGTGAAAACGGTCGAGGTCAACCTTGGACCGAGCCTAGATCGGCTGAACCTTGTTGGTCTTGGTCCGATTCCCAGGAGGATTGGATTAGTCTTTGGTTTTGGGACTCCTAGACCTTGCACTATATAGGTTGGTTATTGGTTTTGCGAGTTTAGGGTTGATCCAACTTGGACCTTGTATATATTTTGTATTGTATATAATATATAATATATATACCATATATTTAATATGTTATATACGATATATATTTTTGGATCTATTTTAAAGTCTATAACCCTAACTTAATGTTAATGGCGTTAAGGAGTCCTCTAGCATTTTGTTCTATCATCTTCTTTCTTTTTTATTCAATTCTTTTTATTATTATATTCTTTTATCTATTATAAAGTGTATAACCTTAACTTAACGTTAATGGTGTTAACGAGTTCTCCTCCTCCAGCATTCTATTTTGTCATTTAAAAAAAAAAAAATCTTTGCCAAGTAAATCCTAAAGAATAAAGCCATAATTAGAAATTTGGAACCCTTTTCATGAGCAACGCTTGACGCTCACCTTGCTCCCACTCGTCGCTTGCTGCTCGCTCGGCTCCCGCATATCGCTCGCGGCTCACCCCTCGCCTTGCTTGCCTTATTACTTTAAAAATCATAGGTTGTAAAAGGTTAATCAACACCATGTCAGCCTGAAAAGAACTCTTCTTGTGACATCTCAGATTTTCAATCCTATTTTCTATTGAATAAATCGGCTATTTCATCGACGCGCCTATAGGGCTATTCTCAAAGCTGATTACTCTCGAGATAATTAGACTATCTAGGAAAGCCATTAAGGAATTTTAATGTAATAAACCTGAGAATTCGACCAGGAATCGGTTCTTCGACCGTGTTCATCTTTAGAGGCCATTACGGCATAGTTAAAAATCAATATGAGATCAGAAATAGGTAGATTCGATTGAGATGTGTGGCTAATCATGGGTGATACCACTAAATTGGAAAATTCTCGTTGGCCAGCACTAGACTGAGTTTTCTATTGTTTTGGTATCCTGTGTTCATATTTGAATCCTCGAGATTTTCACGACAACCGAGAGTCGCCAATGTGTTGAGTGGGTTCATTGTGGTTTGAAGAAAATCGACCAGGGGTCATTTGTACTAAAAAGCTCTGAAATGTACCCGGTAGTCTAGGTCATGCTAAAATCACGCCGAATGGAAATTAACCGCAAATTCGAGTCTGATTTTAGAAATTGAAAGTTTTTTCATGTTACAATAAATTCTAGAAATGTCGACTCAATCTCAAAAGATTTTCTTAAAACCCAAGGCTTTTTGGGAAAAAGTCGTTCTAGGGCCGTTTTTGTTCAGAAAAAGGCTGGGACCATTTTTGATCGCGCAATTTGGAAGTAAGTGGGATTAATTGGTGAGGAAAAATACCAATTTGATAATTGAGGTGTCAATTGAATTTGTAAGGGCCAAATGTGATTGAATTGAGAATGAGAGTAAGTCCAATTGAAGCCACAATTTGTGAAATTCGTAGCTCCCCCTTGCCTAGCCAATTTGGACCAATTCAAGTGTCCTAAAGTGAGCATTGGTGGCCTAATGGAGGCCAAGGAAGAGCTGGTGGCTGTGGTTGATCAAGGGAGACCATGGATGAGAATAATTGGCCAAGGTAGGGCCCTTGTCCCCCTCTCAATGTTTCTCAAGCCAACCGGCCATCGCCATTCCCCCTCCACCTTGTCTTTCGCCCACCAGTAGAAGCAAGGAGCCACCGGAAGTAGCCATGACATTGCCAAAGCGGCTTGCACGCCGCCGCCCTCCATTGCGAGCCGTCTCGCGCCCTTCTGCCCGCGTGCATTGTTCCGCGCACGTCCGCCTAGCCCGACGTCCTCACGCCGTCCCAGCAGCTCCCTCAGCCCGTGCCGGAGTTGTTTGGCCCACCTCTGACCTCCCAGCAAACATAGGGTTTGTTAGTGGGTTTCCAGCGGTGTTTCAGGCTCGTTTTGAGGTGGTTCTGGGCCTCGAAAGTTTGGCCTGCCTTGGGAATAGTCGGTCCCCATCGTATTCCCTACGTTTTGAACCGGACGAATCGCGAATCAAGTGAGTTGAACTCACTAATCCTCGCTTAGTCAGTTAATTACGTTTAGGCATTGATTAGGTTAATTAAGCATGGTTTAGGTGGATAGATTAGATTAAATTAGTTAATTTAATTATCCGCCGATGCATGTTAGGTGGTTAGTTAGTGACATTAGTAAGTAGACTCGTGCTACTATTTATTGAATGAACCATGAAAATTTTCCAAGTCCATTTTGGCTTCCAATTAGGCTATAACGGGCCTAAGTTGGATTTATTGCATTTATTTATTATTTTTCGTAATTAATTAATTAATTAATTTCCGAAAATTAAGCTGGATAGTCGACAACTGGAATTTCATGCTGATTGTTATGGTGCTCTCTATTTATTTAATTGAGTATCGGATTGTGGTAATTGAGTGAAATTGGAGGTTATGGGGATTTATTCCAAAAATTAGATAATGTGGGTATAAATATAAGAAATTGTCGAGTGGGGCCGTGATACCACTAAATATCGAAAATTGCTAAGTGGGGCTGTGATGCTACTAAATATCGAAAATTGTCGAGTGGGGCTGTGATACCACTAAATATCGAAAATTGCCGAGTGGGGCCGTGATGCCATTAAATCTAGAAAATTGCTTAGTGAAGCCATGATTACCACTAAACCTAGAAAATTGCCAGGTGGGGCCATAATGACCACTAAATATAGAAAAGTTGCCAGTGGGGCTGTGATTACCACTTAATTTAGGTTGTGCCTGTTAGGCCGTGGCTAAGAATTGAGAATGATTAATCGAGGTGATCGTGTGATGGTCTCGATGACATGTAATCGACTGAGTTGATTGATCGATGAGTCGATTTGATTGAATTGAGTGGTTGATGTACTAGTCAGTATTTATGAATTGAACTGACTTGCAGGTCGGGATTAAGGCCAAGGTACGTCTTATGACACCTATTTGTGCTTAGATAGCCCTTAGGGCATATTGGCTTCCTAATCGGGTCTTAGGGGATAGAACTTGTTAAGATATTATCTCACTGGTTATTGTATAACCATTTCAGGCCCTTAGATGGTCACTCTTGAGTTTCTGGGTTGGCCTAAGAAGATTACAGAGCAAACCTCTTACTTTCCGTTGTATGGGAGCCCTAGGGGCTGGACCTATGATCTGGTGAGGTCTATAGTCTGGGTTGATGCAGGTTTCACCCATAAGGTGCCCCACCAATATAGATCTTGGTACCGCCAGGCTCAGGATGGCTAGAGAGAGGGTCCCCTACCGGAGTTTGAGATACCTCTATGTGTTCTGGAGGTCGCTTTTGGAAAGGGCAATGTAGATCTTCCTCAAGGCTCGGCCGTAGATGCGGCAGACCTGGATTTTGAAGATCTCGAAAGTCCGGTGCAGTCTGCTGGAGATTCCAGTTGGAGTGAGGAGGATGAAGACTCGTAGTCTATGAGACCCCTGCCCCCTATTTGAGAACCCGTCATTGTGTATATGTTTTTATATACCTAGACCAACTTGTATAATATATGACATAGTCTACTATGTATATATGTATATAAGCGTGGTTGTGTGGTTTGAAATTTTATGGCCCTGCTTTCCTATCCCATTATTTTATTGTTTGGGGATTATTTATATACTTCCGCATGCGTATTAAAATGAAAGGAGTTGGCGATGCGTCCTAGGACGTCACTATTTAATCGACTAGTGAGGGATGAGCGCGCGCTCGAGGATCAGGGGGTGACACTTCTCAACAGTTGCTTCAAGTCATTAGTGTCATTCATTAATGCTGTAACTTAGATGCTTATTTTTGTTTTAAGTATGATTTCCATAAATCTTTTTATGGAGTGTTAGTAGGTTGAATCTGGTGTAGAATTCTATATTTAAGAAGTGGTACTTCCTTAGTAATGATAGATTTCTTTTAATGATTAAGAGGATATTGGATAATGGTTCACTTCTTTAAGGGAAAAAATCACAAAAAACCCCAAACTTTGCTCAAAGTGATAGATTTACCCTAATTTTTTTTCTGACGTGAAAAACCCTGAACTTTACCAACTGTGACAAATTTACCTCAAATTTTTTTTTTTTGGTGATACAAAAAACCCTAAACTTCTGTCGTATGACACATTTATCTTAAATTATAGGGAATTTTGGTCTTTTTACTTTTAAATTTTTTTCTTTTTCTTTTCTTCTCTCTGGTTGGTGGAGGGAAGCTGGCGTCGGGCGAGGGCGGCTCTTAACTGGGTCGGGCAAGGGCTTCCCTCACCAGATTTGGTGAGGGCACCCTCGCCCGAGTCCGGCGAGGGCATCCCTCGCTCGGCCCTCGCCGGTGTCGGGCGAGGATGGCCCTCGCTAGATCGGGCGAGGGGTGCCCTCACCGGCGACGGGCGAGGATGACCCTCGCTCGACCTAGCTGAGGGCCGCCCTCGCCCAACGCCGTCGAGGGCAGCCCTAGCCAGCCCAGGTGAGGGCGACCCTCGCCAGACGTCGGTTTCCCTCCGCCATGGCCAGTAAAGGGAAGAAGAAGAAAAAAAAAAAAAAAAAAAAAAGAAAAAGGAAAAACATAAAAAATAAGGCAAAAATGCCCTTGATGGGGGTAAATGTGTCACAATTTGAAAATTTTTGGTTTTTCACGTTACAAAAAAAAAGTTTGCAGTAAATGTGTCATTTGGGGCAAAGTTTGGGGTTTTTGGTGATCCTTTTTTTTTTTTTTGATGACCCAGGAACCCTCGTACAGCCGGCGGGGTAAACCCGGGGCGAACTGGGCCACCACCACAGACCCAACCGTAGGTAAGTCGCACAATAGGGATGCAGGGTTTCGAACCCCTCCCTCCTTGGTGGGGGAGAAAGCTCTAACCGTTGCGGTTACCGCGAGCGGTGGTTGGGTTTTTGGTGGTCTTTTCCCCTTCTTTAATTGAAAGAAAAAAGCAACATATAGATAAATATTTCTTTAACTTTCTTGCTCCTCTGCGAAAATGTTTTTTAGAGTTTTGCTTTGAAATTCACTCGAAATTGTAGAATTGTCATGCTAAGTATTTGATGAAGGTACATAGTTTAAGCTCATGCTGCTTTTGGCATTTTATATTTTTCATTTTCTTTTTTTTCCTTTCAAATAGAAATTTATGAAACAATGCTAGTTGGACTCTGTGAAATTATATTGTTACATTATCTAAAATTTATATTGGATATGTACTAGTGTTTATAATTTAGTTAATCAATGCCGCATTATTGATGGATATGTAATTTCAAATAGTAAATTTGTCTTTTTCGGGAATACAAAAAATGAAATAGAAAAATTTATTGGTTGATCCTTGGTTGACTTTGGAACCGTATCAGGCCCATAGGGTCGGTCCAGTCCTCGATCTCGGACTTAATAGGGTCGGTCATTGGTCCAAAAAATTGAGGACCAAGCGAGTTGGTCCTTAGGTTTAGTGTTGGACCAGCTCAATCCAGATCATACTCACCACTAACTATCATTTATTATTCACAAATAGGCATGAATTGATGTTGTAGAGTGATTCTTACATACTAGATGAAGCTGGAATCTTCCATGAAGGCAAAGGATTGCACGACCCCAAAACAATATAATGCTAGCTCCCACAGATTCCGTGGCTCATCGTACTTGAATAGGCCTCCAATGTGCAGCATTGTCATTGAAGAGCTTCCCCGGGCCTCAAACATTTCCACATCATGCCTGGCTTCGTGCCTCTTTTAAGTGACCCGTCCCACTCGTGGATTCACCGAATAATCTGGCGCTACATACCGCGCAAAGGATCTTCTCGACACCTTTCGCATTGATCTCAACCCAGAACGTTCGCCCATGCATTTCCTTTGGAAGGTAGGGCTTTCTTCCCGGGTAGCATCTCAGCTAGAACTAAATTGCGACATTCGCCCATGCATTCCCATCCAATCGTCCCCCTCATTCGGTCTCTTCCTCGTCGCATAAGGCTAGTCGCTCGCCGGAGAACCAGCATGTGGACATCCTAGCGGCGGAACTCACTGAACAACTCGAACGGAGTTTTCCTAGGTGAATGGCGGTCCGGACCTGCGGAAACGGCAATTGAATTGTCGTAACGAGAAAGTGAAAACAAAAATTTGGATCGTCGGACGATCTTAGAGAGCGACAATAGCGTTAGGAAGTGGCAAGCGTGGGATTGAGAACACGGGCGAAGTAAAACGAGCCCATGGGCCTGTCTTGACCTCGGCCCAATGGGCCAGGGCCTGAGCCCGCTGGGCCGAGTTCTGGACAAGCGCCTTCCTCCCTCCGCCGATCTTTCATCTTCTTCTTCCTCAGTTTGAAGGTGCGGAGGGGAGGGGGGAAGAAGAAAGCGATGGCGCTGCTGGGCGACGACGGGCGGGGGTACGAGCTGGCGAGGAAGCTGGAGAGCCTGGGGGTGTGGCGGACGTGGCTGGGGGATTCCGGCTACCTGAGCTTCGCCCCGTTCCTCTCCACGCCTTTCTCCTGGGACGCCTTCATGCGGGCCGACGGCTCCACGCCTAGGGCTCAGCTCCACCTCCAGCTCAGGGCCCGCGCCCTCCTCTTCGACAAGGCCAGCGTCTCCCTCTTCCTCCGCACCCCCTCCGCCGCCCCCGCCGCCCCCGCCGCCGCCGCAGCCGCCGCGGGGGTGAAAGCCCCTTCCTCTTCCTCCACCTCCGTCGCCGTCGCAAGGCTCAATCACCCTTGTGCGTCTCCGCGATTCGACTACTCCTTTCGATTGAAGTTCGCTTTTTTTTTTTTTTTTTGCTGCCGTTGTTGATTTGAGCTCATTTTTTCCTTTTTTTCCTCCCTTTTTCTTCGTCTTTTGGCGAATTGGGAATTTCGTAGATTTGCAGTTGCACGGCGACGATTTGTACTTCACGCTCGACGGGGCTTCGCAGGATGGCGCTCCTCAGCGAGAAGGTCTTAACGCCTCCAGTTCGATGTCGTCAAAGGTATCACGGCCTAGTTTCGTCGATTATTTGGTCTAAACGAGGATTTGATTTTGTTGAGTTGGAATGTCAGTATCTGCAGTGTGATAGGGTCATAGGGCTGCTCGTCCATAGTTAATCGTTGATCGGGCGTGGAACACTTTGACATTTTGATTCGATCACGTTCCTTTAAATTCTTGCGCGAGGATTAATTACTTTTCTGTATTCTAGAAGAGTTGTTGGATTTGGGTTTGGCTGATTTGCTTTTGAAAGGCGTGTCCCATGGCATGGTGTTGCCTTTGTTTTTAACTCGGGTGTTGCGATGAAAAGATTGAGTGTTTGGGCAAGTTGCTCTACATTTGTCCTTCTGCAGACATTTTTGGATTGGACCTTGGATAAACAATCAACTGCAACTTGCTATGACAGGGTATGCAATCTCAATCTAAAGCAACTTTTGGTGTTGGCCCGAGATACAGTGATGCAGAAGTGGATGCTTCATCCCAGAGGTCAAGGAAAGAAGACTTGCCAGAGACATGGTACGATCAGTTTATCGAGAAGCATAGAGCCAGTAAACCATATAGGATATCAAATGGGGGTCTAGGATCAAGCAAGCGCACACCTGAAGATATGTTTAGTTATCTCAAACTTCTGGAGAAACATAAGAGAAAGCGTGCTGTCTACAAGGATGGTCAAGCTGGCATTTTAAATCCCACCCAGCACACTCCCATCGGCATAAATGCAGGTCCTGTTCAAGATGTTGGAAGTGATGATGACACATCTTTTCTACCAGAGGTGATGTTCATGAGTAATTGTGTTCCTGATAGTGCATTGCCAGTATCATATAGGTTAGAAGACAAGAGTAAAGTGGAGTTTCGCGGTGTTCTTGATTCGTTGCCTCAAGTTGTAACCAGGAGCCCAGTTATGATTGAGAGACTGGGCATAAGGCCCGAGTACCTAAGCTCTGAGCAGGGAGGAAGTTTATATCGAGGGAAAAATGGTTTAGAAGGGAGTGGGAAACATCTTGGTGAAGAACAAGCATTACTTGTTTCTCAGAAAGTCATCGCACGAATGTTGACTAGTTTGGGTTTTGAAGGTGCCACAGAAGTTCCAATAGAAGTGTTTGCTCAATTACTGGGTTCTCATGTCTGTAAACTCGGCCGAAACTTGAAAGTCCTCGCAGATAGTTACAGGAAGCAATATTCGGCCATAGAATTGCTTAAAATGTTCCTTCAAGTATCTGGTTTCAGGTAAGCTCAATATATCCTTGATAGAGCATAAAGACGTAGGTAATTCTGAGTCTCTCTAGTGACTGTCCTCTTTTCTTTTTTTTCTTTTTTCTTCCTTAATTAATTTGTTCCACCACTGGCTCTTTCACCTCGTTTAAATTTCTGATGAAGGTATTAATTTTTTTTCAAAAGTTAAAATTTTAAATTTTCTCTCATTTAAATATAAATTTTACTTAGTGAAGTCTCAAGTGCTATGGCTGAAAAGGATTCTCCTTGTTGTTTCATTGTCATTATCATGAATTAGGGAAACTAGGATGGTTGTGTCATTAAGAATTCAGAGCTTACTGGGCTTGACTGCTTTGGCAAAGGGAAAGCGTGCTTGTGACGAGCTTTGTTGAATTGCTGAAGAAATTCAGTATTGGTAGAAGTAACGGCCTTTAGGCAATGATTGAGATTGGAGGATTTATGACATAGTAGTTTTTCTCCTCATTCTATTTATGTTTAATTTTCTGACTTCCTTACTAGCAATCTTGGGACCTTAGCGGAGCTTGTCAAGGATGGTCCTAAGAACCTTTCTCAGCAAAGTCAGCTGCAAGTACCAGAAATACAGCCCTTATTGCATTCACAGCAGCAAACACCCCATAGACTTACCCAGCAAGTATGTATTTTGAGATTTTCTATATGCATTGCTTGATAAATTCCTTTGGTCAATGCTAAGTACTTATTGGGAAATTATATTTTCTGCTCTGCTATACCTGCAATTGCGCATTGCACCTTCACATTTTAGAAATTACATTTTGCATCCTCAATTTAAAGGATACTGCATAATTTTTTTTAAAATTTGGGTATTTTCAAACATGTAATCATATCTATGGGCTTTAATGATTTGGGATTCACAATGTGACAATTTCTTTTCTTATGTGATTTAATTTTAGATTACACGATGAATGTTGCCACATATCCTTACGTGCTGCTCTTACAGCTATATTATATATTGTTGCCAAATCGTGTGGATAGTGTTCTTTCAAATGTACTTTGGATTGATTGAAGATGATGTTTAAAATAAAATTGATAAGTCAACAGGATTAATATGCCATATGTACCGCCATTGGTCATTCCATAAAATTTTGGTTCTTGAAGGCCCTCATTGCAAAAAATTCAAAAAACATTTGGAAGAGTAGAAATTTCAATATATATATAAAGATGATCCAGAATCTAAATTATGATAAGCGGTGCTCTTCATATGCTTCCCATCAAAGTTTTGAAGTTGTTGAGGATGGGACATGATAGGTCTAATTTTGGGTCTTCGTATGAGGGCGATCTTGTCTTTCTTTAGAGTTATAATGGTATTCTTGCTAATCGATGATTGACTAAGGTAATGTTTGGATTCTTTTGTTTCTTGGTCAACTTTTTTCTAGTTTATTTATAGCGGTTTTAGGTTAAAATGTTGTTGGCTATGACAGCAAAAGGTTGCATGTCATAGAGCATTATACAAGTTTTGGCATTCACTCTTACCAATTGACATCAATTTAGATCATTCAAAGTGATTTTTCAGCAACTGCCTTACTAGTACATGATGCAAGGAATGATGTGATCCCTTTTTTAATTTTATATGTAGTTGTGTTGAACAAATTGACCTTGGGAGGCTGAAGAAAATGTAGTTATAGAACTATGTATACTCGATGAATCCAATGAGATGTTTTATCAGATGATGCATTGGATAACGCTTTCTTATCTGATGCAAAATGCTTAATGTGACATACCTAGATAGTATGTTGAGGAAGCCTTAGATTCATCAAATGCAAGTGGAATCAATATGTCTTTGATCATATGTGATAAGATAAGTTAAGACTTCAATTTGGCACTTATTGTTCCCACCAAATTTAAGAATTTTCATAAGAAATATCTTTCTGGTGGTAAAAGCGACTTCTTTTTATATACTTTAGAAATAGTTGATTAATCTGGTTTTTGTTTTGATTAGAAACTTCTCAATGTGGTTTTAAAAAATGAATTTGGTCAAATGATTATTGAAAAGGATTTATCATCTAGTTCTTTTACTTAGTGAAGGATAACACAAATTTGTAAGAAGAATTTCAAATGAAACTGCAGGTGCCAAGACAGATGATTCCACAGATGCAGCAATTGATGAGTTCCCACGGTTTACAGCAGCATTTAGAGCATATGCGAAGACGGCAGGCTTCTGCTCCTCGTCCTGTCATGGACTTCGATAAGAGCCGGCCCATGGTCCAAGTGAAAATTGAAAACCCATCAGATCTACCGATTGATGGTAATGCATTCAATAATGCTGTCAATATGAGACACCCACAAATGCAACAGTACCGACAGCAGCAAATGGTGGCAATGTCCAATCTCCATCCTCAACACAATAATCAATTCAGACCAATGTCTGCTTTTCAAATATCCCAAATGCAGGCTCAGTAAGGAAACTTTTGTCTATTGCATGTTAATTGGGCTGTTGCTCAAACTCTAAGCTGTTTCGTTTACGTGTAGGAATATAGGTATGGTTAGAGCTCAACCTGTGAAGGTTGAAGGTTTCCAGGAATTGATGGGTGGCGATTCTACGATGAAGCATGATTCGGATGAAAATAAGCTTGCCTCTCCATCAAGTAAATAGATTTGTACATCTAGCTGCTTTCATACTGTTCTGTGCAATCGTCTGAGCCATTTGTTTAGGGAATAAAGGAATTTTTTTTTTTTTCACTAGATATGATGTATGTGCTTGAATATGGGTATAGTAGATGTCCATGTGGTCTGATGTTGCTAGTCATACTCTTGTTATCTTGTAGTCTCCTGGGGACAGTTCGCATGCTGATATCTCTAATGAACATGCAATAGACAATAGTTAAGAGTTTCTGACTTTCTGAGATATATCCACCTGACTGGGTATTCTGGCCATGCATCTTATGCCGATATCTTTCTATAGGAAAAAAATAAAAATAAATAAAAGAACAAGGAAAGAAAAAAAGAAAAAAAAAGAACATTTATCCATTAATCATATTGACATTTTTTCTAGTATTTCCCCTGGAAGTTCTCATCAGCTTATCGAGGAAATGGGATTGTACGCTCGCCGCCTCCCTGAAGACAAAGTTCTGCCTGCTTTGCATGTTTTTGTTTTTATTATTCAGAAGTATTCGTGTTGAGCTTTCATTAGATTCTGTCTTTTTCTTTCCCCTTTATTGTGTGAAAACACGCTGAATTAGGTTCATCCGGTGGTCTAAGTTTAGGTAAATTTCACTAGGCCTTTTCTTTTCGATGACAATGCATCTATTGTTATTCCTTAAGATGCGGTTCTCGCCTTTTCGGTGTGGGAAGAAGGTAGCAGAGGAGGGAGGGGCAACAAAAATCAATAGGTCACTTGCTAGATAGTATTTCCTGTTATGCACTTCTCATGGTGGCATGACACGTTTCATCATGGTATGGCGTGCTTGCACATTTAATTTTTTCATGGTAGAACTCCATCATTTTAGTAATGTAAATTTAACTTTACTAAAGTCCCCCGTTGGAAAAGTCTTATTGGATGTATAAACTTGATTCTTGATGCGTTTTAATTAAGCTCGTCACGTGTGTGGCTTGAATTTTTTTTTAGTAAAAAAAAAAGAAAAAAGAAAAAAAAGAAGCTATGGACGTTGTGTTTTGGTCGACTAATTTCGTCGCTTTGGCTGACCGAACTTTGTACAAGAAAATCAAGATGAGAACGCAACTACGTTTGCGACTCGTATTTCTGCAATATATGTATGCCGGTTTAGTCCTAAAGATTTAGACAATTTGATAATATAGTCTTTTTGATCAATTTTGGTTGGAAATAATTGATATGAACATCGATCGGGTTTCATGGCATCACATCAATGATGTAGATAATTTCTGATTTTTTTTTATTTTATTTTATATATATTTGCCAATGGCTAATCCCAAGTGATTGCTATGATAAGCCACAGGTAAGGGTTGGCCTCGCTAGATCTAATGTGGGTGAAGATCATCCTCGCCTCAGTAAAGGTGGCCCTTGCCTAAGATTAAGTAAGGGTTGGCTTTGCTAGATCTAATGAGGGTGAAGATCATCCTCGCCTCAGCAAAGGTGGCCCTTGCCAAAAGAAAAGGAAAAAATAAAAAAGAAGAAAATTCAGAAAAAAGATTAAAGAATTCTAGAGTCATTCATGTTGAAGCCGATCATACCGCGTAGGTTGGCCGATAAATACGCCAATGATTTTCGGTCAAATTTGGCAAGAATGACTACATTGATATATTATTAAAAAGTTTAGGATTAAATTAATGTAACTGAAATATTTAAGAATGATTAGCCAATCATATCGCGTAGGTTGGCCGATGTCTATGCTAATGATTTTCGGTCAAATTTGGCAAGAATGACTACATTGATATATTATTAAAAAGTTTAGGATTAAATTAATGTAACTGAAATATTTAAGAATGATGAGCCGATCATACCGCGTAGGTTGGCTGATATCTACGCCAATGATTTTCGGTCAAATTTGGCAAGGATGATTACATTGATATATTATTAAAAAGTTTAGAATTAAATTAATGTAACTTAAATATTTAAGAATGATGAGCTAATCATACCGCATAGGTTGGCCGATATCTACGCCAATGATTTTCAGTCAAATTTGGCAAGAATGACTACATTGATATATTATTAAAAAGTTTAGAATTAAATTAATGTAATTGAAATATTTAAGAATGAATTCGCCGACGTACATTATGAATGAGACTTTTGAACTATTATCCCATGTCTTTAATAATTGCCTATACTATAAGGTTTGTTCCAAGTCAAGTTTATATAAACTCCTCTAGGTTTCCTTGAGGACAATGAAATGTTTGGAAGTAAACTCTGATTAGAATATCACCTTTTACTTTATAACTCTTTAGTGAATTCCATTAAGTGTTAAACCATGTGTCATATTTTGAGGTGGTTAATAGATGATTAGCATTTTCGTTGTTGTGTTTGTGTTGACTTTTAAATTTCTTACTCTTCCAATATCAATCTCTACCCTTAGCAAAGTAACCGTGCTGGTCATGAAAATATTTGGCACAAAATATCCAAAGTCCTAATTAAAAGATAGGTTCTTTTTGTAGTAGTTATGTTACATAGTGTAAACATATGGAGAAGCAAGTCAATAAGAATAGAGAAATTTCAAAATTCAAATGTAAAGTTAGTTGGAGTACATCCCACGTGATTATAGATTGATTGCACTTCATCCATTGATCGATCAAAGCAAAATACCTACGTCTTGCCAAACATTGATACTCAGCACAAGCACTAGATAATCACATCATATCTTCTTGCCTTATATTGTGATCCCCTTTGATTTTGGGTATTTTACGGGCCTGTGTTCCTTCAGATAGTTAAGAAGGTCGTTGAGATAAGTTCTTGGACATTCTTGTCCCCAAATATAGGCCTCATCTCCTTTGCTTTCTCTCGGTAAATCCTACCCTTCTCTTCCACCATCACCAGCCTTAGCGACTCGGCCACGGACTGCCTCGTGACCGACCCATCGGACTCATTTCTTGGTATCGAATACCCAATCTGTCTCTCCTCCAAAAGCCTCGCATTTAGTCCTTGATCTGCGAAGAATGTGAAAAGTATTAGGGGTCTCTCGAAGCTTAGCGCCTCCACCACCGAACTCCACCCGGCATGAGTCAAGAACCCGCCCACTGAGTCGTGTGCGAGTATCTTGAGCTGAGGCACCCAGCTATCCCAAACCACGCCACGCCCTCTGCCTCGCTCCTCAAAACCGTCCGGCAACACGACCGACTCGGTGTCGGCCGAGCCGAGCCGAGTCTTGAGTACCCAGAAAAACGGTAACCCCGAAAGCTCTAGCCCTAGGGCGATCTCGGTCAATTCGGTTTGGCTAGGATTGGCCTCGCTCCCAAATGCCACATACACCACGGTACATTTCTTCTGCACGTCAAGCCATTCCTTGATCGACTGCCACGAGTCAGTTTCGCCTTGCAACTCGGGATTGCTTGGGGGAAGTTGCCCAAGGGGGAAGATTGGCTTGGCGAGGATATCTTTGAGGAGGCTCAACCATTCGGGTTCAACCTCATAGCTGCTTCTTACTGCTATTATGTCACAACATTCTTGGCCTGCCCCCCAGCGATATGAATCTGTGACGCCTGAAACGTTGCTCGAAACCGTATCGAAAATCTTCTTGATCTCGAAGTGGCGGAATGCGACGCTTGTCGGGAATGGAACCCAGTTGGGGCGTTTCATGAAATCCTCCGGAGTATTCCGGTAGTCTCCCCCCTTTGAAGCCCATGTTGGCCCAATGAAGCCCAAGCTGGCAGCAGTCGTAATACTGAAGAAAACACTCCTTATGCCGAGCCTAGAGGCGATCGGGCCAGCCCAATACGGGGCGAAATCGTACATGATCCAATCAGGATCCGAAGATTCGAGGAACCGGGCCACGGGTTCCTGGAGCATGTCGTAAGCCTGCTTGAGGTGCTGGATCTTGTTGTAGGGCAGGTCACTGGTGGCTTCGGCGCCTTCCGGCAACTGTTCGACGGCTGGTAGGGGAGCTTCACGAAGCTGATGAGAGAGGCGAGGTCTGAAGGGGGTTTAGGGATGCGATCTATGTTTCTCGGGGCCGATAGGATCGATATCCGGTGACCCTTTCCGGCCATCAACTTCGCTAGCTCCAAGTATGGCATCATGTGGCCAAAGGCTAACCATGGAAGCATCACTACGTGGAGACTGTCACGTGTTTCTGCCATTTCGCAATAGACGAAAATATGGAGAGCTCAGCAGAAGCTACAACACTCTAGTGGGTATTGACAAGTTTGTGAGCTTATAAGACCGTGAAGTTCTATAAATAGAGCATCATTCAAGAAACTTTTGTTTTAGTAAGAAAAAAAGAAACTTTTGTCATCCATGACGTTTGTGGCACTGCATTATCTTACATTATATTTTTGAGGACTCTGTAATTAATTATGTTGCAGGGGTTGGAAGGTAATGTTTGCTAGAGATCTTCTTATGGAGAATATTAAATAGATTATTATCTGCCAATTTTCCGCTCAACGATTCCCTCCAGACTACTGTAAATTAGCTGGTCGTTGCTGATGTGGCAGCCGGCCGGGCACTTGCAATATTTTTCTTTTTTATTATATTTTATTTTTCAAAATATTTTATCTCTTTTTTTTTTTCCTTTTTCCTTTTTTTTTTTTTTTTTCCTTCTTCCACCCTCCTCCCTCCTCCTTCCTTTGGCTTTGGCGACCGGCCAGGCTGGTTGGTCGCTAGACCGAGGCGATTTGGCGGGCTCACCTCACCCAGTCGGTGAGCTTGTGCCTAGTGATGGCGGGGCGAGCCCCCACCGGATCTAGCGAGGGCTCCCCTCGCGGTAATCGGGCGAGTCGAGCCCTCGCCAAATTTGGAGGGGGCTTGCCCCGCCGTTGCTGGGTGCGAGCTCGCCGACTAGGCAAGGTGAGCCCATCGGATTGCCACGCTAGATTCGGTGGGGTTTCGCCGCGCCGTTGTTGGGCGCGAGCTCGTTGACCGGTGGGGCTTGCCTCGCCAAACCCGGCAATGGTGAGGCCCCCCTCACCGGATCTGGCAAGGGCTTGCCTAGCCAGTGGCTAGGCAAGCTAGCTCGGCCACCTCAATTCGGTGACGGCTAGCCCTCCCCTTTGGCCGGTCACCGGAGCCAAAGGAAAGAAGGAGGGAGGAGGAGAGGAGGAGGAAGGAGGGAGAGGGAGAATAAAAAAAAAGAGAGAGAGAAAAATGAAAAAATAAAATAAATAAAATACTTCAAAAAAAAAATATTATTAAAAAAGTCGCTGGCGTTAGCCAACTTAGCGCGGCTAATCAATTTTGACCGGATGGACTAATCGAGAATAATTGTAAAATGTTTATGACTCATTTAGTAAAAAAAAAAATAAGTTTATGACTGAATTGTCACAATTATAATAGGTTTAGGACTATTTTAATAATTTTCCCGTTGCCTAAAGGTAAACCAACTCAAAGCAATGGGATTTTCAAATACCCTCACTTACCTCAGATATGGGAGGCTATTATACTTATCTTATTTGGTGGAAGTCAAGGTTGAAAAGCTTGACATGATGTCTATCTTTACCATCGTGAGGCCCCCTAATTCCCTTTTTTTCTTTTTCCCGACAAAGAGGAAATACAGGGTTGACATTGTGGAGTCTCCCACCCCAGGGCGAGATATCTTCTTATGGAGAACATTAAATAGATTATCATCTGGCCATTTTCCACCCAATAATTCCCTCTAGACAATGATCTTCCCAAATTAAGAATGGTTCTATAGCAATAATCTTTTCCTTATTACACCACAATTTTCTAGGATCAAATTCGATTGTTGATCTCTCATCTCTCCTTCCCCTTTCATCTGACCGATTGACTATTAGTTGATTAAATTAGCATGTCGAGAGACAGGTTCTAAGAATGAGTTCGTAGATACATTAGTGACACTTTTTTTTTTTCCAAATAGAAGTGAATTTGGTGAGATAAGTTTATTTTTGTTAGACAAAAAAACGAACAAAAGAAGATGGGATTAATTTCAGAAGATGATGCTATGATAGAAAAAATCATAATTTATGGTGACGATTATGGCGGTTGTTTGCTCATTTATTTAAGAAATATCTGCAATGACGGTACAAAAAAAAATACTTTTTGTGATGATTTTAATATTTTATTCCATTGGCTATATTGCTTAATTAATAGAATCATTATAAATCCACATCATCGGTCGGGTTGGTGATGATGGCTCTCATAAAAGACATGAAACTCGTAGTCAGTTGTCTATATAAGTTATTTATGAAATATTTGCTATTACAGAGCATGGTGGCTCTTTGATAACCCGAAGTTTTCTTCTTGTTAACTTTTTTTTTGTTTTTTTGTTTTTTTTTTTTTTTTTTTTATCACTAGTAATTGCTCCTTAAGTTTAATTTTATGTTAGTACTTTAGTCATTTGAATTTTCAAGAACATGAAACCTGTGGTCAGTTTTTATCACTAGTAACATGAATCACGTGGTCGGTTGTTTTGGCACGAATTTTACCCACTTATATCTTCAATATTTTCATCTGAATACCTTTTTTTTTTCTTTGTTTAGTTTCGTGCCATATTCAGATGTTTTCTTAATATTTTTCCAACCCAATCAGCCTTTGTGTGCATTAAAATAGTGCTACAAAAAGATGGGTTGATGGACTGCTGGTTCTCGCTGATGCCGTATGCAATGCTACATTATTTTCAAAGGTTACTTAGCTTGTCAATTTGAGTTCGTCTTCATTTTGATAGGAGTTAGTGAATTTTTTTTAGTATCTGTGAGGTGATTCGCTCAGGTTGGAAGGTCATTTTTGCTATGTCTTTTCATGGAGAACGTTTTATGTCATCAATGTTTCGTCTGTCCATTAAATAGTGCTGCAAAATGATTGAGTTCATGGGCGGCAGGTTCCTTTCACCTAATGAATGCAAACAAAGAAAGGAAAATACGAACTTCAGTGAATTCTAAACCGTTGATAAACTCGTTTAATTGCTATTTAGTTAACGCAAAATGTTAGCAACTTACGAATGTAAGATACAAGAGTAGACTATCAACTTTATTTAGCAATTTATAAGTCAATAAAACAAATTTGGAGGTGGAAATAGTAAATTACTAGTGAAATTAGTAAGTTACTAAGGTAGATCCACTTATCATCGCTGGAGTATGCAATATACGAACTTTAAGTTGAATGTGAATAATCTATTTATATAGAAATTTACCTCTAAAAATAATGGAGACTTAGGAAAGTCAATCTTATTCAGGTATGAACTAGGCCCCAATTTATCTACTCCAATCAGAGCAGTGCATGTGTCCAACGTGGACTTGGGTAGACTAAAACTAGATCAGAGCCAATGCCATTCTTTTAACAGCCTCGAGACAACTCGTGAACGCAGGACAGATCAATTCAACAGCCAACCTAAAGTCATTAGAGACTATAAATGAAATTGAATTAGGTGTAAAAATCAACCAAATCAAGCTCAACATAGTAAAGCTGCATTCATTCACGTTAAGTCAAAGCAAATCATACTATATCAACTTATCAAACTACCGTGGAATTTAGATAATTCAGCAGCCATACATGATACATCTGAAAACTCATCACGCATCCTCTTCTCAATAAACCTTGAGGAACATAGAGCTTAATTTTTTTAACATATCAACTAAGGTTCCATTTGTTTTCGCTTAAGAAAACTACTTTTTACTTGAGCTTTGTTCCTTTTTTAAAAAATAATTTCTGAAAAAATGTTTTCTGAATTTTTGACGTTCATCTCACGAAAAATGAACTAGCCAAGAAAAATGCATTCCGTTATTGAAAAATATACATTTAAAAGTGAGGAAAATGTTTTCTTTTTTTTTTTTTTTTTTTCTTTTTTTTTCTTCCCTTTTCTTTTTCTTCTTTCACTAGCCAAGATGGCGGTCAACGACTGGCCACTGGCCAACTCTAGCCTTGCTTAAGGCCAGATCCAACGAGGTTGAGGCTTGAGGTTGTTGAGGTTGGCAAGCTACAGAGCTCGGGCTTGCCTTGATTGGGCGAGCTACCGATGAGCTCATGACTTGCTAGATTTAGCAATCTACATCTTAATCAGTCACTGGACAGTCGGCCATCATCGAGGCACGTGGCGGTGGAGGAAGGAGAAGGAAGGAAAAGAAAGAAAAAGAAATTTAAAATAATAAAAATTAGATTTTTAAAAATAAGAATAATTAAAATTTCAATTTTTAAAAAGTATATAAAAATTAAAATTAAATATTTTTAGTCAATCAAAAAATTAAAATTATTATTTTTTGATATTTTTTTCCAAAAAATCAAATCAAATAATAAATTGTGAAAAATATTTTTCACTCCATTTTCATATTTCAGTTGAATGTGGAAAATTATAGTCATTTTTATGGAAAATAATTTCTTGGAAAATATTTTCCAGAAACGTGATGGCCCTTAATCTAAAGATGGAATTTCATGTTGTATTGCAGTCCATATTGAGGTGTAGTACTTGCTAGTTTGATTGATGCATCTATTTCTCTGTTAAAACTTTAGCCTTAAAACTTTAGCCTCAGTGGGGTCAGCGGTGGGGGCCCCATGAGCCTGGGGGTTTACGTGGACAGCAAACGGCCCAGTAACGGTTCTTCCAGCACCAAAAAAAAAAAAAAAAAAAACTTTAGCCTCACTGTCGTAACCATCGAACACATGAAGTAAAAACATGCAGTTTTATGTCCCTGACAGGAAGCAACAAAGTTTAGGAATTGCACATTAATTAAGAAAATGTGTAAGCAATACATTTGACGACCTTAAAAATGTATAAACCTAGAACTGAAGTTGTAAAAAGTCCAAAGTTCAATTAAGATGCAAAAGACAGTACTTTTTTTTTTTTTTAATTCTTGCACTCTTGTTGGTTATTGAACTTCCCCAGCACAACTCAACATATCATCACACTTACAAGTCATTCGTGAAAAGATCAATTCCATATTCCCCCAATAGGGCATAACTTCGACAATCAAAAGATAACGACCATAAATAATTTTTTTTTTTTTTTGCCTAAAACAATGACAACTAAAACTTCTATCCATTATATTCTCTTAAAATCTAAAATTAAGATTTAGACTAAAAAATTCACATTTGACTTGCCTGTAAAACTCTGTAGGAGATAACTGTATCATAAACATGACAGAGGAGTCCAGAAATACATTGATTCTTGAATCACTGAACGAAGAAAAGTTGCACTCACATTCTATTTTCATTTACAATAATGTAAATCCCCAGAATCAACAGTAATCATAAGTAACTCACTCATCGTGAATACTAGCTTAGTCAGGACTGCAACATCTTCATTTGCACGCATGCATGTAAGCGTGCATATGTGCTGAAAGATAATTTAAGATATAAGAAAGTTGCCATTGAAAAATTATATAAGAAAATGAACCCACTTTAGTAAAAGCGCTCCACTGGGTAATAATTCGCTGCATCCAGCACATGATATGAGATTTCCATCGTAATCGGCATTTTCAGGCGCCAGACAAGATCGCTGATAGCTGCAGCTTTCCTGTCAAACAAGCCAATTATGACGAACAGACGGATGAATAACTTTCCACTAAAAGTTCAAACCAGTCATTGTCTATTAAAAAATTGACATGTATAGTGAACAAGCACATTATAAATATCGTAATTTTTATACGACACTTATTTAAGTGCCGTGACTTTTTAAATAACACTCACTTGAATGTTATAAATTTTAATCAATTATTTAAGTGCCAAAAATATTTAAATAAAAGAACAAGAAAATAAAAAAGAAAAAGAAAAAAGAACCTTTACCTATTAATCATATAGACATTTTTTCTAGTATTTCCCCTCGAAGTTCTCATCAGCTTATCAAGGAAATGGGATTGTACGCTCGCCGTCTCCCTGAAGACAAAGTTCTGTCTGCTTTGCATGTTTTTGTTTTTATTATTCAGAAGTATTCGTGTTGAGCTTTCATTAGATTCTGTCTTTTTCTTTCCCCTTTATTGTGTGAAAACACGTTGAATTAGGTTCATCGGTGGTCTAAGTTTGGGTAAATTTCACTAGGCATTTTCTTTTCGATGACAATGCATCTATTGTTATTCCTTAAGATGTGGTTCTCGCCTTTTCAATGTGGGAAGAAGGTAGTAGAGGAGGGAGGGACAACAAAAATCAATAGGTCACTTGCCAGATAGTATTTCCTATTATGTACTTCTCATGGTAGCATGACACGTTTTATCATGGCATGGCGCGCTTGCACATTTAATTTTTTCACTGTAGAACTCCCTCATTTTAGTAATGTAAATACAACTTAACTAAAGTCCTCCGTTGGAAAAGTCTTATTGGATGTATAAACATGATTCTTGATGCATTTTAATTGAGCTTGTCATGTGTGTGGCTTCAATTGTTTTTAGCAAAAAAAAAAGAAAAAAGAAAAAAAGAAAAAGCTATGGACGTTGTGTTTTGGTGGATTAATTTCGTCGCTTTGGTTGACCGAACTTTGTACAAGAAAATCAAGATGAAAGCGCAACTACGTTTGCAAATATCGTATTTCTATAGTATATGTATGCCGGTTTAGTCCTAAAGCTTTTGACGATTTGCCAATATAATCTTTCCGATCAATTTTGGTTGGAAATAACCGATATGGATGTCAGTCGGGTTTTATGCATCACAAAAATGATGTGGATAATTTTTGAGTTTTTCTTTTATTTTTTTATTTGCCAATAGCTAATTCCAAGCGATCACTATGATCGGCCACAAGTAAGGGCTAGTGTGATATCCTGATTTTCAGGTTCTAATTTTAATCGGATAAGTTTGGCTTTTCATCGACGCGCCTATAGTTTTTTTTTTTTTTAGTTTGCCACTCATGAGATAACTAGCCAATTAGGTGAAGCCATTAAGGAATATAAATGCAATAGACTTGAGAATTCGACCAAAAATCGACTACTCAACCGTGCTAATCTGCAAAGGCCATTACGACATTGTCAAAATTGACCAGAGATCATGAATAGGTTGATTTGGCTGAGATACATAATCAAAGTGTGGGTGATTCCACCCAATTGCAAAATTCTCGTCAATCGACACTAGACCGATTTTTTTTGTCGTTTTGGGTACTCTGTGTAGATATTTGAAACATGGAGATTTTCACGACAACCAATGGTTGCCGATGTATCAAAGATATACATTGTGACTCGAAATAAATCGATTACGGGTCAATTGTACTAAAAATTTCGGAAAGTTACCTAGTGGACTAGTTTACGCTAAAATCGCACTAGATTAAAATTAATCGCGAGTTTGAATCTGATTTTAGAAATTGAAAGTTTTGTCATGTCACGAGTCATTTTAGGACTATTGATTCATCCTCCGAAGATTTTTCTGCAAACTTAAAAAACTTTGGTAAAAATTCAAAGTAGGGCTGTTTTCGACAAGAAAATTTAGGGGATTGTTTTTTTTTATTTATTTATCGCGTTTTTGGAATGCAAGTTAGTTCTATTGGCGAGCAAAAATGTCAATTTAGTCAAGAACACCTTGGTGGAATTCATGGAGACCGAATTGAATCCAATTGAAGGGAAATTGAATCCAATTTGGAGGAAAATGTTGTAAATTCGTAGCCCCATTATTGCAAAACCTTTTGGACCTCTTAGCAAGTGTGTTGGGAAATTTTAAGGTGGATAAGGGTTGCTGGTTAATGGCAGAAGTGGTGGGGTATGTTGGTTGAGTTCAAATGGGACATTTGTGTATTCTAGAGGACTTGGAGGGACCCCCCCTTCTCTTTTGCCTTATCATCTTCTTCCTTAGACTTGCTTTCTCCACTTTTAAGGTATTTGAGCTCCCAAAAGTTGCAGAAAAACCAGAGGAACCGAGCCAGCCCTCCCCTGTTGCCACTAGCCTCAGCTGGACCATCGTTTGCTCGCGTTGCGCCTCCGTGTGAACCCTCATGCATCTCGTGCCTTGCCGTGCCGTCTTGCTCTCTCTCCCCCCCTGTCCAATGAAGCCTGGCCTTCATTCGTTCGAGCCAACCGCCGTGCGCCGTCGTCCAGCCGTCGAAAGTCCCCGCCTAGCCCGTTGTAGCTCGTTCGCTCGTCCTCCGCCGTTCCCACCCTCTTGGTCCACTGACCAGAAAGCCGAGACCAGCAAGAAGCCGTGGGCTTCGAGGCCCATTTTGGACCCCTTTCGGGCCTCGTAAGGTGCTGCCGCTTCGGTGTTTGTTACCTGTCTCCACCTTGCCGTTGCCGTGAACTCATTGGATTTCAAAACCGGTGAGTTTACTCACTAATCTCCGCTTAAGAAGTTAATGATGCTTAAGGATTGATTAGTTTAGGTAAAGTATGGTTTAGGTGGTTAGTTAGAATGTATTAGCAATTTAATTACTCGTTATTACATGTTAGGTGGTTAGAGTAGTGTAATTAGAAACTAGATAAACGGTAGTATTTATATAGATAGGTTCAGAAATTTTTCGGACCCGTTTCGATATTTAATTAGGCTTTTTCGGCCTAGGTTTGCATTTATGACATTTATTGGTATTTATTTAATTATTTATTATTTTTCGAAAATTATACTGGGATAGCCGGTGATCGGAATTTTGTGCTGATTGCAATGGTGTGATTGGTTTATTTAATTGGATGCTAATTTGTGCTATTTGAGTGCTATTTATCATTTTGGGAATTTATCTCAAAATTGAGTAATTTAAGTATTTAATCGGGAAACACCAGGCGTCGGTTTATAATGCCAAAAATATCTTTGTGGACTATATTAAATGGTGGGATTTTTAAAAAGGAAATTATGATATTTTGGCTGAGGCCGACCGTGTACTCACACACGATTATTTTTACCGTGTATCATAAAAATGGTGAATTGTCAATTGATGAGATCAAAATACTATATCAGCCTACGGGCTTTGATATATTAGCTTAGGGTGAGCAGTATACTTTATTAGCTTTTGGTGAGTTATATTTATTATCAACTTTGGTGAGCATTATCAGTATATTATATCATCCTGTGGGCCTTAATATATCAGCTTAGGGTGAGCAGTATATTTTATCAACTTTTGGTGAGCTATATTATTTATCAACTTTTGGTGAGCTATACTATCTATTTTTAGCTTGGGGGTGAGGAGATATTGATGATATCGAATTTTATAGATAGTACTGAATAGATTGACTGAGAGATAGTATTGATGGTATAAAATCGATTGGATCGATTGATTGATGGCTCAACTTGATTTGATGTTTTGATTCGAATTAAAGAGATTGATTGAGTATTGAATTGTACTGACTTGTAGGAAGGAATTGAGGCAAATGTAAGTCATTTGTCTTGTGTGTGCATAGGTAGCCTTTAGGTATATTTTCTTTCTAGTCAAAGTTTAGGGGGTGAACTTGCTAAGATATTGTCTCACCCTGTTGTGGGCTTAACTTTTCGGGTTTTTAGATGGTGGATCCCCCTGAATATTATGGTCGACCGATAAGAGTCGCTAAGTGAGTTTATGCATATCCCGATCTTGGAAGCTTTTGGGTCTATGAGCTTGTAGTGACCATTGTCTGGGTCGAAGAGCGTCCACGTTATGTGTTCCCTCATTGATTCAGAGCGTGGTTTTGCTACGCACCCAATGGCATTAGGCTAGGTCCCCTTAGGACTTTTGATATTCCCGCCGTGATGATTAATGCCTGTTCTGGACGAGGATCCAGCTGACCCTCCCGATGGTGTTGTGGAGAACCTGATGTCTTGCCCGGCTCCTATGGAGACTTAAGAATTGGCGACCGAGTTTGGCTAGCTGGTCGTAGGATAGCTCGTTTTGAGGATCGACCCGTTGTAGTTTTTTGTGAATAGGGACTAGCTTGTAAATAACCTAGCCTGTTGTGTATAAAGGTGTGTTGTGGTTTTGTGAAATTATGGCCCTATTTTTCTATCCCATCTTCGTGTTGTTTGGAGATTTATTTATTCGCTTTCGCATGCGCATTAAAATAAATGGGTTGGTGACGCATTTGGGACATTGCTATTTAATCGGCCATTGAGGGATGAGCACGCGTTTGGAGGATCGGGGCGTGACAGCTAGCCTCGCCAGATCTAGTGAGGGTGAAGATCATCCTCACCTTGGCAAGGTGGCCCTTGCCTAAGATCGGCTGTTGCCCAAAAGAAAATGAAAAAAAGATGAAGAAAAATTCAGAAAAAAATTAAAGAATTCTAAAATCATTCATGTTGAAGTCAACTATGCTATGTAGGTTGGTCGATGTCTACATCAATGATTTTTGGTCAAATTTAACAAGAATGACTACATTGACATATCTTTAAAAAGTTTAGCACTGAATTTGTACAACTGAAATATTTAAAATGAATTGGTCGACGTACATTAGGTTTGAGACTTTTTGAACTATTATCCCATATCTTTAATAATTGCCTATACTAGAAGGTTTGTTCCAAGTCGAGTTTATACGAACTTCTCTAAGGTTTCCTTAAGAACAATTGAATGTTTTAATGGCATATTGGAAGTAAACTATGATTAGAATATTGCTTTTCACTTTATATCTCTTTACTATATTCCATTAAGTGTTAAACTATGTGTCGTATTTTGAGGTGGTTAATAAATGACGAGCATTTGGTTATTGTGTTTGTGTTGACTTTTAAATTTTTGACTCTTCCAATGTCAATCTCTACCCTTAGCAAAGTAATTGTGTTGGTCATGAAATTATTTGGAAAAGAATATTCAAAGTCCTAATTAAAAGTGTTAAGGAAACGGATTCCCAAATTAATCCGATACTCAATCGAATCTCAAAAAGTGAACGCGTAAAAACAAGCCCAGAAAACACATGTATTACCGATTGAAATGTACATTACGAAGTCGAACGTATCTTGTCTTTCATAGATTAAAACACCGATGTCGCAACTTAGAAAGGAATCCTAATACTATTCTTCTGAGGAGGGTATTATTCTTTTTAGGGAGAAACTTTTTGAGAGTGTAAAACTGAGAGAACATAATTTCTCTTTCTCTAAAACACTATTTCAAAATAACGTAATCGCTCATATATCTTAACCGCTTAGATATCATAACCTCTTCCCTGGGCCCTTCACTTATGGGCCAGGTTTTGGCTCAACATGGGTGGACGAGCTTAAATAAACCCATCAAAACATAAAAACTCATCATCTCCCATTCGCACATGGTGGGCCGAACAGAATCATTTTTACCTCTCTATAACATTCATACTAGTAAATAATCCGTGCGACTAGCATACTTGAGAGCTCATTGCCATATATCTATTAGAAATATATAGTAGCTCATAATGGACATCACATTTTGAGTATATTTAGTATGCAGTATCTTAAATCGATCGATCACATTTACATCTCTCTTGATCTCTTTTTAAACAATGTATATATTGTATTCATAATTATGATTATCCCAAAAAACGATCATAATTGGTCAACTAGTAAACACAAAACTAAAATGTGATTCTCCAAATTCGATCTTCCTCTTTCCTTGAAACTCTCAATTTTAGTTCAACTTGCTTTTCTAGAAATGTCCCATTAGATTGAATCAATACATGATCATTGGTAACATTCTAAGATAACAAACACTAAATAGAAATCTTAAGAATAAATAAGAGTTATAAGGGCACTTAATTGAGGAACTCTTTTTTTCAAGAGTTTCACACGGCATAAAAGTTGAGATCAAAATTTTTGCCACTCTTGTTGGTCGTCTTATACATACGTAGTATGAAATACGTATTACAATATTAACTCATTTCCCATGGAGCGTATGTCTACACATTCAATACCGTACGATGATAGTTCAAACACATTTAATGTTTAAATTGAGTTTACATATCTACTCATTCACAGAATTTATCAAAACTCACACCTAGTATCTTAGACAGATAAAGTAAAATATGTGGGTTATTTTACTTTCGGACATAATAAATATTATGTCATCATCTTAATAGTCAATTAAGGTGACAAATATATTTTAAGCTTGAACTCTCGATTATCACCAAGATAATAAGCTTAAAAACCATATCATTCTTATTTATCACATAGTTAATATATGCGATTACTTGTGTGAGTGGGCTAATCTTTCATTGTCCGACATAATTTTTCAATTTTATATAATGTAATAAGCATTAAGATACTTAAACGTCAAACAAATATTTATAGGCATTAATAATGAAAACATATATTCATTAAATGTGAACACTTAAGGGAAATTATAATATTAAGTACATCACCCTCTATATAGTTGTAGAGATTTTACATGGTCACAAAATACATTTCTAGGTATTGGTTTCATCATAGGATCCACTACCTTTCTATGCGTAGATATGCACTGTAAGTTTACATCTTTTTGTGCAATAATATCTTTGACAAAATTATACTCGGTATCTATATGTTTGGTCTTGTCATGATATTTTGGATCTTTTGTATATGCTATTGCTGCTTGGCTATCACAATTAACCAACAATGAGTTTGTTGTATCTTCAATAACACCTAAATGATCCAAAAATCTCTTAAGCCAAACACCTTATTGTATTGCTGCTGATAATGCCATGAACTCAGTTTTTATCGTAGATAAGGCTATACACGTTTGTTTATTATTATTTCAAGATATGACACAATTATTCAGTAAGAAAACAAATCCAGAGGTAGTTTTCCTTTCATCTAAATCTCCTCCCCAATCAGCATCTGAATAGCTTTCAAGTCGCAAATCTTTTCCTTGGTAACTCAGCATATAATCAGCAGTTCCCTTTAGATACCTCGAGTATTCTTTTAATGGCTTTCCAATGTGCTTGACCTAGATTGGATTGATATCTACTCACCATTCCAATTGCAAAACATATGTCAGGTCTTGTACACATCATAGCGTACATTAAACTTCCAACATCACTAGAATAAGGAACATGTTGCATTTGTTCATTCTCTTGTGGAGTTCTTAGACATATTCTATGGCTCAATTCTTTACCTTTTGGAATAGGAGTATTTATGGGTTTACGATCTTGCATACGAAATCGTTCAAGGAACCTATTTATGTATGTTTCTTGCGAAAGAGATAATGATCTCTTAAAATCTTAATTCCAAGAATGTATGCAGCATCACCCATGTCTTTCATCTCAAAGTTGGAATATAACCAACTATTGACAGTATTAACAAACTCCATATTTATTCCGACAATCAATATATCATTAACATTTAGTGATATGATCACAAATTGAGTTTTGATCTTTTGATATATACACAATGATCCTCATCAATCATTAAAAAATCATATGTCATTATTGCATTATGAAAACGTTTATACCATTGTTTTGACGACTACTTAAAGCCATATATTGATCTCAAAAGTCGACACACCTTTTGTTCATGGCCTTTAATAATGAAACCAACATGTTGTTCCATATAAATTTCATTCTCTAATTCTTCATTGAGAAAAGCAGTTTTTACATTCTATTTGATATAACTCAAGATCCATACATGCCACTATTGTCAGAATAATGCGACTTGAGATAAATCTCATAACAAGAGAAAATGTTTCCTTATAATCAATTCATTTATGTTGATTATACATCTTTGCTACAAGATGAGCTTAATGTCTTTTTATTGAGCCATCGGCTTTACACTTTATTTTGAAAACTCACTTATTCCCAATGGCTATGTGTCATTTTGGAAGATCAATCAGTTCCCAAACATAATTTGATTTCATTGACTCTATCTCATTTTCCATTGCATGCATCAATTTTTTCTTATTAAGGCAATTTAGAGTCTCAATTACATTTCTTGGCTCATATTCATTTTGTGGAGCAATCATACAAGTTTTCCCTTCAATGCCAAAACGTTGATGGGGAATACTTTTGTGACTTGTTTGTCGTACGGGAAATTGTACACTTTGCACATTATTCCCCATTATGCTCCCACTTGAATGAGATAATGACGATATCATTTCATCATGTAGTTGTAATTGATAATAAGTTGAATTAAATTCATCACTTATCATGTTGCTCCCACTTTCACTAAGTTCATTATCATGATCTAAGGTTTTAAATAGAAAATAATCCTCACATATTTCGCCAATTCTTAGGAAATTTATTATCTAAGAATGTGACATCCTATCATTCAAATTTAGTTATACTCACACTTTCTTGCTCACCTATAAATGCATACCCTTTCAAGGTATCCTGAGTATCTTATAAAAATACTCTTTTTTCCTCTATGACCTAATTTTCCAAACTTGTGAGATGGCTCATGAGTATAGGCAATACAACCCAACAATTTAAGAAAACCTAAGTTTGGTTTTCTATCTATCCATAACTCATATGGAGTGGAAGTACTAATTTGGAAGGCATGCGGTTAAGTATATAGGTAGCAGTTAATAAAGCATTACTCTAAAAAGTGATAGGTAAATTAACATCATCATTGATCTAACTATTTCAATCATGGATCTAACCATTTCAAGTAGGGTTATGTTTCTTCTTTTTGCAACACCATTTTGTTGAGAAGTATATGGAATAGATAATTGTCTTTATATTTTTTTTTATCACATAAATTTCTGAACTCATCAGATAAATATTCTCAATTTTGATCGGATCTTAATACTTTTATTTTCTTATTTAATTGATTTTCTACCAAGCTTATAAACTTTTTGAAATAACCCAATGTTTCAGATTTATGAGAAATCAAATAGACATATCTGAATCGAGTATAATCATCTATAAATGTGATGAAATAAATAGTCACTATGCTTTCTTTTCATATTCATTGGATCAAAGACGTCAGAATGGATTAAATGCAAAAGAAATTCAGCTTTTTTACTTTTTCCAAATGATTTTTTTGTTATTTTTCCTACTAGGCAATGCTCACATATGGGCAAATTGACTTTTTCAATATTGTCTAACAAGCTCTCTTTAGCTAGCCTATTCATACGTTGATGGCTAATATGACTAAGTCCAACATGTCATACATTTACATCATTATCATATGAATTAGAAGACATGAAAATGGAATAACAAATATTGACATTACCACAATCAATATTTAATATAATTAAACCATCTAAAAAATAACCACAATCATAATAGTTTGTATTCAAATACAAATCCACACAACTATTATGAAAGTTCATACTAAAATTAAGTTTTGCCAACACTAAAACGGACACTAAATTTCGACGAATTTTCGGAGCATATAATACATCATGTAGGAACAAAGTGCGTCCACCACGCATGTTTAATTGGCAGGTGCCAATCGCTTTTACTTTGGCTTTAGAGTTATTTCCTACATAAATCCATTTAGTTCTAGACGGGACTCGTCGAAATTCCACGAATGATTCTCTATCATTCGCTACATGATATGTTACTCCAGAATCTACAGTCCACAAAGGATTAGATTCAATTAGTAATATAGAACTTGACACATAAGAAAAGTTCTTAAAAGTATAAGGGGTGTTTACTTTCTTTGGCTCGCGACAGTCACGAGCATAGTGACTCTTTTTGACACAATTATAACACTTCACCCTTGACAGCTTCTTCATTCAAGGACACTTTCCTCTTTCATGTTGTTCTTATTGTGGGTCATGTGCACCTTCATATGCTCCCAGCTCTGAGGCAAGGAATGAATCATTACTTGCACTTGCTGTTCATCAGTTAGGACATGGCCAACATCCTTCAACTCGTTAATCATGTTTGACATCTTTCTTAGATGTTGTTTCATGGTCTGACCATGAGTTTTTTATAGGAGTCAAACTTTATAGTGAGCTATCTCAATTTGGTCAATGATGTATGATCAAATCTTGCTGCTAACGCTTCTCACATTTCCTTGGCATTCTCAAAATGCCTCGAACTCACGCATGACATCATTCTCCATGTTACTCAGCAACATAATGCGAGCAAGAGAATTCTTTTTCTTCCATGTAGCAAATGCATCCTTATCTCTCTTATGTTGTGCAGTGTTCCATCTTCAGGTTCTTCAATAGTCAAGTTAAGAGCTTTTAGTGTCTCTTGCTCTTTCAGCACATATTGAATTTTATATGTCATATTTCATAGTTATCGCCGTTCAATTTCTCACCTTTGTTCAATTCAGCTAGGGGTGATCGGGTCTAGGGTGGGTAGGGTCTAGACTTGAACCCTGTACCCGACCCTGTTATAACCGGTTCCTCTTTTCTAGACCCTATACCCAACCTTGTTGTACCCGACTCATCATGTTTTTCTGATCCGATTCTAGGGTCAACCCTATTTCCACTAGAACTTGTTTTGCAATTTCTCAATATCCTATACAACTTCGAATTTTATATTAATATGTGAGAAAATAATGTAATACTCCTAATTTGTTTTAAAATATTAAGCACTTGTAATAAATAAATACATGAACTTTTTGACTAAACGAAAAATTAAGGATCGACAAGGCTAATTATAATAAATAAAATCATAAAGTAAATAATTAGCAACAAACATGGGTCTAATATTAGTCTTATTCCCACAATTACTACAAATTAGGCAAGCCAATCCATGTGATACACAAGAATTTGGCGACGATGAACACCGTCCGTCCATCGGACAATGCGAGAGGGAGCAGGTGAGGGAGGAAAGCAAGTGAGGAAGAGGAATGACAAAGGAGGAGTGTCGTACGTATTTGAAAGAGTCAAGAAGAAAAACGTCTTGTGATTGCGAGAGTAAAAATATAAATTGGAGGAAAAAATGGTTTTGGACCTCTATTTACAAATCGGTCCAGGAACCGGTTCCAAAACCGGTATAGGAACCGGTTTTCGGGTGGGTAATCACTCGTAACATGTTCTCAAACCCGTTTCAACCGGTTTCGACTTTTGGGAACTGGTTCCTAGACCGGTTTCAATAGGAATCGGTTCCTAGATCGGTTTCAACATGAACCGGTTCCTGACCCTATTTTCTAGGTGGGCTAGTCGGGAACCAGGTATACCGGGTCCAATTACACACCCCTAAATTCAACGATTATGCTCTTAGTAGCTGAAGCCATTGATCTAAACATATCAGACACACATACACGAATTATTAATGCCTATCATTTATGCATCAATTTTGCACAAATTCATCATATTAATGGATAATTTCAAATAAGGTTTCAGAATCAAAATGTCACTATGTTTCCAATCATCATCCAAAAATCTAACTTGAAATTATCATTAATATAATCTTCTATGCAAAATAAGTTCTTTGAAGTTACAGAAACTTTTATGAACTACCTACAATAGTTAATAATAATAGAAGCATTTAATATTGGACATCTAATATTTATAGAATAAAAATATTTTCACATAATGTAACCAACACATCAGTTGTTACACCGATACCAATGAGGTAGAAAATATTTACATAAGATATCCATAAAGCATACTAAATAAAGACCACTTGAAACAGCTAACACCAAGTTAGCCTATGAAGAGAGAAAGACTTTTTTGTTCAATTTCTCGAGCTTTTCTTTTGTAAATTCTTCAGGCATTCTTGACAGCCACGGAAAAAAGATAGATATCCCTTAGGATTTCTCCTTCGCACATTCATCCCCCGCCGGATTGAAGTCATTCCTTAAGTTACAATCTTTGTGGCTCCAACTCGATAATATTCATCTATAAAAGCTATTACAAGCCTCTTATACTTAGTAACTCTATTGACCTCCCATAGGTGATTCAACACTCATTCCCATTTTGGTGGAAGAGTGTTCATGAAGAATCGCATTAATGTGACATGCGATAACCATTCCATGTGACCTCTTATATTTTCTTGTTGACCTCGAGAACATGATCAATTAAATCGATACTCTCTCATCGATAATCAGTTAACTCAGCTATCAATCTTAAAAGCTTTTCTTTTTGTTCATTTGTAGTTGCGCGAATAGGTGTGCGTGCCTGACGGGGAGGTATTGGTCCTGCAACAAATGCAGAATAAAAATGGATTACATATAATCCACATAGATTTAATTAAAAAAGAAACACATTTTTTTTGTCAACGGTCAACGGTCAAAGTCAACAGTCAAGAGTCAACGGGTCAATGGTCAATAGTCAAGACTCAACGGGTCAACGAAGATGGGTTGGGTCAGACAGGTCAGGTCGGGTCGAACCGACCGACCCTACTAGGTGACGTCATCGTGACGTCACCCGCACATGCTCGGCTCGTGCGTGGCCAACCGTCGGCTGACGTCACAATGATGTCATCTGGCACGTGTGCGCACGTGCCAGTGGTTGCCACACATGTGCTATGCAAGTGCGTGCGTGCGTGCGTGCATCGCATGCGCCTGTGGAATGTACCGCTTGCGCATGCGTTGTGTGTGCCTGTGGTTTTGCCGCTTGCACATTGCACTTGGGAATTGCCTTGCCGTGTGTTGCATGCGCCGATGATGCCAAATCTTTTAGCCGAGCATGGCAACGCATCCGGCGGTCCCCAACAGTGAGCCACCAATCGATTTTCTTGTATTGACGAGAGTTACAACCCTACGTTATTAAAAACGAATTTCAACTTATAGAAAATCATAAATGGGGGTGAACAATATGCGGTGTCGGGATTTTTCCGTCCCCGATCGACTGATGGCGGCGTTTCACGAAAAAATTCAATCAAAAACAGTTCATAAACATATACAGTAATCGAGAAACATGAACAACCGCTCCGATACCAATGTTGGGGAAATGGATTCCCAAATTAATCTGATATTCAATCGAACCCCAAAAAACGAACGTGGAAAAACAAGCCTAGAAAAAACATGTATCACCAATCGAAAGGTACATTATGAAGTCGAACGTACCTTGTCTTTCACGGATTAAAACACCAATGTCGTAATTCGGAGAGAAATCCCGATACTATTCTTCCGAGGAGAGTATTGTTCTATTTAGGGGGAAACTTTTTGATAGCATAAAACTGAGATAACGTAATTTCTCTTTCTCTAAAATATTACCGCAAAATAATGTAACTGCTCAGAAATCATAACCTCCTCCATGGGCTCTTCACTTATGAGCCAGGTTTTCGCCCAACATGGGCGGACAGGCTTAAATAGGCCCATCAAAACATAAAAACCCATAAAAAAGAAAGTTACTTTTTGTAGTAGTTATATTACTTGGAGTATCCATATGAAGAAGAAAGTCAATCGAAGTAGAGAAATTTCAAAATTCAAAAGTAAAGTTAGATGGGGTACATCTTATGCGATTATAGATTGAATGTACTTCATCCATTGAGCGATCAATACATAAACTATTTTCTTCTTAACATAATGAAATAATACATCTAGTTTCATGCACAAAGCAAAATACCTACGTCTTGCCAAACATTGATACTCAGCACAAGCTCTGGATATTCACATCATATGTTGCTTTATATTGTGATCCCCTTTGATTTCAGGTGTTTCACAGGCTTGTGTTCCTTCAGATAATTAAGAAGGTTGTTGACATAACGTTCTTGGACATTCTTGTCCCCAAATGTAGGCCTCATCTCCTTTGCCTTCTCTCGGTAAACCCTACCCTTCTCTTCCACCATCGCAAGCCTTAGCGACTCGGCCACGGACTGCCTAGTGACCGACCCATCGGACTCATTCCTTGGTATCGAATACCCAATCCGTCTCTCCTCCAAGAGTCTCGCATTTAGTCCTTGATCTGCCAAGAATGTGAAAAGTATTAGGGCTCTCTCGAAGCTTAGCGCCTCCACCACCGAACTCCACCCGGCATGAGTCAAGAACCCGCCCACTGAGTCGTGCGCGAGTATCTTGAGCTGAGGCACCCAGCTATCCCGAACCATGCCACGCCCTCTGACTCGCTCCTCAAAACCATCCGGCAACACGACCGACTCGGTGTCAGCCGAGCCGAGCCGAGTCTTGAGTACCTAGAAAAACGGTAACCCCGAAAGCTCTAGCCCTAGGGCGATCTCGGTCAATTCAGTTTGGCTTGGTTTGGCCTCGCTCCCAAATGCCACATATACCACGGTACCTTTCTTCTGCGAATCTAGCCATTCCTTGATTGACCGCCACGAGTCAATTTCGCCTCGCGTCTCGGGATCGCGTGGGGGAAGTTGCCCAAGGGAAGATTGGTTTGGTGTGGATATCCTTGAGGAGGCTCAACCATTCGGGTTCGACCTCATAGCTGCTTCTTACTGCTATTATGTCACAACTTTCTTGGCCTGCCCCAAAGCGATATAAGTCTGTGACGCCCGACGCATTGGCTATAACCGCATCGAAAATCTTCTTGATCTCGAAGTGGCGGAATGCGACCTTGGTCGGGAACGGAACCCAGTTCGGGGGCTTTGTGAAATCCTCCGGGGTTTTCCGGTAGTCTCCCCCCTTTAAAGCCCATACTGGCCCAAGGAAGCCCAAGCTGGCACCAGTCATAATACTGAAGAAGACACTCCTTATACCAAGCCTAGAAGCAATCGAGCCAGCCCAATACGGCGCGAAATCGTACATGATCCAATCGGGATCCGAAGATTCGAGGAACCGGGCCACGGGTTCTTGGAGCATGTCGTAAGCCTTCTTGAGGTACTGGATCTTGTTGTAGGGCAGGTCGCTGGTGGCTTCGGCGCCTTCCGGCAACTGTTCGATGGTTGGTAAGGGGAGCTTCACGAAGCTGATGAGAGAGGCGAGGTCTGAAGGGGGTTTAGGGATGCGATCTATGTTTCTCGGGGCTGATAGGAACGATATTCGGTGACCCTTTCCGGCCATCAACTTGGCTAGCTCCAAGTATGGCATCATGTGGCCAAAGGCTAACCATGGAAGCATCACTACGTGGAGACTGTCACGTGTTTCTGCCATTTCGCAATAGACGAAAATATGGAGAGCTCAGCAGAAGCTACAACGCTCTAGTGGGTATTGACAAGTTTGTGAGCTTATAAGACCGCGAAGTTCTATAAATAGAGCATCATTCAAGAAACTTTTGTTTTAGTAAAAAAAAAACAAGAAACTTTTGTCATCCATGACGTTTGTGGCACTGTATTATCTTACATTATATTTTTGAGGACTCTTTAATTAATTATGTTGCAGGGGTTGGAAGGTAATGTTTGCTAGAGATCTTTTTAATGGAGAATATTAAATAGATTATTATCTGCCCATTTTCGGCTCAACAATTCCCTCAGACTACGGTAAATTAGCTGGTCATTGCTGATGTGGCAACGGGCCGACACCTGCAATATTTTATAAAAGTAGAGCTCATGAGTCGTGAAATTTTCCTCATCCATGACGTCTGTTGCCTTCTTTGGCCAGATTTTCTTATAAACATCATCTAGACGTCTCATGTGGCCGGTGTTCGCCAGTTGGTCCCCTCAATCATTGTGCGAAGACGACGACCTTCGCAAGTAAAGAATTCTACTTTGGGAATATAGCGACGATCCTGTCCTCCTTCCACCATGAAGTTCCAGGATCTGATTGGTTGTTGATCTCTCATCTCTCCTTCCCGTTTCAGCTTACCCATTGACTATCAGACGATTGACTGTTAGTTGACCTGGATATTTTTGCGTGGGCCAAATAATTTAGACAAAAAGCCACAATACAACCTCAAGGCTCAAGCTATACCCACTATGATATATTTATCCTGATTTTTTTTTTTGATATATAAAACCTTAAACTATGCATATTGTGATATAATGGCCATAAACTTTTTCTTATGACATTAAAATCCCTTAAACTTGTTAGATGATTTGTCAGTCAAGTTAATGTCGGTTTTACTTCTTGTGTTAATGTAGACAGATTTTTTTTTATAGTTTTCATTGACAGATGGTAAATATGTTACATGGTATAAGTTAGGGATTTTTAGTATTACTGAAAAAAAAGTTTAGGATTGATATGTCCTAATAGACATAGTTTAGGGTTTTTGCTCATACGTTTATGACACATTTAAAAAAGAAAAAAGAAAAAAAGATGGAACTAATTTTAGTAAATGATGCTAGAAATCGTAATTCATGGGGAATGATTAAATTTTTATGAACTCTTGGTGATTGGATAATTTTCTTTTATCGATTTGCTCACTTAATGAAATATGTGCTATCATTGGACAATAAACAGAGGCAAGTGCGAATTTAAAAAGCCAGGAAGCACCAGAAAGATCAGCCACTCTTGCTACCACATAAATTCTTGATTTGAATAAACATTGAAGAGTAAGAAAATGGAGTGGATCAAATCTATAGTCAGTCTTTGAATAATCTATTGTTAGTCATGCCATTGATCCTGTCGGATCTGCAGGAAAATATGTGGTGGAAGCTCCTCAGCAATTTTCCATAAGTAACCCAATTTTGATCAAACGAATTTATGCATAGATGAGTTTGTTAAATCATGCCAATCACACCATAAAAATTTATGTAATATATAGTTGGTTCAACTAGAAATACAATTTCTCATGTCGTTTCCATAGTGTGAATAATCATATTACATGTGAACTATGTCTATACAAAACTTTCACACACATGGAGTAACACGACATAATTAATGAAATCTGATGTCATGTCGCTTTTACAAAATGTTGATGCGCAGACTTTGATCTTTTGTCGATTCTTTTAATACTTTCCTGTTTTTGGGAGTTTTTAATAGCTCTAAAGCAAAAGGGAGACGGTGCTGACTTCTAATACACCATCATGACAAGGTTAAACCAGACTAATTAAGTCAGTTCAATTGAGAACTGGTCATTAATCTGCTTCTGTTGCCAGTCCTCCAAATGACATTTGCTACAGATAGGTATTGATGATAGTTAAATTTCCCACAAAGGCAGGCATTGATGAGTCGCTTGATAGTAGAATTTCTTAAACATAACGGATTAAGTTTTGAAGAAACTCTCAGATTTCTAAAGATACATTTTGTTACTTCTGTACAAAATAAATCGTCCATACAATATAGATTGAATCCGATCTGAATATTATCCAACCACCCGGATCAAGAAACAATCCATCACCCACTCGGATCCAAAAAGCATTAGAGACTAAGAAAATTCAATCTTATACAGGTATTAGTCAAGCCTGAATTTATCTTCTCCAATCAAAGCCTGTGCAAGTGTACGAGGCGAACTTGGAACGACTCAGCATAGATCACAACATCCAATGCCACTCTCTTAATAGCCTCCGGACAACTCATGTATATCGGACAAATAAGTTCTACAGCCAAGTCAGTGTCACAAGAGACTGTGACTGAGATTGAATTAGGTGTAAATATAAACCAATTTAAGCTCAAGATAGTAAAGTTGGATTCATTCATCATGAGTCCGTTAGATTCTGTTGTTAGAGTATTAGGTATGGACTTTGATTTGAAAGTGCGTACTTGTGCTCGTAGCTTTTGTTGGTTGGTTTCTTGTGAATAACACGGAAGACCATCCGAGCCTATTTATTGTTGGTAGTTTGTTTATAAAACAAATGAAAATGTGCATTGTCTCATATCGAAAAGATGTAAGTGTGCACGTGGACCAGATTTGGCACTAACCGATGATCATTATTTTTTTATTTATTGAAAATTCAGATTTATTTCTATAAAAAGAATTAATTAATTGTTGACGAAAAGTTAAGATGATGATGATGATGATGATGATGATTATTATTATTATTATTATTATTATTATTATTATTATTATTATTATTATTTAATTCCGAATTTTTTATGCGTTTTTAACGTAACTTTTTGAGACATACTTGTTCATTTTGCAATCATTCCCGATAGATTGCTTTGTTCTTTTGCAACCTTTTGAAAGGTTGTCTCTATTTAAAAAACAAAGATAAGTACGTTTGTTTTGAGATCAAACACAAATCTTCTTCCACTTTTTCGTTTTTTTTCGAGAGAAACTACAGTCATTGTTTCTAATTGTTTCCCATAAGAAATCCTAGAGAAATACTAGAATTGCTATCTAGTATTTTCATTTGAGACTTTGTTGTATCTTGGAAAAAATTTGCCAATGACAATTAGCAACATTATGGGGCAAATAAATCCTTAAATAAAGTAATATCACGCTTCAAAATCCAACTTGATTACTCTAAAGATCCAACTTTATTGTTCTACCCAATTCGAAGTAAAGGTTTAACTTGAAAGAGACCTTTATGTATGTATATTAATCTCATAGAAATTTTGTTTGTATATTTCTAACGTTTTACTTTTTATTTTTGTTTTATAAACAAAAGTGTGGGATTGTTGGTAGTTTGTTTATAAAACAAATGAAGAGATATCTTGTCCCACATCGAAAAGATGTGAATGTGCACATGGACAAGATTTGGCATTAACTGATGATCATTATTTTTTATTTATTGAAAATTTGGATGTATTTCTATAAATAAATAAAAACTAATTATAAATCTTGTTAAAAAATTGCGATTGTTGACGAAAAGTTATGATTATTATTTATTTATTTATTATTATTTAATTTTAAATTTTTTTATGTTTTTTAACGTAACCTTTGAGATGTACTTGTTCATTTTGCAACAATTCCCAAAATGTTGCCTTTGTTCTTTTGCAACCTTTTGAAGGGTTGCCTCTATTCGAAAAACAAAGATAAGTACGTTTGTTTTGAGATCAAACACAATCTTCTTCCATTTTTTCGTTTTCTTTCGAGAGAAACTACAGCCATTGTTTCTAATTGTTTCCCATAAGAGACCATGGAGAAATATTAGAATTGCTATCTAGTATTTTCATTTAAGACTTTGTTGTATCGTTGAGAAAATTTGCCGGTGACCATTAGTAACATTGTGAGGCAAATAAATCCTTAAAAAAAGTGATATCACACCTCAAAATCCGACTTGATTACTTTAAAGATCCGACTTTATTGTTCTACCCAATTCGAAGCCATATTTTCCCAACATTTATAGGTTTCAGTTAGATTTTCTTCTTGTTTTATCCTTAGCCACAATCTTCAACCACCACCCATTAGTCTAGAAGCTTGTGGAGTCTACTAGGATTTTCAAGAAAAATCGATCAAAACTTCAACAAAGTCAAAGTGCATCATAGTCTAACACTCACCAAACACCATAGGGATTTAGCTATTTCAACAGTCATTCATAATGAACCAGTTAGTCATCGCAAGTCCTCTTATCAATAAACCTTGAGGAACCTAGGAGCTTAATTTTAATATATCAATGAAGATACCATTTGTTCTCACTTAAGAAAGGTACTTTGTACTTAATCTAAAGTCGGAAATTCAGGTCTATTTATTGGATCCATATCGATGATAATGAGGTGTAGTACTAGGTAGTTCGAGCAACGCATCTATTTCTCTATGAAAACTTTAGCTTCATCATCGTTGGCAAATTTAGTCCTGAGCAGGACTTTAAATTGTTCCACAGCCCTAGGTGGGTGCGGACCCTAGGCGCCTATGGTCCTCAGCATGATGTTAAACTGCGCAAGGGTATATCCAAGCCCACTTGTCTAAGTCGTAAACACACGATGGAAAAATGTGCAGTTATTTTTACCAAAAAAATAAAAAATGTGCAGTTATGTCGCAAATAGGGAGTGACAACAAAATGCAAGAGCCATGAATATGGTCTTGCGACTAACAAGTTATTGAGGATTTGCAGATTAATTAAGAAAATGGGAAAGCAGTACATCTGGCGACCACCTCTTTGGTGAATCCCTTTAAAAGGGGACTTACATTTTCCATATTCTACCGTGGATTCAATAGGTGGTGATCATTTTAGTTGTGGCATTTGTGTTGACTTTAAAATCTCCGGCTCCTCCAATATCAATCTATGTCATTAGAAAAATAATTGTGCTACTCATGGAAACTATTTAGCAAAACATATTAAAAGTCCTAATTAGACTAAGCTATTTTTTGGCGGTTATGTCACATGGTATTGACACATGGAGAAGTAAGTCAATTAGAATTGAGAGATTTCAAAATTCAAACCAAAGTTACTTAGAGTGCATACAATGCGATTATTGATAGACTATATTTCGTCCATTGTGTGATCATTATTGTACGATTATCATGTAAACTAAATTCTCCTTAACATATTGAAAGAACACATCTAGTTTCACGTACAAAGCAAACGCCCTCTGTCTTACCAAATGAATAGCTCAGCAGAAGCACCAGACATTCCCAAGGACACTTGAACCACGTCATAACTTCTTGCCTCATACTGTGATCCCCTTTGATTTTGGGTGTTTCACAGGCCTGTGGTCCTTCAGATAGTTGAGAAGGTTGTTGACATAACGTTCTTGGATGTCCTTGTCCCCAAAAATAGGCCTCATCTCCTTCGCTTTCTCTCGGTAAACCCTGCCCTTTTCTTCCACCATCACCAACCTCAGCGAGTCAGCCACGGACTGCCTTGTGACCGACCCATCGGACTCATTTCTTGGTATCGGATACGCAATCTGTCTCTCCTCCAATAGCCTTGCATTTAGTCCTTGATCTGCCAAGAATGTGAAAAGTATTAGGGCTCTCTCGAAGCTTAGTGCCTCCACCGCCGAATTCCACCCACCATGAGTCAAGAACCCACCCACCGAGTTGTGCGCGAGTATCTTGAGCTGTGGCACCCAACTATCCCAAACCACGCCACGCCCTTTGACACGCTCCTCAAAACCGTCCGGCAACATGATCAACTCACTGTCGGCCGAGCCGAGCCGAGTCTTGAGTACCCAGAAAAATGGTAACCCCGAAAGCTCTAGCCCTAGGGCAATCTCGGTCAATTCGGTTTGAGTTGGTTTGGACTCGCTGCCAAATGCCACGTACACCACGCTACCGTTCTTCTGTGCGTCAAGCCATTCCTTGATCAACCGCCATGTTTCGGTTTCGCCTCGTGACTCGGGATCGCCTGGGGGAAGTTGCCCTACAGGGAAGACCGGTTTGGGGTAGATGTCCTTGAGGAGGGTTAACCATTCGGGTTCGACCTCATAACTGCTTCTAAGTGCTATTATGTCACAGTTTTCTTGGCTTGCCTTCAGCCGATATACATCTGTGACACCCGATGCGTTGCCCGTGATCGAATCAAAAATCTTCTTGATCTCAAAGTGGTGGAATGCGACCTTGGTTGGGAACGGAACCCACTTGGGGGGCCTGGTGAAATCCTCCGGGGTTTTCCGGTAGTCTTCCCCCTTTGAATCCCGTGATGGCCCAACGAAGCCCAAGCCGGCACCAATCAAAATAGTGAAGAAAACACTCCTTATGCCAAGCCTAGAAGCGATCGAGCCGGCCCAATACGGAGCAAAATCATACATGATCCAATCGGGATCCGATGATTCGAGGAACCGAGCCACGGGTTCTAGGAGCATGTCGTAAGCCTTCTTGAGGTACTGGATTTTGTCGTAAGGTAGGTCGCTGGTTGCTTCGGCACCCTCTGGCAAGTGTTCAATGGCCGGTAAGGGGAGCTTCACGAAGCTGATGAGAGGGGTGAGGTCTGAAGTGGGTTTCGGGAGGCGATCTATGTTTCTTGGGGCTGACAAGAACGATATCCGGTGACCCTTTCCGGCCATTAACTTGGCTAGCTCCAAGTATGGTGTCATGTGGCCAAAGGCCAACCATGGAAGCATCACTATGTGGAGATTGTCATGTGTATCGGCCATTGCGCTATAGAAAAAAAATGTGGAGCTCAAGCTGGATCGCTCTAGCGGGCATTTACAAAGTGTGTTGAGTATATATAAGACCGTGATGTCTATAAAAGTAGAGCTCATGAGTCGTGAAATTTTCCTCATCCATGACGTATGTTGCCTTCTTTGGCTAGATCTTCTTATTAGCCACATTAACTAGACGTCTCGTGTGGTCAGTGTTCGCCAGCCCCTCAATCATTGTGCGAAGACGACGACCTTCGCGAATAAAGAATCGTGCTTTGGGAATATAGCAACGATCCTGTCCTCCTTCCACCGTGAAGTTCCAGGCTCTGATTGGTTGTTGATCTCTCATCTCTCCTTCCCGTTTCAGCTTACCCATTGACTATCAGACGATTGACTGTTAGTTGAACCTGGATTTTTTTGCGTCGGCCAAATAATTGAGACAAAAAGCCACAAAACAACCTCAAACTATACCCACTATGATATATTACCTGAATTTTTTTTTTTGGTGATATAAAAAATCCTAAACTATGCATATTGTGATATAATGACCAAAATTTTTTTCTCGTGACATTAAAATCCCCAAACTTGTTAGATGATTCTTCAGTCAAGTTAATGTCATTTTTTTTTTTAGTGTTAATGTAGACAGATTTTTAATAGTTCTCATTGACAGAAGGTAAATATGTCACATGGTACGAGTTTGAGATTTTAAGTGTTACTGAAAAAAGTTTAGGATTGATATGTCCTAATAGACATAGTTTAGGGTTTTTGCTCATAAGTTTACAACACATTTATTTTTATTTTTAAAAAGAAGATGGAACTAATTTTAGTAAATGATGCTAGAAATCGTAAGTCATGGGGAATGATTAAATTTCTATGAACTCTTGGTGATTGGATAATTTTCTTTTATCGATTTGCTCACTTAATGAAATATGTGCTATCATTGGACAATAAATAAACTTTTTGTGATGATTTTTCATGTTTTCTGTCATTGGCTAAAATTATTTACTTTTAGCCAAGTCGATCATGATGACTCCCGTGAAAAACATGAATGCATCGTGATTTATCGATATCATCTGCTAATGAATTATGCGCAATTATATGGCTCTTTAAATGCCTAAAGTTTTCTTCTATAAACTTTTCTTTCATCACATGTAGTTATTTCTTAAGTTTTTATTTGTTCGATGGCGTTTTAATCATCTAGTTTGTGTAAGGGCGTGCTACATAACTCATTCCCGCCTGACTTTTACCTCTTAGATATTATATTAGCCTCGTAATACCTTAATTTGCATGCCAAATTTAGTCATCATGAAGATATTTTGAATGCAAATCCGTGTTTGGTCTGTCCATTAAATAATGCCATAGTGAGAACAATTTTTTTTTTCAATACTTATAACACAGGCAAGTGTGAATTTAAAAAGCCAGGAAGCACCAAAAAGATCAGCCACTTTTGCTACCACATAAATTCTTTATTTGAATAAACATTGAAGAGTAAGAAAATGGAGTGGATCAAATCTATAGTCAATCTTTGAATAATCTATTGTTAGTCATGCCATTGATCCTGTCGGATCTGTAGGAAAATATGTGGTGGAAGCTCCTCAGCAATTTTCCATAAGTAACCCAATTTTGATCAAGTGAATTTATACGTAGATGAGTCTGTTAAATCATGTCAATTACACCATAAAAATTTATGTGATATATAGTTGGTTCAATTAGAAATACAAGTTCTCATGTCGTTTCCATAGTGTGAATAATCATATTACACGTGGATTATGCCTATACAAAGCTTTTGACACTTGGACCCTTGAAGTGCCAAAAGTTGGCACAAATGGATACTTAAAAATGCCAAAAGTTACGAAAGTGACATTTAAGTGTCAAAATTGGAGCAAAATGGACCACTTAAGTGTCAATCCGGCAAAAATCCTGCCAAAACGCTGACATATCAATTTTCCGACGATGTAAGTGCAAAACGACGTCGTTTTAGTGCTTGACGTGGTAAAAAATTAATTAAATTAAATTTATTTAAAAAATTTAAAAATAAAGATACAAATATTTAAAATATTTAAAAAATTAAAAAAAAATTAAAAAAGGAGGCGGTGATGGCTTAGCCCTCAGCCGCCACCACCGCCGAAAAAGGCCGGTGACGGAGGGGGAGGGTCAACCAGGGTCACTAGGCCCTGGCCCTTCATGGCGGCGGTGGTAACTGAGGGCTGAGCCCTCAGCCACCTCCCCTTTTTTGTTTTTTGTTTTATGTTTTTAAATATTTGTATTTCTATTTTTAAATGTTTTAAATAAATTTAATTAATTTTTATATTAACATTTTACCATGTCAACACCAAAACGACGTCATTTTTGCATTATATGGCCACGTTAGCATGCAAAATAATGTTGTTTTACACTTATTTTGTCGGAAATTGCGTACGTCAGCATTTTGGCTAGATTTTGGCCGAATTAGCAATTAAGTAATCTATTTCTCTCCGATTTTGGTACTTAAATGTCACTTTCGTAACTTTTGACATTTAAGTGTCTTTTTGTACTAACTTTTGGTACTTGAAACGTAATTTTGCCCAAAACTTTCACACACATGGAGTGGAGTAGCACGGCATAATTTACTCCACTCCATAATTAATGAAATCTGATGTCATGTCGCTTTTACAAATAGTTGATGCGCAGACTTTGATCTTTTGTTGATTCTTTTAATACTTTCCTGTTTTTGGGAGTTTTTAATAGCTCTAAAGCAAAAAGGAGACGATGCTGACTTCTAACACGTCATCATGACAAGGTTAAACCAGACTAGTTAAGTCAGTTCAATTGAGAACTGGTCATTTATCCGCTTCTGTTGCCAGTCCTCCAAATGACATTTGCTACAGACAGGTATTGATGATTTTTAAATTCCCACAAAGGCAGGCATTGATGAATCTTTTGATAATAGAATTTCTTAAACATAACGGATTAAGTTTTGAAGAAACTCTCAGATTTCTAAAGATACATTTTGTTACTTTTGTACAAAATAAATCGTCCATACACTATAGATTGAATCCGATCTGAACAATATCCAACCACCCGGATCAAGAAACAATCCATCACCCACTCGAATCCAAAAAGCATTAGAGACTAAGAAAATTCAATCTTATACAGGTATGAGTCAAGCCTGCATTTATCTTCTCCAATCAAAGCCTGTGCAAGTGTACGAGGCGAACTTGGAACTACTCAGCATAGATCACAACATCCAATCCCACTCTCTTAATAGCCTCCGGACAACTCATGTATATCGGACAGATAAGTTCTATAGCCAAGTCAGTGTCACAAGAGACTGTGACTGAGATTGAATTAGGTGTAAATATAAACCAATTTAAGCTCAAGATAGTAAAGTTGGATTCATTCATCATAAGTCCATTAGATTCTCTTGCTAGAGTATTAGGTATGGACTTTGATGTGAAAGTGTGTACGTGTGCTTGTAGCTTTTGTTGGTTGGTTTCTTGTGAATAACATGGAAGAGCATCCAAGCCTATTTATAGGTTTCGGTTAGATTTTCTTATTGTTTTTATCCTTAGCCACAATCTTCAACCATCACCCATTAGTCTAGAAGCTCGTGGAGTCTACTAGGCTTTTCTAGAGAAATCGATCAAAGCTTCAACAAAGTCAAAGTGCATCATAGTCTAACACTGACCAAATACCACAGGGATTTAGCTAATTCAACTGTCAATCATAATGAACCAGTTAGTCATCGCAAGTCCTCTTATCAATAAACCTTGAGGAACCTAGGAGCTTAGTTTTAATATATCAACGAATGTACCGTTTGTTCTCGCTTAAGGAAGATACTTTGTACTTTATCTAAAGTCGGAAATTCAGGTCTATTCATTGGGTTCATATCGATGATAATGAGGCATAGTACTCGGTAGTTCGAGTAATGCATCTATTTCTCTATGAAAACTTTAGCTTCATCACCGTTGACAAATCTAATACGTAAACAAACGAAGGAAAAATGTGCAGTTATGTCGCAAATAGGGAATGCAAGAGCCGTGAATATGGTCTTGCGACTAACGAGTTATTGAGGAATTGCAGATTAATTAAGAAAATGTGATACATCTGGCGACCACCTCTTTGATGAATCCCTTTAAAAGGGGACTTACATTTTCCATATTCTACGGTGGATTCAATAGGTGGTGATCATTTTAGTTGTCGCATTTGTGTTGACTTTAAAATCTCCGGCTCCTCCAATATCAATCTATGTCATTAGAAAAATAATTGTGCTACTCATGGAAACTATTTAGCAAAATATATTCAAAGTCCTAATTAGACTAAGCTATTTTTTCACGGTTATGTCACATGGTATTGACACATGGAGAAGTAAGTTAATTAGAATTGAGAGATTTCAAAATTCAAACCAAAGTTACAAAGAGTGCATACCGTGCTATTATTGATAGACTATACTTCGTCCATTGTGCGATCATTATTGTACGATTATTATGTAAACTAAATTCTCCTTAACATATCGAAAGAACACATCTAGTTTCACATACAAAGCAAAGCCCCTTTGTCATACCAAATGAATAGCTCAGCAGAAGCACCAGACATTCCTAAGGACACTTGAACCACGTCATAACTTCTTGCCTCATATTGTGATCCCCTTTGGTTTTAGCTGTTTCACAGGCCTGTGCTCCTTCAGATAGTTGAGAAGGTTGTTGACATAACGTTCTTGGATGTCCTTGTCCTCAAAAATAGGCCTCATCTCCTTCACTTTCTCTCGGTAAACCCTACCCTCCTCTTCCACCATCACCAGCCTCAGTGACTCGGCCACGGACTGCCTTGTGACCGACCCATCTGACTCATTTCTTGGTATCGGATACCCAATCTGTCTCTCCTCCAAGAGCCTCGCATTTAGTCCTTGATCTGCCAAGAATGTAAAAAGTATAAGGGCTCTCTCGAAGCTGAGCGCCTCCACCGCCGAATTCCACCCGCCATGAGTCAAGAACCCGCCCACCGAGTTGTGCGCGAGTATCTTGAGCTGTGGCACCCAACTATCCCAAACCACGCCACGCCCTTTGACACGCTCCTCAAAACCGTCCGGCAACATGATCAACTCACTGTCAGCCAAGCCAAGCCGAGTCTTGAGTACCCAGAAAAATGGTAACCCCGAAAGCTCAAGCCCTAGGGCAATCTCGGTCAATTCGGTTTGAGTTGGTTTGGACTCGCTGCCGAATGCCACGTACACCACGGTACCGTTCTTTTGTGCATCAAGCCATTCCTTGATCAACCGCCATGTTTCGGTTTCGCCTCGCGACTCGGGATCGCCTGGGGGAAGTTGTCCTACAGGGAAGACCGGTTTGGCGTTGATGTCCTTGAGGAGGGTTAACCATTCGGGTTCGACCTCATAACTACTTCTAAGTGCTATTATGTCACAGTTTTCTTGGCTTGCCTTCAGCCGATATACATCTGTGACACCCGATGCGTTGCCCGTGACCGAATCAAAAATCTTCTTGATTTCAAAGTGGCGGAATGCGACCTTGGTTGGGAACGGAACCCACTTGGGGGGCCTGGTGAAATCCTCCGGGTATTTCCGGTAGTCTCCACCCTTTTCAGCCCATGATGGCCCAACGAAGCCCAAGCCTGCACCAATCAAAATAGTGAAGAAAACACTCCTTATGCCAAGCCTAGAAGCGATCGAGCCGGCCCAATACGGAGCAAAATCATACATGATCCAATCGGGATCCGATGATTCGAGGAACCGAGCCACGGGTTCTTGGAGCATGTCGTAAGCCTTCTTGAGGTACTGGATCTTGTCGTAGGGCAGGTCGCTGGTGGCTTCGGCGCCTTCCGGCAAGTGTTCAACAGCCGGTAAGGGGAGCTTCACAAAGCTGATGAGAGTGGCGAGATCTGGAGGGGGTTTTGGGAGGCGATCTATGTTTCTCGGGGCTGATAGAAACGATATCCGGTGACCCTTTCCGGCTATCAACTTGGCTAGCTCCATGTATGGCATCATGTGGCCAAAGGCCAACCATGGAAGCATCACTACGTGGAGACTGTCACGTGTTTCGGGCATTTCGCAATAGACGGAAAATTTATGGGGAGCACAACAGAAGCTTGAACGCTCTAGTGGGTATCGACAAGTTTGTGAGATTATAAGAACGTGAAGTTCTATAAATAGAGCATCATTCAACACACCTTTGTCATCCATGACGTTTCTGGCGATGCATTATTTTACATTATCTTTTTCAGGACTCTTCAATTATGTTGCAGGGGTTGCAAGGCCGTGTTTGCTAGAGACTTTTTTATGGAGAATATTAAATAGAATATCATCCGGCCATTTTTCGCCCACCAATTCCCTCCAGCCAATGGTCTTCCCAAATTAAGAACAGTTCCTTACTTCTTCTGGCAATAATATTTTTCTTATTCCACCACAATTTTCTGGGATCGAATTTGATTGTTGATCTCTCATTTGTCATTCCCCTTTCATCTGACCGATTGACTATTACTCGTTTGAATTAGCAAGTTGAAAGACAGATTCCAAGAACGAGTTGGTAGATACTGACACTTTTTATTTTATTTTTCCAAATAGAATTGAATTTGGTGACATAAGTTTACCTTTGTTAGAAAAAATATCGAACAAAAAAAGATGGGATTAATTTCTGGAGATGATGCTCTGATATTAAAAGCCATAATTTGTGATGACGATTATCTATCTGTAAAACTTTGGTGATTGTTTGCTCATTTATTTAAGAAATATCTGCAATCACGGTACACAAAAATATACTTTTTTTGATAGGCACGGTGGCTCAGCTGGGTAGGCGCTAGACTTCCATCGAGGAGGTCTAGTGTTTGAAGCTCCTGCAACTAGCTTTGAGTCTCTTGGCGATTTACCTAGTGGCATGTGTGTGGTGGCTAGCACGTGTCTCCCCCAGTGGTTTACCTCCGGCTGCCGGCTGCCGGCTGTGCGAGGTTCCCTAGGTCACCAAAAATATATATATATTTTTTTGTGATGATTTTTAACGTTTCATTCCGTTGGCTATATTGATTAATTAATAGAATCAGCATAAAATGCACATCATCGGTCAGGTTGATGATGATGGCTCTCATAACAAACATGAAACTCGTAGTCAGTTGTGTATATTATTTACTTATGATATATTTGCTATAAGAGAATATCGTGGCTCTTTGATAACCCAAAGTTTTCTTCCTGTAACTTTTTTTATCACTTGTAATTGCTCCTTAAGTATAATTTTATGTTAGTGCTTTACTTATTTCAATTTTTCCAAGAACATGAAACACATGGTCGGTTTTTCTAGCTTGAATTTTACCCATTTATTGTAAGAATTTTCCTGATATGGGCTATATCAATTGATATTATAATTTACCATTTTACGGAATTGGTCTAATAAAATAAGATATAAGGTTTTCTTAATAGTCGGATATGGGCTTGGCTTGTGTATGCTGAGTTGGGCCCGGCCCACGATGAGAGGACCTCGCAGAAAACTCTATAAATAGTGTTAAGGTCCTCTTCTAACCCTCATTTTTCCATGAACATTCTTTCACCTCACATAAGGAAGCCGTGAGGGGCGATCTCATCATGCCAAGATCCGAGGGCCATAGAGGAGAAGAACCCAAGCATCGGCTCATCGTCTAAGCATCGGATTGTCATCATTTAGCATAAAGAACAATAGATTCCAAATCAGGTATGCAAATCTTCGTGTTCTCCTCCAATATGTTCGAGTTTCTAACTATGTTGGTCCTGGGATATCGCTTCAACGGCCAACATTTGGTATTAGAGCCTCGTAGAACGGTTGCATTTGGCCCATTTTCAGAAATTTTATCCGTTAAATTTTGATTTTGAACAAATATTTGGACTCGTCCTGTTGAGACAAGCGTTTCAATTAGTAGCATGCCTCTGGTGGAGGCTAAAGGTGCCACCCATGAACATTATGGATTTGAGTAAGCTTTGGATTGTTTTGCCCGTTTTTGTGATTTTTAGGCCGGTGAAAGTGAGTTTTGAGACATATTTGGATTCTACTCATCAAGACGAGCATTTTGGTGGGTCACATGCATTTGGGGGAGGCTGGACATTCCCATATGCCCCTACACACGCTGGTGAGAGCCACCACGCACTACTTAGCGTGCTCACATGCTCACACGTGAGGGCACGTGACCGCCTAAGGCGGTAGGTGACGTCACTGATGGCGTCACCCCGCTGACTCAGGGGATCGCCTTGTTAGTGCTGACGTCGCGGATGACGTCAATTGGCTATTGGTGACGACATCGATGACGTCACTACCTAACGGGTTGACCCGACCCATGATGACCGGGTCGACCAGACGCATATTGACTGTTGATCGGTCGGATCACAGGCTAGTTGAACCGTTGACCGATTGGACCGGTTGAATCCAATCGAACCGGTCAAATTCGATCGAATCAGTTTAAGATCAGTTAAAACAGGCAAGCACATGTAGCTTACATGTCGCGCAATCCTGCGGCATGTGAGGGTGCATGCAACGTCGGATCGGCATGTGGTTTGCATCGGCGTGCTTGTATAGAAATTCTCTACACTATGATATATTTATTTTGCATGTTTGATACTTTTAAAGATATGAAAATGTGGAACCCCAAATACGTTGATTTTGGAGGTATTTTTTTGTGTATTTTTTTTTATGTATTTCTCTATGTTTTTGGAAATACGTTGTAAGCTTATATGTATTTCATCACATAAAAAATGTGTAGAGCATTGATTCATTGATAGCATGTATAAGGTTCATCATGTATTAATGAATGGAGCAATGTGATTGGCATGGCATGTGATTTTAGTGATAAATTGCCCATATCATTAGGTCTAAAATCATATGTATAAGGTGAATGTGAGTCATAAAATTTATATCCCGATAGGAGAGAGTTTCACTGATTCAATTAGGTTGTGACCACCAAAATGGCACATTTGATTAGATTTGAGAAATATCGGTTTCATATTATGATTGGATGTCTCATATTCTAATGATGTGATTGCGTGTTAGTGTATGGAGGGATATATGTACAGTATATGGTTGAGAAGTGACTGACTCTAGTGGTTCATATACTCAAAAGTGGTGACTTCACAAAAAGTTAGAGTATATTTTCATAACCGCTATCTTGTGGAGAGTGTACAATTACATGTCATGTATTCTGCTCAAAAGTGTTTACACAATACTTACATGATACCAGTTGCATATATTACTTATTATTAAGTCACATTCTTTATAATGGTAATTTCATTATGACTAAGATTCTTACTAGGTCAAATTTTAAGTACTAAAAGTAGGATTTTCTATTTGGGATGAAGTTAATATATGTTCATATTGCCCTTACTAGAGATAAGTTAATAATCTCACTGTTAGTAATATAGAACTAGAAGGCACTTTTTACTACTTAGGAAAATGTTATCCATGAGATGTTTCATTTAGGAACACTTGAAAATAATTTACCAACTGGCTACACTGCTAAAAGGATGATGGAAGCTTTAGTAGTTTGACATTGTATCTTATTTAATACTGAGATTAGAATAAATGCAAGGATTCTTCAAAATAAGTTTTGATGATGTTGATGATGTTAAAGATTACATCATAAGGATGGTAGATTTGAAGTTCAAAATCATACTCATAAAAGAACTCATGAAATCACCGGTCATTCTGACAATCTGATCTCATATAGCACCCTTTAAGAGAAATGATGTCATTTGCTACTTTTGTAGGAAGAAATGATACACAAGGAATACCGTAATAAATATAAAGCTTGATTGTCCAAGCATGAGTCTAGAGTTAGTGATTATTTGGTATTCGTTTATGAATCTAATTCCTATCTAAAGCCTCATTCGGTTTTTGGTGGATAGATGGCAGTGCAACAAATTTGTTATTTACCATAAGGGGATTCATAAGATTAAGGAAGTCAAATCAGAATGAATCATAACTCATCATGAAAGACAATATTTAACGTCGATTTAGTGGGAGATGTTGTTTTGACTCTATATTCTGGATTATGGTTTGTATTTGATATTAAGAAACACTTTTATGTACCTTCCTTTAAACATAACTTAATTTTCATATCATGTCTGGAAGTATGAAACTACTCTTTTGTATTAAAGAACAAGTGTTATTTTTATGTTTTCCAATTCAAATAAAGATCGGTGCTGCAATATGTCAAACGGATTGTACCAATTGTGCTAATATCCCAAACGTTATGTATACTTTCTGAAACACAAATATGTTTGTACCAATCAGTTTCTTCGAAATGAGGTGCTCAATATGTGCTAATATTTATCGATGACTATTCGAGAAAGGTATGTGTATACTTTCCGAAGCACAAATATGATGTGTTTGATCGGTTCAAGAAATTTAAGGCACTAATTGAGAAGCAATGAGATAAACAAATTAAGTACTCGAGAGTTGATAATGGCATAGAGTTCTATGGTAAAAATTTTACCAAGTTCTATAAGAAAGAAAGTATTATGAGACATCGCATAGTATCTAGGACACCACAGCAGAATGGTGTGGTAAAACGGTAGAATATAACTTTGCTTAAGCGAGCTCAATGCATGCTTTCGCATGCAGGACTTGGTAGGAATTTTAGGTTAAAACAGTGAACATGGCATGTTACTTAGCTAATCGATCTCCATTATCTGCTATCGAGTGGAAGACTCCTGAGGAAGGCTACCAGCTATGGAAGAAACATGTTGATTACTCCAAATTACATATATTCAGATGTCCTACGTATGTTCATGCGAGTAATGGTAAGCTTGAGTTGAGGGCGAAGAAGTGCATGTTTTTATTATGCACATGTGGTGAAAGGTTACCGGCTGTGGTGCACTGATCTCAAATTACCCGGTTTTCTAATTAGCAGAGATGTGATCTTAGACAATACTGTAATACTTCAATAGAGGAGTTTTGAGACACAACCAATAGAGAAGACAAATCGTGGAGTTATTAGTGAGGTGGAGCTTTAGGTGCAGTCTCTAGAGACCGCTGAGGTAACAGAAGTTGAGACTGCAGATGAGGCCGCAGTTCCTGAAGTTGGTGATAGTGGACAATCAGCACAACTGCAACACATTATAGCTGTAGATAAACAGAGAAAATAAATTAAATCACCAGTACGTTATGATTATACAAATATTACTTATGCATCGACTGTAAGTGATGAGGTGGAGACAAATGAGCCTTCGTCTTACTTTGAGGCGATGATTAGTTTTGAGTGGTCGTAATGGCTAAGGGCTATAAGTGAAGAGATGAAATCACTCCATTGAAATTAGATGTGGGAGCTGGTCAAAGTATCAAAGAGTCAAAAGATTGTTGGAAATAAATAGGTTTTTAAACGAAAAGATGGCATTCCTAGTGTCAAGACAGCAAGGTATAAGGCGAGACTTGTGGCAAAGGGATATAAACAATGTGAGAGCATTGACTACAATAAGGTGTTCTCTCTTGTGGTAAAACATACTTCAATTGGTATTTTACTTGCCTCAGCTGTTTTGTAGAATTTCGAGTTAGAGCAGTTAGATGTAAAAACGACGTTTCTTCACGGTGAGTTGGAGGAGCAAATTTATGTAAGGCAGCTAGAGGGATTTGCTATTCCAGGTAAGGAAGATCATGTTTGCTTGTTGAATAAATCTTTATATGGGCTAAAATAGTCTTTTAGATAATGGTATAAGCGTTTTGATGCTTCATGACTAGAAATAGTCTTCTAGACAATGGTATAAGTGTTTTGATGCTTTCATGGCTAGTCAAGACTACTCGAAATGTCAAATAAATAGCTGCGTTTACTTTAGGAGATTGGAGGATTGTTCTTTGATTTATCCACTTTTATATGTTGATGATATGCTAATAGTAGCTAAGAATATGTTTGATATTGATGTATTGAAGAAGCAGTTAAATGTTGAATTTGAGATGAAAAATTTAGGTGCTACAAAGAAAATATTTAGTATGGAGATTTTACGTGACAGGACTATATGAGTTTTACGTCTATCTCAGAAGAAATATATTGAGAAAATCGCGGCAAATTTTAATATGTAGTTGGCAAAATCTATAAGTAGATCTTTAACGAAGTACTTTAAACTTTCAGATAAATTATCACTATAAACTGAAGAGGGGGAGGAGCATATGTCCCATGTTTTTTATTCTAATGTCGTGGGTAGTATTATATATGCTATGGTAAGTACTATACCTAATTTTTCACAAGCTGTAAGCGTGGTTAGTCGTTATATGAAGAGTTTTGGTAAAACTCATTGGAAAGTTATGAAGTGGATCCTCAAATATTTGAAGGGGACTATAGATGTGGGTATGGTGTATTAGAGGGACAGAAATAGTAGTGAGACCACTAGTTTTGTGGATTCGGATCACGCTGGTGATTTGGATGATTGCAGATTTTTAGCAGCATACGTGTTTAGGCTAGCAGGTGGTGTGGTTGGTTGGAAAGCATCCTTACAAGATCACATTGCCTTGTCTTCGATTGAGATAGAGTACATGATACTAACCTTTGTAGCGAAAGAGGCAATATGGTTATGAAGTTTGCTCTTGGACTTTATGTTAAAACAGAAAAGTGTAGATATACATTGTGATAACCAAGGTGCGATATATTTTGTATATACTCTAGTTTATCACGTGCAAACAAAGTATATCAACATTATGTACCACTTCATTCAAGATATCTTAGCTAAAGAATTGCTACGGCAGATAATCTAGCAGATATGATGACTAAGTTTATTTTTTAGCGAAGAGCTTGAGCTCTATTGGCGTCTGTGGATAGTGAGCGCCCTTCGAGGTATTGGGAGAGCGGCATGTATGATGAGCACTATAATTGGCTTCAAATATCGAGCTAAGGTGGAAAATTCTTAAATTAATATTTCAAGTTTGAATTCGGATAACGATTTGTTAAATTGAATTTTGTTGAAAAAGATTTTCTTAAGCGGATTACAAATCGAATGAAGAAATCTTTCTTCTTATTGGACTTTCGTTCGGACGTGCAAAATAAGTAAGGAAGATATCTTATGTAGTTATAAGACAAAAAGGGACTCACATATTTTATTATCTTTATTTATCTTTATTCAAGAATAGAAGTTATCTTTCTTCAACAAAATCCGTGTAAAGGAAAAGCAAAGATTTCTTTCTTCCTTGCAAAAGCCTAGTCCATGTTGAAGTTAAAATTGGTGGGCCCTAGTCAAATATGTTGACTTTGTTGGGCACACATATAAAATCGAACGTGGGTTCTTTCTTTGAGGTGTGCCGCAAAAAAGCTAAGGAGCGCCGCACACAAGAAAAAGAAAAACAACGGAGCCGTACGAAAGAAGAACAAGCAAATGAGTTTTATTGTGTGCGGAGTACATAGAAAGTTTTGCTTGAGCTTGAACATGCGGTAATTTTTGTGTCATGATTTTACGTTTAAGTAAGTTGTTTATTTATAAACACTTTGAGTTTGGGATTAAATCTAGGTGTGGGAAACACTCGAGCGTGTGAGCGATTGTAAACTCTAATTTTCTGATTATAGTGGATTATTTGCTGCTAACTCTTCCCGTAAACGTAGGTACCAATACTCGGATCGAATCACGTAAATTTTTGGTGTCCTTAATATTTCTCATTTATTTCTTTGGTGACTTTGTGTTGACGTAAATTGCAAGATTCTATCGTTTTCGCGTATTATATTCCAACAGGAAAAATACATGGATTAAGGGTATTGGACTGGTATTGCCTCACCCCACAAAATGCCAGTGGGGAGCGAGAGCCCGTCCAACACTCAATGCAAACATAAAGGTTAAAGTCCACCTATAAGGATCACTTTGTTTAGATATCTTTGTGCTTCAATATGGTCAAATAATATATGGTTGAAAAAGCCGATTCCAATCTAATGTTTTTTATTTATGGAGTAGTGTCAAGAGTCAATGTGTTTTTTTTTTTTAAATATCTATATCTCGTTTAAGAATTGTTGATTTAGTCTTGGATATTATGGCATCTGGAGATATGCTGGAGGTTGTGCCAAGTTAAGTCTATATAAATTATTCTATGTTTCCCTGAGGGTGAGTGAGTATTTTAATGATATTTTGGATTTCAGCTCTTTGATTGAAGTTTCCCTCTCTACCTCTTCAGTGAATTACTGTAAGCGTGAGTTACATTTGCCATATTCCGAAATGGATTCAACGGGTGGCGAGCATTGGACGTTGCTAATATAACCGTACGGTTATTTTGATTTAATAACGGTGCAAGGGCAGCCACACGTTTCAGTTTAGATGGAAAGGAGAACCAGCATTTCGTCGAAAACAGAAGTTAATTATGCTCTGCAAAAATAGTAGATTTTTAACTTTCACTTTTTTCTTCTTCTTTTTTGTGTATACAAAAAGACAAAAGTTCTTTCCTTTACACATTAAATTGAAATTAATCTTTCTTTCTAAAAAGAAAAGTACCAATCTCTTTTAATTTTCTTGAACAAAAATAAAAATTTTCTAACATAGAATTAGTAGTAATCTGTCAACATATTTATTTCATCTTGAAATAAAGTTGATTAAACCTATATCTTCTAATATTTTTCAAATGAAGGAATTTGTTTGACAATAATTTAATTGACAAGAGTTGTGTTAGCATGGATGTTAAGATAAATTATTCAACTATAGATACTAGTAATTCACGAAAGGGATTGGGTGAGCTTTCACCTATAATTTCTGAGCATTGACATTTTGAGCCTAGCACTAAGGTCACCGGCCGAGTTTCAATTGGTTTGGGTAAGGGCGTTGCAAATCTCACTAGCCACAGGCAAGATTTCAAGCCTAGTACTAAGGTCCAAAGTTCCAAAATCTAGAGGTGCCAATGAAGGTTGACAACATAAGAAAATTTAAATCATATCTCTTAAAAATAATTTCTCTAGAAAAAATATACTTTCTAGCAACGTTCAATAGTTGATGAAACAAAGCGACTCAAAGTGAGAGAATAAGAACTGTAGAATAACTTAATGTGTTTAACCTGGATCATATGTATACCTTTTTCTCCTGTCTTCTACCTTAACATTTGGGAACCGATTAAACTTGTTAACCAGTTGGCTCAAGGGAAATTAGTGGTGCAAAAGGCGCCATCATTCTTTTAAAAAGTAATGGACCGTCACTCGAGCATTATTCAATCCAATGACACTCGAGAAAAGGAAATCCATGGTGTAATTGACTACAATTAAGTGGTCAGGCATGGGTCCAAAATAAAACAAATGACATGAAGTCATAGATAAATAATATTAGATATCCAACATAAAAGTAATATAGATGGAATGGACTTTCACTTTTTTCCAATCTTTTTTTTTTTAATTGAAAGGTTAGCCATGGACTTGATTTTTCACCAAAGTCATTTCATTACCTTGATATGGTTATCTCTCTACATAAAATGCTTTCGGTCGAAGAGTCATCGCATCCCACCATCATTTCACAGCCTATTCATATGCTTTAGAAATTATCACCAAAACTACACTTCTCCATGTTAATTGGCGAGATGGTCGTTCCCAAAACCATTGTCACCGAATATCATATCGCGTCCCCACAATCATTCTTGGGAATCAAATTGAATTTTGTTCATTAATATTTTCAGTTTTTTTTTTCTTTTAAACTTACTTTTAGCAAAAAAAAGATTTATGGGGATCAAATTCCTACTACTGGGATTTTGATTTCCCAAGGAAACCGGACAAAAAAGTCATCCGGTTTCCTTGAGAAAATGCAGGGTGGAGATTGCACCGTTACTCCGGACAGAGTAACGGTGCAGTCACTTTAGCTTTTTCCGGCGAGCATTTTCATTATCGCATTTGAGTTGATTTTTAAGGAGCTGTTTGTTAACATTCTTTTTAATTGTTTATGAACAAATTTTCTGGTTTTTTGTTTTAGGGAACAAAAAAAGAACATAAACATGTTTGTTTACGTTTGTGTTCCAAATCCATTTTTTTATTCCCAGGAACACATTTAGAACAGAAACGAGAAATAAGAAAAACATGTTTCTTGTTTCTGGAACAATTTTTAAGAACAAATTTTCTCTCTTCTCTTTTTTTCTTCTCTTTTTTTTCTTCTTTTCTTTTTCTTTTTTCTTTGGCCGGTTGCCGGCCATGGCCGGTCGGCGGCCTCACCTAGCCACGGCGAGGCTCGTTGGCCCCGGCAAGGCCAAGCCTCGCCATGGTTGGGCGAGGCCGAGCCTCGCCGGCGCGGGGGTAAAGGCTGGGCGAGCTCGAGCTCACCAAATCTGGGCGAGCCCGAGCTCGCCCGCCCACCGGCGAGGCTCGCTAGCCTAGCAATGGCTCGGGGAGGCCGAGCCTCGCTAGCGTGGGGCAAGGCTGGGCGAGCTCGGGCTCGCCCAAATCCGCGAGCCCGAGCTCGCCCAACCAAGGCAAGGCCGCCAGCCCTCGTCGGCCGGTCGCCGACCATGGCCGAGGCCGGCGATCAACCAAAAGAAGAAAAAAATAAAAAAAAAATAAAAATATTAAAAAATTAAAAGAAGCAAAAAAAGAATATAAATTTACCAAACGTGTTTCTGTTCATTTTTTATTCCCGAAACAAGTTTACCAAACGCCTTCTTCTATTCAAAAATTGTTCCCCGGAGCATAAATAGTTTTTTCTATTTCTGTTCCCTAGAACAATTTTTTAACAGAAACATTACCAAACGCGCCATAAATCTCCGGCTCCTCCGGTATCAATATCCGTCCCTCGAAAAATAATTGTGCTGCTCAAGAAACCATTTGGCAAAGAATTTTCAAAGTCCTAATTAAAAGAATGTGTTTTGTATACAGGTCATGTCACATGACATTTTAGAGATGAAGTCAATCAGAAGTAAGGGGTTTCAAAATTTTAAATGCAAAATTATGTGGAGAATATATCCATAATATATATTGTTGGTCGATTGTACCTCGTCAATCAATCGATGCACAGACTACATTCTCCTTAAAATTCTCTCACGAAAGTGCACACCTAGTTTCACATACGACGCAATCACCTCTGTCTAGCCAAACATTGAATAACTCAGCAGATGCACTAGATATTCCTTACCTTATATTGTAATCCCCTTTGATTGTAGGTATTTCATAGGCCTGTGTTCCTTCAAATTGTCGACATAACATACTCGGATGTCCTTGTCCCCAAAAAATAGGCCTCATCTCCTTTGCTTTTTCTCGATAAAGCCTTCCCGCCGCTTCCACCATCACCAGCCTCACCGACTCGGCCACTGATTACCTCGCGACCGACCCATCGGACACATTTCTTGGTATCAAATAACTGATCTGTCTCTCCTCCAAGAGCCTCGCATTCAGCCCTTGATCTGCCAAGAATGCGAAAAGTATTAGGCCTCTCTCGAGCTTAGTGCCTCCACCACTGAACTCCACCCGACATGAGTCAAGAACCCACCGACTGAGTTGTGCGCGAGTATCTTGAGCTGCTGCACCCAGCTCTTGCAAACCATGTCACCCCTTTGACTCGCTCCTCAAAACCATCCGGCAACACGACCGACTTGGTGTCGGCTGAGCCGAGCCCAGAAAAACGGTAACCCCGAAAGCTCAAGCCCTAAGGCAATCTCGGTCAGTTTGATCTGGCTTGGTTTGGCCTCTCTTCCGAATGCCACTTACACCATGGTACCTTTCCTTGCGCACCGAGCCATTCCTTGATCGACCGCCACATGTCGGTTTGGCCTCGCGTCTCAGGATCACTCGGGAGAAGTTGCTCAACAGGGAAGACTGGTTTGCCATGGATATAAGACTGGTTGGAACTCATAACCATGCTATAATGTCACAACTTTCTTGGCCCGAATCAATATGAGTCTGAGATGCCCAATGCATCGCCCGTTACCGCTTCGAAAGTCTTCTTGATCTCGAGGTGGCGGAATGCGGCCTAATCGGGAAAGGAGTTCACCTGGCATCACTTCGAAGCCCATGTTGGCCCGAGGAAACCCAAGCTGGCAGCGTTGAGAATAACGAAGGAAACACTTCTTACACCGAGCCTGGAAGCGATTGGGCCAGCCCAATATGGAGCGAAATCGTACGTGATCCAATCGGGATCCGAAGATTTGAGAAACCGGGCTACGGGTTATTGGAGCATGTCGTAAGCCTTCTTGAGGAACTGGAACTTGCTGTAAAGGCAGGCAGGTCGCTGGTGGCTTCGGTGCCAAGTGCTTAATAGCCGGTAGGGGGAGCTTCATGAAGCCGATGATAGGAGCAAGGTTCGGAGGGAGCTTCGGGAGGCGATCTACGTTTGTCGGGGCCGATAGGAAGGATGTCCGTTGACCCTTCCCGGCCCGGCGATCCACTTCGCTAGCTCCATTTATGGGGGAAAATTATTTAAAAACTCTTAAATATATTACAATTTTTCCAAATCAATCATAAACATTTTATTTTGGCCAATTGAGTTCTAAACCATTTACAATTATGTCAATTCAGTCATTCAACTAAATTTGACCAACCGTCATTGACATGGACGCAGGCTGGTGCCATAAGACAATTTTTTAATAATATCTTATTTTTTTCGAATTTTTTAATAATATTTTATTTTTTCTATTCTTTTTCCTTTTTCCTCTCTTTGTTTTTCCCCTCCTCCTTCCTCCTTCCTCTTCCTTTGATGACCGGCCAAAGGGGAGGGTCGATCGCTGGACTGACGCAACCGGCCAATGGAGAGCTAGCCTCATCGTCGCTAGGCGAGACCAACCTCGCCTAGATCTAGCGATGCTCGCCTCGCCCTTGCTAGTGGCTAGGTGAGCTTACCACTAGTTGGCCACATCAGTCTGATGAATGGCCCTCTCCTTTGATCGGTCGCTAGAGCAAGAGGAAGGAGGTTGGCATTCACGTCAATGTTAGCCGGCCAAATTTAGTTGGATGGATTGAATTGGTACAATTACAAAATATTCAAAATTGTATTGGTAAAAAAAAAAAATATGATCGATTAGAAAAAATTAATAGATTCAGGACTTTTTTGATAATTTTTCCTCATTTATGGCATCATGTGGCCTGATGCCAAAGGGCAACCATGAAAACATCAATATGTGGAGATTATCATTTGTATCGGCCATTGTCTATAGACCAAAATTCGTGGGGAACTTAGAAGACTCTGAAGTTACATAAATGGAGCAGGAGCCGTGAAACTTTTCTCGCCAATGCCGTCTGCAATGCTACATTATTTACAAAGACTACTTTGCTTGTCAGTGTGAGTTCGTCTTCATGTTGATAGGAGTTAGTGAACTTTTTCTAGTGTCTGTGAGATGATTCGCTGAGGTTGGAAGGTCATTTTGCCATGTCTTCTTATGGAGAACGTTTTATGTCATCAATGTTTTGTCCGTCCATTAAATAGTGCTGCAAAATGATTGAGTTCATGGGCGGCAGGTTCCTTTCTCCTAACGAATGCAAGCAAAGAAAGGAAAATACGAACTTCAGTGAATTCTAAACCATGTTGATAAACTCGTTTAATTGTTATTTAGTTAACGCAAAATGTTAGCAACTTATGTCAAATACAAGAGTAGACTATCAACTTTATTTAGCAATTCATAAGTCAATAAAACAAATTTGGAGGTGAAAATAGTAAATTACTAGGAAAAGTAACTTACCAAGGTAGATCCGGTCATCATCACTATAGTAATGAATATACGAACTTTAAGTTGAATGTGAATAATCTATTTATATAGAAATTTACCTCTAAAAATAATGGAGACTTAGAAAATTCAATCTTATACAGGTATGAACTAGGCCCCAATTTTTCTACTCCAATCAGAGCCAGTGCATGTGTCCAACGTGGACTTGGGTAGACTAAAACTAGATCAGAACAACCAATGCCATTCTTTTAATAGCCTCAAGACAACTGTGAATGCAGGACAGATCAACTCAACAGCCAACCAAATGTCATGAGAGACTCTAAATGAAATTGAATTAGGTGTAAAAATCAACCAAATCAAGCTCAACATAGTAAAGCTGCATTCATTCACGTTAAGTCAAAGCACCTCATACTATATCAACTTATCAAACTACCGTGAAATTTAGATAATTCAGCAGCCATACATGATACATCTAAAAACTCATCACACATCCTATTCTCAATAAACCTTGAGGAACTTAAGAGCTTAATTTTTCTAACATATCAACTAAGGTTCCATTTTGTTTTCGTTTAAGAAAACTACTTTTTACTTTAGCTTTGTTCATTTTATAGAAAATAACTTCTAAGAAAACATTTTATGAATTTTCCAACATTTATCTCATGGAAAATGAACTAGTAAAGGAAAATGCATTCCATTATTAAAAATGTACTTTCAAAAGTGAGGGAAAAAAATATATTATTATATTTTTTAATATTTTTTTTTTTTTTTTTAATTTCTGTTTTTTTTTTTTTCTTCCTTTTTCTTTTTCTTCTTTCAGTAACCACGATAGTAGCCAACTAGCCAACTCCAGCCTTGCCTAAGGCCAAATGCAAGGAGGATGAGGCTTGAGGTCACCAAGGTCGGTGAGCCGCAGAGCTTAGGCTCGCATTAATTGGGCAAGCTACTAATGAGCTCACAACTCACCGAATTTGGCAATCCACATCTTGGTCAATTGTTGGATAGCAAGCCATCATCGAGGCACGTGGCGGTGGAAGGAAGGAGGAGGAAGGAAAAGAAAAAGAAAATTTAAAAATAATAAAAATTCGATTTTTAAAAAATAATAATAATTAACATTTCAAAATTTAAAAAATATATAAAAATTAAAATTAAATATTTAGTCAATCAAAAAATTAATTTTTTTTTTTTATATTTTTTTCCAAAAACTCAAATCATATAACAAACAATGAAAAATATTTTTCCATTTTCAAATTTCAGCCGAACGTAAGAAAATATAGTCATTTTCTCAAAAAATGGTTGGAAAACATTTTCTAGACACATAATATTTTCCTTGAAATGAACAGCCCGTAATCTAAAGATGGAATTTCATGTTGTATTGCAGTCCATATTGAGGTGTAGCACTTGCTAGTTTGATTTATGCATCTATTTCTCTATGAAAACTTTAGCCTCATTATCGTAATCATCCAACACACGAAGTAAAAATATGCAGTTTTATGTCCCTGGCAGGAAGCAACAAAGTTTAGGAATTGCACATTAATTAAGAAAATGTGTAAGCAATACATTTGACGACCTTAAAAATGTATAAACCTAGAACTGAAGTTGTAAAAAGTCCAAAGTTCAATTAAAATGCAAAAAGACAGTACTTTTTTCATTCTTGCACTCTTGTTGGTTATTGAACTTCCCCAACACGACTCAACATACCATCACTCTTGCGAGTCATTCGTGAAAAGATCAATTCCATTTTCCCCAATAGGGCATAACTTCGACAATCAAAAGATAACGACCATAATTTTTTCTTTTTCTTTGTTTCTTTTTGCCAACAAACAATGACAACTAAACCTTCTATCCATTATATCGTCTTAAAATCTAAAATTAAGATTTAGACTGAAAATTCATATTTGACATGCCTGTAAAACTCTGTAGGAGATAACTGTATCATAAACATGACAGAGGAGTCAAGAAATACATTGATTCTTGAATCACTGAACGAAGAAAATTTGCACTCACATTCTATTTTCATTGACAATGACGTAAATCCCAAGACGTTGGCACATACAGATAGCAACTACCCTACAACTGCAAAAATGCCAATATCTGTGATTCTGTTAAGGCAAAATGAAGGATAAGTGACTTCTTAAAATAAGGACCCACAGGCCCATGCAAAGGGGAAACAAAGTAGAATATATGAGCTTGATGGATGGTACAAAGTGATTGTAGCTTGGTACTGGTCTTCCCCCTCTTCCTTTGATGATGCAGCATACTTGTAAACCTATCAGAGATTTTTAATTTTCATCAAAAACCAAATCTAACTTGATCATAATCAAGGAAGACAACCATACATCCTGATCCTGTATTAAAAAGGATTCTGCAAATGCTTCAACAATATTTTAAGAGAAGCCATTCAAAACTGATCCAATACATTGAATTCAGATAAACTTGGCAGCTGAGAAGGCTTTAGAGTTCCTATTAAGAGTCAATGCCAAATCTGAACTTGGCATCCTAACCCAGCTACTTAAGAAAACTAAGAAATTGGGGATTTAATTTATTCGATAGTCAAGTTTAAAGGTGGAAAAACATAAGCGCAAAAGCAAATTTGGAATTCTAAGTAACTTGTCATTGAACAGATGGGAAGCTCAAAGTTCAAGAGACAGGATATCCAATCCAAAGTTTACAGTCATCAATTACAGCAATACACACAAATGCAGTTTAAAGGGATGCCCTACACAGCCCCTAATCACTAATTTACCCAATGAAGAGCCATTGACAGTGTGGCTGCTCACTTCAGATACCCTCATTTTGGTAGTGCAGTCCATCACTCCATTGAAGCTCGGACACAGTAGGGAAGGCAATATTAGTGTAGACCAACATCTATCAAGATGCCATCTTTGCGCATAACAATCTATTAAGCAATATAGGATTGATATTAGTCAAAAAGACATGCCCCTAATGGAAAGCCCAAAATTATCAATTCTAGTCAATATTCTTTTATCAAATTATCTATTCTAGACATGATCACGAAATGGTTGAGAAAGAAATCCACTCAGTTAATTTATCAACAACAATACTAGAAGACTAGTTTAGCTCAAACATATATCATCACAACATGTACTAGTCATTAAAACATTATGCTTAATAATGCAAAAGATATTATTCATATTAACCCTGCATAGAATCAACAGTAATCATAAGTAACTCACTCATCGTGAATACTAGCTTAGTCAGGACTGCAACATCTTCATATGCACGCATGCATGTGAGCGTGCATATGTGCTTAAAGATAATTTAAGATATAAGAAAGTTGCCATTGAAAAATTATATAAGAAAATGAACCCACTTTAGTAAAAGCGCTCAACTGGGTAAGAATTGGTTGCATCCAGCACATGATATGAGATTTCCATCAAAATCAGCATTTTCAGGCGCCAGACAAGATCGATGATAGCTGCAGCTTTCCTGTCAAACAAGCCAATTATGACAAACAGACAGATGAATAACTTTCCACAAAAAGTTCAAGCTATACATTGTCTATTAAAAGATTGGCAAGTACAGTAGATAAGCACACCATAAGTGCCATAACTTTTGTACGACACTTATTTAAGTGCCATAACTTTTTTTAAAACGCTCACTTGAGTACCATAACTTTCAATCAATCACTTAAGTGCCAAAAATATTTAAAAACATTAACTCAAGAGTTAATGCCAATATCAGTAAAAGAACTGTTCCCATTTTAAAAATTATCTTTCAGAATTAGTTTGGGGCAGCATTCCAAAAAAACTACATGAAATCCCAGATCTGGGCAAAAATTGTAATGTCTTCTTCCTCCTACATATACAGCTGAGCTTAGCAACTAATTAGCGTGTGACAAGATTGACTCTTACAGTTCATTCCTAATAACAGCCTATCAAGACACTGCCTCCACTAAGAAAATACGAGCACTAAAAACATAAGTGCCAATTAGGTTTGCAGCTTGAATCACAAGAGCCAGAATTATTGACACTTACCGAGAACATAACCACCACAGATTGAGTCAGCAAACAAAGCGTTAAGGAGCTAGAACCAACAGGACATAACCTCATTGGTACAGTAGATTTTCCAGAGGTCATCCTTTTAATTAGATGAACCAGGTTCATTTGATTCTTCCACGCCTGCCTATAAAACTCTGATTCTTGAGAATGAGTGATGCTTCAAAAATCAAGCATTGCCCTGCACAAAATGAAAGTTTCAGTTACAAAGTCTAATCTAGATATATGGGAAGATATGCCCCGCAGGCATCAAGATTATACTAAAATCAGATGTTCTTTATGGCCATAATAGAAAATATCAGCTGCATTGCTTACTGGATCTTCATTAAAATAAATCATTGAGATAAAAAAATTGTTCATTCAGCACCTTTTGCCTTATTGGATTATGAAACAATAGATTCTCAAGTATGGCTTGTCGACTTGCTACAATTTTATGGAGATCAGGAGATATTGAAGCGCATCATATGGTCATTAAAAAGTGACCTCGCAAGAAGAAGCCCACCATTACATCATGACCCACAAGCATTACCAGTTGTGACTTTCATCCATTCTAATGCTACCAGATGATGGCTGTGATGGTATCCCATATCTCTTGTCGATGTGTTTCACATGAGCCTTATACATATGTGCACTCCCTCCACCTAATAGCTTAAACTTTCTGGTTAAATTTTCTTACATGGTATCAAATCAACTGCTCATTCAGTTTTCTTTTACGTCTCTGCATCTAGTTTTTGAATCTTCATGGTAGTTTGTGCCGATGACACAATTAGTACATGTAAGCTAACGTGGCAAAAGTCTCTTGTTGAGGAAGTGGGATTTGGATAGACAGAATCCATGTGGTTAATTCTTGACAATTGCACTGCACTAAATATAGCTTCTAATCCCATTTAAATTAGAGATTTAAACACAATGAGGTTGAATGCCCTTTTAATAGGGAGAGGTTACTATGTGGAGAAACTGCAACAAGCTTTGTGAAGTATAATGACCAGCTTGCCGTTCTATTGCCAAGCCTCTCTCAGATACTCAAGTCAAATATATGGTAACAAGCTTGGACCATAAGACATATATGCTCCAACTTAAGGGGCAGCATTTAGAGTTCTTTGTAATTGTCAACATAATGTTAGACCGAGTTTGTAGTGGCATACACGGAAACACCATGCGATATTTACTTCATGTGTAGACAAGGGGAGTACAAAATCCTTTTGGTCTTAACTTCTGTCATCTTAACTTTAGCATGGTAGCAAAGCTAAGTTCCACCCAAGTGTATCTAGTATCTACACGTGTGGTTCATCAATTCCACATGCCATCCTCATTTAGATTTGCACGTGAAATGAGCTAATATAGTATCCCGCGCTGCATATCTACGAGATTCATATAAGTCTCATATACATGTGATTTCTCTCTACCTATTAACTTAAACTTATGAATTGGATTTTCTAACAACAGGAAGACAAATCTATAACCATGCTTAAACAAATCACCCAAGTCACAAAGAAATGCAATAAAAGGATTGTTATATGAATAAACTCAACCAAAAGAAAAAATTTCACCCACCATAAACTATTGGATGTGCTACCCAAAAATTGGCTTCCATATTGGCTGACTCCAACGTACGTATATTTGTCAATCATCCTACCAAGAGAAATCAACATTCTAAACATATTAGAACGGAGAAATCAGACAAATTTTAGGTAGATTAGTAAAAAAAAAAAAGTAAGCTTATTCACCTTCCAAGAGTTATCCTGTTGCAGAGGGCAGTGATTGTGCAACGGTTTGCAAATATTCTTTTTACCCCAAAAGCAATAGTACTCCTTCCAGCTGCATATCAACATGTGTTCAGGGTTATCCATGATATGCAGTCATTTTTTCCAGTTCTTTAAAATGATAGTTGAGCAAGGAAACCACATTGTTTCCAGTGATAACAATGCCAGTAGCCTCCAGTCAAATGATATTTTATTTCAATTTACATGCCATCGAGTCCCTCAATCAACAATGTATATGTTTGAGGGTGCAGTTGGCAGCCTTTCCTCTCCATGACCTGCAGCAAATCTGAGCATCTCTTTACAAAACCCTTCTTAAGTAGACCATCAACTAGAAGCTTCCAGGCTAGTTCATCATGATTGTACCCGCAAACTAAGAGACTACGAAAAAAATGTTCAGCCTCTTCCTCATCCTCCTGATCATATAGGCCACATATAAGCAGCTTAGAAGACTCCAGACGGGGTAAATGACCATGCTTGATCATAGCCTCTGTCATCTTCTTTGCTTCTCTGTATTCTCCCTTCTCACAACAACAGCAAACAAGAGCATTGTAGGTTTTTTCATCAGGATTCATGCCTCTATCTCTCATATGTTTGACTATCCTAACTGCTATTTCAAGGCGACCCACTTTGCAAAGTCCTATAATGATCTTTGCATAAGTGTTGACATTAGGAGCACAACCATGTTCAAGCATTTTGTCGAAAAACTTCAAAACAGTTCCAAAATCCACAATCCTCCACACATCTGCTTTATCAACTGGTGAGATGTTTGATGTCAAGCTATCACTTCCGACCGCAAGGTTTTCCCCTTTCACACAATTTCCATCTAGAAAATGCTGAAGCAACAGCCCATATGTATGGTGAGAAGGCACACAATCAGAATCAAACATGCGTTTGAGAACATCAAAAGATAGATGAAGTAATCCCAACCGCCCATATGCATCAATTAAATATGTGTAAGGGACTGAATCAGGCTCAATCTTCTCTCTTCTCATCTTAGAGATCAAATTTTCTGCTTCATATATTCTGCATTGAGAGCAATATGCATAAATAAACGATGTGTAAGTAAAGAGATCAGGCTGATATCCCAAGGAAACCATCTGGTCTAAAAGCTTATCAGCATGGTCAAAGTCTCCTTCATCAAGCATCTGCTTAATCAGAATCGTATAAGTATACACCGTCGGCTTCAAGTCCAGATTCAGCATATTTTGAACCATCACCAATGCTTCTTGTGTTCTCTTCTCTTTGCATAATCCATCTATCAAAGCATTGTAAGTAAACGAATTTGGCTTGCAATCCTCCAAAAGCATCCTATCAAGCAGTTTACGGGCATCCTCAAGTTGTCCAGATGCACAACAGCCATCAATTAACGATGTATATATCACTTCATTTGCTTTGATACCTTTCTCATGCAATGAATCCAATAAAGCAAAAGCTTCTTTAATCCTCAACCTCTTACAAAGAGTATCCATAATAAAGCTATAACTCCACGCATCAGGAGCTAAACCACTTTCTTCCATCATTTTAAGTAGCCTATGAGCATTATCCAGCTCCCCTACTCTACATTGACCATGAATTAAAGAATTGTACGTGATGATGGATGGACAGAGGTTGCACTCAGCCATCTTATTAAACAATGCCATAGCCTGGTGCACATCCTTATTCTTACAAAAGTAGTCTATCAATTCATTGTATGTACGAGTATCTGGACTACATTTTTTTGACTCCATCAAACCTAAAATATCATATGCAGCATTTATTTGTCCGTCCTTACAATACCCGTTAATTAAAGCATTATAAGTGACAACACTTGGAACTAGCCCTTTATCCGACAATTCATCCAACAATTTCCGGGCGTCACTGATCTTATTGTTCTTACAGAAACTATCAATGAGGACAGTATAGGTATGAAGATTAGGCTCACAACCTCTCTCAGGCATTTCCATAAACAAATCCATTGCTTCTGATATTCTGCCCAAATCACATAAACCACATATAAGAACTGTATATGTTCGAACAGAAGCACTGCAATTATCTTGCTCCATCTGAGAAAATAACTTCAGAGCCTCATCCACCCGCCCAGCTTCACAGAGACCATGTATAAGGATCGTGTATGAAACCTCATTTCTTGCACAACCCTTTTGGGGCATTTGCACAAAGATCTTATAGGCGCCATTCACATCCTTCTTCCGACAGTGACCCAATATCAGGGAGGTATACGTATATGTATCCGGGCTCAAACCTGCCTCCAAAATCTTTCTCACGTAATACTCCGCCTCCACCAGATTCCCTAACTTACAGTACGCATTAACCATTGTATTGAAAGTATAGATGTTCGGCAGAACCTTCAGGTCTAACATCTCTTTGTACACATTCTTCATTTCGTCAATCATCAAAAACTTCGCTAATGCCATCAGTAGAGTATTATAGCATCTGACGGTAGCTTAAATCTCATATCACCTTCCCCGTTCATCCGGGATAAGAACTCCAACACGAACCGCGCGTCATCCGCCGAACCGCAGCATTTTATCATGGCGATCCGTAGCTTCTCAGCAACACGGAACAACTTGTTAGGAATCAGAACGGCCAGCAAAGCCGAATAGGACTGCACATTGTGGCTGAACCCGGGTCTCTGCGAAATCCAATTGAAGAACCCGAGCGCCGTCCGAGGGTCGAGACTCGAGGCGAACACGGAGGCGACGTGAGCCGGGGTCACCGAGGGGATCAGCCTCTTGAGCCAAGGGTTCCTCTCCCAATTCGGGGACTCGAGGATCGAGAGAAGCCGAGACGAGACGTCCGACTGCTCTGGCTCGGCGGCGCAAGAGGCGGCGGGAGAGGCGACGGAGGAGAGCGCTCTGGCGACGGAGCAGGGCGCGAGGGCGGCGGGATCGCAGGGGCTGGAGACGGCCGACGTCATTCTCGCCGCGGCGGCGGCGGCGGCGGAGCATCGGGGGGCGGCGGCAGCAGCGGCGGCGGCCCCGCTCATTGACGGGGGAGGGTCTAGGGTTCGGCGGCGGCGGTGGCGCGCATATGGAGAGCGAGAGCGAGCTGGATTCGTTGCAGAGAGGCTGGCGGCGACTGAGCTTCTGAGGGGAAAATAGCGGTAACGGAGCCGCGAACTGCGACCGGAAATGGAGGAGGACCCGACCCGGTTGTGTATTCGGATCCTACCGTCTACAACGATTAAGCGGAGGACCAATGACTAATGTCAAATCAATCCTTGATTGAATAATTCACGTGATTATTAATGATTAAAATGAACTCAACCTATAAGATCTATATTCGATGCTACGTCATTAGCGTGGTGGCACGATAAAATGGAGTCGAGCTGAACTAAATTCATTTTGAAATGAGAAGTCTCAAATCGATTCAAGATCTAAATTATATTTGATTTTTATAACGGAATTAAACTTCTTTCAAAGTTTAGGTTTGAAAACTCAATTGAGATCCATATCATTACCGTTTCCACGAGTCTACACCTCCTCCAACTCAAGGGCAGGATTTAGATTTATATGTCATATGTATTGGAACAATATATCAATGGAACAATCATATGCTCATTTGTGAAATGCAAAAGAGAGATGGGATGAAATTGAATATCCTAAACTTTCTTCCATAATTAAGGTTAAGTTGTATGCATTTTTCAGTGATGTTATGAAATTTGGTATTAACCGGCCAAAAAGGAGTACCTAATCTTTTTTATTCATCATCCAATTAGGTATCTAAATTGCACACTAAAATGTTCAAATTAGGCTCAAATTTGACCCCGTGAAAAAAAGAATTAACAATGCTAGTCCCCGTGGCCTATGACATAATGTTATTGTTTTTTGGTCATACACTATGTTGTTGTTAAGTGGCCATTAGCTTATATATTAGATGCCAATCTATATTACAAGTCAACCCAATCACATCTTGTATGGTTAAGATACATCTGCACCTCTATCTCTTTTCTTCATTTTTCAATCAAATCCTATTTTTTGTTATAAGAACCTTCTCTTGTTGTCATTGCCCCGCCCTTATCGCAAATTAAGCATTGCCACCGCCGTCGCCATGGACATTGCAACACCACAATTGACAAACCCAACATTCACCACCAAAGTCAAGCACAATTAGCACCAACTTAAATAGGATACACGAGATACTCAAGAAGTGCAGAATGAATTTATAAGATAAAAGAAATTTGTAATGTGGGTTCGTCTCCAAAATCTTAAATATTTTGCCTTGCTTCATTTTCCCCACTTCACTAAATTTCATGGCTATTACAGTATTACCCTACAAATCCAGCTCGCGCCTAATGAATTATGTGGGAATGATTTATGGACAGTCGTCGCTTTTGGTCCTTGGGGGTACCTGCGCCTCTGTTCCTTCTCTGAGTTCCAAGAACCATGAACGTGGGCTGATGCGCATGGCTTGGGTAGCAAGAAAATGCCCAGAAACCTTCGCCTCTGCGGACCGGTCACTTCTCCCTTCGTTTTCAATCCGGGCCCTCGTCCGGACGCCGCCATAGTAGCGTGGTCGAACCACCGAATCCCCCTGAGACCTTCTCTTCACTGGTTAGCCCGTGCAATCAGTTCTTCCGCTTTTTGCGGCCCGAGACAGGGGAGGACTCCCCAGTCCTACTCCTCTCTCTTGGGTCGGTGTGCGGAGACGAGATGCTTGTTGGACGTTCGGAAAGTGCAGACCCACTTGGTAAAAACCGCTCTCTTTCCAACCCTTTTGGGCCACAAGCTGATCGACGCCTACCTCAAGTGCGGCTGCGTGGGCGACGCTCGCGACGTGTTCGACGAAATGCCCGAGAGGCACGTGGTCACCTGGAATTCTATGATCGCTTCTTATATCAAGCGGAGGAGAAGTGGAGAAGCTGTCGAGCTTTATGAGAGGATGATGAGGGAGGGAGTCTTTCCCGATGAGTACACGTTCTCGAGTGTCTTCAAGGCGTTTTCGGACCTTGGTCTGGTGGCCGGCGGTCACAGAGCTCATGGGCTCGCAGTGGTTTTGGGGTTGGAGGTTTCTAATGTGTTTGTCGGAAGTGCTCTCGTTGATATGTATGCGAAATTTGGTAAAATGAGAGATGCGCAGTTGGTAGTGGACCGAGTGACAGAGCAAGATGTGGTTTTGATTACGGCATTGATTGTTGGTTACGTGCAGCATGGCGAGGACTTCAAGGCTCAAGAGGTTTTCTTGGATATGATCAGGAAGGGGATCAAGCCTAATGAGTTCACTCTTGCAAGCACTTTAATCGGTTGTGCAAACTCAGCAGATTTAAAATCTGGTAAATTGATTCATGCGTGTATAGTCAAAACCGGCTTTGACTATGCAACCGCTTCACAAACTTCGCTCTTGACAATGTACTCGAAATGTGGGATGGTTGATGACTCCTTCAAGGTGTTCAATGATTTGGCTAACCCAAACCTGGTGACATGGACATCTCTCATCGTAGGTCTTGTGCAAAATGGAAGGGAAGAGATTGCTCTTTTGAAATTTCAGGAAATGTTGCAGAATTCTGTAAATCCTAATTCTTTCACACTATCAAGTATTCTTCGAGCATGTTCGAGGCTAGCTATGCTGGAAACAGGAAAACAAATCCATGCAGTTCTCACAAAATATGGATTAGTTAGAAATGGTTTTGCTGGAGCAGCACTTATTGACCTGTATGGAAAATGTGGAACGGCAGAAATGGCGAGGTCGGTCTTTGACCAGTTGATAGATATAGACATGGTGTCTATGAACACCATGATATATAGCTACGCCATTAATGGTCTGGGACAGGAAGCACTTGAATTGTATAGTAGGATGAAAGATTTGGGGCTTGAGCAAAATCAGGTGACATTTGTGGCTGTTCTTTTGGCATGCAGCAATGCAGGTTTGGTTGAAGAGGGTCAGCAGATCTTTTCATACTTACGAGACAGTCGTGAAACAGAATTGAGAAGAGATCATTATGCATGCATGGTTGATTTACTGGGGAGGTCGGGAAGACTTGAAGAGGCAGAAATGCTGGTGACACAAATAAAAAATCCAGATCTTGTTGTGTGGAGGGCACTGTTAAGTGCATGTAGGGTTCATGGAGATGTGAAAATGGCAGAGAGAGCTATGAAGAAAGTGCTTGAACTAGCGCCAGGAGATGAAGGAACGCATGTGCTTTTGTCAAATCTATATGCCTCGACTTGCAATTGGAGTCAGCTTATTGAGATGAAAAGCACGATGAGGGAGATGAAACTGAAGAAGAACCCTGCAATGAGTTGGGTTGAAGTCGATAGAGAAGTTCATACTTTCATGGCTGGTGATTTATCTCACCTGGGATCGAAAGAGATACTCGACAATCTGGAAGAACTGATTGAGAAAGTTAGAAATCTTGGTTATGTCCCGGACACAAGGTATGTGTTACAGGATTTGGATGAAGAGAAAAAGGAGACATCACTGTATTACCACAGCGAGAAATTGGCATTAGCTTTTGCTTTATCAAGGACTAAAAATAAGACCAGCAGTGTGAGGATTCTTAAGAATCTTAGAGTTTGTGGGGATTGTCACTCTTGGATGAAATACGTCTCTGTTGCTGTCGGAAGAGAAATTGTTGCAAGAGATTCAAAGAGATATCATCATATTAAGGATGGCCTGTGTTCTTGCAGAGATTATTGGTGAATCAGTTTCTGATTCTTGATAATTAACATAAAATCTCCACCGCATCATTGATGTAACTGTGCTCCGAGGTACACCGTTGATCTCCCACAGATTAATCGCCCGAACATTTATCTTCCCACTGGGTCAGCATTTGAGTGACTGGTAACGAAGGGGTGCAGTTTTATGATCTTTACGTCATGGACAACTTTGAATGAGGAAGTCCTGAAGAGAATGTATCGTAAGTTTCTATTTGAAAGCTCCAGAAAATGCATGGTGGAAATAGGAGCTTAAACCTTGACACGAGAAGAAAAAACGGAGAACAAGTTACACTCAGCCATGGTCCGGGGATGGAGAAAAGGTATCTTAAAGTTAAGATGCCGACAATTTTGTCGTCTAAAGGTCTTGAGTAAAGCATCAGCAGAGAAGTGTATACATTTATGTTTAGATGCTCCATTCTTTGTCATCAAAATTGATCTCATATGCTCATATAAGAGATCATGCAAACTTCGCTTGGTGAATTTATAGTGATTTGGCTACTTCAATGACGTGTTCTTAATTCCATTGTATCAAGCTCGATTGTGCTCTAGAATGGAAAGCAAGAATGACGAGATTGTCAGTAATATGATTGTTGTGAACCAGAGAACATTCTTCATTCTAGAGGGGTTGTCTTCCAGGAAAGTGGTTGTATTGAGACTTCTTTCCATTATATATTGGATGGAAAAGCCAGAGACGTTCGAGACTCCGTGCTGTCTCATCTGAACCGCCAAGGCATCTCACGAGTGTTCGTGGCTTTACGACCTTTTTGGGCATTAAGGGACAGACGCCTTAATTGGCTTTTCCTGTTGAACCAGATGGCTCTTATCGCCTAACACAAAAGATGCAATAATTTGCAAATTTTAAGCCTCGAGGAGATGTTTTTCCACAAGGCCATAGGCTGTAAGTCATTGGATTGTGTTAAAATGGTGACATCTGAGACAATGAAGGCAAAGGCGCAAGGCAAACGAAAAGTCCTTTTCTGGCCAAGGTTCAAAGTGCGCGATCATGTCCATCTTTCATGATGACGGGAAAGATAGCAGATCTTGTCTTTTTAAGGAAAAGTGTAGAAACTTAACTTTTTTTTTTTTTTTTTGGTCGGTCATACTCTAAGCCTACTCTAACACTCACGCTCAGACTTTTACCCAGCCTCTTTGCAAGGCGTGGGAATTAAAACCCACTCCTGAATTGAAATCGCTCCCACCCCAATCCCTTCTGAGAATGTGGGATTTGAACCCCTCACCTCCCCGTTCCAAGTTAGAAGGGTGGCCACTGGGGCGAACCCCCAAGTGGTTAACTTAACTTCTTTTGACCGTTGGCCAACTGGGACTTCGCGTTCAATTTCAGAAATTGACAAGTTAAAAACTTTTTTAAGTACTTTAATCAGATCTCGAGCTTGCCCTTGGTGGGATTCGAGTGTTGAAAATCCGATATGGCCCCAGAGTGTAATGTTTTAGTCATTTGTCACTCATAATTTTCCACGCCTGAATTCTACGTACTCAAGACCTTAAGGTCTCAATTTGATGAAAGTTTTAAATCCTCAATTGACCAACGGCCAAAACCTTATGTCATGCGCTTGTTACATCTTTTTTTCAATACCTCCCCATTTTAGACCTAACAATTTGAACAATCTGAATTATCTTAGACGAGTCAATCAAGTTGGAAGATGGAAATTAAATAAATCGATTCTCAGTTAAATACCAAATAATAAATAGATGCTTGTATGAATAATAACGACCACTAAAGTGTATTTCCCAGTACACTATTAATTTTTCACAACTCAATAACTAAATACACCCAAGCCAGTAAACAGACTAAAAAAGGGACTAGAAAGTAGAGGACAGATGAGGGCAGATATCAGGATCAAAATTTTTCAAGCATCTAAGAGAATGTACCTCCGGACAAATTGATGACAACTAACAAGTATTCTTCAATTGATTTTCCTTTCTATGAACTTGAAAAGTGAAATGAGCACAGTGGACTAGATCAAGTCAGTACTATAACGAACCAAAGAATTTCAATTACCCAGTATTTGTCCAGTGATTGCTCCACCGGAGCCACGGAAGAGGGTGAGAATCATAAGGTGAAAATTTACAGGCTTTGTAATCAACATCCATCGTACTCTGGACAAAAGGTAGTCAAAACAACCATTACCATTTCAGTATTTGATGACATGGTGGCGCAACCAGAGCTCATACATGACCATGTGGAAAGCATCATATTTTATTGGCGGTGAATTCCACTGGAAGTGCTTCTGGACCTAGAAGGACAGGCCATAGAATCTTGGCATCAGCAACAGTAATCAATCGGACTAAAGCCTACCAAAAATTGATTAAGAAGGATCTGATTTGTTCCAGAAGATGCAAGATAGCAAGTGATACAGTGAGTGCATGGCCATCAACAAATTGCAACAAATTGCCTCATTCAAAGGAATCAAATGCTCTGGTACTTGCATTGTTTGGAAGGTTAGCCAAGCTTAACTCTGAAATGAGTAGATCAAGGCTACTATTCACTAAAGAGAGGTTAAAATACTCTCAGATTAGCAAACTAACCACAAAAATCACTCAGCAAAAAAAAGAAGAAAAATTGACTCGTTTTTGCTCCTTCTATTAGACAACATTGAAACCTTGCCCATACAACATTGGGTCCAATTAACAATATAAACTGCATATTCTTATGTCTCATCTCTTTATGGATCCTCAAATGGCATAACTCTGATATAGCACCAGATGCAAATAACTCATAATTATGTCTTTTGTGTCCACTACACCAATGAGTCCACAGAATGACACCACCTGAAACATATAACTATCTTTCTTCAAAATCATTTTTCGTGTCTAAAATAATCAAGTCAAGGCTCTGATTTCAATGAAGATGACACAAAGTGGCGGTATACATCTCAAAGCTATGACAGGGCATCAGAGGCACCCTCACTACCACTGCTTTCTCCTACCCACCCATATCTTTTCACAGACAAAAAAAATCTCATCTAGATTTTAAGAATCAGGGTAATGAAGAAATCTCATCTTAAAGAAAGATAGTTTTTGGGTGGCCCACATGTACAGGTTGAGCCTACATGAAATTAAGCAGTCCATCTCCCTGAAGTTCTCACATAGGACACACCTCAATATGATTAGCAAAAAGTAAATCTCCAGAAATCAGTATTCACAGCATTGAATTGGACAATACTGACTATTACAACACCCAATAAAGTACACATGAACAGCATGCTCTGAATGTGCATAAAAAGTCATACCTTTACTAAATTCTCGTGCAGTTGCAGAAACTCAGCATCAGATATATTCTTCAGTATTTGCTTAAGATTATACACCTCACTCTCCTTGACTATGACCGAAAATTTTCTCCAGTCAAGGATGTCATTGAACGGCAGATCATAGTAATTGGACAAAATGACTGCAAATGACGTATACAGATGAGTAACGCAATTACAAGAAATTCTTCGTTTCACTGAATTTTTCTCAAAGTCAAGGCATTGGTCACATAATTATTGCGCTTTTATATCCATACCAAATGTCATTTTCTACTGCATTAAAATATTGCCAACATAGATATCAAAGGTAGTTTGATAAATAGATCAAGTAACAATCCCACGATATATGTGCTAAGAACCCAAAAGAAGTAGTCAAGTGGAGTACATCTCCACTTAAGCATCACTTCTCAGCCCCTTTTCCACTACCTATGGGACTCATAGGTGCTATAGACACACAACCTCATTGCTGCCATCCTCAGCTCACAAGCGAATGCATCATGCAACATCACAAAGTAGACAAGTTAATAGTGATTGAAGTTATTCATTATCAAGTTTAGCGAAGATTGAACTTTGCCTCGACCAACAACTCAGATAAGAAAAGAATTCTTCTCTTGGTCGAATGAATTGTGCTACCTGTAAGTTTTGACTTCCAAATAAGACACATATGATTCTCCTCTTGCTAATTCTGAAGCAGAATATCATACTTTACCTTTCTATCCCAACTAGTAAGCCGATTCAGTAGTTTAGCAGTACATGCTGTTCCATGAAAAGAGATAGTTCATTTAAATTATTTCTTTAGAAATCGTTAGCTATTCAACTGCATGCTATAGTTCTTTTTAAATGTGCAATGCTTAAGAAATTGGACGCATTATTGAGTACAATGCTTAGAGGAACTTGTTTTGTGTTATTGCTCACTACAGATTCCTTTTAAATTTCAATCCATGATTGGGGAGTCATCACCCATAATAAGGTAACCAAATTGTTGATATATTAAAGAATACAGGTCTTTCAGTGAAGTCCATATAGCAGAAAAGAAAGCAAGCTTGTAAGAAGTACAGGAACAAAAAATATCAGGTAAACAGAAACTATTCCCAACTTATTACATATAAAATTATCCAATTTACCTACTTGCTATAAAACCATTACATTTCTATTCAGAATACTTATAGAGGAAGAGAACGTGACAAAATCTGGAAACAATAACAAAAGAAATATTTCAGACCAATTTTTTTACATTGAATTTACCTGATGGATGCTTTCCTGTCATTACGAGGTTTCAGAGAAGTAATATCTTTAGCACTTTCATATTTCTATGTTTTTCATTTTCTTTTCGGAAATACTGATATTTATGCTGTGCTGTGCCTAATCTAATCCCATTTTGATGTTGATCCAAGGTTTAATTTTCCTCTTTCCTTTTTCCTAATCTTTTAGACATACTTTCCCTGCTGGTTGTATTAGGGGCTTCTGCAAAGACTAGGTTACCATGAAAGAAACTCCCGTGAAGTTTGCAATCTAGTGACCATCTGAAACGCATTCCAAGTGAGTTCACTTGTCAAATTGCAATCCTATAACGATTTCACCTTATGAACATTCTTGCTGCACATTGACGCTATCCTCTAATTTGGGCTTGCAAAATCAAACTTTTTTATGAGCCAACATGCACTGTTTACTACATTGATTATAACTTGACTTGACTTGGTTCTAACAAATGGAAGAAGAAAACTACAAATTAGTTATCGTCCTATTTGAAATCATCTTGAGCTATTGACTGCACAATAAAGCACCTTGCACAGAGGCCAATATATATAGTACTAGTTGTGATTGGGCTAATTCTGATATCATTTGGCTATCAAAGGATCCAAACTTCTAGTCAAACATTTGGTGCTGATCAGTTTGCATATCAGCACCACATAGGTGCTTTCAATGAGATATTAAACCAAATCTCATTTCAATATGATACCACTTTTACAATGGTCATACTCATCATAGGTTCAGCTTTAATAGTTTTCCCCATAGGCAAGAGGCATATTGGAGTGTCAACAGGAAGTCCATTTATAGTAGTATTTCCAGAATTAGTTGCAGTGGTCAGCAAGAGGAACATGGATCCTCCATCAAACTCTTTTCAACTGTAAAAGGTTTATCCACAGAAAAGAATAAGCTAAGATGAAAGGCACAGCATCAAAAGCTATGAAGATGACACTCACCAGGAACACATCCATAATGGATGGCATCGGCTATTCGGGCACTGTTGACCTGGGAACCACCAGGACATATGCAGAACTTAGTCCGGTAAAATCGCTTTTGATAAACCAGATGTCCAGTTGCCCTACTTATTCTGTTATTTGAAATATCAAGTTCAGTGTCATTCTCCCAGGCACGTGCCAGTATAACTCTAATTTTGGAGTTGCGATGACCAGCCCAGAAACCAAGTCTTGTCCTGCAAAGCAAGTTCCCTTTTCACAATGACAGTTTTTGCTCACATTATCACAAAGTTTTATCAGGCTGGAATAAAGACAGTTATATTAATTGCAGGATTCAAATTAACTTGTACAAAACAAAATGTCCACCAAGCACCCATATGTCCTATATAACGAGATAAAATAAGAAAGAAAAAAGGTTAATGACAAAAGACCTCAAGAAGAATCTGCTCAAGTAATTCTATCCGAATTAAATGATTTACAGAATAATGTTGGACTAAACTCAACACTTAAGTGAAAAATCTGCTAAGGATCAGATAAACACAATACTTGACGAGATGGCCATAACTATTTAAAAATCCCATGTGACATGCAACTAGGAAGCGCACTCGATTATTCCTTCATCCCATCCCCCCAAAAAAAAAAAAAAAAAAAGCCCTTCCGACATCTATGGAAAGTACAGAGTTCATAGATTTCCTACATGTAACCCCAGAACCTGCATGAGGCAAATGTTTCCAAGCTATTGATACCAAGAAAGATTGCCATAACTAAGATAGTGGATATTTTATCTTGATAGACCGCAGACATCAATCTAGCAATGAGGAAGTACATGGGGCTATCCTGCAAAAAAAAAAAAAATATACGGGACCACTCCAAAATGACAAAAGTTAAAGCACAATTTACCCTTGATGAAACTAGATGAGCTAAAAATGAAGGTACAATAAACAGTTCCAGACAAATGAACCAAACCAGATGTGCAATATCATATTACCACAAATCATAAAAGTCAGAAAATAGCAACAGTGACACATAGTCTAATAAGTACCATAATTCACTCTTCTATGCGCTATTTTACCTATTCTCCACATCATTTCCTCCAGCTGGAAGAGCGAACGGTTGCAGTACTTGGGGAAGTGCAACATCCTTGTGCGGAATGAACCCAACATCATAGCTTGGAGAGCAAACCACCCTAATTGAATTCTTTACAAGAAGAGGAACTCCTTCTGTTGCCCTCACACCAACATCATGGCAAGTCACAAAGAAGTGATCTGCTCCTAGGGTTCTATTCCAATATGGATACTTTGCAATAAGACTATCTACATAGTTCTGGACTATCACGGTCATATTCTCATACGATGTTCCCTGCATACAGTCATTAAAAAAAAAAAAAACCCAAGAGAAAACTTCATCAACTAGAATGAAATTGAAGTATCGGTATGTCAGATGCATAAGCTTTAGTTTTAAGAAACATCTAATCAAAAGCCAGATGAAAAATGAAAATAATGCAAAGGTACATTTGGGAATAAACCTTGCCAATATAGAAACATGAAATGAAAAGGCATGAAAATAACCTATAAAACAACGGAATGCTTGAAAGAAGTTTCAAGTCACACCATGCATATTATTGCTAAAACATCAGCTAGATAAAGAAATCCAGAGTTCCTTTGCTCGGACCGAAACCATGAGATTACCGCTAAGCATGAAAGGAAATTTCAGCAAAATTTTTCCATAAACTGAGAACAGAACATCCACAACCTCCAAAGTCCAGAGTTGGCAATTCTCAACAGGTCTCTAAACTCTGTGGACAAGATTAAACTAAATGCAACCGACTCCAAGCAGTTTAGGTTACAATGTGATTTGAGCTTTCTAAGTTCGGAAAACATGGCGAAGCATAGTCCAGATGCATGCCTTGGGTTAAGAGATCTCGACAGAGATAACCACCAAACTACACGCCGAAGGTACAATGTCTGATATAATATTGTGCACTCCACAATCAACTTCAAATAAAGGTTGGCATTTGTAGGATGCCGACAGATATTCTTGAAGAACTATCAATAGGCAGAATGTGCTACATGTCGGTACGTGTCGTGACTAATCCCATCAGGCTCTGTATGGACACAAAGTATCTGAGTACAAGTAAATCTTCTTTCCCTACTTAGAGGCAGAACCCGAACTTCATCCAAGCTCTCAATTTCGGAAACCAAAAGCTAAGACAGAACATTGAAATTACGATTGAATAGCTTCACTAAGCTTGGCGAAATCACCTTTCATTGCTAATGACTTTCTGAAACTAAACAATCCGATCAAAAATGAAACGAACCCTAACAAAGGAAGAAGCGAAACGGACGGAATCACACCTTCCCTCGCATCTTGTGGCACGAAATCGGAATGAAGAACAAGTGCGCTCGGTCCGGATCGTCCGTCCTGAACCTCCCCTCCCTGATGTTCTGGAAGAAATACCCCTCGCTCGCGTACTTGCCGGTGAGCTTCCTCGGCGTCTGGTAGAACGTGTTGGGATCCCCGTCGGGGTATATGAACACCCCGAAGTCCCTCTCCATGGCCGCATAGTTCAGCCGGAAGACCTCGGGCAGGTGGTAGACATCGGACAACTCCTCCCCGCCGCCGTCCCCGCCGTCGCCGTCGCCGCCGCCGGCGGCCTCCCTCGACATCTTCAGGATGCTGAAGGAGGACGTCAGCGTCCCGGGGGCCGCCGCGGCGGCGGCCGGGGAGCGGAGGGAGTTGAGGGAGACGACGGTGAAAGAGGCGAGGGTGAGGAGGGCGAGGGTGAGGAGGGATCCCCGGAGGGTGAAGAGGGACGACGGCGAGGGCGACTGCGGCGGCGGCGGCTGCGGCTGCTTCCCTCCGGCCGACATCGCCGGTCGGAGCTTCCCCGGGGTGGGGGATCGATCGGTCGGAGATCGGGACCCTCCGGCGAGGAGCAGGAGGGTGCGGGTGAGAGATTGGAGATTTGGGGACGATCGATTCGGGATACGATCGTGGCTCTCCTTGCAGCAAGCAAGTTCTCGTTTTACTGTCACAAACGGTGGAGTGAAAATGAGAGAAAGGATCGTGACGTCGACACGGACGGGACGGTGCGATCGGTTCTGGGTCGATTCACGGTGTAGAATTTACGGGGGAGCAGTTCTGTGCTCGGAGTTTATCCGTGGAAATAACTTCCCTAAATTTTAGAACATATAATCTATAATGCATGTCTATCATATCATAAATTTCAAGATTTATCCAAATTTCATATTTTCTCTTAATTAAATGATTATAGTAAATTATCACTTTCTCATTACCACCATCTGCTATAATTCAGTGGTCATAATTGAACGCACTCTCCCTAAAAAAATAATATTGTGTGTTTTACTATGAATCTCTAAAGCTCTCTAATATGATTTTTTAAAATTATAAATATTTTGGTCAATGCTAGTAGTACCACAATGTGAAATATGTGCATCGGAATTCTGCTATTCAATTTTCTATGATATGAGTCCAAAAATGAAAAAGAATTTGATGACTAATAGGTAGTCCTTATATCGAAGCTGTGGAAGGGCCGTAAATGCGGGATAGAATCCCTACCATAATTGTTGTTTTCGTTTTCCCTAGCTTGCATCATAGGCCGATTTTCTAGACATTCAAAGATTATGACATATTTTCAAAGTAAAAGATTTAGTGGTGAATATTGTTAGAAATTTAAACTCAGGTTAGTAGTTTCAGATTACATACTTATCATTTGACATCATACCATGGATATATTGAACAAGAAAAATACAAAAACTTGTTTCGGGTTTTAGAACTTGTCAATCGGAACAAGTTTTTTAATTTTTGGAATGCATATATTAGAATATCATATTCTCAATTCTACCATGGAACTATGCTTATTCCTAATAAAATCACTCCTAGTATTATTGGGAATTGACTCTACGACTCCCAAAACTCATGGTTCAGGAACTGCATCTGATTTTACTAAGGAATCCATCCACCTTTTATTTTGTGTAAATAAATCAACTTCTCATACTAAAACATAAAAGCTACACATTGATTACCGATAGGTACAAAAGTGTTAACTAATTTTGAATAGAATCAATAGTCAGTCCTTAAGTAAAATTGACTGTTTCTACTGTGGAATCAAAGTTTGAACCGATCTTTGTCGGGTTATTGACTCGTGGATTTGGAAACCGAGTTAGTTCTTTTTAAAGCCAGTCATAAATTTGTCGATCCAAACCGAGTCCGTTGTTCACCCCTAGCTCTTTGAGCTCTCTCACGACCAATTTTCCCCTAATTAGAATTTCCAAAGCATTAGTGGCGTAGTTACAAGGCACGCAACAAAAGACCAGCAACTTCACGTATGTCGCTGATACGTTACCTGGCCTTTATCTCTGAATAAATTATTTGTGTCTGATCGGATAAGCACTTTTCTTTTACAATAATTGTTTTCCTTTGTTGATAGATACATACGTAAGAATTGAGATTATCTAATGAGAAAAGTTTTCCCTATTGCTTCTTCAATTATGTAAAAGGGACACAATAAGATTGTTATAGTCAGCTGGGGAGAGCTTACTAGAAAAGATGTGGCATGTCTCAATTCTCAATGACATGGGTTCTTCTAAAGGCAATTTTCCTTCTAAAGTCACCGACGTAGCTTCTCTGTTTTAATCATGTCTGTTGTTCTTGGCTCCTTGATGTTGCCACCGAAATAAGGACATGAATCACACGTGCATTAGCTAAGGAAATAAGATCATGGAGCTCTTCAATCTATCAAGGACAAAACAATAAATGCAGAATCAATTTGGAACCTCTTCAACATATCTATAGACAAAGCTTATATACTTAATGATATCAATCAATTAAGGAAATTATCAGCAAACTTGACGCGGTCTAATTGTCGAAGAATTTCCTTTTTGGACCACTAAATATTTATAAGAGAAAAGAGGGCACTTAAAAATTGCTAGAATAACCACTCAAAAAACTTGGTCCGAGTATGCCAACTGAGAAGAAATTAAATACTGCTCACACTTACCCTGCGTAACGTAGTTACAAGGCACGCAACAAAAGAATTAGAATACGCAATGTACAAAAGACCAGCAACTTCAACAAAAAAAATGTTTGAATCGAAAACGCAATGGAAGGGGAAAAAACAGTAATTGCTCAATCAAGGATAGCCGAGGCTGCCTAAAATTGCTACTTCGACCCGTGAGTTGTCAACAAAGATAAAGATTCTACAGCAGTGTCACCAGGGTCGATCTCTGTGATTCAGGACACCACGGATCAGACCAAACCAATTCGTCTTCTTCTGCGAAAACCCTGAACTACCGTTTAGGAAACCAACCCAACCCAACCCATCCCGGACCAAAATCGCAAGCATCTCCCCAATTAGCCCCCATCCTCGACGAAAACCCTAAACCGACCAAATCGGCAAATCCCCTTTTCCCACCGCACCACATACACGATCTCGCCCCAATAAAAAAAAAAAAAAAAAAAAAAAAAAAAAAAAAAAAAAACCTAATTCCCCGCTAGTCAAACCAAATATGGATTCCACAATCGCGTGCCACCCCATCGACCCGCTGACCCGATCGGGAGCCCAGGTCGGAGGTCGGAGGCGGAGACCGCAACACGCCGAGAGAGGACTCACCGAACTCACCCGCGGGCGCGCACGGAGCCAGATCAAACCGCGAGGCGCTGGCGACGCCAGAGACGGATTGTCGGGGCTTCCTCCGAAGGGCCCCCCGGAGACGGCGGGCGGCGGCGGCGGCGATCGGCGAAATCGAAGAGGGAGAGGGAGGGAGGGAGAGGGGAGCTCGATTCGATCGAGCGAGAAAGCGGAGTCGATGGTGATGATGCAGGCGAGGCGGCGGAGGAGGAGAGAAAGACAAGACAACGTTTTAAAATTAAAAAATTCAAATAAAGTAGCAATATTTATCATAAATCTTGTGCTAACTGTATACTAAGGATATCTCATCAATTTATCTCATACAGTACAATTCCAAATCGAGCCAAAATTTAACTGACAACAAGATTTTTGCAGACTTGATTACGTAAAAAGCGCGGTACATAAAGAAACCGACCTTAGAAAATCAGAAAAAGAAAAATATAGAGAACGAGCTCCTTTCTTTAAAACTTTCCAACGATAGCTCAAGGGACCGCGTCGCTCGTCCCACGATTAACCTTTTGATGGATCGTGAAGTGGAACTTCCCATCGTCCCGGTCCCAAAACAGGCCAATCTCATCGCCAACCTCATATCCTTGCCCCTCGAAGAATTTTCTCCATCCGCCGTTCAGAACATACCTCGACGATGCCCAGTAGCGGAACACGAGCTCGTGCTCCTTACGGGTGTCGGCATTCCTCACAAGTACCTTCATTCCATGCGTGCTCTTGACTTTCGCCGCCATCTCCTTGCCCATCAAGTCCAACTGATCCTCCACGCAGCGCCGTGGAAGCATAAGCCGTGACGAGTGAGGACTGAGATCACTTTTCGTTAGCCTCTTCTTGATTATACACTTGTCCTCATAGAGGATCAACTCAGTGGACGGAAGGGTTGAGGCTGAGCTTGATATATCCATTGCGAATGGATTAGGAGTGGCGGTGTGAGCCTGTCGGGCAGCCAAAGTCTGCGTTTTAATAGTGACGCAAGCATATTGGCGTGTGGGCGGCAAGCATGCTTTTCCTACATGGCAACGGGTAAGGAATCTTTATCTTTTTCTAGCCGCAAAAAGTCCTCTGGGTACTATGGGGCTGCATGGTAACACTCCCAAAAAGTGTTCCCGGAACACTTCTGTACGGAAAGTGTTCCCGGGAACAAAAAAGGAACAGAAACGCGTTTGGTTGCGTTTCTGTTCTTTTTGTTTCTGGAACGAAATAAGAACAGAAAAAAAAAAAAAACAACAATTTATTTGTTTAACATTCCGAAAACAAAAATGAAGAAACATTTCCGGCGAGCTTCTTCTCTCTCTTCTTTTTTTTTTCTTCTTTTTTTTTTCGCCGGCCGTCGAGGCTCGGCCTCGCCAGATCCGGCGAGGCGAGCGCCGTGGTCCCGGCGAGGCTCGGCGTCGCCGGCCCCGGAGATCCGGCGAGCTCGAGCTCGCCCGCCCATGGCATGGCGGGCTCGCCAGGATCCGGGCGAGCCCGAGCTCGCCCGGCCAAGGCGAGGCTCGGCCTCGCTCGCGCGCGCGACGCCGAGCCTCGCCGGGGCCGGCGAGCCTCGCCGTGGCCGGGCGAGGTTGCCGCGCCCCGTCGCCGTCGCCGGAGGCCGGTGACCGCCGAAAAAAAGTAAAAATAAAAAAGAAAGGAAAAAATGAAAAATAAAATAAAAATGTTTAAAAAATTAAAAAAAAACAAAAAAAAGAATAAAATTTACCAAATGTGTTTTCGTTCATTTTTAATTCCTAGACCAAACGTTACCAAACGCGTTCTTTTGTTCAAGAATTGTTCGAATGTAAACACTTTTTTTGTTTCGTTAACAAAAAAAGAATGTAAACGTTACCATTCGCACCCTATAATTACGGCTACGTGACAAACGAGAGCTTCGAAACTTTGTGAATTTCCACGAATGCCCTCATGAAATCCTGTGGAAAATGTCACGCGTGTCACTCACGTGCGTTTTTTTTTTTTTTTTTTTTGGGGAAGTGTCGGAAGAACTATGGGGTTTTTTGGAAGATTTCAGTCCAATTCAGGGGGCAGATTGATGGAGCAAAGTCATGTGTAGGGGTACTTTAAGGATGGCGTCCCAGCACAAGGGGATGTTGAAATTTTGCCTGAAAGTTGCGTCATATTATTTTTACCTTGTTAAGCTGAATTTTAATTATTCAATAGATTAGATGGTCAATAGTTGATAACATCCCCGAACTTAAAACTTTCTTCCATGAAATTTAGATATAAGTACACCATAAATGCTAAAACTTATTATGAAAATGTCATTGAGTTAGAAAATTTATCACGAGAGTGCAATCGAGTTTTAAAATTTATCGCTAAAGTGTAATGGAGTCTTAAGAATTTCTAAAAGTACAATCAACGAAAAAACTTGATAAATTAGTTTGATAAGTTTTAAAATTTGATTGCGCTTTTTAAAATTTTATTTTATGATTTCATTGCATTTTGGTGACAAATTATAAAAAAAAAAAATTTTAAAAATGCAATCAAATTTTTATGGGCAATGAAAATAATTTTTGTTCGTTTAATGTTATCAACAATACAAATAATCAGTTTTTGATTGATCTATTCGCGAAATAAATGGAGCCTAAGGCTCTTCTTTGTGAATAGAATTTTTCCAATCCTCCTGAGACTTCACGGACCTCTTAAGTTCTGAGGCTCCTTTGTCGAGTGATCCGGTTTTATTCTGAAGAAATGAAAGTGGACATTTTCAGACAAAAAGTTAATGACCCATAATAGTTTTGTTGCTGTACGAGCTAATCAGCCATCAAGTATACTTATTATTCGGTAGATTGAGCACCCTTCTCCTTCAATTGAGCTGCTAAAATTCTCTTCCCTTCTTTGTATTTTAAAAATAGTTTTTAAAAATTAGAAATTTGCCACTGTTGCAAGATATATGACACTGATTTTTAACATAGGGAGAAACCTTCGATTACATGAGATCTCCAATTGTGGTTGGTAAATAAGCATCGTGGTCGAGTAGGCATGCGGTCCAAGAGTGAGGGAATTGGTGGGATGGATACGTTTAGTTTAAAAAATGAGGTCCGATTCTTGCATTCTAAAAAGAGGCAGAGTGAGAGTCAAAGAGAAAAATGAGAGTTAGAATAGATAAAAATCAAAATAAATAGATTAATAAGAATCGGTGTTTTAACAAGATGCAGAACGTATGGTTGGATATTCAATGTCATGGACATGCAAAAGAGAAATGCTATACCCATTTTGATCAAGACATAACTTTTGCTTGTTTAAATGATAACTAAGGTACCTGAAGCAGTCTCATTCACAATGTACCATTTTTTTGCTGTGGACCATGCAAAGGAGTTGTGGACATTACTGCACGAACGTTGGATGCTGGAAATCTGGCGTGCAGACTTATTGAAGTGTTATAACACATTGTTTCTTGATTCATTAATAATAATTTTTCTTTAAGAGTTTGATCATAGTGTCATTTATAATAAATCAATTATGTAGTATCATTGAAGAATCTAGTGGTACGCTTGAAAAAAAGTCAATAATTCACAACTACCGATAAAGGATTCCTCGAGACCTTAAGAAACAATAACTCTTTTTTTTTTAAATCAAATGGATTCGGTCTTATATCTACACGAGGATGAACTTTTAAACTTACCTAGGTTAGGCATACAGTTTAAAGTGATTCACATAGTACCATTAAATGATACAAAAGTCCGTTTACTTTCTTTGCTTCTATTGGGGTAAAATTCAATGAGTTATATTAACAAAACGGAACAAGAGATTTCGAGTCGCGGCAGTTGCGCCCGAGGTCACGTGACCATGATCTGGGTCGTCGGAGGCCACGTTTTTTTTTTTTTCCCTAATTTCATCATCAATCAAGTAGGCAAGTATCTAACATATTCATTACTAATTATTTTCCACAAGCTACTATGGCAAAAATAGGTGATCACATTAAGAGTGACCACGATGCAAGGAAAGATCTTCTGTGTAACATTTTCATAAAGCCATATGCCTTGATAGAAACTTATACAATTTGAGAAGGGACTTTGATTGATAAAATAGAAGAATCTACTGCAAACGATATGCCTAAAGTTTAACAATAAAATCATTAGCATTTCTAGGCTCTGGAGTAACTTCTTTGCAAGTACAAGAAGATGAACATATTTATGTATTCTATCACGACAGATAGACATCTACTATACAAGCACCATACCCGTCAGTGTCAATATCTGCCGATGATTCAATGCCCAAGGGGCTGTAGCTGGACCTGAGATGCAGTGAAATGGAATTGGCGAGCTCCGCAGCACAATCCTAAGCTACACGGGCGAAGGCGCTTGAGGCCGTAGCCGACCCATTCATTATTGAGTCACCATCATCGTTGTTGGCACACTCGTTGATCGCCTCCAATACTGCCGGCAACGATAACGACAATTTAATGAACAAGGGACCATTGAGTTCCCACGAAGCGAGGCCGAGTTGAGTTTCTCTTCATTGGTATATGGCTGGATGGAGATTTGTTGTCGATCTGGAGGTAGCTGCAGATTTCAGTCTTCTTCATCTTTACTCCTATTTCCTGTGTTAAGTCTGACGGGTTGGTTCAGGTCCTTATCCAAAACCTGAACCAGACCTGTTTGATGTTTTCTTGCTTTTGATATATAAAAAGAAGAACAGAACCTAATCCATATCCGATCCAATCCATGATACGTGGTTCAGGTCAGGTTTTCAAGCCCTCTGAGCTTTTTGACAGTCCTAATAAAAGCCATATAATGATATACTCCATGCACACGCACATGCACGTATATATCCATATATTATGCCTCTCGCAGTTGGCATCACAATGATTCACTATATCTTGTCAATTTCAACGTATCTGTTTCCATTAGGACAATGCGGAAGGAGTAACCCAAACCTGAGGTTGGAGCATATACAGAAAAATTCCACCAGCAACTGAAACATTCAGAGACTCGAACTTTCCGGCCATCGGGATACTTACCAACTCGCTCAGAGACTCAGATTCCTCAGAGAGGCCCCTTCCTTCGCTACCCAGAACCAGGCATACAGGCACATTGGCTAATGAATCAACAAAACTTGGAGATAAATTCAACACCAGTTTTTGTCCCATGTTGCTCTCAGGGTGACCAGCCAGTAACTTCATCTGAAATTCATTTCGAAGAGTTTCTAGATTGCTCCACCTTCCTAATACCAGAGAGAGCTGGAATGAGGCTCCTCGGCTTGCTCGAAGGGCCTTGTCATTGAAAGGGTCACAACAGCCAGGAAGCAGAAAAACACCATCCTGTCACATAAGCCAGATCCTCCTTCAGAAATGACCCGAATAACTGATGCAGAAGTATGAGATTTTCTCACGTGGCACTTAGCAAAACAACACTCTGTAGGAGCTCATGTAACAAAGTCTCTCACACTTTCCAAACGTCCTAATGAATTGACATAACAGAGGCAGAACCTACATTTTTAACAGAACCTATATAGCATAACCCTCATTTTGTAATCCTCAATTTTTTTTCTGAGTAACCAGCTTTTGGCAGTCAAATGAGGATCAATTTAATAAATTAGGTATTAACTTAACAAAGCATAGTCTTCCGGGTTCCAATATCTCTGTGTGGCAGTTCAACCGTGCACAAGAAACATGTCAAATTGCTCTTACTTCGTCACAATTGCAAGCATATGAAACTTTGGAAGAGCAAGAAGAGCAACGAGCCATCAAAGAAACATATTCTGAACTACGGGTTGTTTACATTACCCAATTAAACGCAGCAGCTGATCTTAGCAATGTTCCGAGGTTGCCTGGGTCCTGCAGCCAACAGCTTATATGAGTTAGCCATGCCCACCTAGTCATGAATCATCAGAACCATTGTATCCAACCACTATCTTGAGATTAAACAGTGCACTCAGACTGCACGATCAATTTCATACAACTATCATAAAAGTTCCTACAAGCAATAAAAGTTGAGAGGTTCGTGGTTTGTACAAGATATTTCGGTAAGCACGTATGAACAAAACTTCTTGCATTTTCTCTTCCTAAATGTGAGTTATATCCATATCTAGCCCTCATCCAGAACTTGGATGATTAGGCTCTAATAAAATAAAAATAGCTATTGTGTGCACACTCGTGTTGACACTCAGCATCTGCAAGGATATTCAGCTTAAATATTATGCCATTGTAGGAAAATAAATAGGAGAATTGATTTCAAAAAATCTCAGGAAAAATTTGATGGAACCAAAAAGAATAAGATGCATTGTCATGTGACTAGAGAATTTAACTTTTTTTAGATGATCGGTAGACCGACATATAGAACTTAACCAACTATGAAAGCTTGGTCCTTTCTTAGGTTGGAATGAAACAAAATAAGCAGAAGACATACCCAGCATGCCATTATCTAGATAACTGAATTACTAGTTCATAGACACATATATTCCTTTGAACTATAAAAGAAATCAAAAAATTCACCTGGATCCCATCAAGGACAAGAATTCGATGAGGAGAGGCAAACCATCTCCGACAATCTCTGTCATCAGTCTCATCGTCGACATTGTAGAAAGTGGAAGGTATTCTCATCAGAGCGACTGCTTCGATAGATTCAGCTGATTTGACCCCAGAAAGTTTTTCCATAACCAATGAACTTACACGCACCAGACGGACCGAACGTTCTTCCAGATCATCAGGAATCTGAGCTTTATCAAGAAGTAGTAAGCAATCAATCATAGCAATTTTGTTCTTCGACGACTGAAAATTACAGATCTCCCTGCATAAGAATAATGAACCAAAAGTATAAACACGGGTGCCACATTCTCAACCCACAGTTCCTTTATCATAAAGTGAGACAACTGCTCTATTGCTCATCGGAGCTACTTGGTTCGAATGTGGTGCACAAGAAAAAAAGACACGCCGAAGCAGAAAGATCATAAAATTAAAAGTTACTTGCTCACTAATTTCAAATGCCTATGCCTGCAACCCCAGAATAAGTCCTTCAGTATCAATCAATAACTTCACTAAACTAAAACATCTTTCAACTTTTTTTCTTTTTATGGTTGAAACAGAGTACTTCATCCATTCGGCAAATTTCTGCAAACTCCCGAGTATGGTTTGGATTTTGCGAGCTCAAATGCATACGCTTTTCAGCAACCCGTTCGACGAAATTCCCACTAAGAAACCGGGACGGCGAAATTCATCGAGAACCCTGATATGTCATCCTACGCTCCCCAATGCACAAAAATCGGTACGACGCTGCACCGCCTCCCACTCTAGCTACTGCAAAATGACGTGAAGAGCGAAGAAGGACAATCAAAATTCAAGCTTTACCTTATCGGGGTCGTGCCCACGACGAGAGCCGAGCTGTGGGAGTGGCGGTAGGAGGAGCTCTGGCGGAGCTTGACGCAGTGCTTCACGAACGGGTTCGAAGCGCTCGCGATGAGGTCGACGTTTCTGGGCACCGAAGGTCTCGTCGCCGCGGGAGCTCTCTTCTGCGCGGCGCGACCACGCGCGGCCTTCCGGAGAGGGGCGGTTTCTTGACGGGTCGGCGGCGACGGTTTGGTTCTTGAAATTGGGATTGGGTCGGGAGGAGGAAGACGGAGGCTCGAAGGGTGGAAGGCGTGAAGGCAGCTCATGTCCTTTCTTCTCGGCTCGTTTTGCTTCGCCTCTCTCGTTGCAAACATAGTAAGAAAGCCCTTTATTTAAGAAAGCCGAGAAGAAGGGCGGATGAAGCTTGGAATGAGCCTCACTAATTATTATTTAATTATTTGTCATCCAGAACATATTTTTATTCTTATAGTAATTTAAAAATTATCACCTTATCATTTTTCTTATAAATTGCAATAGTCATGAGTTTATGAAATATCAGATCTAGCTGTTTGTGTTTAGTAGAAAGGCTCGAGGGAATTACATTCAAAGAATGTTCTTTTTCCAAAGAATGCTGTTTTTCAGTTAAAACCAAGTGCTGCTCACAAGTGACATCTATATGCTTTTGGACAAAGTCTCCAATATTCTCTAATCTTTCAATGACATATGGTATATGACCATTCCACTTACTAGTACTTGTGAATGCTTGGCAATTACACCTTGAATTGATGTGATTCGACATCCAATCTGTTGCATAGGGATCGAGATCTGCACTCGACCAACTCATTAGGTCCTATGAAAGAAAATATTTGATGTTGATGGTTTGAAAATGTTAAGAGTGGTCAAGTTTTGGCCCCAATTCGAGCATGGATCAGTCCCCAAGATGAGGATAGGTCTAAAGGCTAAGCTTACGAGAAGGAATTGAGCTTGGCCATGGTGGATGAAGTGGCTACCAAAGAGATTAAGAAGAAGGGTGAATTGGTCTATTAAAACTTTTCGCAAAAGATTTAAGCAAGTTCATTTTTGTCAAACGAAAACATCTGACTAGATGCAATATATCTAGCAAATAATGAAAGAGTTGAAGAGTTAGAAGAATTTGCAAACAAAGGTGTGGTGATTTGGTCAATTCCCTTGACTTACTCTACTCTTTTAGACTAATAGCAACTAATCAAGCTGGAATCCACAAATAATAAGAATTGTAAAAGATGTTGCTTCTACCGGAAACTTTGTAGATAACTCTACAATACATAAGTACCTCTATTACAATAAACACTATTCACATATTACAAGTCTTACAACCCTTTCAGAGAATACAAACATGTGGGCAAGCAGAACTTAACAATTGAGAGCAAGAGAGTAGTCAGAGACAGATAGAATAGACGTTTCCAATTTCCGCTAGCTTCCTCAGCGATCTTCTAGACCTTTGAATAATCTTCCAAGCTTCATCATTACCTATTCGGCTTCTTGTAACATTTTTCATAGGAAGATTCTTTCTAAAAATAATAAATAAACATAAAATTCTGGTCAGTAATACGAGGATAACAATATGCACAAGACATAAAGATAAAGGAGGATGTAGACAGATTCATCTTTCTATTGTTTAATGTGACTTAAGGAAATTATCCAATCAATCCTAAATCTATTGTGTAGATATTAATTCAAATCTAAATTTTTTAATGCATGAAATTCCAATGTACTCATTTGAGTTGTAACTAAATTCAATTCATTTTATACTATGTTTACCTTAACATGAATGGTACAAGATGTTAATAGTCAATCAAATCTAAGGTATGAAATACAGACTCAAAAGCCTGTCTAAATACGCTGGGAATCATCCAAATCATCGATTCAAGATATGGTGGGAAAGTGGAAGTTGTATAAGCAATTTGGTGTTCTAGAAAGCGAGTAGGGATTTGGCCTATGTCGATTAGGTTCACACTCTCATATTAATATCAATAAATTGATATCAATAGTTCCTCAAAGTTGCCCATTACATACAATTCACATACACTCTAAAAGATTCCTAGCTAGCTGGACCTGAGTAGGTCCTTAAAAGGATCAAGGGGAATAAACAGATGAGAGAACTACCCTAAGATGGGAGATCCCGCAATGTCACCTCGTATTCCCTCTCTGTCAGAAAGACAAAGGTAAACAGGGAATTAGAGGGCTTCACAGTGGTGAAGGTAAACACCATGTTAGAATTTTAGTTCTGACTACTGCCGAGTAGGTAGGTATAGTAGTCTTTCGTGCTTGGGGTGAGTAAAGGTGGGTGAAAAGCCTACTACTGGAAGAGCATGCCTTATGACATGGTTACTCAACCAACTTGCTCTTTCGGTACCCCTAGTTGAGTAACTATGCCATTAGCACTCTAAAAAATATTATCTTTTATGCTTTTTTATTGTTTAAAATAGATCAAATCTGTAGGTTCATACGTAAGTCTCTATTGGGGAAGGTTAGAGAGTGACTTTGACCTTTAGTGATAAAATGAAAAATGCTACGAAGTACAATACAATGTGAACTAATGTTAGGCATAATTTGAATTCTCATTACAAACTTAAGATGCGATGTGTCAATTTTAAAAGAATAGATGCAAAGTGATATAAAGGCAAAATGTGTTGATTTAAGTATTGATTTGTCATCGATATCGCCAATTGTATTGAAGTCATTTTGATGATCATTCCAATGGATTACTACTTGGTTGAGTGTGGATGAAGATCAACTTTCCTTATCTTGTTTTCTCAGGGTCATGTTTAACTACTAAGATGAAATTTCCATTTTAAAATTTGCTACTTATCAGTATGGTGATGACATTTCATCGTCCCTTTTGGAATAACAACCACTACTTCGTATAAACAACAACCATCGGTTGCTATCCTCGGAAAGTATGCAAATGAGTCCCTTTATGTGTAGTAAGAAATTCATGCACTCAAAGCCAATGCCCCTTTTCATCATTTCTGTGACTTTTTGAAGAAAAAAATTCGAGAACACGGGATTTAATCGATCGACAAGTAAGTTCCAAGATCTAATTTCTCATTTGATAACAATTGTTAAAGGATCAACAGTGTGCTTAACCCATATAATATGCCAAACTAATTAATTAATATCTCATCAAAAATTGAGAAAAACTATTGATGCAGATCTGAAAATAATTTATTGGAATTTCAAAAAAAAAAAATCCTCACAAACTTTTTGTCGCAACACCACTTTACATCATCTACTTTTGAAATCAACACTACCGTGTTGACTTATACTATCAGTTGATGTTATAGCTGACAAAATTGTTATTTCTCAACAATTTAGAAAGGAAAAAAAATGGAACTTTCTTCGAGGGCTACTTATAAATTTTTTTGAGCTTGTGTAAATTGTATGTAGGTGGTAATAGAGAAACTATCCAAGTCAATTGCTTGATATCTACACTCTACACAGTCTATCATATCAGAAGAATTTATCACTTCTAAACTTTTAAAATTGAGATATCACAAGTATTATATCTTTTGTGTGACACTCACTTGAATGTCATAACTTTTTTATTTTCAATATTTGAAATGCTACATTGGTGAGAAATTGTTCGCTTTAGTACCTTTGGCCTATGTGGCTATTTAAATTAAATTTCGACTTCGACATGTCCTTTTTATGAATCTTTTAAGTCCAGAGAGAAAAATGAAGAGATGATGTTGCAACGCTTCATCAGTCTCCCTCTCACACATATCTGATCGGCCATGGCTCCTTCGAGCACTTCCAAAACTTCACTCATCCCAGTCATCTCTCCACTCAACAATAAAGCACACAAATCTCGCTCTCACTTCTTGCCTCGTCCCTCACTCTCGACGGCATTGTTTCTCACTCTCAACGACGATGGTCTTTTGCTCATCGGCCGCTAACTCAACCATTCCCGCGGTCGAAACGCCAAAGACAAAACTCTCTGGAGAATGCATTAACACTGCATGGATAGCCGTCACATTCCGATCTTCTGCCATGGCCATCCTGCAGCCGCAGAATATGACGATTCAAAGAGCTGATGTCGGAGAGAGGGGGCTCGTCGTGTTGATGAATAATCAAACTGGGATTGGAATTGCCCCAATTTAATGAATTGGGGCCAGGGTTTTGTGAAGAGCATGTTGGATTTTGCCCTATTTTATCAATTTGGGGCAAAGAGATGGCTTAAACGATGCGTTTAGTGCTAACTTCATTTTGCTGGCTATCCACATCAGACATAATATAATAAATTAAAGCTGCATTGGGTTTTCTGACAAAACAAATTGTCATCGGCACTCAACGATTTTTAAGAAATATAGCACTCAAATGATTGAAAAAAAAAAAATTATGACATTCAAATGAGTATTTTTGAAAATTATAAGACTTATAGGCTCCGCATGATAACTTTCCCCAGCCAAGAAATTTCTGTTCTTCTCTTCCCCGGAACAAAAAGGGAATAGAAACTAGCATGATAACGGCAAGTCAATTTTTTGTTCCCGGGAACAAAAAGTTAGCCGAGGAATGGTTTTGGAATAGAAATGAGAAGAAAAAAAGTTCTTCTTGTTCTCGGGAACAAGTTTAAGAAATAAGTAAATTTTCTTTTCTTTTATTCTTTCTTGCTAACCGCCATTGACCGCCATTGACCACCACCCCCGCCGCCGCCGACCGCCCCGCCGCCGCCCGCCCGGCCGACCGCGCCTCCGCCGCCGCCGGCCGACCCGCGAGGTCGCCCTCAACGGCCGATCGCCGCCATGGCCCAGCCCGCCGTCCCGCCGGAGGCCGATCCCGCCATGGTGACCCGCCCCGCCTCCCGCCCGGCCCCGGCCTTAGCCGCCCGGCCGGCCCGCCGCCTCCGCCCGCCCGGCCGCCGGCCGCCGCCGCCTCCGCCCGCCCGCGCCGGCGACCGCCGCCTCCGCCGCCGCCGCGCCGCCTCCGCCGCCGCCCGGCCGGCAGCCCGCCGCAGCCGCCGCCTCCGCCGCCCATGGCCAAGCCCGCCGCCTCCGCCGCCCGGCCCGACCGCCCGTCGCCGGAGCCCGATCGCCGCCCGGTGCCGCCGCCTCCCCCGCCACGGCCGGGGCGGCCCGCCTCCGCCGCCACCCGGCCCGCCGCCGGTCGCCGGGCCGTCGGCCGTCCGCCCCGGGCCGACCGACCGTCCCGCGCCGCCCAGTCGCCGGAGAGCCGAGCCGCCGAATCCCCGCCCGGTCGCCGCCGTCGGTCGCCGAGTCCACCGGCCTGGGCCGCGTCGCCGCCGCCCCGCCCGCCGTCCGCGGCCGCCGGCTCGCCGGCCGCCGCCCACCGCCACCGCACGACCGCCGCCACTGACCGTCACCGCCGCCCTCGCCGGAAGCCCATCGGCCGCCGACGACCGCCGGCCGCCGGCCGCCGGAGGCGGCCAGGCGGCCGCGGGAGGGGGCTGCCGATGGGCTTCCGGCGAGGGCGGCGGTGACGGTCAGTGGCCGGCGGTCGTGCGGTGGCGGCGGCTGGCGAGCCGGCGGCCGTGACCGGCGGGCGGGCGGCGGCGATCCGTCGACAAGAATAAAAAATGAATAAATAAATAAAAGAAATTGTTGCGTTATCAAACGCATTTCTATTCTTTTTTCTATTCCAAGAATAGAAATTTTTGTGTCGTTAACAAACGGGTTTTTTACATGAAATTGTTCCCAAGAATAGAAATGAAAAGAACCATTTCTGAAAAAAAACTCTTTAGGGAAGAGAATGGTTGTCATGCGCAGCCATAGTATATCCATCTCTTTAAAACTTTATTTTTACCCAAGACACATGTAATCTCAAACATTTCAACTTCCAATTCTATCATCAATACTTTTAATTTAGTTCCATCTATGTTTTTGCAATTATCCTAAAGACATTTGTTCTAAAGCTTTTCAACTTCCAAGTACATATCTACGCTGCCCTCTCTAATTTGAACTTTCGAGAAATCTAACTTAAAATGTTACCCCCAGTAAAGCTAATGCAATACTTTCTAAAATACTACTAACGACCTTGCCCTCATTTTTCTACCCCTCCTAATAACTAATAAAAAATAGACACAATTACATGTATAATTCCTGAACTTTTTTTTGATATTCAATTTGATTCCTCAACTGTTTTTTCCTATCCAATCTAATCCCTAAATATTATAAGTTCGATCATTGTAGTCCTTTCGTTAAGTTTATTTCCACATTATGCACATATTTTTTACGCGGACTGCCACGTCAATTTTTATTGGGTCAAAATATTTTTTACGCGAGCCAACACTTATTTTTTTCTTTGTTTCTTCTATTCCTTCTTTGTGGCTAACGTGACATTTCCTCTTTCCTGAGGAAAAGTTACAGAGAAGAGTTGGTGGCAAAGTGGGCTTCGGTCCAATTTTAATCTTTTTGGAGCCCAGAACTTTCGAAAGTACACACAAATCCACCAAAACGGGGCCCAAGACAGGGGGAGTGGCGCTTCTTTAGCGAGTTCACTCGCGATCTCACCTCGAACTTAAGTCATACTATGAGTTTCGATCGAGTCGACACTAAGTTTTGACTTGCGAATCCATGGGATTTCACGAGTTAGCTCAAAATCTTAACTACGTTGGCTGTCTCTGTCGTTTTACATGTGGTCAGCAAAAAAAAAAAAAAAATTTCCATATTGAGCATGATCAAGTGCTAGAGACGCTAACAATGCTAAACCATTAGAAGATGTCAAAGCGTTCAACTGTTTATGCTAAACCACCACAAGTGCAATAAGATGATGAACGGCACCATCCGAACATTAACTTTTTTAAGGTCCGTTTGCTAAGCGATTCGTTTCCTAGAGTATCTATCTCTAGTTTGACTATATTGCACTAAATCAATCAACTTTAGGAGAAATAATGGGTCCTGTGAGGTACGTCAATATCTAGTGCATTATAATTGAGATTTTTTGTCATAGGTGTAGCTTTGAAATATAAAATTTCAACTATTATTTATATATATCAACGCTTGATGTATCACGAATTGTCTTTGATATGGGAAAAATATTATCCTATTTCGATTTTGTCCAATTTTTTCCTAAAAACACATGTATTCCTCTTTTTTTTTTGGTCGAATTTCTTACTTTTTCTTGGAATTTTAATTTAAAAAATAATTGGCCGGTCAGAGTGACAGGCCTTGCGTAGCCAGATGATTAGACCTCTTAATATTTTTGCATCCGAGCTGTAGAAAGACTTTGGAAATTATACATCTCGTGCAGAGGTTGACTGGTAAAAAAAAAAAAATGGAGAAGAGATCATGACGTACAGGGTCTGGTTTAATTTGCTCACCATGTACGTCATCAGCACCACTTCCTGTATTTTATGTACCTCGCTTCTCACTCCACCTTTCTCTTCGCGTCTCAAAACAAATAAAATCAGAGATTTTTCTTCCAATTTGATGTGCAAAAAAGTGCTCGCCACACTTGGTGAAATGGCACTTTATAGAGAATGAACATCCAATGAAGGCTTTTGGACGGGCGATTAGAGATTCCTCAGGACATCTCTCTCCTTTTCAGTTCTCAAGAAGGTAACATGCCTGGATTTTTTTGTTCTTTCTTTCTGTTTTTTGGTGCAGCTGGAAATACAACAAAGATGAACATTCCTTTTTTTTTTTTTTTTTTTTTTTTCTCGAAATGCATCAATTTTTTTTTTTTTTTTTTAATTTGTAGAGCCATCGGAAAAAAGACGTCACTTTTAAAGTATTATATTGTGGCATATGCCATACCAATTTCCACACTATCAAATGTGAATGGGGACTAACTTCTTATCCCATTGTACTCGGGTACAAGTTGTCAAAAACATCATTCTTTTCAATTTTCTTAGGCAATTGAATTTTTTAGAAAACAATTATATTAATTTGCTATTATATGCAATCATGAGATTATCGGTGTGGTCACTAAAGAAGGCACTGAAGTGACAAAATTCAAGGTTGAGGACAATGTGAGTGTTGTTGGTATGCTTGGATCACGCCACTCTTGTGCAACTTGTAGAAATAACCTTGAGAATTGTGGCCCCAAAATGATCATGACTTATAGTGCAAAATACTATGATGGAACCACCACATATGGTGGATATTTGGTCATCATGGTATCAAACAAGCACCTTGTAATTAAGATCCTTGATAACTTGCCTTTAGATGGCGGTGCTCCTCTCCTTTGTGATGGAATCACCGTCTACAACCCATTGAAGTACTATGGGCTTGATAAAGCCGAAATGCACTTAGAGATGGTTGGGCTTTGTGGGCTCGGACACATGGCTATAAAATTTGCTAAGGCCATGATGAGCCTTAAGGTGACCATAATTAGTTCCTCACCGAGTAAGAAGAAGGAAGATATGAACCATTTGGGAGCTGATGGATTCTTGGTTAGCCATAATACAGAAGAAATGCAAGCATGTTATGATCACATTAAATTATTGTCTTTGAACATGTATTGTGGTATGGATAACCAAATATAAATTAATGTCACTGTTTTTGTTAACTGTAGTCTGCAATGGGTATAATGAATGGCATCATTGACACCATCTCAATTATGCATACTCTTTTGCCTTTGATTAGTTTCTTGAAAACTCATGGTAAGCTTGTCATGGCTAGTGCACCAGAGAAACCGCTTGAGCTACTTACCTTCCCACTCCTCATGGGTAAGCCTAAGCAAGTCTTTTGAATTTTATAATAGTTCTTGGAGAAAGTTGCCTTTATATTTGGTGTATAAGGTGAAAGTCTAATGTTTTTTAAGTTTAGATAAAGGGATCATTCAAGTTTCAAGGACGAAAAAAAAGTGATAAATAAGACTTATAATTAAAGGTCAAAATATTGTGGGAAGAAGTTGCATTGGAGGGGTTAAGGAGATGAAAGAGATGATTGATTTCGAATCAAAGCACAACAAAATCATGGATATTAAGCTTATTCCTATGGATTATGTGAACACTGCCATGCAACATTTGTTAAAAATAGATTTTAAGTATAGATTTGTCAATGACATTGCCAATTCATTGAAGTCCTTTTGATGACCATTCCAATGGATTACTATTTGGCTGAGCGTAGATGAAGGTTAATTTTCTTTACATGTTTTCCACAGTCATTTGACAACTCAGATGATTTTTCAATTTGATAATTTGCTTTGCCTAAGTGTGGTAATATCACTTACTGTCTCCTTTGGAATGATGATGTGTAGATAGCAAAGCCAATTCCCTTTCTCAACAATCCTTTCGTGACCCTGTTTTTGGAAATTTAAAACTAAGCAACTAGGAGGATTGGGTCGCACAAGAAGAAGTTTCAACATCCAATTTCACATTTGATAGTAAGAGTTAATGGGTAAAAAATGTACTTGAATAAATATTCCACGCTGTCTAAAGAATACGTCATGAAAAATTGAAATTTGAAAATGAAATCCTCACTAACTTTTGTCTCAATACCACTTTGCATCCCCTACTTTTAAAATCAACACTTTGCACCATGGGACATATAATTAGACTTTAGATTACACCATACATCAATTGATATTATAGCTTACATTATTATCATTTTCTTCCAAAATTTCCAATCTATTTACATGTTAGCCTATAAATACATATAAACTTAATACGTTTGTCCATTTCTCAACAATTTATAAAGGAAAACAAATAAAACAAACTTTCTTAGAGAGCTACGTAGGATTTTTTTTTAAAGATTATGCAAATTGTAATTAGTTGGTAAGTTTAGAGGAACTATTCAATTCAACTGCTTCAAATCTATACTGCCTATTAAAAAAAATCAACCTATTTGTAGACAATCAAAAATTTCAATTTAACTCTAGGCAAATTTAGCTTAAAACAGTTCTTTTTTCATTATGCTATCAACACATTAAAATTTACTACCTATACATATATTAATTTTTAATTTTTTCAATATTATCCTAAAGACATATATTTTAAAAAATTTCAAGAACGCATCTAATATTTTTTTTATTGTTTAAAATAGGTCAAATCTATACGTATGTTTATTGGGGAGGCTTAGAAGAGTGACTTCGACATTTTGTGATAAAATGAAAAATGTTATGAAGTGATGTTACTAGCTCATATCACCTAGAGGGGATGATTAGGTGAAAATATAAAATCTTGATAAATTAATGTGAAATAGAACAAATCAAGGGCTTGCACAAGGTCCAGATTTTGGAACATGGTTTAGAATTTGTTATACTGTAGAACGAACTTTAAGAATAACTTGCAAGTGTGCAGTAGACTTTAACAAAAGCAATGAGAGAGTAAGGATTAGAGAAATTGCACGCAAGAATCTATAGTGGTTCAGTTTAGATTAAGCTTACGTCTACTTTTCCATGCTAACAATCTACTAGCTAGATTCCACTATATGATTAAGAAAATATTACAAATATGAGTACAAACACTCGGCAGTAGATCATACCATCCTAAGTAGCACCGGCACGCAAACGTGACACAACGCTTGACGCATCGTTTATAAAAAAATAGAGAATTTCGACATGTTAAGATAAATGATTATTTCAATAAAATTAATTTGATTCAAATTCATAAATAAATAAATAAATAAATAATAAAATTCTAGAATGAATTTACACTAAAAATATTAATATTATTCTTTGTTTCAATTTAACAAATTCAACTCTATTCCAATAATCCATAAAATTTGGAGAAGGAAAACAGTAATTCACATCTTGGATTCACGTGTCAGAAATATTAGAAAAAAGGAGAAAAAAACTAGAGGTGTGAATTTTGTATTATGGGAAGTGAGAGTCGAAAGAAAGAGAATACTAAGTTTTGTTTCTTTTGCTATTTATTATTTTTATTATTTTTCATATATATATATTTTGACTCCTCATTATTGAAAATTTTTAAAATTGATCTCACGTATCAAAATCGAAAACTCATATGTTGGAATTTCGACTCAAGTATTAGAAAGTGTTGAGAAAGTTGACCAGGGGTCGGATTTTTCGACACATGTTGACTGAGTGTCCGAGAGTGTCCAAGAGTGTCGGACACATGTCAACGTGTTCAACACGACACGAAAGCTCTCAGAGAGTGTCGGTGCTTCCTAGACATTATTTCACTAAGTCACTCTCTTGATATTTCTCTCACGATCACAAATGTTTAAATATTTTAAAGACAAGCTTATGATCGAACTTTTCTTAGACTTTGAAATTATAGATTCTAGGCTTCATCCCCTACTTGTTCCTCAGTCCCTTGGTCTCCTTATATATTCTTCAACTTCCAAACTAGCTGTTGGATGGTCTACGGAGGATTGTCTTCCAATTTACTCATTGAAAATATTTGTATCAAGAAGATTTGGTAGCTGTTGGATGACAAAAATAGAATCTCCACTTGATTCCAATCATCTATATAATCAAAGTTTTGGTTTTTATAGAGTTTTCCCATTTAGAAAGAACTTCTCTTCAAAATTGATTTGCCAATTAATTAGATTAAGTCAATCGATTATATTTTGGTATAAAATCCAAATTAGATCACTAGTCGTTATACGTTCTTGGCCTGTGTTACGTTCTATCAAGTTATCTCCTTCTGAATTTGTCTCGTTTTGAACTTGCCACATTCTTAAATTGTTTCGTCTATACATAAAGTTTGGATATATTCAGCCTTAGAGTTTGAACTTTATCATAACATAGTTTAGCTTTAACATAGAGTCTATATTCTGGTTCTTTCAAATATAGTACTTGATTATATCTTTTACATGTTCTATCATTTGCATAGCGGCTTGTGTGTTTTTTACCTAGTTACTCAATCATTAAATGTTGGTAGCTTCCGATTTATTTTGTCATTTTCAAAACATCATAAAATATTTCTCTTAACATGAAGTATAGTATGATGTGAACTACTGTCAAGTGTAATTTTACGTCTCATTACAAAACTTAAAAATGCGGAGGGTTGATTTTAAAAGACTAGAAGCAAAGAGATATAAAGGCAAACTGTAATGGAAAATTTTTAAATTTCCATAGAATATTTTTGATAGAGTTTTGTCAATCTTTCATTACATATACTTACAGCGGTTTAATTGAGTACTTCTGATCGCTAATTTTTATAAAATGTGAAAGCGAACCTTCAAAACTTCTTTATATATAATAAACTCCTATATATATTAAAGAAAAAGTAGTTGAAATGGATGTTGACTTCTGGGTGATGAATTTCTTGCTCCAGACGTAAAGGGAGCTCGTGTCATTAAGAGAATTGCCTACGCAAGACGAAAGCAACCTAAATTACAGTTCCGATCAATACAAAGCACTAATATTTATTTCGGAGGTGATAATGAAATGATAACATCACTAGAGCATAGGCAAATCACGCCAAACTATTACAAGTTGGAAAATGATCTTAGCTATATAAACTCTTAAAAGAAAAGATTTGAGATGCCGATATTTATTCTTGCTCCGGAGAGTACCAAACCATTTGAAAACCTCAAGAAGACTTCAATGAATTGGCGATGTCGATGACAAATCGATACTTAACATCTGCTTTGGATAGACGCTCCATGGCAGTATTCACATAATCCATAGGAATAAGCTCAATATCCGCAACTATGTCGTGCTTCGCTGCGAAATCAATCATCTCTTGCGTTTCCGTAATCCCTCCAATAAGACTTCCTCCCACAATCTTTCTTCCTGTCATCGTAGTCTTAATTGTTACTTCTTCTTTTTTCATATGTAAAACTCAAAAAATATCATTTTACTAAAACTAAAAAGCATTAAAATTTTATCTTAAACACCAAATATGAAGGTAGTTTTCTTAAGAAATTCAAAAGACTTGCTTAGACTTACCAAAGAGGAGGGGCATAGCAAGTAACTCAAGTGGCTTCTCTGGTGCACCAACCAAGACAAGCTTTCCATGAGATTTCAAGAGACCGATCAAAGGCAAGAGAGCATGCACAGCTGAAACTGTGTCAATAATGCCATCCATTGTACCTATTGCTAACTGCACTTAATAAAAGATAGTAACATAAATTCATATTCCGTTATCCTTATCCCTATAAATGATAAAAAATAATAATCTTTTGTGACTACAACGTACTTGCATCTCTTCTATGTTGCGGCTAACCAAGAAGCCATCGGCTCCCAAACGGTCCATGGCTTCCTTCTTCTTGTTAGGCGAAGTACTGATAACGGTCACCTTGAGGCCCATGGCCTTGGCAAACTTTACAGCCATGTGCCCTAGCCCACCCAGCCCAACCACTCCTAAGTGCATTCCAGCCTTATCAAGGCCGTAGTACTTCAATGGACTATAAACAGTGATCCCCGCACAAAGGAGAGGAGCAGTACCGTCGAGAGGCAAGTTATCGGGGATTTTAATTACAAAGTGCTCATCAGATACCATGATGTCCGAGTAGCCACCATAGGTGATGGTTCCATCGTAGAACTTTGAACCATAGGACAAGATCATTTTGGGGCAATAATTCTCAAGATCTTCTTTGCAATTTGCACAGGATCGACATGATCCAACCAAACACCCAACACCCACCTTGTCCCCAACTTTGAATTTTGTCACTTTGGTGCCTATTTCAGTGACCACACCAACAATCTCATGTCTGCATGCAATGGCCAATTGGTATAATTATTTTTCTCAAAATTTTCGTTTACTTATCTAAGAAAATTAAGAAAATTGAGAAAGGTGATGTTTTTGAGAACGTACCCAGGAACCACGGGATAAGAAGTTGTTCCCCATTCATTTTTAACATTGTGGAGATCCGAATGGCATATACCACAATACAATACCTTAAAAGTCACATCTTTTTCTCCAGTGGCCCTATAATAAATGAAGAACAATGAATTTCCAGAACAAAGATTTTCACCTTTGTTGCATTTTTACTGCACTAAAAAAGGAAAAAAAAAAAAAAACAAAGAAAAGGAAAACCAAGATATGTTACCTTCTTGAGAACTTGAAGGAGAGAGATGTCCTGAACAATCTCTGGCTGCCCATCCAAAAGCCTTCACCGGATGTTCATTCTCTGCTGACATTGCCATTTCACCAGGTTCAACGAGCACTACTTCAAACTAAATCGAAAGAGTTTCGTAATTTGTGTGTTTTGAGATATGGAGAGACTTGGTGATGCAAGGAGGCTGAGAAGCGAGGTATATATGGGGCTTGAGAGGCTTGAGAAAGTGGAGGTGATGACGTGCCTAGTGAGCAAAACTCGGGGTACATCGTGCGTCATCATCTCTTCCCATTGCTTTGACCAGTCAACCTTTGCGTAGAAGTTTCTTTCTTTTCGTACTTGCGTCTGCTGGTCTAGCAGCCACAAGTTCGTCTACGGCATCCCCTTAAAAAAAGATAACGCAGAAACAATATGCATCCTCTAAAAATTTGGAGAGGCAAAAAAATATAACACGTCCTCTTTAACTGGTGGTGCAGAGATGATATAGCCTATTAGAATACATATGAGGAAAACATGGTAGCACTTTCATTACATATTATTAAAGAGGCGTATATGTTATGCTGAAAAAATGTCAAACAATATTAGAAGAGGAAAATAAATTGTGATTTGACAAATTAATATCATGGAAGATTCATTTGGATTTAGAATTGGTGAGAGATTTATGTGATTATATAAATATTGTGAGGGCATTTTTATATACTTCATGCATTATAGTTGAGCATTTGTCACAAGTGCGATTCGGGAAAGTCAATTTTCAACTATCATATATGTTTGTGTTTTATGTATTATAAATTGTGTTTAATTTTGATTAATTGTCGTTATTATTGGAAAAGAAAAATCCATCATACGTCGATTTTGTTTAATTTTTGTCCCAAGAAACACCATTACTGATTTTCTTGAACTCTGTGGATTTTTTGGCTTTTTCCTGGGACTTTTTAAATTCTGGAATTTTAATTTTTAAGATTAATTAAAAAGAAAAAGAAAATTTGGCCCTGGTCTAACGTGCCTGATCCCCCACGTGGAGTTGGCATGTCCTGTCAAGGGAGACAAGTCGTGTGTCGTTCGAACGTTCCTCGGAACATTAGGTGATTGGACATCAACATTTTTGGGGACCTTGGTATAAAGAAACGATATGGAAATTACAAGTCTACGAAGAGACTATCAACAAATCATCCTCTAAGTGAATTGCTACATCAATATATTAAACTATGCCTTAAATAATAATAAAAAATTAGTAGTTGCAGGTAAAGTGGGTTCCATTTTTTGCCTTTCCCAATTAAATAATATCAGTGGATGCATATTGTTTCTTTTTTTTTTAACTTATAGATGATGTTTTGGCTGCTAGCCGAGCAGACCCAAGTATGAAAAGAGAAAATATCTTGCGAAGGTTGGAACTGGTCAAAAAGAGGGGAGCGATGATGACGCACCATGTCTGGTTCAGTTTGGCCGCTAAGGACTTCGTCACCGCCCCCTTCCTTCCTGCATCTTCTCAACCCCTATACCATTCTCATGCTCTTCGTATCTCAAAACGTACGCAAATTACAAAATTCTCTTCAAGTTTAATGGCAATGTCGCCAGAGAACGAACACCCGGTGAAGGCTTTTGGAAGGGCAGCCAGAGATCCTTCAGGATATCTCTCTCCTTTCAAGTCTTCAAGAAGGAGATGTGATTTGATTTCTCTTTTTATTTGTTTCTGTGTTTTGGTGCAGCTGAAAATGTAAACATCTCGTTTTCTCAAAATGTGCTAATTGTCTTTTTATAGGGTCATAAGAGAAAAAGATGCGACTTTTAAAATATTGTGCTGTGATATATGACATTCTGATCTTCGTGACGCCATAAACGAATGGGAAATTATTTCTTATCCCTTCCTTCTTGGGTACAAGTTTTGACAAATATCATATTTTTTTGTTTTTCTTAGGTAAATCAACAAAAAATTTCGATGAAATGATTATACTAATTAACCATTGTATGTAGGTATGAGATTGTTGGTGTGGTCATAGAAGTTGGCGCCAAAGTGATAATATTCACGGTTGGGGATAAAGTGTGTGTAAAGTGTATGGTTGGATCATGTCACTCTTGTGAAAATTGCAAAGACAATCTACAGAATGACTACCCAAAAATGGTCTTGACCTATGGTGCAAAGTACTATGATGAAACCACCACTTATGGTGGTTTCTTGAATATTATGGTATCAGATGAGCATTTCATAATTAAAATCCCTGACAACTCGCCTCTTGATGGTGGTGCTCCTCTCCTTTGTGTTGGGATTATTGTCTATAGTCCATTGACATACTACTGGCTTGATAAGGCTAGAATGCACTTAGGGGTTGTTGGGCTTAGTGGGCTTCGGCACATGGTTGTAGAATTCGCTAAAGCTATAGGCCTCAAAGTGACTATCATCAATACCTCACCTAATAAGAAGAAGGAAGCTATGGAGCATTTGGGAGCTGACAGATTCTTGATTAGCTGTAATACATAAGAGATATAAGTATGTTAGAGTCACAACAAATTATTTTCTTTTATCATGCATAGAGGTAAGGGTAAAATGTATATTAACAATTTTTTATTTATTTATTAATAGTAGTTTGCAACACAGTCTCAACTGTGCATGCTCTTTTGCCTCTGCTGGGTCTCTTGAAAAATAATGAAAAATAATGGAGAGCTTGTCATGGTTGGTGCAATAGCGAAACCACTTGAGCTACTTGCTATGCCACTCCTCATGGGTAAGCCTACATGAGTCTTTTAAAATTTTATAGCTCTCCATGGAATAGACTAGCTTAATTTTAGTCCTAGTAAAAGGTTAACTTTGAGTTTTTCACGGATGGACGAAGTAACAAATGAGACTTATAATAATGGGTAGAAAGATTTTGGGAGTAAGTTGCATTGGAGGGATTAAGGTGACACAAGAGATGATCGACTTCGCAGCAAAGCACAATATTGTCACAGAAATTGAGCTTATTCCTATGGACTATGTGAACACTACCATGGAGTGCTTGTCAAAAGCATATGTGAAGTATCGATTTGTCATTGACATCACCAATTCATTGAAGCCATTCTGATGATCATTCCAATGGATTATTACTTGACCGAGCATGGATGAAGATTAGCTTTATTTATCATGTATTTTCAAGGTCGTGTCTTACTACTAAGATGACAATTCCCTTTCATAATTTGCTTCTACTTATTAGTACGGTGGTAACATTTCATTTTCCCCTTTGGAATAACGACCACTACTTTGTATAAAATGCAAAAGAGTTTCCTTTTGTATACTAAGAAATTCATGCACTCAAAGCCAATGCCCTTTCTCAACATTTCTATGACTTTGCGGAGAAAAACTTCAACAACAACAACACATAGGATTTGGATGATCAACATGAAGTTCCAAGATCCAATTTCTCGTTTGACAACAATTGTTAAATGATCAACAGTGTGCTTAATCGACATAATACACCAATACTATTTAATGAATATGTCATGAAAAATTGAGAGAAATTATCGATGAGATCTGAAAATAATTTATTTGAAATTTCCAAAAAGTCCTCACTAACTTTTGTCACAACACCACTGCATCCTGATGCTTTTAAAATTGACACTATCACGACACTTAGAATTAGACTTTAAATTACACCAACTCTCACTTGATGTTATAGCTTACAAAATTGTCATATTCTTCCAAAAATACATATCAATACATAAGTACATATAAAACCAATGCATTTGTCCATTTCAACGATTTTAAAAAGGAAAACAAATAAATGGAACTTTCTTAGAGGGCTACTTAGAATTCTTTTAGAGCTTATGCAAATTGTATGTAGATGGTAAGTTTAGAGGAACTATTCAATTCAATTTCTCTATATATACACGGCCTATAAAATTCAAAGAATTTGTCTGTCTCTAAACATTTAAAATTTGAATTTTACCCAAGAAATATGTAATAAAAAAACATTTCAACTTCCAATTTTATTATCAACACTTTGAATTTAGTTCTATCTATATTATTACAATTTTTCCTAAAGAAATTTGTTAAAAAGATTTTCAACTTCCAAGAACATATCTAATACAAAACATTGCTCTCTAATTTAAACCTTTAGACTGTGTTAAAACTCGGGATATGATATAATTTATCCTATTCTATTCTCGGTGTCTACTCAAAACATGATAAAAACGAATATAATAGGGATATAGGCTAGATAAAAATATTCTATGCGAGATGTGGAATAAATGTGTAGGATTTCTAATATCCGTAAAAGAAAAGTTAATCTTCTCGAACAACAAATTTATTAAACTAACAAACTTGAAATTATATTTCAATGTAAATGATATTTGAATTCTAATATTAGAAATTCAAAATAAAACATTAGTTTTTAAATTTAATCTTATTTTTATTAATATATTTAACTATAATTCTATCTTATAATATAAATTCAATTTATAAAAATATTTATATTTATATTTATTACATATTTTAGGTATTTTATATTTTAGGTTAATTAATACAGTTTACTATTTAATAAAGTTTTATTAAACAATGATGGAAGGGAAAAAAGAAATAAAAAGAAAAATAATTAAAAATAATTAAAAATAGTGGAAAAATAAAATAAAAATGCAAGTGAAAATGAAAAAAAAAAATCAGGTAATAATGTCGACAATCTCCATAAGTGAATTTTTAAGTTTATTTACACTAATATGTCATTTATATCACAAAATGTACATGATAGATGTGAATATTTATGACTTTATTATTAAAGTTCACCAAATAATAAATAGGATATAGTAAAATCCTTGAATTTTATATCATATCCTAGTCAGAAATTCAGATGACTAAATGTAGTCTTAAAGTATCTAACTTAAAATGCTACCCTCAATAAAGCTAATGCAAAATTATTTCTAAAACACCGGTGACGACCTTGCCCTAATTTTTCTAGCCCTCCTAAAAACTAATAAAAAACAAAGGCAATGACATGGATGATCCATGAGTTTTTCTTCAATGTTCAACGTGATTCCTGGACTTTTCTAATCCAATCTAATTGCTGAATTTTAAAAGTTCAATCATATAGTCCTTTCATTGAGTCTACCACCACATTAAGCACATATTTCTAACTTAGACTGCCACATTGGCATTTATTGGGTCAAAATAGTGATGTGAACCATCAGCCCGCTCTCCCAAGTCAGCACTTTTAATTTCCTTCCTTTTTTTTTCCAGGGGAAAAGATAAAGAAATGACTTGACGGTAAAAAAAAAAAAAAAAAAAATGATCGTTTGCTATAAATGAAGGGATACTGAGCAAGTAGTCCTCGTCCGACATCCGGGCTTCGTGAAAAGTGTGATTATGCTTGGGCAAAGTAGGCCTGAGTCCACTAATCTTTTCGAAGCCCAGGACTGTGGAAAGGGCACTCAAGATGGACCAAAACGAGGCCCAAGAGCGCACGACCAGCTCGTCTTTAGTGAGTCGGTTCGCGATCGTAACTACGTTGGCCGTCTCTGCTGTTTTACATGCGATCAATGCATCCGACATTATATTATATATATATTGAATATGATTGAGCGCTGGAGACACTTGTTAAAAATGCTAAACCATCAGAAGATGTATGAATGCAAAAGACTTTGGAAACCACGGGTACAATAAGATGATGGACGGTGCTATCCAAACATCACCTTTTAAGGTGTGTTTGCCGAACAATATTTTTACAAGAGTATCTTTCTTTAGTTTGACTTTACGGCACTAAATCAATCGACTTCTCAAGAAATAAAGGGTCCCACACAAGATGTCACAAAATTGACTTAATATATTTCATGCAATATAGTCAAAGTTTTTGGTTAGAAGTGTAGCATTGAATATATCAAATTTCAACTATTACTAGTATGCGTCAATGTTTGATGTATCATGAATTGTTTTTGATATGGGAAAAAGATTATCCTATTTAGATCTCGTGTAATATTTTCCCGGGAACATAAAAGCTTCCCGATATTCACTTTTTTTTTCTTCTCACTTTTCTCTTTGAATTTTTAGAAACTTGGACATTATATATCTTGGAAGAAAAATTCAACAGATTATTGATTAATCAGTTGGCATAGCAATGTTGTAAATACAAAACTGTGCAAGGAACAATGGATTTTGCTATTTTTTCTTTTTAATTGGTTAAAATGACGTTTCTCTCATTTTGCTGGCAGCCAAAAAAATAAGAGAACAATCTGGTGCATAGGTTGACTGGTCAAAAAAAGGGAGGAAGAGATGATGGTGTACAGGTCTGGTTCAGTTTGCTCACCAGGTATGTCATCACCAGCCTTCAACTTCAACAAAAAATAAAGAGAACATTCTGGGGCATAGGTTGACTGGTCAAGAAAAGGGAGAAGAGATGATGACGGACAGGTCTGGCTCAGTTTGCTCACCAGGTATGTCATCACCAGCCTTCAACTTCAACAAAAAATAAAGAGAACATTCTGGGGCATAGGTTTTTTTTTTTTTTTTTTTTGAGCAAAATTCTGGGGCATAGGTTGACTGGTCAAGAAAAGGTAGAAGAGATGATGACGGACAGGTCTGGCTCAGTTTGCTCACCAAGTATGTCATCACTTGCTCACCAAGTATGTCATCACCAGCCTTCAACTTCAACAAAAAATAAAGAGAACATTCTAGTGCATAGGTTGACTGGTCAAGGAAAGGGAGAAGAGATGATGACGTACAGGTTTGGTTCAGTTTGCTCACCAAGTATGTCATCACCAGCCTTCAACTTGGGGCCTGTTAGAGGGTCGTGGGCACGCAGCGAAGAGCAATTGAAGGCTACTCCACTGGCCTATCCTCCTTCAGGGGTATCGTCACCTACGAGGACCACCTGCGGTAGTCCCTCCAATGAGGGCATCCAGTTAGGCTGTGTTCTCTATTTTAATGTGTCGGTGTTGACACGTCTCGTATTCTTTATTGGTAAGAGAATATTTTTCTTTTACATTTTAGAAGTCAGACGGAGTAGTTTAAAGACTTGTTCAGGTCCATTTCTCTCATTTTGCTGGCAGCCAAAAATGAAAAAAGAAAAAAAATTCTCATGCATGGGTTGACTGGTCAAAAAAAGGGGAAGAGATGATGACGTACGAGGTCTGGTTCAGTTTGCTCACCAAGTATGTCATAGCCACCACTTCCCGTATCTTCTCACTCCCTATATGTGCCTCACTTCTCATTCCCGCCTTTCTCTTCATCCCTCAGAGCACACAAATTGCAGATTTCTCTTCCAATTTGATGAGAAGCAGTGCTTGTCAAGCTTAGAGGAATGGCACTTTCACCGGAGAATGAACATCCAGTGAAAGCTTCTGGATGGGCAGCCCGAGATTCTTCAGGACATCTCTCTCCCTTTAAGTTCTCAAGAAGGTAACATGCTCGGATTTTTCTGTTCTTTGTTTCCGTTTTTTTGGTGCAGCTGAAAATACAACAAAGGCAAACATTCTTTTTCCTTGAGATGCATTAATTTTCTTTTGTATAGGGCCACTGGAGAGAAGGACGTCACTTTTAAGGTATTATATTGTGGTATATGCCATACCGATCTTCACACTATCAAAAATGATTGGGGACTAACTTCTTATCCTGTGGTACCCGGGTATGAGTTCTCTCATAAGCATCATCCTTTTCAATTTTCTTAGGAAACAAAATTTTGAGGAAACAATTATATTGATTTGCCGTTATATGCAGCCATGAGATTGTTGGTGTCATCACTGAAGTAGGGACTGAAGTGACAAAATTCAAAGTTGGGGACAAAGTGGGTGTTGCTGGTATGGCTGGATCATGTAGCACTTGTGCAAATTGCAAAAACGATCTTGAGAATTATTGCCCCAAAATGATCATGACCTATGGTGCAAAGTACTACGATGGAACCATCACCTATGGTGGCTACTCAGATATCATGGTATCAAATGAGCATTTTGTAATAAAAATTCCTGATAACTTGCCTCTAGATGGTTGTGCTCCTATCCTTTGTGCTGGGATTACTGTTTACAGCCCATTGAAGTACTATGGGCTTGATAAGGTCAGAATGCATGTAGGGGTGGTTGGGCTTGGTGGGCTTGGGCACATGGCTATTAAGTTTGCCAAGGCCATGGGCCTCAAGGTGACCATCATTAGTTCCTCCCCTAATAAGAAGAAGGAAGCTATGAACCATTTGGGAGCCGATGGATTCTTAGTTAGTCACAATAAAGAAGAAATGCAAGTATGTTACAATCACATTAAATTATTGTCTTTGAAAATGTATTGTGGCAAGGATGACCAAAAATAAATTTATGTTACTATTTTTTGTTGACTATAGTCTGCAATGGGAACAATGGATGGCATCATCGACACTGTCTCAGCCGTGCATGCTCTTTTGCCTTTGATCGGTCTCTTGAAAACTCATGGAAAGCTTGTCATTGTTGGTGCACCAGAGAAGCCACTTGAGCTGCATATCTTTCCACTTCTCATGGGTAAGCCTAAGTAGGTCTTTTGAATTCTATAATACTTCTTGGAGAAAACTGCCATCATATTTAGTGTATAAGGTGAAATTCTAATTTTTTTAGCTACTAGTAAAAGGTTTATTTGTGTTCCACAAATGGAAAAAAAGAGTGACAAATGATACTTATAATGACAGGTAGAAAGATTGTGGGAGGAAGTTGCGTTGGAGGGGTTAAAGAGATACAAGAAATGATTGATTTTGCATCGAAACACAACATAATTGCAGATATTGAGCTTATTCCTATCAATTATGTGAACACTGCTATGGAACGTCTGTCAAAAGGAGATGTTAAGTATAGATTTGTCATCGACATTGCCAATTCATTGACGTCCTTTTCATGATCATTCCAATGGATTGCTACCTGGCTAAGTGTGGATGAAGATGAACTTCCATGACATATTTTTCGAAGTCATGTTTGACAACTCAGATGATTTTTCAATTTAATAATTTGCTTTTACATAGTTTGGTGACATCACTTCATTGTCCCCTTTGGAATAACGATATGTACTTTGTGTAGATAGCAACCAAAGCCAATCTCCTTTCTGAACAATCCTTTTGCGACTGTGTTGAAAGACAACTTAGAGAATTGGGTCGCACAGGAAGTTTCAAGATCAAATTTTACATTTGATTGTAAGAGTTAATGTTTCAAAATTGTACTTAAATAAATATGCCACGCTGTCTAAAGAATACATCATGAAAAATTGAGAAAACTTTGTATGTAGATCTGAAAGTTAGTTATTAAAATTTGAAAATGAAATGCCCACTAACTTTTGTTTCAATATCACTTTGAAAAAGAATTGAGGTAATGACTCTTTGAAACTTCTTTTAATGTTCAATGTAGTTCATGAACTTTTTGTTTTTATTCCATCTAATCCCCAAAACTTTTATAAATTTGCTCAATCAAATCCTTTCATTAAGTGTATGGCCATATTATGTGCTTTAACCCTAACTCTTTCAATTTCAATTTGGGCTGCTTATTCTTTTCCTCATTTCTCGCTAAAATAGACAAGTCCTTGATTTAGAAGACTCAAGCGTGACTTTGTTTTTTAGTAACTAGAAATGGCGTCATTTCGCTTCGTTAACATGGTTATTGTACTTGTTAGTGTTATTAGCCACTTCAAATGCTAACTTTTCCAACTAGTAATCTCTCTCTCTCCTCCCTTTATACCCCTTCTTTCCACCTGCCTTATTCGTGGGTCGGCTTCCCAGGGCCTTAAGCCACTTCAAATAACCTATATGGACGGAAATTTTAACCACGGTTGTTTTTATCCCTCGTGTAAAAGTTCGTCTATTTTTGGTGAATTAAAAATTACAAAATTTTTTATGTTGCTGATAAATTCCTGGGAATATTTTTGGATCGGTCACACAGAATCGTATAAATCACATGCAGTTCTAACGCTTGTCACTCTTATTGTCATGAATTGGATTCTGAAGCATTGCTTGACGTACCGATCTGTCATTCTTTGTAGCAATAGCTTCTCATTGCCATTCAGTGCCATAGCCTTCCTAGGTAAACATAAGTGAAGACAAAAAGCAACGACATCATCCTCGAAACAAGCTTATGGACGACTCATAATACATGTTACCCCAGCTCGTTAATTACTCTGGTATTGCTTATATAAAATCTCTCGGGTTGACCTTCTACAGATGAATGGCCACGTGCGGATCTTCTGCTGTGCGAAGCTCATACGGATAAAACCCATTTTCATTTGACGAATTCACGTTTGACGTCCCATAAACCTGTCATCGTGCTTTAGTTCTCGAAGTGTATACACCACATGTTTCGACAAAAATGAGAAAAATTTCTATGACGAACACCATTACCTTTTTTAGTAACTCCATGTTCTCCTGGCGAACAAGGTCCGCCTTCCTACATAGTTCCACATTTTCTTGATGAATCATGCTTCCCTACGATTGCAAACCAATGTTATGCTTCATAGCGAGAATTTACAAATCACTTGAACAGCTAAATGGGATCGATCTCAAAACTACCTTTCGACTCAATTCTCGTATTTCGTCGTTCAAAATCTGCTCCTGCAATTTAAGATGTTCAAAAGCTCTTTGTCAGTGTAAAAAGTTGACCATTGAATTTTAGGGTTAATGGCTATGTAGGCAAGAGTAGCCTTTCTAACCTTCTTAACTCGGACACCACGCAAACTCATCTCCAACTGGTTTTCTAAATTATGTAGGTCCTTTACGTTTAGTCCGCTGAGTTGCTCTCCCATCAACTTCCTAACTCAACACAACGTACAATATTAGTTAAGATTTTAGAGATGTGTGCAATTTCTAATTGAAAAATGCCTTATATATATGCGCACACCTTTCTTGTACAACAATATATTAGGTAAAGTACAAACCCATGAAATACCCAACTAAGCTCCTGATGATTCCAAAACTGACGAGGGCCATAAATCTGTCTTGCTAAAATTCAGGTAATTAATCAAATGGGGATTTATCTTGGAACTTCTAGCAGCGAGCAAACCTTTCATCACAACTGGCATCAACACCGTTCATCTGTTGCTTATGCCAACATGCCATTTCACTATCCAAATCGAGGTAATAAGAATCAATTAAGAAGAAAGCTCTCTCCACCAACGGTACTTTGAAATAACAATTCAATTCATTACATAGGCCGGGAATGTTTTGCTTGATAGAGACTCCCATCGTGGTGACCGATCTCTTTCCCATTTTAGACAGCTCCACCAAGATCAGTCCCCCGCATGATATTATCCCGCTTTGTTCACGACTCATTTACGTCTGCACAACTTTAAATGCATAGGGCTAATTCTAGCTTGTGCTTGACTCATGGTTTGGTTTAGTAAGTCCTATGTAGGCGACATGGGATCAGGCAATATCTGAAACCCGATATCCCCGTTCCTGATAAACTATTGTGGGCAGCCCATCGCGGGCTCATCTCTTAGTGGGATTACACACGCTTGGTTTGAAAACATGCCGTACTATTTTGACATTGCATGAGACTTGTCTGCCGACACAACCATGTCTGTGAGACAAGAGACTTATATTAAACCCGACACATTTGTTAAACAGTAGAGTGCTAGGATGTCATATAGAACAAATTAACGCGGAATCAAGGTCTAAAAGAGGACAGATATAGAAGGAGAATCTAGCGAGAGGGACAGTTCTTTATGCATCTATTCCAGGGAAAACTTGACGAACATTGCATACGACCGATATGACCTCAAGAACCACAAAGTACTGCATCAGGAGAAAATTGTTACCTGTGGGTTTCACGTAGATTCTTCAATTCTTGCCTTAAGATTGCCGCCTCCCTTTGCCAAAACTGCACATAGGAAGAGCAAGAGACGGGGTCACCGTCGCTCTCCATTCAAGCTTAATATGCTCCCCTATTTTATTTTCTATTTCCTTTTTAAGTGACGCTTAAATTTAAACATTACTTCAAAAGAACCTTAGATTGTCATGGAGGAATATCTTGCTGTCGTGCAATTTATATGTTACTTAATCAAGATTGATGGATAATAAAACAATGCCAATCTTTGTATTCATATCTTGTCTAGTATTCGCATCATGTGTTTGGGATGTCACGTCGATGGAGGACAAAGCATGTTAGTGAAGGAAAAAGACCAACATTCTGATTAAGAAAAAGACCAGGTCAAGAGATAATTTTTTACTAGCGTAGAAACCTTCTAGGGTCTTAAGGAGTAGAGTGTAATACCTTGACATCGGATAACGGATTGAGAGGCTGCTGATGTTCTTCTTTTGTTGTCTGATATCTTTCGAAAACTGACTTCATGCTAGTGCAAAACATAACCATGAAAAAACCGTATTTCATATAAAAAAGGTACTTAAGTCAAAAGGTTCATTCGTCTCGCATTTTCCTTTTCAAATTATTCTTGCATTTATAATATCTATTTACTGCGTAACCAACCCACTTTTTTCTTTCCTTAACCCATTCTTCTGTCTCACTTTTTGACAAGAGCCAATATTGTCCTAACACTTCCTCAATCCTCACTACAATGGAAAATTATGGACACTATCGTCATTATAGAAGTTTTTGGCCTATAGTTTTGCATATGACGGCTTTCATCTTACCCCTAGAACGATAAAACTGAATAAATTCAACAAAATATGATATCTATGTAGTTGTGCATGTGCTACTAAAACTATATTACTAATGCGGAATAACTAGTGATGCCGCCTATATTGCTTAGGCTTACTGAAATTGGTTTACAAGTGGAACGACCCTTGCAATATTGTGATTTTTACTTATTACTGAATTCGATCTTTTTTTCCACATGATGTAGTGATAACTTCTAGTATAATCACTAGCCAACTATGACACCACTACATGAGAAATATAACTAATGAGGGACCATAAAATCGTGATCCGAAAGTTGGTTGCACATAAGGGAAGGGTGTAGAATGAAGAGCTAGATCAGGGCAAGGTCATGAAGGTAGCTAATGCTTGAGCTTCGAAGATCCAAAGACAATAAGATGACGAGTTCAACCTCCATTTTTGGCACATTGAATTTTTATTGAACTTGTACTCCTTAGAAAAAGAGAATAATGGGAAAAGGCAATAGATTTTGGCAATCAGTAAGCTCTAGTTCACCTCTGTATCGACAGTCATAATCCATTTCAAGAGGCTATTTCTTTTTTTTTTTTTTCTTTTTTGCGCAGGTCAAACGGCAGATTGATATTGCAATGTGTATCCAGCAAGAACTCTAAGCACTTGTACATGAGATTAATTAGCTTGATAGAACTGCGTTAAACAGAAGAAACTAGTTTGTGGAAGAAGATTGAAGATTATAAGGCCTCGAGGAAGATTGTTTGCTTGTATTCCATGTTCTTTATCGCTTGATACACTGGGGTTTCCATGTTGTTTGCAATTTATTAACTCAAAATTGGTTATTGTGTATGTGACGATCAATTGACTCATTTTCTTAATTTTAGTAGTTTGGAACTCAATAACATATAGGGGAAACTTCACTTTTGCTCCCTATAACATTGTGAAAATTCAGGTTTGGTTCTTGTACTTTGGTTATAACCCCAACCCTTATACTATCATCCGGTGGCAACTTAAGTCCTATAGGTGAATTCTTTAAAAAAATTGTGAGAAATCATTTAGTCAGCACCGGCTACACTGACACGTGAGTCCGACTTGTACATATCCCTGATGGAAATTACATTGAAGTTCCTATACCTTTCGGAATGTTCAAATTTAGTCCCTATACTTTTTTTTAATAACATTTTTAATCCTCCTACCTTTTATTGATGACATTTTAACACAATTTTTCACATTCCCATTGCCAAAAAAGTTATAAAAGATGCTATCTTTGACATAATGCACATTTGGATATTAATATTTGTAACTACCATTGATGGCTTTACTAGTAATAACAAAAGTAACTTTTATTAAGCCGCTTAATATTTAAGAGTTAAGATAGGCACTCGATACTAATAACCTCCCAGTACATTGAGAACTACGTACATCAACATGACATCGACTTGTTGCTGTCACTTGAATCGGAAGAATTTACATAAACCGTGTAAATATTTTGCCTATTAGATAGTGAGTCAAATTAGTGGCTAGGAGATTTAAAAGTTACCTACGTTTCTGTAAGACTAGTCCTAGGTTTCTCTTTATGTATCCAAGCTGAAAATAAGGATGCCATTGTTGCATATAATGTGATTACTTTAATGGGACTGTCAATCTGATAGGCACGCTTGTGAAAGTTGGAAGCACCAATGGTTGAGTTAGGAAAACCAAGGAGGTCAAATTTTTATGACCAAAAACCCACTTTTGATAGCTAAATTCCGAATACATGCGTTACTATACTAACTTCGTTAATTGGGTAAGACATAAGCCAAAGGCCATGTGAGTGATAATCTAAAATAAAATTATTTACTCAATCGATGTGGCATAGGGAATCGAACATGTATCATACGTCTAATTCACACAACAAATTCATTCTTTAACCACTGATCCAAAACTATGGATTCAGAAAAAGAATCTTTAGCAAGGGAATTAATTTTGACAAGTTTTGAAGGTTGGAAAACAACATGGCGATGCTTCCCTAGAATATTTTACTTTGAGAAACAACGCAAATAACTTCAAGCTATTAAAGTATTTTGTATTGCCTATCGCTTGCTAATGGGTAATACTATCCACACAGACCATCCTCCATGTGGTAATTTAAACTTCCTCATCGGCATTTCTTAATGGATCTTTTAACTGTTTGGGATCATTACTTTGTTCACCAAGAAAGAGTCTTTCCTTTCTTTTTCTTTTTTGTTTTTTATTTATTTATGAGGTAATGTGATTTTAATAACCTATCAAGTATTTTCATATACACATGTAAAAGTACTTAAAAGGTAATGATTTTAATGAAACATGGTTATACTTATCATACAAGTGCAAGTGACACAAAATAAGCATGTATCAATGAGATGCGTATACTAGACAGAGTCACTCTCATCAGCCACAACCTGCCCAGTATTGGTCATTTCACCTTCACTATCAAATTGCATGTTAAGGACATCACTCAAACTTCCCTTTCAGTAGTTGATAACAGAGGTCCAGAAAATGATAGGTGCATGGAAAGAAGTCAGTTATAAGCGGTAATAAACTAGAAACAAATGAAATAGCAGACCGCAATCGCAATATACTGTATTCTGTCTAATAAAATAGCACATAAAGGGTCTTCTCTGTGGTTATCTACTTCCTTCATTTGATAATCTAAAACTTTGTTTGATCCTTTCTGTTTAGTTTTTCTTGCATTTTAGCATAATAACTGTGCTGAGTATGATATTAAGGATAATATAATTGATATATATATATTTTTCTTAGTTAAGTTTTATGAATTGAGATTCTTTAAATGGCACCACAGCTCTAACGAAGCTTCACTTCCCTTGTTCACTGCAAGATATAGTTTACTTGCCAATACCATGTGTGTGGGAAATTATCGTTACCGATGTTGTAAAAAATAAAAATGAAAAAGATTAATTTGGCGGCGGAGATCCAGGAAAGAAACGATTACAGCAGGATCTAAACGGGAAGTATTTAAATTCAATGACCACACAGAAGCTTTGAGACACAGAAAATCTGGCGCAGAAAATTGATATCCCTCTCTGTCTCTGTCTCTGTCTCTGTCTCTCTCTCACTCTGACAAAATGAAAGGAATAAGAAAATGCAAACGTGAACCAGAGTTGGGGCTGACCTGGTGCTAGAATACTCATGCAACTTTCCAGTGCTGGAGAAGATGACGAGCCCAACTTGGGCATCACAGAGAATAGCCAGCTCTTTGGCCTTCTTGATCAAGCCCTTCCTTCGCTTTGAGAAGGTGACTTGCCTGCTCGTCGAGTTGTCGATCCTTCGGATCACAATCTTTCCTCTGCCCATTTGCACTCTTCGAGTTCTAGGGTTTTTGGGTGGTGGAGTGATGGTGCTTTTTGTATAGGGATATGACTTGAGAGAGAGAGAGAGAGAGAGAGAGAGAGAGAGAGAGAGAGGAGTAGCTTAACTATGACGAAGACGATAAACAAAGCTTTAGTCTCTAAAGCCGAAGAGAAATTTCGCTGAACAACCGTTAAGTCGTCTCAGCATCGCGTATTTAAAGTCTTTACCTTTTGTACTGTACCCGTTATGTGAAGATTCACTTTGTTAAAAAAGTCGAGGAAATCTTTTAGCAAGTGCGCATCTCTTGATTTTTTAAAGGACTGTTTTTCTTCATTTCTTGGTGGAAGTTCACTCCAACCTACTATTGATTAGTTATCTATTATTAATGTTATGAGTAATTATAATATATACCAGTAGTGTAATAGAATATTTAATTTATACACTACTGATTTGTGAGATAGAGTAGTTATAATTCTCAAATCAAAGGTAGGTAAAACTGCTTGCATAATTTTTGTTTTTTTACTCTGGTGATATAAACTTCATCTTTCCTGATATTTTAGTGTCATCCACATGTTAACTCTCTTTTAAAAGCCACACATCCTAAGAATCACTAACATTATCTATAATTACAAGTTCTTAATAAACAAGGTCTATGTATACGGTCATTTTTATTGATCTTGTGAAACCCATCATGGGGCCTACGGATTCAATGGTTATCATCATGTTGTCTTGTGAGTTAATATCATATTTTTCCATCAATCACCATCTCTCACTCCCTCCCTTCTCTCTTGCATCATCTTTCCACTTCACTGGCTCTTTGATAAGCTTTCGTGTTTGTCTACCCGTCGTTACCGTTATCTATCTCTATCTCTCCATTGCATCTTGGTAGGCGTTGTACAAATCGAGCTCCAATAGTGATGATCTAAATCTGCCTAGATTTGGAAAAATAAGGAGTCAGTTGATGGTGACAACGGCGGGGAACTTGATGCCGCTGCCAAGGGAGCTTGAAGGATCTAGATGCTGCGCAATTGAGGGGTGGTAGTTGGGCAGCTAAGGCGGTGTTGCTTTGTTTTTTTTTTTTTTTTTTTTTTGGGGGGGTGGGGGAGAGAGGACGGTTGATGAGGCCACCATTGGATCAAGCAGTCAGAGGCAATGGTAGTGTAGTAGAAAGAATTTATGCTTTAATGAGTAACAATATATATATAGATGTAAAAAGTTTCACATGAATCTTAGAAGCTGATGAAAGGAGGAGGAAGTTTCCAATGGAATACTTTTGAAAGCTATCTCATCATTCCACACATGTTAAAGGATCCACTAGGATCTACCTAACGTGTCAAGTTATTATGTTTACAAGACATGTATGCATAATGTGATTTCTTTTCTTCTAAAGTAGCATATGCCATTTTCTAGCTGATCTCTACTCTTTAGGACTTAAATTCAAAGCCGTACAATTATTGAAAGTTGCCTCAATGGCCACCCTTCTTATATGGGATTGGGAAGATAGGGAGTTCAATACTTTACTTTCTAAATGAGGGCTAGAGTGGGGATGTTTAATTTCAAGTGTGGGGTTCATCTTCAACGCTTTGCAAAAGGATAGGGTAAAAGTCTGAGAGTGAAATGAAAGTTAGAGTGAGACAGACGAAAAAATAAACATAAAAATCGAAGTTATACATCTCAAATGACAAAATTACCCCTAAGTGAAAAACCCCAAAAAACTGAAACCTCTAAGTCATCTATGGTTTTTTGACCCCAAATCTAGTCCACCCAAAGCCATATTCCAACGGCAGTGTGGCCTCTATCACCTTCAAATCATTGATAATATTACCGAGATCATCCCTCTCAAACTCGATGTGGATTGTCTTGGGAAATAGCATTATTAAGGAATTAATGTATAATTTTTTGTCGCGGCAATAGTACCTTGACCAACTCTAGGTCTAATAGGAAATTTTGTTATGTTTTAATTTAGAATCTCTCTCTCTCTCTCTCTCTCTCTCTCTCTCTCTCTCTCTCTCTCTCTCTCTCTCTCTCTCTCCAGGTCTAATAGAAAATTGCGTTATGTTTTAATTCAAAACCCCCTTACGTCCTCCCCCCTCCCCCGGCGGGGCACCAGCAAGATGACCTCGATGAGGGTATCATGGTGTAGGCAACCTCAAATTGATGGCAACATTATTGGTGACCTCAATCCATAGTAGTTGTAGCTATAGTGACCTCAATGAGAGTCATTTGCCACGTCCATAGTCACCATCCGAGGGTGGGATGCCAAGGGTCACCGGTTACTATAATAGATTCCCTCCGTGGTCATGGCGAGTGGTAAGAAAACTGTGATATCATGCTGTAGTGGTGCTGAGCTAAGGCAAGGTAGGATGCTTCAGGTGTCTGGGTTGGAAGAAAACCTGGAAGATATTTCCGAAAAGAAGATTCCCAACCGTATTGGTGCATGCAGGAATTAAAATTGAGATACACTCCCCTACATGCTTCATCATCCGCAAAATATATCGCAATCCATTGATATGTGCTAATTACTTATAAGCGTCTTCCTATTCGTTTGGGATGCGACAACACATCATGAAAAAGAAATTCAATTGATGCTTGAGTTAAATCAAATGAAGGCATATGTTAAATAGTTAAAATAGAGCGGCCTTGCCAATTTCGGCGGGAGTAGATTTATGCCATGTGTCGAAACGTAATAGGAGGGGCCTGCAACCCCACACTTTATCTCTTCATCGCTTTTTAAGAGATTGTCGGATCGGAACTTGAAGCTATCAAGCAACCCACAAAGCTCACCCTTTGATGCACGATCCGGACTATCTTCTTGTTAATTGACTATTCCAAGAGATCCATCGTGTCCGCAACGCGGATTGGACGAGAATTGCCAGTGAAACAAAAGCACGGTGGTCGAAGAATACATCACATGACCAGGTCCTTGTAGCTAAGCGAAGAGATTAGGAAAATAATTTATGTTGTTTCCAGCAATTCATATGCATATCAACGAACACTTGCTTTGAGTTGTTACTATGCAGATAAATGGATAACTTACAGTGAACCGAGAGTGCTTGTGTCGAAGTAAATTTCCTATAGACACGTGTTGCTTGTTGACATGATAGGATAGGATCGATTATAATACAAAATATATTGAAATAAAAATTTCTTTTGCCTCGATGTTGTTCACACTACTTATGTTATCAACCCAATTTGTAAAATAAGTTTAAATCATAATTTAGGTAGACGCAGAAGGAAATGTGCTTCGATTCATTCATTTTCATTATGAGTTTTCATTTAGTATAACATACATGTAAAAGTTCTTAATTAAATGGAAATTTTAAAACTCTAATGGAAAATTAAAAAATAAAAGAGTTGAGAGCACATAAAATTGAATTGCCACGAGCTAGATTTCTTTCTCCCTTACCCCAATGGTATTGTTCCAGTGAAAAACCAGCCGTCTACTTCATCAGCTCATCAAAACTCTCGCTACAATGGGATTTATTGGTTTATGCTAATTGACCTATGTTTGATAGGCATTCGATAAAGAGTTGATACCTATATCTAAGTCATACTTCCATCGTATGTTATTTTTTGTAGTCACACTCTTGATTATAATTACAATCATTTTCTTAATAATTCGGAGGTACGCGCGCAAAAATTCAAGTACCCAGATATTTATAAAATATTCTGTGAGTCTTTATGAACTAAGCATTCTTAATTGAAAATCTCACACCTCAAAGCGCAGATAGCGATATAGCAAGAAACATATGTCAGCGCCCAACTGACACACACACACGTGATGGTCGCGAAAGTGGAATTAACCAATCGAAAAAGAACTTCGCACGCCTCTCAGCAAAATCAGCCAATCGCAGACATGCCGTACACCTGATGACCTGGCGTCTTTTTTTTTTTTTTTTTTTTTTTTTTTTCACTTCTGCAGATCACAAGCCAAACACGGGCTGAGCAATCGCCTTGGTTTGGGCGCCTCTTAATTAAACATGATGTTTTGGGGCTACTGTAAAAGGGAAAACACTATCCCCGATGGATTATGATAATATAAAAAAAAGATAAATTCACAAGTAAACGTAGAGAGCCAACGTGTTTGAGCTGTCGTTTCAAATTATTAATGTGTGTAGCAGTTTTTTTGGGTAAAGTTAACGTGTGTAGCAGTTGATTGTGGCAATTACCTTTAAATACATTCATCACAAATCATGTCTTGTTAGTGATAATTTTCTTTTTATGATTGTGTGTTACGTATATGTATAACTTAAGTATTCTTCTAATGGTTTTCCCTTTATCTTATTGAAAAGATGATAGCAAAGCACTCATAGCTGTCCTCAATATGAACATTTCCTGTTGGGTAGACCCATGTGATGATAATTACTTAAACCAATAAGATTCTCACTTTTGAGAAAACCCTGATGGGTCCATGGAGACTCCAATTCCAAGGGGAAGATCTCATGATATTGGAATTCTAATGCCTCTAGGAACAAGCTCAGACAGGTGTCAATCATCAGCAAATCATAGAAACTCAAAGACCAAGGAAAAGTAATCCTGTGGATGTTCTTCCATTTAGTTTATAATCCCGACAATGCATGAATGTTGCTTTGCTGAGTCACCGAGCTGTAAAAAGGAGTTTACTTTCTAAGCAGTGATGCCAAACATGCCGTAAAATAATGAGAGAAGCACGTGATGTGCTATCGTGACTGATATGTTTTCCGCCATCCAAGGAAAAGAAGGGGGATTGCACTTTCTGGGCAAGTGATGATGGGTCCTCTCTTCGACTTAGTAAACAGAAAGTAAAGGGAAAAAAAGAAAAAGATGGGTCTCTCTTTGAGTCTTGAGGCCAAAATCGAGATGCCCAATTGAGTTTTCGCGCCCCTAGTTGCTTCATTTCCTAGGCATGAGTTTTTGTGAAGGTGTAAATGCTTTCCCACAACATTCTTATTCCTGGATCAGATGAAGAGATCACAGAAAATTTCAAACGCAAAATATAGCTCGCTTGAAGCGGAGTTACATCATGCGCTCATGAGCAAGAAAATGAGACAACCAGTACCTCCCTTTGGTGGCCCCATTAAACTTTATGTAAGAACTTGCTCTTTGTTTCCATCTCTTCCAATGGCAGCCACTACCTTTCATTTTAGTCATTTCTTAAACTTTATGTAAGAACTTCCTGGGTTGTCTATTTCTTTGGGTAGCCACTATTTTTCATCTGCATATATCTTTTGAGAAACATCCATCTAATCCCGTCAATCTTCTATAGCCAGCCAAGAAGTGTTTTTTACATGCATCAAACCAGAAATATATCCTATCAATAGACCCAGAATTGGGGAGTGGCATCTTAATAACCTCTATATAAACTCTACTGCTGGATATTGAAGTGTACATTCACTAGCATAGTTTGAAATCTATGCTCATTTTTTCTTCGATCTCCATCAATGTACTCATCATGTTGTACTTGGCCTTTTTGCATATATTTCCAAACACATTAATCCCTAGTTGCTCATTCACTAATTATTTCAATTAAGGACTCTTGAGTTTTGACATGATCTTGATGGTATTGAAGAAGTGATTAGTCGACCACACACTAGTTACTCTTTTATTGTCTAAGACAATACCATAGTTATGTTCATCCTTGAATCACTTGATGTGGAATGAGCCAGTAATCTTACTCGGTGCTTCATATACCTTCCATGAGAATTCTCTTGTGCACACTTTGCTCTGACATATTCCTTGCTTTGTTCAACAATTGAGTGCTTCACAATAACAATTCTAATCAATTTTCGATGATATGCAAACCATGGGATTTTAAGCCTTTGGATCTACATAGAACTACTTCATCATCTTAATTCTAATCCTCTCATCATCATCACTTTAGTGATATTCTGTGTCATAACCATTTGCCACTAAAGCTTCTTGTTCCCTCTTATTCACAACTTGATCTAGTTCCTCAAGTGGTGCATTCCTCATTTACTAATATTCCTAGCTTGTTCTCTTGGCTGTGCAAGTTCATCATCATCATCATCATCACCACCATCACCATCACCATCATCATCATCATCATCATCACTTACATGCACCAAAGGTTCATCATCTTTATAGATGGATGTTGACACCTATTTTTAGCAAATCTAGGAAAATAAGGAAAATAAAAATTGCATTGGAACAAATAAAAGGAAAAAATGAAAAAAATGGGGGAAATTTATTTGATTGATTATGCATGGAAATTTGAAATTTTGATGAGCATTCGTATTTCGTTAAATTTAGAAGCAATTTAAAAATCAAGTGAATAAGAGGCAAGAATTTTGCAAAATGGAAGAAATTTGAGCAAGATCGAGCTGATTGCGAAATCACGTTCCGATTTGCAGGCTTGATTTAATGCAATAGAAGATGGAAAGTCGAAAGTTGCTATAAAAATGTCCATCTGAAAATCACTATAAAAGGAGCCATAATTTTTGTGAGCCGGAGGAGGAATTCGGGAGGCGATTTTCGAAAAATGGAGAGAAAATTTTGAGAAGGAAATTTGTGTAAGAAGAAAGAAAGAAAAAAAAGCTTTCGTCCGTATTGGTCAGAGAAAACATTTCTCTTTTCTTTCTCTGACCAAGAAAAGAGAGGGAAAAGTCAGTAAAAAGTGCTGAGAGAGAGAAGTGACATGAGAGGCAGGTCAGAGAAGAGGGAGAAAAAAAAAAAAAAAAAGCAAAATAGAGTCACTGTTCTTCTTCCTCGCCAAGTCCCTGCCAGCCTCCTTCCACCACGCATCCGCCAGCCACCGCAGGCCTGCGACCCGAAGCCCGCTCGCCGCTGCGCCACCACGAGCACCGTTGCCGCGCCACCGCGACACCAGCCGCCTTTCGACCCGACGCCTCTGCAGCAGCCCTCTGCATAAGTTTCCGCCCTCTATTCGAGCACCCGCAGCAACCCGCTCGCCGATCACTGCACCAAATTAAATAAACAATAATTGATTTTGTCTATGGGTGGAAAAAAGCCAACAATCTTCCCCATAAACATAATAAATTACTCAACTTTTCTATTCTAAGATTCTTCACACTAGCATCAGTCCTAATTTACTGTATAAGCTATGGCCTTTTCTCACTTTAAGTTTGTCCACACACACACACACACACACACACACACAGAGAGAGAGAGAGAGAGAGAGAGAGAGAGAGAGAGAGAGAGAATTATTCCTAATTCTTTGATGTGCTGTTTTAGACAACTAGTAGCCATGTTATTTGGTTGATTGTTCACTTTGATCTTAAATCTCTTTAAAGAAAGCTATGTCAAATATGTTATATAAGTTAATCCACATAGGATTTTTCATTGGAGATATATTGCCAAAGTCACTCAATTCAATGTTTCTTTTCCAAAAATTAAGGCACTTCATTGATTGATTGTAAAGTTATAGCACTAAAGTGGCATCCATAGTTGTCATGACCCGATCTCTCTACCATTGGTCTTCGTGGAAAAAAAGGCGGGAAAGGTTGGATTTAGAAGTACTTGACCATGAGAGTTCCCTTACGGTTCTCATCCACAAAGGCGTCATCACCTTACTTTTCGGGCGAACCTCTTGTGAGTTCACTTGGTCATGGTCATGAACTCTCCCAAGCTTGTACCTCACGTGACAGTGGAAGGTGTCATGACCCTAAGTTGACGTCATGGCACGTCTTGATCAACGGTTTTAAAGTCGAAAAGAAACTAGACGTAAATGTGAGTTTAAGGATATTATTACGATCATGATAGCCCTCTCAAAATGTATATCCACCAAATATGGCATCACTTCATCTTTTTTAGCTCACCATCTTTAGTATGTTAAATCATAACTGTGAACCTTTTCTTAAGGTTCATACACTTCACGACAAGTTTATTAAGCGATCTAGTTGGTTAAGATAACCTAAAAATAATACGGTAGTTGCCATTAGTCTCATTTTTGGGGGCTGGCTAGAAAACCCAATCAATGGTTGGGAGTAGTCTCTCAATTTCTACGCAACTAGACACCTAGGTTTAGGGACTTAGGTTATGCTAATATTTTTATTAGCGCCTTTTTATGCTAATAGTATGTCATGTTACATAAGATGTCGATGCATTTCTTTTTTAACTTTTTAGAATTGTTTATCTTAAACTAAGTGATCATGTGTGAATGATCATTTTCGTGCCATTCTATTCCTAAAAAGATAAAAAAAAAAAAAAGAAAAGAAAAAAAAAAGACACTCAATTGAACTTAAAGCATAAAACGGTAAGTAAACAACCAAATAAAGTGGTAAACCTATCATGTAATTCTTAAAAAAATAATTAAAAGCAATAAAAGGTAAATAAACAAAAAGAATCCGCAACTCATTTGGTATTTATACAAATGAGGAAAACCCGAGACATATGTCGGGGACAAATGGTATAAAATTATGATCGGAATGGATATCGACATTCCACCATCTTCATGTCAACTCCGTCTTCAGGATCCTAATCTAATTATAATATAAGAACTATAGCTAGGTACATACAATAGAAAGAGACACTCATATACATCAAAATAGTTAAAAGCATGACATGAGATGAAAAAACAATCAAACAAGGCAAGATTTAAAATCAACCAAATTTGGGCCTTAGAGTTGGCCTTTACAATTCTTGCAAAAGTCCCTCTAAACTCCTGTCCAATTCATTTTATGACTTATAACTATTATTAATCATTTATGCTCTCGCATAGCCAATAACGCTTGTAAGTATCTAGAAAGATGTTTTAGGTGATTTCCTAAGATTTTTCCTCAGTATCGTGCATCACACTTAACATACATCTAGAATTCACATGCATTGGCATGAATTAAACACACGGGTAGGTTTTTAAAGCTCTATTTCTCAACCAATCAACCAAGTGAATGAATGGCATGATTTTATGCATAAATGGTACATATGATGTTTTAAAGATGAATTTGAAATTATTGATAATGAAAAGTAATGTTTTTGAGATAAAACGATGTCTTAGTTATGGAACACATTTAATTATCAAGGCTAGCCTAAGGCTTGCATAAATATACTCACAGGTATCGTAGACATTTTTAATACTGTCCAATCCTCAACTATCATAATGCCAAATCAAAGTTTGAAGAGATTTGAAAAGATATTTAGATAAAGGAATATCTAGGCTATAAAATGCATTTAATTACTAAGACTAGTTTGGAGCTCGCATAAATGCACTTATAGACATTGCAGACATTTTAAATATTGAAAAGATTTCTAAACGTTTGCTTTTGGAAACATTGCATGTACCAAAGACATTTCGATGATTTTACCAGAAAAAAAAAAGACATTTCAATGCGTGATTGAAAATTCAATTCATTTGTTGAAAACCATTTGACAATAAAAATCAAAGGATTTGTAATAAATTTCATGAATATGATATGGCCTAATTTCATGCACAAAAGCTCTAGATAAGCAATCACAACAAAGGCCTATAATAGAATGTTTCAAACAAAACACATCAAATCAACAAAATTGAGTGCCACCCATTAATGATTTAACTATGAAAAAATTATCTATCATGCATGACATGATATGGAACAACTTTTGTAATGAAAGTTTTCCTAAAAGAGTTAAGTATGATTTTATAAAAATCTAACAATGGATGTTATTGCATTAGGAATTTGCCAAATCAACGAGACATGAAGTCATTGCAAATGAGATTTACCTTACCAAATGAAGTCTAAAAGTTATGAAATTTCACCATAATACTGGTAAAAGGGTAACAAACAAACTTTGTTAAGGGTCCAACTCAAGAATTGCTATTGAAAAATTGCCACAAAAATAGAAAATGTCTGCCTAAACAAGGGTAAAAATAGGGTTCCGAATTTAATCATAAGTCAGAATTCTAATTTAGTTTAGAAAAAAGAAGAAGAAGAAGAAGAAAAGAAAGTGGGTCTAATGACGAACAATTTGCATGAAGACCGATAGCAATTGAAAGATTTGAGTGTGCCTTACGACTTACTAGAAGGGTCCGAGTTCTTTTGATGTCAATTCAATACTCTAAAGTTGAGGTTTGTGAAAGTATACACATCAGTCTTTAAGAAATCATAATACAAATATGCATTATGAAGTCTCAAAATCACTCATGCAATGCACAATCGGTGTGAAAATCACACACGACCAAGAATCGGATGTGAGAAGTGATTAGGGTAAACATCTAATCCTAAGTCGGCATGTGAAAATGCCATGTAGGTCAATGTCAATATAAGATGATTTAAGACTATAATGAGATAATTCAGGATTTGTAAGTGCAACTAGTCCAATTATGACATGATTTTTACATACCAAATGACATTCAATCATGGTGAACCACAGATGCATAGGAAGCTTGTAATGCGCACTTTAATAGTCAAGAAGACATTGACACAAGACTATGAGAAAACATGCACATGACAAGACCTTAAATTGATCTCAACATAACAGAAAAAGGTTCGATTTAGGTTATCTAAGAAAATGTAAAAATCTAGTGAAAAATTTGGCATATTGAATGCATGTTGGCAAATATTTTTTGTTAAGACATCAAAATCTAATTATGAGCACAAAATCATGACAAAAATGGCAAAATAGGTGTGCATTACTAAGCATCTTAATCACAACAAAACCTTCATGTGTTTACACATGCTATTGACATACAAAATGGCGATGAAATCATACAAATCATGTACCGATAGAAAGCACATGATGTATATTTCACACTTCATGAAGATCCTAAGGCTAAATGAATTCATCTATATGTTTCAATTTTGTCAAAATGCATCTCAGATTAGTGTGGGGCAAATTAACCTATACTCAAATTTAAGCAATTTTGACTTACCATAACTTATCCAAAAAATCCAGAAAAAAAAAGTATGTCATACATGAGACGATTTAGAACAAATACCTTGGATACAATTTTCTCAAAAATAAATCATAAGAATCAACACAAAAAGAGCAAAGTTCAAAGGCGGACTAACAACAAAAAAACATATTGAAAATTCTATAGAATCTAGGAGATTGCAAGGCGTTTTTCGAGGTTCAAATGTTGACTATTTGGGCTATGTGACCTATCAAATCAAAGATCTTGGAACGTACTTTCTAATTTTAGGGGTCTCAAGTCGAAATAAGGCCATCTAATACCTCATTTTAGGCCAGATAGCAACAGCGTCACAGATACACGAAAATTATAGAATTGCACTAAAATCACATAATCAACCACAAATTATCTTCAATCTCGATTCAACCTCAGCAAACCAATGATCAAACCTATCAACAATATATCTAAGCATTTTGTATTGTTCCTAGTACGAATCCTAATCCCGGTTAGCTATTCTAACCTTGCTTTATTGAATTTAAGTTCCTGATCGTTATCTCATGTACGATTCTGTTGATTTTGACATGATCGGACGAATCTATCTTGCCGAAACTTAGTCGAACCTCGATCTAAACTCCAATGGATAGATTGTGACACCTCAAACCACCTCAAGGTTGGCTGGGCTGTCAGTTCAATGCCACGATAGAAACTGGTCCAAGATGGATCGATTTAGGATGGCTAGGAGGAATTGAGGTCATCGGTTGAGTTTTGGTGACCGTCAATGGTTCCTTGACGACAAGGTCAAGAACTGACTAAAGTAGAGATTGGCAGCAAGCGAAACTAGCAAGAACTGCCGATGGCCACAAATTTATGAGATTAGGATCATCAATTCAATCACTAAATTTGAACTTCGATTGAGTGGAATGGGAGGACGTGAGGCTTGCCAAAGGGAACGCTGGCCTTAAACATGTCAAAGAGTAGCTAAGGGAGGATTAGCGGTCAATTAGCCACAGCTTAGGACCACCAGATCGCTAATCAAGCCAATTAACTTAAAAACTGGCTTGGTCGCCGGTTCCTTCAACTGGAAGAAAATCCGTTAGTTCGAGCGAAACAAATGGCCATTAGAGGGAACTTCGACTCCCAAAGAATTGGAGAGAGAGAGAGAGCGAGGCCGTTGGGGGGCTAATTGGCAATGGCAAGCTTGCCATCGTGTGATGGTGGCTCGCGGAGTAGAACATCAAGAGAAGAGAGTCAATGAGAGAGGGCGAGAAAGAGAGAGAAGAGAGAAAGCTGTGTTTAGAGAGAGAGTTAGTCGAAGAAAATGAGATTCCCCCTTCAAATTTGGAGGGAAAAAACCTATTTATACTAACTCCAAATTGGTTGATTTCGAATATCAATTCGATTCGATGGTTGAAAAATTGATCTAATGGCCAAATTAGGTCTTTAAAGGGTTAATCATTGTTAAGAGGTGTCATGCAACCGATTGGATGAGTTTGATTGCAAAAAATTGAGTTTAAAAGGAGAATTTCACTTAGGCCCCGTTTGGTAACCATCCAAACAGGGGCCAAAGTCTGATTCTCTGTTCCCGAAATCGTTTCGGCCTAGAATCGCGTTTGGTAAAATTTTTGTTCCCGGAACAGATTGGGAATAGAATCAAGAACCAAAAAAAAGTTGATTCTTGTTAGGGAACGAATTTGAGAATCAAAATCAAGAAATTTTCTTCTTCCCTTCGGCCATCTCGCGACCACCGCCCGCCACCGCTTGCCACCGTCTACCGTCCGCCGCCACCGGCCACCGCCACCGCCCGCCACCGCCGGCGCCGCCACCACGCCGCCCGCCGCCCGCCGCCGCCGGCCGCCCGCCGGCCCGCCCGGTCAGCGAGCTCGCGGAGGCTCGCCGGCCCGGGGCGAGGTCCGCGAGCTCGCGGAGGCAAGCCCGCCCACCGGCGAGGCTCGGCCTCGCCGGATCTGGCGAGGCCGAGCCTCGCCGGGCCGGGCGGGCCGGGCGAGCCTCGCGACGCCCGGCCCACCGGTGGCCGGCGAGGCTCGCCGGCCACCGGGCGAGGCTCGCCCAGCCCGCCGGTGGCCCGGTGAGCCTCGCCCAACCCCGACGAGGCCGGCCCGGCCACCGGCGGGGCTAGGCGAGCCTCGCCCTGCTGCCGGCGAGGCTCGGCCGACGAGGGCCGGCCTCGCCGAGGGTCGGCGACTCTGCGGTGAGGTCGCCGGCCCTCGTCTGGCCGGTCGCCGGTCCGGCGGCGAGGGCCGGACGAAGAAGAAGAAGATGAGAAGAAGAAAAGAAAAAAAAAAAAAAAAAGAAAAGAAAAGAAAAAAAGGAAAAGAAAAGGAAAATGAAAAGAAAAAAATGAAAAAAATGAAAAAAAAAAAAAAAAGAAAAAAAGTAAAAAAGTAAAAAAATTATTTAAAAATTAAAAGAAATTGATTTAGAACGAATTAATGAACACGGTACCAAACGCAATTCTATTCCGAATCGAAATTTTGGGGTTACCAAACGGCTTAAAATGCTTAGAATCGGCCCCGGAACGAGAATCAAAAAGAATCGCCCGATCGAATCGGCTCCAGGAAAGAATCGTTACCAAACGCGCCCTTAAGGGCCTAATTAAGGGTCAAATTGCAAATTCATGAAATTTGAGAATCAATCTACAAAATCGTGAGAAAGTGAGGGCATATGAGTGAAATTGACATAGAGAGGATCCTGAAACTAGTTGCTGAAGGTGCGAAACTGGCCGACAAGGGGTTGAACCGACCTACCCCGCTGGCAATCAGTTGGATTGATCATGCCGATTCACGCCAATTTGATCGGTTTTTGATTGATTCTGGCCTATTCTTGCTGGTTCATGATTTTGTGGCCCTTTTGGGTTCAAAATTTATGCAATTTCATCCTCTAAGGACCAAATTGAAAAGAAAACTTGCATGATTTGAGGAAAAATTGTCCAAATTTGATTCAATTAGGCTAATAAACTCCGTAAATATGATCTATGGACTCTCTATTAACCTAATTGAGTGCTTATTGTGAAAAACAATGGACCAAAACCATGGGTACATGAGATCAACCCTTGAAGGCCATAAAGAATAATTTTGCAATTTCTTGGCTAAGATTGTAAATTAATTAAAATTTAATTCAATTAATGTTACAATAAACCTATTCAACTAATCCATGTGTAGGATCACCTAATGTATCCAAATTGACTTTGAACTGAAGTAATAAAACTTAGGCAAAAAAATGAATCAAGATCTAATATTAAAATTGAATCTAAATTCATGCAATTGAATCCTAGTTTTGAATGGGTCAACTTATCTTCAAGAGAGTAAAGTCCCGCAAATTGGGAAGTTCTCATGAAAATTTCTCAAAATCAACTTCAGATTCGGACTTCTTAAGAAAACAAGTGGAAAACAATTATCCATTCATAAATCATGAATAATTGATTTTGACCCCTTAATTAGGACTTAAAATAGCAATTAACCTTTCGATGTGTAATTCACAAAATTGAATGCACAAGTGGATTTGTAATAGTCCCGAGACCAAATGTCGTAAAATAAACTATATCTAATTATGACTACAATAAAAGTAATTTATTTTTAATTGATTTAGAACCTACAATCAAATTGACACTAAAAAAAAAAAGTATTTCATGACTTTTTTACTTTTCTAATTTTTTTGTCAAAGGTATGACCTCTAAAAGCTTGATTTTTGAGCCAAATTTTTAGATTTTTGAGAAATTGATCTAAGAAAAAGAAATTAAAACTAAATGACATCTTTTTGGATGAAAAGCCAATTTATGAACCGAGCTTGATTTTTGGTTAAAGGATTAACAAAAAATTTAACTCGAAAGTCAACCATTTGACTTTTCGGGTTTTTCTTGAAAATGAATTGAAAATTACTTAACAGCCACAATGCAAAGGAAATAAATGAAAAATAATACTTTTTCGTCGAGAAATGATCTCCGTCGCGATCGGAAACCCAAGTCTTGATTTTTTATCTTTTTGACGTGTCGACTAAAAATTAGGTGTTAATAGTAATGTCATTTTTCATTTTCCCTATAAAAGTACATGTTTCTCTTAGTACATTATTCCACAATTCCGCTGAACAAAACTTGTAAATTGGATTGGTTTTCCATTAAGAAAATTTTCTTGATCGTCACTTATTAATTAGATGAGGAGGATCAGTCTTGTTTCTTAAGGAGATTCTCTATATGCAAGATTGAAGATTTCTTGAAGAAAAAAAGCCCACCAATTTCAACAATGTCGACTAGAGAGAAAGCTCCCGGCCCGTTCACTAAGGTAAAATGTGGATTTGGCCCGCTCATTAGGTGAGGTGGAGGATTTCACACTGTTGGACCCTCCTCCACATTTAAGGCTTTTATGATAAAACATAAAAATAAATACTAACAAATTAAGCATTGCCAAACCCAAAAACATTAATTATTGAATTTTAAGTACCGAAAATAGAAATAAAAGGTTTCTCAATAACAAAGTCAATTGACTTTTTGGGCTTTTATTGAAAATGGCTAGAAAATTATCTACAAATGAAAGACCAATGAAAAATAAATGAAAAGTGACACTTTTTTTGCTCAAGAAATGAGTTCCGTTGCAATTAGCAATCCTAACCTTGAGATTTTATTTTTTGCGACGCATTGACTAAAAATCAAATATCAATAGCTACCCATTTTTGAAAGAGAGTTCGGAGAAGTTCCACTCAAAGACTAAATGAAATTTGCAATTTTTAGTTGGCTCTACTAGAGATTAAAAATTAAAAGGAAAAAAAAATCTGATTAGAAACTTACCTTGAATGCTTACCATCAAACCTTAGTATTGCTTGCTTATCCACACACTCCGTCTTCTCCTCTCTCATTAACTAAACGAAATTAAGGAATTAAAGAAGGCTTACCTTTTTTCCTCTTTGCTCTTTGACTTCTTTTTTCCTTTTTATTTTATGTTAGCTGGCCCCCGAAAAGAGGCGGACTTTTCGGACCCAGCCAACCGTACGTCGCGTGATGACGAAGGCACAAAAGTCCTTACGAGAAGCAAGAAAGAAAGGCATTTTGCACTTTCCCAAAAGAGTACTTAAGGGGATGGACATAAAGAGCAGTTGCTCTTATGAATTATGTCAGAAGATTTCTCTCATTCGATTTGGGGTTTTGGACTGTTACGTTCTCCATTCAGTTAAGTTGTGCTGAACATCGGACTTCAGTATCAGATGCCCAACTTCGACATATTTCGTGAAGTCAAGACATCAACCCAAAACAAATTATAGTTTAGTGACCTAGATTGAAATAAGTGTGAACTCAAGTGACCAATTTCGCTATTAATTTGTATGACGATATTAGCTTTCATTGAATAATTGAAGACTTGATGCAATTAACTTTTGCAGAAAGCAAGTGATCAAATAATAAAATAGACGGAATAAAAAAATAAATCGGACACAGATTTACGTGATTTGATCGTAGCAACCTATGTCCATAGGAGAACAACGACAAATTTAATATAGATAAAGTGATATAAGAAGATTATACACTCGAGTCACTCACCTAAACCCTAATTATACCCAATAATGCAACGGTATTTAGCCCCAAAATTTCTGGCGAAATAATCTCACAATCTCACAAAAGAATTACACTCAAATCTTACTACAAGATTCCACGGCTACAAACATTAATCTTTGTTGGATGTAATTGCATGAACAAAATCAATGGAAATAGCCCACACTGCCCAAGCACTGGTTTGGGCGCTTCAAGTCTTTTCTCGCATCAAACACGGCTTCCTTTCCAAGCACTCGCGTCAAAGGCGGTGCTTCAAGATCTCACGAAAAAGAGACGTTTCTTCAAAGCTTCAGAAATCTAGCTGTCCAACATTTACATAAAGGACAGTGCGCGATGACCGACTAATTTGAGAGGAAACAAGACCGGTCAACCGGTCAACGAGTCCAACTCTTGCACATTCCTTTCCTTGAACGTAACTTCAACGAGAATTAGTTAAAAAAAATTTCTAAATCTTTTTCTTTTATTCTTTCTCTCACCCAATCTTTCCTGTTCTTGTTTTATTTGTGATCCTTATCCAACAGAGCTCAAACGAGATCTAAATTCCACAGAAAATATTTGGGCATGCAAAAATAATAATAATTTATTTCGGATTTGTTTCATTTGTGAGCTCAGACTTGAGACATATTTTAACATGGCATATATCCTCAAAGTTGCATCTGAAATTTTAGAGCTGATCATATCATGTGAACAAGTTTTCTATTGAAGTCTCCCCAATCCCCCACGTCACTTGAACAGTTGACCCTTTTGAATTAAATTTGTTTCGGACGAGGAAAGATCCGAGCTCCCCGTTTGAGCTCGTCTTAGGTTTGGACAAATCGAGCTCCGCCCTCGTTGACTACATCGTATTTAATCCTATAATGTCGTTATTTTCGCCGTTTATCTTGGGGATGATGATCTGTCTGGAAAGATCGGCGTGTTCTTTACATTATGGTCTTGACTCTGTTCAGACCATGGACAGCATAAAATAATCGTCACTGGATGTCTCAAAATTCAATTTTCACGTTCTCTCTCTCTCCATGGCCATCTACTCGGAATCAAAGCTCTCGTTGCGCCATTTGCTTCTCTTCTTGTCCTTCTTCGTGCCGCTTCGATCGGGCTATTCTCTTTCCTTCAACATATCTCGGTTCGACGGCAAGGCCACAGATATGGTCTATGAAGGTGACGCGAGGCCGAATGTCGGGACCGGGACCGTCGACTTCACTAGTGCTACTTACTACTGCCATGTTGGCCGGGCATTTTACACAGAGAAGCTGCGGCTCTGGGACTCCGCCACCAGGAGACTCACCGACTTCTCCACTCGCTTCTCCTTCACCATCGACACGTGGAACCGGTCGTTGGAGTATGGGGCCGGCTTGGCCTTCTTCCTTGCCCCGGTCGGGTTCCAAATCCCGGTCAATTCGGTCGGTGGCTTCTTAGGCCTGTTCAACACCACATACAGTGACTCGTCTTTGAACCGAATTGTCGCGGTCGAGTTTGACCCCTGCGTCAATTCCGATTGGGATCCTCCATATGAGCACGTTGGGATCAACATAAACTCGATCGCCTCGGTCGTGACCACCCAGTGGAACGCCAGCTTCCACAGCGCCGACACCGCTGACGCATGGGTTGTGTACAACTCCGAGACCAAGAACTTGAGCGTTTCTTGGAGCTACCAGACCACGCCAAACCCAAACGAGAGCACAAATATTTCGTATCAGATTGATCTCACCACTGTCTTGCCCGAGGAGGTGATGATCGGTTTCTCAGCCGCGACTGGCTATTACATGGAACGTCACCAACTTGAGTCTTGGTCCTTCAGTTCAAATCTCAAAGTCGGGGAACAGCAAGGAAATGCCAAAAGGACCAAGTTGGTTGTCGGCGTACCAGTTCCGCTTGGGGTCCTACTCTGCGGCATCGTGGTGATATCGGCAATCCTCAGGAGGAGGAAGAGGAGGAGCGAGGGATCGGAGACGGCAAACTTGATGTCCATAAACGGCGAGCTTGAGAGAGGCGCAGGGCCACGGAGATTTACGTATGCGGACCTCGTTTCTGCTACCAACAACTTTGACGAGGAGAGGAAGCTGGGCCAGGGCGGGTTCGGGGCGGTCTACAAGGGATATCTGGTTGGGCTGGATGCGGCAGTCGCGGTGAAGCGGATATCGAGAGGTTCAAAACAAGGGAAGAAGGAATTCATCACCGAGGTGAAGGTGATCAGCAGCTTGAGGCACAGAAATTTGGTGCAGATTATAGGTTGGTGCCACGAGGCGAACGAGTTCATGCTCGTCTATGAGTTCATGCCGAACGGTAGCCTCGATAGGCACCTCTTCGGCAAGAAGCGCATTCTAGGTTGGGCTGCCCGGCACAAGATTTCGGTTGGGCTCGCCTCCGCGCTCCTCTATCTCCATGAGGAGTGGGAGCAGTGCGTGGTGCACCGGGATATCAAGGCGAGCAATGTGATGCTAGACTCGGGGTTCAACGTCAAGCTCGGAGACTTTGGGCTGGCCCGCCTCATGGACCACGAGCTCGGGCCACAGACTACCGGGCTGGCCGGCACGTTCGGGTACTTGGCTCCGGAGTACGTGAGCACAGGGCGGGCAAGCAAGGAGTCTGATGTGTACAGCTTCGGGGTGGTCGCCATCGAGATTGCTACGGGACGGAGAGCCGTTGATCCGATGGAGCAATCCTCGCATGTGAGTTTGGTGGGGTGGGTGTGGGACCTTTACGGGAGAGGTCAGGTTATTGAGGCCATGGATGATAAGCTCCAAGTGGATTTCGACCAAAATCAAGTGGAGCGCTTGTTGGTTGTGGGCTTGTGGTGTGCTCATCCCGACCGGAGCCTGAGGCCCACCGTAAGGCAGGCGCTTCAAGTCCTCAATTTCGAGGCTGCGGTCCCGGTTCTTCCTAATAAGTTGCCGGTCGCAGTGTACCACACGCCGTTGCCACCGTCCGTTTGTTCCGGCGAGCCTTTCATCACTAATAGCATGGAAGAGGGTCGTTGAGCGGGGGTGATTTACTATTGGAAAGGAGGGAACGAGATTATGTAGCATGTGTTCATGATTGTTCAAGCAACGCAACAGTGAAATTTGTGTTGGTGGTTTTTTTTTTCCCAAGTTTTGAATCTATGTATATTCTTGTTTGATAACTCAAGTGAATTTTTGTTCTGAATTCCAGATGTTTGGTTCTTTTTTAAAGATGTGGAATTTATGCCAAAACTAGCGGCGACTGCGTAGAAGCCGTCATTGCATTTCATAATTAAGAAAATTAATGCAGCTTCCTTTTTTGAACTATGAATGAAATTGTTTTGTACTTAAATTCAGAATTCAGGTGATAATGCTGAGAAAACTATGGTGATGTAATGAGCAAACTATGGTGATGTAATGAGCTCTTGCTGTATTAAATTAATCTCTCGGCTTGTCAGCCAAATGACGGCTAATTTGGTATGTGGTTCTTGATAATGAAAGAATTGACCTTTCAAAAAATGCCTTGGAAAGTGGTCTGGCCATAATAAAAGACTATAGTAGGAAAGAAAGACTACCCATCTTACATCATATATAACAACCAATAGGTCAATGAATTGGTTGAAACGTAATCAAATTATTTACAAACTCCTTTAGTGCAAGTGCAGATATTAAAACTTTCGTAAACTTTAAACTTTGGATCTTCTTCAAAACTATGTGATGAAAGCAATGACAATAGAAAGAGGGATAGCGAATATCGTGAGAGAGATTATTGTGATTTGAGAGAGATTATTGTGATTCGGTTCTTCTTTTGCCTACTCCAGTCTTTCGTCTCTACTGATCCAATCAAGCCTTATCCACTAGTATTAACAAATATTACAAATTGCTTTCGGGCTCGGGCAATTCACCTTTCCGCATGACTAGTTCTTTTGTTGCTGCCGCACAGTAGAATCAACCCTTTCATTCTGCCGATGCCCCGTAATAGTTCCAGAGCTTTCACACCCTCCACTGTTCCCACAGTGGATCTACAAATCCCTTTGTCAAACTTGCACCCGTGAGAAATATCTACCCTCTGTTAAACCCATCAACGAGCACCGTAAAAAATATGACCTGACCGTTGACATGATCTTATTAATACTTCCTAAGGATGAGTTGGGCTAATGGCCACATAAAAAAAGATTTAAAAAGAAAAACAAAAAATTGCGTTCTCACAATATTTTAGCATTATTAATATCTTTTAAGGATGAGTTGGGCTAATTTTGCATTAGTGCCCAAGCCCAACTGGGTTTCACGTCACTGATTGCCATTTCCCGTGCATGAGTTTTGCGAAGGCGTGAATGTTTTCTCACAACATTTCATTCCTAGATCGGATAAACAAATTGCGCGTCGACATAAAAGAAAAGGAATTTAAATGCGCTATATAGCTCAAGCGAAGTTGTGTTACGCCGCACGCTCATGTGAGAGAGTATGACTAAGAGAGAACGATTGTGACAATACCTCCCATTTGCAGCCAATTAAACATTCTGCAATTGCTTTCTCTCTTTCTTTCCGTATCGTCCAATGGCAACCTATACCTCCCATCTGCAACCGAGACTTAAACTTTATGTAAGAAGTTTATGGTGTATCCATCTCTTCCAATAGTTGCCAATACCTCTCATTTGCATAAATCCTTTGAGAAGCATCCATCTAACCCTATCATCTTTTTATAGCCAGCTAAGAAACCCTTTTTGCATGCATCTAAACAAAAATATGTCTTGTCAAACTTAGCCCTAGAATTTGGCGGTGGCCTTTCAGTATCCTTTATATAAACTCTACATCCTGAGTTTTGCTACATTCTCCTACATAGTCACATATCTGTACAAATTTTTCCTTGTATAAGCTCATCAACGTATTCATCACCTTGTACTTGACCCATTTGGATTGATTTCCAAACACATTACCCTCTAGTGGTTTCTTCACTAACTGCTTCAATTGATGACTTGATGTCTAGCACAACTTTGATGGTGTTGAAGAAGTGATTGACCAATCACATATAGATCACTCTTTTGTTGTCAAATACAATGCCATAGCTATATTACTCATGGACTCACCTGACTAGAGTAAGCCAGTGCTCTTACTCAATGTTTTATCCCATTCATGGACATTCTCTCGTGCACACTTTGTTCAAACATATTCCTTGATATTTCTAGTGAAATCAACATTTTTAACAATTGAGTACTTCACAATTGCATCTCTGAATTATTTTGCATAATCAAATTTCCTAAATAGTAACACATGATTTCTAGCATTTGGATCATAGGTATGAGACTTGTTATTCCTTCTAAAGAGAACTACTTCTTTATCTTCATTATCATTGTCACACCCTGCACCTTGCCCTCGTCACGGGAATGGGACATCTGTTATGTTGGGATTAATTTACGACATCCCAGGATGCATCGCCATCCCATTGATTTTATCTTTCCATTAAGCACATGCAAAAGCATGCAATCTCAATCACCCAAGTAACAATAGTGTTGACGCCTTAATTTTATTTAGGTTTATTTTATTAATTAAGTTTTTATTTTATTCTTTTCGGATAAATAAGATAATAGCAAAAACAGAAATAAAAAAAACAAAGCAAAACAAGCAAAAACAAGAATAAGAAAAGCAAAGCAAAATTGGTAGCCCCCCATCTTTTTCGCAGGCCCAAGCCCAGCTTCTCTTTCTGGCCCAGCCCCTCTCTTCCTTCTTCTTCCTTCTTCTTTTTCCTCTCGCCTTCCCTCTCCACCTCTGTATTCCACGCACATCATCACTAACGCGCGAAGGACGACCTACGGCTGAGGAGGGTAGGCCAACGTCGGCCGGAGAGGATAAGATCTTAGGCGCCATTAATGCTGAGCGGGCTTTGCTGGAAAGCTTGATGGGACACCGGTTCAGTTGAGCGGAATCGGTGGGCAAGCCGGAGGCCGGTGGTCGAGGCCCTCCGTCGACCGGATTTCCTTTGCTTATAAATAGGTGGCCGTAAGCATCGTCGGAGGGCGTGGCGAGCTCGGAGATCTTTCACTGAGAGATATCGGGAAAGATCGAAGGGCGAGCGCATGGGAGAACTCGAGTCACGAGCTCAGCCCACCCTCCACGGAGAGACTTCGGGGAAGGCCGGCGGCGAGCGACTTCGAGAAGGTCAGATCTGGCCGGTGGAGGCTTAGATCTGGCCAGAGTGAGAGAGAGTCAAGGCTGAGAAAGGTCCGGCTGAGATCTGCGCCTCAAATCTGGAGTTCTTGCTGCTATCGTTGCCACCGGACGCTGTGCCGACGCCGTCGCCTCGACCAAGTCCCGACCTCGAAGGCTCGCTGTCATCCCCCCCCGAAGCAGTTGCCGTGACCGATCCGCCGACGCCACGCCAAATCTGGAAGTTGAGTGGCCGCCGTTGTTGCCTTGTCACCACCACCGTTCGACACTTCGTCACAGAAAGGTAACAGTAGCCGTCGCCGCCACCGGTTGCATTCCCCCTCTCGAACTGTGTCGCCACCGACCACACCAACACAGCTGCGTTGTCACTCGTCCTCGCCGTCCTCGTAAGCGGTTTGTCACCGTCGTTGCCGCCGTAATGCCTCGGTTTCCCCCCCTCGGTGCCGCGGATTTGCAAAACCTACGGTTTGCGATTTTCCGGGTCATCGAATCGGATTCGGGTCTCGGAATCGAGTAGGGTTTCACGAGATCAAGGGCGGCTGGAAAACGGGTCGCGAGGTCGGAGCCGGGTCGGGCGTGGATCGATTCGGGTAGGGTTTCTGCGATTTTTGGGGTGGCGGGAATTCGGGTCGACGAGTCGGGTAGGGTTTCACTGAACCGAGTCGTTAGGTTGACCCAGTTCTTTTCGAAAACGGGCTCCTAGGCCGTGGCGTCGTTTTAAGAATTAAAAAAAAAAAAAAAAAAGAAAAGTCGGGCCCGTCTGCGTTTTGAGCTGGCCCGAGTTGAACACAACCCGTGGATCCGACCCAAGTTGGTTTTTATTTAAAATAATATTTTAATAAATAAAAATAAATAAATAATTTATTTAAAAAAATGATAAAAAATGATTTATTTTTGAAAAATAGTAAAAATAGTAAAAATATTCTATTTTCCAAAAAAATCAAGAAAAGATGAAAAATAATTTATTTTCCAAAAAATATAAAAAATATTTATTTTTCCAAAAAAATCAAAAATATTTCATATTTTCCAAAAAATGCCAAAAACCCAAAAAAGGCCAAAAATTCATGAAAAATCCAAAAAATTCATAAAATGCCAAAAAGACTTGTATTTTCTGAAAAATACCAAAAAAAAAAAAATCCCTTTTATGTCCAAAAAAATAGGAAAAGACCCAAAAATGTTTTTCCTCCCCATCAAATGCATGGAAAACCCTAAAAGATCCAAAAAGCCTTGGGGTTTAAACAAGATTAGGTACCGAAAGGGCATTAGTGATTAATTAGTGTAATCAAGTCCCCGATCCTAATTTCTCTGGTTGCGCAGGAGCGAGTATTTCTCCCGATATTTCGCTTGGGTTTCTAATCGACTTACCCCAAACCGATTAGTGGCGATTCTGTTTTAAAATTAATTTACAGGTTAAAAAATTAGACTATTAAAGTCATGAATTGGTGGACTTGGGAGAGTTCGGGCCTAATACATTTAGCCAAGCCATTAGCCTTCGCAAGGCAGCCGCCCCGATTGCAGGTGTCGAAAAAAAAGAGGTTGCGACAGCTTGGCGACTTCGCTGGGGACATTTGAGGACTTAGGCCTATCTTTGTTTAAATGCTTTACTGACTTGGGTTCTTTTTCTTTTGTGCAGGTTAGTATCTTAGATTTTCTTTTTAAATAAAATGTCTTATGATTATAAATTGCTATGCATGCTTTACTGTTTCAACACTACACATGGCACACACAACTCGACCGCTGAACCTGGGCCGCCATAGGATTTCTAGGATGGTGTTAAGAAAGATACGACCTCGAACGCAAGACTGCAATGTAGAGGTTGCCTTTCTTTTCTCCGAATTTCTTAGCCGAGGTTAAGAGGATATGCTGCTAACGCAAAACAGCGACAAGTGGATATCTTTTTAATCTCAACAAATCTTCTCAGTTTGAAATCGAGTCACACGTCCCATCTGTATGTCTCTGTACTTGCCATTTTCTTTAAAAGCAAAGTAATTTATTTACTTTTACTCAGTCTTTTCTGGCTCATGGCAAAATATGGTCAGGTTGTGTATCTTCCGTTCTTATATGCGATGGGAAGAATTGATATCCAATTCATTCCTACGCCCAAGGGAGAGCTTCTCAGATGGTGGAAGCAGTTAGATCTGCTTGGCCAAGAGCGCGTCAAAGCAAGAATCGGTCATCTCCTCCCATTGCTCCAAATCAATATCCACTCTGGAGTCATGCAAGCACTACCACATTTTTGGTGTCCTGAAACATCTACCTTTGTGTTTGGAAAATTTGAACTGACTCCAACATTGGAAGAGTACAGTCTCGCCATAGGAATGCCCTTGGGAAAGGAGCTCGCTAAACCACCATTTGGCATTGACCCCGTGGTCAGTCTATCACGCTTTTAAAAAAATCATTCGGTAAGAGAAATTGTTGGAGCCAACAACAATGCTTTTCCACTATCATCCTTAACTGAATGTTTTGAAAAACAATCAATGACCCAAAAAACTAAGATCTTCCTATTGGCCTTCTTTGGATTTATCATCTTCCCATATAGAAAGAATGCCATAACTCCTCCTTTGTAAAAATCAAGTCATTTTCGGAGCAGGATATGTAAACATGGTTTTAACTGAAACCTTTTTATCCCTTAATCGTTTCAAGGACCAAAAGAAAAGATCATGAGGGCCGCTCTAGAAATTTTACAAATGTGGTTCTTTTTCCATATCAAAGGATTTGGGCACCTCATGCAAATATTTGAAATCAACGAGTTTAAACACCCATTACAAAAGTTTCAAACCTTGGAAAAATATTCTCCCAATGAAGAGTATTCTCGGTGGATTAACTTGCTAAAAAACCCGGTCCCTGAGACATTTCTATGGCGAGCTAAATGGTTCATTGCTAGAGAGGCGCGCTTTGCGCTTAATTATTACAACCCCATCTCGTTGCTAGGCCTCTCCGGAGCTACCTCATATTATCCATATAAGGTGGCTCGTCAGTACAGGGTCCTCCAAGAAATCCCGCCACCGCTCAAATCAGGATTGTTCTGAATCCTTTTCACCCGTATAGACTACAACTACTTGGAGGAGATCCGCATAATTCAGAACGCATGGAGTAGATGTCACACTGAAAAGATTGTCGTACCCAGAAGGTTAAAGGGACAAGAAAAAGCTCATCATGCATCCACATTCTACATCCTCAACCATATAATTCCCGAGGAGCTGCAACCAGCAATCCCCCATGTAGTTGATAAACTTACCCTGCAAGGGCGAATCGAATCTCTTGAAAAGAGCTTGGAGACAAGCAAGAGACACGTATCAAAGCTAGTACGAATAAGCAAGCAGCTTCACAAGACTGGAGCTTCCCATTGCATATAAAAATGGGCAGTGGGACTTTTGATGTGAATATTTCTAATGTGAATATTTAGGGTCGTTCTAACTTATGCAAAAAGCTCTTTTGGCATTGTATAAATCTCCTATTAATAAATAAAAATGACGTGACCCTTGCCATGGGCTACTGTTCCATATGTTTCCCTGGCTTACGTTCTCTCCTTTTTTTTTTTTTTTTTTTTTCTAATGTAGGTAATCACGACATAGTTGCATTTGCCAAAAGCTAAACTAGAATGGCTTAAGAGAACGTACCAAGCCGTATCAAGATTGTGGAAAATGAAATGAAGCAGGTCTTCAATGTGCTTCAGCAACTCTCAAAGCAGATAGATTCCATCCAAGGCAAATTGGCTCCCGCCCCAGCCTCAATCGAAGTATTGTTACCGCAATCATCTATCCAAGGTGATCAAGGAAGAGATACCGATGATAACATGCCCGAATTAGAGGATGATACGCACCAAATCATAGTTGAGAAAGCAAAGCCCAACAGTTTGTCTAAGAATGAACATGACAAACGCTTTGAGAAACTTGAAGAGAGGCTAAAACAACTGCAGGGCCTTCAAGATCCTACTCCAACAGACCTCTCCATCTACTCTAAGGTCAAAATGCCAAAAAATTCAAAATGCCTGAGTTTGAGAAGTACGATGGCACGACCTGCCCAAGGGCTCACTTGCAACTGTATTTGGTTCGAATGACCCAGTACGTTAATAGTGTACCTTTAATGATCCAGTTGTTCCAGTCAAGTCTGGTAGGTCCCGCCCTGAGGTGGTACATCAAAAAGAACATAAACCTCATCGAGACATGGAGTGAAGCAAGTGAAGCGTTCCTCAAGCAGTACAAATTCATAATGGACATTACCCCTTCTCGTGAGGATCTCGATCGCACGGAAAAGAAAAAGCAGGAATCTTTCAAAGAATATGCTATTAGATGGAGGAATCTCGCTGCCCAGATCAGTCTTGAGCCAATTGACTTTGAATTGAGAAAAATGTTCATCAAAACCCTCCCTTATGAATATCGCAATCGGATGGTGACTACGATCGCTGAATTATTCAATCAACTCATTCTAGTGGGAGAGTAGATTGAGATAGGTTTAAGGGGCAGCTGGTTTACTGAGCCTGCACCTGTCAGCAGAAGGCTCTACATTAAAAAAGACAAAGAACCCCTGATTGATGTCAATGCCACCTACATTGCAAACACCGGTCACCTCTCGACTGTTCAGACAAGCATAGGCCAGCAACAGACTAATAGCCATCCACCCCAATGCTACAACAACCGAAGACAATTCACTTCGCTTCCTGGATCTCCCTCCCAGTTTTTGGCAATCCTTCGAAACAAGAGCCTCCTTTCAACTAAGCCAAGACGACCCACCGCTGAAAACTTCTCCAGCTATGACCCGTCCAAAAAATGTGACTATCACATTGGAAAAGTAGGCCATTCAACTGATGAGTGTTTCGTCCTTAAGCATCGGATCTAAAACCTACTGGATACTAAGGCCTTCTCATTCCAAATTGTAAAGCCAAATGTCCAAAGCAATCTGCTTCCTGATCATGCTGACAAAGTAAACATGATATTCAGTTCTAAAGCCGGTCAAATCAGAAATGTCAATGCACATATTGTTGACATCTATCGAGGGCTAGTAGAAACTGGGTATCATCCGAAAGATGAAATAGCACCCTTTGCAATAATGGAAGAAAGGGTATTAAGAATGATAGAGGTCGGAATAATCGTGTACGGCGGCCACGCCAGCATAGTTTCTACCATATCGCAAGTCCTCATCAACTGGGAGGAAGAATTTGCCGCGCTAAATGCGGAAAAGGAAAAGAAGGATTCCACCTCACCTGAAAGCGTCTTTGAAAGGAAGGGAGCCATTGTTCAAGCATCAACAACAGAAACAGTTATAGTCATCGAGATTCCCCAGCCTTACAAATACGAATACAACAATGCAGTACCATGGTCTTATAACCTTGATGTTGGTTTAGTCACGAGATCTGGCCGAACCTATGCTCAAGCAAATACTCAATCTGCTAAACCTGTCACTGACGAAGAAGCCAAGGAGTTTTTGGCCGTAGTTGAGGCAAGTGAATATAATGTGGTGGAACAATTAAGAAAATCACCAGCACAGATCTCTCTACTGGAATTGCTTCAAACATCTGTCAAGCACCAGAAATCCCTCATGAAAGTATTAAGTGAAGTACATGTCCCTGAAACGATTGAGCATGACAAACTCGAGGAATTTGTCAGTACCATCCTTCTAAAGGATCAAATAGCATTTTCTGATGAAGAAATTCCTGAGGAGGGTAGAGGACACACCAAGGGCCTCTACATATCAGTCAAGTGCAACGCATCTCATGTCGCTCGAGTATTGATTGACAATGGATCTGCTCTTAACATATGTCCACTAGCGACACTCTATCACCTTAAAATAGAGAGATCATGGATCCAGGTACCCAAGACTTCTGTTCGAGCATTCGATGGAACAAAGAAGGAAATAGTGGGAGAGATTGAGCTCGACATTCAAATTGGCCCAACCATATTCAAAATTTTGTTCCAGGTGATGGATATCCCCACTGCGTTCAATTTCCTCTTAGGGCGCCCATGGATCCACGTCGTAGGAGCAGTACCTTCAAGCCTCCACTAAAGTGTGAAGTTCGTGGTAGGAGGAAAACTGATCACGGTCCGAGGAGAAGAAGATCACCGTATCTACCACGAGACGGCCATCCTTTATGTTGAACCTACTGACAAAAGTGAAGCCAGCTATCAATCGTTCAAGCTCGTGTCTATTACACGAAACTCGTGGGACTTTGCCCCTTGTCCCTAAGGTATCAATTGCCGTAATCATGGTAGGAAAAATCATGGTTGGACATGGTTTCCTTCCAGGACAAGGGCTTGGTAGGAGAGGTTAGGGCATTCGTCAGCCTATTGAAGCCTTGAGGAGACCCTATACTATCGGTTTAGGATATTCCCCAAATATAAAAGCAAAGAAAAAAGTCGGCCTTGTATATCCCCATCTCGAGGAAACTTTCCCAGGCCCAACCGGGATGATGCATGAGGAAGAGGAAGTGAATACTTCAAAATGGTTCAACCCCAAAAGCGCGAAATTGCCCATAATCTAGGAAGACACAACTTGGCCCTCACTTATAAAGAAAGAGGGGTCAGATGACATGACCATCATGTTCCGAGACATTTTCATAGGTGCCATTGAGGAGGAGCAATTAGAAGAGACAGGCGATAACTTCTCGTTCATCTAACTTCAACACCAAGTCGAAGAATTACACGAGACTGTACACCATTTGATAGAAAACTTCGCTCGGGCTACTCGTGCATTTCGTTCTCGTCACAATGAGGAGCTGGTAGTAAATGAAGAAAACCCTACTGACACGACCTGGCAAGGGGCACGACTACCCTTATCCCCAAGAAGCACTCGGCCATGTTCGTCTCTTCCTAAATCAATGGCCATTATTTTCCCCATCCTCCTAGAGCAAGGGATAATCGGCAGGGAACTAAGCCATCCTACTCCCGAGTACTTCATTGATTATGATCCATCTAAGCAATGTGATTATCATTCGGGAGAATTAGGACACTCGTTAAATGACTGCACCATCCTAAGAGACAAGGTTCAGGATCTTTTGGATGCTGGGGTATTCATGTTCCACTCTCCGTGGCTGTATTTTGGTAAGGATCACCTCCTTGTGGTACCCAGCACTCGTACCATGTTCCATGAGCATGTTAGGGAAGCACATACGGGAAAGGCAATCATGGACACTTTGGGCCAACCAAGTGGTAAATTTGACTATTATGTCGATTATTCAATCCCCAAAGTTTCTATGATCATCATCACAACATTGTCCCTGATGGATGGGAAGGCATGGATGATCTGAAATCCGCAAAGCCGGGAGCACAGGGAGACGTGGCTGGCGACTGGTATGAAGACTTCTTCGTGGGCGCTATTAACGAAGGACCGTAAGGGGAAATGGGTGCAAACTTGCTCGAGTAGAATCCTTTTTAATTTCTCTGCATACTCCCCTACGTGGGAGCCTGTATATATTTTTTAAAGTCTGGCTTGTTTTGTTTTCAACATCAGTTCCACTGAAGGAACTATTTTTTGAAATCACCCTGTAAATCCGTCTACTAATAAATAAAGTTGAAAACATTTTGAGGGCATGAGGAGATACACCAAACCGGCCCGTTGATGATAGCTAGCCGTCAAATGAAAGAAGAAATTTGAGGCCCGGGTCTCATGTTTCCTTGTCCTAAATCTTCAAGCACAATTTATCACATTTTCAAAAGAAAGAAGCATGCATGCTACTAACCTTATTTGTTCCCTTAGCCTATCTATTCTATGACATAGGAATAATCTAACGGCAGGCGAGGGTATGGGAACGGTTCAGACCAACACCGTAAGTAGCCATGATAGCAATTCTGATGACTCAGATGATGATTTTGATGATTCCGATGAAATTCAACGGAATTGGAAGCGCTACGAAGAAACAAAGCCCCCTACTACTGAAGACACTATCATTGTCAATTTAGGCAGCACAGAAGGTCCAAGGGAGATAAAGATTGGCGCAAACCTTCCTAAAGAAGAAGCTGCAAGTTTAATTTCCCTCCTAAAGAGGTATCAAGATGTATTCGCATGGTCATATGCTGATATGCCAGGCCTTGATCCAATGATCGTGGAGCATAGCTTGCCAACGAACCTTGATGTAGCTCCCAAGAAGCAACTGCTAAGAAGAGCTAAGCCTAAGTTATCAAAAAAGATTGAAGAAGAAGTAATGAAGCTCCTGGAAGTAGGCTTCCTCGAAGTCTTGCAATATCCTAGTTGAGTAGCAAACATTGTACCAGTGAAGAAGAAAGATGGTCGAATCCGGATTTGTGTCGACTACCGCGATTTGAACAAAGCAAGCCCAAATGATGATTTCCCACTACCTCACATAGACGTTCTTGTAGATAGTACTGCTGGATTCAAATTTTTCTCTTTCATGGATGGGTTTTTAGGATACAACCAAATAAAAATGAAGGAGGAAGACAAGGAAAAGACGGCATTCATTACTCCATGGGGGACTTTTCACTATAAGGTCATGCCTTTTGGCCTGAAAAACGCTGGAGCAACTTACCAACGTGCCATGGTCACCCTTTTCCATGACATGATGCACAAAGAAATTGAAGTATATGTCGATGACATGATCGTCAAAACCAGACATGGAGAAGACCATGTGAAGACCCTGGAAAAATTATTCAATCGACTTCGCCAGTTCAAGTTGCGCTTGAACCCAGCAAAATGTGTGTTCGGGGCAACTTCTGGCAAATTACTTCGATTCATTGTGAGCTGTAAAGGGATAGAAGTGGACCCGTAAAAAATTAAAGCGATATTTGAGATACCTCTTCCCTCGACTGTAAAAGAAGTCCGGAGTCTCCTAGGAAGATTAAATTACATTGCGCGATTCATTTCCCAGCTTTTCGAAACTGCAAAACCTTTCTTTAAACTTCTCAGGAAAGATGCACAAATCAAATGGGATGATGACTGCCGACTGGCGTTTGAAAATTTAAAACAGTACCTAATGAAACCCCCTGTTTTAGTATCCCCGACTCTAGGACACCCTTTGACTCTCTACTTTACCATCAACAGTAAATCCCTTGGTGCAATGTTAGCACAGAAAGGACCCCATGATGGGAAGGAACGAGCCATTTACTATTTGAGTAAAAAGTTCACCACGTCAGAACAAAACTACTCCAAATAAGAAAAAACATGCGCCGCATTGGTATGGGTCTTGCATAGACTCCGGCAGTATACCTTGCATTACTAAACATTCCTTGTAACTGAGAGTGACCAAATCAAGTATTTGCTTGGTTGCTCGGCCTTGGTGGGAAAATTGGCCAAATGGCAAATCTTGATCTCAGAATTCGACATCCAAGTAATGTCGCAAAAATCAGTTAAAGGTCGGGTGATTACTGATATGTTAGCAGATTGCCCTAAAGAAGTATGCGAGGATCATTCCCCAGACGACCGAATTTCAACAGTAGAAGAGGACACATGGACTATGTTCTTTAACGGAGCTGTAAATTTGTCAGGTTCAGGCACCGGGGCGTTTTGATATCCCCAAATGGGCATCATTATCCTGTGGCTGCAAAATTGATGTTTCCATGCACCAACAATATAGCCGAATATGAAGCATGCATCCTCGGCCTACAAGCGGCTATTGGAATGGAAGTGTCAAAACTAAAAGTGTTTGGTGACTCCGCCTTAATTATCCTTCAGACTGTGGGCGAGTGGAAGACAAGAGACGCCAAACTAGTGCCTTATCACGACTACTTGGAAGAATTGGTAGGAGAATTCCAGGACATCTTGTTTGAATACCTACCTAGAATTCATAACTAGTTTGCTGATGCATTAGCAACACTATCATCTATGTTGCAAGTAATGAAAGGGTTAGAAGTAGAGCCTTTGAAGATTGAAGTCTTGACAAGACAGGCCCACTGCATGACTATAATTGAAGAACCCAACGGGAAACCCTGGTATTACGACATCATGAGATACATCCAGAAGCAGGAATTCCCTAAAGAAATCACTCCATCTAATCGAAAATACCTAATGAAAATGGCTTCAAGGTTCTTCGTCAGCAATGAAAATTTGTACAAAAGATCATATAACTCAGTCCTGCTAAGGTGTGTGGATGCAAACGAAGCCACACAAATAATGCAAGAAATACATGGGGAGTATGTGGCCCTCACATGAATGGACGTATGTTGGCCAATAAAATAATGAAATTGGGTTATTACTGGTTCCCCTTAGAGAGCGATTGTGCTCAGCATGTGCGAAGCTGTCATCGTTGTCAGATTCACGGGGGCAAGATAAATGTCCCTTCAACTGAATTGCATCAGTTATATGAGCCGTGGCCATTTTCAATATGGGGCATTGATGTAATTGGCCCAATCAATCCGAAGGTATCAAATGGGCACCGGTTCATTTTGGTTGCAATCGACTACTTCTCAAATTGGATCGAGGCCGCATCCTATGTAAGCGTAACTGCACGAAACGTTATGAAATTCATCAGACGTGACATAATCGCTCGTTATGGCGTACCGGAAGCTATCGTCACCGACAATGGGTCAAACCTGAACAACAAGTTGATTGATCAATTGTTTTCTGAGTTCAAAATCCAACATCTGAACTCGTCCCCTTATCGTCTACAAATGAATGGAGCCATGGAAGCCGCCAACAAGAACATCAAGAGAATCCTATCCAAGACAGTTGAAAACTACCGCGACTGGCATGAGAGGTTACCCTTCGCACTAACAGCATATTGAACTTCGATTCGAACTTCCACTAGGGCAACGCCTTTTTCCCTGGTTTACGGCATGGAGGCGGTTTTGCCTGTAGAAGTAGAAATCCCTTCCCTACGAATTTTATCCCAAGCAGGATTGTCTAAGGAGGAATTGACGCAACAAAGGCTCGAGCAGCTGAACATGATTGATGAAAAGCGACTGAAAGCCCTCTATCACGGTCAGTGTTATCAGCAGAAGGTAGCTCGATCATTTAATCAAAAGGTGCGACCCAAGCACTTCGAGGTAAACGAGCTAGTCTTAAAAAAGACGCTGCCAATCTTTCCAGAGCTCGGAGGCAAGTTCGCCCCAAATTACAAGGGTCCTTATGTAATAAAGAAGATACTCCCTGGAGGAGCCTTGATCCTAACTGAGATGGATGGGCGAGAATTCTCTAAACCAGTTAATTCTGATGCTGTAAAAAAGTACTACCCTTGAAAGATGCTCATTATCCGGCATTGTCAAGCACTTCTCTATCAGAATGAAAATGCCTATGCACCTTTATATATGAGTGATGTATTTACACCATCATAAAAAATGTGTGTTTGGTTGACTTAATGAAGAAAAATGAATGGTAATCACCAGCATTTAAGGAAGTGGCGAAAATCAAGTAGCAAACTCGATGGCATAACTTGAGCAAATCGACATTACCCAGGTAGACGCGTAAGAGTAATCCATGTCAATTTCGCCTAGCTCGGTGTAGAGGACGCGTCATTCAGGAACCGGTCTGGTTAAAAGGAACCTTCTGTCCCAGTCAACAGTCTTAGAATCTGGAAGCCTCACTTCTTGTTCCAGACACATGCTCTTGCAAGAAGTAATTGCTATTAGAAAACTGGAAGTTTTGATTGTCCATCTCAAATTCCATAGAGGCTTGAGGTACATGACTTTGCCTGATCAAAGGCAGAAGGAAAAATTCCATAGAAGGAAAGCATTGAAAATCAATCAACGACCAGCAATCATGCATACGTGGCCACAAGTAGGAAAGGCCAGTCGAATGAAGCATTGAAATGTAAAAGAGGTCGTCAGCAACTTCCCTAAGAGCCATCACAAATAAACTCTGGGGGAAAGGTAACTTGGCATCATTTCTAATACTCACTCTCTGAACTCATATTGACAGGAAGCATTGGGATTCAAGAGCCAGATCAAATGGTTAAATAGGGCAAACCAAGTGATCCAAGCAGGGGAAAAAAACAGAGATGCCCGATCAGATTCCCAATCCTTGGCTGATCATTCATGTGTCATATCCCTAATCAATAGGTACAACCATCGACACCCCTTTGTGAATAACCTTTCTGATGTTCAAAACTTAACAATACTATTCTATTGACCCTAAAGCTATCAATAGGGTCTTTGTTTGAACCATTCATTTGTCTTGAGAATACAAACTCTCTCATGTTTAAAATACTGCATACCTTTTCTAAATGGATTTTTGCATGACGTTTTTGTCTGTCTAAATCTTTGATTTTATTAAGGATTATTAGAATAGACTGCTAAGTGAAGAATACAAGATTAATTGAGCATGTTGGATGAGGCACGTTAGAATGATGATAGGCAAGCCATATCCCACACAGTCCCCCATATATACACTTGTGAGATGAGTGCAGAAGATTCCATGACTGCAAGGTAAAGAGTTCTTTCGCGAATGGTATGATAACCAAAATAGTGAGAGGCATTCCATCGCTCACCCCATTGAGCTCTATACAATGATGAAGTTTCTATTCTATCCCCTGTCGAGAACCACCCCACACTAGGGTAGATCAGAGGCAAAGCAGCATCACAAGGTGAGAAGAGGGATAGAAATTTTCTTGCTTGCACTTGCATCAATCTTCGGGTGTCTTTATTGTATATGAACACTCACGTTAATTTAAGTGCCTTAGAATGACGAAGAGCAATTCTTTCTCTAAACACTTGTATTCATTGTACAACTCAATTGAGTCTGTAATTTCACCCTCACGTGGAGGCAAAACAGAAGTTACTACCATTTAAATAGCATAGCTCGGAGCGCTAGCTGAAGACGAAGACTCAAGAGTCTAACAATAGTGTCGTGCCTGAGCCTGCCTAGGCTAGTTCCTCTAACGACAAGAATGAAAAAACATGGGTATAAAAAGCAGTGTACCTAGTAAAAGCAAGGTCAATGCCCATAAATGAAAAACTGGAATAAAAATAGGGGCATGAAAAAAGCAGTGTGTTCGGTAAAAGCAAGGCCAATGCCCTCCAGTCAAAAATACTCCCAAGAGAAGTTGCTGTTGTGGTCAAAAGAACCTCCATCTAACAGTGAGAAGAAAGACCGGTGATAAATGCCAAGACAATCACCAGCTCTCACATTTTTACACGTGAGCCAAGTCTACGATACATTCCCATTGTAAAAGTCTCTTCAGACTAGGGGCACTTCAATTAACGTAGGATTTCATATGTTCATAAACATCGCTCGAAGAAGTACGAGCAAGATTACTCTATCTCTTTTCTCAAGATTCTTGACTTGCAAACCCGGAGATGATCGTGCGGCACTTCGTTCATGAGCCTCGACCTCGACGGTCCCATTTGATAAGCCGTTGACTAAGTCTTCATCACAATTCCAGCAAAGATCTCTCATATTGGTAAAGTTGTACTGTTTGCGAGAATACTTGGACCCTTGTTGACATGATGATAGTGAGATAGTGTGGTCCTTATAAATCCTGCATCAATGGTCAGGATAGCATTTTCCATGAGAGTGAGCGAAAAGTCCTTTCAGACTGAAAGTCCCTCATCTGGCATGCTCAAAACATCTATATTCCGAATAAAGGTTGTCTTTCAAAATCTTCCCCAGTGGAATTCGAATGATACAAAACTGACAAGATTGTCATGCATAAATCACATTTGAATTTATGAATTTACAGCACATATAATCATTGTGTGTGTGTGTGTGCATATTGTGCAAACAGCAAGCATTCTCTTAAAGATTAGAGATATCATCAGGAAAGCACATCCCCAACCTCACTCCCAGAGCTTTATGTTTGATAAATCTTTGAGAACCCACCACTCATTAGGTACTCTCTCTTATTGACACTCACCATGCCCAAGTTGTCTCCAAATAATATAGCAGCTGTTCAAGCATTCCATTGCTTTGCTTGGCACCGCCGTCTAGGTATGCTTTCTAGCACTTGGACCAGCCTAAGTGGTCCCAGATTATATCATTAAATACTTGTGTTCATCCAAGTATCCCAGTACTTTGTACACTTGTGTCTACCTAGGTGTTCCACCCTTTTTAAGTGCCTGTGGCAATCCAGGTAAGCCTCATACCACATTCAAGTTTATAATATCAGGAGGTGAGAGACCTTCACGAATATGAGAGGCATAACCTTGATATTCCCAATTACCAGGAGGTGAGAGACTTTCAGAAAATACCCAAGGTATGTCAATATTTCCAATTATCAGGTACCTCTTCGATGCTTGTGAACATCCAAGTATCCTTCAAGAATTCGTACTTGTGATCATCCAAGTACCTCTCCAATGCCTATGATCAGCCAAATGTTCCTTTTGACGCCTGCAAAGGCCCAAATATCCTCCAGGTTAGCACTTGTGAATATCCAGGTACTCTTTCAATGCCTGTGAATGTCCAGGTATCTTCTAGAATCAATGCCCTGAGAAAGGTTGGGTTCCAACTGGTGTCTTCGATAGAAGTCAGACACCACAAATCGATGCCCTGAGAAAGGTCGGCGCATCCTCCCGAGAAAGGTCGGGTTCCTACTGGTGTCTTTGACAAAAGTCAGACACCCCAACATATATGATGCCCTGAGAAAGGTCGGTGCATCTCCCAAGAAAGGTCGGGTACCAACGGGTGTCCTCGATACAGATCAGACACCCACAAATAGATGCCCTGAGAAAAGGTCGGTACATCTCCTGTTACGGCAACCGAAGAAAGGTTCGGGTCCGAGACAAACCACTTACTGCTCTGACAGGCAACCAAAGAATGGTTCGGGCCCTAGAAAAGCATTTTTCATCACGACGACCGAAGAAAGGTTTAGGTCCGAGGCAAATCACTTATTGCTCTAACAGGCGACCGAAGAATGGTTCGGGTCCTGGAAAGGCAATTTCCCGTTAAGGCGACTAAAGAAAAGTTCGGGTCCTAGACAAATTATTAATTGTTTTAACAGGCGACCGAAGAATGGTTTGAGTCCTGGAAAAACAACCTCCTCATATCACCAAGTAAGATGATGCCTTAATACTTGCCAAACTCGGGGTTCACACCCTATCTCACTCACTTCCGGTAAGTAACTACAGGTATCTTCTTATCTGTCTTAGTATATATAAAGTTATATTGCTCTTTTTCCACATAGAATAATAAGTCCCAAATAAAATATAATCTGCTACGTATGCATGGATAAAATTTAGGCATCGGTTTGTCTTTGAATGCAACATTTGCGAGCTCACCTTCAAAGAGGGGCAGCTGTTGACGCCTTAATTTTATTTAGGTTTATTTTATTAATTAAGTTTTTATTTTATTCTTTTCAGATAAATAAGATAATAGCAACAAAAAAAAAAAAAAAAAAAACAAAGCAAACCAAGCAAAAACAAAAATAAGAAAAGCAAAGCAAAATTGGCAGCCCCCCATCTTTTTCGCAGGCCCAAGCCCAACTTCTCTTTCTGGCCTGGCCCCTCTCTTCCTTCTTCTTCCTTCTTCTTCCTCGCGCCTTCCCTCTCTGCCTCTGTATTCCACGCGCATCATCACTGACTCGCGAAGGACGACCTACAGCCGAGGAGGGTAGGCCGACGTCGACCGGAGAGGATAAGATCTCAGGCGCCATTAATGTTGAGCGGGCTTCGCTGGAAAGCTCGATGGGACACCGGTTCAGCCAAGCGGAACCGGTGGGCAAGTCGGAGGCTGGCGGCTGAGGCCCTCCGTCGACCAGATTTCCTTCGCCTATAAATAGGTGACCGTAAGCATCGTCGGAGGGCGTGGCGAGCTCGGAGATCTTTCACTGAGAGACATCGGGAAAGATCGAAGGGTGAGCGCAGGGGAGAACTCGAGTCGTGAGCTCAGCCCACCCTCCACCGAGAGACTTCGGGGAAGGCCGGCGGCGAGCGACTTCAAAAAGGTCAGATCTGGCCGGTGGAGGCTCGGATCTGGCCAGAGTGAGAGAGAATCGAGGCTGAGGAAGGTCCGGCCGAGATCTACGCCTCAGATCTGGAGTTCTTGCTGCTGTCGTTGCCACCGGATGCTGTGCCGACGCCGTCGCCTCGACCAAGTCCCGACCTCGAAGGCTCACTGTCGTTCCCCCCCGAAGCGGTTGCCGTGACCGATCCGCCGACGCCACACCAGATCTGGAAGCTGAGTGGCCGCCGTCATTGCCCTGTCACCGCCACCATTCGCCACCTCGTCACAGAAAGGTAACAGTAGCCGTTGCCGCCGCCGGTCGCGTTGTCGCCGTTGCATTCCCCCTCTCGAACTGTGTCGCCACCGACCACACCAACACAGCCGCGTTGTTGCTCGTCCTCATCGTCCTCGTAAGCGGTTTGTCACCGTTGTCGCCGCCGTAACGCCTCAGTTTCCCCCCTCGGCGCCGCGGATTCGCAAACCCTACGGTTTGCGATTTTCCGGGTCATCGAATCAGATCCGGGTCTCGGAATCGGGTAGGGGTTTCGCGAGATCAAGGGCGGCTGGAAACCAAGTCGGGCGCGGGTCGATTCGGGTAGGGTTTTCGCAATTTTTGGGGCGGCAAGAATCTGGGTCGACGAGTCGGGTAGGGTTTCACCGAACCGGGTCGTCGGGTCGACCCGGTTCTTTTCGAAAACGAGCTCCTAGGCCGTGGCGTCGTTTTAAGAATTATAAAAAAAAAATTGGGCCCGCTACGCGAGCCTTTCTATGTTTTGGGCTGGCCTGGGTCGGACACAACCCATGGATCCGACCCGGGTCGGTTTTTATTTAAAATAATATTTTAATAAATAATTTATTTTCAAAAAATAAAATAATAAAAATGATAAAAAATGATTTATTTTCGAAAAATAGTAAAAATATTCTATTTTCCAAAAAAATCAAGAAAAGATGAAAAATAATTTATTTTCCAAAAATATAAAAAAAATTTATTTAAAAAAAAAAAAATCAAAAATATTTCATATTTTCCAAAAAATGCCAAAAACCCAAAAAAGGCCAAAAATTCATGAAAAAGCCAAAAAAATTCATAAAATGCCAAAAAGACTTGTATTTTCTGAAAAATACCAAAAAAAAATCCCTTTTATGTCCAAAAAAATAGGAAAAGACCCAAAAATATTTTTTCTCCCCATCAAATGCATGGAAAACCCTAAAAAATCCAAAAAGCCTTAGGGTTTAAACAAGATTAGGTACCAAAAGGGCATTAGTGATTAACTAGTGTAATCAAGTCCCCGATCCTAATTTCTCTGGTTGCGTAGGAGCAAGTATTTCTCTCGATACTTCGCCTGGGTTTCTAATCAACCCACCCAAAACCGATTAGTGGCGACTTCGTTTTAAAATTAATTTACAGGTTAAAAACTTAGACTATTAAAGTCGTGAATTGGTGGACTTGGGAGAGTCCGGGCCTAATACATTCAGCCAAGCCATTAGCCTCCGCAAGGCGCCCGCCCCGATTGCGGGCGTCGAAAAAAAAGAGGTCTCGACAAATAGCAACGGATAATAAGGAAAACACATATACATACTACATAGCTTAGATGCTTTATTTATATTATCGGAACATTTCATATACAAACCCTTATCTTTATGGCCATTCTAATTTGTCATTCCCACATAAAAAGATATAAAGGGGGTTCAGCCTAACTCCTTCTACGGGATGGCTACCAAAAATGGTTCCCATCAAAAGCTGATATCCTCATGGCTAGGACTTGAGCTCTAGGTCGTAGCTGGGGTTGGACTCGGGGTTATCCACAGTGTCATTAGGAGGGGGAAACATCGATCCATCAACGTCACCAGGCGGACCGTCAAACCCGCATAGAGGATCGTAGAAGTCCTCGTTGACCCAGGCGAACCAGGCCACAAAAAGATTGGGGAACTGGGTACCCCACACCCTCGTCCACCCACACTGTTGTAGTGTGGTGGTAGAAAAGGATGTCAGTCGTAGTGTCCTCAAAGTCAAAAATCAAGACTTTCATATGTATAGGGAGACCAAAATATGAAGGCAGAAGACTCATACCTCCAAACGTGAAAAAGTTAAATAACAACAAATGAATTGAAAACTCAATAAGTAAATAATTTAATTCTCGTATAGGTAGATGCCTCTCATTGGAACCTTACAATTACCCTACCCAAACATATCGATGGCATATTAAATAGCAAAGTCTATGCTTTGCCTTAATTATATACATAAGAGAGCCATCCTCTACTTGGACATCTGTCCTATCAAAACTACGAAATAGTCCTTCTTTATAAAATTTCTAAACATATCAATTAATGACTTCAACCTCATACATAAGTCCCTCGAGACCTAATTAAAGGCATATAAATCCGCACGTACTACAAATAGTGCAATTAATAGCCAATAAAATTCCCACATGTTGAATATTAACATCTAAAATAATACTATAGCTTTTGAGACTCAATTAACAGCCTTCAGAACATTCACATGCCTCTCATGTCACAAGTAACGACAATTATAGCATGCAAGTGCTTTTCAAGTCACTAAAATGACAATGAAATTATGCACGTATCCCACACATCGCATATAAGGTCATAGCAAACATGCATGAGTCATATATCAACTTTTAAAGTATGCATATAATATGCAAATGTGTCGCACACGTTTAATGCTTTGAGAATCACATGATACCTCATAATATTATACTATTTAGAGTCTAATTATTAATCACACATAGTCAAAACCCTCCGGTTCTTTCGAAAACCTTCGGGACATCGTCTCACCTCATTGAGCATAGCATCCGAACTCCCATCAGCCATCCTTTTAGGCATTGTTCCGATATAATACTTTAGCGAATGACATCTGGAGACCTCCGACCATTATCCTTCGATGTCTCTCGGTGGCGGCATCGTCCCCTGAAACCTTTTGCGATGAAATCCCTTGTGTGACCATATGAATCAAGCATACAACCGGTTTTATCTTTCATAGTAGTGTAAAGTATGAATGCACCAAGTGTTTGCCAAGTAATGTGCAACTCATGACCTATTAGAAATGCGTCATTAAAATAAGTCAAGCATGAAACAAGAATCGTGGCTTGACCCGTTAGTTTGAGCACCGGCCTAGGTCAAATTGGGATTGAACGATACGCCTCAATATCGCCAAACCAAGAGAGTGACCCAGCATGGCGCACTTCCATGCACGTCAAAGAACCAACCCCGTTCTAGCTTTGGAGGCTCGATGTGAATTCAAGCATCAACCATGACCTATGGGCTTCTATATGCGAGTACCACATCCATATTGCAATCATAATCCTTGAAAATCAAATCTAATAGTAGCACAATTGGACGATTCAAGCACAATAGTTATGACATGCAATAAACCACATCACATAACATTTATACAATCAACCATAGCAATCAATATGAAGATTAAGCCTAATTAACTATAGTAAACACTTCACAAGCAACAATCATAATGATTTTCGGAACCCAACCGATAACCTAAGCCTAAACAAATTATTTCCATGAATCACGCCAACCCAAACAACCTCGACAATCACATACTCACTCCTTGCTTATCCCCGAGCCTTATAGTCCAAGTGTATTATGAACAAATCATACAAAATTAATCACATGAACTCCTCTACCTAGGATAGCTCTAACAACTCTAGAACCGAACTTAAACTTGAGTTACGTAATGCAACGTCCTAGCCAACATTTAGGAAATCTACTTATGAACAATCAAGATGCGGAAAATCCGAAGGCGTAGGGATGGTGGCACAGAAGCAATGCCATACAGGCGGAAGGGGTGAACGGCAAGCGAATGGACGGAGAGAAAGAGAGAAAGAGACGAAAAAGAGAGAGGGGAAAGGAGAAGGGTGTTGGCTAAATGGAGATGTGGGGGAGAGAAAGAGAGAAAGAGAGAAACTTAAGGAAGAAGGAGATCGTTGTCATAACCCGTCCTCCTTGGCGCTCCCTTCATAGGGAGAGGAAAATGTCAAATTTAGAAGTACTTGACCATAGGAGCTCCCTCACGGTACATGTCTCAAAAATGTCAAACTTACATTCCTGTGTATGCTACGATTGTCGGGTGTTGCTGGTTGAGTGCTATGAATCTCGGCATGAGTCTGACCTCGGTTGTCTTGATTCCTTTCCCCTTAGTCTGTGTACATTAGATGCTGGACAAAAATGTCATTAGTTGATTAACCAGTATAATCAAGTCATCGGTCTTAGTTTCTCTAGTTGCACAGGGGTAAAATATTTCTTCCAATATTTTTTTATAGACTTTGGCCTTTTTTATCTTGTTTAAATGCTTTGCTAACTTGATTTATATATATATATATATTTGTGTAGGTTAGTTAGTAGCTTAAGGATCAATTTTAATTTCATTAAAATAATTTTTTGTGATTATAAATTGTTGTGCATGTTTTAATGTTTTAGCACTATACGTGGCACACACAATCAGGCTGCCGAACCTAGGCCGGCACAGGATATTTTAAGATGGTGTTACTAAATATATGGCCTTAAATGCGAGAATGTGATGTAGATGTTGCCTTTCTTTTCCCCAAATTACTTTAGGCAAAGCCGAATTAAGAAGATATGATACTAATGCAATACTGTGATAGGTAGACATCTTCTTAATCTCAATAAAAATAAAAATCTCGAAACCCTAAAGAAAATACTAAGAAATCGAGAATCAGAAAGACGACGAAACGAACATGAGACCTAGAAAGATAGGAGAGACGACCTCTTCTCCGTCAGAATTTGGAGGCACAGAGCGTGGCAGTTGAGAAGGCGACCCAGCCATTGGAGCAAAACGATGTAAAAAGTGACGTCCTCCCCCCTCTCTCACTTAAAGGTAACGGCGACGAACAAAAAAGAACGATTCTTTTTATTTTTTTTATATGCGTCGAAACCCTAAAATTTGTGACAAAAGTGCAATTAAATGGTAAAGTTTATAAAAAATATAGTGAAGCCCTTAGAATTTGTTAAATTTATACAATCGACCCTCTATTAATTCCGTCCAACTTAACTAATGAAAAATGCTGATTGTAGCTCTCGTTTTTCAAATATCTTCCCTCTCTTAAAACGATGTTGACGTGGCTGGCTCATGAAGTAGAAGATTAAATCAACGTTCCTTTAGTATAAATATGATTTTTATATAATTTTACTTAAATTAACATATAAAAAAAAATCGCCGGCAAGACTGCGGTGGGTGGGGGAGGGCTGATGGGGTCGCCAGGCTTCAACCATGTACCGCCAACCCTAGTCAACGACGGCTCATCACTAGCCAACCCCCACCATTGCCAACCTGACGAGGGTGGGGCGATAGAGGGAGGTCTGAGCCTTTGCCATTTGGACTTCCTTCCTCCGTTTTTAATATGACTTTCAAAAATTAAATTATTTTTCAAATTTAATTTTAAAATAATTAGATCAAAAAAACATATTTGGATCTAAAACAATGTTCTTTTAGCCTTGTTCTTCTTCTTTTAGCCACGTGTGAGAGAAAATAACAATAAAAAAGAAGAAGTGATGTTGGCATTCTCCATTAACCAAACTGAAGGAACTAAGGAAATAAGTTTTTTCATCAATTTGACAGGTTTTGAAACATCATTACACCTTTTGTAAATTTTAGAATTAAGTAGCACTTTCTGGCAATTTTCAAAACTTATAATGCACATGTCCCCTTTTCATGTCTTGTGTTTTGCCTTTTGAGTGAGTAGTTCCACAGAACTAATAAAATAAAAAGAAAATATTAGCAGGCCCATTTTTTTTCAAAGTAGGAATTATTGTGAAAATAAAATCATGAATTATTTAATTCCTCTGAATTGATCCTCTAGCTGCGAAAATATTAGGTGCAATAGAGAGCCGCATCAAAGGCGTGAGACATACTTTGCATATTTTCAGTACGTCTTGACTCCATTTGTTTTCATTTCGAGTCTAAGTATGAGTTAAGTGGCATGTCGACACTAAAGATAAGTCTGAGAAATTTATCATGAGCCGGTTATCATGTTAGCAGTAGAGCAAATAGTATCTAATAGGATCCCCATCCATTTGAAGTCCCGTGACAAGAAAATTACTGTCACATAAATCTAGGAAACTTGATTGAAGTCGCACCACCTTGATTCAAGCATATAGTACAAACAAACATAGGATCATGTTCATTCTTAAGCGCTTGAAAACGGATGATACTTAGAGATTTAAATTCATAAGAGTTGCACATTTTGAATTGCACAGACAACAAAAGGATCATGAATTGCAAATTGCGTTTCACAGCAAGCGCCCCGAGTTTGGTATGGCCACTGCTTGACCTCCTCTTTCAGTGCCGCCATACTTCTGGGCATCACAGAGTTGGATGGTCTAATGATCAGCTCAAGAATATGCGGTGCGTGATTAGGATTTTATTTATTGAGACTCCACTGCATGATGCATTCTAAAGATATCCCAAAACCAGCTTCCATATCGCATGGAATCGCTTCTTGACGATTCACTGATACAAACAAGGATGCTCCAACAAATAAGGAGGACATTGAAAGAGATAGCTTTGAGATCACTTAATTGAATTACCAAACATGTCTTTCTAATAATAATTTCACTAGTCGACTCTCCTACTCTTAATTCAATTTCAAATTCAAAATCGTCCATCCCTTTTGCCAGCCCAACGTGGAAGAGATCTTGTCACCGTGGAGTTGATTAAGATTAAAGATGTAAATTGATCGAACATTATGATTACTCAGGATATTGTGCCTTGGAGAATCGCGACGCGCATTTTTTACCTGTTAGATCATCGATAATAGAAAGAGGAAAAGAAATGGGAACATCGTTTCAAATTTGATATCCGTGATCCAATAATGCCTATAAAACGCTGGGGGCCGAAATGCCATGAGGGCACTTAGATATTGACCGAATGAGCTCCATACTTCACTTATTTGTGCCTCTAATCCTCAGAAGAGTTCGCTAGTTTTCTGCACAATAAGCATGCGTCAGAAACAGTACGAACACCTTCAAATTTTCTCTCAGTTTCTGGCAATCTTTGCTCCGCACGCCAGCTGATTCGAACACGTTGGTTATCCACGATTCTGCTAATTCTAAGGCTCAAGTATCGTTGGTCCCGTGACAGTGAGTACAAGATTGTAAAGCATGAAAGAATCGAAAAGACCGCCATAACAATAAAAGCAGAACTATAGAAAACATCTTTTCAAATTTCTCCCACTTTCCGCCAAACTTTGCTAAGCACGACAGCTGATTCGAACATGTTTGTTTATCGACGATTCTGCTAATTCTAAGGCTCTGGTCTTGCTAATTATGTGATGGCGAGTATAAAGATTGTAATGCGGCGCACGAATGGAGAAGACCGACGTAACCATTAAAGCATAAGTTGCTTCCCGCCATATATAGAAGGGATGCGCAAATAGATGCAGCATATCATCACCGCATCAATAATCCAGCAGGAGTACACATGCACATATCCTCTCGAGCTCCTGCAATTCCAACAGTAGATTACACATCCAGAATATGCCTTCTCAAGTACCATATCATCACGAGATCAACCTGGAGTGAGGCCTCTGTGTCAAGTGAGTATTTGGGTCAATTGCTAGTTTGTTCTCAAGTAGAGTTAAGAGGGGGATGGTTCAAGCATTGGATGCACTTGGCCAGTCTTGACCACGCAAGATGGTAGCGTAGCTGGTTGTTCCACATAGGAAGCTTGATTGCCAGCCCCGTCCCCTCTTTTTCCCATGGAACAGGGGTGCCAGTTGGATCCTCCATCTTTCGAAAGAAAAAGTTAGGACTTATCCTGAAAGGTTATGAGAGCAATCAGAGCAGAAATCAAGTAAAAGGATAACTAAACACCAAAGTGCTGTTGAATTGGAGTCATCCTTTTGAGTCATTCTGTCCAGCAGAACCAGACAATCATCCACTTGTTATGTTCCTCATAAATCAGCTCTAAAAATATTGGCGTACCTGACAAATCTACCAAACAAATTTTCATAAAACCAGAAGAATGTAGACAAGACAGCATGATATACCCAGCAGAGGGAAAGTGAAGCCTGATTATCTTCTCCAAGATAGATCTCTATGAACTTCAGCCTTCGGTTCACCTCTGTGCTCACCTTCCAAGCAGGGGCTCAGGTCAACGAAGCACATGAGGCGGCACCGCAAATCAGCCGTGTCCACTGACGCCCTGACTCAAAAATCATTGTGCTCTACCCAACATTCTAGAAGAAACCGGAATTTTTGTCTCCGCCTAGATTTGCGGCTCCTGGGGTTACAAGCAGTTTCGAGCAACATTTGCAACTCCTATCAACAAGTCCGGCAGGGAAACTAGCAAACCCATTCTTCACGGGAAAAAAACTGATAAAGTAACGATAACCAATCATCTCCGACGTCTTACCATTTTAGTCATGGTACATTAATTTCCACGTAACCATTACGTGAAGTCATACGCAAGAAAACCATCATCTGCTCAAACTTTTTCTTGCATATATTAATTCCACTAGCTATCACGAATCAACTACTATATGAAAAAATCAGACCTCCATCCAAGTTCAGTGCTGCTAATTAAAAGTAGAAGTTTTCCAGGATGCTTCTACTAAAATAGGTAGGTAAGATCAAGCTTTCGACAAACAACATTGATCAAACAGAATGCATAAAATTAGATTCTGCGATTTTCAGATATCCAATGTAAGAAGCAGGGATATACACTGGACCTTCCTTGCATATGATGTATTAATGACATAAAAAAAATTTCTTTAGCATCTGGTGCATAAATGTAACGCACTGTTCAAAATTCCTTCTAATTCAAAAGCCAACTCAGAACTATAATCCTAATCACTCAGTCTTATAAATGAGGTGAGATAATCTGAAAGAGAGCCGAATTTTCCTCGATCCCATAACTGGCCAGGTCGAGGTCATTCGCAAGCCTTTGTCCCACATAAGCAATATCAGGCAACTTGACCGGCACAAGAAAGCTTGTTCTTCGCTTTCTTGACCGTGCAAGACACCAATTGTAAGACAGAGCCATCCACAATGTCGTACGAAACTAAGGTCTTGTGATCCTCAAGCTGCTTCTCCTGATAGACCATATGCCAACTAAAGAGCTGCGCACATGTCTTTGCTATGGCCAAAGCTTTGACATAACCTACAGTGTACCAAAATTTAACTCCTAATGTGACTCTGCGACCGGACATGTCCACAATAACTGACGCATCATCTTTGGGACGGACAACCAAATCAAATGTGGGCTCTTGGGGCAAGTTGAGAGAGGCGAGGTTCCTGTCCTCGGCAAGCATCTTTCCCCCGAACATCAGAACAAACTCATCCGGCAAAATCCCTTCCTTGGCTTGAATCTTCAGTTTAACATCCTGGACGGTATCCCGATTCATCGCTTCGACCAGCAAGTTTTTTGGAGTCAACAGGATTTGGACATTTACCCTCATCCTAGCCGAGTCCTGAAAGATGACACGGAGCGTGGGGTGGGATTCCAAAGATGACGAAAAACCGCGAATAGAATCTAACATGAATATATATATATATAATGAACAAAAGTCGAGAAGCTGGGGAAAAACATGACAGTGTTCTCAGTTTGTGTTACGTGTAAGAATCTCGAAACCCTAAAGAAAATACTAAGAAATCGAGGATCAGAAAGACGACGAAACGAACATGAGACCCAGAAAGATAGGAGAGACGACCTCTTCTCCGTCAGAAGTTGGAGGCACAGAGCGTGGCAGTTGAGAAGGCGAACCAGCCATGGGAGCAAAACGATGAAAACAGTCACGTCCTCTCCCCTCTCCTCACTTAAAGGTAACGGCGACGAACAAAAAAGAAGGGTCCTTTTTGATTTTTTTTTTATAGGCGTCTCGAAACCCTAAAATTTATAACAAAAATGCAATTAAACCGTAAACTTTATAAAAAAAGATAGCGAAGCCCTAAAATTTGTTAAATTTATATAATCGACCCTCCATTAATTCCATACAACTTAATGAAACTGTTCAAAAAAAAAAAATGAAAAATGCCGATTGCAGCTCTCTTTTTTAAAACATTTCCCTCTCTTACGAGATGTTGATATGACTGACTCATGAAATGGAAGATTAAATCAATGTCACTTTAGTATAAATATGACTTTTATATAATTTTACTTAAACTAATATGAAAAAATAAGGTAAATTTTTTTATAAAAAAGAAAAGGGGAAACTATGCGAGGAGGGTGGAGCCCTCCCCGGAAGACTGTGTGGGTGGGGAAGGGCTGACAGGGTTGCCGGGCTTCAACCATATACTGCTAACCCTCGCTGACGATGGCTCTTCACTAGTCAACCCTCACCATCGCCAACCCTTCCCGACGAGGGTGGGGTGACGGAGGAAGAAGGAGAAGAAGAAGGAGAAGAAGAAGGAGAAGCAGAAGGAGGAGGAGGAGGAGGAGGAGGAGGAGGAGGAGAAGAAGCAGAGAAGAAGAAGAAGCAGAAGAAGAAGAAGAAGAAGAAGAAGGAGAAGGAGAAGCAGAAGGAGAAGAGAAGAAGAAGAAGCAGAAGGAGAAGCAAAAGGAGAAGGAGAAGGAGAAGGAGAAGAGAAGAGAAGAAGCAGAAGAAGAAGAAGAAGAAGAAGGAGAAGGAGAAGGAGAAGGAGAAGAGAAGAAGAAGAAGAAGAAGCAGAAGGAGAAGGAGAAGGAGAAGGAGCAGAAGGAGAAGAAGAAGGAGAAGGAGAAGGAGAGGAGAAGAGAAGAAGAAGAAGCAGAAGCAGAAGGAGAAGGAGAAGGAGAAGCAGAAGGAGAAGGAGAAGAAGAAGAAGTAGTAGTAGTAGTAGTGATGTGGGCTTATGTGTAGTAGTGATGTGGGCTTATGTAAATTGTAAATTTTAGAAGTGATGTGGGCTTATGTAAATTGTAAATTTTAGAAATAAGTTGGCCTTCCTAACAATTTTCAAAACTTATAGTGCACATGTCCCCTATTTATGTATTGTGTTTTGCTTTTTGAGGGAGCAGTTTCACAGAATGTGGGCTTATGTAAATTGTAAATTTTAGAAATAAGTTGGCCTTCCTAACAATTTTCAAAACTTATAGTGCACATGTCCCCTATTTATGTATTGTGTTTTGCCTTTTGAGGGAGCAGTTTCACAGAACTAATAAAATATATATATATATACTTTTTTCCAAAGTAGGAATTATTGTGAAAAAAAAATCATGAATTATTTAATTCCTCTCAATTGATCCTCTAGCTGCAAAAATATTAGGTCATTAGAGAGCCGCATCAAAGGCGTGGGACATATTTTGCATATTTTCAGTACCCCTCGACTCCATTCGTTTCCATTTCGAGTCTTAAGTATAAGTTAAGTGGCATGTGGACGCTAACGATAAGTCTAAGAAATTTATCATGAGCCGGTTATCATGTTAGCAGTAGAGCAATTAGTATCTAATAGGATCCCCATCCATTTGAAGTCTCGTGACAAGAAAATTACCGTCACATAAATCTAGGAAACTTGACTGAAGTTGCACCACCTTCATTCAAGCATATAGCACAAACAAACATAGGTTATCATGCTCATTCTTAAGCGCTTGAAAACCGATGATACTTAGAGATTTAAATTCATAAGAGTTGCGCATTCTGAATTGCACAGACAACAAAAGGATCATGAATTGCAAATTGCGTTTCCCGCGAATGCAAGCGCCCCGAGTTTGGTATGGCCGCCATACTTCTGGGCATCACAGAGTTGGATGGTCTAATGATCAGCTCAAGAATATGCGGTGCGTGATTAGGATTTTATTTATCGAGACCCCACTGCATGATGCGTTCTAAAGATATCCCAAAACCAGCTTCCATGTCGCATGGAATCGCTTCTTGACAATTCACCGATACAAACAAGGATGCTCCAACTAATAAAGGGGACAATGAAAGAAATAGCTTTGAGATCACTTTCCTGAAATCTTTGTCCTAATCATCATTTCATTAGGCACGATCGTGAAACTAAGCATAGGGCAGCAGCTCATTCCCTGCATGCTGATGCAGATGAGCAAGTTTCATTCCACTCTGCAACTCACGCCGCAGCCTGCGGGAGAGAACACAGACCCTTCCGTACTATTGGTACCCGGAGGTTGGTTCTATATTCCCTCCTAAAAGTGCATCTAAAATGACCAGAGGTACGTTGTTCACAAATTTAGCACAAAGAACAATAATCTTGCTCTATGTGCAAACTTGTCATTGCGACAGATATGGAGCAACGTGGGGCAGCAAGGCAGGACACGCTCTTGCAAAACTTTAAGGATGCACAGGAGACGCCTACTCTATCCTGGCTTTGGCTCAACTCTGAGCTCACCTTCCAAGCAGGTGCCCTGACTCCAGAATCACAGCAAATCAGCCACATCTGCTGATGCCCTGACTCAAGAATCACCGCGCCCCACCCGACATTCAAGAAGAAACCAGAATTTGGGTCTCTGACTAGAGTTGCCCTCACATGATGCCACCTTCGTGTTGAAGCAATCGCAGATGAGGAAATCAAAGGATTTTTCTGGCAATGGGTCAACGAGAAATTCTAGGCAATCACAAAACAACTCCTAAATGAAAAAAGTAGACCACTGGCGGAGTCATGTGTGCTGCTAATCAAAAGTAAAGTTTTCCAGACACTTCTACCAAAATAGGTAGATCTAAGATCAAGCTTCCAGCAAAAGACATCAATCAAACAGAACAACCCACCAAACAATGTAATGCTGAGATTCTACCATATGTACTGCTGAGATTCTACGATCTCCAGATGGTAGAATCTCAGCAGTACATTGTTTGGTGGATGCAGGACTCACTGAGAAGCCTACTATTTACTGGCTTTGGCTCAACTCTGAGCTTGCCTGCCAAGCGGGTACCTGGCGCAATGAAGCATGTGAGGCAGCACAGCAAATCTGCCGTGTCCACTGATGCCCTGACTCAAAAAATCACCCCCACTACCTGACATTCTACAAGAAACTACCAAACAATGTACTGCTGATTCTATGATGTCCAGGTGATATTCAGTGTAAGGAAGCAGAGATATAAACAGAGTACACATGATGAACTAATGACATACCAAGAAAATTAAAATCACATGCTTGAATATTAGATACTAAGTTTCAGCTATCTGTTCAAAAATCGTTCTGATTCAAAAGCCAAGTCAGAACTATTCCGAATTCTCTCTGGCGCTGCTAATCAAAAGTAGAATATTTCCAGGGCGCTTCTACCGAAATAGCTAGGTCTCACTTCCAGCAAAAGACACCGATCAAACAGAATAACCCACAAAACAATGTATCTACCTTGTCCAGATATTCAATATAAGGAAGCAGCGATACACACTGTTCCTGCATTCCACACTATGTACTCATGACATACCAAGAAAATAAGCATCAGGTTCAGATACTAATTTCCAGCCCAAGTCAATGACGCTGTTCACTAGTTAGTACTTACAAACTCAAGGAATATGATTTACGAAGAGGCCAAAAAATCCCAAAGAGGGTCGAGCTATCCTGGATGCCGTAGCTCGCCAGGTCACGGTCATCAGCAAGCCTTTTTCCCGCATAAGCAATTCCAAGAAATTTAGCTGGCGCACTCACCGGCAGCTTGTCAAGAAGCTTGTTCTTCACTTCCTCGATCGTGTCAGAGCTGCACACCTCAAGAGCAACGGTCTTACCATTCCCACAGTTGACAAATATCTGAAATGGAGCATAGCGAGACACCAGTAGTAACACGGAGCCATCCGCGATGCCGTAGCAAGCTAAGGTCTTGTGATCCTCAAGCTGCTCCCAACGATAGACCAAATGAGAGCTCATGACCTGAGCAGACATCTTTGCTATGGCCAAAGCTTTGACATGACCCACAGTGAACCAAACTTTAGCGTCTACCCTGACTTTGCGACCGGACATGTCGACAAAGACCGACAAGTGTTCTTTGGGATTTAAAACCAAATAAAAGGTGGGCTCCGGGGGCAAGTTGAGTGAGGCGAGGGTCCAGTCCTCTGCAAGGGCCTCTCCACCAAAAAACAGAGCGAAATCATCCGGCAGAATCCCTTCCATGGCTTGAATCATCAGTTTAATATCTTGGACAGTATCCAGATTCCTCGCATCCAACAGCAAGTATTTCTGAGCAGATTGGATATGGACAATTACTGTCGTCCTAGCCAAGTCCCGAAGGAGGACACGGATCGTGGCGCGACCACGGATGCCATAATCAGCGAGTCTTCTCCCTTCTTCCAGAGGCCTCCCTCCAAAAAACAGCTGCATGCTATACTCATCATTGATTTTCTCCTTATCCTCAATTAAGGCCTTAATATGCTCCACGGTTGAGTTTCTATTAGCTACGATGGTCAGTTTCTTGGAGATGTCCAGGGCCAAAATCACCTACGCCACAGAACTGGAATTGACTATCACAGAGCCTCCGAACTTATTTTACCAGATAAATCTAAGCACTGGCTAGAAACTGATATTCGCTGACCAATATCAAAAACGGAACGGAAACCACAAAAACCAGGAGGCCAAAAAAAGAGAAAAGAAATTCCTGATCGTGCCGATGTTCCAGAATCAAACAGGATGGGAAAAACACCGACGCGTCCTCGCATTTCGTCGCAAACAACAATCTCGAAACCCTAACGAAAATGCTAAGAAATCGAGAACCAGGCGGAACAAATTTAGACACCAGATACAGATACAGATACAGATACAGATACAGGGGGAGAGAGACAGAGAGAACCTCCTCTTCGTCCCAACTCGGATGCACGGAGCGTCGAAGTTGAGGTGAGGATGAGGAAGCAGCATGAACACCTTGGAGCGTGACCCTACCGTCATCATCAGACTCCTCTTTCTCCGCCAAAATCGCGGTGGATGGACTGGATGTTCTACCGGACGTAGCAGTAGTGGAATTCAGACTGCTCTCATCGAAGAGAAAGATGCGACGCTCGCGAGAAAACATGCTGATGGCGGATTGAGATCCAGCAGCGACCAAGTGCAGAGAGACGGAGAGAGAGAGAAATCCCTCTCTGCTAGAAAGGGGGCGCGCGAATGCAAGACGGAGAGGGAGACAGAGATCAGATGAACAGAAAGAAAATGGAGGGAAATCGAGTCGTAATCGAGTAATCGAGTCGGTTGCATTTTTATTTTTTATTTTTTATTTCTATTTTTTTTTTTTTTTTTATTTTTTTTTTGGACATGTTTTTTCTTCTTCTTTTAATGTTTAACCCGCTGCAATAACGACATTGCCATCGGAGCATCGAAGTCGGGAAGGCGAACGATGACGTCCTTCCTAACGGCGGCGACGAAAAGAGAAAACAAGGGCTCTTTTCTTCTTTTTAATTTCATTACTTAAAAATCCTAAAACTTATGATAAATAGTGTAATCGAATTTTAAAGTTCATAAGAAATATATATACATAATTAAATCCTAAAACTTATTAAATTTTTACCATCACTGTCCAACTTGAATAATCGAAAATGCCGATTATAACTTTTTTTCTCAAATATTTTTCTTCTCTTATATGCTGTTGACGTGGCTAAATTATAAAATAAAAGATCGAATCATTGTTGCATTCTTATAAATGTGACCTTTTATATAATTTTATTTAAATTAACATTAAAAAACAATGTAAACTTTCTTTATAAAAATGGAAAGGAGAAACTAGGTGGGGAGGGCTGGAGCCCTCACCTAGAAGGCCGACGAGGGTTGGGTGGATGGTCGACAGGGTCATTGTGCTTCGGCCACGGACCATTGACCCATCTCGAACTCTCGCCTTCGTCAGAATTTGGAGAAACAAGGCAAACCGGTCATTGGAGCAAAACGATGAATACAAACATGTCCTTCCCCTCTCCTCACTTTATAGTAATGGCGACTAATAAAAAGGCCATTTTTTTTTTTGGCAGAGCAGTCCTAAAATTAAATTCTAAAGCTTATAAAAAAAATGTAATGAAATCCTAAAACTTGTCAAATTTAGTGCAATTAAATTCTAAAGTTTACAGAAGGAAAAATAATGAAGTCTTAACGTTTGTCAAATTTTTACATCCCTCCGTTAACACTGTCTAACTTGACTAATGAAAGATGCCGGTCGTGACTTTGTTCTAAAAAAATATATATATTTTCCCTCACTTACGTGATGTTGACATGATTAAAACATGAAATAGAAGACTAAACTGACTTCATTTTGGTGCAAATACGATTTTTAATATAACTATTATTCAAATTAATTTTAAAAAATAAGGTAATTTCTTTTTTTTTACATAAAAGAAAAGGAGAAACTATGCGAGGACTGTAGGCTTCGTCAGGAAGGCCGAGGAGAGCAGGGAATGGCCAACATAGTTGTCGCACTTCGACCAAGGACCGTTGACCCTCGCCGGCCCTTACCAGTGAGGATGGGATAGTAGCGGTAGGTCCAGGCCCTCATCGCTTTGACTTCCTTCCTCCCTTTTTAATATAATTATTCAAATTTAATTTAAATATAATTTGATTAAAAAGTCATATTTTGATCTAAATGACATTGTTTTACCCTTATTCTTCTCTTATAAGCCATGTCAGCGCCATGTGTCAAAGAGAAAATAATAATAATAATTATAGTAGTAGTAGTAAGTTATGTCAACATTTTTCATTAATCAAATTGAATGGAGTTAAGAGAATAACTTGATTACACTAAATTGATAAATTTTAAGACTTCATTGTACTATTTGTAAATTTTAGAACTAAGTAAGGCCTTCTAACAAATTTTAAAACTTATATTGCACATATCCTTTTTTCTGTCATAAAATAAAAGGCCTTCATTGGTGCTGTCCTTTTGCCTTCGCAGAGACAAATCTAATAAAATAAAAAGAAAACTTCAGTAGGTCCACTTTTTCCCAAAGTGGTTATCATCGCAAAAAGAAAACTATGAATTATTTAATTTGTCTCCATTGATCCTCTAGCTGAGAAAATATTTAGGTGCATTAGATGTGCTAGACCAAAAAACAATCGTTCATTTTTAAGTACCGAAAATAGAAATAAAAGGTTCTTTGATAATATGTAAAAACCTCACACAGATGAAGATGCAAGGAGCAAAGGGAAAGTCTTTTGAATAACCAACTTGCAATAAGAATTGTAGCTCTCATTCAATATTATTAATTTCTTGCCATACACATGAAACTAGGGTCATTCTTGATAGGTAGATGGTTGGCAAGCTTTTAATCACCATCATTATTTTTTTTCTAATTGAACGAATTTAAAAACCCCTTCCTCACTTAAGGGTGGCGCTATTTCTTTTCCACCATTATTTTAGCTAGGACGCTCCTTTCTTCGATTAACTAACCCAAATACCCACCTCTCTCTCTTCAAATTGTCATTTCTTTTTTCTTCTACTAGGCTATGGGAAAAAAAAATTGTATTTGTTTTTATAACATATTTTATTGCCATCACTATACAAACTATTCATTACACTCAACAAAATTTCATCCTATCTCCTTTTGAATGTTTAACCAGCCGCAATAACAACAAGTCTAAGGGTGCGTTTGGTAACGATTATGTTCCCTAAGCCGATTCGACTAGAAATGATTATTTTTTATTCTGTTCCTGAACCGATTACGAGTAAAAAAGCGCGTTTGGTAATCTGTCCAAATTTTTTTTATTCGGAATAGAATTGCGTTTGATACCGTGTTAATTGATTTTGTTCCAAATTAATTTCTTTTAATTTTAAAATAAATTTTATATAATTTTTTTACTTTTTTACATTTTTTATTTTCTTTTTACTTTATTTTCTTTTTTTCTTTTTTTCCTTTTTTCCTATTCTTCTTCTTCTTCATCCGGTCGGCCGCCGGACCGGCGTGGTTCCCGCGCAGACGAGGGCCGGCGACGCTCACCGGAGCGTCGCGGCCCTCGGCGAGGTCGGCCTTTGTCGGCCGATCCTCGCCGGGTGGCGAGGCTCGCCCGGCCTCGTCGGGCTCGGCCTCGCTAGATCGCCCGGCCTCGGCGAGGCTAGCTTGGCCACCGGCGGGGCTAGGCGAGCCACGCCGGTGGCGGGCGAGGTTCACCGGCAGCCGGGCGAGGCCGGGCTTGCCTCCGGCGAGCTCGCCGGACCTCGCCCGGGCTCGGCGAGCTCACTGGACCGGCGACCGGCGGCAGACGGCGGCGGCGAGCGGCGGGGGGCAGCGGCGGACAGTGGCGGGCGATGGCGGATGGCAACCGGGATGACGAAAGGGAAGAGCGAGGTTTCACCGTTTTGATTCTTTTTCTGATTTTCGGACAAAGAATCAAATTTTTTTTTATTCTCAAATCTTGTCCAAAGTTGTTCTCGGGAACAAATTTGTTCCTGGGAACAAAAAATTTACCAAACGCGATTCTCGTCCCAATCTGATTCTAGGAACAAAAAATCAGAATCCGGCACTGTTTGGCACGTTGCCAAACAAGCCCTAATTGTCATCGTTTATTTTTTCCTGCTTAATTTTTTTCCGACACTTAATTAAATTATCAAACGTCTCTCTAATAGTGATTTCACCTGTCAACTCTCCTACTTTTAATTCAAATTCAAAATTGTCCATCCCTTTTGCTAGCTAAACTTGGACGAGATTTTATTACTATATTTAAAATGTATATTATTCTATGATATTATCATTACTCAGGCTCTTGTGTCTCAGAGTATCGCGACGTGCACTTCTTAAACGTTGGATTATCGATAATAGAGAAAAAAAAAAAAAAAATAGGAATGTCGGTTCGGTTCTAATATTGGTGATCCGATAATGCCTATAAATAGCAGGGGGCCGAAAATGCCATGAGGGCACTAAGATACTAACCGAAGGAGCTCCTTAGTTCACTTTTTTATGCCTCTAATACTCCGAAGAGTTCACTAGTTTTCTGCACAATAAGCATGCGTGAGAAACAGTAGAAACACCTCCTTCAACTGTCTCCCAGCTTCTGCCAATCTTTGCTCCGCATGGCAGCTGATTCGAACACGCTTATCAACGATTCTGCTAATTCTAAGGCTCAGGTGTCGTTGATTCTGTGCAAAGCATGAATGGAGAAGACCGACATAACCATTGAAGCATAAGCTGTTTCCTGACATATATAGAAGGGATACGCAAAAACATGCAGCATATCGTCACCACATCAGTAGATTACTCGTCCAGAATACGCCTTCTCTAGCACCATATCATCCTCCGGTACCATATCATCACGAGATCAACCTGGAGTGAGGCATGACCATGGGAGAAGAACCAACGCGTTGTACTTACTTTGGTGATCAAACACCCCCGCCTGTTTGTGTCAAGAGGGTATTCGGATCAAGTGTTAGTTTGTTCTGAAGTGGAGTTAGAGGGGGATGGTTCAAGCATTGGGTGCACTTGGCCAGTCTTGACCACGCAGGATGGTAGCGTAGCTGGTTGTTCCACATAGGCAGCTTGTTTGCCAGCAGCGTCCCTTCTTTTTCCCCTGGAACTGGGGCGCTAGTTGGATCCTGCATATTTCGGAAAAACAGTTAGGACTTATCCTGAAAAGTTTTGAGAGCAATCAGGGCATAAATCGAGTAAAAGCATAACTAAACACCAAAGTGCTGTTGAATTTGAGTTATCCTTTTGAGTCATCCACTTGTTATGTTCCTGATAAATCAGCTCTAAATATATTGGCCTACTTGACAAATATAACAAACAAATTTTCATATAACCAATAGCATGTAGACAAGACTGTATGACATACCCCAGCACAGGGAAAGTGAAAGCCTGATTGTCTACTCCAAGATAGATCTCTATGGGCTTCGGGCTTCGGGCTTCGGGCATTGGCTCACCTCTGTGCTCACCTTCCAAGCGGGGGCCTGGTGCAACGAAGCATGTGAGGCGGCATCACAAATCAGCTGTGTCCGCTGATGCCCTGACTCAAAAGTCATCGTGTTCCACCCGACATTCTAGAAGAGACCGCAATTTTCGTCTCCGGGTGGATTCACGGCTCTTGGGGTTAAAAGCAGTTAGGAGCAACATTTGCATCTCCTATAAAAAAAGTCTGGCGGGGAAACTAGCAAACCCTTTCTTCATGGGAAAAGAACTGATATAGTAACGATAACCAACCATCTCCGACGTCTTACCGTTATAGTCGTGAATACATTTCTTTCCACGTAACGATTACATGAAGTCATACACAATAAAACCATCATCCGCTCAAGCTTTTGCTTGCATATATTAATTCCACTAGCAATCACGAATCAATTACTGTATGAAAAAATCAGACATCTATCCAAGTTCACTTAGGTGCTGCTAATCAAAAGTAGAAGTTTTCTAGGGTACTTCTACCGAAATCGGCAAGCTTTCACCAAACAACATTGATCGAACAGAATGCATAAAATTGACTACTGAGATTCTACGATTTTCGGATATCCAATGTAAGAAGCAATGGACCTTCATGTATTAATGACATAAAGAAAATTAGCGACAGGTGCATGAATGTAACGCACTAATTTCCAGGTTTCTGTTCAAAATTCCTTCTAATTCAAAAGCGAACTCAAAACTATAATCCTAATAACTCAGTCTTATAAAGACAAGGCAGGTATTTCATATACTGTGGTGAGATAATCTGAAAGTGAGTCGAATTCTCCTTGATGCCATAACTCGCCAGGTTGAGGTCATCCGCAACCCTTTGTCCCACGTAAGCAATATCAGGCAATTTGACCGGCACAAGAAAGCTTGTTCTTCGCTTCCTTGACCGTGCGATACACCAATTGTAAGACAGATCCATCCACAATGTCGTACGAAACTAAGGTCTTGTGATCCTCAAGCTGCTTCCCCTGATAGACCATATGCCAACTAAAGAGCTGCGCACACATCTTTGCTATGGCCAAAGCTTTGACATAACCCACAGTGTACCAAAATTTAACTCCTAATGTGACTCTGCGACCGGACATGTCCACAATAACTGACACAACATCTTTGGGACGGACAACCAAATCAAATGTGGGCTCTTGAGGCAAGTCGAGAGAGGCGAGGTTCCTGTCCTCGGCAAGCATCTTTCCCCCGAACATCAGAACAAACTCATCCGGCGAAATTCCTTCCTTGGCTTGAATCTTCAGTTTAACATCCTGGACGGTATCGATTCATCGCTTCGACTAGCAAGTTTTTTGGAGTCAACAGGATTTGGACATTTACCCTCATCCTAGCCGAGTCCTGAAAGATGACACGGAGCGTGGGGTGGGATTCCAAAGGTGACGAAAAACCGCGAATAGAATCTAACATGAATATATATATGAACAAAAGGCGAGAAGCTGGGGAAAAACATACAGTGTTCTCAGTTTGTGTTACGAGTAAGAATCTCGAAACCCTAAAGAAAATACTAAGAAATCGAGGATCAGAAAGACGACGAAACGAACATGAGACCCAGAAAGATAGGAGAGACGACCTCTTCTCCGTCAGAAGTTGGAGACACAGAGCGTGGCAGTTGAGAAGGCGAACCAGCCATGGGAGCAAAACGATGAAAACAGTCACGTCCTCTCCCCTCTCCTCACTTAAAGGTAACGGCGACGAACAAAAAAGAAGGGTCCTTTTTGAATTTTTTTATAGGCGTCTCGAAACCCTAAAATTTATAACAAAAGTGCAATTAAACCGTAAACTTTATAAAAGTTATAGCGAAGCCCTAAAATTTGTTAAATTTATGTAATTGACCCTCCATTAATTCCGTCTAACTCAGTTAATGAAAAATGCTGATTGTAGCTCTCTTTTTTAAAACATCTTCCATCTCTTACAAGATGTTGATGTGGCTGACTCATGAAATAGAATATTAAATCAATGTCCATTTTGAATTTAAATTTCTTTAAAATTTGCAAAGTAAGATATGTTATACAAATATAAATAAATCTACGTTGGACTAGTTGTCAGAAATCTATCACTTGAGTTATTAAAGTTATACCATCATGGTGTCCTTTTAATTTAAAAGAACCGCATATCTCTTATAGTACACTACACCATTTTTCCTAACGAAAACGTTTACATTGGATGGGTTTTCCATCAAGAAAACTTGCTTGACTATCACTTATCAATTGTGATAGGAGGGATCAGTCATCTTTATTAAGGAGTCTCTTTATTAGCAAGATTGAAAACTCCTTGAAGGGAAAGCCCCCCTTCATTTTCCCGTACCGCGTCCAGGATGTTTCACCTGGCAACGGCGTCGCGGGAATCTGGGTGGGTTCCAAACCCACTGTTGGGGGATGTGGCCGGAGAGCCCCATGGGGGGTAACTCCTGTTTTACGTCCTGGGGACCCCTGTTTCGGACGAAGCCTTTTAAGAACTTGCTCAGATCCAATCAGTCATTTTTATTAAGAAGTCTCTTTATTAGCAAGATTGAAAACTCCTTGAAGGGAAAGCCCATTGGGTTTCTACGATTCAACTTGCAGCCCATTCACTCAAAAGATATGGATTTGGCCCGCTCAATTCGGTGAAGGGTAAATTTCACAATTGGACCCTCCTTCAAACTTAAAGATATATACTGAATATTTAAGTATTGAATTCTAAATACCTTATCGAGATTAAAGGCTTTTTGATAACAAAGAAAAAGCAAATAAAGATGAAGATGCAAAGGTAAAGATAAAGCCTTTTGAACACCAACCAAACATAAGGATTCTAGGTTTCTAACAATATGGTTAATTTCTATCATACACACGGCAGTTTTTAGCAATATAATTGACAATTTACTGGAAATTATTTTTTCTAATTGAACAAATTAGGTAACCCCTTCCTTAATTACCCTGTCAAGTAATTTCTTGACTTAATTGAATCTTTTAGATCAATCTTGGAAAGAATTATTAATTAAGCTTAAGATTAAGTTCACATGTCTTAATTTTCAGCCCTTATTTGGGTTATCAAACAGGTTCCGTAAGTAGTAGAGAGACATGGTTTAATTCTCGAAGGTTAACATTATGTTTGGGAAAGAAGGGAGGATGAAAATTCGGGTGAAAATATTTGAAAATTGTAAAAAAAAAAAAAAAAAAAAAAAATTATAGGTAAAGAGAGGCAACTTTAAAAAATAATAATTATAATAATAGGTGTATTCTTTCCCTATTTCTTCCTCTTTGGTCTCCCAAACATAGCATAAATAGTTGAGTCACTTTCCCTTCAATAAGCTTAACTTGACCTCTGTCATTCTTTGTATATATTCACTCACAGAAAATGAAATAGCATCGATATCAAAAATAAAAAGTGGATAATTTGATCCCGAAATTCCCATTGTTTAAATGAATTTTTGACACGGCTATGAGCAAGAGAAACTTGGGTTTGGCATTTGTAGAAGGGACAAAATATACCATATAAACTAGCTTATCGTCCCCGGCAGTACTTGAGAAGAAAACTCGCAATATTAACTGCTGAATACGATAAATTACTTGTTGAAAATGACCCTTATTGTTTCGTGATAAGTAGGCTGATAGTCCAATTTCAATTATGATATATATAGAGCAAGGAGCAAATGGAGCTGGTACTATATGGGAAAGGGAGAAGCTGGTACTATTGATCAAAAATAAAATATTAAGTTTAATGTTCCATCTACATCGAGCTCGACAATTGGTTGATCAAAATGAAATCCTAAGTACTCAATTTCCCAATGGCTTGCACTTATTTTACTCTGTTCTAAAAAAAAAAAAGCCTTTCTTGCCTTTTGAAATATTTAATGACATCATTTTAACTTTTTAAAAAGATTAAACTGTTATATAAAGATGTGGTTTGATATTTAAGTATTCTAACCCCTAATCAATAGTTTGAATCTGTTTTTTGAAAACTTGGCCTAGGAGTCATGAAATCACTTGTTGCACTATAAATCAATTCCGTAAGAAGAACAATGGAGCTGGTGATGCTGCCACGTTTTCCATTCAATTAAGTTGTGCTGAACATTGGATTTTAGCTTCAAATGCCAGACTTCGACGCATTTTGTGGAATCAACTTCAACAATAAGTGTGAACTCAACTGGCATATTCCGCTATGCATTTGTTTAACAATATGAACTTCCATTTAATGATTGAAGATTTAAATGTAAGAGTTTTTCTAATGTGAGCTACATGAATTGATATCATAATTTACTATTTTACAAAATTGGTCTAATAAGGTGAGATATAAGGTTTTTTTAATTAATCTAATATGGGATTGGCTAATAAGGGCTAAGTTGAATCCGATCCGTGATGAAACAACCTAACTGAAAACTCTATTAATAATACTCAAGCATCTCCTCTAACCATGGCACACAATTATCCTCAAATGAGAAGTGTTTACTAAATGTTAAATGTGAGACAGCCAATTATGTAGATGGCAATAGAGGAGAAACACTTGAGCTATGAATTGTCGTTATTTCACATTAACAATGGTGGATTTCAAATTAGGTGCGCAAATCTCTTAACTTAATTATATATGTGTTCTTAATTCTAGCTATGGAGATCTTGGATGCACTTTCGCAGCTTACATGTGGTATCAACGTAATCATAGCTTAGAATTTGAACATTAAGATTTTGCCCTTTCATAATTTTTTGTGCAATAAAAATTGATTTTTATTATATAAATGACAACAGCTCATTGAGATGAGCAATTTGGGCGGCGTGCCTCTATGTGCAAATGATGACGTCAGTGGCTCTGACGCATGTCCCCATAGACCTGACTCGAATCTGACCCTGACATGACCTGACCTGACCTATTGACCTGCCTAACTTGATTTTCTATTGACCAGACAAGGATGGGGAAAAACGTGACATGTCACGCCCCGAACCTCGAGCGCGCCAACATCCCACCTTGGTCATGCAATTGCGACATTCCCAGGTAGTGTCGCCGACCCCATTCATTTATTATTGCGCAAGCGGAACGTATTATAAAACCCCTGACCATTAAATACGGGATAGAAAAGTAGGAAGCAAAACCGCAACATAACACTTTCATAAATCAACAGAATTACAAACAGAAGCCTATAGCCAAAAGTCTACAAAAGACCGGCTCTTAAAAAGGAACTGTCCTACGACCTACAAGTCGGACACGTTCTCCAATCCTTATGACTTCACCTCTGCAACTCTTGAATGCCAACCAAAGCTATCTAGCCGCTCCATCCACCAGGGACCTGAAATTGTATTCTCCAAACCGGGATGAGACAATGTCTCAGCAAGTTCAACCCCCTAAACCCCTATTATAAAGAAAATACACTCCGGGTGGCCTAGCCACATCACACAGAAGACTTACCTCGCCTCAGTTCCTTCTTGCAGGTTAGCACAATTCAAATCACTCAATCACAGATAGTAATAGGAACTTAAACAACCGGAACGCATTCACTTTCATATAACCAACAATCTCGGGGGTCCTGATTATAAGACTAAATCGTTATGACACGTCCCATTCCATGCCACACAATTCCGTCCCATAATCCGACACATCAACAACACTCAACATGCATTCCAATTGTTATTCATTGCCACACAAGGGCATAGCCTACTTGCAGTTCGGCTATCTACTAGCACATAGCCAGGCATCGCCTCCCCACCTTGGAGCGCGGCTTCGTCAGTACATCGACGGCGTTCCCGAAGGAGCATGGGCCCAGAATCGACTGCGACCCGCATCCACCACGTGGGCATCCCATATAGGGGCAAGTCCGGCTCAATAGCCCAGGACGATTCCTCTTAGTTATCACACAGCCAAAGCATAATCGACCCCATGACACTTTATATTTCAATCAATGCTTCCACTTAAAATAGTGATCCCGGCCATTTTTCTTCACATTAAAAATATTCCAGAACTTACTCACGTGTGTGGGGACACGCTAATTTCGAATCAAAAAGCCAATATCTCACTTTTTCAAACCCCACTATTTAATATAATTATTAAAATCCAATTTTTGCATCAAGACCCAACACTTGGGTTTTTATGGATAAAATCTTTATTTACCACAATCAACACTCAATTTGCCACATACATTCATCAAATTCAAATTCTAAAGGCACAAGAAGCGATCAAAGACGAAATTCTACGAGAATTTAGGGTCCCAAAATAATTTTTCGAATTTATTAATAATTAAATTTATTCCGAAAATTAATATAATAATAATATCCATATTTTTCACGATCCATGCTCAATTTATGATATCCAATCATCAATTTCAAAATCCGACTACACGACAGCGATCGGCACGAAATTCTGAGCAACCGGGGTCAAAAATAATTTTTTTCGTTTTTTTTTTTTTAATAATAATATTTTTAATAATTTCGGAATATGATTTATTATTAAATAATCCAACAATTTCGAAACATTTATTTAAATCATAAATAAATTCCTTTTTGTCACATCAAGGTTTATTTTAAAAATAAACCTACTTAACCCTTAAACTAAACATGTTTAACTTTAATTAAACAACTTAATCTAATCCACATTTAAATAAACTAATCTACCAACCTAATCTTACTTAACTTAGGCTAAGCACACTTAGGGCATCATTAACCCTCTAATCAAGATTTAGTGAGTTAAACTCACCGGATTAGCGAGCCGAGCGGACCAAAACGACGGGGACGACGCGAGGATCGACTTTCCTCAAAGCGGGCCGAGCATCCGGGCTCGGGAAGGTGGCCAAAACGGCCCACGAAGGGGCTGCCATACCCATTTTCTGCAACTTCCGGTGGCTGCTGGTTGGGGGCGGATCCGGCGGCGATTCGGCGGAGGACCGGCGGCAGCTCATGCGGGCTCCGGCGGGCTGAGGCGGGGGTGTACGGCGGCGGAGGGAGCTCCGGCAGCTCCTGGAATGAGCGAACAGGGGCAGACGGAGGAGGCTGGGCGTCGGCTAGGTGCGGGCGAACGAGGACCAGCGGTTGAGCGGCCCAACGGCGTGCGACGGCGACGGCTCCCGGCGACGATGGCTGCTGCCTCCGCTTGGCGTCCGACCAGATCTGGGATTTTCGAGCAGCAAACGGAGGAGAAGAAAGGCGGAGCAGCACCGCGGGCGAGCGGAGCGGCGGACGGCGGACGAACGGCGACGGCGAAGGCGGTGCAGCGACGGCGGCGTGAGGCGGTGACGGGAGGCTCCGGGCGGCCTGCTCGACGATCTCCCTTGCTGCTGGCGTTCGAAGAAGACCAAGAACAAGATGGGGGAGGGAGCATCGACGGGAGAGGAGGGAGGAAGAAGAAGACCCATTTTCCTCACATTCTCTCTCTCTTTCTCTCTCTCTTTGGCCCCCACAAACATGGCCCACCATGACCTCATACATGACATCACACTCCACTATCTCCCACAACCTTTCCAATGGGTCCATTTTATTTTTTCCGCCGGGGCATGACATTTTGTACAACCAATTCTCCAATTCCAATCAATTCTCTCCCAATTGAATTAAATTGAAGTCCATAAAATTAATCTAGTGTCACCACACTTCAATTTACATCTTCACTTGTCCATAGAACCAACTTAAGTCCTAAAAGCACGACCAAAGACGAGCCTACTATTTCTCGAGCCAAATTAGCCATTCTCTGATTTAATTTCTGAAAAATTCTGATTACATGAAAAATCTTCCGAAGATGATTCAATGATCCTGAAATGATTTGTGACACACCCAGACTTCCAATTTCTGAATTCGATCTCAATTCCACGGTTAATTTCACTTTGGCGCGATACTAGCGTGGCCCAACCTACCGGGTAGCCTTTAGAAATTTTCATGCATTTGACCTGTGGTTGATCATCTCAAGCCACAATGTACATCTTTGAAACATTGACAACTTTCGGTTTCAAATACGAACACAAGGTACCCAATCGATAGAAAAGTCGGTCCAATGCCGATCGACAAGAATTGTGCGATCTAGTGGAATCACCCACACCTGATTACATGCCTCTGTCGAGTCGACCTATCTCCGATCTCTAATCGATTTTAATCGTGCCGTAATGACCCTCGCAGATTAGCTCGGTCGAAAGGTCGCTTCTGGTCAAATTCTCGAGTCGATGCATTAGAAACTCTTAATGACTTCACCCGATAGATTAGTTTTCATATGAGTGGCCGACTTAAGGAAAAAAACTATATGCGTGCCAACGAAATGCCCGTCTCAATTTATTTAAAATAGAATTAGAAAATCGGGATGTCACATGACAGGGCTCTCACTTTTTGTTACAAGCAAGTATCTCGAAACCCTAACGAAAAAATGAAGTGCAGACGCTGTTGGGAGTGCCAAAAATTGGCATAAGGCGACACTTAAATGCCAAAAGTTCCAAAAGATACATTTAAGTATCAAAATTAGAATAATGGAATACTTAAGTGTCAATAGCAAGAAATTTCAGTCAAACGACCCACATAGCATTTTTTGATTACTTTTTTTTTAATTGATGTAGCAATTTGTTTTAAAAAAATTATCCACATGGCAATTCTTTTAAAAAATATCCATGTGGCAATTTTTTAAAAGATTTCCACATTAGTAAAAAGCCCATAAGATTAATTTTTAAAATAAATATTAATTGAAAATTTAAAAAACTATATTAAAAAATAAGAAGAAGGGGGAACATTGTGTTTGGCGAGGGCTAAGGTCGTTGCTACTACTAGCCCCGGAGGCCCTCGCCGATGGTCGGCCAAGGTCATTGGCCATTGCCTTGGGACCAACGACCCTAACCGATGCTTGCCCCACCGTCATAGGCCCTTTCAAGCAGTGGTGGGGAGACAACATCCCCTTCTTCCTTTTTTCTTTTTTCAATAATTTAGTCGTTTGATTTATTTTTAATTAATATTAAATTAATAAATTTAGAGGCAAAATGATGTCATTTTGCACCATTATTGTTGAGTTGGCTTTCGGCGAGTCATGTAGACTATATCTACTCTTAAAAAATGTCATGTCAAATTTCCAACTACTCTTACCAGACTTGACACCGAAGTGTCTCATTTTTTAAAAAAAAAATAAAAATGATACTTAATTTTTCTTTTTGGAACTTTTGATACTAAAATATCTATCTGTACCAAGTTTTGACACTTCTGATATACTTTGTCCATGAAAATACTAAGAAATCAAAAACCAAAATAACGACCAAATGAAGACAAGACCCCAGATAGGAGAGGAGAACTCTCTCCTTTGTTAGAATTTGGAGGCAGAAGTCGTGCCAGTCATTGGTGCAAAGTGATGAAAACAAACATGTCCTCCCCCTCTCCTCACTTTATAGTAATGGTAACAAATAAAAAGGTCTTGTTTCTTTGGCAGGTTAGAAATCCTAAAGTTTATGATAAAAGTATAATTAAATTCTAAAATTAAAAAAAATGTAATAAAATCCTAAAATTTGTCAAATTTTATGCAATTAAATTCAAAAGCTTACAAAAAAAAAAATGTAATGAAGTCCTAACACTTGTCAAATTTTTACATCCCTTTATTAACTCTGTCCAACTTGGTTAATGAAAAATGCTAACTACGACTTTTTTTTTTTGCAAATATTTTCCCTTTCTTACGTGACGTTGGCATGGTTAAAATATGAAATAGAAGACTAAACCAACATCATTTTGGTGTAGATATGAATATATATTTTATTTAAATTAATTTTAAAACATAATGTAATTTTTTAAAATCAAAAATGGGTTAATACCTTGAAAAATCCCAAACCGGTAATTTTTGTGATAAATTTACCCAAAACCAGTTTAGAGTTTTTTGTGATCAGTAGGGGTAAATTTGTCACAAGTGTACCAGTTTGGGATTTTTCATTGTTTAAAAATTAATTTATGGTAAATTTGTCACACATGTAACAATTTAAGGTTTTTCAAGATATTAACCCTAAAAAAATTCAAGGAGACAGGGAGGGCTATAGCCCTTGCTAGGAAGGTGGAGGAGGGTGTGGAATGGCTGACAGGGTCATTGGGCTTCGGCCAAGGATTGTTGACCCTCATCGACAATGATCCCTAGTCAGCCATTACCCACCATTGCTAGCCCTTCCCAACAAGGGTGGGGCAGTAGCGATAGGTCTGAGCCGTCACTGCTTTGACTTTCTTCCTCCTTTTTAATATAAAATTTCAAATTATATTTAAATATAATTAGATTAAAAAAATCATATGATTTAAATGACATTGTTTTACCCTTATTATTCTCTTCTTAGCCATGTTAGTGCCACGTGTTGGAGAGAAAAAAAAGTTATGTTAGCAATTTATGTTAACCAAATTAAACGGAGTTAAGAGAATGACTCTTTTTTCTTTTTTCTTTTTTTCTTTTCGGTGAAAGTAAGCAATATATTGAGAAAGGTCAAACTGTACAAGCAACACGGCTCCAAAAACTTGCACCCAAGATGAACACACTCATTATGAGTGGAAGGAAGCCACGGAAAAAGCCTAGTGGCAACAACAAAATGATCAACAGAGAGCCAACGGCAAACAATGCCTGGCAAAAAGCAACCTAGCAACCAACGAGATGCCTATCCAGTCGGACTACGATCAATGGAAGAGAAGATAATGGGGTCCACATCCCATGAGCATTGTATCCTTCTATTCTTGGCATGGTCCTCAACATTCTTGAGGGTAAGAGCCTTATCCTTGACAACCTTGAGGAGATTTTTCTTCATGGTCGAAATAGACAACGACTCCCCCCTAAAAAGAATGTCGTTCATGTTCTTCCAGATGATGTGACAAAACGCTCCAATGGAAAAACGGAAAACACATTTGTAAAATTCCTTAGTGGAGAGCAAGGTAATGGCCCAACAGAGAGTTTCCTCCCAAGTCCTGTTGGTCCAAGGAAGATTGCATCTAGTAGCCCAAAAGAAAGCAATACTCGAAGTAATGCAACATCCAAAAAAGAGATGATCGATAGAATCAGGCACCTCGTTGCAAAAAAGGCAGGAAGCGGCATCAATCCTACTATAAAACATGAGAAGAGACTGTGTAGGCAACCTCTGCTTGGCGATGAACCACAAGTTCAGTTGGTATCGAGGCAGGATGGCATTACTTCAAATGAAACAATGCCAATTGACTCTAGCCTTCTTCCGCCTTATGGACTCCCAAGCCAAGGCAACCGAGAACAAGCCCGTTGAATCCTCCCTCCAGCGGACTGATCTTGGACTCCAGACAAGGAGAGAAGTGGTGAACCCCAAGACTCAATCTCTGATCTAATAGCTTGTCCATCCTCAGAGAAGAGATCAGCAACCAAAGCCTACCTAGAGAGACCAAAGCTATAGATGAGGGAATCCGTGAAAAATAAATTCAAAGGACCCTTGGGATGCCAATTATCGGACCAGAGTGACACTGATAAGCCATCGCCTATCCTCTAGTGGAAGCCAAGCCAAAATTCTGTCCTAAGTTGTAGAATTTTCTTCCAAGCTCAAGAGCAATAGGTTAGCTTTTTTACAACCTAGAAATTCCTAGTTTTTAAGAAGGTCAAGTGGACCTACTTACATCATAACGACTCTTTATCTAAAAATAAATTCCATATATGTTTGTGCATAGCCGCCTTATTGCACTCACGCAATCTTCGGATACCAAGACCTCCCTCCACTTTATGAAGGCAAACATCTTCCCAGGAGACTTTGACATCCCCTCTGCCCAACTCAGGTCCCTTCCAAAGGAATTGTTTGAGAATACGTTTTATTTGGTCTAGCACAGCTGCAGGAATGATAAAGACACTTGTCCAATAGGCCTGAATGGCATGGAGGACTAACCTGATTAGTTGAAGACGGCCAGCAAAAGAAAGAAACCGATAAGTCCATGACTACACCCGAGAGGTGATGCACCTCACAAGATCAACACAATCCGCTTTCCCGAGCCTTATCGTGATGATTGGAACCCCGAGATAACGAACTGGAAGGTTGCCCTCAACAAAACCAAGCTCCAAGAGGATTTGATTCCTTAAGTTTAGTAAGCGTCCCGAGAGGAGCACCTCACTTTTTCTTGGGTTTGGGAGAAGTCCGCTCCAAGAAGAAAATAGATGGAGACCTTCCCTGAGAAGCTTCATGGATGACAGTTGGCCTTCGCAAAATAGGAAATGTGACACCCCGAACCCTTTGCAGGTCGTCACCAGCGCCGATGTTACACTTTATTACATTTTTCTATTTTGTACTTAAAACAAGCGTCATTAATCACAGGCATTTTTTTTTTAAAGCGGTCCCAACGCGACTCATAGCGGCGGAAGCAAATTGAACATCACCATCTATCCCCCTACCAATCCATGATACCAATACACACCAGCTAAACATCAGGATTTTATAAACAAGCTTCGACACTTTACTTATGTACATACATACATGACAAGATGGGATCCCCCTCGGGTCGGTACAAAACAAGAAAAAGCTAGGACTCTGACATGTCCTGCTTAAAATCTCAAAAAGAAACCTCGACCCCTAACATCATACGAGCACAAACCCCCATCGAAAGTGTTGACTATCTATATCAAAAAGATCCAACTCCTACTCATCGCGTGCGGGTCTCACACCCAACCCGATGCATCAGGCGGTGGCGGCGGCAACATCCCTCGCATAGCTCCATCCCGACGAACGTGCACAGAAATGAACTCCTGAATGACAGGGCCTCCAGCCAGGCCGATGTCGTACATCACTAGACAACGCACTCGAATAAAAGTCAGTCCGGGAACATAGGGACAGTCTATCTCGGCACACTCGACCTCTACATCGGATGGTAGACCATAAAACACCCCCCGCGAGACGGAAGGAAGCGGCATACTGCTAATCTGAAATGTTATTCCCCAAAAGGGGTGAGTACAACCACTCAGCAGATAGGGAAATCCAATAACAACTCAATGCATCAAACAAATTCACACATGCATTTCAGGCGTTACTTACCTCCAAGCCATGCGCACACTATCATGCATCATCATCATATCATCATGCATATCATCATTATTTCATCATCACTATGCATATCATCATGCATATCATCATCATTATCATCATCACTATGCATATCATCATGCATATAATATCATAGGTGATCATCATATCACATCACATCATCATCGTCATCATGCATATCGTATCATGCATATCATCATGCCACATCATCATCCTCATCATCATATCGTATCATGCATATCATCATGCCACATCATCATCCTCATCATCATATCATTATGCGTATCATATATCATTATCATCATCATGCATTTCATCATGCATATCATACCATAGGTGATCATCATATCACATCACATCATCATCATCATCATCATTATCATGCATATCATCATGCATATAATATTATAGGTGATCATCATATCACATCACATCATCATCATCATCATCATCACTATGCATATCATCATCATGAGTTTAATTTCCATTTTTTTTTTTTAGATTTGATTACCACATCACCCATTCTCAATTATCAATTTCATCATCATCCCTTCGGGCAAAGACCTCCGACAGGGTTCCCAGCATTTAGCCTCCCAGGCCACTGGGCTTCCGGCCCCCCACATTCCGGGCATCCTGAATCTCCTAGGGAATTCCGGCAATGCATCTCTGTACATTCCGGCCTCATCCTCCACCACAACCACTTACTCACTTATCATTATCCACATTCATCATTCTTTTGATCTCATTATTATATGGCATATAATTCACACATGCATCACAATTCATGATCATACATACACCAATGTCATGTAACAATGCATAATAAATTCGATGGAATTTATGGCCAATAAAATAATCCCTTATTATTATTATTATTATTATTATTATTATTATTATTATTATTATTATTATTATTTTTTATTTAATTTTTTTATTATTATTTTTATTTATTTTCATAAATAAATATTAAATTCAATATCTATGATTTTCCCAAAATCATAATATTCAAAAAATCATTAAACAACCCAATAGTATGACAATTTCATACAAAATTCATGGCCAAATTAAATTTCACACAATTTCACAAAATAGCACATAATATTCGGATAATGACCAGAATGCACAGTTTCCAAATAAATTCGATTAAAATACTCATATGGCCTCCAAAAATTACGAAATTTTACAGGGTGATAGCCAAGAAATTTTCGTACAAATTTTATGAAGAACTTCAAGCCAGATTATTTTTAGATTAATTTATACAACCTCACGAAGCTTCTGGAACCATCACCGCGTCGTCCAGAATACACGTCTCCGAAATATTAAGATTTCACCCATCTATTCTCTTTAGTTTCCTCTGAAATTTGGATATGTTATGTATCAAGGTGCCCTTTACAAGTTTCATGAAGAGATCTAGGTCAAATAACCAAAGTATAGTCATCATTTAAGTCCATGAAGTCTCGGGTGTCTCGGAACACATCATCAGAATCATCGTCTCCAAGATCTAGCCGATTTACTAGGCTATACTTGTTCATTTCTCTTCAAATTTTAGTATGTTGTAGTTTAAGGTGTTACCTACAACTTTCATGAAGACATCGAAGTCAGATCTTCAACAAAAATCAACATGCAATCAAGAATCCAACAAAAGGTCAGTGAAACTTCACAGATCTGGGGTCTCCGTAGAATAGGACTTTGACCCCTCATATCTCCATAATTTTCCACGAAATTTGAGTATGTTATACTACAAGATGTTAGCTACAACTTTCATGAGACATCAAAGCCAAAATCGGACTCCAAATACACATGCAAGCTCCAACAAGTTACTGACTCCCTCAACCCGAGCACAAACAGTCACACGGTTTGAAAACAACCAACCCTTACCTCGGTTTCTTTCACAAATAACACCTAAAATCGAACATACAAACCATATACACACATGCAAGAGAAGTTAGAGGAATCCACTTGCCTCTAGGATGGACGGTCGACGGCGTACGGTGGTCGGATACGGCGAACGGACGGCGAGACACGACGGCTCCTCCTTGGCTCCGCCTCCTCTCCCTCTCGGTCTCTCCCTCTCTCTCGCGATTTCTCTCTCTCTCTCACCCCCTCTCTTGGCCAAATGAAGCAAGAACCGGCCACTCTCCTTTCTCTCTCTCTTTTTATATCCCCAAATCTCCATCATTACTAATGATTACATGCCACTTGAATGGACCAATGCATGGCTTTCCCCCTTGCCACTTGTCTTGATCCATGCAAGATGGGCTTTGGAGTTGGGCTTGGGCTTGGGCCCATCCGGCCACTCCTCCTTGGGCTGGTCGACAGCCTCCTTGGGCTTTAATGGGCCGGCCAATCTTGGCCCATTAAGGCTCCACTCTTGGGCTTAAGGCCCAATCGAATTTTAACCCTTTTTTTTTTTTTTTTTTTTTTGAAATTCTCCTATAAATATTTTTGAATTCCACTTTTCATCTCGGCCAAAGTCTTAGGGCATTTTTGAAATTTAAATCATATGTCCAAGCATAGATTATTAATCTATTAAATTTAAATTTCCACAATCACAAGCACAAATCATCAAATTAAAAGACAAATGGCTAAAACATAAGCCATGGAAATTCTATCACCTAATTAAAGACTTTAACACACCTTATGGCTTGGCTTTGAATTTCTGGGATACCACAGGAAAACATCATCCACAAAGAACAAGTGCGAGAGTCAAGTAGACCTACATCTCTAGTAGAATCTGAAATCCGGCTGTAGCGAGCACCTCTTAAGAATCCCAGAGAGCACCTCCATAACCAACGTGAATAAGTAGGGAGAGATGTGATCTCCCTGTCGCAAGCCACGCCCACTAGGGAAGACACCATGTAGCTCCCCATTCAATGCAATGGAAAACCGAGGAGTCCCCACATAGGTCATAATGAGGTGAACCAGCCAAACAGGAAACTGAAAGGCAAGTAGAACACTCTCAAGAAACCGCTAGTCCAAGGTATCATACGCCTTTTTGAAGACAACTTTGATAGCACACTTGGGAGGATGGAATTTGACATGAAACCTAGAGAAAAGTTTCTGCGCCAAGAGAATATTATCCCTGATTCGTCATCCCTTGACGAAGGCACTCTGAGACGGACTCACAAGGTATTTTAGCACAACAACAACCCTATTCGCCAACACTTTGGTAATAATCTTGTACATCGTGTTGCAACAAGCAATAGGCCTGTAGTTGTCAACGGTAGTTTTATTGGGAACCTTCAAAACTATGACCAAAATGGCGTTATTAATTTTCTTGAGGAGCCTCCCCGAGGTGAAAAAGTCCTTCACAGCTTCCATGACCAGTTGACCCACAATATCTCAATTCTCCTTGAAGAACTCAACCGTGAAGCCATCCGGGCTTGGTGCCTTCCCTCTAGCAAGGGAAAAAAGAGTATCTCAAATCTCAAGATCAGCCACGGGGCAAACAAGAAAGGTGATCTGGTCATCATTCAGCTGAGAGCGAATAACCTCTCGAATCTCCGACACCTAAGGGTTATCCAGCTCCATCTGTGGCAAGAGGAGATTATGAAAATGCTCCACAAAATGTTGCTGGACCAACTAAGGCTCAGTGATTTAATTGCTTGAGGAATCCACCACAGAGAGAATTCTATTTTTCAGTTGTCTCTTGCTGACATAATGGTGAAAGAATTTTGTGTTCCGATCACCTTCCTTGAGCCATCTTATTCTAGCTTTCTGCCTAAAGAACGATTCCTCCTATGACCGAAGCTCCACTAAGGCACGCCGCTGAACCCTCTCCAAGTCCGCGAGGACCACGCTAGTGGGATCATTAAGGAGGCCCACTTGAGTTTTCTTTAAAGCTTCCCTCTCTTCAAAAGTCCTTATGGAAATGTTGGTGAAGGAATCTCTATTTAACTGCTTGAGCCGACCTTTCAATGCCTTTAGCTTGTAGACCAGCCTAAACATAGGCACCCCTGAACCCGAATTCTCTCAAACTTGCTTCATAACTGAGTCAAAGTTTGGGTGCTACATCTAGAAGTCGAAGAACTTAAACAACATTTTTCGAATGATCAAGTTCTCCACCTTAACCACCATAGGTGAGTGGTCAAAAATCCCAGGCGCAAGGAAGGACGCCTCTGAGAAGGAAAAAAACCTGACTCCAGCAAGAGTTTACTAGGACTATTAATTTTCCCCATCTTGTAAGAGGGACTTGAAGAAGTCGATCAAGTGTATTGAAACCCCACATAATGAAGGTCCTCTAGCTCCGCTTGATCCAGACACTGTCCAAATTCGTCGAAGCACGACAATCAATGGTCCAAACCATCCAGTCTGTCTGAGGGATCCTTAATAGCATTAAAGTCTCCCAAAACAAGCCGATGCACGTCCTGCAAAGAAGGGCTTCTAGACACCAAATCCTCCCAAAGAGGTCGATGAGTAGAAAAGGAATGCTCGGTATAAATGAATGAAACACAGAAGGCCACTTCGGTCTCCAACCAGTAGAGCTTCCCATGAATCACTTGATTCGAGACCGATAGAAATTCAAAGGAAACTGCAGTAGGATCCCAACCAACCAAAATCCTACCCCGATTAGAGTACTCAGAATTAGCCCGCCATTACCAATTCGAAATCAAATTCCCAGAAATGGCATTGAAGAAATTACGGGGAACTTTAGTCTCTACTATCCCGATCAAAGACAACCGGTTCGTCAAGACAAAATTCCTCACTTTCGCTTGTTTAAGAGGGGCAACAAGCCCCCTAATGTTCGAACAACCTATGTACATATATGTACAAAAGGAGAAGGAAGAAGCATTACCTCTTTTTAAAGGAGCTACGTCGAGTAGAAGGCAGAGCTGTTCGGGTTATCAAAGGAGGAGGATCCTGAGTAAGAGCAAGCAACTTGTCTTGCATAATCAAAGAAGGAGGATTCAGCGTCACAGAAGACCTCTTATCCACTACAGATGCCTTCGGTGAAGGGAAAGGGGAGAAGAGGTCATCATTCGACGATGAGATGTCTGAGCCCCCTGCAAGCTTGTCCAAGCAGGGCACCGTGGTGTCTTTCGGCTCCAAAGGGGTGACAACTTCATCCAAAGTAATTGGAATAGCTTCAACCTACTCCGAAATGATCAAAGGCCCCATAGGGGGCCTGCGTGAATAGGTACCAAGCAGCCTCTTCTCCATAGCCGCAGTCTTGAGCTTCAAAGACCTCCTTTCTTCGCTTGGGTTGATCGAATTAGACAAGATCACCTCCAAAGGTGGGTGAGCCATTTTCTTCTTGCTCTTCACCAACTTTCAACCTTGCTGTGGAGCTACGGGAGCCTCCGAAGCCTAGCTGAGGGGTCGAGCAGCGTCCAAAGGAGCAGGAGCATAATGGTCTTCTGTCAGGGACACAAGAGGTTGAGCAGGGATAGGGGCAGCATCACATTTATGACCAAAGACCCCACACTTGGAGCATTCAACAGGCCTCCATTCATAATCCATAGCAATGGACCTAGAGACCCCATCAACATTCACTTCGATTGTTAAAACTCTCAACTGATTAGTTTGGATCTCCACGCACATTCCGGCAAAGGAAATCATCCTTGTGCCCTTTGTTCATTGATCCACATGAAGGGGTTTGCCAATGGAACTGGCTATTACACTAATTGCCAATGCGGACCAAAGGTCGAGGGGAACGTTCTTGAGTCTTATCCACATATCCACACTAGAATTGAAGATTGCTTAGCCTTCTTCAACTCCAAAAGGGGTTTCCATTGCTACAAAATAAGGGGGACCCGAGCAATAATGAGTGATCCCTCCTCTAGGATCTTCCTCCGGAACACTGGATCTAGGACATGGAAATAGAAGAACCCTTGGTCATCAGCCAGCATATCAACTAGCTTTGTAACTCAAGTATTCTTCAAAGCCCGTTCGGTCATCTGAAATGGGAGCCTTTTCCCAACAAAATACCCTACCAAAAACTCATTCCATTTGGGATCTATAGCCTGCAGCACATCTCCCGTTAGATTAACTACCGTTTTCTTCCCCACAACAACAGGAGGAACATAGGACAGCTCATAGCCCTTAATGGCCAACCGCGCCACATTGGCCCACGACTAGGCTTTGGGAAGCCTGGAAGAGCTTGTTGGCTTGCTTGGGGCCCTCTTACTAGGAGCCTATACTCGATTCTGTCCCCTGGAACGGCCTTCCCGAAGAGGCTGAGAGATCGGTCCATGACTGGAGCCATCCCCTGCCGAAGAAGACCCTCCTACGGGACGAGATTGCCGGCCCGACTTACTAGCTTGCCGATTAACAAATTTGTGAGGAGGGGAGCTCGGCCCCTTCCCCTTACCAACACCTAGCTAGGGCTCAGCCGAAGAAGACACCATCGAGCCCAGCAAAAACCACAAAATAACCCTCAACAACTCTCTACAGTACAGCCGAAGTAAGGAGATCCATACTAGGGCCAAGCTGTGAAGAAGAGGGACACTCGGGGACCACCACAGCCTACTCGAAGCCCAGGCTCAACTCCTGGGCCAACACGAGCAGCTCCCGCAAACAGGAACTCTAGTGACGAGACGGGCGAACTAGGGCCGAGTAGGACAGCAGAGATCTCATCTTGGCGAAAAATCTGGAGGATCTGTTCAGTGAGAAGATAGAGGAAGGTGAGAGGAAGAAAACCTCCAAAAATTAGAGCAAATGGATGGCTGAAGCGTGCAGGCCGAGCAAGGAACAGTGGTGTGAACAGGGCACAAATCGCCTGCCTAGAGAGAGAAGATGAAACCACTGGGGTTTGCCTCAGTGGCTACCCTTTTAACTTGAAAGGGAGATGTGGGGAGTTCAAATCCCCATCTTCTTAGGGGAGTTGGGGTGGGGACGATTTAGTTTCAGGCGTGGGTTTTCAACTCTCACGCCCTGCAAGGAGGCAGAGCAAAAGTCTAAGAGTGAATGTTAGAGTAGGAATAGAGTAGGATTGATAAAAAAAAAAAAAAAAAAAAAAAAAAAAAGAGAGAGAGAAGAAGATGAACAATACCGAGACCTTCTTCGTTAAGAGAATGACTTGATTACACCAAATTGATAAGTTTTGATACTTCATTGAACTTTTTGTAAATTTTATGATTAGTTGAGCTTTCTGACAAATTTTAAAACTTATAGTGCACTTATCACATTTTTTTATCAAAAAATAAAAGGCCTTCATTTGTACTGTCTTTTTCCTTTCAAGAGAAAAATCTAAGAAAATAAAAATAAAATTTCAATAGGGCCACTTTTTCCTAAAGTGGTAATTATCAAAAAAAAATTATGAATTATTTAATTCATCTCTATTGATCCTCTAGCTGAGAAAATATTAGGTGCATTAAATGTGCCAAACCAAAAAAAAAAAAAAATGTTGAATTTTAAGTACCGAAAAGAGAAATAAAAGGTTCTTTGATAATATGTAAAAACCTCAAACGGATGAAGATGCAAGTGCGTCCGCGCCTCGGTCCCCGGACGTGCGCAAGGAAGGGGTCCCTGTCCTACATTGCCTAGGGAGGAAGACTTGGGCCAGTTTATAATGGCTTGGGCCCCTCTAACTTGTGTAACGCGTTTTAAAGCCGTGAGGACTCAATGTCCAAAGCGGATAATATCACACAGTGGGGCCCGGGTCGTTACAAATGATATCAGAGCCGACTCCCGACCGCGTCTGGGGCCACAGCGAGGACGCTGTTTTGTTAAGAGGTGGAGAGTGTGACGGCCCGAGCGGCGATGTGCGGGGAGGAGGGATGGTGGTGCGTCCGCGCCTCGGTTCCCGGACGTGCACAAGGAAGGGGTCCCTGTCCCACATCGCCTAGGGAGGAAGACTTGGGCCAGTTTATAATGGCTTGGGCCCCTCTAACCTGTGTGACGCGTTTTAAAGCCGTGATGACTCAGTGTCCAAAGCGGACAATATCACACAGTGGGACAAGAGAGGAGGCTGTCACAGGGACCGCGTGTGGGGCCACAGCGAGGGCGCTGTGCTCCCAAGGGGGGGAGAGTGTGACGGCCCGAGCAGCGGTGCGCGGGGAGGAGGGATGGCGGTGCGTCCGTGCCTCGATCCCCGGACGTGCGCAAGGAAGGGGTCCCTGTCCCACATCGCCTAGGGAGGAAGACTTGGGCCAGTTTATAATGGCTTGGGCCCCTCTAAGCCTGTGTAACGCGTTTTAAAGCCGTGAGGACTCAGTGTCCAAAGCGGACAATATCACCACCCTTCCAACATGGAAGGGGGAGGTGAGGGGTTCAAATCCCCACCTTCTCAGGGGGGGATGGGGTGGGGACGCATAAGTTTCAGGAATGAGTTTTGACTCCCACGCCTTGCAAGAGGCAGGGCCAAAGTCTGAGAGTGAGTGTAGAGTAGGAATAGAGTAGGACTGACCAAAAAAAAAGGGGGGTAAAGAGAAGGTCTTTTGAACAACCAACTTGACATAAAAAATTATAGCTCTCACTTAATATTATTAATTTCTTACCGTACACATGGAACTAGGGTCATTATTGATAGGTAGATGATTGGCATGGTATAATTATTTTTTCTAATTGAATGAATTTAGAAACCCCTTCCTTGCTAAGGGGTGACGCTATTTCCACCCTCATTTTAGCTAGGATGCTTCTTTTTTTGATTAAGTAACCGAAATGCACACCTCTCTCTTCAACTAGTTGTTTCTTCTTCTTTTTTATTAGGCTAAGGAAAAAATTGTATTTGTTTTTATCACATATTTTATTACTATCACTATACAAATGATTCATTACACCCAACAAAATATCATCTTATCTCTTTTTTTGCATTATGTTATCACTTTGCCTAGAGAAATTTATTAATTTTAATCTATGGTCTCATATTTCTAATCATGAAAGCTATATAAAAGATTAAAAATGTATATTTATGTTGGCTTATGAACACAAAATTAATTGCCTATTTTATCTAATAGTTTCTGCGAAATTTATTTATCTAATTATCAAGCCCATTTGATTAAAAAAAATGGATAAAGAGAATTTATCAAAATTTGGAAAAGGTTAATTCGTTAGAAGCATGATCATATGTTAAATATATTTACATTTTAAATCATATTTAAATATTAACAGAAGAAAAACAAAACAAAAAAGAGGAATTTCTTGTTGTTCTACTCCTAACCATAAAGAAAATAACAAATATCTATTGTAAATTCAATATCATAGAAAGTGGATTGAAATTTTTAAATATATTTAAAACTTTCATCTGAAATAATCTGAAGTGAGTTTGAAAGTAAAGAAGATATAACTCAATTTTCAACTCCCATTTTGCAATTCAAATAAAAGTGTTATGCAATTCAGATAAAAGTGTGAAAAACTCAAAACAAAGTTGTTAAAATTAATCAATCTTGCAATTCAACTTTCAAATAAAGTTTTCTTCAAACTATTTGATAAAAAAAAAATACGCAATTAATTATGTGTTTGTAAGCCATCATAGTGATCAGAAATAGAAATAGATAATCTTTTTTTTTTTGGTACCTAGGGAATCTCCGTATGCCATTTCGCGACAGAGTAAACCTTGGAGGAGCAGGAGAGTCACCACTACTCTTTCTGCCCGGGCAAGTCGTGGGTTCCTTTCCAACAAGGCAGACGACACAGGGATTCGAACTCCAGACCTCTCCCGAAATGAATTGAAGCTCAACCACTACACCGCTACCACGGGTGGTGAAATAGATAATCTTTTGTATAGCTTTTGAGATTAAATTTATAAGATCGTACGTTAAAACTGACAACCTCCTCTAAGCAAAGTGACAAAAGGACGTAGAATAACATGATATCTTCTTGAGTGTGAGTAGACATTTATATGATGAGAGAGATGAAAAAATTAAAGATAGTTTTGTTGATTAGCTTGTTAAAAAGAAAAGAAACAATAAATTGCTGAGATAGAGGTGAGGGTATTTTGATCAATTAATGAAGAGGGGGATTGTCTTAGCCAAAATGGGGGTGGAAATAGCACCGCCCTTACTTAACTCAGTAAATGACTTTGGTTTAATCGAAACTTTTAAGTCAATTTTACTAAGAGTTGTCAAACAAAATTATTCTCACCAAGTGCAAAGTGGTTAATCTTTAGAGCTTATTTCGATTCTTAGACAAGCATCACAACTAGTAAAGAGAAATGATTTTATTGTCGAAAAGTAACGTTATTGTTATTATATTTGTGACAATAATTACAACATCATACAGATTTTTTCGTTCCAATAAATTTTAGTTAGGTACATTCTAATTTATATTTATCATTTACTTATAGGGATATGAAATAAGTAGAAGTTAGTCATTATGATTCCAATCTTAATTCCAATTCCTATTTTAGTTCAAATTCTAATTATAATTCTAATTTCAATTGCAGATTCTTTACAGAAATCTAACATTTATCATGGATTAAATATAAGCCATGTGCCCCAGTGGCCACCCTTCCAAACATGGAAGGGGGAGGTGAGGGGTTCAAATCTCCACCTTCTCAGGGGGGATGGGGTGGGGACGCGTAAGTTTCAGGAGTGGGTTTCGACTCTCACGCCCTGCAAGAGGCAGGGCAAAAGTCTGAGAGTGAGTGTAGAGTATGAATAGAGTAGGACTGACCAATATATATATATAAGCCATGTTTATTTATGCATATATTAAACAGATGCTAGATTTTCGTCCTTTCCTGCCAAAATCTTAAATATTATTTAAATTTTAAAATAATTATGAAAAAATTATGTAAACCTTTGCGTCAACTTCTATATGTTGTGAAAGTCTTAGGCCCTGTTTGGTAACCATCCAAACAGGGCCAAATTCTGATTCTTTGTTCCTAGAATCAGTTTAGGTCTAAAATCATGTTTGGTAAAATTTTTGTTCTCGAGAACAGATTGGGAGTGAAATCAAGAATAAAAAAAAAGACCGCCGTCCACCATCGCCCGCCGTCGTCCGCCACCACCGTCCGCCGTCCACAGCCGCCACCAGTCGCCGTCCATCGGTTCAGCGAGTTTGCTGGAAGCTCGCCAGGCCAAAGCGAGGTCCGGCAAGCTCGCCGGAGGCAAGCCCAGCCATCGGCGAGGCCCGCCTGACCACCGACGAGGCTCGGCCTCACCGGGGTTGGGCAAGCCTCGTGTTGCCCAACCCCGCCGGTAGCCAGGCAAGCCTTGCCTAGCCACCGGCGAGCCTCGCCCAGCCCCAGCAAGGCCTGCACCTTGCCAGTGGCCGAGCGAGGCTCACCTAGCCTCACCCAGCCCCAGCGAGGCCGGCCTAGCCACCGGCAAGGCTCAGCCTCGCCAGATCTAGCGAGGCTAAGCCTCGGGAGGGCTAGGCGAGCCTCGCCTAATGCCAATGAGGCTCGGCCGATGAGGGCCAGCCTCGCCGAGGTCTGGCGACGCTCCGATAAGGTCGCCGACCCTCATCTGGCTAGCAACCACAAGAAGAAGAAGAAGAAGAGTAGGAGAAAAAAGAAAAAAAAAAAGGAAAAAAGGAAAAAAAAAAAAAAAAAGGGAAAAAAAAGTAAAGAATTTATTTAAAAATTAAAAGAAATTGATTTGGAACAGAATTAATGAGTACAGTACCAAACGCAATTTTATTCCAGAATAAAAAATTTTGGACAGTTACCAAACGGCTTAAAATGCTTAGAATTAATTCCCGGAAACAGAATAAAAAAGAATAATTTCTGATCAGAATCTAATATCGGGAAGAGAATCGTTACCAAACGCACCCAAGCTCGAAACTAAACATGGCTTATAGTTGCTTGAGGTTAAACAATTTGAAAAGCCGACATCCCATGATTTGAAAAAAAAAGAAAAAATAAAAGCACTCGAAATCGACAACAAGAACCAAATTCAACCACCGCCAAGCTCGACACTAATTGTGATTTTTTAAAACCTTAAGTTCTCCATTGATAAAAAAAGAAGAAGAAGAAACCTTAAATGCCCGATCTTTCAACACCCCTATAAAATATGGACATTCTAATGCAAACTAGAACCGACCACCGCTTCGCAGAGGAAATGATGACAAAAGCACAGGGCTGCATCATAGGCCTGAGACGTATTTCGCATATATTCAGTACATCTGTTTCCATTTCGAGTCTATATATGAGTTAAGCAGTCTGTCGACGCCTCTGAAAAATTTATCATTAGTTGGTTATCATGTTAGCAGTAAAGCAATTGGTATCTAATCAAGTCCTCATCCATTTGAAGCCCCGTGACAAAAAAAAAAAAAAAAAATTACTCACATAAATCTAGGAAACTTGATTGAAATCGCACCACCTTGATTCAAAGCATATAGCACAAATGAACACAGATTATCATGCTCATTCTTAAGCACTTGATAACCGATAAAGTGCCGGACACCTCAAGTGCCAAAATTTGGCACGGAGGAATACTTAAGCATCAAAAGTTCAGAAATAAATATTTAAGTGCCAAAATTGGAGAAAAATAAATTACACAATGAGAAATTCCGGCCAAAATACTATCGTGGCATTTTTCCAGTAAGACAAGTGCAAAACGACGTCATTTTGCACACTAACGTGGCTAGATAAGCCGAAAATGATTCTGCTTTGCCTTGGATTTGAATTTTAATATAAATATAAATTAAAGTAAATTTAAAACTAAATTTAAAAGAAGGGATTGTAGCACTTATTTGGCAAGGGTTGTGCAAGCCCTCGCCCCCAATGCTGCCGGCCCTTCCCGGCGACGATGGGGAGGCGACAGCGAGGGCTGCTGTAGTCTTTTTTTTTTTTTAAGTTTTAAATTAAATTAAATTAATATTTATATTAAAATTCAAATAAGAGGCAAAACGACATTGTTTTGGTCCTTTTTACTGACTTAGAGTTTTAGTGAGCCACATAGGCAACTTATACTATTAAAAATAAACCAAATCATATTTTCGGTACCTTTCATTGGAGTTGGCACTTAAATGTCTCATTTTTTAAAGAAAGTGACACTTAAGTGTACATTTTGGAACTTTTGACACTTAAATTTTCCCCATGCCAAGTTTTGGCACCACAATCGATGATACTTAGAGATTTAAATTCATAAGAGTTGTGCATTTTGAATTGCACGAACAACAAAAGGACCGTGAATTGCAAATTGGGTTTCCCACGGATGTAAAGCTCGTCTCTCGCATCGGACGAGAACGCCCCTCTGCCAACGCCCTGAGTTTGGTATGGTCACTGCTTAACCTCCTCTTTCAATGCCGCCATATTTCTGGGCATCACAGAGTTGAATGGTCTAATGATCAGCTCAAGATATCCCAACAAGCTTCCATTTCGCATGGAATCGCTTCTTGACGATTCACTGATACAAAAAAGGATGCTCCAACAAAATAGGACATTGAAAGAAATAGCTTTGAGATCATTTAATTGAATTATCAAACATGTCTCTCTAAAAATAATTTCACCAGTCGACTCTCCTACTCTTAATTCGGATTCAACTCGAAATCGTCCATCCCTTTTGCCAGCCAAACGTGGATGAGATTTTGTCACTGTGGAGTTGATTAAGATTAAATATGTATATTAAACATTATGATAACTCAGGCTATTGTGCCTCGGAGTATTGCGATGCACACTTTTTACCTATTGGATCATCGATGATAGAGAGATGAAAAACAAATGGGAACGTCGGTTCAGATTTGATATCAGCGACCCAATAATGCCTATAAAAGGCAGGGGGCCAATATGCTACGAGGGCACATAGACATTGACCAAAGTAGCTCCTTAGTTCACTTATTTTTGCCTCTAATCCTCTGAAGAGTTCACTAGTTTTCTGCACAATAAGCATGCGTCAGAAACAGTGGTAACACCTTCAAATTTCTCCCAGTTTCTGGCAATCTTTGCTCCGCATGCCAGCTGATTCGAACACGTTGGTTATCCACGATTCTGCTCATTCTAAGGCTCAGGTAGCGTTGGTTCTGTGACGGCAAGTACAAGATTATAAAGCAAGAAAGAACTGAAAAGACCACCATAACAATTAAAGCAGGACATTAGAAAACATCTTTTCAAATTTCTCCCACTTTCTCCCAAAATTTGCTAAGCAAGACAGCTGATTCGAACATGTCTGTTTATTGATGATCCTGCTAATTCTAAGGCTCCGGTCTTGCTGGTTATGTGATGGCGAGTACAAAGATTGTAATACAGAGCACAATTGGAGAAGACCAACATAACCATTAAAGCATAAGCTGCTTCCCGCCATATATAGAAGGGATACGCAAAAACATGCAGCACATCATCATCGCATCTATTATCCAGCAGGAGTACACATGCACATATACTCTCAAGTTCCTGTAATTCCGACAGTAGATTACACATCGAGAATATGCCTTCTCAAGTACCATATCATCACGAGATCAACATGGAGTGGGGCCTCTTTGTGTCAAGAGGGTCTTTGGGTCAAGTGCTAGTTTGTTCTCAAGTGGAGTTAGAATGGGATGGTTCAACCATTGGATTCACTTGACCGATCTTAAGCACGCAAGATGGTAGCATAGCTGGTTGTTCCGCATAGGAAGCTTGTTTGCCAGCACCGCTCCTTTTTCCCATGGAACTGGGGCGCCAGTTGGATCCTGCATCTTACTGAAAAAAAGTCAGGACTTTTCTAAGATCCAGAAAAGCTATGAGAGCAATCAGAGCAGAAATCATCCAGAAGGATGATTAAACACCAAAGTGCCGTTGAATTAGACTTATCCTTTGAGTCACTATTGCCAGCAGAACCAGATAATCATCCACTTGTTATGTTCCTCATAGTTCAGTTCTAAATATATTGGCGTAGTTGACAAATCTACCAAACAAATTTTCATAAAACCAGAAGAATGTAGATAAGACTGTATGACATACCCCAGCACAAGGAAAGTGAAATCCTGATTATCTGCTCTAAGATAGATCTCTATGAGCTTCAGGCTTCGGCTCACCTCTGTGCTCACCTTTCAAGTGATAGCCCAGTGCGACGGAGCATGTGCGGCAGCACTGGAAATCAGCCGTGTCCACTGATGCCCTGACTCAGAAATCATCACACTCCACCAGACATTCTAGAAAAGACCAGAATTTGCGTCTCTGGGTAGATTTGCAACTCCTGGGGTTAAAAGCAGTTTCAAGCAACATTTGCAACTCCTTTCAACAAGTCGGGCGGGGAAACTAGCACACCCATTTGTCATGGGGAAAAGAACTGATAAAGTAACAATAACCGACCATCTGCAACACGTCTTACCATTATTGTCGTGGGTACATTTCTCTCCACGTGACAATTACGTGGTCATATACAAGAAAACCATCATCTGCTCAAACTTTTACTTGCATATATTAATTCCACTAGCAATCACGAATCAACTACTGTATTAAAAATCAGACCTCTATCCAAGTTCACTTTGGTGCTGCTCATTAAAAGTAGAAGTTTTCCAGGGTGCTTCTACTGAAATTGGTATGTTTTAGATCAAGCTTTCAGCAAACAGCATTGATCAAACAGAATGCACAATGTACTGCTGAGATCCTACAATTTTCAGATATCCAATGTAAGAAGCAAAGATATACACTGGACCTTTCTCGCACAATGATGTATCGAGAAAATAAGCATCAGGTGCATAAATGTAACACGCTAATTTCCAGCTTTCTGTTCAAAATTTCTTTTAATCCAAAAGCCAAGTCAGAACTATAATCTTAATCAAGGCATTTTTATACTACGAGGTGAGATAATCTCAAAGAGACTCTAATTCTCCTGGATGACATAATTCACCAGGTCAGGGTCATCAGCAAGCGTTTGTCCCACATAAGCAATATCAGACAATTTGGCCAGCACGAGAAATCTTGTTCTTCACTTCCTTGATTGTATGAGACACCAATTGTAAGACAGAGCCATCCACAATGTCATAAGGTCTTGTGATCCTCAAGCTGCTTCCCCTGATAGACCATATGCAAACTCATGACCTGTGCACACATCTTTGCTATGGCCAAAGATTTGACATGAGCTACAATGTACCAAAATTTAGCTCCTAATGTGACTCTGCGACCAGACACGTCCACAATAACTGACACATCATTTTTGGGATGGAAAATCAAACCAAATGTGGGCTCTTGCAGCAATTCGAGAAAGGTGAGGTTCCTATCCAATCAAGCACCTTTCCCCTAGATACTAGATCAAACTCATCCGGCGGAATCCTTCCTTGGCTTGAATCTTCAATTTAACATCCTATTCATCACTTTGACCAGCAAGTTTTTTGGAGTCAATCAGATTTGGACATTTACCGTCATCCTAGCCGAGTCATGAGGATGACATAGAGAGTGGGTCCATAATCAAATAGTGTTTTCCCATCTTCAACAAAATATATATATGGATTTCCAAAGATGACAACAAACTATTAATAGAATTAACATGAATATATATAATTAACAAAGTCAAAAAAAAAAAAAAAAAAAAAAAAAAAACGGGTATCTGTCCGAAACTAGACCTTCACAAGTCTATTACAAAACCCCTGAACTTTTTTTAAAAATAAACCAATGGATTGAAACTATATCTTAAATGGAACAGCAATCCATAAACCGAAAAAAAAAAAAAAAAAATCCGTGATCGCACTGATTTTCCAATTTCAACTAGGATGGGGAAACATGATAGTGTTCTCACTTTTTATAACAAGCAAAAACCTCGAAACCCTGATGAAAATACTCAGAAATCGAGAATCAGAAAAACGACAAACCAACATGAGACCCAGACAGAGAGGAGAGAGGACCTCTTCATTGGTCGAAAACTCTTATTTGTCAGAATTTGGAGGCCCGGAGCGTGGAAGTTGAGAAGGCAAACCAGCCATTGGAGCTGGAAACAAACGTCCTTCCCCTCTCCTCACTTAATAGTAACGGCGACAAATAAAAGTGTTTTTTTTTTCCATATACATGTCTTGAAAACCCTAAAATTTGTGACAAAAGTACAATTAAATTTTAAAGTTTACGAAAAATGTAACAAAGTCCTAAAACTTGTTAAATTTATACAATAGACTCCCTTTGTTAATTCTGTTCAACTTGACTAATGAAAAATGCTAATTATGACTCTTTTTGCAAATAGTTTCCCTCTCTTACGTGATGTTGACATGGCTAAATCATGAAATAGAAGATTAAATCTACGTCGTTTTGGTACAAATATGATTTTTTTATATAATTTTATGTAATTTGATATTAAAAATAAGGTTTTTTATTTTAATTTATAAAAAAGAATAGGAAAAACTATACGGGGAGGACTAAAGCCCTTGTTGGGAAGGCCGAGGAGGGTGGGGGATAGCCGATACCCACTAACCTTCGGCCAAGGACTGTTGATCCTCGTTGATGATGGCTCCTAGCCGGCCAACCCCCACCATCGCCAGCCCTTCCTGCCGAGGGTGGGGCAACGAAAGCCTGTCCAAACCCTTGTAGTTTTGACTTCCTTTCTCCTTTTTATTATGATATTTCAAATTTAAATTATTTTTCAAATTTAATTTTAAAAATTAGATCAAAAAATCATATTTGGATCTAAACGACGTCATTTTAGCCTTATTTTTCTTTTTTTAGCCACATTAGTGCCATGTATGAGAGAGAAAATAATAAAGAAAAGTAATGTTTCCATTTTTCATTAGACAAATTGAACCAAGTTAAGGGAATTACTTGATTAAACTAATTTGAAAAGTTTTGAAGTTTCATTGCACTTTTTATAAATTTTAGGACTAACTTGCACTTTCTAAAAAGTTTTAAAACTTACATAGTGTGCATATCCCCTTTTTTGTCAGAAAATAAAAGGCCTTCATTTGTACCATGTTTTTCCTTTTCAGAGAATTGTTTCACAAAACTAAGAAAATAAGGGCATGTTTGGTAACGTTTCTGTTCAAAAATTGTTCTAGGGAACAGAAATAAATAAAAAATAATAAAAAAAAGTGTTTCTGTTCCGGGGAACAATTTTTGACCAGAAACACGCATTTAGTAAACTTGTTCGGGAATAAAAAATGAATAGAAACACATTTGGTAGATTTATATTTTTTTTGTTTCTTTTAATTTTTTAATATTTTTATTTTATTTTTCATTTTTTCCTTTCTTTTTTCTTTTTTTCTTCTTTTGGCCGGTCGCCGGCCTCCAGCGACCGGCCGACGGGGGCCGACAGCCTCGCCCGGCCACGACAAGCCTCGCCGTGGTTGGGCGAGGCCGAGCTCGACGAGGGCCGGCGACGCTCGGCCTTGCGGGGGCTGGTGACGCTCCGGCGAGGTCGCCGACCCTCGATGGTGTCCCCAGCCCTCGACGGCCGGTCGCCGGCCATGGCCGAGGCCGGCAACCGGCCAAAGAAAAAAGAAGAAGAAAAGAGAAGAGAGAAGTGTTTCTTCAGAAGTGTTTCTAGAGTAAGAAACAACTTTCTTTTGTTTCTCATTTCCGTTCTTTTTTTGTTCCGGGAACAAAAAAACAGATTTTGAACAAAAACGCAAACAAACGCGTTTCTATTCTTTTTTTGTTCCCGAGAACAAAAAAACAAAAAATCTGTTCATAAACAGAAAAAAGAAATGAAAACATGCACGCCCTAAAAAGAAAATTTTAGCAGGGCCACTTTTCTCCAAAGTGGTAATTATTGCGAAAAGAAAATTATGAATTCTTTAATTTGTCTCAATTGATCCTCTAGCTGCCAAAATATTAAGTGTGTAAGATGTGCCAGACCAAAAAAAATTAAGTATTGAATTTTAAGTATCAAAAATAGAAATAGAAGGTTCTTCAATAATATGTAAAAACCTCAAACAGATGAAGATGCAAATTGTAAAGAGAAAGTCTTTTGAGCAACTAATTTGACATAAGGATTCTAGCTCTCACTTAATGTTATTAATTTCTTAGGGTCATTATTTATAGGTTTTAACAAGATGATTGGCAAGGTTTTAATTACCATAAATTATTTTTTCTAATTGAATGATTTAAAAACCTTTTTTCGTTTTTTTGGTCATAAAAAATTAGACTTTTTGGTTTAATTGACACTTTTAAGTCAATCTTAGTGAGAGTTGTCAAACAAAATTATTCCCATCAAGTGCAAATGGTTAATTTTCAGCACTAAATTAGTTTGTCGTTTGTCAGACGAGTGTCACAAGCAGTAAAAAAAAAAAATGATTTTATCGTTGACGAATAACATTATTGTTAATATATATGTGACGATGATTACGAAATTATACAGACTTTTTCATTCCAATAAATTTTAGTTATGTAAATACTAATTTATATTTCTCATTTACTTATATGGATATTAAATAAGTAGAAGTTAGTCATTATGATTCTAATCTTAATTCCGATTCCTATTTTAGTTCAAATTCTAATTCTAATTCTAATTTCAATTGAAGATTTTTACAGTAATCTATCATTTATCATGGAAACAAATATAAGCCGTGTTTATTTTGCATTATAAAACAGAAGCTAAATTTTCTTTCTTTCCTGCCAAAATCTTAAATATTATTTAAATTTTAAAAAGGTTAATAGCCTGAAAAATCTCAAACTAATACACATGTGACAAATTTACCCCAAACTATTTTTTTTACCATAAAAAACCCCAAACTGGTACACCTGTGACAAATTTACCCCGACTAACTATAAAAAACCCTAAACTAGTACATTTATGACAAATTTATCTCAAACTAATTTATTCGGCCGCAAAAAACCCAAAACTGATAAATTTGTGACAAATATACCCCCCGCTAAATTGTATTAATATCACAAAAAAAGTCACAAAAATTGTAAACTGTGATAAACGAAGCATAAATCTCAAATTGGTATACTAGTTAATTGTCACGTGTCATTTAACTTAATAATTTAACAAAAGCTAACAAAGAATAAATTTATCACAAGTGGACCAGTTTGGGGTAAATTTGTCAAAATTATACAATTGGGTTTTTTTGTGGTCAAAAAAATAGTTTGGGGTAAATTTGTCACAAGTGTACCACTTTGGGGTTTTTCAGGATATTAACCCTTAAAATAATTATGTAAACCTTTGCGTCAACTTTTCATATGTTGTGAAAGTCTTAGTTGCTTAAGGTTAAACAATTTTAAATGCCAACGTCCCAAGATTTGAAAAAAAAAAGGTAAAGATAAAATCACTCCAAATAGACAACAAGAAACCTTAAGTTTAGAATTCAACCAACGCCGAGCTTGAAACGTAATTGTGACTTTCTAAAACCTTAAGTTCTCCATTGATTTAAAAAAAAAAAAAAACCTAAATTCCCGATTTTTCAACACCCGTATAATATATGGACATTCTACTGCACCTAGAACCGACCGTCGCAGAGGAAATGACGACAAAAGTACAGGGCTGCCTCAAAGGCTTGAGATGTATTTCGCATATATTCAGTACATCTTGACTCTGTTCACTTTCCATTTCGAGTCTAGCATGTCGGCGCCAATGATAAATCGGAGAAATTTATCACCGGCTGGGTATAAAGTTAGCAGTAGAGCAATTAGTATTTGAATCCTCATCCATTTGAAGTCCCGTCACAAGAAAATTACTGTCACATAAATCTGGAAATTTGATTGAAATCGCACCACCTTGATTCAAAGCATTTAGTGTAGACAAACATAGATTATCATGCTTGTTCTTAAGTGCTTGACAACCGATGATACTTGGAGACTTAAATTCACAAGAGTTGCGTATTTTGAATTGCACAGACAACAAAAGGACCACAAATTGCAAATTGGGTTTCCCACGAATGTAAAGCATGGCGCTCGCATTAGATGGGAACGTCCCTCTACCAATGCCCTGAGTTTGGTATGGTCACTGCTTAACCTCCTCTTTCTATGACGGCCCAGGCGGTAGTGCATTGGGAGGAGAGATGGCAGTGCGTCGGCGCCTCACACCTCATGCCTTGGACATGCACAAAGAGGGAGCGCATATCTTGTCCGACATCACTTAGGAAAGATTCAAGGTTCTCTATTTGTACACATGTTTTTTTAGCAAAGCTCAAAAGAACAAAATTGCAAAAGCCCAATGGGGTCCAAAGTGGACAATATGTGTATCCTAGAGCCAATGCATGTAATGTGGAAGTTGAGATGAGGAAGCAACAAGTAAAGCTTCGAGCGCAACCCTCTTGTTTGTCCATAAAAATCTTTGTGGATTGACTCGAAGTTCTATAAGATATAGCAGTGGAATTTAGACTAATCTGTTACGGTCTAGGAAGTGACACGATCCAAATGGTTTTTGAATGAAGGACCATGACCGATCCATGATTGAGTGACCTTCAAATCTCTTCTCTTGAGTATTCTAGAATACTCTTTGAGCGGACGATATGATGATTGTACACTCATGTAATAAATGTGAGTAGCTAGGTAGATAGAAAGATATAATCTCTACTATCTAATTTAGGAGAGATCTATGGCTATGGTTAAGCCTATACTTGTATATATAGGGGCCTCATTCTTTCATTTGTATCTATCTTACGAGTAATATAATTTTCAAAGCTTGTTTCTAGAGTTCCTTTCTTTGATCTTGTGAGTATGATTGAGTAGAGTTTCTTCCCAAGGCCACATGCTAAAGGGAACGAAATTCTTAAGACCACAAGGATAAGGGAACACTAGATCAATCAACCCAACTAAACATGCTTATGGGTTGAGATAAAATGATTAGAAAAATCAAAGCAGAAGCCTAGATCTACTAGAAAGGTGCACGGATAAGGGAACACTAAATCAATCGAAGCACGATACATTCTCATAAATTAGGGAATATTAAATCAATCGACGCATGACACATTGACACTTTGCTCATGGATAAACATGTTATGATGGTTGAGATCAAAGCTCACGAGTAGCAATGAAGAAATTCAAAGAGAAAAATAGAGTTTCTCTCTGATCTTGTGAGTATGATTGAGTAGGGTTTCTTCCCAAGGCCACATGGAGAAGGGAAAGAAATTCTTAAGACCACATGGATAAGGGAACACTAGATCAATCAACCCAATTAAACATGCTTATGGGTTGAGATAAAATGATTACAAAAATCAAAGTAGAAGCCTAGATCTACTAGAAAGGTGCATGGATAAGGAAACACTAAATCAATCAAAGCACAATACATCCTGGGAATATTAGATCAATCGACGCATGACACATTGACACATTGCTCACAAGTAAACATGTTATGGTTGAGATCAAACCTCATGAGTAGTAATGAAGAAATACAAAGAGAAAAATCAAGTTAGAAGCCTTAACTTTGCTACAAAGGGGCGCGTCTTACAAGTAAATGGAGCATGAGAGACCGTGGATTCCATAATCAACTAGTCTTTTTTTAGTAGCAATGAAGAAAAACAGAGAGAAAAATCAAGGTAGAAGCCTTAGCTTTGCTACAAAGGGGCACGTCTTACAAGTAAATGGAGCATGAGAGACCGTGGATTCCATAATCAACAAGTCTTTTTTCCCATCTTCGAGACAATTGCCTCAAGAAAAAAAAAGGTTGACTATGTTCATCATCGATTTGTTCCTTGTCCTGAAAGAATGCTTTGATATGCTCCAGTTTCTATTAGCTTTCATGGCCGTGATCTCCAAGACTAGAATCACCTATGGCACCAAAACTAGACCTTCACAAGTTTATCACAAAGTTTTTGACTCCGAATATTCAGCTGACTAATTAATTCTTTATAACGTATTCTATTTTTTCCCAAAAAGAAACTTCACTTAATATTTGAATAATGCAAAGCACCACTTAAATAGGTAAATTAAATTTCGAGCAAAGTGAGAAGTAAAAGAATACAAATTTTGGCCCTTAATTACCTCGGGAGCAGGGTGTTGATGCTCTCACTTCACTCGAAGACCTCGCACCCAACACAAGTATTGTTCATTCTAAACTTTCTTAGCAAACTTTGAAAAGTAAGAGAAGGATTCGGACTTATTTGCCAAAAAAAAAAAAATCCAACAATGTTTATTTCCACCAATACTCTATGTTTTTGTTGGTTCAAAAGGATCCTCTAATTTTTTTTTTCCAAATAAATTTAAACATTAGCTTGAAACTAGATCTCCACCAAGCAATATCTTAAATGGAACGGCAACCAAGAAGAAAAAAATAATAATTCTTGATCGCACTGATTTTCCAATTACAACGATATGGGGAAAAACAGGACATGAGAACCCATCGAGAGAGAACCTCTTTTTTGGTCGAACTCTCTTCGTCGTCAGAATTTGAAGGCACGGAGCGTGGAAGTTAAGATGAGGAAGTAGCAGGTAAAGCTTCGAGCACAACCGTACCATCAGACTATTGCTTGTTCGTTAAAATCTTAGTGGATTGACTTGAAGTTCTACGAGATGTAATAGTGGAATTCAAACTAATATATTATGATCCGGAAGCGACACGATCCGGAGGATTTTTGAATGAAGACTGTGACCAATCCATGATTGAGTGACCCTTAAATCTCTTGATTTCTAGGGTTTTTTTGAGTATTCCATAATACTCTTTGGGCAGACGATACAGTAATTGTACACTCTTGTAATAAATGCCGTAGCTAGGTAGATAGAGAGATATAATCTCTACCATCAAATTGAGGAGAGATATACAGCTACAATTGAGGTTGTACTTATATATAGGGCTTCCTCCCTTCATTTGTATCTACCTTATAAGAAATATAATTTTCAGTTCTCTTTCTAATCCTTGTGAGTGTGACTGAATAAAATGATTAGAAAAATCAAAGTGGAAACTTAGCTCTACTAGAAAGGGTCGCATGAATAAGGGAACACTATATCAATCAACCCATGACACATTCACACAGATATAGGAACATTAGATCAATCAATCCGACACATTGACACATCACTCATAGGTAAACATGTTATGGGTTGAGGTCAAAACCCACGAGCAACAACAAAGAAATGCAAAGAGAAAAATGCTCTTGATTCTTCCTTTAGCCGGCCAAGAAAGCAATTAAGAAAGCCAACAATTCTATCCAGATCTTTATTCCGAATATCTTAGATAGAACCTCACAAGCCTTATCACCAGAATTCACAACTCAGAAGCCCTAGCTCAACTAGAAAGGGGCACGTCTTACAAGTGAATGGAGCGTGGGTGACCATTTCATAATCAACTAGTCTTTCTTTCCCATCTTTGAGACAATTGCCTCTACTGACTATATTTTCATCAATTTGCTCTTTGTCCTAAATCAATGATTTGATATGCTCCACGGTCCAATTTATATGAGCTTTTAGGACCAGTGACTTGGTGATTTTGAAGTTTAGATTCACCTATGCCACCAAAAGAACATGTTTTCCAAAAATGATAACAAATCGCAATAGAATCAACATCGTTAACAAACTTGAAAAAAGTTAGGGTATCTGTTTTGAACGGCAAGTGCTCGAAACAAGATCTTAAAGCCTTTGAACTTTTTTTCCAAATAAATTTTATGGATTATCAATGAGCCTAGAATTAATTCTTCCAAAGTCGATGGCCAAGCTGTTAATGGGGATGGGCTGTAAATTTGTTGGCAATATGTCTATACTGGTTCAAATCCAGCTCAGCCCAAGAATTCGCTGATCCACCGTGAAATGATGTAGCCATTTGTTCTTCATTTAAAATTTTAGCTATGAAACGAAATAATAGAAAAAAAAAGTGCAATTTTCTGATATACCCCATCGCTTTATTTGCTCTGTTGGCTAGAAACTAGATATTCTTCACCGAGCAATACCTTAAATAGGATGGCAACCCAGAAAAAGAAAAATTCCTGATCACATTGATTTTCCAGTATAACAGTGTTATAAGCAAGAATCTCGAAACACTAATGAAAATACTAAAACTCGAGAAGGAAAAGAACAACGAAACAAACATGATACCCACACAGAGAGAGAAAGAGAGAGAGAGGACATCTTTTTTGGTCGAACTCTCTTCTTCGTTAGAATTTGGAGGCATGGGACGTGGAAGTTGAGAAGGCAAACCAGCCATCGGAGAAAAGCGATGAAAACACGTCCGTCTCCCTCGCCTTCCTCAAATAGTAACGACAACAAATAAAAGGCATACTTACATTGAAAACCTTAAAATTGGAGTAGAAGTGTAAATAAATTCAAAAACTTATAAAAAATGCAATTAAGTTATTAAAACTTGTAAAATTTATACAATGGAGTCCCTCCTTAACTTCGTCCAACTTAGCTGACAAAAATTACTAACTATGGCTTTTTTATTTTAAGGGTTAATACCCTGAAAAACCCTAAACTGGTACACTTGTGATAAATTTACCCCAAACTATTTTTTTGACCATAAAAAACCCCAAACTGGTACACCTGTGACAAATTTATCCCGACTAACCATAAAAAACCATAAAGTGGTACATTTATGACAAATTTACCCCAAACTAATTTATTCGACTACAAAAAAACCCAAAATTGGTAAATTTGTGACAATTATACCCTGCAATAAATTGGATTAATACCACAAAAGAATCACAAAAATTATAAACCGTGACAAACAGAATGTAAAATCCCAAATCGGTATACCAATTAACTATCACGTGTCATTTGACTTAATTAAAATTTAACGAAAACTAACATAGGGTAAATTTGTCACGAGTGTACCAGTTTGGGGTAAATTTGTCAAAAGTGTACCAGTTTGGGGTTTTTGGTGATAAAAAAAATAGTTTGGGGTAAATTTGTCATAGGTGTACCAGTTTGGGGTTTTTTAGGGTATTAACCCTTATTTTAATATTTTTCCTCTCTACATAGTGATGGCATGCCTAAATCATGATACATAAGAATAAACCGACGTCAGTTTGGTATAAATATGTCTTTAATGTAAATTTTATTTAAATTAAATTTAAAAAATAAGGTAATCTTTTTTTTTTTAAAAGGGAGAAACCAAACGTGAGGTTTGCGGCCCTCACTGCTACAGCCCTACCCTCGTTGGAGGAGGGTAGGGAATTGCCGACAAGGTTGTTGGGCTTTGGTGAGGCCCGTGGCCGGCCATTCCCCACCATTGCCAGCCCTTCCCAACTAGGGTGGGGCGGTGGCAGCAGGTCAGGGCCTTTGTCGTTTTGACTTCCTTCCTCCTTTTTTAATATAATTTTTCAAAATTAAATTATTTGTTAAATTAAATTTAATAAATAATTAGATTAAAAATCATGACATCGTTTTAACCTTATTCTTATTGTTTTGGCCACATTAGTGTCATGTATGAGAGAGAAAATAATTTTTAAAAAAAAAGTCATATCATCATTTATGTTAGTCAAATTGGACAAAGTCAATGGAAGGGCTTGATTACACCAAATTAACAATTTTTAAGACTTCTTTGCACTTTTATAAATTGTACAATAAATTGCACTTTCTGACAAGTTTTAAAATTTGTATACAAATCCCTTTTTTTTTCAGAAAATAAAAGGCCTTCATTTGTACTGTATTTTCCCTTTTTAGAGAGTTGTTTCATAAAACTAAGAAATTTTTTTTTTTTTTTTTAAAAAAAAAAAAAATCAACAAGGCCACTTTTTTCCAAAGTGGTAGTTATTGCAAAAGGAAAATTAAAATTATTCAATTCGTCTCGGTTGATCCTCTAGCTGAGAAAGTATTAGGTGCATTAAATGTGCCAAACCCCGAATTTTTTTTTTTTAAATTAGGTATTGAATTTTAAGTACCAAAAACCGAAATAAAAGATTCTTCAATGATGTGTAAAAAATCAAACACCTGAACATCAAGGTGTAAAGAGAAAGTCTTCATAAGGATTGTAGCTCTTAGTTAATTTTATTAATTTCTTTCCATACACATGGAACTAGGGCCATCATCGATAGGTTTTAACAAGATGATTGGTAAGGTTTTAATTACCATATATTATCTTTTTTTTTTAATTGAGTGAATATAAAAACCCTTCCTTACTTAGCTCGTCAAATGAATTTTTGGTTTAATTAAAACTTTTATGTCAATCTTACCTCTTTGTATGTGCATAGTTCGAATCTGTTATGTGTTGGGGAGAACCGGTAACAATTCACTAAAAAGAATTTATGTGAAGGGGAGAACTGGATAATAATTTATCAAAACTAACCTAATGCAAGATCAATTTTTTTTCCCAAACGTAAACCGGCTAAAATTGACTTAGCCCCAGAAACAACTAGCATTACATTCTAATAATACAACCTCAAAATAAGTATATATAATGCTGAAATTTACATGGAAAACCCAATATAGGAAAAATCACAGGCCGCCAATAAACTTTCACTAATCACCAAGACTAGTATGATACATAAAGTTTCTTAGCTCAAAAACTTGCATTAATAACTAAAAATAGTAGGATAGTCAGACATTACAAGCTTAACATCAACAATACAATAATATTTCATCACTACAAAAGTAGATTAACACAAATGGAGCAAGAAAATCTAACCACAATTAGAGATTACAAGAGATAACTTAGAGAATGTTTTTAAAGAATGAAATCAATCAACTTATAGGTCTTGATCTCACGGATAACACATTCAAATTCGAGCCAATTTTGAAATTGGTCGACGGTTGAATCATCATCGCCCAACATCTCTTTCTCTGTCCTGCTTTTTTACTCCCCGAACAGCCCCTCTCTTTTCTCCTTTACTTTTCGACTTCTTTTGACTTTCCTTTTCTTTTTATTATATGTTAGCTGGGCCCTGGAAAGAAGCGGGCCCAGCCAAAATTATGCACGATGAAACGAGTCAAAATGCAGAACAAATGGAGCCGGTACTCCGTGGACAAGGGGATGAGCTTAAGTACGATCCTCTGACGGCGCCTAGATGAAGCTTGCACAAAACTCGTCACAAGAAACAATATTATAATTAAATTTATATTATAAAATTGAATCAAAGTCGAATATATAAATAAAAAATTAAATTTTTATTTTTTTATTAATTTAAATGTCTTGTATTAGAATTCAAATATTATTTACGTTGAAATATAAATTCAATTTTGCTAATTTAATAAATTTATTATTCATGGAAAATAACTTTCCTATTATAGATATAAAAAAATTTATTCACCTTTATCATACCTCTTCATGAGATATTTTTATTTGGCCTATATTCTCCTTATATCTAACTTTGTCCTATCTAGAGTAGGTACTAAATGCAGAATATGATAAATTCTATTATATCCCAAATTTTATCCCGACTTCCAAATGTAATTTTTGTTTTATGACGATACGAGCTTTCATTGAATAATTGAAGAGTTAGATGCTCGCATGTTCGCACGTATCCTCAATGCTTTGTCCGGAGTTTTAGACCGAATCACATAATGTGAACGCGTTTTCTTTTGAAGTCTCCCCAATCCCCCCCAGCTCACTTCAACAGCTGACCGATTGAATTAAATTTGTTTCAGAACGAGGAAAGAGGAGCTCCGAGTGTGAGCTCATCTTAGGTTAGGACAAATGGAGCTCTGCCCTCGCTGACTACATCGTTATTTAATCCTATAATACGTTATTTTCGCCGTTGTGTTGGGGATGATGATCGGTCTGGAAAGATCGGTGCGTTGTTTAGATTATCCGCTCTGGCTTCACCTTCAAATGAAGCCTCACGAAAGTCAACAAATCGTTGTGGCCGAAACTTGAGCATCAAGGTCTGACCGTGTTTTGAGACCATGAACAGCATAATATAATCGTCATTGCATGTCTCAAAACTCAATTTTCACATCATCTCTCTCTCTCTCTCTCTCTCTATCGCCATGGCCATCTATTCGGAATCGAAGGGCTCGTTGCGCCACTTCCTTCTCTTCTTGTCCTTCCTAGTGTCGCTTCAATAAGGCTATTCTCTTTCCTTCAACATATCTCGGTTTGACCAACAGGCCACGGACATGATCTATGAAGGTGAAGCGAGGCCGAACAAGAAGTTTGCACCATCTTTCTCAACCTTCTTAGACTTTTGTGTGCCAAATGCTATTAAGATTGACTATCTTTATGAAGGTTGCGTTTGGCAACCACTTTGCCAAGGATCTTTAGGGATCTAAAGGCCTTTAGGCCAAAAAATGGGTGTTTGGGAACCAGCTTTCGAAGTCCCTTAATGGGAAAGCAAGTACTTGGGAAGGCTGAAAGGCCAAGGTAGCCCTGAGGCTGCCTTGGGCTTTCAGCATTCTCGGCATGCTGGGAGATCACTATTCATTTATTTATTTTCCAAATTTGTCCTCACGAATTTTTTGTTTTTCCGGTGCGTGCCCTTGTATGAGCACTGTTCATCTTCTCCAGGATGCCGTGAGCCTCAGCGTCGGAGGACCTCCCGCGAGGGTCCGCCGGAGGTCGCGCAACCTCGCCGCGACCAGTGAAAAGATCTGGTCGCGCGACCTCCGCACGACCTCGCCGCGCGACCTTTGCGCAACCATATCTAGTTGCCGGAGGTCGCACGACCTCTGTGCGATCAGATCTGGTCGCGCGACCTTCGGCGACGCGCAGAGGTCGCGCGACCAGACCTGCCTCCCGTGACCCAGATCCGGGGTCGCCGGAGGTCACGACGGCGTCGTGCGACCTCGCCAGCTCAGATCTGGGGTCACCGGAGGTCGCCGGAGGTCACCGATGGCCGCTGCCCTTGCCAGTCAATTTATTTTTAATTTTTCTTTTGACAATTTTTTTTTACCACAAAACTCCTTTGTAAATGTAATTCCCCAAACACCATTTTGCTCAAAGCACTTCACAAAGGGCTTTCAAAGTACAATTTACCAAACACAATTTGTATTTTGATAAACACCTTTAAGTCAATGGCCTTTGCATTTTTCTAAAGACTTTCCCCAAAAGTGGTTCCCAAACGCACCCGCAGTGTCTTTTAGTGATAAAACCAAGATTTCTGAAACTCAATTCCCTCTTATGAACCCCTATTTTGTTTTTCATTGTTTTCTTCCATTTGCTCTATTCGACATTTTATTTAACAAACTCCTAAAGAAGTAAAAGAATACATAAAGTCCCTTGAAGTAAAGTGCGTATTTTGTAAAAAAATTCTCAATGTCTCTTTAAAAACACTCATTCTTCTCCAACCTGATAGAATTCTCTGAGAAATGTAACTCGGATAGCTAGAGCTCTTGAGTGTTTCTGTGTTCTGAATTAAAATTTTGAGTAGTTTGTTGCTAAAAGGTTGTTCCTAAAAGGCTTGAACAAGAAATTAACCTATTTTGGGAAGTTATACTTGCAAAAAAGCAACTTATTTTTCTTTGGTTCTAAGCATATGATCATTTATTGGTATCAGAGCCGGAACAATCACTAAAAAGAGTATTTTGAAGAGAGTAACATATTGAATACAGCTGTAAATTAACACTAATCAATCTCTAGGTCTCCGTCTCACGAACAATATATTGAAATTTGAGCCAATTTCGAAAATGTTTGACCGTTGAATCATCGCTCGATCCGTCCCCTCTCCTTGCCGGTGGGGGGCTTCGGCTCTCTCTCTCTCTCTCTCCTGTTTTTTAAAGCCACGGACAGCCCCACTCTTTTCTCCTTTACTTTTCGACCTTTTTTTACTTCTTTTTTCCTTTTATTTTACGTTAGCTGGGCCTTGAAAAGAGGCGGACCCAGCCAACGTGTTGCACGATGAAACGAGTCATAATGAAGAGCAAATGGAGCTGATACTCTGGGGAAGGGGATGAGCTTACGAGCTTCGGCGCCTAGATGAAGATAGGTACAAAAGTCCTCACAAGAAATAATATTATACATTAAATATAATTATAAAATTGAATCAAAGTCGAATTTATAAATAAAAATAATATTAAATCAACAAATTAAATTTTTATCTTCTATTAATTTAAATTTTTATAATAGATTTCAAATATTAACTATATTGAAATATAAATCTAATTTTGTTAATTTAATAAGTTTGTTATTCCAAACAAATGATTTTCTTATTATAAAGTATTATACATTCTATTCATCTTTATTATATCTCTCCATATGATATTTTTATCTAGCTTATATCTTTCTTATATCCATTCTATCACATTCTGAATTTTACTGAATACCAAACGTAACCTTTGTTACCCACCCATGCATGGCTACGTTGTTTAAAGCCTGGCCTCCTAATTGCCAGGTCAAGGTTCGACTCTCAAAGTCTACCACTACTCCCGGAGCAGTTCTGTGACTTAAGTGGGGGGTTCTGGCTAGTGGGTTGCTGAGCTAGTTTCCCCCAAAATATAATTGGTATTGTGCTCCCATAAGGTGAGTTAGGTCGGATTCTCAGCATAAATAATTAAAAAAAATAAAAAATAAAAACAACAACAACAACAATGGAACCAATGTTGTATGATGACATGAGCTTTCATGGAATAATTGAAGACTTAGATGCCAGCATGTTCACGCATCTCGATGCTGTGTCCGGAGTTTTAGACCCAATCACACAGCGTGAGCACGTTTTCTTTTGAAGTCTCCCCAACCCCCCGCCTCACTTCAACAGTTGACCGATCGAATTAGATTTGTTTGAGGACGAGGAAAGGGAAGAGCTCCCAGTTTGAGCTCATCTTAGGTTAGGACAAATCGAGCTCTGCCCTCGATGACTACATCGTTATTTAATCCTATAATGTCGTTATTTTCGCCGTTGTATTGGGGATGATGATCGGTCTGGAAAGATCGGTGCCTTGTTTAGATTATTTGCTTTGGCTTCACCTTCAAATGAAGCCTCACGAAAGTCAACAAATCGTTGTGGCCGAAACTTGAGCATCAAGGTCTGACCTTGTTTTCAGACCATGGACAGCATAATATAATCGTCACTGCATGTCTCAAAACTCAATTTTCACATCATCTCTCTCTCTCTCTCTCTCTCTCTCTCTCTCTCTCTCTATATCGCCATGGCCATCTATTCGGAATCGAAGGGCTCGTTGCGCCCCTTCCTTCTCTTCTTGTCCTTCCTGGTGTCGCTTCGATCAGGCTATTCTCTTTCCTTCAACATATCTCGGTTTGACCCGCAGGCCACGGACGTGGTCTATGAAGGCGACGCGAGGCCGAACGTTGGGACCATCGACTTCACTAGCCTCACTTACTCCTGCCATGTCGGCCGGGCATTTTATGGAGAGAAGCTGCGGCTCTGGGACTCCGCCTCTAGGAGGCTCACCGACTTCTCTACTCGCTTCTCCTTCGCCATCGACACGCGGAACCAGTCGGGGTATGGGGCGGGCTTGGCCTTCTTCCTCGCCCCGGTCGGGTTCCAAATCCCGGTCAATTCGGTTGGTGGCTTCTTAGGCCTGTTCAACACCACGCACAGCGACTCGCCCTCGAATCAAATTGTCGCGGTCGAGTTTGACCCCTTTGCTAATCCCGAATGGGATCCTCCAAATGAGCACGTCGGGATCAACATCAACTCCATCGCCTCCGCCGTAACCACCCCTTGGAACGCTAGCTTCCACAGCGCTGACACCGCCGACGTGTGGATTGTGTACAACTCCGAGACCAAGAACTTGAGCGTTTCTTGGAGCTATCAGACTACGCCGAACCCACAAGAGAACACAAGTATTTCGTATCAGATTGATCTCACCACTATCTTGCCCGAGGAGGTGATGATCGGTTTCTCAGCTGCGACTGGCTATAACATTGAACGTCACCAGCTTGAATCTTGGTCCTTCAATTCAAACCTCGAAGTCAAGCAACAGCAAGGAAATGCAAAAAGGACAAAGTTGGCTGTCGGCTTAGCAGTTCCGCTGGGGGTCCTACTCTGCGGCATCGCAGCAGTATCGGCAATCCTCTGGAGGAGGAGGAGGAGGCAGGGGAGGAGCGAGAGATTGGAGACGGCAAACATAACGTCCATAAATGACGAGCTTGAGAGAGGCGCCGGGCCACGGAGGTTTTCATACACAGACCTCGTTTCCGCCACCAACAACTTCGCCGCAGAGAGGAAGCTGGGCGAGGGTGGGTTCGGGGCAGTCTACAGGGGATATCTGGTTGGCCTGGATGCGGCGGTTGCGGTCAAGAGGATATCAAGAGGGTCTAAACAGGGGAAGAAGGAGTTCATCACCGAAGTGAAGGTGATCAGCAGCTTGAGGCACAGAAACTTGGTGCAACTCATAGGTTGGTGTCACGAGGCGAGCGAGTTCCTGCTCGTCTACGAGCTCGTGCCAAACGGGAGCCTTGACACGCACCTCTTCGGCAAGAAGAGCCCTCTAGGCTGGGCTGCCCGGTACAAGATTTCGGTCGGGCTTGCCTCTGCGCTCCTCTACCTCCACGAGGAGTGGGAGCAGTGCGTGGTGCACCGGGACATCAAGTCGAGCAACGTGATGCTGGACTCGGGGTTCAATGTCAAGCTTGGAGACTTCGGGCTGGCCCGTCTCATGGACCACGAGCTTGGGCCACAGACGACTGGGCTGGCCGGGACGTTTGGGTACTTGGCCCCAGAGTACGTGAGCACGGGGCGGCCAAGCAAGGAGTCCGACGTGTATAGCTTTGGGGTGGTTGCGCTCGAGATTGCGACGGGACGGAGGTCCGTCGACCCAATGGAGCAATCCTTGGAAATGAGTTTGGTGGAGTGGGTGTGGGACCTTTACGGGAGAGGCCAGGTTGTCGAGGCCATGGATGAGAGGCTTCAAGTGGATTTCGACCGGAAACAAGTGGAGTGCTTGTTGGTTGTGGGCTTGTGGTGTGCTCATCCCGACCGAAGCCTGAGGCCCACCATAAGGCAGGCGCTTCAAGCCCTCAATTTCGAGGCTGCGGTGCCGGTTCTTCCTAATAAAATGCCCGTCGCAGTGTACCACGCGCCGTTGCCGCCGTCTGTCAACTCCGGCGAGCCTTTCATCACTAGTAGCATCCAAGAAGGTCGTTGAGCGTGATTGATTGACTATTGGAAAGGAGGGAACAAGAATTATGTAGCATTTATTCTCGATAGTTCAAGTAACGGAATCATGAAACTTGTCATTAGGGCCTTTTGTGTTTTTTACAAGTAAATTGAATACATGTAAATTCTTGTTTGATAACTCAATTTGATGTTGGAAACTAAAATGTTCCTATCTCCATCTTAATTGTATTCATTTTTTCTGAATTCCAGATGTTTGGTTCGTGTTGAAATATGTGGAATTAATGCCAAAACTAGCGACTGTGCAGAAGCGTCCCTTCATCCGTGGGAAACCGTCGTTGCATTTCGCATTGATGGAGCTTCCTTTGAACTAAGAATGAAACTGTTGTTTTGTACTTGGTTCAGAAGTCAGATAATAATGCTGAGAAGACTATTGTGATGTAATGAGCTCTGGTTGTATTAAATTAATCTCTTGGCTTTTCAGTCAAATGGCAGCTAATTTAGCGTGTGATTATTGATAATGAATGAGTTGACCTTTCAAAGAAGTTTCTAGGAAAGCGGTCGGACCATAATTACAGACTATGGAAAGAAAAACTACCTATGTTACCTCTTGTTGTATTTACTTAATGGATTGCAATCTATAACAATCAAGATTCGAGGAATTGGTCAAAACGTAACCAAAATATTTCCAAACTCCTCTTTGTGCAATTGCAGTTTAAAAAAAATTAATTAAGTCTTAAAATTTATCATGATAGTACAATCGAATTTTAAAATTTTCAGAAAATACAATTAATAAAATGATTTGATTGAATCAATTTGATAAGTTGCAGGATTTGTTGCAGTTTTTGAAAACTTTAGGATACAATTGCACATTTATGATAAGTTTTAGGATTTTTAGTATATTTATCTCATTTCATAATGATAATTTGCAAAATGAGCACAAGCATGTACTCACAAATTCAAGTATGTGCAATTCTTCTTCTTAATGGCTTCATAGCTTCCTTTCTCTTATTTATAGATAACCAAATCTAAATGTCGAACCTTGAATAGATAGTTGTTGTATCAAATAATTTTCCTTGAATATGATAGCTGTTAATTCACAAAATCAGCTATAAAATAAACTACCTTTCAAGTTTCAAGGATGAGTTAGGCTAATTTAGCATCAGATGCCCAACTGAGTTTCGCATCACTAGTTGCTTCATTTCCTATGCAAGAGTTTTCCGAATGAGTGAATGCATTCTCACAACATTTTACTCCTTGATCAGATAAACAAATTGCATGTCCTTATAAAAGAAAAAGGAACAAGTTAAATGCACTATATAGCTCAAGCAGAGTCGTGTTCCGTAGCACGCTCATGTGGGAGAGTATGACTAAGAGAGAACAAGAGAGCCAATACCTCCCATTAGCAGCCAATTAAACTTTATCTAAGAACTTTCTATCTTTTTTTTTTTCCATATCTTCCGATGGCAGCCTATACTTCCCATTTGCGATTGATTCTTAAAATATATGTAAGAACTTTCTGGTTGATCCATCTTTTCCAATGGTCGCAATAACTCTCATTTGTGTAAATCTTTTGAGAAACATCCATCTAACCCTATCACTTTTTTGCAGCCAGCCAAGAAGCCCTTTTCGCATACATTGAAACAAAAATACATCTTGTCAAACTTAGTCCTAAAATTAGGCAGTGGCCTTTCATATCATCTATACAGACTTTACTACCTAAGTTGTGAAGCCTACATTCTCCTGCATGGTCACATGTTTGCGAATATTCTTCTTTATAAAAACTTATCAATGTATGCATCACCTTATACTTAACCCATTTGGATTGATATCCAAACACATTACCACTAGTTGCTTTTCACTAACTATTTCAATTGAGGACTCTTGATTTTTGGCACGACTTGTATTGTGTTGAAGAAATGATTGAACAACTGCATATTGATCACCTTTTATTGTCAAATACAATGCTATAGCTATGTTCCACATGGAATCACCATACATAGAATAAGCAAGTGCTCCTACTCAATGTTTTATACCATTCATAGACAATTTTCTTATGCACACTTTGCTCTGACATATTCATTGCTATATCTAGTGAAATCAACCTTTCTCTATTTAACAATCAAGTACTTCAAAATTGCATCTATGAATCGTTTTGCATCATCAGATTTCATATATAGTAACATGTGATTTCTAGCACTTGGATTATGAGAAGGAGGCCTACTATTCCTTCTACATAGAACTACTCCATTATCTTTGTTATCATCTTTGGATCTAACATTCTCATCATCACCTCTTTTGTCATATTTTGTGTCATAACCATCAGCTACTATAGCTCCTTGGTCCTTATTTATGACTTCATTCTTGTTCATTGAGTGGTGCATTTCTCCTTTGTTGAAATTCCCTTACTTGTTCCCTTTGCCTGCACAAGTTCCTCATCATCACTTGGGGAATTTATATCATCCTCATCATTGGAAGGTGCAAGTTCCCAACCTACCCCACTCCAATCAATTCTTGATCAAGTGTGTCTTCTCCCCCATATTTGTTCCATGTCCCAATTTGCTCAATAGTCTATTTAACACTAGCTCTGTGCGTTGCTTGAATCTCATCTACTCTCTTTTCAATATTAGGTATATTTACTCTTAAATCAGATCCATCACTTACTTGGATACTCTATTCAATACAAGTTTCCACTTTTTCTCAATCACATCCATCACTCACCTCAGTATCCTATTCTTTATCGCCTTAATTCTCAAACATATACAAAAACATTGTGACCATGAAGATAATGATAAATAAATTCCTAACACCATTATCATCATGCAACAATGTTAGACCTTCCCTTAAGCTCTTACCAAGTACCCTATAACAAAACTTTTCTATTTTGCATCCAAGTTGTTCCAATATATTCATCGTACATTCTTATATGATAATCTTCCCATATTAACTAGGATAATATTGACATTTCTCCCAATATATTCATAATCATTGTCAATAACAAATTCCCCACCTTAGCAAACATTAATTGATGTTGGAAAAAAAAATGTCTCATGACCAGAAGACACAGAGATTATAAATTGAGCAATCAATCCCCTTAACCACATCATATTGAATAAGCGATAAATGATTCTGTCAATAAGTGGACAAAAAATAACAATCTACCTCACAAAACACAATAAATCACTCACCTTTTCCAAGCTGCAAGATTCCTTGCTCTATTACACACACACACACACACACAGAGAGAGAGAGAGAGAGAGAGAGAGAGATTTCAAATTAATTGATGTGTTGTTATGAGACAACCATTTGCCATGTTGAGGTCAATTATCCATTTTGGATTTAAATCTCTTTAAAATTGCAACGTAGGTTATGTTATGCAAATACAAAATAAATCTACGTAGGATTTGTTGTCAGAAATATGTCCCTTGAGTAACTAAAATTATACCACATATGGTGTCCTCTTTTCTATGAAAGAACTGAATGTTTCTCATAGTACATTAACTCCAATTTTCCTGATAAAAACATTTAGATAGGATGGGTTTTCCATAAAGAAAACTTGCTTGATCGTCACTTATCAATTGTGACAAGAGGGATCAGTCATTTTTATTAAGGATTGTCTCTTTATAAGCAAGATTGAAGATTGCTTGAAGAGAAAGCCCACTGGATTTCAACCATTTGAGTCACGGCCTGTTCACTCAGGAGAGATGTGGGTTTGGCCTGCTCAATCAAGTAAAGTGTAAATTTCACAATTGGACCCTCCTTCAGACTTAGGGCTTTTATGCTAAAATTGAAATATACATACTGAATATTTAAGTATTGAATTCTAAGTACCTTAAATAGAAATAAAAGGTTCTTTGATGACAAATAAGAACCAAATAAAGATGAAGGTGCAAAGGTAAAGAGAAAGCCTTTTCAACACCAACTAATCATAAGGATTCTAGCTCCTAATAAATATGGTTAATTTCTAGCATACATATGGAGGGGTCGTTATTGGTAGATTTTAACAATATAATTGACAATTTACCAAAAATTAATTTTTTCTAATTGAACAAATTAAGTAAGCCCTTCTTTAATTACCTCATTAAGTAATTTCTTGACTTAATTGAATCTTTTAGCTCAATCCTAGAAAGAATTATTAAACAAGCTCGAGATTAAGTTCACATGTTTTAATTTTCAGCCCTTATTTAGGTTATTAAACAGGTTCCGTATGTAATAGAGAGATTTGGTTTGATTCTTGAAGATTAACATTATGTTTGGGAAAGAAGGGAGAATGACTATTCGGGTGAAAATATTTGAAGATTATAAAGAAAATTTATAGGGTAAAGAGAGGAATTTATTTTATCTAAATAATAGGTGTATTCTTTCCCTATTTCTTCCTCTTTGGTCTCCCAAACATAGCAAATTTTGATCACAAAATCCTTATTGTTTAAATGAATTTTTGACACGGCCATGAGCAAGAGAAAAGTAGGTGTGGCAACTGTAGCAAGGGACAAAATATACCATATAAACTATAGCTTACCGTCAACTACTGGAATTCGCCCTAGTGGCCACTCTTCCAACATGGAAGGGGGAGGTGAGGGGTTCAAATCCCCACCTTCTCAGGAGGGATGGGGTGGGGACGCGTAAGTTTCATGAGTAAGTTTCGACTCCCGCGCCCTGCAAGAGGCAGGGCAAAAGTCTGAGAATGAGTGTATTCTAGGAATAGAGTAGGATTGACAAAAAAAAAAAAAAAACTATAGCTTACCGTCCCCGGCATTAAATGAGAAGAAAAATCGCAATATTAACTGTTGAATAGGATAGATTAATTGTTGAAAATGACTCTTATTGTTTCTTGATAAGTATGGCTGATAGTCCAATTTCAATTATGATATATATAGAGCAAGGAACAAACGGAGCTGGTACTATATGGCAAAGGGAGGAGCTGGTGCTATTGATCAAAATAAAACCTTAAGTTTAAAGTTCCACCTAGCTCGAGAATTGGTTGTGGCTTTTGTAAAATCTTAAATTCTCAACTGACCAAAATAAAATCTTAAATCCTCAATTGTCCAGTGGCTTGCACTTATTTTTGCTTCCGTTCTCTAAAAAAGCCTTTCTTGCTTTCTGAAATATTTTATGAGATCATTACTAATTGTTTTAAAATGTTAAGCTATTAGACGAAAACATGAATTAATATTTAAGTATTCTAACGCCATTTATTAGTGCATAGTTCTAATCTGTTACGGAAAAACCTGACCCGAAAAGTCATGAAATCTCCTGTTATGCAATATAAAATCAATTCCATATGAAGAACAATGGAACTGGTACTGTATAAAAAGAGTGTGTGACCTGCCCATATGCTGGCAAGATGGGGCAGGATGAATTCCTTTGCTGCCACATCGAATAGATCTCGCGCAGATACCATCTGTAACGATCTGATTCTCATCCAAAAGAGCACTCAAAGCAATGGACAATTTGAGCATTTGTTATTTCTTAACCATCTCATTCGACATGGAACTTGGACCGTCACATTTTCCAATCAATAAAGTTGTAATGAACATACGTTAGTATCATACACCTAACTTCGACATAGTTCGTGGAACCAACTTCAATAGAATAAGCGCGAACCCAACTGGCTTATTTAACGATATGAGCTCCCATCTGGACTTTTAGACCCAATCATATGGTGTGAACATGTTTCGTCTCGAGGTCACCCCAGTCCCCACCTCACATGATGAGTAGGCCGATTGATTTTATTTATTCCAGACGCGGAAAGATAAAGAGAACCACCACCCGTTCGATCTAATCCTAGGTAGGAGAAATCGAACTCTGTCCTCGTCGCCTAGGTCATATTTAATCCTATAATGTCGTTATCTCCTGCTCTTGCTGTTCCTTCTTATGAAGCTTCAAAAAGTCAACAAATCGTTTGGGTTGAATCGTAAACAGCAAGGTCGGACTCTGTTCATACCTCGTCCAGTATAATGTAAGCATCACTATATGTCTTAAAACTCAATTTTCTTTCACGAACTCTCTCTCTCTCTCTCTCTCTCTCCCTATGGCCCTCTATTTGGAATCGAAGCGCTCTCTGCGTGTTTTCCTTCTCTTCTTGTCCTTCTTCGTGCAGCTTCGATCGGGCTATTCTCTTTCCTTCAGCATATCTCGCTTCAACCCGCAGGCCACGGACATAATCTATGAAGGCGATGCTAGGCCAAACGTCGGCACCATTGACTTCACTAGCGCCACTTACTTTTTCCATGTCGGCCGAGCATTTTACGCAGAGAAGCTGCAGCTCCGGAACTCCACTTCCAGGAGGCCCACTGACTTCTCCACTCGCTTCTCCTTCACCATCGACACACAGGACCAGTCAGAGTACGGGGCTGGCTTCGCCTTCTTCCTCGCCCCGGTTGGGTACCAAATCCCAGTCAATTCGAATGGCGGCTTCTTAGGCCTGTTCAACACCACGTACAGCAACTCGTCGTCGAATCAAATCATTGCGGTCGAGTTTGACACCTTCACCAATCCCGAGTGGGATCCTCCATATGAGCACGTCGGGATCAACATAAACTCGATTGCCTCGGTCGTGACCACCCCTTGGAACGCCAGCTTCCACAGCGCCGACACTGCCGACGCATGGATTGTGTACAACTCCACGACCAAGAACTTGAGCGTTTCTTGGAGTTACCGTACTACGCCATACCCACGCGAGAACACAAGTATTTCGTATCAGATTGATCTCACCACTGTCTTGCCCGAGGAGGTGATGATCGGTTTCTCAGCTGCGACTGACTATTACATTGAACGTCACCAACTTAAATCTTGGTCCTTCAGTTCAAACCTCGAAGTCACGGAAAAGCAAGGAAATACAAATAGGACCAAGTTAGTTGTTGGTTTAGCAGTTCCACTAGGACTCCTATTCTGCGGTGTGGTGGCCATATCGGCAATCCTATGGTGGAGGAAGAGGAGGAGCAAGGGATCGGAGACGGCAAACTTGACGTCCATAAATGACGAGCTTCAGAGAGAAGCAGGGCCACGGAGGTTTAGGTATACGGACCTTGTTGCTGCTACCAACAACTTCAACGAGCAGAGGAAGCTCGGCGAGGGCGGGTTCGGGGCAGTCTATAGGGGATATCTGGTCAGCCTGGATGCGGCGGTCGCAGTGAAGAGGATATCGAGAGGGTCTAAACAGGGGAAGAAGGAGTTCATCACCGAAGTGAAGGTGATCAGCAGCTTGAGGCACAGGAACTTGGTGCAACTCTTAGGTTGGTGCCATGAGGCGAACGAGTTCTTGCTCGTCTATGAGTACATGCCAAACGGGAGCCTCGACATGCACCTCTTTGGCAGGAAGAGCCCTCTAGGCTGGGCTGCCCGGTACAAGATTTCGGTCGGGCTTGCCTCCGCGCTCCTCTACCTCCACGAGGAGTGGGAGCAGTGGGTGGTGCACCGGGACATCAAGTCGAGCAACGTGATGCTGGACTCGGGGTTCAATGTCAAGCTTGGAGACTTCGGGCTGGCCCGCCTCATGGACCACGAGCTTGGGCCACAGACGACCGGGCTGGCTGGCACGTTCGGCTACTTGGCCCCGGAGTATGTGAGCACGGGGCGGGCAAGCAAGGAGTCCGACGTGTACAGCTTAGGGGTGGTCGTGCTCGAGATCGGGACGGGACGGAAGTCCATCGACCCGATGGAGCAGTCCTTGGAAATGAGTTTGGTGGAGTGGGTGTGGGACCTTTACGGGAGAGGCCAGATTGTTGAGACCATGGATGAGCGGCTCCAAGTGGATTTCGACCGGAAACAAGTGGAGTGCTTGTTGGTCGTGGGCTTGTGGTGCGCTCATCCCGACCGGAGCCTGAGGCCAACCGTAAGGCAGGCGCTTCAAGTCCTCAATTTTGAGGCCGCGGTGCCGGTTCTTCCTAATAAGATGCCGGTCAAGGGGTATCACGCGCCGTCACCGCCATCCGTCAACTCTGCCGAGCCTCTCGTCACTAGTAGCATCCAAGAAGGTCGTTGAGCAGGGTTGATTTGCTATTGGAAAGGAGGGAACAAGAATTATGTAGCATTAAATTAATCTCTCGATCCTTTTATGAACTATAAATGAAACTTTTATTTTGTACTTAAATTCAGAAGTCAGATGATAATGCTGAGGAAACTGTGGTGATGTAATGAGCTTCCGTTGTATTAAATTAATCTCTCGAAATGACAGCTATTTTAGCGTGTGCTTCTTGATAATGAATGAATTGACCTTTCAAAAAATGTCTAGGAAAGCGGTCGCGCCATTATTATAGACTAGAGTAGGAAAGAAAGACTACCTATATTACCTCTTGGTGTATATACATATTGGATCGGAAGCTATAACAATCAAGAGTAAATGAACTGGTTGAAACGTAACCAAATTATTTACAAACTCTTTTTGTGCAAGTGCACTTAAAAAAAAAAAAATACAATCAAATCCTAAAATTTGCTATAAAAGTACAATTGAATCCTAAAATATTCAAAAAGTACAATCAGTGAAAGGTCTTAATTGAACCAATTTAAAAATTTTTAAGACTTGTTGCATTTTTTGATAATTTTAAGATTTAATTGCACTTTATGATAAATTTTAGGAGCATGAGTGTGTACTTGCAAATATCAGCACGAGTGTGTACTTGCAAAGCCAAGCACGTGCAATTCTTCTTCTTCATGGCTTCATGGCTTCCTTTCTCTTATTTATAGATATCCAAATCTGAATGTCGAATCTTGAATGAATAGTTGATAGCCGTTAATTCACAAAATCAGCTATAAAAGAAACTTTCTTTCAAGGATGAGTTGGGCTAATTTGGCATCAGATGCCCAACTGGGTTTCGCATCACTAGTTGCTTCATTTCCTATGCATGAGTTTTGCGAAGGTGTGAATGCTTTCTCACAACATTTTACTTACTCCTTGATCAGATAAACAAATTGCTTGTCCTCATAAAAGAAAAGAAGCAAGTTAAATGCACTATATAGCTCAAGCGACGTGTTATACGGCACGCACATGTGAGAGAGTGTGACTAAAAGAGAACGAGAGAGCCAATCCCTTCCATTTCCAGCCAATTAAACTTTATGTAAGAACTTTCTCTCTCTGTTTTTTTTTTTTGGTCTCTCCACATCTTCTAGTGGCAGCCTCCACCACCATTTGCGATCGACTCTTAAACTTTATGTGAGCACCTTTTGGTTTATCCACCTCTTCTAGCGGGCGCCAATACCTCTCATTTGTATAAACCCTTTGAGAAACGTCCATCTAACCTAACCACTTTTTTACATCTAATCAAGAAGTCCTTTCTGTATGCATCGAAGCAAAAATGCAACCTGTCAAATTTAGTCCTAGAATTAGGCAATGACCTTTCAATATCCTTTATATAAACTCTTCTACCTGAGTTCTAAAGCTTGCATTCTCTTGTATAGTCACATACATATTTATGCATATTCTTCCTTATACATACTCATCAGTGTACTCCTCACTTTGTATTAGATTCATTTGGATTGATTTCCAAACACATTAGCCGCTAGTTTCTATTTCATTAACTACTTCAATTGAGGACTCTTAGGGTTCATTTGGTAACGATTCTGCCTCGAAAAATAATTTTTAATGAGAAATGATTTTTTTTTCCGTTTTTGCTCTCGGGAACAATTTTTAAGTAAAAGAACGTATTCAATAACTTCCCAAAATTTTTATTCCAGGGATAGAAATACGTTTGGTAAGATTCTTAGATTTTTTTATTTCTTTTAATTTTTCAATTCTTTTATATTTTTTCTTTTTCCTTTTTCTTTTTCTCTTTGGCCAATCGCCGGCCACCGTTGTGGCCGGTGACAAGCTGGGCGACGTTCGGTGAGCTTGCTAGAGCCTCGCTAAGCCACGGTGAGGTCTAGCGAGCTTGCCGAAGGCTAGCTTGGCCACGACGAGCCTCAGCCTTGCCCAGGCGACGCAAGGTTAGCCTCGCCCTGGCCTGGCAAGGCCTAGCCTCACGCCAGCTGGGGAGGCCAAGCCTCGCCATGGCCACGCGAGGCTCGGCCTTGTTTAGGTTGGGTGAGGTCGACCTTGCCTAGATCTGGCAAGGCCGAGCTCACCCAGCCACCGGCGAGGCTCTCGCTAGCCCCGGCGAGACCGAGCCTCGCCGTGGTGCAACATCTCCAAGGCCAGAGACGCTTTAGCAAGGTTGCCAGCCCTCGTTTGGTTAGTTGCTAGTGCCGGCCATGGCCAAGGCCAGCAACCAGCCAAAAGGAAGAAGAAGAAGAAGAAAAGAAAGAGAAGAAGAAAAGAGAAGAAAAAAGAAGAGAGAAATTTTTTTTTTTAGAAATTGTTCCTCAGAACAAGAAGTTACTTATTTCTACTTCTTGTTTCTGTTCCAAATCTATTCTTAGGAATAAAAATATATATTTTTTTTTGTTTCCGAGAACAAAAGTTTTACTAAACACGTTTCTATTATTTTTCGTTCCCCGAAACAAAAGAATATAAAATTTTGTTTCGGGGAACATAATTTTCTTTTTAACAAACAGGGCCTCAATTTGTGGCAAGGCTTTGATGGTTTTGAAGAAGTGCTTGAACAACCAAATACTGATCACCCTTTTATTGTCAAATACAATGCTATAGCTATGTTCCTCATGGAATCACTTGATGTAGAATGAGGTGATCGTACTCAGTGTTTTATACCAATTAAGGACAATTCTCTTGTGCACTTTGCTTAGACATATTCATTTGTATTTCAATCGAAATTGACCTTCCTTTGTTTAAGAATCTAGTGCTTCACAATTGCATCTATGAATGGTGCATCATCAAGTTTCCCATGTAGTAACACATGATTTCTAGCATTTGGATTTATGAGAAGGATACCTACTGTTCCTTCTACATAGAACTACTTCATTATTATCATTATCTTCATTACCTCTATTATCATATTTTGTGCCATAACCATCAGCTACCGGAGCTCCTTGGTCCTTATTTATAACTTCAATCTTGTTTGCCGAGTGGTGCATTTCTCCCTTGTTGAAATTCCTTTACTAGTTCCCTTTGCATGCACAAGTTCCTCATCATCACTTGGGCAATTTGTGTATGCCAAAGATTCATCATCCTCATCATTGTAGAGTGCAACTTCCCAACATACCCCACTCCAATCCATTCTTGATATATAATCTTCTCATATTAACTAGAATAATATCAACATTTCTCCCAACATGTTCATACTCATCACCAATAACAAACTCCCCAACGGAGCAAATGTCAATGGTAGCAAACGTCAATGGTTGCAATAGTATCACCTATGACGATGTTGGAAAAAATGTCTCAAGACTAGAAGATACAAAGAGATGATAAATTGAGCAATCGGTCCCATAACCACACCAAATTGAATAGGCAACAACTAATTTCATTAGTAAGTGGACAAAAAATAATAATCTACCTCATGAAACACAATAAACCACTCACCACTCACCTTTTCCTAGTTGTGACATTCCTCGCTCCAGTGCCGAGCCCAATGTTTTCCCTCAAAGCTATGTCCTATTTCCCCCTTTAGTCAACCTGGGGAGGGGGGGAAGATTCCAAATTAATTGTTGCCTTGTTGTTATTGGACAAGTCCATTTTGGATTTAAATCTCTATAAAATTTGCAACGTAGGTTATGTTATACAAATATAAAATAAATCTATGTAGGATTTATTGTCAGATATATGTCACTTGAGTTACTAAAGTTATATTGCGTGTTGTGTCCTTTTTAATATAAAAGAATTGCATGTTTCTCATAGTACGTTACTCCAATTTTCCTAACAAAAACATTTAAACAGGATGAGTTTTCCATCAAGAAAACTTGCTTGACTGTCACTTGTCAATTGTGACGAGAAGGATCAGTCATCTTTATCGAGGAGTGTCTCTTCATAGGCAAGATTGAAGATTCCTGAAGAGAAAGCTCACTAGATTTCAACTATTTGAGTCGCGGCCCGTTCACTCAGGAGAGATGTGGATTTAGCCCGCTTAATCAGGTGAAGTGTAAATTTCACGATTGGACCCTCCTTCAGACTTAAGGCTTTTAACTAACACTGAAAAATATATACTGAATATTTAAATATTGAATTCTAAGTACCTTAAATAGAAATAAAAGGCTCTTCGATAACAAATAAAAACCAAAGAAAGATGAAGATGCAAAGGTAAAGATAAAGCCTTTTCAACACCAACCAAACATAAGGATTCTAGCTCTCAATAAATATGGTTAATTTCTACCACACTCAAGGAGGGGTCGCTATTGGCAGGTTTTAACAATATAATGATAATTTACTGAGAATTATTTTTTCTAATCAAACAAATTAACACCTGCCTTAGTTACCTCATTTAGTAATTTCTTGACTTAACAATCTTTTAGGTCAATCTTAGAAAGAATTATTGAACAAGCTCAAGATTAAGTTCACATGTTTTAATTTCAGCCGCTATTGGGTTATCAAACAAGTTCTGTATGTAGTAGATAGGCATGGTTTAATTCTCAAAGAGTAACGTTATGTTTGGGAAAGAAGTGAAAATAAAAATTTGGGTAAAATTATTTGAAATTTGTAAAATGATCTTTTAAGTGAAGAGAGGAAAAAATTTAAGATAATAGGTGTATTCTTTCCCTATTCCTTGTCTCCCAAACAAAGCATAAAAAATTTGGGTCAATTTCCTTCCAATAAATTTAACTCCACCTGTGTCATATATTCTCATTGTTTAAATGAATTTTTGACACGACCATAAGCAAGAAAAAGTGTGTGTGCCAACTGTAGCAAGGGACAAAATATACCATATAAAATAGCTTACCGTCTTCGACCGAAAAAAAAAAAAAAAACACTAGCGGATCGTCTCCGGCAGCACTTGATAAGAAAACTGGCAAAAAAAAAAAAACTAGCGTATCTTCTCCGGCAGCACTTGATAAGAAAACTGGCAATATTAACCGTCGAATACTATACATTAACTCTTGTAAATGACTGTTATTGTTTCATGGTAAGCATGGCTAACAGTCCAGTTTCAATTATGATATATATAGAGCAAGGAGCAAATGAACTGGTACTATATGGGAAAGGAAGGATCTGGTACTATTGATCAAAATAAAATCTCAAGTTTAAAGTTCCATCTTCATCAAGCCCGACAATTGGTTGTGGCTTTTGTAAAATCTTTAAATTTTCAACTGATCAAAATAGTATTTTAAGTCCTCAATTTTTTATTTCCTTGCCCTTACTTTGCTCATGTTCTCGAAAATAGCCTTTCTTACCTTTCGGAATATTTTATGAAATCTTTATTAACAATTCTAAAAAATTAAAATGTTCAATAAAGATGTGATTTGATATTTAAGTATTTTAATCCCTTTATTAATGCATAGTTTAAATCTGTTACTTAAACTTGGCCCAAGAGTCATGAAATCGCCTGTTATGCACTATAAATCAATTCTATGTGAAGAGCAATGGAGCTGGTGCTGTATGAAAAGACAGTGTGCAACTGCCCATATGACCACAAGCAGTTTGTTAGCATAGGCTAATCAAGATCAGCCTTTTCCTTGGACAGAAGAACACTCTAAGTGGCACAATTTGGCATGAGATGACAGATAAATGCCAAAACTTTCAAAAGATAATCAAAGAAGAAAGGAATACTTAATTACAAATGGTAAGAATTTTTGGTCAAATAGCTAACGTACCATTTTTCCAACGAAAATTTTAAATGATGTGGTATTTCTTTATAAAAAAGAAGTAGTTATCCACATAGACAGGGCAAACAACATCATGCCGTCCACATAGACAATGTAAGACAATGCTAAATGACGTCGTTTTGACACTTAAATAATTACTTTTAATCATGAGTGGCACTTAAATGATCGCTTATACCATAACTTGACACTTAAGTAATCATTTTTTAACCACAACTTGCACTTAAGTGAACATAGAGGATGATGTCATCTTAGACAAAGATTGCAATGTAGACGGGTTTTATTAATAAAATAACACCAGTCGTGAGTCGGGACGTATTTTTGAAATATATCCTCGTGAAATACAATATCACGACTAACAAAGAAATGACCGGTAGATATTTCCATAACCCGATAACCCTTTTGTAGGGTCTTTGTATCCCATAAAGACACCGAAGAGCACGGGGTCCATTTTATGTCGATACCGAACATTCGTCAAGCTTGCTTTTAGTTGATGCGGAGAATACTTGTTTTTAGTACCTATACAAAGCCGACTCCATATATGTTCGACTTCCAAATGGTACGAAAGATTAAGCTTAGCCCAAACATTGTCCTTAAAAATGTTCTCTATATCCCAATTTGAATTTAATCTTTTTGTTTTTTTTCTTACTATCGTGGATGATTATTCTCGTGCCACTTGGGTATTTCTCATACAGTCCAAAAGTCAGGCTTTCTCCTGTCTGTCGAAATTCTTATCCATGGTTAAAAATCAATTTGATAAGCATGTTAAGAGGATTCGTACAGACAATGGAAGTGAATTCTTTTCCAATGAGTATCAATCTTTTCTGTCATCACAAGGCATTCTCCATGAGAGTTCTTGTGCTTACACTCCATAACAGAATGGGATTGTCGGCGAAAACATCGACATCTCCTAGAAGTTGCTCGTGCACTAAAATATCAAGCCTTCATTCCCGAATCTTTTTGGGGAGATTGTGTGATCACTGCGGCCTACTTGATTAATCGCATGCCAACTAGAATATTATTAGTCTTGTTCGATGAAGTACCTGAGAAATTTGCACTTTTGTCAACTGTCTGTAGCTGATTTAGCGCCTTCATTATGTTCTGATATTGATCCTGGGATATAGGTTGATGAGCTTTGCCATATCCTTGTCTTTTTTTCTTTTTTTAAAGTCTGAGGGTTCCATTCGTCAATCTACTTTTTGGAAGTTTTCTTACTAATATATCCCTATACTAAGTTGTGGCACTTGGGGTGTTCTTTACCTCAACATGATGAGGCAGATTGAATTCCTTTGCTACCATATTGAAAAGATCTCACTTAGGTACCATCAATAATGGTCCAATTCTCATCCAAAAAAGCACTCAAGGTAAGAGTGTGCAAAAAAATTGAGAACTGCTTGGAACTGGATTGGACTGCAGAACAATGGAGAAAAAGGTTTTGTATATTTTCTGTATGTCTAAATGTACGGGAAGTGTCGGTATTTGTAATACAAGAGAGGAAAAAAAGAAGGAAAAAGAACCAATGTTTTCCTAAAATATTCTATGTCTATAATCTCCCTATCAATTGCAATCTTAATAGATAAAAACAAATTCTCCTTCCAACAATATATCCCTCCATACTAAGTTGTGGCGTACCATCAATTTCCAATTCCAAATTATTAGAATTGGTGGGTATTGGTCCGGTTCCCGGTTTTCGGTATGGAACCATCCACCCACTCACCTAGACCAAACTAGTAATATATATAATATATGTCTAATTTTTAATTTAAAAATGAAAAATCTTAAATCCCTAGGCTACTAACTAGTTTTTTTTTTTTTTTTTTTGGATTTTATTATCATATGCCCGACTTCGACGCATTTCACGAAGTCAACTTCAACAGAACGATATGAACTTCCATTGAATAATTGAAGACTTAGATGCCACCATGTTCGCGTGTAGCCTCCATCCGACATCCGGCATTTGAGAACCCGATCATTTAATGTGAAAATGTTTCGTTTCGAAGTCTCCCTGAGCCCCAGCTCACTTGATGGGTCGACCGATTGAATTGATTTATCCCGGACGAGGAAAGATATTACAAAAAAATGAAAGAATCACCTGTTCGATCCCATCCTAGGTAGGAGAAATCGAAGTCTGCCCTCGTCGGCAACATCATATTTAATCCTATCATGTCGTTATTTTCGCCGCTATGTTGGGGATGATAATTACCCTGGAAAGATGTTATGTTCTTTACATTATCTGTTGCGGCTGTTCCTTCAAACGAAGCTTCAAAAAGTCAACAAATCTTTGGGGTTGAAACGCGAACATCACGGCATGATTCAGTTCATGCCTCGCTCTATATAGTATAAAGAATCACTGCATCTCTTAAAAGTCAAAATCTCTCTCTCTCTCTCTCTCTCTCTCTCTATGGCCCTCTATTCGGAATCAAAGCGCTCTCTGCGCGTTTTCCTTCTCTTCCTGTCCTTCTACGTGCTGCTTCGATCGGGCAATTCCCTTTCCTTCAACATATCTCGCTTCGACCCGCAGGCCACAGACATGGTCTATGAAGGCGATGCGAGGCCGAACGTCGGGACCATGACTTCACTAGCCTCACTTACTCCTGCCATGTCGGTCGAGCATTTTACGCGGAGAATCTGCAGCTCTGGAACTCCGCCTCTGGGAGGCTCACCGACTTCTCCACTCGCTTCTCCTTTGCCATCGACACGCGGAACCAGTCGGTGTATGCGGCTGGCTTGGCCTTCTTCCTTGCCCCAGTCGGGTTCCAAATCCCGGTCAATTCGATTGGCGGCTTCTTGGGCCTGTTCAACACCACGAACAGCGACTCGTCCTCAAACCAAATCGTCACAGTCGAGTTCGACACCTTCGCCAATCCCGAATGGGACCCTCCTTATGAGCATGTCGGGATCAACAAAAACTCGATCGCCTCAGCCGTGACCACCCCTTGGAACGCCAGCTTCCACAGTGACGACCTCGCCGACGTGTGGATTGTGTACAACTCCACGACCAAGAACTTGAGCGTTTCTTGGAGCTACCGGACTACACCGAACCCGCATGAAAACACGAGTGTTTCGTATCAGATTGATCTCACCGCTGTCTTGCCTCAGGAGGTGATGATTGGTTTCTCCGCTGCGACTGGCTATTACATTGAACGTCACCAACTTGGATCTTGGACCTTCAGTTCAAACCTCGGAGTCAAGGAAAAGCAAGGAAATGCAAAAGGGACCAAGTTAGTCGTTGGCTTAGCAGTTCCGCTAGGAGTCCTACTCTGCGGCATGGTGGCGATATCAGCAATCCTCTGGAGAAGGAAGAGGAGGAGCATGGGATCGGAGATGGCAATGACGTCCATAAACGAAGAGCTTGAGAGAGGCGCAGGGCCACGGAGGTTTGCGTATGCGGACCTTGTTTCTGCTACTAACAACTTCGCTGAGGATAGGAAGCTGGGCCAGGGCGGGTTCGGCGCAGTCCACAGGGGATATCTGGTTGGCCTGGATGCAGCAGTTGCGGTGAAGCGGATATCGAGAGGTTCAAAACAAGGGAAGAAGGAGTTCATCACCGAGGTGAAGGTGATCAGCAGCTTGAGGCATAGAAACTTGGTGCAACTCATAGGTTGGTGCCACGAGGCGAACGAGTTCATGCTCGTCTACGAGTTCATGCCGAACGGTAGCCTCGACAGGCACCTCTTTGGCAAGAAGAGCCCTCTAAGCTGGGCTGCCCGGTACAAGATTTTGGTCGGGCTCGCCTCCGCGCTCCTCTACCTCCATGAGGAGTGGGAGCAGTGCGTGGTGCACCGGGACATCAAGTCGAGCAACGTGATGCTAGACTCGGGGTTCAACGTCAAGCTCGGAGACTTCGGGCTGGCCCGCCTCATGGACCACGAGCTTGGGCCGCAGACGACCGGACTAGCCGGCACATTTGGATACATGGCCCCAGAGTATGTAAGCACAGGGCGAGCGAGCAAGGAGTCCGATGTGTACAGCTTCGGGGTGGTTGCACTCGAGATTGCTACGGGACATAGGTCCGTCGATCCGATGGAGCGATCGTCGCAGATGAGTCTGGCGGAGTGGGTGTGGGACCTCTATGGGAAAGGCCGGGTCGTTGAGGCCGTGGATGAGAGACTCCAAGCGCATTTTGATGGGCAACAATTGGAGTGCTCGGTGGCCGTGGGATTGTGGTGTGCTCATCCCGACCGGGGCTTGAGGCCCTCCATAAGGCAAGCGCTTCAGGTCCTCAATTTCGAGGCCACGGTGCCGGTTCTTCCTAATAAGATGCCGATCGCAGTGTACCCCGTGCAGTCGCCACCGTCCGTCAGCTCCAGCAAGCCTTTCGTCACCAATAGTCTCCAAGAAGGTCGTTGAGCGTGGTTAATTTACTATTGGAAGGAGGGAATAAGAATTATGTTGCGTGCGTTCTTAGTTTTTCAAGCATTGGAAAAATGAAGTTTGTGATATTCGTTTTTCTTATTTTTAAGTAAATTGAATCTAAGTAAATTCTTGTTTGATAACTCAATTCGATGTTGTAAACTCAAATGTTCCTATCTCTAGGTTACTTGTATTTGCTTGTTCCTGATTCTATATGTTTGGTTCGTTTTCGGAAGATGTGATTGATGCCACACCTAATGACTTCTTAAAAGCGTCTCTTCATGGAAAGTCAGCGGATTTCATGATTAAGAAAATTAATGCAACTTTCTTGGGAAAATGACACCATGAGTGCCAGAATTTTCGAGTGGTTTTCTAATTTTTTTTTTCCCATAGTGTTATATAACTTACCAATTGACTACTTGAATGACATAACTCCTTAAAATCTTTCACCACAAGTGTTATGCCACTTCGTTATTAGCATAAGTACATAAATATTTGTAAGGATATATGGCTATGTAATCTATCTTATTAGTTTGGCCCTTATGATCTTTCGAGCTCGTTGAATTGACATGGCAAATTTGCATTATTGTAGTAGTAATGGGTTGCTCTTTACAAATAACATCTTAGTGGAGTCAGGACGGCATTCATGAGGGTATTTTTTGTTAGGATGCATGTATAAATGAGTTGTGTTAGAGAAATTTCACATCAGATAATTAATGGGGTGTGGAGCAGTTAATATGTCATAGTTAATCCATAACTCACTAGCCTAAACTTTTAAGTAAATGTGGGTCTAAGTGGATATATCGATAAACTCTCTCTTGGCTATATCATCGGTTAAAGTGTCGGACTTCTGTTGCGTACTTCCAACATTCTTAATGGCCAATTTTGTACCTCTATTGTACTTTATGAATAGAGGAATACATAGAGTTGAACATAACTCAGGTCTCCCTACAAAACTTTTGTCTTGTGGTTCCGAAGGTCAAACTACAGGAGAACTAGGAATAGGTTCATTATTTGTTTTTGTTGTTGGTCAAGTTAGAAATATCTTGTGATCTTATCACACAACTTAGTCGGCTGAAGCATGAACCACAATATATATGGTGTGCTTATGAAGGATCATCATACCGTCAGATGACTTTAGATAACAAGCTCAAGATTATAAGATATACATGGTCTAAAGACAGCAGAAGTAAATCGAAAATGAAAAAGAAAAGGACCATTTGCACACCGTTTTAGATGTAGATGGATACTTGAATTACTATGCTTATCTAGATAGACAGATACATGTAGATGTATATAGGTGATTTTTGGAAATTTTGGGACAAAACTGAAGTTAAGGAATATAATGCAAAAGAGAGAAATAAGGTTATTATTATTATTTATTTTTTTTTGTAAATTTTGATATATTTTGAACAAGAATACGTGAGCCTATCTAGAAACATTATTAGATAATTATCTAAAATACCATATCAATCAATATATACGAGCTATCTTGAGAGATACGATGAATCAACAGAATTATCAAAATAATTCTAATAACATATCAATCAATAGTTGCTTGGGTCACGTGACCCAAGCAACTATTGGCCTAAGTCACACAACTTCTGGCCACCTGAGGTTGGCTAGTGGTTGTTTTGACCCGCCAACAACTGAGCTTCATCGAAAATTATTTGAAACTTTTTTATTAAGAAAATTAGCAAAAGTTCTTTACAAAATGCAGTTTTTATTGATCGGCATTTAAGCTAAAGTTTTTTCCCAATGTATGTTAAAATTACAATTTATCAAACACTATTTGTATTTCGGAAAACACATTTGATCCAAAGGTATTTGCATTTTTCAAAAGACATTTCTTCAAAGTCGAATCAAATGGATCGAAGTCAGTTTGAAATCAAGCAAAACAATGTGATGAAAACTTGTTTCTTCATGAAATTAACACTTCATGGATCAAAGGTCGGGAGGTGTAAAAAGTTCCAAGTTGAGAAATATAGCACAGAAAAGAGAAATAAAATTTTCTATATATTTTAATATATTTTGAACAACAATATGACTCTATTTATAGGCTTTATCAGATAGTTATCTAAGATAACATACCAATCAAGATATACAAGTAATCTTAAAAGATATGAAAAAAACATTAGAATTATCAATATACATCAAGCATTGCCTGGGTCACGTGACCCAAGCAACTATTGGCCTAAGTCACGCAACTTCTGGCCACCTGCAGTTGGCTCGTGGTTGTTTTGACCTGCCAACAACTGAGCTCCATGGAAAATTATTTGAAACTTTTTATTAAGAAAATTAGCAAAAATTCTTTACAAGATGCAGTTTTTATCAAATGACATTTAAGCTAAAGTTGTTTCCTAATGTATGTTAAAATTATAATTTATCAAACACTATTTGTATTTCGGAAAACCCATTTAATCCAAAGGTATTTGCATTTTTCCAAAGATATTTCTCCAAAGTTGAATCAAATGGACCAAAGTCATTTGTAATGCGGCGGTATAGCCGCTCGTGGCTGAAAATCCTATCACGACCCATTCGGGAAGGACTGTCCTCAGATCGATCTGATAAGAGAGGCTTCTGTTCTTGTGGGTTTGGCGTGGTGTGGAAGCTCCACGACACACTTAAATTCATCGTGGAAGCATTATAATCGATCCATGCGTCAATAGTATCTACGCTATGATAAGTGACATTCCAAGGAGTGGCAACATTCGTAGAAATCGAGTTCTTGTTGATTCCGACATGCTTTTAAGCAGGGTCCCATTCCGAGTTTGCGAAAGTGTCAAACTCAACGTGTATGATTTGATTCTAGGATGAGTCGCTGTTCGTGGTGTTGAACAGGCCTAGAAACCCGCCTGCCGAACTGACGGTAATTTGAAATCTTGCAAGAGCCATGAAAAATGCGAACCCCTCACCATATTGGCCAAGAGGCTTATTGCCAGTGTCGATGGTGAAGCGGAAGTGTGTGGTGAATGATGGAAGTAATTTGAAACGCTGGCAACTCACACAAGAAAGAGAAGAAAATAGGTAATCTTCCATATTTATTTTACCTTAACAAAAAATAATTGCAAGACTCCCATATTTATAGACTTGTACATGACCTTTACTCTTCCTAATAAATAAAGCTAGCGCTCTAGATAAGATTTAGAAACTAGCAAAACAATCACCTTATCTTATCATGTCTCACTATATATCTAAAAACAATCACTATGGCCCTGTTTGGTTCTACATTGGGAAGGGGCTTTGGGGCTCTAAAGGGGTTTGGACAAATGCAAGTAGTGTTTAGTTCAATTTTTTGAGGACTTTGGGGAGATGCAATTGCATCTCCAAGGGGCTTCAAAGGCCTTTGGGGGAATGGAGGGGTAGAGGTCCATTGGGAACTTTCATTTTCAAAATGCAAGTTATACTGTTCATCACTATTCATGCAGCCGGTGGAAAAGCCGATTGGAGGCTGACAACCGCCGGCCAAGGGCCGCCCGCGCTGGCAACGTGCCAGTGACCACCGCCTGAGGGTCGCCTGACCCCGGCGACCGTCGCCGGACCTCAAGCAATGCTTAGGTCGTGCGACCCAGGCGACTAATGGCTTGAATCATGCGACCCAGGCGGCCGCCTGAGGTTGCGCGACCTCAGGTGATGATTGCTCGGGTCGAGCGACCCTAGGCAACGGTCGCCGGGGTTGCTGGGGTTGCCTGACCTCGCCGACTGTCCGAGGGCCAGATCTGGCCATCCGGCCACTAAATCCGGTGGTCCGGTGGCCGGACTTAAAAAAAAAAAATACAAATATATTTATGCTTTTCTAATTTAATAAAAGTCAATTACAAATGCAAATTTTACCAAACGGTATTTTGGCAAAAGTTTTTTCTCAATGCAAGTTTTACCAAACAATATTTGCATTTCGGAAAACTTCTCTCACCCCAAAGATATTTGCATTTTTGCAAATGCATTCCCTAAAAGCCGAACCAAATGGGCCCTACGTCTAGAAATATGAACAGACTCATTAAAGATATCGCTTTTATGACTCTTCTTCAATGCAAATACCAAACAGTTATTGGCATCGATGAATTTGGTTTAATTTTTAACACTCCCCTTTAAACCAAATTTTCTTCCATTGATCATTCCAAGCAAGCTCTTGAACTTTCAGAAAGCATCAATCTTAAGAGATTTGGTAAAAATGTCTGCTTGATCTCCAATCTTCACATGTAACAATTCAACCTGATTCTCTTTAACCGCTTCTCGAATGAAATGATATCAAATATTGATATGTTTGCTTCATTCATGAAAAACTTGATTTTTCGCCAATGCAATACCAAAAATATTATCAACAGAAATCTCAGTTGCTTTCTTCTACTCCATAAGAATATCTTTGAATAGTCTTCTAAACCAAATTGCATGACAAACACATGAAAAATACAGCTACATATTCAGCTTCACATGTTGATAGAGTAACATTGAGTTGCTTCTTTGATAAGCACGTAAAAGCAATGTCACACAAGAAAAATACAAAGCCTGTAGTGCTCTTTCGATCATCAATATCTCCACCATAATCACTATCCGAATAAGCTCTAAGTTGGAAGGATTCAAAGCGATGGTAGTGTAGGCCATGAGAAGTAGTACCTTTAATATACCAAAGTATCCTCTTTACAGCTTTAAGATGAGATGATCTCGGTTTCTTCACATATCAACTCATAAATACAACACTATACATAATGTCCGATCTCGCGCATGTCAAGTATCCCAAACTCCCAGTCAAACTTCTATAATATGTTCAATCAACATCAACACCATCATCAAACTTCGAAAGCTTGGTTCCGCACTCCATTGGTGTATTGACCAGAGTACAATTCTTCATGTTGAATTTTTCAGGAGTATTTTATGCATATCCTTTTTGGGAAATAAAAATCCTCTCAGCACTTTGCTTCACTTCGATCCCGAGGAAATAATTCATGAGACCATTATCAGTCATCTCAAATTCTTTCACCATCGATGCCTTAAAAGCATCAATCATCATCATATTATTTTCTATAAAAATAAAGTCATCGACATATAAACAAGTGATTAGAACATCACCTTTTTCTTGCTTCATATAGAGCGAATGCTTGTATGGACATTTAGAAAATCCATTTGTTCTGAAATTGCATGCTATCAATGCTTGTTTAAGTCCATATAGAGCTTTCTTCAACTTTAGCACTTTGTCTTCATGACCTTTCGCAACAAACCCCTTCGGTTATTCAATAAAAATCTCTTCTTCAAGGATGCCATTCAAAAATAATGATTTAATATCTATTTGATAAATTCGCCAATCACTTTTAGCAGCAATAGAAATAATCAATCTAATTGTTTCCATGTGGATGACAAGGGCAAAAATTTCATCATAGTCGATTCCAGTATTTTGTTTGTACCCCTTCACAACTAATCTAGCCTTGTATCTTATCATTTCTCCTTTCTCCTTCTTCTTGGCCTTGTATAGCCATTTGACTCTAATCAATTTATTGTCCTTTGGTAGATCAGCAAGCTCTCATGTTTGATTCTTCTCAATGGCTTCAATTTCTTCATTCATGGTTTTTCTCCATTTTTCTTTTTTGGCCACATCATCATAAACAAGTGGCTCACAATCTGTAAGAAGAGATACCAGGTGAACCTCGTCGATAACTTCATAAATGTCAGACAATCTCCTTGATTTTAGCACTAGTGATTCATCAACACCATTTGAAGAGATTGGTGATGATGAACTTGAAGAAAATACTGGAGAAGAAGGTGTCGGATGATCTATCAACTCCATTAGATCAGTATCACCATGAGCATTCACTTCATCTTTTAGATTGTCTTCCCACGTGCCATCTTCATTGAACCTGACATCTTTGCTTATATACACTTTCAAAGTGTTATGATCAAATGATCGACAGGTTTTGGATGAGAAGTCTTACCCAAAAATGATGAGCTTTTTCCTCGTCTTCCAGTTTCGATCTTTTCTAGTCTGGCACATGAGCATACATAGTACTTTTGAAAATTCTCAAGTGTGAAACACTTGGTGTTCTCCCAGTCCATGCTTCTTGTGGAGTTACGCCTTCAAGTCCATATATGGGATATCTATTTTAAAGATAGACTACACACAAAATAGCTTCAGTTGAAAACTCCTTTAGCAAATTTTTGTTCTTCAACATGCTTTGAACCATGTCAAGAATGGTTCTATTTTTTCGAATGCCATTTTAATGAGGAGAATACAAAGCCGTCAAGAAATGTCAAATACCATGATCCTCACATAATTTTTTGGATATGGCTGAGGTGAATTCTCCACCATAATCAGTCTTTATAGCTCTGATAAAATAGCTACTCTCCTTTTCAGCCAAGTTCTTGGATTGTTTGAACATATCAAACACTTCTATTTTTTTAATTCAAAAATACACCCAAGTTTTCCGAGTAAAATCATCAATAAAAGTAACAAAATAACGATGACTACCATATGGATTAGGAGTAATTGAGCCACACACATCAGAATAAATCAATTCGAGCGGCTTCTTCGCTCAATAAATCGCTTCCTTCGGAAGGTTAGTTCTGGAATGCTTACCGATAACACACCCTTTACATAATTGATTGAGATGGTCAATATGTTGTAAGCCACAAACCATCTTCTTGCGAGAAAGCAAATTGAGTCTGCCAAAATTGAGATAGCCGAATCTCAAATGCCACAACCATGAAGGATTATCCACGCACGCCTTTAGATATCGAGACATATCGTTCTTTATACTGAGAGTAAACATCTTGTTCTTCGACATCTTTATATTCGCAATTAATTTGTTATTCCTATCTCTTAGTACAAGATTAAAATCTTTCATATGAACAGTATAGGCTTTCTCCAAAAGCTATCCCAAACTCAAAATATTGTTTGACATTTTCAGGATAAAATAAACATGAGTAATAAACTGAAGTGCACAATTCTTCAAGCGAATCAGAATTGTACCTTTGCCTTCAACAAGAATTTTGGAGTTATCACCGAAAGAAACTTTTTCTTCAATTGTCTTGTTTAACTTGGTAAACATCTCCTTTCTCCCACATGTGATTGCTTGCACCAATATCCAAATACCACGTACCGGTTTGACCTCCTTCATCTTTTTTGAACGCCAATAGTAGAACCTGATCAACATCATTCACTAAATTTGCCTTTTCATCTACTCCACTTCTCTCCTTGTTCCAACAGTCAGAAGCATAATGGCTAAGTTTATTACAATGATAATATCAAATTTTAGATTTATCATATCATTGGTCTATCGAGTTCTTTCTTTTTCCACGAGCACCTCTTTGATACTAGTATCTATATCACTTCGAGTAACATCTCCTCTACTTCATCCACGACTTCTTCCTTGAAAACAACCTCAGCCTTGACCATGATCACGATCTTAGTTTGTCCCGCGAGTTTGTGTAGGTTCTCTTCTTTGTTCCTTCTCATCTCAGATGGTCAACCGTGTTTGGAGAACTTCCTCCACTAGTTCAATCTTTTTTCTTTGAACCTTTCTTCATAGGCTTGTAATGAACCCATAGGCTCATCAATCATCATGGCATCCAAGTCTTTGGATTATTCAATTGCAACAACAATGTGGTCACACTTATTGTCTAAGGACCGAAGTATTTTCTTAAACACAAAGATCTGAAATGTTTTCTCCATTTCTTTTCATCCGGTTAACAATCACCAAAACTCTTGTGAAATAATCAGCAATTGATTCAAATTCTTTCATATCAATTACCTCAAATTCGCCTCTTAAGGTTTGAAGGTGAATCTTCTGAATTTTCTGTACTCCTTAATGTGTATCGTGAAAAATCTCCCATGCCTCCTTAGTAGTAGTAGCATTCGAAACTTTTTCGAACATGGAATCATCTAAAACTTGATAGATGATTGATAGGACATATTGATCTTTCAAACGAATCTTCTCCAAGGCATTTCTCTGGTTTTGGTTCAAGGTAGCTTCTTTCTCTAGCTCATCATAGCCAGTATTGACAAGTTCCCACACACCGTATGCGTCGAGTAGAGCTTTCATTCTAACAATCCAATTACCATAATTTTCTTTGATAAGACAAGGGTATTAAAGAGGAAGCTGATTTTTTGTTGAAGCCATGATCACAAACCGCAAAACTTTGATACCACTTTAATGGAAGTAATTTGAAGGTGAAACGCTCACAACTCACTCAAAAAAGAGAAGAAGGTAGATAGGCTTGTAAATTCATTTCACCTTAATAAGAAACAATTACAAGACTCTCCTATTTATAGACTTGTTACATGACCTTTACTCTTCCTAATTGATAAAGCTAGCATTCCAAATAAAATTTAGAAACTAATAAAACAATCACCTTATCTCATCACGTTTCACTATATCTCTAAAAATAATCACTACATCTAGAAATACGAACAGACTCATTATAGATAATGACAAACAAACTCATTAAAGATAACACTGCAATTATGACTCAAGTACCGAACAGTTATCGGCACTAATGAATTTGGTTTAATTTCTAATAGTGAAGTGGGAGAGCTTCCCCCGAACCGGAGTCCCATAGCCGGACCTTCTTGATGTATGTGGCTCTGCCCACGTGGCAATAGTAGATCTGACTCGTAAATTCGACGTTTCCAACTGTAGCAGGCTCCGCATCTCCCTCGTATAGTATGCTGAATTCAAGGCAAATCACAGAGCATGCAAGAAGGGAAGGGAAGACGAGAGACGAAGTTGTAGAAATTGATAAAGACACTGTTGGACATAGTGTGACCAGAGAGACCTGAGATCGTGCAATTGACGTCGCTATAGATGGAAATGTCGCTCAGATCAAGTAGCTTGATGTCTCAATCTTTTCTTATTTGTCATGTTGCTTAGGTTTCGGTGGTTTTCGCACATATTTTAAAATGGATTGCGAACCTACCGAAGAATATTTGAGCACGCATATATAAACAAGGACATGAAGCCAACCAACTCCGACTAATAAACCGCACCGTTGTTTGGAGGTAAATAGGAAATGTTTAACAATTGCAAATGACCCCTCGATTAGAATGCGGCAAAGAACCAATTCTTGTTAGGTTGTGCTTTGATTGGTTGTGTGACAGAATGGAGGGCGATTTCAATGGAAGAAATTTAATGACCGGCCAATAATTTTTCAGGCATAAGTTACCTCAGAGCTTTGTGGATAAGACATTGCAGATGCACTTTGTAGTATACTAGATATATCATCCTAAGGGGGAGAAGAGGGAAATAGTTTAATAATAAGTATCCGAATTTTTGCTTAGACTAGTTCCCACTTGCACATGCAAACCGATAGAATCCATAAAAAAATATTCCACAAGCTCTAGAAGGAACTCCAAAGATTAGAATTTAGAAACCGGTGCTTTGATATAAAAAGGACAAGATAAAATGATTTTAATACCTATCCATAATAAAGACCATCTCCTATTTTGAATTTGCCGAAGTAAGATTTTTATGTAAAAGTTGAAGTTATTTGAGACTTTTTTTAATAGGAGATCCGAGTGGTTTCCTCGGAGGTGGGAAATTCGTCTACTTAAATTTATTAGTTTGATCTTTTTTTTTCTTTTGGCTTTATTCCTTTCATTTTAACCTTTTTTTGATGCGGCGCTTGTGTGGTGCCATATTAGCGTCACTTGACCTTAGATAATATCGACAATGAAACATTATTTTCATGTAGGATTTTTAAAGGCAATTTTGGACAGAACTATAATAAAATGTATATGTATGACACAAGTACAAGTATGGGATTTTTAGTGTCACAAAAAAAGAGTTGTGGGCAAATGTGTTACAATGAGCATAGTATGATATTTTTGTAGTTTTTTTTCTTTATTTAAAAGCACTTATTATCGACATTCATCTTGAGCCAGGATCATACTCTCCATAAGATTCTTAGTTACATTACTTATCGAGCTCTCCATAAGATCCATAGTTGCATTACCTATGGTTTCCTTGTTTGTAGACAAAGCTGATTTGGGATTGTCTTTCATTCCATGGCATAACCTATATCCATGCGCTTCATATTCGCCTAGAGTTTGCTCCCAAAAATATAGTCATCACTATCCTTCACGTCAATCCCATGAGTCTCTTATCCATTCTCATTCGATTATGGTAGGGGAGTAAGTCAAAATAGAAAAACTCACATTTGTTTTAGGGATAATCAAGCTTGAATTGATGACTTCCACGTGGTAACACTTTACCGCGAAATTATATCCCCTCCGTGCTCCCATCAAGAAATAGTTTTAAGTAATCTTAAGATCAAGGTTCGAGAAACTCAACGCCGTGTCTATGTAATTGATCTTAATAGCCTATTAGCTTGGCCTTATAATCTTTTAAAGCTCAGTTGAATTGACACAGCGAATTTGCATATTAGAGTAATATTAATGGGTTGTTCTGTACAAATAACATCTTGGTTTTGCATTCACTCCCGTGAGCAAAACCAGTAAAGATGGGGCAGCATCAATGAGGGTACTCCCGATGGCCAATTCTGTACCATCAACATACTCTACAAATAGAGAAATACATAGAATAACTCGAGTCTCCCTACAAAAGTTTTGTCTTGTGGTTTTGAAGGATCCAGCTACAGGAGAAATGGGAATAAGTTCATTAACTCTTTTTTCAAGTTAAAAATTTCTTGCGATCTCATCACGCAACTCCATCGGCTGAAGCATTGATCACAATATATATGGTGTGCTTACGAGGATCAGCGCATTACATAACTAGACTTTAGATAACAAGCTCAAAAATATCTGAGATATAAACGCTCTAAAGATAGCAGCGAATATAGTATGTCGAAAATGTCAAAAAAAAAAAAAAATTAAAGCACTAACAGAAAAATACACACACAAACACGCACGCACACACACATAAGAAGGGCCAATTGCACACCCTTTTAGACGTAGATGGAAACCTCAATTACTATGCTTATATACACAGACAGATACATGAAGATGGATATAAGTAGATTTTGGGAGATTAAGGACAAAAACGAAAGACTGAAATTACTTTTGTCCTCGACAGATATTAGAGATGTTCCTATATCCTTCAGACGACGCAGTCGCAGGAGAGGTACCTTCCAGAGGCATTATTTGCTTGTAATGTAGCCACTAACGCAACATGGTAAATTATGAATTGTAAATTGACAACGAGGCCTAGTGCACGCAATATACACTTGTTAGGATGGTGAAGATACCACGAAGCCTGGTCAACGACCCTCTTCGATGATCGAAGTTAAAAGCGGCTCGCCGGAACTGACCGATGGTGTAGGCACACGATAGACAGGAACAGGCATCTTCACTGGGAGGTTAGGGACATCGGCCTCGAATTTCAAAACTTGAATCGCTTGCCGTATCGACGGCCTCAAAGTCCGATCTGGATGAGCACACCACAACCCCACCATCATTAAGCACTCGACTTGCGTCTCCTCCAAATCTGAGCCCATCCTTTCATCAACAGCCTCTGGAAGCTTCTTGTCTCCGAAAAGTGCCCACACCCACTCTACCAAGCTCTTCTCCGAGTCTGGACTTTTCGGATCCCTAGCTCTCCTTCCCGTGGCGATTTCTAGGGCGACGACACCAAAGCTGTACACATCTGATTCTTTGCTTGCTCGGCCAGTGGTCATGTACTCAGGTGCAAGGTACCCAAACGTACCGGCTAAACCAGTAGTCTGTGGACCTAGTTCGTGGTCCATCAGCCTTGCCAAACCGAAGTCACCCAATTTCACATTGAAATTAGAGTCTAGCATGACATTGCTAGACTTGATGTCCCTGTGTATTACACACTGCTCCCACTCTTCATGCAAATAGAAGATCGCCGATGCTAAACCGATGGAGATTCTATACCTAATGGACCAATTGAGAGGACCCTTCTTTCCAAAGAGATGCAAGTCGAGGCTTCCATTCGGCATATACTCATAAACGAGCATGAACTCGTTCCCTTCGTGACACCAACCTATGAGCTGCACGAGGTTCCGGTGCCTTAAACTGCTGATGACCTTCACCTCAGTGACAAACTCTCTTTTCCCTTGCTTGGAGCCCCTCGATATTCTCTTTACCGCGATCATCGTGTCTAGGTTGAGTAAATATCCCCGGTACACAGCCCCGAATCCTCCTTCACCAAGCTTTCTATCACTTGAGAAGTTGTTGGTTGCCGATGCAAGATCTTGGTATGAAAATCTCCTCGGTCCAGCGCGCCTCTCGAAGTCATCGTTGATGGACGTCAGCGTCGCTGTCTCTGTTATCTTCTCTGTGTTCTTTCGCTTCCTTCCTCATCCATATGATTCCCATAGCTATTGCAACACCAGAAGCTACCATAACGCTTAGTGGAATCGTCAACCCAAGTATAAGGCCAACCCTTTTTGAATTACCACTATTCGGTCCCTCCACAGCTAAACTTGATTTGAAATCCCACGAACCAAGTGTGTGTCGTTCCATGTAATAGCCACTTGCGGCCGAAAAACCAATTATGACCCATTCGGGAAGGACTGTCCTCAGATCGATCTGATACGAGAGGCTCGTGTTCTCCTGGGGGTTTGACGTAGTCTGGAAGCTCCAAGACACACTCAAATTCAATGTGGAGGCATTATAATTGATCCATGCATCGATAGTATCTCCGCTATGATAAGTGACATTCCAAGGAGTGGTAACGGCTGAAGCAATTGACTTTGTGTTGATTCCAACATGCTCATAATTGGGGTCCCATTCCGGGTTCGCAAAGGAGTCAAACTCGACATGTATGATTTGATTTTGGGACGAGTCGCTGTTCGTGGTGTTATACAGCCCCAGAAACCCGCCTATCGAATTAACGGGGATTTGAAATCCCACGGGAGCCATGAAAAACGCGAACCCCGCAGCGTAATGGCCATGAGGCTGGCCGTTCGTGTCGATGGTGAACTGGAAGTGGGTAGTGAAATCGGAGACTTCCCCGAACCGGAGTCCCATAGCCGGACCTTCTCGTTGTATGTGGCTCGGCCCACATGGCAGAAATAGAGCTGACTCGTCATGTCGACTGCTCCAACCGTAGGCTTCGCATCTCCCTCGTACAGGATATCATTCGCAGCAGGATCGAAGCGAGAGATGTTGAATTCAAGGCAAATGACCGAGTAAACAAGAAGGAAAGAGGAGAGGAGGGAAAGAGGTGTTGAAACTGATGAAGACATTATTGGACATAGAGTGACCAGAGAGAGACCTGAGATTGTGCAATGGACGTTGCTATAGATGAAAATGTCGCTCAGATTAAATAGCTTGATGTCTTTATCATTTGTTAGTTGTCATGATGCCTAGGTTTCAATGACTCGGGCATATTCTATAACAGAGGGAAGATCTACCAGAGAAAAATCAAGAGCTTGAAAATATAAACAAAGACATGTAGCCATCTGACTTCGATCACTCCACAGTACCATTCTTTCGAGGTACATAGGAAATGCCTAACAATTGCGAGTGACTCGTTCAATTCACATATAAAGCCAGATTTGAAAGGTGCATGTACGATTAGATCGTGGAGACGACCAATTCTCGTTAGGTCGCACTTGAGGCAGCTACAAGAATAAGACAAAGACTGTTGGACGATTTCAACAGAAGAAATCTAAAGGCCTGCCCACAGCAATCAGGTTTTTTCGCTAAAATTAGTTCTCACTTATGGCTGCACGCCGGCAGAATCCATGAAAAAAATATATATTTAACAAGCTCTCAAAGGAATTCCAGAAATTGAGAATTAGAACTCGGAGTTTGATAGAAAAATGGATCCGAAATGTAATGATTCTTATTTTATATAGATTAATAAGAAAAAAAAAAATCTTTTGAATTATCAAAGAAAGAACTTTGCGTAGGAGTTGAAGTCCCACAAAGACAATTGGGAATTCTTTTTAATGGGAGATTGGACTGTTTTTCATTGGAGTTGGAAAATTCGCCTACTTGATTGTACCAATTTGCAAATTTTTTCGTAACCTCGTGGTTTGGTCTGGGGCCTCTCTCTGTCTGTAATCTACTGCCACCTTGTGATGGTTATTGTCCGAAAGCAACGACGACCACCGTTCTCACTCATCCGAGAAAACTTTTGTGATTTAATGACCTCTTGTTGTACCAATTTAATCTCCTGTTAATCTAATGAACGCTACTTTAGCATTTGATTCGTAAAAATGAACGAATTGACCTTTCAAAGAAGGTGCAGGAAAGCAGTTGGGCCATAATTAAAGGTTTGAATAGGAAAGGAAGGGAAAATTATCAATTTGGTCATAAACCTATAGTATGAATACTAATTCAATCCTAAATTTTTTAAAATTTAACAATTTAGTCTTAAATCTTTGCTCTAAATTCCATACAGTCATTTCTATCAATTTTCGCCGAAAATCACCAATGTAGTGATATGTCATGTAGTATGGCCAATGATGATTGCACTACCACGTTATCAATCTTTTGCGAAAATTGACTAAAAGGATTATATTAGAATTTCGTGTGAATGTATATAAATAAATTGACAAAATTAAAAGTTCAAAACTAAATTGGAATCTATACAATAAATTTAGAGAAAATTTCAAATATGGACCTAAAGTGGAGGTGTTTTCTTAAAAGAGAACCCAAAGTAGACATATATCAAATAAGGGTCTTAAGTGACCAATTAAATCTCAAATAATGGCTTGAACTCACTAGATGATGAAATCTTATTTATAGTGAGGTCTATTATCATCCATGGACTTTTTCTTTATTTTTATTTTTCTTTCTTTTTTCTCTCTTTTTTTCGTTTTCTTTTCTTTCATTTTTCTCACGCCTCCTCCTTCGTTGTAGTCTCCCCACCTACAAGCTTGAAGTTATACGCTTTCGGTCGCCTTCTCTAGCTACAAAATCCTTAAATCCTCAGGATGCATCAAATCTCGGCTGCTCATGCTTGATCTGGGCTCAGATTTACTTACCTCCATCTGATGACAAAGGTTCTAAAGTTTCTCTCAAGGGTGGTGGCGAACAAGGTTGAGGGCTCAAATAGGACTTGTCATTGGTGGCGATGTGCTCTAAATTTGAAATTGATGAGGTAAAACTGTTGCCGAGGTTGAAATAGTTGCCTAATTAAGTCGGTCAAATAAGATGATATGGTGACACGTGAATAATGTTGCTTCTGTTGTTGGCAAGCAGGACCAAAATCAGTGCAAAAATTGCAGTTGCTCTGTTGGTGCAAGGCGTGGAATACGTGAAGTTTGGTGTGCTCTCGAGGTGAGAGAACATATGTCGCTAAAGGGATTGGTTTGGACGATTGCAGAGTCTCGGCAAAAGCAAAAAGGTGTTGCCAAGAAGATTAACCAATTGGTAGTATTAGCCAGAGGCTTAAGAGGAGTTATGTTAAGGATTTAATGTAGGCTATCTACCTGGAGGAATTTTGGAAAGAGTCACTTAATTTGAGCAATCTTCCTTGTATGATTATTGAGTGCTTCAAAGCTCAAAGTTCAAAGTTCAATCCTGTTGTGATGATAGAAGGACAAACAATTGCATAAACTTGGCGCCGAAGAAAATTTTGCACATAAGATGATAAGAGAATATTCAAGAAGTTACAATCTTGCATTGTCTCAATGAGATGTACAACTCATTCCAAGAGGATGATCTCAACGACCTAAAAACACATGGTAGAAGCTTGTGTAGTTGAACTCAATTCAACACAATGTCGATTCATTCCCATATTAGTTGTGCGGCTGAATTTGTAATCTATGAAAAAGAAATCACAGCACAACATATATGGATTTTTCATTCCATTAATAGCAAAAACTTGTGTTGATAATGTGGAAGATGGAGGTGTGGATGACCAGCTGGTCCTCATCCTGGTCCTGGGAATTCATTGATCTCGCAGTTAGGGGCAACTAAAGCCTGAGGAAGATGAAAGAACAACAAGAAAAGAAAGAGAGAAAGAAAGAAAATTAAAATTAAAGAAAAAATTTTACTTGGATGAAAATTCCCTAGCAAAAGATAAGATTTGGCCAGCCGGTAAAATCGGGACCTTATTTGAGACTAGATCGGTCACTTCAGACCCTTATTTAAGAGAATGTCCGCTTTGGGCCCTCTTTTAAGAAAATACCTACATTCGAGCCCCTATTTGAAATTTTCCCATAAATTGACTAATTGGGTAATTTTCTAGAAAATAAAGGCTACTAATGTTAGGAATCCACTTATTTGACTACTGCTTATTATTAGATCCAGATATCACAAACAAAAGGGATAAATTGGTTGAAATGTAACTAACTATAGATTGCAAACTCTTTCTCTGCAAGTGTAGTTATTTTTTTGGTAAAGTCTGCAAGTGTAGTTATTAACACTTTTATAAACTGTAAACTCTGGATCTTCTTCAAAATTGTGTGAATGTAATCGCAAGAGTGACCCAAAATAAATAAATGCAATAACAAAAGAAAGAGAGATGGAGAATATCAAAATAGAGATATCGAAATAGAGATTTATAGCGATTCCCTTCTCCTTTCACCTACTCCCCTCTTTCTGCTCTGGGAACTTGTTTATTTTACAGTTCACTTGCTGTAAGATTGGTTCCTCTGTTGTTGCCGCACAGTAGAATCAGGTCACGTGGATGAATATCATCATTTTTCTACGTCGTTGCATTTAGAGTGAGCTCATATTGCATGGAGCATAGTCTTCATTAAATAAGCAAAACCCCAAAAATAGTTGGTTGAAATTTTGTGTTAATTAAAAATTATGTCTAGGTTGAATATGTCTTTTCTAATTAACCTCGTGATGCTTACGTTGCTTAAGGTAAGTAATTTTACCCTCTCCTTGCAATTTAATGCTTTGATTTTCGAGTGTTAGATAACAATTGTGCACTCACATGATTGCTTCACATGTTAGTAGATTGGTGTAAAATCAATTCAAGCTGCTTGACAAGCATTTTCTCGAAATGAACAAGTTTGTGTACTGAAAGAGCATTAGTTAATTAGTTAGTGTAACCAAGTCTCCGACCATAGATTCTTTGGTTTCGTAGGAAGTGAGGCATATTTTCATAGTTCACTTGAATTCTAACAGACCCCAATAAGTTAGTAGTGACTCTTCATTTGAAAATTTTTATAGTGTCAATTTGAACCTAAAATTGAAAAACTAACAGTGTGCGAGGTATAAGCTTAGAAAAGCCCACGCCTAGATGAGGACTGTAGGCCCGCCTTTTAGGCGATACCCTTAAACCTTTGTCTTTTCCCCTCTGAATTGAAACGTTGGTCATGATAATCGTAACTTTTTTTTTTTTTTTTTCTGACCACTTGAATTTTGTTACTCCTAAAAAAATGGTCACCTAAGCACCATAATTTTTAATTGATCACTTAAGTACTATAACTTTTTAAAAACGTTCACCCAAAGTGCCAAAAATCCAACGAGGCATGCCCCCTGTGGTGAACATTTTAAAAATGTTAGGGCACTTAAATGATTGATTAAAGCTATCGAAACTTAAGTAAATGGAAAAAAAGTTACATCACATCTCACTTAAGTGAACATTGTACATAAGTTATGACATTTAAGTTATTGAAAAAAATTGTTACGGCACTTAAAAAAGCGACATACGAAAGTTATGACCTTTGTATTGTCCTTTTTCCATTATTTTAATTTTTAATTAATCAAGAAAATCCAAAATTAGCTTAATGTATCATTTAGGTCATGTCTAGTTGATTGTTGCATCATGGAATTTATTATGTAAGTCACTTAGTGATTTAAATTATGCTTGCATTAGTCATGTCCGCGTAGCTTTCTTAGGAACAATTTCGAATTTATGATGATACTTAATTGTTAGGGAAATCCCTTATGATGTTTTAAAGATGACAAAATAAATCAAAGGCTACTAACATGTTTAATGGTTAAGTAATAGACCATGCAGATGATAGAACATGTAAAGGATATTGTCAAAGTCAAAGACGGCCGAAGACTGAACGTAACATATGTCCAAAGTATATTCTGAAGATTTCCAGACTTTTGTGTCAAAGTCTGAAGACTGCCAGACTTTAGTGTCAAAGTCTATTCTACATCAGAAGTCTGTCAACTCTGACTAATTCCAGACTGAACGTGAATGATGAACCAGAAGACAGACTCTATGCTGAAGCTGAACCAGAAGACAGACTCTATGCTGAAGCTGAACTTATTCAGATGGTGTTCAGACCTTAAAGCTAAATCTGTTCAGAAGCAAAATATGTTCAGACTCAGATTGCAAAGTCTATCGCACTCAGACTCAGATTGTAAAGTCTATTGCTCTCAGACTTTACATCCAGTAACGAGATAGACGTAATCAAGCCCAATCATATAACGGCTAGTGATCTGGTTTGGATTCCACATCAAGATTGATTTGATTGATTCAATCTAATTGATTGACGATTGGATCTTGAAGACAAGAACTTTCTATACGAAGAAGCTTTACTTATGGAAACCAAGATTCCGTTTGTATGGGCGATCGGAATCAATTTGGGATTCTACCTTTGTCACTCAACGGCTACCAAACCTTCTAGATACAGAGCTGTCCAATGGGTATATTGGAAGACGATTCTCCGGGATACTATCCAACGGCTAGTTTGGAAGTGGAGGAGTATTTAAGGAGATGAAAGACCGATGAGCAAGTAAGAGATAGAGCGTAGAATTTATAATTCCAAAGTCTGAGCGATCTTCGATCATACACTTGTCTTTGGAGAGCTTAAACGTTTGTGATCGTGAGAGAAATACCAAAAGAGTGACTTAGTGAGATAGTGTGATCTACTACTAAGTGTTTGCACTCAAAGTTGTAATCTCTTGTTGATTGCATAGTGGAATCCAGCCAAGAAGGCTGTTAGCGTGGGAGAGTGGACGTAGGCTTGGATTAAGCCGAACCACTATAAATCTTGTGTTCTTATTCTCTTCCCTAACTCCTTTGTTTTATTTGAAGTTTATTTTATTCCGCATATATTTGCCAAGATTTATTTTAAACACCTATTCACCCCCTCTAGGTGTTCGTACTAGCACTCTCAATTGGTATCAGAGCCAAGTGCTCGGTTTATAAAAGTGTTTTTACTTTTGAGCTAAAGATCTTCTATGGCTAGTATCTTGGCACCAGGACTTATGGAGGGACAAAGCAACACAAGGCCACCATATTTTGATGGAAAGGAATACGACGTGTGGAAGAACAAAATGAAAGCATTCCTAAGATCCAGAGATCTCTTACAATGGGATGTTGTGGAAAGAGGAATCAACCCCATTGCTGCGTCTACATCAAATAAGAATGGCAAAGACAAAGAAACCAAACCCCGCTCTATGTCTCGGACGGAGTTGTCCAAAAGAGAAGTGCTTGATGCAAAAGCTATTTATTCTTTATATTGTGCCTTGTCTCCTGCTGAATATAATAGAATCTCTTCATGTGAAACAGCAAAAGAAGTTTGGGATAGACTTCATGTTACATATGAAGGGACCGATCGTGTAAAAGAGACAAAAGTAAACTTCTTGCTTGGCAAATATGAATCCTTCAAGATGAAGCAAGGAGAGTCAATTGGAGATATGTTCAACCGTTTTACAGAAATTGTAAATGGTTTAGCATATCAAGGTCAGCAAATTTCTACCCCGATGAAGGTCAACAAACTCTTGCGAGGTCTCTCAAAAGATTGGAATCATGTCAAGACCTCAATCCGAGAGACTCAGAGGATTATGCCACTCTCCGTTGATGAATTGATTGGCACTCTTCAATCCTATGAAGTGGAACAACTCAATGATGAAGATCCCGAAGGTAAGAAGTCCATTGCTTTAATATCTAACGCTGTTTTTGATGAAACAGACTCAGAAAATGACATGGACAACAAAGAATTTGCTTTTATGATCGAGAAATTCAAAAAGCTGAGTAGAAAAGGAAGGAAGTTTAGTGAAAGAAGACAATACAAGCATAATGGCCCGAAAAGAATAATGAAAGAAGATGATGAGCAAGGAAATATATGCTTGACGGCACATTCAGAATCTGAGTCTGACTCAGACACAGACTCAGAATCAGAGTCTGACTTAGACACAGACTTAGAATCTGATGAATCGAGGTAAGCCATTCAAAAATTCCTCTCAAAGTTTCAAAGTATATAAATGAGCTTTGCTCAAATCTCAAATCTTCTCTTAAAAGGATCTCCGAACTTAAAAAGGAGAATTCTCGACTTAGGCAACATGATCTTTCTCAAAAAGAAAATTTTGAAATTTTGCAAAAAGATTTTCTACAAACAAAAGAAAGTCGAGATTTACTTGTCAAAGAAAATGATTCTTTGAAGAAAGAATTTTCAAATATTTCGACAAGATTTTCAAATGGTTCAAAAACATTAGAGCATATCCTTTCTATACAAGTACCTTACTATAATAAGTCGGGACTTGGTTTCAATAAGGAAAATAATTCTTTAATTGATTTTCCTAAAGTAAAAGAGAGACTTAGACAAAGACCTTCAAAGGCATTTTACAAAAATCATTTTCAAAAAGTGTTTGTAAAACATGTTGGTCGAAATGCCCTTAAGTGTTCAAATTGTGGAGATTTGGAACACTTTGAGAAAGAATGTCCTAAAGTCTGGAGACCTATTAAGAAAGATTGGATAAAAGCAGCATATGTTACTAACTCTCATGGACCCAAGAGAAAATGGGTACCAAAGAAAATATGAGTTATTTTTGCAGGATATAAAGAAGAAAGAAGAAAGAAAATTTGGTAAGGAAGGTTTTTTTTTTTAAATTTTCAATTTGATTTGGGCAATAATTCTCATTATACTTGATATTCGACATATCCTTAGTTGATTGAGATTTTATAATGATCATATTCCTTGATTTGTTTTATTGAAGAAAGAATCGCATGATTTGTTTTTGTGATTCAATATTTAATTTGATACGTGTGATCATTTTTGATATCATGCTTAAAGACAAAATGAATTTATTTGGTTTGATTTTATACTCTCAGATTTGATTTAATACGTGTGATTATTTGAGATAATTCAAATTATTTTGTCTAAATTTATGCTCTCAAATTGTCATATTTTGCAAAGTAAAAATCTGATTTTACGTGATACTAATTTTGCAAGATATTTTTTTTCTGAGATACTCAAGGATTTTATTCTCTCTGATTTTATCGTATTATGACTAAGTGAGAATTTATTTTTCAAGATATTATTATGCATAATATTCTTTCCTTAAATAACATGTTATGATGAGTTTAGAAAGAATATTTGATTATCTATGAGATTTTATATTTTGCTCTAACGTCAAGGAAGGATCCAAATTGATGGATACCAAAAAGGAAATGAGTTGATTGCAGGAAATTCTTTAAGGGATGAATGATCGCAAATCTATGCAAATCATGATGCAATAGAAAAATGCATCTCATGCGAAGATTGGTAATGATTTTTTTTTTCAATGGTATATTTGAAACATATACCATGGGTAAGAGAATATTTTTATCATCCCACCTTGCAAATTTCTACGTGCATTTATCATGATTTTGGATGATTGTTTATTATATTGCGAATATCTTTTGTCATAAATATAAGGTATTGCAATTTTGGCACGTGATAGAAATATCTATTTTCCTTTTGCAAAATGCATATCTGAAATTTATGCTCAAGGAAATCTCTTTGATCTTGAAAGATATTACTGCATATTTATGGATATTCTTGCTATATTCTTTGAAGATATATTATATCTAGCAAGTTTGATTCGCAAATCAAAGGAAGATATTACGTGACATTTTTAAAAAGATGATTATTTATTATACAAGATTTTGCAGGTAACAATAGAATCTTCCATATGAATTTTGGAAAGCTCAATCAGAAAATATGGAGATTCTATACTATCTTCCGGAGGTTTAAAGATTCTATTCCTTATGCAAAATTTTTGCAAATTGTTGAGAAAATCCCTTATGTGTCATACGTAAGGTTGAATAGTTCTGAATTTTAATATTTGATTATTTTATATATGCTATTCAATTTATCTATTTGAAGAAATTGCATTATATATTACGTGGATATTATTACAGATTATTTGTTAAAAAAGTTTGCTAAGTTTATGTAGGTTAAATTCGAGAAGAGCTTGATTGAAGAATATAAATTTTTGCCTTGAATTTCAAAATGCAAGTGATCGTTGCGGATATTGTTGCTACAAAGGAAATATTGGAAAAATATTATGTTCAACGTGCACAAGTCACAATTTTTTCTATTCGCAAATATTGTCATGATCACAGGGGGAGAAAGCAAATCCAAAAGAAAAGGAAAAGAATCGTGATCATCTCAAAAAGGTAACAAATTGAGGGGGAGCTTTGATCAATTATGGAAAAATCTTTTTGGATTGACCGTGATCTTATTATGGATGGAAGGAAAGGTAAATGTGTCAAAATTTGTTCAAAAAAAAATCTGGTTAGTGCGTCCTTTATTACCTTTTGTCATTAACAAATCTCTTATTGATATTATCATTTTATTATGACAAAAAGGGTATGTGAATTTTATGATTCATCCGTGATTTTTATTGATATTTGATATATATATATATATGATCGAAGTGAGCTATATTGCATATCTTTAATATTCGATTTACTTTATAAAAGCTGATTTTTGGAAATTGTGATTCATGCAAGATATTTGTTATCATTCTCTACGTGATACTTTTTCCATTATTATCGCTTTTTGATTATGACAAAAAGGGGGAGAAGATATGAATATGCATATGTGTTGATTGGTTGATATTATCTATGGCATAATATTGAGTTGTGATTATTTTTCAATATATTATTATGCTCAATTTATTTGCTATCTTATGATATCCTTTGATTTAAATTAAAAGCATGTTTACAAATCTGCATATTCAGATATTGTTTTGTCATCATCAAAAAGGGGGAGATTGTTAGGGAAATCCCTTATGATGTTTTAAAGATGACAAAATAAATCAAAGGCTACTAACATGTTTAATGGTTAAGTAATAGATCATGCATATAATAGAACATGTAAAGGATATTGTCAAAGTCTAAAGACGGTCAGAAGATTGAACGTAACATATGTCCAAAGTATATTCTGAAGATTTCCAGACTTCTGTGTCAAAGTCTGAAGACTGCCAGACTTTAGTGTCAAAGTCTGTTCTACATCAGAAGTCTGTCAACTCTGACTAATTCCAGGGCGAACGTGAATGATGAACCTAGAAGACATAAGACTCTATGCTGAAACCGAACCAGGAAGATAGACTCTATCTCGAAATTCGAACTGGTACAAACCTTAAAGCTAAATATGTTCAGAAGCAGAATATGTTCAGACTCAGATTGCAAAGTCTATCGCACACAGACTCAAATTGTAAAGTCTATTGCTCTCAGACTTTACATCCAGAACGAGATAGATCGTAACTCAAGCCCAATCATATAACGGCTAGTGATCTGGTTTGGATTCCACATCAAGATTGATTTGATTGATTCAATCTAATTGATTGACGATTGGATATTGAAAACAAGAACTTTCTATACGAAGAAGCTTTACTTATGGAAACCAAGATTCCGTTTGTATGGGCGATCGGAATCAATTTGGGATTCTACCTTAGTCACTCAACGGCTACCAAATCTTCTAAATATAGAGCTGTCCAATGGGTAGATTGGAAGACGATTCTCCGGGATACTGTCAAACGGCTAGTTTGGAAGTAGAGGAGTATTTAAGGAGATGAAGGACCGATGAGCAAGTAAGAGATAGAGCGTAGAATTTATAATTCCAAAGTCTAAGCGATCTTCGATCATACACTTGTCTTTGGAGAGCTTAAACGTTTGTGATCGTGAGAGAAATACCAAAAGAGTGACTTAGTGAGATAGTGTGATCTACTACTAAGTGTTTGCACTCAAAGTTGTAATCTCTTGTTGGTTGCATAGTGGAATCTAGCCAAGAAGGCTGTTAGCGTGGGAGAGTGGACGTAGGCTTGGATTAAGCCGAACCACTATAAATCTTGTGTTCATATTCTCTTCCCTAACTCCTTTGTTTTACTCGAAGTTTATTTTATTCCGCATATATTTGCTAAGATTTATTTTAAACACATATTCACCCCCTCTAGGTATTCGTACTAGCACTCTCAAAACAATTCGTTAATTTAGCGTAAATATTGTGTTAAACGACATTGTTTAGGTCCAATCATGCTTACTTCACTTTGCCGGCAAGCCACATTAGAGCTTTCCAGCCACATAAATTTGTAATGGCTATGAAATGATTATTTTTTTTCCAAAAGTGTTACCAATGAGTGATCGAAAGTTTTGGTACTAAAGTGAGTATCGTACAAAAATTACAGTACTTCATCCTTCTTTCATAAATTCGAAATAGGTAGTCTTTGTTTCGTATTTAAGTCCTTAATTATGGCCCGGCTACTTTCCTAGACATTGTTTGAAAGGTCAATTCATTCATTATCATGAATCACATAAAATAAGTAGTGGTCATTATACTGACAAGCCAAGAGATAAATTAGTACAGCAAGAGCTCATTACATCACTTAAGTTTCTTAACATTGTCTAATTTCTAAAGTAACTATTAAACGACTTAATTTTTAGGTTTTGTTTGGCAGTCCCAATTTGAGCTAGATAGGATAACAAATTATTATATATGGTGTTTGGTGATGTTCTCCAAACCCGATAAATCCGGATATAATGCCACATATCTTATCTAATATGGGGGTGAAATAAACTCTAATTGGATAAAAATTGGGAAAAATAAATTAAGAATTTCTATTATCTTGCAGCAATAAAGTGATAGAGTGGAAAATTCAAAAAGTTTTGGCACTCACGTGATTGAAAAAAAAAAAAAAAAGAAGTTAAAACCTTTAAACGAGTACCGTACGTATGTTGTGGCACTTGGTGTCCTTTTCCTAGGAAAATTGCATTAATTTTCTTAATAATGAAATCAAAGGACTTGACCTATAAAATAAAAAGAAATCCAAAGACGATTTCCTATGGATGAACGGACGCTTTTAAACAGTTACTAGCCGTGGCATCAATTCACATCTTTCAAAACGAACTAAACATCTGGAATTCAGTACAAGTGAATACTAGTAACCCAGAGATAGGACCAGTTGAGTTTTCAACATCGAATTGAGTTGTCACACAAGAATTCACTTAGATTCAATTTACTTAAAAATGAGAAAAACGTTTACGACAAATTTCATTGCTCCGAAGCTTGTGAAAAATTAAGAGCGCTTGCAACATGATTGTTATTCAATCCTTCCAATAGTAAATTAACCACACTCAAGCTCAACGACCCTCTCGGAGGCTATCGGCGATGAGAGGCTTGCCGGAGGTGATGGACGGCTGCAACTGCACGGGGTACACTGCAGGTGACATCTTATAAGGAAGAACCGGCACTAGAATCTCAAAATTGAGGGCCTGAAGCGCTTGCCTCATGGAGGGCCTCAAGCCCTTATCGGGATGAGCACACCACAAGCCCACGACCAACAACTGCTTCACTTGTTTCCCATCAAAAATCCACTTTGAGTCTCTCATCCACAGCCTTTTTTTGATCTGAAATACGTAGCAATTTATTTACGTAGGGAAAGCATTACAACCCATCTTTAGGGCATCGATACATAGCATATCCAGAATAATCTGAGGAGGTGAGGAGGCCCATTTTGAGTTCAAAGAACCACGGCCATAGACCTTAGCGGCCCAGTCGGCGATGGAGTTCGCTTCCCGTCTACAGTGGCACAGTCACAAGTGGGAAAATCGGGAGAGCAAATCTGCAATTTCCACAACTAGGTTTCGGCAGTCCCATAGTGGCGATCGATGATCATTTAACGTCTCTACCATCACCAGACAATCGAAATCAATCTGCAGGTGATCATCTATCATGCCTTTCTGTAACATATATTGAAGAGCTTGATTTAGGGCTCGGATCTCCGTCTGCAGAGGAGATGAAGCGGGAACAATTTGGGAGAATCCACCGATTAGAGTTCCTTCATGGTTTCTGCAAACACAAGCGACCGAGCCTATGTGATCTGCTACAGGGAAAGCCCCATCAATATTAATTTTGATTGTTCCTGGTGGTGGAGGATTCCAGATCTGAGAGGTAGGCACCACCGACTGCCCTGTAGTTGTTGTGATCTACTGTGTACTACGACTAAGCTCTGCGTTTGTAAGTGCCAAATCTACAATCTGTTCGGGTGTTGAACGCTTGTTGCAAAAGATGAGGTGATTCCTCGCTTACGAAATCTGCCAAAGAATGGCTACTATTGTCTCCGGTTCAGGTACATTTACTCCTTGCATTAATAAATCTGCTAGCCAAGTAGACATCCTATGTGTATTGTATGCTGAAAGATTGACTTGCACTTTGGGATGGGACCAGAGGCCCTGTATCTATGGGCAAAGTAGAAATAAGTGTTCGGTGGTTTCAGGAAGATGAGATTGACATAGCTGACATTCTGGGTCGGGGATGATGTGTCTACGGTATAGGTTTTCCCTTGTAGCAAGCGCATTGTGGCAAAGGGACCACAGAAATATTCGAAGTTTAGGGGCTGTCTTTACTTGCCAAATCTTGCGCCACACAAGGCTTGGGAGTTGATGAGATGTGGATGCAGAGTTGGGATGGTGGTTGGGAGCGGTTTTCAAACTTGTAACCGCTTTTGACCATATATACTCCTGTAGGTGTTCCTGTCCATATAATATGATATGTGGTCTGAATTGAACTGAGAGGTATGGTAGCAATCTCCTTGATAATCTGGTCGTCAAAACTTTGTCAAAGGAGAGGAATATTCCAAGTAGTCTGATTTGGATTAATAAAACTTCCAACCATTTCTGGCTCTCCTCTTATTGCTGGCCCACCAATAGTTCCTCTAGATGACCATTTATCATTGCGAATTTCAATGCATTGGCCATTCCCAACTGACCATTGAAGCTGAGCTAAGATGGAATCTCGACCTAACAGCAGACTTTGCCAGCCCCAGGACGGAGTAGATCCTCTAGGTGCATGCCAAAAATCAGTAGCATGAAAGTATAAACCTTTAAACACACGGCTCCACAAGGATGAAGGGTGTTGGGATATTCGCCATGCCTGTTTACCGAGTAGTGCCTTATTGAGAGTAAGTAAGTCTCGAAAACCAAGCCCCCCATTTTCCTTCCTTTCTTGAAGTAGGTCCTAACTTTTCCAATGGATTCCCGACTTAGTACAATTGTTTTGCCACCAAAACTGTGCTATCTTCTGCTCAATAGACTTGCCATAACGACCCGGTTTTTCCCATAGAGGTCCCACACCCACTCCACTAAATTCATCTGCGACGATTGCTCCATTGGATCAACGGACCTCTGTCCCGTAGCAATCTTGAGCGCAACCACCACGAAGCTATACACATAGGACTACTTGCTCGCTCGCCCTGTGCTCACGTACTCCGGGCCCAGGTATCCGAACTTGTGGGCTACCCCGGTCGTCCACGGCCCAAGCTCGTGGTCCATGAGGCGGGCCAGCCCTAAGTCTCCAAGCTTGACTTTGAACCTCGAGTCTAGCATCACGTGGCTCCACTTGATGCGCCGGTGCACCACGCACTGCTCCCTCTCCTAGTAGAGATAGGAGAGCGCAGAGTCAAGCCCAACCGAAATCTTGTACCAAGCAGCCTAACTTAGAGGCCTCCTCTTGCCGAAGAGGTGCCTGTTGAGGCTACCGTTCGGCATGAACTGGTAGACAAGCAGAAACTCATTGGCCTTGTGGCACCAACCTATAAGTTGCACTAAATTTCTATGCCCCAAGATGCTGATCATCTTCACCTCCGTGATGAACTCCTCGCTCCCTTGTTTCAAACCTCTTGATATCTGCTTCATCGTGACTGTCGCGTCCAGGCCAACCAGATATCCCCTGTAGACCGCCCTACACCCACCTTCACCCATCTTCCTCTCCTCGGCGAAGTTGTTGGTAGCAGAGACGAGGTCTGCATACGTAAACCTCCATGGCCCTTCCCTCGTGAACTTTGCCATCTTCAATCCCTCGCTCCTCCTCTTCCTCCCCCAGAGAATTGCTGATATCACCACCATGCTGCAGAATAGGACTCCTAGCTGAATTGCTAAGCCAACAACTAACTTGGTCCTTCTGGCATTTCGTTGCTTTTCCTTGACTTCGAGGTTCAAACTGAAGGACCAAGATTTAAGTTGGTGACATTAGTGTAATGGGCAGTTGCAGCTGAGAAACAGATCATCACCTCCTCGGGCAAGACAGCAATAAGATCAATCTGATATGAAATACTTGTCTTTTCATGCCGGTTCCACATAATCTAGTAGCTCCAAGAAATGCTCAGGTTCTTGGTCGTGGAGTTGCACACAATCCACACCTCGGCAGTGTCACCGCTGTGGAAGCTGGCGTTCCAAGGTGTGGTCAACACCGAGGCGATTGAGTTTTTGTTGATCCCGACATGCTCATACGGAAGGTCCCATTTGGGATTGGCGAAGGTATCAAACTCGACTCCAACGATTTGGTTTGAGGACAAGTCGTTGTAGGTGGTGTTGAAGAGGCCTAACAAGCCACTAGTCGAATTGACCGGGATTTGGAATCCGACCGGCGTGAGGAAGAAGGCCAAGCCAGATCCGTACTCCAATTGATTCTGCGTGTCGATGATGAAGGAGAAGAGAGTGGAGAAGTCAATGAGCCTCCTAGAGGCGGACTCCTAGAGCCGCAGCTTCTCTGAGTAAAATACTCGGCCGACATGCCATGAGGAAGTGTGGCTAGTGAACTCAATGGTCCCGATGCACGGCCTCGCATTGCCTTCATAGACCATGTCTGTTGTGGCATCCCAAAATTCATGGCAACCTCCAAATACATTAAGGTCTATGAATAGGTGATGGAAGTACCATCAAGATGTATTGTAGCCATTTGATCCATAATTTGCAATAAGATATATGGCCAAGCTTTTAATGGATAATTATTTGATAGGAAAGAAAATCCTATCATTGGCCATGTGTTTTATAAATTGGAATTTATGGATTTATGATTTCAAGTTTTATGGCCATATGAAATTGTAATTTAGTATTTATATAAGTGGGGATTTAAGGTAAATTATTAAAAGTAAAAATGGACTTATTTAAGAAAATTTTGGGCCATTTAAGCTTGGACTTTAGGCCCAAGTGTGTTGGCCTAAAGTGGGCCAAGAGGCCCGGCCCAAGGAGCCCATGAAGTGGTCGACCAAGCTGGCCCAAGATTGGCCCAAGAAGAAGGCCCATAAGCCTTGCATGCAAGCTGCCAAGTGGCATGGAGGTTGCGCAAGGTGTGGCTGCCCCCATTGGCCATCTTGGGCGGCCACATGCAGCTGCAATGATTAAAGGAAAGGGAAATAAAAAGAGAGAGAGAGAGAGGGAGTGGCTGGTTTTGAGAGAGTGAGAGAGAGAGAGAGTTGCGAGAGAGTGAGGAGCCGAGAGAGAGAGGGAGAAGCCGAGCGAGGGAGGAGGTCCGCTCATCCGTCGCCGTCCGTCCGTGCGTCCGTCGCCGTCCGTGTGCCGTGTTTGCTCGATTTTGGAGGCAAGTTGGGATCCATATTCTGCTCTTGCATGTGTACCTTGCATGTGTGATTGTTTGGTGGTAGATCTCGGATGTTTAGGGTATGCAAAACCGAAGCTAGAGTGTGTTGTTCTTGAAAATGTATTCTGTTTTCGTGTGTGCCGCCTGACCCTGAACGTTGTAGAGGCTTGCATGTGGGTTTTGAGTTGGATTTTGGCTTAGACTTCTTCATGAAAGTTGTAGACAACATCTCCTAGTATAACATACTAAAATTTGAGACAAAATGGCTGAGTTTTAATGGGTGAAACCCATCCTCTACGAAAAGGCTAGATCTGAAACTGTTTCGTCGACCTCTTGGTGGTTTTGTGTGTTGCATGTCACTTTTTACTAAGAATCTCACTTTGACTTCTTCACAAAAGTTGTAGATAACATCTTGAATATTAACATACTCAAATTTTAGGTAAAACGAGCAAGTGTAGCGTAGTGAAACGATTTCCTTTTGAAGACGGCAGATCTGGAAGTACGGTACTGGACTCCCGAGACTTCGTGGACTATATGGTGACTATCTTTTGAGAATCTCACCTAGATCCCTTAATGAAAGTTGTAGGGGACCTCTTGAGGCAAAAAATATCAAAATTTCAGAGAAATGATGGAAGATAAGTAGGTGAAACCTTGATTTTTCGGAGACAGCTAAACTGGACTGTTCGGTACTAGGAACAGGAGCTTCGACCGTCCATAGTTAATTTTATAGAGCGAATCTGGCCTAGATGTCTTCACGAAAAATCTACCTTAGGGTCTTGAATATATCGTGGTAAAATTTCATAATTTTTGGAGGTTATTCGGATATTTTAATCGAAATATTTCAAGAACTGCGCAATCTGATTTTATCCGAATTTACATGCTGTATTGTGTGAACTATGTCTTCTCGTGTGAAGCTCTTTTGGGCATGTGTTCTTCATGGAATTGCTACCTTTTTGTCTTGTCTATCACATGTCCTGATTTCATGATTTTTGAAGATCATATGGGTATTTAATTTACATGTTTTCCGAAATTGTGCAAGCTGGAATTTGCTAAATCTCAAAAGTCATGATGTATGGATTTTTCTAAGTTGTATGGACCTCATGGATTGTATTGTCATAAGTGGTTGTATCTTGCTGCATGTATGATGATGATTGGAAATGCATATAAGAATCAAATGATGAAAATGATCTTGTTTGTCATCACATCATATGCCATGTTGAAATTGAGCTATAATTGAAAATGAGATGTATGGGAATATGCATTGTGGTGATGAGAAGACCGTCGGAGGTGTGAGCCGACGATGCCCCGGGAGTGTCGGGATGCTCGGAAAGTGGGGGTGCCGGATGCCCGGTGGCCTAGTGGCGTACTTCTGGAGGGTCCTCGGGAGTTTCGAGATGCCCGGTGGTATACGGTACGTAATTCCAGAGGGGGGGAATCCTGGTGGTATGTCGGTACGTAATTCCGGAAGCCCCGGAGGTTTGTGCCCGGGGGGATGTCTCGTGATGCTAGTTGGGATACGAGATGCCCGGAATGTGGAGGGCCGGATGCCCGGTGGCCTTAAATGGCTGAATGTCGAATGTTCCTCGCGATGCCTGGTTGGGTGCGAGCGATAAATATGGGATGCAAACATTAGTCCCGGGAAAGAGAAATGTGGTGGCCCAAAATGAAAGAATAAAATTGGGAAATTGAAATTGAATTATGCATGGTATGGCAACATGTATGCATGAGTGCATGATGATAGTGAGTGCATGAATGTATGTGCACCTATGGCATGACGGTACATGTATGACATGATGATGGTGAGTGCATTGATGTATGTGCACCTATGGCATGATGGTACATGTATGACATGATGATGGTGAGAACATGGATGTATGTGCACCTATGGTATGATGGTACATGTATGGCATGATGATGGTGAGTGCATGGATGTATGTGCACCTATGGCATGATGGTAAATGTATGGCATATGCATGGCTTCAAGGTAAGCTATGCATGGATGCATGATTGACATGTGTTATGCTATGATTGTTATGATTGTATTGTATGATGCATTGAGTGGTTTATTGGGTCCTTTACCTGCTGAGTGGCTGTACTCACCACTTTTGGGGACCAACATTTCAGACTAGATAAGATACCTCTGCTGCCACTGCTACCAGTAGATGGATCGAGTGGTTGGATATGACCGTGAGGAGGAGGAGGATAGCAAAGGAAGGAACTTTTGGACGTCGACACTGATCGATGGACTTTAAGTATATGACTGTTGCTAGAGATGTCGGTCATCTTTTGAAGTATAGCCGAGTATAGAAGACTACGGCATTTTGATGTACCGATGAATGATGTCCATCTGGTTTAAGTAAATAAAAGTGTACGGCTTTTACCTATAAATGTTTAGTTGGTGTGCATCGTTTTCTGAATATAGGGAAGGGGGTTGATGGATGTGCTTCCGCCATATGATCTGTGCAAGGGACCGATAATAAAAGATGTAAACCCTCATGGTTGCATGGACCCGCTGCACTTGAAACGGTATCAGAGTGACATGTTATCAGGTCAAGCGAATGGTAATCGAACTGTGGCGACCCTAACGGATCGGGGGCCGTCGAGGGGTGCCACATCTGTGGCTTGCGGGTCGAAGCGAGATATGTTAAAGGAAAGGGAATTGCCCTATCGAAGCAGCACGGAGGACAAGTAGAGAAGGGAAACGCGCAGCGAGTGTTTGGACTCCGAATAGAGGGCCATAGAGAGAATTTCCCGGCGGGATCAAAAAAGTAAGGGATGCTGAATTCACGGCAAACGGCAGAGTGTACAAGAAGGAAAGAGTGGGGGCAGGACAAAGCTATTGAGATTGAGGAAGAAATTATTGGACATAGATTGAAGATCAAAAAGTCGCTCAAATCGAATAGCTTGATGGCTCCGCCATTTGTTATTTGTCATGAAAATATAAACTAAGACATGTAGCTATCCGCCTTGGATTAATCACCGGCAACAATGGGCGTGCATGGTTGCGTTTTTTATTTTTGTTCATGAACAGATTTTCTGTTTTTTTTGTTCCCAAGAACAAAAAAAGAACAGAAACGCGTTTATTTGCGTTTTTGTTCCAAATCTGTTTTTTTGTTCCCGGGAACAAAATTGGAACAGAAACAAGAAACAAAAAAAAAACTTGTTTCTTGTTTCTGGAACAATTTTTAAGAGCAAATTTTCTCTCTCCTTTCTTTTCTTCTCTTTTTTTTCTTCTTCTTTTTTCTTTGGTTGGTCGCCGGCTCGCCCATGGCCGGCGACCGGCCGTCGAGGGCTGGCGACGCCGTCGAGAGCCAACGACCTCGCCGGAGCGTCAAGCTCGCCCAAATCCGGTGAGGCCGAGCTCACCCAGCCACCAGCGAGGCTCGGCCTCGCCAGCCACCACCAGCGACGGACTGGTGGCGTGGCGAGCTCGACCTCGCCCGGCCAAGGCGAGGCCGCCGGCCCTCGTCGGCCGGTTGTCGACCATGGCCGAGGCCGACGACCGGCCAAAAGAAGAAAAAAAGGAAAAATAAAATAAAATAAGAAAAAAAGGAAAATTAAAATTAAAAATTAAAAGAAACAAAAAAAGAACACAAATTTACCAAACATGTTTTTATTCTTTTTTTTATTCCCGAACAAGTTTACCAAACACGTTTTTCAGTCAAAATTATTCCACGGAACATAAATAGTTTTTTCTATTTTCGTTTTTGGAACACTTTTTTAATAAACACAAACAAACGGGCCCAATGTTTCCACGTCAATAGGAAATGATTTAACAATTCCGGATGCCCCTCGAGTTCCCACATAAATTCAGGTTTGACAGGTGCATCTACGGTTAGACGAAGGGGAAAGGCCAATCAGCTATGTGACGAAGAATGGTTGATGATTTCAACGGAAGAAAATCTAATTTGATAGTGCATTGTCATGTGAATCATAGAGACTCGCCAAATTTATTCAGGTTTAATGAATCAAACGGCGAAAAATGGATTCCTGGAAGCTTTCTGCATAAGACACTGCAAAAGCAATTTGTAGGATATTAAATACTGTTGACACCTATTTAAATTTAATTTTTAGAAATAGAAGATAATCTATGATTAGAGGAAAAAATTTTAAAAAAAAAATTTTGAATTCAAAAATTCAACCGTGGGATTTTGGAGCCACTTTGTTGTTAAGAGGTTGAGTGAAAATCTCCACCTACGAAACGAATTCAAGTTTTCCTCTTCATCTTTCGTGTGGGAGAAAAAAATAGAAAATTGAAAGAGAAAGAAAAAAAATTCTCTTCCGGTAGAGAAAAGTTAAAGTCTCCTGCAGAGTACACAGGGGCTTCTTCCGTTTTGTTTCTGGGAAGAAAATCAAAGCACAAAAGAAAACTTTTCTTTTTATTTCCTTCAGAAGAGGGGCTCAAAAAGGTCAAAAGTCAGCAAAGGTTGCAGGAATTCTGAAGACAGCAGAAGAGAGGGACGTGGGTGTGACGTTTAGCAACAGGGAAAGGAGGGGAAAAAGCGATCACTGTTCATCTTCTTTTCCCTGCCCGCGTCCGCCGTTTGCGGGCTCAGCCCCGGGTAGCCAAGTCGCCGGTCACTGCAGTTTCACCGGTCTCGCCGTGACGCGCAGCTCCGCCGCGTACCACTGCCACCTTTCTGATCCGGTTGTGACGATCTCGCGCCGGCTCCGCTTCTGCTCCACCACTCCTGCGACGGCCGGTTCCGCTTTTGCTCCGCCTCCTGTGACGCCAGCTCTTCTCGTTCGCTTCTCGCGGCCCGATCTGAACGCCGGTCTCAACTAATCGAGCCTTCCGACCCGACGTTGCGACCCGACGCTGCGACTCCACCCTCCGATCAATCGCGCTTCTGCTTCGCCTGAGATCTGCAGCTCGACCCATTCGAGTCGCTGCTCCGCCCGAGCCCGAGTCGACGCTGAGCCTCCCTTTGCCGAGCCACTCCATCTTCCGCTGTTCCGCGACCGCCCGTTGCTCGACGCCCCTGCAACACCTCCGTCCGCGACCGCCCCGTGTCCAACGCCTCCTCCTCCGCGCGATGATTCTGCAGCCGATCTGTGCCCGCTGCTGTGGCACCACCACCCGCAACGCCCCTCACCGACGCCACCGCGCCGTCCCCTGTGACACTGCACCAGCCCGAGATCCGCCCACTGTCCTTGCAGCACACCCACCGCTGATCTCCACCGTCCGCCCGGCGCCGACGAACTTGCTGTCACCCATTTTCCTTAGGTTGCTCAGTTTTCTTTTATTTTTATTTTTCTTATTTTATGTTATTTTACTTTATTTTAGTTGGTTTTGCCATTATTGTTTAAGTTTGAATATTGTGAGGTGACTTTTAGGTTATGGATATTATAGGCATTATCGGCAGGAGTTATCCCTAAAATTATTGTAATTATTAATTTGACCCGTAAGATGTCGGTTCATGTTTTTAATTATATTAATTCTTAAGGTTTGTTGATAGCATATTAATTGTTGAATAAATATAACTATTAATTTGATCCGTAAGAATTTGAATCAGATTTTTAGTTATTTTGATATCTTTGTCGTGATAATTAGGGTTAGGATAATCGTTAATTTGACTCGTGAGACAATGAGTTATTTTTTCGATTATTTTAATCATTTATTTGATTGAATGTCCTGATTAGTTTAAATACAATGTTTATTTGATAATTGCTTTGTTTGGAAAAACACTAAAAAATATCCAAAAAATATTTGAATTAGGATTCAGTTTGTTTTAGAATATTTCTTGTTATTTTGCATATCTAGGATAGAGATTTCAGTTCGAAAAATATAAAAACAAAAAAACAAAAAAATGCATTCATTTAGGATTTTAGTTTTTGTTTAATTTAAGTTGCATGTTTAATTACATGGCAATTTTAAATTTCGAATTTTATATAAAAATAAAAAATAAAAAATATCATGCATATGTCATGTAGAATTAGGGCATGCTCCGCATGTCATTGCACATTAGATAAATTGCATATTAGATTAAGATAATATCTTAGTTTAAATTAGGATTTAATATGACTTAATCCTTAGTTTAAATTAGATAGAATTTTAATCTAGCTAAATCATTTTTGCATTTTTTAAAGATAGAAATATCAAATGCACGTCATCTAGTTTTTATTAGGTTTATTTAATTAGAACTTCCTCGTCATTAGACCAAGTCATTTAATAAATGTCGCGTGACATATAGCTCACATATGAAATTGCATGATGCATGTCATTTTAGTTGAAATAATTTTGTATGTCATTACATAGCATTGCATGTCATTAGAGTTAGATCATTTAGATTGCATTTAATTATTGCATTTCTTCATGTCATATAATTTAGGTCGTGTTGCCATGTCATATTAGATTATTAGCATGCATCGCATGATTCTCATTAAATAAAGTGAAAACAAAAATTGAATAATGGCGTGTTAATTAGAAATCGTATTTAGGATTGCTAATGCGAATTCTGATTTATCAACGCAGATATTTTCGTTGTTTTGAGGTAGGTTTTGCATTATTGCTTTCCTGAGTGTTAAATTGGTGGTATGCGCACCTGTATAATCACCTCACATGTTAGGAAGTTAAATTAAAATCAATTCAATTGCCAAACATCTTTTTTTGAAAATGAAATAGAAAGGTACCGAAAGGGCACTAGAATAGTCTGGTGTAACCAAGTCCCCGTACCCTTTAGTCTCTAATTCGCAGGAGTAAAATAATGCTCCTTTTATTTTACTTAGGTGTCTAATCGACCTACCTTAAACCGATTAGTGGCGACTCCTAGATAATAATCTTTTGCATGTTAAAATTTTAAGTAGCGAATTGGTATGGGCTTGGGAGAGCCCGAGCTAAACTTAAAGACTTAGTAATCCATTAACCTAGTTTTAGGTGGTGAACTCGAAAAATTGGGTCGCGACAAATACATTATTTTAAGGCTACATTTGATCGTCCGGATTTCTAATCATGATAAGACTAGATAGAAGACGATACAAAAATAAGGATTTTACTATATTCTATCCATTGTTTTAGTTATTGTAATCGAATATATTCATGTCATATTATGTACATTGTTTGGTATAAATGGTATATTAGTAAAAATAAACAAAAATTTTTACAAATGGAAATAGTAAAAATCTCTAATGACACTTTTGCCTTATTTTTTATTTTATTTTCCCCTCTATTTTTAGTTAATTTCTTTTTATTTCTTTGTTCTCCTTCCATTATTCTCTAATAAAATTTTGTTAAATAGTAAACTATACTCACATTCCTAAAATACTAAAATACATAAAAATAAATTTATATTTATATTTATATATTGAATTTATATTATAAAATAGAATTAAATTCAAATATATAAATAAAAATAAGATTAAATTCAAATAACTAAATTTTTTTTTTTGAATTTCCTATATTAGAATTCAAATATTATTTATATATTGAAATATAATTTATTTCTGTTAATTTTGTTAATTTAAGAAGTTTGTTATTTGACTAAAAAGAAAACTTTTCATTAAGATGGATATTAGAAATTCTATCTACCTTTATCCTATCTCTAATGGGAAATGAAAGGAATATGATTTGTAATAATAAAGGATATTTGAATCTTTGTTTGGACAAGTTCCCACATGTAGCGCAAACTAACAGATTCCATTGAAAAAAAAGAAAAAAAAAAAAAAAGTCAACAACCTCTCAAAGGAATTCTGGAGATGGGAATTTAGAAACTCATTACATTGATAGAAAAATGGATAAAAAAAAAATGGAATGATTCTAATATCGATTTATAATAACTAAATAAATAGATAGATAAACCCTCTTACTTTTGAGTTGCCGAAGCAAAACCTTTATACAAGAGTTGAAGAATCAAAGAGAGAATTAAGATTTTCCTTTAATAGAAGATCAAAGTGGTCTCATTGGAGGTGGAAAATTTGCTGACTTGATACTAGCAATTACCAAATTCTTCTTAAGTTAGGTAAAAGAAAGAAATTGGATAACGAAGAGAATATTGAATAGTAAGACACCACCATCTCCATACACATCAATAGCTCCTTTCGAGTCATAACTTATTCAAGAGAATATGCTGGAAATTCAGTAAAGATCCATCCATTTTGACATATTTCTGCCAAACTTTGCTCCAAATCGCTCTCCCTCCCTCTCTCTCCATACACATCAATAGCTCCTTTCTCTCTCTCTCTCCATACACATCAATAGCTCCTTTCGAGTCATAACTTATTCAACCAGTTATACCCCTATGCTGGAAATTCAGTAAAGATCCATCCATTTTGAACTCGTTCACACATATTTCTGCTAAACTTTGCTCCAAACCCATTTCAACTCATTATATAAAAGTTAGGCAATTCGTGTACTACTTTTTTAAATAAGGACTCATCCCTAGTGACGTTATCTCCTCGGAATAAATAGGAGACGGATAAAGCAATTTCTTGGGGGGAGTAAGAGACTAAGTGGATTTATTAAGGAGATAGTCAAAATATTTTAGAGGTGGTGTAATTGATAGAATTATTTGATTTCACTTTCTATGCAAATTTCTATATTTCATTGCACTACATGAAGATTTTAAAATTTTATGGCACTTTGAATTTGATTTCATTGCACTACATGAAGATTTTAAAATTTTATGGCACTTTGGTGACCAGTAGTACTAGAGAGAGACAGTTAATATCAAAATACTCGGTGTTGACACCCGAATTTTGTCAACATGTTTAAGTGTTCATTTTTTGCAAAAATATAAAAATACAAGAAAAAATAAATAAAAACAAAAAAAAAAGAGCAAAAGTTCAATTGAATTGAAAAAAATAGAGTGGGCTGGGTGCTGTCCAGCCCACTTGTCTTAGCTTTCGGCTCACCCCTTTGACCTATTTCCCCATTTCCCTTCCTCTCTTTTGGCCCATTTTTATTTAATTCTTTAAGCTCACAACTTGAGCTGAAGAAGACAAGAAAGGAGCCCAAGCCCTCTCTCCCATCTCTTGCACAAGCTCACGCCTGTGAGATATGAAGCACGGACACATTCTACGAGCTTTGGTGTCATATTGGACATCCCAACATGTACTATCCTGACATCTTTGAGTATCTCTATGCTCTAAACTAAATTTATGAGTAGTTCACAACTAAAAGATAGTTCATTGAAGACTTGAATAAATTTTGCCTAGTGTGAGATAGCATATTTGCTGTAACTAATCTAGTTGCTCCAACACACGGTCAAGACTTGTCCGAAAATCTAACAAGTGTCAACTCTTTTTGACAAGCTGCGACATGCGTGTTCGGAATTGCGAGAGGCGTGGCGGTTTCTAGGGTGGATCAGAAAGTGTGAAGGGAGAAAGAATCATTGAAGAAGGAGACGGAGGGTGGAGGCAAGGGCGAGGGAGCATAGGCGAGGCCATGTGTGACAGCGAGGCCACGACTACAAGGAAGGCTAGAGGAAGAGTAAAGACCGAGGTGACCTAGAGGGCTGCGACTACAATGCCATAATGGAGGGTCGAAGGTGAGGCTGTAGCTACAAAGGAGGGAGGACCATAGGCAAGGTGGCAAGCGATTGCGATGAGGCGACCCATAGAGAGTAGAGATCAAGAGGAAAGATCAAGAGGAAGAGGGTCATGTGGGGAGAAGGAAATTTAAAAACAAAAAAAAATGGGAGTTCTTACGGGATTTTAGCAAAAGAGTAAATAAAAAAAAATTAAAAATGGGGATTTTGATGGGACTTGGCGTGATTTTTTTTCCTTTTTGGAAGGAGTGGGGTGGGGATGACTTCAATTTTCAAGAAAGGAAATGATAGGTGATGGGGGAAAAAACAAGGGAAAGAAACTGAGGGCGGAGGGGGGTTTGGGGTGGTTGGGGTGGTGTGGGGAGAGAAACAAGGGAAATGACAAGTGATGGGGGAAAGAAACAAGGGAAAGAAACCCGGGGGCGGGAGGTTTGGAGTGGGGTGGGGAAACGAGAGAAGGGAAAATGAGGAAGGGAGGAAAATAATTTTTGGGTGGTGGAGCTTTTTTTCTCATAAAAGTAAATAAGCGAGGCTAAAAAGTGATTTCGAAAATAAAAATACTAAATGTTAAATAATGATAAAAATTTTGATCATTATAAAGATCATAAATTTATTTAAATAAGTTGATTCTAATCTTTTGTTGTTTTTTTTTTTTTGTGACCCGGGGAACCTCATCACCAAAGACTCGGCGAGTAAACCCAGGGACACCACCACCACCCTCGGCGTCCCACTTAAGACCTTAAGCAACCGTGAGAAGATTTGAACTTCTCCTTTTTTTTTTTTTTTGGTAAAGAAAAGATTAACAATAATTCGAACTCCTTCCTTTTATGAGGGGAGAGAGCCCAAACTATCACGGCACACCAAGGCGGTGGTAATTCTAATCTTTTGTTAATCACTAGTTTCATTGATAATTTTTATTAAATTAAGAAACAAGTTGTCAAATATGAGAACACATTAACTATGAATATGTCTTTCGAATTTTTTATGAATGGATAGTTTCATTGATAATTTTTGTTAAATTAAGAAACAAGTTCTCAAACATGAGTACACATTAACTATGAATATGTCTTTCGAATTTTTTTATGAATAGATTTATTAATATTATTAGTGTAGGTTTATTGTAAGTTTTTTTATTATTTATTTATTTATGAATTTAAATCAAATTAATTAAAAATAAAAATATTTATTTAATATATATCAAAATTCTTTATTTTTGAGAAATAACGTGTTAGTGTTTCGTGTCATGTCCTATCATATGTCGATGTCAAGTGTCAGTGGCACAGTGCTACTTAACCCGTGATGAGGAGAACGTTTCGAGAGGAAAGAAACAGTTAACCCGAAGAAAATATTGGGTTCCGGGAACGTCAGCGTGGTCCCGGACCACTCACACAGCGCCAGTGTATAGGGAAGCCCACAAAGGAGAAAACCGGGGCCCACGTTTGATGTGGCGCCATATGAGTGGTCCGGGACCACGCTGACGTGGCGGTCCCGGACCACCCAATATCTTCTCCTTAACCCGTGAGTGTGAGGAGAACGTTTGACCGGAGCACAGAGGAGCGAGAGGAAAGAAACAGCAAGTGACGCGACCGTGCTCGACCTAAGGCAGAAGAGGAGAAACCGAGAAAACGGGAAAGGTCGAACAAGGAGGTGGTCGGCCATTGGAGAAGGGGCTCGAGCTATGCAGAAAAAGGAGGACGCTGGCTCAAGAAAAAGGAAAAAAAAAGAAATCTATTTTCCGTGAGGGGGCTCGAAGTTCACTGAAGGAGAGGGGATTCAACGATTTTGGGGGAAATTGGTTCTTGGGCTCGCTGGTTTTTGGTAGACAGAGAGAACCGGCGGGGGCTAGAGGGGCTGGTTTTCGAGAGGGAGGAGAGAAGCTTGACGGGAGTTGAAGAAGAAAGAGAGATAAATCCGCAGGTGGAGGAGAAGAGAGACAGAAAGAGAGCAGTGATGCGTTGAGCTTGAGCAAAACCCGCCTGGGTTCTTTCAAACACCATCTTCCGATGGACGTAAAGGGCCGCCGGAGGAAAAGGAGAGCCCCGGCCGTCCTGTCAAGCTTCTTTGCTAAAGATGAAGCCCTTTCCGATCAGTCGTCCTCATCTAGCTGCAAGAACACCTCGTACCGTCGCCGGACATCATTGCTGACCGTGGCTGAACGGAGGTGCTCATGCCGTAGGTTCGATCCCTAGACTGTAAGGAAAGTTGTTCGTCGTCCGTCGAAGCTTTGCTGGTGACCGTACGACACCAAAAGCTCCACCACGAATCAGGTAGGAGTTCGCTCTCAAACATCATTTTTTCGGCCCTGCTTCTTTGAAGGATCATTGACGCTTGATATAGTGATAAGATTGATCTATAATCTATAATGTTGGTTTATGTTTTTATGTGTTGAGATTTGAAACTCATCTCACCATGAACATGAATCTGAAGCTTGTTGTCGAAACGCGTATCCCGAAAGAACACCGAGAATTTTTCATGTCTAAACTTGAAGTCGATTCATATTTGCATTTACATTCGTCAAATCCTACCTGACCCTGGTTTTTTTGCTGGGTTTTCATGCAACTTTCTCAAAAATAGTCAGTCGTCACCGAGTCTACACCGTCATTGAACGTCCATTCCCTTCATTAGAGACCTCCCCCTCGCCAGAAAAGTCATCGGTTCGAGGCCGCACTAGTTACGCTATTTTTCCCCATTTTTATGTATGCATGCTTGTTTGTTCGTTGGATTGTTGGTTTTAAAATTTCGTTTTGATATGGATTTTTGTGAGATTTTGTGGCCACCGGAGTAGGTGGCCGGCGGTAGTCAATGCCCATCGAAATAGACGACCAGCAGGTGGTCGTGTTTCTGTGGCAGCGAAGGACGGCGGCTGATGGCCGGAGGGGCGTAGCATCGGGACTTATGGTTGTGGGAAAAAACGAGTTGTAGGCGTTCATGTTCGGCGAAGAAGGCCAAAGGAAGTAGACGGTTGGAGGGGAAAGGACAAAATAAAGAAAAAGCCAAAAGAGAAAAGGAAAGAAAAATAGAAAAAATTTTAAAGAACTAAAAAATTGAATTTTTTTTAATCCGACTGGGTCGGATCTGGGTTTGGGTCCGGTCAATGGTTCGGATCGGGTAAATGGCCCGAATTCGTTCCCCCAATATAATAATGATAATAAATTTTAAAAAATTTATTAAAAAATCAAAAATTATTAAAAATTAAATTGATAAAAATCTTAGGAAATAATAAAAATTTTAGAAAATTTGAAATCAATGAAAAATTAGAAATCTGAGAAAATCATAAAAAAAATAGAAAATTTGGAAAACATTTAAAAATTGAAAGAAGAAAAAAGAAGAAAATTCATAAAAATCTAGAAAATTCCAAAAATTTATAAAAAATTTAGAAAATTCAGAAAATCAATAAAATCAGAAAATCCAGAAAATAATTAAAAAATTAGAAAAATCATTAAAAATTGATAAAATTATAAAAAAAATATATAATATTTTAGAAAATTGGAAACTCTTTAAAAATATTAAAACCCAGAATTTGGATAAGCTTTTTAGGGTTTTACAATAGGGTTCTTTGTCCTGAATTGCTTTTTCTTTTTAGGGAGAATATTAGAATATTTGTGTGCTTTCCTTTATGATTATATTTGATTGCGCTTTTCAATATCCGGATGCTATTTCCTACTCTAGAATGGTTAGGACAATACCTAGACTTCTTTGATAGGCTGTCATGACGTTAGTTAGCACACAACCAAGTAGGTACCTAAAAGGTGTTAATCTTAGGAGTAACATAATGAAGTCCCTGAGTCTAGAATCTCTAATTGCGTAAATGGTAAGATATCATCTCTCATCTTACTTGGATTTCTAGCCAACCGAAAAGGTTAGTGATGACTCTTTAGTCAAAATTTACATATGCTTAATTAATTAAAATTTTGAACACCCGATATCGTAAAAGATATGGACTTGAGAGAGCCCAAGTTAATGAAAGGCCGTTAGCCGAAGTTGACAATACTCCTAAACCTAACAAGCTCCCTTCTTGCTAGAAGGGTTAGGTCGCGACACTCAATTTATTTAGTATTTAGAGGGTTATGCAGTCTATCACCTCTAAAATATTATGCTTTAGCCATTTGCGAGTTGGAAAAAAGCCTCAACCAATGATGATGATGATGATGATAGTATTATCGTATATCTGATATTTAATATATTCTTATAAGGTATGATATTTAGTGCCGTTGCAATCATCGCTATGACTTTGCAGTTTTTAGCAGCGATTATAGAACACTTTACCAGCATATAGTAGCCATTATGCAAATCACTACTAACTTCTGTAGTGGGGATTAGAATCGCTACTAAAATACTAAATAATCGCTGTCAAAGATGAAATATTTTGTATTGAATGAGCCTTTCTCTCCAAACCCTTCATTTGGTTTTCATAATTGGTTCTCCATGCACACTTCATTTTAAACTAGAAACATATTTAAACACTAAGTTCTTGGAAAGCACTTGACCTCTTTCTGATCTGTCCTTTGATACTTGGGTCTAAAGAGTTTTAATAATTCTCTTTTAGTTCCTATCTTGAGGGTTATGGTAAACAAATCCTCCTCCACTTGTAAACATAGGCGAAATCGCTTACTCATTGCAAAATCCGTTTGTCAATTTCTACGTTCCTCTGTCAATCTATTGTGACTGATAGGTCAATTTTTGGGTTGTCATCGAATCTAAAGAGATGGATGCAGACGACGAACTTTGACATCGAGAGAATATGACCATGACGTTAATTTTGAATTTGTGAAAATTGAAGATTCCCGACCTTTTAATTGATCGCAAAAGACATTCTTATTGCTGCATTTGACCTTGGTCATCCAATTCAAATGTCAACAAGAAATTTTTGATATTGACAAATGACATTCAATTTTTTACTGTCTTTTTCATTTTTCCAGTTATTTCCATGTTTTTTAATAGCAAGCGATGTTGGCTAAGTTATCATTTTCTTCAGCTAACAAATAAGAGAAAAAGTTTATGCGAGGTCATTTTAAGATTTTTTTAGATCGTGATAAATGATGCAAAAAGAATTAACACCATAATATTGGACGGCAACACTGGAATGGTGACATTTCTTTCTAAGGCCCAACAATTTAATTATTTTATAACTTGATTATAGGCAAATGTTTATGGATTTATTAAAAACAAATTTAAATTGAATTAAACCTTATGAAGGGACACACAATAGGGGAAAATAACATAATTTCCGCTGTTATAATCTCAAAGTAATACTTTTCTAAGGCCCAGCAATTTAATTATCCTATAACTTGATTATAAGCAAACCTTTAAGGATTTAGTTATAAAAAAAATTAAAGTGAAAATAAGCCTTATGAAAGGACACACACTAGGGGAAAATAACATAATTTCTGTTGAAATAATGTCAAAATAATACCTTTTTAACTAAGACATGAGAAAACATGTAGCCATTTATTGTTAGGATACACATGTAAGTTGTGCTAAAGAGAAGTCCCACGTCGGAGAATTTGTGTAGTGTTGAGCAATTAATATATTATAATCGATCCATAACTCATAGGCTTATTAAGTGAAGGTGAATCCACCTGGATATGTTAATGAGTTCGAACTTGGGTTCCCTCTCGATGATCTCCTTAGAAGAATGTATTATACTTTTGATGTGTGCTCTCAACAAATGGCATCAAAGCCAATGGTTAATTGATAGGCCTCCAATATGTTCCGATGTTTATTAAATATCTCAAAAAGGAAATATCATTATCAACACTTGTTCCGGGTGAAAATTGCCATCACGGTTGGTGTAGCGAGAAAAGACACCATGGACGATTGGTCTAGCCTAGCAATGCGAAAGACCATGGATAGTCAGTCTGGTAACACGAGGTAAAGACCGTGGGTGATGAGATAAGTTGATGTAGAATGATACCTAAATTAAAGGGGAGCATACTCAACACTGGGGCTCACATGTGAAGGGGAAACAATTGGTCTGGTGACATGAGATAGAAACCATGGGTGATGCAATCCCAAGTTAGCAATTGATGTTGGTTGGTTGTTGAGCATAGTTGCAGGTGCATTGTAATGACTTGGAGATAAGGATACCTAAACTAAACCATGGGTGATGCAATCCCAAGTTAGCAGTTCATGTTGGTTGGTTGCTAAGCTTAGTTGTTTGTTCATTGCAATGACTTGGATATTCAAGTTGAGATAAGTTATGTAAAAGGATACCTAAATTAAGAGGGAGCATACTCAACACTAGAGCTCACACATGAGGGGAAGATTGTTGGGATGTATGTATGAGTTATGTTAGAAAGAAGTCTCACATAAAAGAAATTAATGTGCTATAGAGTAGTTAATATATCATAATTAACCTATAAATCATTAACTTAAATTTTTGTGTGAAATAGGTCCAATTACATACGTTAACAGGTTCAAATTTGGACTCCTTTTTAGTGAGAAGATATCGGGCTTCTACCGTGTATTCCTAACAATCTTAATGTTAGTGAGGATTATCATCTGGGAGTGGCTCTGGACTTGGAGGTGATCGAACTCGCTGTCTCCACTGCCCTTTTTCTTCTTCAAGCCTCCCCAATTCCCACTTTCATTTTCACAACGGGCCACTTCACGCCTTCTCTCTAATCCTCTCTCGCTGCGACTTCTAGATACTATTCTATGAGTCGTATGAGTGGCGGTCTCGGTCTCCTTGATCATGGTGTCAGAGATCAACCATTTGCTCAGAGGTGAAAGGATTTGAGAGATGGGTAAGAGACACTAATCTGGTCAAGCGTTGAGGGTTGGTTGAATCGTAGTTTGATTTCAAACTGGAATGAGACGCGGCTGTTCCATTCAAGCTTTGGCGAGGAAATGGAGTGGACGGCATGCTAGAATTGACCGAAAGGCTGGCTATTGTAAAGGAGAATCGTCGCGGGACAGATTAGGGGAAGACGTGTGATTTCAGGGTTCTTGATTTTGCGTGATTTTTTTTTTTTTTATGACCCAGGAAACCCCGAAAGCCGACAGCCGGCGGGAAGAACCTAAGGATAGCACAGGTGAAACCACCACCCCATGCCACTGAGTAAGTCATCACACACAGCACTTCAGCCTCCCTGCTTCGCAAGGGCTTCAAACCTTGGCCCCCTGTGGGCAAGGGCAAAGGATCTACCATCCATGCTGCCACGTTCGTGGGTAAGAAAACAGCTGGATCGTGTGTAGACCCACGAGGAAAATACCAATCAATCACAGTCAACGAGGTTCATGGGGAAATCGACTGAGTTCTTGCCAAAACGAAGGACAAAGGAGACCCGGGATGTAAGGGGGCAAACCCGCGACTCTGGGTGGCAAATGGAGAAACAGTCTTGTGCAGAACTTAATTGATAAAACTAAGTGACCTTCCATATTTCTAACAAGCTTCTACATAGGGATTAAAAGCATATAGGAAAAGAAATATCAACCAACGGAATCACAAAAACCAATTTCATCCCTGGAAAATAGAGCCTATTATTACCTAGAGGTTTAGTGAGAACTGCCAAACTGGATCCTGCTTACGAACTCAGTGCGCACACTATGGTTATGCACATGGTCCATAATAAAAGGGAAAATTATCTAAAAAAATTATAAACTTATTACATTTTTGCTATTTTAATTTAAAACATTTCACGTTTTACCAATTGAGTCTCATCAATAACTAGCAAAGGTTGCTCGCCTCGGACGTGGGATGCCCTCACCAGCCTCGAGCGAGGGACACTCGGGCCAGGGTTGGCGAGGGTCAGTGACGCCTAGGTGGGTGAGGGCAACCCTTACCCACGCCCAGGCAAGGGCACCTCCTCCCAACCTAGGCCTATGCATTCCTTGCTTGAGGCCGGCGACCTCTGCCCACCATTGATTAAGCATGGCGGTGGCTGGCGAAGGGAAAGAGATAAAAAGAAAATAAGAGTAAAGAGGAAAAAATAAGAAAAGAAAAGGAAATTAAAAAATCAAAAAATATTAAAATTTCACATTAGCGTTAGTCTTGTCACGTAGAACGGTCAGTGTTCACATCGACTATTTTTTACCAAAACTGGCTCAATTGACAAAAACATGAAATGGTTTATGACTCAATTGATAACATTAAAAAGTTTAAATTAAATTGATAAAAGTGCAATAGGTTTAAGATTTTTTGGACATCTTTTCTCTAATGACTTGGTGTCTAACTTCGATATGGTTGGTCCAAAAATGTTGCATCAAGCGTCAAATCTATAGCACGTGTATCGTTGCATTTTATGGACATTTTGAAATTTTGTAACCCCTTGATTGTTACCTCATCCGAAGAATTGGAGCGAACATCTACCGAGAGTGATGTACTCAAATTTTGTTTCATTGAAGACCCGGAGACTAACAAAATAAATACTTAAGCCGATATGGAATCTGAAAATACTGCATCTTAACATCGAGGCTCTAAGGAAAGATATTACCTAAGGATAGAGAAAATAGATTCAATTAGCATATGTGCCAGAGTACCAGATATGCCAAGATCTGTTCGATGTTTACATGTAAACATTCCAATTGGCCTGTTCTTTCGTATTACACGTAACATCTTGAGTATCTATTGTCCTTTCTATGAATTTTTTAGGAGAAAAATCACCCAGAGATTGGGCGAGACAATGAGTGAGGATTGAATGTAATCAACTCTTGGGATCGAGATATGGAGGACATATCATAGTTAATTGTTAAATTGTATGTTGAGTTTGAGCCTTATATGAAACTCGACACATTTAGAGGATTGGATTTTTTATTTTTTAAAAAAAATCTGGTGTGGTCTTTTAATCCCGCGCAAATCTGGAGTCTTTGGGCGCGGAAGTTGACCTCATTTTCCTTTGAAGAAGGTTATCTTTGACCCTTTGACTTATTGGACTTTCCTTATGTTGCGTACAGGGGGAGGCACTTTCGTATACGTACAAAAAGAAGTGACCACTTATTCCGTATATGTAAATCCAGGAGAAGTCAGAGAAAAGAAAAGTAAAAGAAAGGATTTTTACATCTTGACTTTTCTTCCCTGTGGAACGACTTCGTAGGTTCTTTCAGAAGAGAGCAGCCGCACAAAGAAGACAGAAGGCAGCAGACTTTCTTGTTCAACAATATATCTTGATGGGCTAGAACTTAACCTTCCTTCTTCGCGATCTCCCCGGATCATTGGGATTTTGTTGTGCATTACAACACTTACAAAATCAAAGAATTCCTGAAACACTCTTACATCTCTCTCTCTCTCTCTCTCTAGTAACAATAGCCATTTCCATAAATCCCCTAATTATAAATATAAGTTTTGTGAAACCGAGTAACACCTAAACAAGAAAGTAAACCTGATTCCCCAAAGAAACTATATGGTGACTTAAAATTTATCCAAATAATTTATCTGATCTTGGAAGGTATCTCCAATGGAAAATGAGAGCCACATCTAAACGATAAATCCAAGGACGTAGAAACCAAATTTAATGGCAAGGTAAAAAATTGCAGTGCCTAACTCTTTCTCTCTTCGCTTGGTCTGCTATTGCTAATGGCTCCTGTCTATAACATCTATTTCTAAGCAAAGTTTTGCTGCTCGGCTAGCTGAAAACAACCAAGTTTTAACAAACAGAGGACCAGAATGAGGAAGTTGATTTGATTTTTCTATTTTTGGCCAAGAGGAAGTTGAAAATTAGCATAGACAATTCAACTGCTGAAGAGTCATGCTGTGGATCACATTTTCCTTTGGCCTGTAATATTTCTAATGGAGTTCGGTCGTTACTGGAGGAGGCACGTCTTTTCTCCTTTCATAGATTGTATGCTTGACATGTTTTTAATAACATTTTTCACGTTGGCCGACTTCACAAAGGTGCAGCTGTTGGGGGTTTCGCAGGTCTGACCGTCGTCTACAAAAGTCGTCTGCGTTTGGCCCAAGTCCTGTCTATCCTCAGCTTGAAACGTGGACTTCAAAGGCCAACAGCTACGCAAAAATGTGTTCGATCAAACCACTCGGAGGCAATGGTCTTGAGAGAGACAGGGGAAGGGAGAATCCTCATGAGTTTTTCATTGCGTGGTTTGACTTTGCCTTCCATCCCAACGTTAAGATTATTTTATCTAATGATTATTTAAGTGAGATGGAGATGAACGACTTTTAGTATTTGCAAGAAAAACGATAACATTTTCGAAACTTTTTTCTTTTGTTTACAATTTAATGGCACTAGCACAAGACTCCATTACATAAAGGTCATGAAATACTCTACAAGTACATAAACTGATTAATTTAAAATTTGACTTATACAGGTGACTATGGCCTAAAATAATTTATGTAGTTGGAGAGATTTGAATAGGTGACCTTCAATTCATAAATTAAAAAATTGCTCTTGCCCTAATCACGTGAACGCTGCCAGTTGAAAAGAAGGAATTTTATTATAGGTTCTAGAATTGGGAAGACTTTTATTATGGGTACCAGGACTGGGATTCCAGTCTCCTTTCTCATTTTCCCCAATAACTAACTTGAATAGCTTCTTCTTGTGGGCTCTGTCACTGAGAAAATCCTGCTCGTCAAACACTTGCATATACTAATGAGGTGGACATGCGAGGGTTGCTAGACAAAGTCTCTCATTCAAAAATTAATATGATTTGGAATAATTAGTAGTTTACATGACTCAAAACTCATTGACTTAATCATTTAAAACGAAGGTGAGTCTAGCTAAATATATTAATATTTCAGAGAAATGGGCTCTCTTTTATTGATCTCAAAAGAGGAATTTGTGACAAACTATAATTCAATGGTGAAACTTTAGGACACTCTTGGGAAAATGCACAAGGTTCCATAGCTAATCGAGTGGCTCTGGATGCATGTGTACAAGCTCGTAATACCAAAAAAAATTAAAATTAAAAGGGGCATTTGATATCCCTTCTAACTTTACGTTTTCAAACAACAATTACATATGTCCTTTGCCTCTGCAACCCATCGAAATGTCATTGCCCACATATAAAACCCTAGTCCCTCGTTCATATTCGCACATAACTCTTTTGAGCTGAGGAACGTGATCTTGTTTATGCTAATGAAATTATGTTGAGACTAGCACATGGAGTCCTGAACTAGACGTTACTAGTGAATTGTGGAAGCAGATCTAATGTAAAGTTGAACCGATGGATACTTTTTGATCGGATAATTACCGTTTGTTCCGCAATAGAATTGCCATGGAACTCAAACAAATCTTTTCCCAGAAGGATTCAGCAGAATTCAAAGACTCAACCCAGTAGTCGGGTGACGAACATCAAACGGTTCAGTCTATCTCCACTAGACCATGGGTCAAGACAAGAATGGGAATATAGCAAACCGTTGCCAAGTTGACGATATAATAATGGTCCTAAACTAGCGAAACTTGTATGGGGGATATCCTCATGAAGACAGTGATGAAGTTATAAGAACCACCTAATGAGTTGAATTCTTGTTGTTTAGTACATACCATGCGCCCACAGAACATATTGCTAACGACTTTCGTTTTCTTAATAAATTAGTTCTTTTCATTTTCAATTCCAGTTTTATCTTTAGATTGGACTAGAATTAGAGATAGCATATCTTCTCCTATATCTCGTTTCCATCTATCAACCAGGATCCCCATGCCTTTAGTTAACATGTTATTGAATATAACCAGGAACGGATCTAGAAAGTTGAATTCTTTTTCATGGAGATTAACATGCCCTATAAAAAGAATTTTTCAATACTGAAAGAGAAAGAGCAAGGATAATAAACTAGCTAGTTGAAGAATTGAAAATTTCTTGGATGCTCCAGATGTATGTACGAAACCAACAAGCATGCCCCATTAGATGTTGGCCCTGATGTAGGATCTAAATGATCTAATGGGGGGTATAAGTTGCGCTCACATGCATACGCAATGAGAGTTTGTAGGACTTTCTCCTGTAGAGTAGTCGATCGAAATGCATTTACAAAGTCACCTAACATGCACCAATGGACGTTGGCCATCATGTACTATCGACTTGATCAGATGATGGGTGAGTTGAGCTCACATGCATCGGGAGAATGCACGACTTTGTTATGTGGATTAGTTGGTAAATACGAATATAATTAGCATATAAAGTACCCATTAGGTAATTTCGTCCATGAACATATAGTCCTTGGCAAAAAAGAGTCGCTCTTAAAGTAAAAGGAACTTTTTTTTCATTCACGAAGTAATTATACGGGGCGATTCTAATTTTAGCAAGTAATTTATTTCTTAGCAAAAAGAACTTAAGGAAAAAGAATTTAAATATTGAGCAAAGAGAATGGTGCACGTCGTTCTTATTTAGGAAATAATTTTTTATTATCGTTCTTGAAATTTGAAATATCTTGCAAGACATCATCAAATGTGAAATGTCATGGTCCATGAAAGAACACCCACGTTAATTTGAGATGAATATTTCCGCTTGGTCCAAAAGCAGCACATCAAACCAGAATACATCAACCGTGAGAAAAACGGAAAATAGACCCAGATTCCCAGAGAGGACCAAAATATGTGTCAAATGCTTGGAATGTCCGAGTTTCTTGGCGATAATTTCCTTTATGAAATTAACAATGCAGAGGAAAAAGCGAATACGAACTCGTCAAGAATTTGGCAAAAGTCCATAATCCCATGTATATCCAATATTCAATTCGAACTAAGTGAACCTTCCACGGACTTTTTCACCCTGTAGCCTAACTATAATTTTTTAGCACGATACTATCCTTAGTCATTAGCCCTTCATGTACGCGGCTTGTCAAATAATCAAGGGGCAATTTGGGAAGTTCATGACCGTTGCGATTACCCACCCGGCTTGGATACGGACACATACCAAGAGCGGAAGCGATAGTTGTAGTCCTAACCCCACCAAAAACAACGACAATTGTAGTTAAGACAAGTCATAGTTCAACTACACATATCTGCTTCACCATGCACTATAAATAGGCGACGTATTTGTGGGGGTTAAGCCTACCCGGATATGTTTTGCCTCTGCATTCAAGAGGTCGTTGGTTCGTTCGAAATCTTTTAAAGGCGGTACATATATAAAGGTATGTCCATGTGTTTCATATTGAAAGAGCAGCCTCGTCTCTTCTTTTTTCACCTCTCCGAAGGTAACCCCTTCTAAAGAAACCGTTATCAATTCTCTCTTTATTTCCAATCTCTGCAGAAAGGCCAGCTCTTGATTGTGGGTCTGCGTTAAATTTGGATTTGCGGGTGATTTTCTCATTGGCAGCGGCTATGGAGGAGATGGGTTTCCGGCGTTGGCAGAAGGGTTCGCTCCATGGGTGCTTGACCGCGGCAGTTCGCTTGCTTTTCTTGCTCTTGGCGTGCTCCGTGGTGGCGACAGTAAGGTATTTTCCTTGTGGCGTACGTTTTAGTCTTGCTTGCATGAGAGAAAGAGAGAGAGAGAGAGAGAGAGAGAGAATGAATTTATGAGTGACTTACGGTTTCTGATCTTTCAATGATTTTATATGCGCCAATTTATGGGCATTGATCGTTAAAAATCCTGTTAAGCAACGGAAGCAGCGAGTTAATCCTGTATTCTCCATTCAAGGTATCGTTTAGATGAAGAAGACCATTTGACTGTCCTTCAATGGTGTCAAGATTACTGCACTTAATTGCCATGTTTCATAGCAAAGCTTAAGAGCATATAAAACCACATTAAATGCTATGGTCAGTTTGGTCAGCCATAGAACCCCAGCCTGCTCAAATCGCGAAGAAAAAGGTTTCAGCTCAGTTCACCATTTTTTCCGTGCACGACCTTGAAAAAATAGAGACCAGATTAGTCCTAGCACTCGTTGATTATTCCTTACATTCGTTCGGTAACGGCCTGTAATCATTGCTGGAAAATGCTGATTAAGAGCACCAAACTTTGACATTAACGCGCACATGTCGGAATCAGAAAACACCCATCGCTTCAACTGCTCCCTCGCAGGTTCCTGTCATGGGCCACCTGCTTCTCGTTGTTTTAAAGACGTCATCGAAGGAGAGCTCTTTTCAGGGTTTTGTTTATTGATCTCGTCATCGTTAGTCAAAGGGGGGAGATGGTGTTTGGTTGACGACTCTCTTATATTTTGACGAAAGAGGAAACGGATTACAGCAAATAATAAATGATATACGGAATGTGTTGGTTGAAAGACGATTTTTTTATTTCCTTATTATTGCAGAGAAGTTCGAGCAAACGAATATCCTGGGGTTCAGCTGAAATGCAAAATAATCAGGTGATTTAACACCTCCGCTCCTCATCATTTATGTTATGTAGGTCCATATGTAATATAATTATAATTATAATATATATACTTCTCAAAAATGAAAATTATTCTCGATATAGATGAAAATAGATAGTGAAAATTATTCTCAATATCGTTTAATGATATCATGTTCGATACTCCAAACTTAGATATGTGATCTCTAATCCTGATCCTCAACGTTAATTGAATGTTTCAGAAATATGATATTTTATTAACAATGAAAATAATAAATATTGAATTTATTGAGCCTCTACTGAAAAATTGTTTATTGAATAATTAATTTGGGAGTAATTTTCAGGTGGTGACGGACAATGGGATTGTCGAGATCACGTTCTCAAATCCAGATGGGATGGTCACGGGCATCAAGTTCAACGGGATCGATAACCTCCTTGAGGCTCGCAATAAAGAAATCGATAGAGGGTATGTATCAATTATCAATGTGCACTTTCACTCCCTTACATTAAATCGTTTCGTCCTTTCTTTTCTTTTCTTTTTTTCAATTTTCATTTTTTTAAATCAAAAACATCAGCAAAAAAAAAAAAAAAAAATATATATATATATATATATATATAGGAAAGAGGAAGAAGAATTCCTCTCATACAAACCTAAAAATGAAATAAAAATCACAAAAAAATGCTATTTAATCTGTCAATATCAATCAAAACAAGAAGTCATGACAAGGCCATCCGAAGTCTTTAGTCCTTATGGTCATTGTCTTTGTCGTTACTATTATTGCTCGCCACAGTGCTTTAGAGGTTTTATTTTGCTCAACATGTTTTTGGAAAAAAGCTACTTTTTATGTGATTAATAGAGTCAATTTTACATGAATTTTAGATATAATTATTTTTTCATTCTTGTAGAGTTAATTTCATTTCTTATTACTTTAGATATTACCAAATAAGTGTAATATCTATTACTATGTTAAGATTTTAAAAGAAAAGAAAAGAAAAATTCTCTTCGTATTTTAATATTTTCCTATTCTTGTTGGTCAATTTAAGTAAATATTGTCATCTTGGGAAGCCCCTTAAATCTTCATTTGGAAAAGAAAGAGACCCACTTCCTTAGGACTTAATGCAGTGATTGTGCAAAAGTCACTTCTAGTATAACAAATCAAATTGCTATTAAAGAGCATATTCTAATTGGAAAAAAAAAAAAAAAGAAGAAGGGATCAGGAATTTTTTATAATTCACGGAATATGAATCGACTCCGACTTACCTATTGGAGATCAAGTCAACATCATCTGGAAGCCATATTCACCCCCACACGTCTATTCTCCACGATGATGTAATCCCGAAATTAAGAGATTGCAAATCGAGCCAATCGCTCCGGGAGAATCCTCAATCCTAAGTCGTCGGTAAAAACAGTGGGGCGTATGCGGGACGCAAGGAAGCTTTCTATTTTCGTCTTGGACTGAATGCCGTTCTTCGGAAGTTATTGCCAATAATGATCTTTTGAAAAGTTTAATTCGACCGCAGTAATTGACCAAAACAGTGCACAGGAACATAGATGACTAGAACGTTTCTCCTATAGTCTTTGAGAAACGTCAGTATTGACCATGGATAGATTAGGTTATTTATATTTCTCCCTTCCGGTCAATTTTTCGCCGAAACTATGTAGAATTTTTCATCGTCTTTTTTCCATCTGGGTCGTGAAATTTTTCTTATTTTTATAATGATTTTTGGACCATATTTTAGTTTATATGCTGTTTGACCGAAGGAAACGAATTTTTTTCTCAACATGTTACTTGTGACATAAAAAATTCTTTAGTAACGCATGACGAGTTTTTGCTGATGTTACTTTCAGGTACTGGGACATTGTGTGGAACCGGCCAGAGGAAGCCAGCATGTTTACGAGGTAAAGATCGGTTGCTTTCAAAGCAGCTCTTTATTGCTAGTAGAATCTTATATAACTCCATAAACTAAACTATAAAATTAGGGTGCAAAATCGTGTATTAGGTCAATTCGTTCTAGCACCGATCTTAGTCCTGAAACCATGTGGATGTTTCGATTTTCAAGGAGAACTGATGTGGATGACACGAAAATTAATGTAAAATACATGTTAGGTCAACTAGTTCAATAGATAACATGGTAGCCAAAACCAATTACAGTTTTAAAAGTGGGGTTGTTTTAATAGGATTGAAGGAACAACGTTCAAGGTGGTAGCAAACACCGACGACATAGTGGAGTTGTCGTTTTAAGCAGCTGGAGCAATTCTTCCGAGTCGTACTTGGCGCCACTCATCGTCGACAAGAGGTTAGCCAAAGCATTCTTCTGTTCATCTAATTTGGAAAAAAAGAAAGGTCGATCAATCTGATTTTGAAGTGTTGCTGATAGTCGATTGCGATTGTACTTGGGGGCAGATTTGTGGTGAGACGTGGGAGTTCAGGGTTCTACGGGTACGCGATATTCAAGCACCCGAAGGGATGGCCCGACTTGGACATCGGAGAAGCCCGGATCGCTTTCAAGCTCAATGGACAAAAGTAAGGACTTTATGAAAATCATCTTATTTAATCTACCGTATATAATGAAACATGATATCATGTCGAAATGTTGCGTAATATTTGTATAACGAAAGAAATTTTTATTAGGAAAAGTTTTGGATGTTGCTTTCAATTTCAGTTTCCCATTTTCCTTTGATTGGGATTGGAGCGTTTCACGGGGTCATTGATTGGCGATTATTGTGCGTCGCTCTCTGTTAGGTTTCGTTATATGGCTATATCGGATGAGAGGCAAAGGGTTATGCCAACGGACGAAGATCGCGCCAGTGGTCGTGTGCTAGACTACAAGGAAGCTGTACTTTTGACTGGTCCATCCACTTCCGAGCTAGAAGGCGAGGTAAACTCGAACTACATCGGCTTCGTTTATGCGTTTGATGTTAATCATTTAAAAAATTCCAAAAATAAAAAATAAAAACCTCTCCAACTCGCATCTCTAGACAGAAACCCCCCACAACGATATGCAGTCTATCCGATACACAAGATGCTTTTCTCTCGCGGTTCGAATGCGTATGTTTCGGGAAATAATCCGACGCTGGTGGGCGGATTGCAGGTGGATGATAAGTACCAATACTCGTGCGAGAACCAGGAGAACAAGGTGCACGGCTGGATCAGCAGCGATCCGCCGGTGGGATTCTGGATGATCACCCCCAGCGACGAGTCTCGCACCGCCGGGCCTGTCAAGCAAGACCTCACTTCCCACGTTGGCCCGACCACACTCAACGTAAGTGACCCGTCCTCCCCTTTCCCTTGCACAAAATAAGCTCCAAACCCACATGGACATGGCACAGCCGTCACGGCTTTGGTCACGGGTCGGGCTTATCCGACTCATCGAGCTAAGAACAGGTATGGGTCTGGCCCGAGTGCATCGATGGTCCTTCATACCGAGGACTAGTTTGATGAAAGAATAGTCCAGGTTTATCGAAATTGGTCGGCAGAATTGTGTACTAAGTGAAGCGTCGAATGAGCCTTGTTGATCTTTCTACAGGTGTTCTATAGCAATCACTATGCGGGGAAAGATGTGTACATGAGTTTCCGGAACGGAGAGGCGTGGAAGAAGGTTTACGGACCCTTCATGGTCTACGTCAACTCGGTGTCGCCTGAAGAAGACCAATCGAAGCTTTGGGCGGACGCAAAAGGACAGGTATTACATTTTTTTTTTTTTTTTTTTGCTTGCTTGAAATCTTGGTAATTTCGGATAGATGACCAACTTTTTTTCTCCATTACTTCGTTGGATGCATTTAATATCTTTTGATTTATGTCATTAGATGTTGATGGAAACTGCCAGTTGGCCCTACGACTTCATCAGCTCGGATGATTACCCTTCCGCAGCCGGACGAGGAGCCGTCAGCGGTCAACTGACGGTCCGGGACAGGTTCGATTCCCTCAATCGCTATGTTTCGCATTAGAACTACATGCATTTGCATAAAAAATCTCGTTTTATATTCAAGGAGCTGAACAGTTGAAATTTCCTAATCCAGATACATGGAGAATAGAGACGTGGCGGCGGACTCCGCATACGTAGGGTTGGCAGCACCGGGAGAGGTCGGTTCGTGGCAAACTGAGACAAAGGTAACTTCTTTTTATCTTCTATCATATGCCACAAATTTACCCAAAACCGTCCGGTTAATTTCGTGGCCAACAAGCATCCGATAATTCTATATATATTGTTCCTCTCGATTCAGGGTTATCAGTTTTGGACTCGAGCGGACGAAAACGGATCTTTCGAGATTAAAAATGTCAGGCCAGGCATTTATGGCCTGTATGCATGGGTTCCCGGTTTCATCGGGGACTACAAATACCACTTGAACGTCATGGTCAAGCCAGGTAACTATCATCCTATCGCGACGTTTGAACAATACCATTTCTAGGTTTTTCAAGCCAATTTTTATCTAAGGAATGTCAAGTATACTAAGATAGACCTGCAAATTAGTATATTCAATGATGGAATAGACTGTGAGTAGGTCATTTAAATAAGTGAGTCACTTTCAACATCCGATAACAATTTATCACTTCATTTAAGATACGAGCTTTTTAATACAAATTTAGTAAATGTAACGTTTCTCTTTTTTTTGTTTTATCTCGGCCCCATTTCTCTAAGTTTGGGCTATTGTATACGCATGGTCTTTGCTACTTATCTTGATCTAGCTATCACGTTTTATTATTGAGGTAGAAACTTTATCTAGTTATGTTCAATTTAACAGCCAGTCCAAAAGGGCTTTGGAATTTTATGGTTTCATTACAAGCTAATGTCAAAATTATTCATGCGCAGGATCTGAAATCCAATTGGATGCTCTGGTTTTCAGCCCTCCAAGATATGGTCCCACGTTGTGGGAAATTGGCATCCCCGATCGAACGGCAGCCGAATTCTACGTGCCCTTACCTAATCCGCGGTTAATGAATAATCTGTTCATAAACGGCACCGGAGAGAGGTGCGCCTTATTGCTGGGCCTTTTATCTTTTCATGACTCGCATATACAACTGTAATTAGTTAAATGTCTGGAGTGAAATTAACAAAGCATCCCACCGTCCTGGGCCCCGCCTGAATATGACTTACCCGAGACTGGAATAGAACCCACAACCATCGATTCCTGAGTTAAAAGCAAGAGGACGCCCTTACCACTAGGTCTATCTTAGGATACGATCTTGTTGTTATGCCATTATCTGCATAAATGTACCTACCGAGCAGCTAGATTTTTTCCAATCATTCTCAGTGCACGAGGATCATCCACCGTTAGATATGTGGGGCCCACGAAATTCGATTATGAGCAACGGAATCTTGCAACTATTTTTCCATTTTTGGGAGTGCCGTGATAAGCGGATTCATTAATTTACTGTTTTCCAATCTGCATCCCGATTAGTCAATGTTTATCTACTTTGACTTCGATTTTTAAGAGACAGTAGTATTGATCTCGTATCATCGTGGATTGATACATAATTGGATGTTTGTTGTCCTTTTATTCCTGGTAAGCAGCTAGAGATTAGTAGTGATGTAACTTTTTATTTTAGAAAAAAGCTGATATATAACATTGATGTAGCAAGTGATATGGTAAATCACAAGCGGACATCCAAACACTTCGACAATACTCAATCCCCAATAACAGCCGTTTACGAAACTTAGTATACCATTTTGGTTAATAAGTCCGAAAAAACTTTGAATTTATCCTTTTATTTATTAGATTTCTATAGCTGCTCATCGAATGCTTTTCTTTCTTTTTTTTTTTTTTATTTGACAGGTTCCGGCAATATGGACTATGGGACCGGTACTCAGAATTATACCCTAAAAACGATCTCGTCTACACTGTCGGCGTCGACAACTACCGTAGAAATTGGTTTTTCGCTCATGTCACCCGGTACTTTCTCTTTCTCTCTATGAATATACAATATACATGTACATATACATATACGTATACGTAGACGCATATCTGATTTTCGTTATATACAGGAACACAGGAAATTCAACATACGTGCCAACAACATGGAGGATTGACTTTCATCTTCAAAATGTGAACTTCAGAGGGACCTACAGACTTCAAATGGCAGTGGCATCAGCCACCCACTCTCGCATATCGGTATGAAGCAATATACTCGCCAAACATCCGCATATATCATCATCAAATTATCTAAATCAATGACGTTTTACGCCTAATCGATTTCGATATTGTTGTCTTTACTCGAACCCTTCTGAAGATCCGGGTCAACAATCTGAGCCAGCAACCTCTCTCATCGACGGGCCGTTTCGGCTACGACAACGCCATCGCGAGGCATGGAATCCACGGTCTGTACTGGACGTTTGGCTTCGACGTGCCGGGCTCTCGCCTACGCAGGGGGACCAACTCCATCTACCTCGCTCAGTCTTCGTCAGCCAGGACACCCTTCGAAGGCGTCATGTACGACTACATTCGATTCGAAGGCCCTCCGAGAACGAATTGAAAGTCTCCAGTTGTATAGAATTCGCGCACATAGCCATTTCATCAAAATTCATAAAAAAAACTATACAAGATTAGGTCAGATGTAAGGCGTTTTCATGTTCTTTTGTGGCGATAAGCCGGTAAGAAGGTCGAGGTTCGATCATGCAGAAAGCAATTGTTTGTTACATTAGTTACATTTGATGCTTCATTTGAATTGATTTAAATTATCCCGTCTTCAAGTAAATCTCTCTCTCTCTCTCTCTCTCTCTCTCTCTCTCTCTCTAGTTACATTTGATGCTTCATTTGAATTGATTTAAACTATCCCGTCTTCAAGTAAATCTCTCTCTCTCTCTCTCTCTCTCTCTCTCTCTCTATATATATATATATATATATATATATATATATATATATATATATATATATATATATATATATATCTAGTTACATTTGATGCTTCATTTGAATTGATTTAAACTATCCCGTCTTAACCAGTGGGGGTTCGCCCAAGTGGCCACTCTTCCAACTTGAAAGGGGGAGGTGGGGGGTTCAAATCCCCACCTTCTCAGGGGGGATTGGGGTGGGGACGATTTCATTTCAGAAGTGGGTTTCGACTCCCACGCCCGCAAGGAGGCAGGGCAAAAGTCTGAGAGTGAGTGTTAGAGTAGGATTAGAATAGGACTGACCAAAAAAAAAAAAAAAAAAAACTATCCCTTCTTCAAGTAAATCTCTCTCTCTCTCTCTCTCTCTCTCTCTCTCTCTCTCTCTCTCTCTCTCTCTCTCTCTCTCTCTCTCTCTCTCTCTCTCTCTTTAAGGTGGACAAATCTACCAAAAGTCCTAAAATTTGCTATGAAAGCGTATTTGAGTTCTAAAACTTTCATATTTCTACAATCAAGTCCAAAACTTGCCAAATTTGCTACAAAGGTAATGCCTTGCCTTGGCAGGCAAGGCTAGTCAGCCTAGCCACTGACCAAAAAGAAGAAGAAATGAAAAAAAAAAATAACGAAAAATAAAAGAATATTAAAATACTATTAAATTTATCTACAATAATATTGACCAAATAGACTCAATTGGCAAAATGTGAAAATATTTAAAACTCAATTAGCAAGTTGAAAGATTTATGACTGAAATGACAAAAGTACAGTAAGTTTAAGATTTTTTGAACATTTTTTCACTTAAAGCGTTGACTTTGCATAAATGATACCATGATAAACAAACTTATAAGCTTTTATATATTAGTATATTGGATTAGTAGATTTGATGATGATGATAATGATGATGATGGGTGCTAGGAAAATCACGTTCGACATTATAGGGAATTAGTATCGCAAAAAATAGATGTTACGCAAATGAATTGAAATATTAAATTCATAAATTGAAGTTTTCCATAAAATCACAGTTGTTAATTTGGTCAGCAAGAACGTCATCATTGCCTTATAAAGGAGGGGTGTGCAAGAGAATTGAGAACAGCTCGAACCGCCGAGAATTGGACCGGATTGGACCGAAACCGACGATTTCCATGAGGGTCGTTGCAATTCTCAATTCCAATTTGGTGGAACCTATAAGCAACGGTCCGATTTCCGATTCTAAATGTGGAACCGCCCGTCTGCCCACTAGGATCGGACCGGTATACATGTATATTTAGAAAAAGAAATTCCATCTCAATTATTTAATTATTTTGTAATTTTTCAACCAAACATATATGTACATATATATTTGTAGTTATTGAACATTATTGACTAATTTTGTCGCTTTGGTGTGTAATATGATTAACCTCATACTTTTTTTTTTTTTCATTCTAATAATCCATTTGCTTGCTTTGTCAACCAAAACAAAATAAACAAACGTAGAGAAAGGAGAGAACCAATTAGAGATGTCCATAAGAACCAACAGCTCGTTTTAAGGGTATAATTAGATCTCTTCTTAGTCACTCCCATGATTAAATTAGGTTGATGTTGAAAAAAGATGGATCAAGCGACTAATATTTTAACTTTTGTGGTTAGTACTTTTAACATGAAGTCTAATTCTCCACATGTTTCTAGTGTCGGGAAACCTCAAGAGGATCACACCATGACCTTTGAAGAAATTAAGTTTTTTGTTGACGAGTATTGTCTATTTATTTTTCCCTATAATTTTCAATCCTTAATCAAAATCAATGACTCGCAATTCAACCTAAATATAAGGCCAAACAAGCTTTGTATGGATTGGGGACCCATTCTATGGACTCACTCGGGAGCCGGTTGGACCGCCTGTTTGGAACCGGTGGTCCAACCAATTCCCGAGTGAGTCCATGCACCCAACAGATGGATTTCGGTTCCAATTTTTTAGAACCGATCCTTAGTGTGCAGTTTCCGGTTCTAAGGTGTAAATCATCCACACGAACCATGCTCACCCATAATGTATAAAGGGCTGGCTTCTCCTTCACCTCTTTGTATCACCATCCATTTTTTTTTTTTTTTTGGGGGTTTAGTATCACTGTCCTCTTCAATACTAGATAATATGGCAATGTTAGCAGCAAACGAGCATCGAGTGGAATTTTCTTTTTTTTGGTCAAAAGTGGAAATTTAATTAGTGGAAATTTATTAATAGACATGTAACTTACAACACTATGCAACAAAGCCATGAGTAGCACAGCTAGAGCGTAGTTATAAACTATGAAGCACGGACATGTTGCCCGTGCTTCCATGCCATGTCGACACGTGTCGGAGCATGTCAGACATGTCGACACGCTCGGACACACGCGGTCAACGCTTGTCGGATTTTCCGACAAGTGGTCAACTTTTGCTCAACACGTTTCGACACGCATGTCCGAAAGATGATGGAGGGTGGAGGCAAGGGCGAGGGAGCAAAGACAAGGCCTCAAGCGACAGCGAGCCCGCGACGGCGAGAGACGGCCAAAGAAGGAGCATAGACTAAGGCGAGGGCCATCACTGTGATGCTGCGATGGATCGGCGACAAGGCTGCAGCTGCAAGGGAGAAAGGGCCAAAGGCAAGGCGGTAAAAAATTGTGATGAGGACCGAGAGCAAGTAGAGATTGAGAGGAAGAGGAGAGGAAGGCGGTCATGCGACGAGGAGGAGCGGAGAAGGATCAAGAGGAAGAGGAGAGGAAGGGGGTCGTGCTGCGAGGAGGAGGAGGAGAAGGATCGAGAGGAAGAGGAGAGGAAAGGGTTGTGCAGCGAGCGGCGAGGAGGAGGAGGTAAATGAGCAAGGGTTTTTTTTATAAGAAACTCAAAAATAATAAAAGGGGGACTCCGATGGACCATCAATGATGGCATTTTGGGGGAGGGAAAGTGACAGCCTATCTGTCAGGTGGTGGGGAGGGAAAGAAAAATAAATTTGGGGGTGGGGGGAAATGGACAAGGGAAAGAAGGGAGTGGGGGTGGACCCTAGTGGGGATTTTTTTAAATCGGAAAAATAAATAAATGAGATTAATAATTTCGAAAAATAAAAGTATTGAATTTGAATTAAATTAATTAAAAATAAAAATATTCATTTAATATACAACATGTCCCAACATGTCGGAATTCTCTATTTTTGAGAAATGACGTGTCAATGTGTTGTGTCGTGTCGTGTCATGTCGTATCACGTGTCCGTGTCGCGTGTCGATGCTACTTAGGTTATAAATATACAAAATAGGTGTTAAGTGCGGTCGACAATAGTCATTTAGTGGATATTTGTTAACATTATAGTAGAAATTTAATTAGGATATTATATTATATTGGATTGCACTATCAAATTCGAAATAATATACATTGCTATTGTGGAAAACACATGGATTTAATTGCTATTTAACATTCTAAACCCCCTATAATGAACTTTTCTTATATAGGAAAGATGGAGCAAAAGTACTAAAAAAATCTTAAACCTATAACATTTGTGTCAATTTAGTTATAAATATATTATTGATACCAATTTAATCCTAAACATTTTAATTCAGTTCTTTCAGGCTAATTTTGACTGTATTTTACTAACATGAATGCCAGGCGGCCAATGTGGCATTGCTAACACTAACATAAACAATTTTTAATAATATTTTGATATTTTTGTTCTTTTATTATTTTTCTAATCTTTTTCCTTCTTCTTTTTTCCCTTCTTCTTCATTCCCTTTGCTAGTGACCGACCAACAGCCACAGGTAATGGTTGGCCACTAGCCATGGTCGAGCAGCCCTCGGTGAGGGCAAGGGTGAGCTCCCATGAGGGCTCCCTCCTCAATTCTAGTGAGGCCAACCCTTGTCCAGGCTAAGGCGGCCTCACCAGGCATCGCCTTGGCCAAGGGCAAAGGTTAGCCTTGCCCAATCTGGCCTAGGCAAGGTTGACCTTCGTCGAGCCTCGCTTGAGTGAGGGCAAGCCTCGGCAAGGGCTCCCCTTGCCCTAACTAATGTTGGCTTGGGTAAGTAAGGCCAACCCTCACCTAGATGAGGGCGAGCCCTGGCGAGGGCTTCCCTCGTCAAATCTAGCAAGTTTAGCCCTCGCCCAAGCATGGCCAACTTGACTATGTCCGATGGCCAATCGTCGACAAAGGGAAGGAAGAGGAAGGAAAAATAATAAAAAGAAATCAACAAAAATAAACAAAATCGAAAATAAGTTAAAATATAATAAATAAAAAATTATCAACATCAGCGTTGATGTCACCACATAGGTCAACCGCTATCCATCGTTAGCAAAATTTGCCCAAAACTAGCTGGAACGAGTGAATTGGCATTAAGTCAAAAGTTTAGGTATAAATTGATACCAATAAAATGTTTATAACTAAATTAGTACTAATATAATAGGTTTATGACATTTCTAACACTTTTCCCAAAAAGATGTCAATATGAATTTAATGAATCTTTTACAATCAAGATTGACATCGCAAGTTATTGCTTAATTTCTCAAGGTATACGGGAACTTCATGTTGCCCTTTGAATTTTATATGAAATACTCTTTTGACTCTCATTTAAATCAATAATAGCAACAGCAAATGAAAAATGAAATTTTCCACCAATAACACTCTGTCATATGGGATTTAGTTAATAAAAAAATCCTTGAAATGATGGTGTTTTAAAAATACTTTATATGAATATGAAATTTTAATTTCGGGAAATCTAATTGGTGCTGGTTTCTTGGAGGATCAGAACCTGTCGTCTTAGAGGGATTAGTTCTTGAAATAGTTAGAAAAAGAATATACGTATTAACTAAAAGTAGATTAGGGAATTGTTACTTCAAAGCTTTGATTTTGCGTAAATGATACCACGAAGCTTTTATATATTAGTATAATGGGTTAGTAAGTTAAATTATAACAATAATAATAATAATAGGCACTAGGAAAATTACATTCAACAGAATTGTTATCAAAAAAAATAGACGTGACACAAATGAATTGTTATTGCAACTAGGAAACTTACATTCGATAGAATCCATGGTCGATACCGGACAGCGCAAGGGGACCAACTCCATCTACCTCGCTCAGTCTTCGTCGGCCTGGACACCCTTTGAAGGCATCACGTACAACTACATTCGATTCAAAGGCCCTCCGAGAACTAATTGAACATCTCCAATTGTATGGAATTTGCACACATAGCCATTTCATCAAAATACATAAAAACTCTACAAGATTAGGTTAGATGTAAGGCGTTTTTATGTTCTTTATGGCGATGAGCCGAAAAGAAGTTGAGCTTCGATTATACAGAAAGCAATTATTTGTTACACTGTTACATTTTATACTTCATTTGAATTCCCACACGTATGACCGTGTTTCAAATAAGGTGAACAAGTGCACCTAAAGTTCTAAAATTTGCTGTAAAAATGTATTTGAGTTCTAAAACTTTAGTAATTTTGCAATTAAATACAAAACTTGTCAAATTTTCTGTGAATATACGGAATTGTTACGTCAAAGCTTTGATTTTGCATAAATGATAACATGATAGAAATCAGCTCCTAAGCTTTTATATATTACTATAATGCATTAGTTAATTAGATAAAAATAATAAGAATAGGCGCTAGGAAAATTACATTCAACAGAATTGTTATTGCAGAAAATAGATGTGACGTGAATGGATTGTCTTGGGGATAGCAGGTAGAATCCCAGATTAGAATATTCGGTCTCGTGGATCGTGGACCCCCCCCCCCCCCCCAAAATTTGGTCATCCGGTACGTCATCATCGCCCTATAAATAGCCGGCTTCTCCTCCACGCCTTCCCATCACCGTTCTCTTGAATACTCGATCCTGAGAAGCTGCTGCTACTGATCTGCTTGCTTGCTCGCCAACTTCAAGTCTGAGCAGCCCCCGTCGAGTTTGCAGCGAGATAATAATGGCAGCGTCAGCAGAAAACGAGAGTCCAGTGAAGGTTTTGGGATGGGCAGCGAGAGATTCCTCGGGACTTCTCTCTCCCTTCGAGTTCTCAAGAAGGTATACCTGCATATTGTTTTTACATCTCCGGAGATATCATCTCTTGTATTATGCGAGCTTTCTTTCACGTCAAAGGTTCTGTATAGACGAGAATAGTTAGAACCGTTAAGTTCAGGAAGAACCGATGTGTGCATAGTCCGATTCTGTTGAGATGAATCATTCAGCTACAATGGCGTGCTTATGGAGATCCAGGGCTGTAAATCTTTTTCTTCTGCTCTTTTATATAATCTGAAAGCACGAACCGAAGACCCAACTATTAAGAGACTTATGGGCATCCTACAAGACCCGTGACCTTGTTAAATCCGAACATTTGGCTTGTTTAATAGGTTCTAACTCAGTAGCTTGCATGCAGTTAGAATAATTGGTTTTTTTTCTTCTTTTTTTGAAAATCGAAGGGCAAGGGTGAGGAGACTCATGAAACATCATGTAAGTTCGTTAACCTGTTAAGTATAGACCTTTAACCTGTACAAGTGGCTCTGACATGGAAAAGTCTGCATGTAATGAGAATCAAATGAGTGACTGTAAGTTTCTGAGCTAAAAAAATCAACGCACTAATCAATTGTGACAATCTTAAAGGGCCATAAAAGTTCGTGTTAAAATGCATTAAACCTGCTTTTTCCATAATATCTTTTGTAGGGTCACGGGAGAGAAAGATGTCACTTTGAAAGTATTGTACTGTGGGATATGTCACTCCGACCTACACAATGTGAAGAACGAATGGGGATTCATGTCCTACCCTATGGTGCCCGGGTATGAGTTAAAAAGAATCACATTTTTCTCATTTTTCTACCTCATAGTAAGTGGGAAAGAATTACATTTGATTATTGCATTGCAGACATGAGATTGCGGGTGTCGTAACAGAAGTAGGAACCAAAGTGACAAAGTTCAAAGTTGGGGATAGAGTGGGCGTCGGGTGTATGATTGGATCATGTCACAACTGTGCAAATTGTGGTGATAATCTTGAAAATTACTGCCCCGAAATGGTTCCAGTCTATGGTGGTAAGTTTAGCCCTGATAATGACAATGAGGATTCTAATGGAACGATTAACTATGGTGGCTTCTCAGAAATCATGGTCGTAGATGAGCACTTTGTATTTAAATTTCCAAATAACATGCCTCTCGATGGTGGGGCACCTCTCCTTTGTGCCGGTATCACTGTCTATAGCTCATTAAGGTACTACGGACTCGATAAGCCCGGAATGCACATAGGAGTGGTTGGGCTCGGTGGACTTGGCCATGTGGCTGTCAAATTTGCCAAGGCAATGGGCCTTAGGGTGACTGTCATCAGTACCTCCCCAAGTAAAAAGGAAGAAGCTGTGAACCATCTCGGTGCCGATGCATTTTTGGTCAGTCAAGATGCAAAGCAAATGCAAGTATGTTATGTTCCTTGCAAGCTGTTTCTTAAATTGCACTTAGGACAAAGAACCGCTAAAGTAATTTAAAGTCACAATTATTTTCTTGATGCAATTAGCTATGGGCACAATGAATGGCATTATAGACACTATCTCAGCTGTGCATGCTCTCTTGCCATTGATTGGTCTCTTGAAGACTCATGGGAAGCTTGTCATGGTTGGGCTAACAGACAAGCCCCTTGAGCTACTTACTATGCCACTCCTCTTGGGTAATTAACTATAATATACTTCTTGAAGAGATTTTCATCTATACTTTACTTACGATTAAAATTGATATGTTAGGCCTACTGCATCACAATTACGACTTCTCATTCGTAACATTGAACTTCTTGATTGTTACTAATAACAGGTAGGAAGATAGTGGGTGGAAGTGCTGCTGGAGGGATTAAGGAGACACAAGAGATGATTGATTTTGCAGCGGAGCATGGCATAACTGCAGATATTGAGGTTATTCCGATGGATTATGTGAACACTGCCATGGAGCGTCTTGCAAAAGGGGATGTTAGATACCGATTTGTCATCAACATTGGAAATTCACTAAAATCTTAGTAAAACTTAATTGTGTCAATAACTACGAGAAAGCTTGGATGGAAGGTGGTCAATTATTGTTGACATTAGTTATTGGGTAATTAGTTTGTATGCATGTTTTCCATCGTGTTTATGTCATTGCTCTTTTTGGGACAGAGAAGTCTTCTCTAAGGATGATTACTTTATAAATAAATAAAAAGTGTTATTAAGTTACAATTGCTCTGTTGGAGTTCAATAAAGGAAATCCAATTAGTTCGTAATCTCATATGATACTATCTTCGAAAATCGCATCTCTACTATAATCATGTGTGCTTTTTAGTCAATTGGATTGGGCAACTATAATTATTGGATCATGCATATTTTTGTCTGCAACTGTGACTGTTTGACTTCCACAGCCATGGACTAGACATGATAGGATAACCGGACAACAGGTAGACTAAAGGAGATAAAGCATGAGAAAACTAAGAGAGAGGGCAAGAATTTGAGCCCTTAACATGCACTGTCATATCATGCTAAACTAATAGTTTTCCTCACTAATTTGAACCATCAGGAAACGGCTTAACAATGTATTTATAGCATATGACTTGACAAAACCATTCAACAGATGGTCGAGCATTTACAACATAATAAAGCATCAAGCATCTAGAGTGGGTTCATTCTACGACCCTGTGCTGTTGTAAACAGGAATCTACCCAAATGGGAGTTCTCGATTTAGCTCTTTGCTCGCCCAACTTCAAATTTAGCAGTGCAGGTCGAGTTTGCAGTGAGATAATATGGCAATGTCTGCAGAAAACAAGCATCAAGTAGAAATTTAATTAGGATATTATATTAGATTGGATTGCGATATCAAAGTCGAGATAATATACCATGCCATTGTAGAAAATACGTGAGTTTAATTGCTATTTAACATTCTACACTTCCTTATAATGAACTTTTCTTATATAGGAAAGATGTGAGAAAAATATCAGAAAAGTCATAAATTTATTGTTTTTGTGCCAATTTAATCCTAAAACTTCTATCAATATCAATTTAGTCGTAAACATTTTGACATAATACCAATATAGTCTTTCCAGCTAATTTTGGCCGGATTTTACTGACGTGGACAGCGACTAATCTACATAGCATTGCCAACACTGATATGGAGAATTATGAATAATATCTTAATATATTTTCGGTTTTTAATTATTTTTTCTGATTTTTCATTTTTTTCTTCTTCTTTTTTTTCCTTCTTCTTCCTTCCCTTTGTTGGTGATCGGCCACCAGCCACAAGCGATGGCCAAGCTAGCCTTGTCGCTACCCACCATAGGTGAGTCCCGGCCGGGCGAGGGCACTCCTTGTCGAGCATCACCTAGATGAAGGCAACACCCGGCGAGGTCACCATGGCCTAGGGGAAGGTCAGCCTTGCCTAATCTAGCCTGCCAAGGACAACCCTTGCCGAGGGTCACCTAGGTGAAGGCAATGCCCAGCAAGGTCATCATGGCCTAAGAGAGGCTGGCTCTCGCTCGGCCAAGCCTCACCTATGGCAAGCAACAGCGAGCCTTGCCCAAGCGAGGCCAACCTAGCCATGGGTAGTGGCCAATTGGCAGCAAAGAGAAGGAAGAAGAAGGAAGAAAATGAAAGAATAAAAAGAATAAAAATTAATTTAAAAAATCAAAAAATATAAAAATATTATTAAAAATTGTCCATAGGAGCACCGACAATGCCATGTAGGCCAATCAACATCCATGTCAACAAAATCCATCCAAAATTAGCTGGAAATGCTACATTGGCACTAGGTGAAAAGGTTTATAGCTAAACTGATACCAATAAAAAATTTATGACTAAATTGGCACTAATGCAATAAATTTATAATTTTTATGACAATTTCTCAGAAAGATTGCAATATGAATTTAATGAATCTTTTACAATAAAGATTGACATTGCACATTAAAATCTGCTTAATTTCTCTAGGTGTACGCGAATTTCATCTTACCCTTTAAATTTTATATGAAGTATTCTTTTGACCCTCATTTAAATCGATAATAGCAAAATCAAATGAGAAATGAAATTTTCGAGTAATAACACTCTATCATATGGGATTTAGTTAATAAAAAAAATACTTGAAATGATGGTGCTCTAAAAATAACGCATATGAATATGAATTCTAATTCCAGGATATCTAATTAGTGATGGTTTCTTAGAGGATCGGAACCTGTCGTCTTAATGGGATTAGTTCTTAAATTAGTTAGGAAAAGACTATACATACTAGCTAAAAGTAGATTAGGGAATTGTTCAAAGTCTTGATTTTGCATAAATGATACCATGTAGAACTCAGCTTCTAAGCTTTTATATATTAACATAATGCATTAGTAAATTAGATAATAATAATAATAGGCACAAGGAAAATTACATTCAACAGAATTGTTATCGCAGAAAACAGACGTCATGTGAATGAATTAAAAGATTAAAATTTATAAATTGAAGTTCTCAATACAGTCGCAACCGTTTATTCTTATGGAGAAAATATTAGGTGGTCTTGGAACACCAAGTCAGCATGCTCCCGACCAATCAGAAAGTTCCATGTGGCTCCGCATTAGCGAGCGGTCCCCATCGCTGTTCCCACACAGAAAATATAAAATTTCTCGTTCTTATTTAAAAAATTTCCCCTAACTATAAGCCTGCGTAAATTAATTGCTGCCGACCTTATTAAATTATATCTCGAGTTTGAGTGTTTACAAAACGCGATTCGCTGGACTCTTAAAGTTGCACAAAAGAGGAAATATAAAATAAAATAAAATAAAAATGGAGGAAAGTTTCTCTTTGCTGCGGAATCCAAGACGTGGAAGATGAAATAAACAAATTGTGGTGGGCCCTTTGGCGTGAAGCTGCCGAAACCCTTTCGGCGTGAAGCCTCTCTCTGCACGCGTGAAGCTGCCTGCCGAAGCCCCTTCTCTCTGCATCGTGCATCGAAAAGGAAAGTGGGGCCCAAGGTCAAACTTTTGACCTTGGGCACACACATACAAAGCAAAAGCCGTAGGTTTTACTGCTGTACGTACGAGCGCGATAAGCCGCACGTCGCCGAGAAGAAAAGGAGCCGCTCGTCCACCTGTTTTTTAAGAGCCGCAAGTTTTGCAAATCCGTACGTACGCGAATACATAATGCGTTATATCTTGAGCTTGAACGCATAATAATTTTATACCGTGAGGTTATATTTAAGTGAATTGTCTATTTATAAATACTTTGAGTTTTGGATTAAATCTAAGTGTGAGAAACACTCGAGCGTGTAAGTAATTGTAAAATTTGATTCTCCGATTATAATTGATTATTTATTATTGGCTCTCTCTATAGACGTAGGTACCGATACTCGCACCGAACCACGTAAATTTCTGGTATCCTTATTTTTCTCGTTTATTTCTCTGGTGATTTTGCGTTGACGTAAATTATAAGATCATGTCATTTCCGAATATTATATCCCAATAGACCTTACTACGGAGAGATCAAGATATTTCCCTTTCTCTCTCCTCCTTTTTCTCCTTCTGAAGGAGGAAGACTTTCCTCTCTCCTTGGGATTGTCTTGGGGAAGAGAAAGTAGTATCCACAACGTAAAATATACATACTTTTGTGATTCATTCAATCTCGTGGATCGTGGCCCACCAAATTTGGTCATCCGGTACGTCATCATCGCCCAATAAATAACCGGCTTCTCCTTCACGCCTTCGCATCACCTTTCTCTTCAATACTCGATCCTGAGCAGCTGCTGCGGCTGATCTGCTTGCTTGCTCGCCAACTTCAAATCTGAGCAGCCCCCGTCGAGATAATAATGGCAGTGTCAGCAGAAAACGAGCGTCCAGTGAAGGTTTTGGGATGGGCAGCGAGAGATTCCTCAGGACTTCTCTCTCCCTTCGAGTTCTCAAGAAGGTAAACCTGCATAATATTTTTCCATCTCTGGAGATATCATCTCTTGGATTATGCGAGCTTTCTTTCACGTCAAAGGTTATATATAGACGAGAATAGTTAGAACCGTCAAGTTCAGGAAGAATCGATGTGTGCATAGTACGATTCTGTTGAGATGAATCATTCAGATACGATGGCGTGCTTATGGAGATCCAGAGCTGTAAATCTTTTTCTTCTGCTCTTTTATATAATCTGAAAGCACGAACTGAAGGACCAACTATTAAAAGACTTATGGGCATCCTTGCGTTAAATCGCGTTAAACCCACTTTTTTCCATAATATCTTTTGTAGGGTCACAAGAGAGAAAGATGTGACTTTAAAAGTATTGTTCTGTGGAATATGTCACTCTGACCTACACAATGTGAAGAATGATTGGGGATTCATGTCCTACCCTATGGTGCCCGGGTATGAGTTAAAAAGAATCACCTTTTTCTCAATTGTCTCCCTTATAGTAAGTATACAAAAAAAAATACATTTGATTATTGCATTGCAGACATGAGATTGCGGGTGTCATAACAGAAGTAGGAACCAAAGTGACAAAGTTCAAAGTCGGAGACAGAGTGGGCGTCGGGTGTATGATTGGATCTTGTCACAATTGTGTGAATTGTGGTGAAAATCTCGAAAGTTACTGCCCCGAAATGGTTCCAGTCTATGGTGGTAAGTTTAGCCCTGATAATGACAATGAGAATTCTAATGGAACGATTAATTATGGTGGCTTCTCGGAAATCATGGTTGTAGATGAGCACTTTGTATTTAAATTTCCAAATAACATGCCTCTCGATGGTGGGGCACCTCTCCTTTGTGCCGGTATCTCTATCTATAGCCCATTAAGGTACTATGGACTCGACAAGCCTGGAATGCACATAGGAGTGGTTGGGCTTGGTGGACTTGGCCATGTGGCTGTCAAATTTGCCAAGGCAATGGGCCTTAGGGTGACTGTCATAAGTACCTCCCCGAGTAAAAAGGAAGAAGCCATGAACCATCTTGGTGCTGATGCATTTTTGGTTAGTCAAGATGCAGAGCAGATGCAAGTATGTTATGCTCCTCACAAGCTGTTTTTTGAATTGCACGAAGGATAAAGACTTGCTAAAGTAATTTAAAGTCACAATTATTTTCTTGATGCAGTTAGCTATGGGCACAATGAATGGCATTATAGACACTGCCTCAGCTATGCATGCTCTCTTGCCATTGATTGGTCTCTTGAAGACTCACGGGAAGCTTGTCATGGTTGGCCTAACAGACAAGCCCCTTGAGCTACTTGCTATGCCACTCATCTTGGGTAAATAACTATAATATACTTCTCAAAGAGATTGTTATCTATATTTTACTTACGATTAAAATTGATATGTTGGGCCTACTACATACATATTAGCTCAAATCTAAAATGTGTGTGCATCACAATTACGAGTTCTCATAAGTAACATTGAACTTCTTGATTGTTACTAATGACAGGTAGGAAGATAGTGGGTGGAAGTGCCGCCGGAGGGATTAAGGAGACGCAAGAGATGATCGATTTTGCAGCGGAGCACGGCATAACAGCAGATATTGAGGTTATTCCGATGGACTATGTGAACACTGCCATGGAGCGTCTTGCAAAAGGGGATGTTAGATACCGATTTGTCATTGACATCGGAAATTCGTTGAAGTCTTACTAAAACTTAATTGCGTTGATTACTACGAGAAAGCTTGGATAGAAGGTGGTCGAATTATTGTTGACATCAGTTATTGGGTAAGTAGTTTGTATGCATGTTTTTCATCGTATTTAGGCCATTGTTCTTGTTGGGACAGATAAGTCTTCTCTAAGGACAATTACTTTGTAAAAAAAGTGTTATTAAGTTACAGGTGCTTTGTTGGAGTTCAATAAAGGAAATCTAATTCGTTCTTAATCCCGTATGATATTCTCTTCGAAAATTGCATCTCTACTATAATCATGGGTACTTTTATTCAATTAGATTGGACAATTATAATTATTGGATTGTGCATATTTTTGTCTTCAAGTGTGACTGTTTGACTTCCATAGGCATGGACTAGACATGACAGGATAACCGGACAACAGGCAAACTAAACGAGATAAGCAGGAGAAAATTGAGAGAGAGGGCTAAGAATTTGAACCCTTAACATGCGCTCTCATATCTTGCTAAACCAATAGTTTTTCTCATTAGCTTGAACCATCAGGAAATGGGTTAATAATGTATTTATAGCATATGATTTGACATAAACGTTCAACACATCGTCGGGCATTTATGACATAATAAAGCATCAAGCATCTAGAGTGTGGTCGTTTTACGACCCGTGCTGTTGTAGATGGGAATCTACCCATCTGTTATTTCATCCATTCAATCTAAAGTGTGTTGTCAATCGTCTATCAGAATTTCCTTAGCTTTAGCCATTAGATTAAGCACAGTACAGTTCCATGCTTGAGGCCATCGGACCTTAGCATCTTGAAATCTATTAAAAAAAAAAAAATTCACAAGATATCCACAAAGCAAATAATCACACACCACATGAAATGGTTTCATACTTATTGAACTCCTCGACTTTCTCGAAAGTAGAGGTTATTTCAACCCAAAGAAAAAAAAAATAGTGTCATCCAACGCTTTATAAGGTTCATCCAAATTGGGATGACACAAGCTATTAACGTGACGTTTATACTATTTTTCAAAGTTGATGTTGCCCCCAAAAGAAAAAAGAAAATTCATAAAAAAAACTATAGAAAGAAAAGGCTAAAGATTAGAGCAATTTTAGAAAAGGAGAATAGCAAAGCATGGAAAGAGAGAGCGAGCGAGAGAGAGAGAGCCCCAATGGAGGTGGGCCACCGTACATTTTGCGAACAAGGACCGACGACCCTCCCCCGGCCATGGGCGTCGTTTTATTTTTTATTCTTTTGATTCTTGGTCTGAACGCTGGCACCTCATCAACACTGCATGCCTAAAGAAAATAATACTAAAATAGTGGTAGTGCTGCTGTTGCCTGCTTTTCTCGCCGCCTTTCTAGAGGCTTTTTGCATTCGGCGCTAATCTACTCATTTTGACTACTTGTCTTTTGAGTGGGTTTTCTAGCGCCAAATCTTATGTTTTTTTGGTTAGCTCTATATATTATTACCCTTACCAAAAAAAAAAAAACATGCTAACGAAAGTACTAAATTGCAATAATTGCACGAAATTTATGATCAGAGAAAGAGCAGATTAGAGATCCCAAGCGACCCAACCCATCTGTGTCGTCCTGGCATTGCAAGAATCCAGGCGACAGTGACGCCGGAGAAGCACAGCACCAGGCGATGCAGCTGAGGGGAGATGTAGCTCGCTTGGTCGGGCGAGAATGGATGAATGAATTCCTGACTGAACTGGTGGAACCATCGTATTGGGATCTGCAAAATCAATTCTAACCTGGCCCACAAGGTGGCTACATTGCCGGATTGCGACGTTGGATAAGCCACGACTTGCAGTTTGCAGAGCCCATTCGAGGATCGATTTGGGAACGCTATGTCACCTTCCGTCCCCTTTGGGAGCCATATCTGCTGGCCTACATCTTGCTCGTCAAGTTCGGGGTCCTATGGCTTGCTCGTTTGGGTCACGCCACGCCAAGCCAAGGCGCTGCCGCTGCACGACTTGCGGGCAAGGCGCTGCCAGAGCTGCACCACCCCGCGCCAAGTTGTGGCAAAGCTTTAGTTCCACCAAGAAAAGGGAAAGAGCCGACCAAATCAATCGGTTTGCTGCTTCAATTCAGTGGCTACAAACAGGAGAAAGCTGTCAATTCAGCTTGGCTTAAGTAATGCATAAAAAATAAACCTGGAAAGAGCTGACTCGCACACCATTTCTCTTCGGTTGCTCATTTTGCTAGCTAAATACATCATCACAACTCTTGGGTTTGACTCTTAATTTGTTATTGTCTGTTAAAGTAAGTTCAGAAATATTGATTTGAGGGCTGATCAGATTTTCCATTAGATAGGAAGAAGGTGATGCGAATCGGATACATATCGATAAGGGAGTAATCCTGATGGTCTCTAAATATTATAATCACCTAGTTAATAAAAGAAGAAGAGAAAAAATAGATGGGGACAATAATAATCACCTTTACTCTCTATTTCAAATTCTATCCTCACATTTCAAAATTATATTTTGTATTTCACCAACCTAAAAATACACATTTGCCCTCATGGACACTCAAATTCTACACTCAGACCCCACGGACCAGTCGTCTTTCTACACCTGATGCTTTGTCTATGTGAGTTCGTTCGAGGCTCCAGGCACGGCCTCATGGCCACCTTTAAGGACAATTGCTTTGTAAATCTGGTTATTTTAAAATATAGATTTGTTTAGCAGAAAATTTCTTGATAATAGAAAATGTTATTTGTGAAAATAATTTTTAAAGAAAATGGTTGATTGACAAAATCATAACGGCTCTAATTGCATATCGTCAAAAGGGAATTCATATAATTCCCATCCCCTCATCTCAAACATCATCAAATTCCATTCACTAGCAGTCAGTTCATACACTTTCTCATCTCCATCTTCTTTGGGTCAATGAATTATTCAGTGAGTTCGCACATGTACTCGATTGAATCTTGACGGTTTATATCTAGTCGAATCTAGGCGGGATTCACATTAGACCCATCAATTTTGATGCACCAACATATTATGGTATGAAGAAAGCCGATTTGGCCTATAACCAAAGTGCCTTGTACCACTTCTGGTCGGCAGCATTGGGGCAATGTGCTCGCAGGGGAATAGAGAGGAAATTACGAAGGAAAAACCGGATAGAATGTTAGAGAAGGAACATCTCCATGAAGCAATGGTCTCAATATTGAATAGAAAGAGTTATAAATTCCTTTGTCTTCTTTTGGATTGATCTCATTGGCAACCCTATACTCCAATACCAAGAGGCATTTGAACATTTTCCTTTTCCTCCAAAAAACAATTTTAAAAAAAAAAAAAAAAACTACCCTTCCATTCAACTGCCATCTATCTATACTTCAACCCCATTGATTGGTCGGGTGCACCATGCTAAGGTGAGCGATTTAACATTAATACTTGTCGCAACCTACCATCGGGGAATGGAGTAGGTTTACGGGTATTGCCTAAAGACAGGCTCACGGCCTATGATTAGGTAATGATTCTCCCAAGCCCATATCTCGCGCGACATTTGGTGTTCTTAAGAATTTCACAAAAAAAAAGTTGCCTCTAGCCTATTGGGGTTGGATAAAAATCGAGTGAGGCATGAGAGTATACCTCACTTATTACACAACTAGAGAATTTAGAGTTGTGGACTTTATTACACTAATAAATTAATTAATGCTCTTTCAGTACCTAATCTTTATTCATTAAAAAAAAATATTTTTGTCAAGCAATTTGAATTGATTTTATACCTATCCATTAATATGTGAAGTGATCATACATATGCACAATCATTAAAATAATAATTAGCAACCAAGGAAAGTGTTTAAATAAATTGCATGTGAGAGCAAAAATTTAACATCAAATAAAAGATAAATACTAATCCTAACTAGACTAAATGGAAGCCAAAATTAACATACCAAAATTGCACAATCAAGGATATCCGTCTTTAAGAACAACTAAAAGCTCTTGAGTAGGATTCTAAATTGAAAGACTTCCATTTTTTTTTCAAGAGAAAATAAACCAAGAGATTAATTTTAACCTTGTTGAAGATTTTTTTTTTTTTTTAGAATTTTTTTGGATTTTCCGGAAAATTTGATTTTTGAATTTTCCAAATCCTTTTGATTTTTTTAAATCTTTTGATTTTTTTTTTTTTGCTGTCTAGCTTATTACTACTGAAATTTTTAGAATTTTCCGAATTTTGGAATTTTCTGAGAATTTTTAATTTTCCTTAATTTTCTAATTTTTCTTTTTTAATTAATTTTTTATTAAAAAACTTGAATTTTCAATATTTTCTGAAGATGTTCTTTGAAAGTTGTTGAATTTAATGTTTTTTTTAAAATATATTTTTAATTTTTTTCAATTTTTTTACTTTTTAAAATATATTTTTAATATTTAATATTATAATATTCGGGAAAACAGGTTCGGACCAGATAAACCAGATCCGACTCGCTGACCCGACCCAAACCCGGATCCGACTCCATCGGATAAAAATGAAAATTCTTTAGTTTTTTAGTTTTTTATTTTTATTTTTTATTCTTTCTTTCTTTTTTTCTCTTTTGTTCCTTTCCCTGTTTTGTCCTATTCAGTGCACTCCCTAGCCCCTACTTCTTCACCTAACGTCCCCATCTGCCGTCCTTTTCCTGTTTTCTCATTTCTTTTCATCACCCCCTTTTTATTTCTTTTTTCTTTTCTTTCCCTTTTACTTTTCTTTTCTCTTCACCTCGTCTTCTTCCTGGACTTCACCAAGACCACGCCTTCACTGAAAGCTACTCATGGATGAACTCAAAACTGAGACTTTGCCACAAGAACTCACGCCAGAACCTCAACCGGTCCGGCGCCGACAATCAACCTCTCTGACTCTCATCAGGTCGTCAACGCTGGTCATCATTCAGGGCGGCTCAACCACATATATGCACGCCGAGACAAAATGAAAAGACTGATTATGGCGGCCTCTAACCGTGGGCTCCTCCAGCGAAGGTTGCGGGTTTTCTGACGAGAAGACATTCATCCATGACCGACTCGGGCATCGAACGATATACCACAACATCAAAGAGAAACGCAGGTTTAATACATCGATATTAGGACAAATCGAGCGCAAAACAAAGATTTTAAGCATCGTTTTTAAGAACTCAAATTCGGTGCTTCATTCAGACATTTTGTCAAACAGTTGATGTGCGACTCGGAATACCACTTCCAGGTTCGGATTCAACGTCGTTCGTGGCATAAACCCATCATATTAAGCTCCAAATCAACATTATTCGCAACAAAAAGTTTGGGTTTTCTAACGGTTTTGCTCAAAATTTCGTCAGTTTGGTCTTGCGTTCTCGAACTTAATAATCAAGCGAGAAGTCGAGCGTTTCCGGGGGGTTACCTGGTTCGGGAGCTTGCTGCGACGAACGGTGACGGGCGAGCTAGCTTTCGCAGAAGGTCGAGACGATTCAGACAAACTACCGGCGATGGGAGACGAATTCCTTACTCTCGGTTTCTCTCCTCCCTCTCTCTATCTCAAGTTACTCTCTTTTGAATTCCCTCAAAAACCAGCCACACACACCAACCCCACCCCCCGGCCCCCTCCCCCTTTTAAGCCGTTCAGAAGGAGAGGAAAAGAGGAGGAGCGGGTTGGGCTAAGGTCAGATTCGGCCAGACCCGACCGCTCCCTTCTTTTTTTTTTTTTTTTTTTGGTTTTCCTTTTCTTTTGTTGTTTGAAAGAAAAAAAAAAAAGATAGGTGTCGACAATACTTTTGCTCTATACTAGGACATTAGACACGACATGATCGGGAGGTGAAAGTTATGTTCTTTGTTGTTTGTCAAAGGCTATTAGCTTTGGTTACGAAGGATACAAAACAAATAATGCCGTGATGATAAACTATAATCCCTAATTTGGCATATTCAGGAGTGTTAATTTTCTCACTTATGATTCTACCAGGTCAGTCGTTTGCTTTGGCTGTTGTCTTCAAAAGCAAAGCATTGCAGCACAGTCTAGCTTGGGAATGAGAGATACCAACAAAGCAATTAAATGCCTATTTGTAATCATCCCAACTAACCCGATTTTGTTCGATTTTGAGAATAGAATCGCGTTTGGTAAAATTTTTATTTGAAAATAAATTTCTATCGCGTTCTCGAAGTAAATTTGGAATAGAATAAAAAATAATAAATAAAAAAGTTAAGTCTTGTTCCGAGAAAAAATCTAATAATCAAAACTAACTCATCTTCTTCTATTTTATTCTTCTTCTTCGACCGCCATCTCGCGGTTGCCGCCCGCCACCGTCCATTGCCGCCGGTTGCCAGAGGCTAGACGACCGGGGCAAGGTCCGGTGGGGCCGGGCAAGCCTCGCCGGTGGCCAGGCGAGGCTCGCCTAGTCCTGGCGAGGCTCGCCCAGCCCCGCCGGTGGTCAGGCAAGCCTCGCCCAGCCCCGACGAGGCAGGCCTGGCCACCGGCGAGGCTCGGCCTCGCCATATCTAGCGAGGCCGAGCCTAGGCGAGGGCTGGGCGAGCCTTGCCCAGTTGCCAACGAGAGCCGGCCTTGCCGAGGGCCAGCGACACTCTAGTGAGGTCGCCGGCCCTCATCTAGCCGATCGCTAGTCCGGCAACCGGCCTAAAGAAGAAGAAGAATAGTAGAAAAAAAAATGAAAAGAAAAAAAATGAAAAAATGAAAAAAATATAAAAATTATTTAAAAATTAAAAGAAATTGATTTGGAACATAATCAATTAGTACGGTACCAAACACAATTATATTTCGGAATAAAAAATTTTGGATAATTACCGAATGACTAAAAATACTTAGAATCTGTTTCCTGGAACAAAATAAAAAAGAATCATTTTTTATCAGAACCTACTCTCGGAAACATAATCGTTACCAAACACGCCCTAAAAAGGCCTCCAGTTTCTATAACCGAAGGATATTAGTCAACAAGTACTATCGGGAATAAGAAGTTTCCGAACTTCAATCGGCAAAGGACATCACTTGTATGTGAAGGCGAGGAACGACGATAAAACCAGTAAATGAGCAAATGTCGGGCGATGCTTGATCGAACACCTCCGTTGCCATGTGAAGTTGAAGAACGAAGTAAATAATATGAACGAGAAATTAGCAAAAAAGAAGCTCCTGAAAATATACCGGGAAATTGATTGATCCGTTTTTTATTATAGAGAATCAATCTAAATATTAGATTGATTTGTAAAATATTACATTGCCTTTTCTATGTGTACATCTTGTAATATAACTGCTAAAGTCCTATACATTGATTACAAGTCAGAAATATACTGAAAAAAACTTCTCCCCAAAATTCGTCTTCCTCTTCCTTTCCTCATCCGTTCCTTGTTTCGGTTTCTGACAGAAGAGGCACGGTGGGCATTGTGGGAGGTTTAGTGGATGAAGATGAAGCGCTCTCGAATGAAGGCCAGGACGGCGCCATTGGAAGAGAAGAAGAAGAGGCAAACCATGAAGATGAAGAAGCTGAGCTGGTTTTGATCCCTTGGTTGTCCGCCTTTGTCCTCATAAACATCGTCGGCATCATGATCCCCATGATGGTGAGCACCATCAGCCTCAAGAGGAAGAGCTCGGGGGTCCGCTGGATGTTCTTGAAATTGTGGCGCATAAGCATCCAGTTCTCGGGGAAGAATGAGTTCACGAACTTAGGTTCAAGATTTTGATGAGATTCGATGGCATTCATGCCAATGTTCGGGGTCAATAAAGACGAATATATTTCCTTCTTTGATGGTGTGCGTGGAGCGGCCGACGACCTACGTAAAAGGAGAAGCCGCACGCCCCCGAAGCATCGTTGTTGATCGATGCGCCATTCTTATTTTGAGTGCCATGGTTTTCTTTGTTTGTGAGAGACATTCATAGGTACTGAGTGCTTGGTTTTAGGTATTCGTATTTTTCGTGCGACAAAGCTTATTCGTGATTTACATCCAAGAAAGATCGGTGTATTTGGTGTAATTGGGGCTTGGAAAATACCGAGAGAGTGTTTGAATGACTTGAGTGTGTAATCTCCTTATATCGCTAGATGTATAGTAAAATTCACTGCTGCTCTCCCCGTCTTTACAACTGAATCGCGTAAATCCGGTGTCCGATTTATTTTCTTCTTTTGTATATATTATTGTTCGATCGCTTGTCCTATCGCAACACTAGGTACAACAAGATCCTATGTAGAACCGCCCAACCCAACATTATCAGCACATTCTTCCACTTGTCGGATTCGCATGTCGAAATATGGAGTCCCGATAAAATATCATTCCCGGTGATGTTATACGGGACTTTGTCGGGGGTGAAGCCCTTCCCAAAGGTCGCGTTCGTCTGGTATTGATTCATCGGTAGCCTCCCATACGGATAAGTCATTGTCGAGATCTTTTTCATCCACTTCCAGTACACGGGAATGTCGTGGCTATTCAAAAAGTAACAGCAAAATAGGAAGAACAATGCGGTAAAACCGATGCCGGCTGCATAACCAAGGAGGTAGTTGGGCACGACCGAGCTGACAAACACCACGAACGAATTCGTCGAGAGGAGCGACACATAGAGGACCAGCAAGAAGTATAAGAATGGCCCGCGGAGCTTCAGGGCTTCCCAAACGATGGCAGGATAGACCCCGACCTGAACCGCGAGGAAAGGCAGGTAAGTTACGAGGTTGGTGATTGTGTAGGAAGAGGCACGGTGGGCATTGTGGGAGGTCTGGCGGATGAAGATGAAGCGCTCTCGAATGAAGGCCGGGACGGCGCCATTGGAAGAGAAGAAGAAGAGGCAAACCGTGAAGATGAAGAGGCTGAGCCGGTTTTTGATCCCTTGGTTGTCCGCCTTCGTCCTCATAAACATCGTCGGCATCATGATCCCCATGATGGTGAGCACCATCAGCCTCGAGAGGAAGAGCTCGGGGGTCCGCTGGATGTTCTTGAAATTGTGGCGCATAAGCATCCAGGTCTCGGGGAAGAATGAGTTCGCGAACTTAGGGCCAAGATTTTGGTGAGATCCGATGGCATTCGTGCCAATGTTCGGGGTCAAGTAGTCGTTCTCGTTCACCGTGTAGTCACTATTGTGAGTTATCGGTGTCTCCCGGAGAATTTCGCTTGAGTACGGATAGTAACTTCCTGGTGATGCACTGTATATCCAAGGAACGATGGAGAAGAATTGAGTGTTGCCAAACACTAGGAGCAGAAATCTAGTGAAGAATAATTTTCGTTTGTAGACCTTAGCGAATTTGAGAGTCCGAAATCAGCACCAAAAACTATCTTTCGAATTGCAAAAATAGCTATACCATCTTCATCTAATAATATGGTTTAATACCTTATTGCAGCTTGCATCGTTGGCTCGGCCTTTTGTCTCGAAGGAGTGAACCCAAGTGCCTGCACAACTCCACTGCAGCTTGGAGTCCATGATCTAGATGAATTGTTGTAAGGATTTCCCAAGGTGTGATCGAACTCGTCATTTGCCGAGTGCACACTCGCTTGCAAGGGCAATCGCCAGCCATTTCTGTGGTCGTGGCTCTGATCGTGCCCTTGATGCCTGTGATTGCGGGGACGAGAAGGTGGGGTGGGTGCGACCATCGAGATCAACATCTCTTCATCAGACAGCGGCAGGGGTTTCATGCCCGTCCGGACGAACTCGGATTGATTGTACTCTGGGATGACGTCGATGAGGTGCTCTATCGAGTTCTCACCCTTCGGGACTTTCCGGCCCATGCGGCCGAGGTGGAGGGTCACGTCTTTTGGACATCCTTGGAACATGAGCCGCCCGCCGGCCAGGATGATGAGATGGTCGAGGAGAATTTGGATTCTCGATGAAGGCTGGTGGATGGTGAGGATCACGGTGCTGCCGGACCGAGCTATGTCGTGCACCTTCTCAAACTCGCTGTGGGTGCCGGTCAAATCAAGGCCCAATGTTGGTTCATCAAGAAAGAGTAGGGATGGCCCGTGGATGATGTCTACATCGATCGATACCCTCCAGCGCTCTCCTCCGGACACCCCGAGTGTCCCGTTGTCGCCTATGTAGGTGTTCCGGGATGACTGTGATCAAAGTAGTGTTCGCACAAATTACTCGGGGGAAAACAATGAACTTCTTCTTAGACAATGTATGCTTCGATGCAAATCCAATCTTCATATCCAAATATTTGCGTAAACATATTGCATAGACTGGTTCTTGAAAGGATGAGTGCACAAAAACTGTGATCGTCCTCCTCGAAGGCACTCATCCTTAAACCATTTCATTAGAGAACACGTTCTAGAAAGTCTCTAACAAAGGCATCAAAGGAAGAGAGAAAAACACAGAGTATACATCTGGGGAAAATTGGTTATATAAGTTCTATGACATATTATATCACTTAATGTTTATATAAGTAGTCATATTTAAGCTTTTGATAGAAATCCGGTGTATCAATTTATAAGTAGACTTTACAATCAATCTCACCCTCTAATGCTACTAGAAAAACTCAAAGGTTAAGTACTCAAAACTCATCAAGAGTCCAAGCTGCTCGATCAACTTCCCCACCCTCTCAATCTTCTCCGTTGTCGTGATCTGCCCTAGCCAAAAGTCGGCAGCTAACATGAGCTAAACTCAACTGATAAAATATGAAAAGATATAAAATTCAATTGGTAAATTGAAAAGTTTATGATTGAATTTGAAAAAATTAATAAATTTAGGATTTTTTTGAACTATTCTCCCTCAAAGCTTTATTTTTTCATAAATAATTCCATGATATATATTGGAACTAAGCAAGTCTTTAAAAGGGTCAATGGAGAAATGACAAAGGGAAGAACTCCTGAGGGGTGGGCCTCCCCACTGCACATTCGTGTATTCCGTCCTACCCGAGAAGAAAAATATATGGTTGCATAAATAATTCCATGATATATCATCTTCTAAGCTTTTATATATTATCATAATGGATTAGTAAATTAGATGACGGTTATGATGGTGATGATGATAACAATAATAATGATAGGTGCTAGGAAATCACATTCGACATTATAAAAAAATGTTGTTACAGAAGATAGACATGAGTTTAAACATTGGACTCCGGAAGGTCGTAGCATTGGTCTTGATAAGCCCCAAGATTAAATTTAAAAATGGAAGCTTTCCTTACAACCGCAATCGAGAATTTGGTCAACGGGTACGTCATCATCGTCCTATAAAGAACCGGCTTCTCCTTCACCTTTTCGCATCACCGTACTCTTCGGTACTCCATCCTGAGCTGCTGCTGATTTTGGCTCTTTGCTCGCCCAACTTCAAATTTAGCAGTGCCGGTCGAGTTTACAGTGAGATAATATGGCAATGTCTGCAGAAAACGAGCATCAAGTATAAATTTAATTAGGATATTATATTAGATTGGATTGCGATATCAAAGTCAAGATAATATGCCATGCCATTGCAGAAAATACGTGAGTTTAATTGCTGTTTAACATTCTACATTTCCTTATAATGAACTTTTCTTATATAGGAAATATGGGGAAAAAGTATCAGGAAAGTCATAAATTTATTGTATTTGTATTAATTTAGTCCTAAAACTTTTATTAGTGTCAATTTAGTCGTAAACATTTTGACATAATGCCAATATAGTATTTCCAGCTAATTTTGGTCGGATTTTGCTAATGTAGACAGCGATCAACCTACATAGCACCGCCAACACTGATAAGGAGAATTTTTAATAATATTTTAATATTTTTTCGATTTATTATTATTTTTCTTATTATTAGTATTTTTTTCTTCTTCTTCTTACTTCCCTTTGCTAGTGGTCGATCACTAGCCACAAGCGATGGCCAAGCTAGCCTTGTCGCTACCCACCATAGGCGAGTCCTAGCCGGGTGAGGGCACTCCTCATCGAGCGTCACCCAAACAAAGGCAACACCTAGCGAGGTCACCATGGCCTAGGTGAGGGTTAGCCTTGCCCAATCTAGCCTGGCAAGGCCACCCCTCGGCAAGGGTCACTGGGTGAATGGCAATGCCCAACAAGGTCACCATGGCCTAATCAAGGGTGGCTCTCGCTCAACCAAGCCTCACCAATGTCAGGCAACGGCAAGCCTTGCCCAAGCAAGGCCAACGTAGCCATGGGTAGTGGCTGATCAACAGCAAAGAGAATGAAGAAAAGGAAAGAATAAAAAGAATAAAAATTAATTTAAAAAATCAAAAAATATTATTAAAAATTGTCCACAAGAGCACCGACAATGCCATGTAGGCCAATCAGCATCCATGTCAACAAAATCCATCCAAAATTAGCTGGAAATGTTGCATTGGCACTAGGTCAAAAGGTTTATGGCTAAATTTATACCAATAAAAAGTTTATAACTAAATTGACACTAATGCAATGAATTTATAATTTTTCTGACAATTTTCTCAAAAAGATTGCCATATGAATTTAATGAATCTTTTACAATCAAGATTGACATTGCACATTAAAATCTGCTTAATTTCTCTAGGTGTACACGAATTTCATCTTACCCTTTGAATTTTATATGAAGTATTCTTTTGACCCTCATTTAAATCGATAATAGCAAAAGCAAATGAAAAATGAAATTTCCTACTAATAACACTCTATCATATGGGATATAGTTAATAAAAAAAATACTTGAAATGATGGTGCTTTAAAAATAATGCGTATGAATATGAAATATAATCCTGGGAAATCTAATTAGTGATGGTTTCTTAGAGGATCGGAACCTGTCGTCTTAGTGGGATTAGTTCTTGAATTAATTAGGAAAAGACTATACATACTAACTAAAAGTAGATTAGGGAATTGTTCAAAGTTTCGATTTTGCATAAATGATACCATGATAGAACTCAGCTTCTAAGCTTTTATATATTAATATAATGCATTAGTAAATTAGATGATAATAACAATAGGCGCTAGGAAAATTACATTCAACAGAATTGTTTTCTTTTTTTTGGTAACGGCATTCAACAGAATTGTTATCGCAGAAAATAGAGGAAAAAGTACCCAAAAAAATCCTAAACCTATTGCATTGTTACCAATTAAGTCCTAAACTTTTCAATTGAACCAATTCAGTCCTAAACCTCTTAATATTGGTATCAATTTAGTTCATCCAGTCAATTTTGGCCGGCCGATGCTAACGTGGGCGTCAACCAGTGGCCGAACGCTAACGTGGACGTTGGCCGGTGGCCGGATGCTAATGTGGCAATTTTTTATGATTTTTTTGAATTTTTTATTAATTTTTTTCTTTTTTTCTTTTTTTCTCCCTTCTTCCTCCTTTGATTGCTCTGGCGGTGGCTGACGAGCCTCCGGTGAGGCTCGCCAGACACTAGGCGAGGGCCACGAAGCCCTCGCCTACTGCTGGCGAGGGTCGTTGCCCACCTTCGGCCTCTCCCAGGGCCGCTGGCAAGGCGGCTTCGCCCGGATTTGGGCAAGGCCAGCCTCGCTCTAGCCTTGCCATGGGCGAAGATGGCCTCACCCATGGCTAGCGAGGCCATGGCAGCCATCGCCAAGGCGTCGGCGAGGGCTGCGAAGCCCTCGCTCGGCCTCACCCAAGGCCGCAACCCTCACCGGCGGTTGGCAAGGGCTTCACAGCCCTTGCCTTTGCCCTGGCGAGGCCACCTTCACCCGCAGCAAGGCTAGCCTCACCCAGATCCAAGCGAAGCCACCTCACCAGCGGCCTTGGGAAAGGCCGGGCGAGGGCCATGACCCACGCCAGCCACCGCCGGAGTAGTCCAAGGAGGAAGAAGGGAGAAAAGAAAAGGAAAAAGAAAAGAAAAAAGAAAAATAATAATAATAAATTCGAAAAAAAATCATTAAAAAAATCATTAAAAAAATTGCCACGTTAGTGTCCGGCCACCGACCGATGTCCACATCAGCGCCGGCCGGCTAAAATTAGCCGAATAGACTGAATTGGTACCAATATTAAAAGGTTTAGAACTGAATTGGTACCAATGCAATAGGTTTATGACTTTTTTGATACTTTTTCCCGAAAATAGACGTCACGTAAATGAATTAAAAGATTGAAATTTATAAATTGAAGTTCTCAATACAGTCGCAGCCGTTTATTTTTATGGGATTGTCTTGAGGTGAGCAGGTAGTATCCACAACGTAAAATATACGTACTCTCTGGTTTATTCAATCTCGTGGGTCGTGGCCCACCAAATTTGGTCATCCGGTACGTCATCATCGCCCTATAAATAGTCGGCTTCTCCTTCACGCCTTCGCATCACCTTTCTCTTCAATACTCGATCCTGAGCAGCTGCTGCGGCTGATCTGCTTGCTTGCTCGCCAACTTCAAATCTGAGCAGCCCCCGTCGAGATAATAATGGCAGTGTCAGCAGAAAACGAGGGTCCAGTGAAGGTTTTGGGATGGGCAGCGAGAGATTCTTCAGGACTTCTCTCTCCCTTCGAGTTCTCAAGAAGGTATACCTGCATATTATTTTTCCATCTCTGGAGATGTCATCTCTTGGATTATGCGAGCTTTCTTTCACGTCAAAGGTTATAATATATAGACGAGAATAGTTAGAACCGCCAAGTTCAGGAAGAATCGATGTGTGCATAGTACGATTCTGTTGAGATGAATCATTCAGATACGATGGCGTGCTTATGGAGATCCAGAGCTGTAAATCTTTTTCTTCTGCTCTTTTATATAATCTATAAACACGAACTGAAGACCCAACTATTAAAAGACTTATGGGCATTTGTGTTAAAACGCGTTAAACCCACTTTTTTCCATAATATCTTTTGTAGGGTCACAAGAGAGAAAGATGTGACTTTGAAAGTATTGTACTGTGGAATATGTCACTATGACCTACACAATGTAAAGAATGATTGGGGATTCATGTCCTACCCTATGGTGCCCGGGTATGAGTTAAAAAGAATCACCTTTTTCTCAATTTTCTCCCTCATAGTAAGTATAAAAAAACATTTGATTATTGCATTGCAGACATGAGATTGCGGGTGTCGTAACAAAAGTAGGAACCAAAGTGACAAAGTTCAAAGTCGGAGACAGAGTGGGCGTCGGGTGTATGATTGGATCTTGTCACAACTGTGTGAATTGTGGTGATAATCTCGAAAGTTACTGCCCCGAAATGGTTCCAGTCTATGGTGGTAAGTTTAGCCCTGATAATGACAATGAGAATTCTAATGGAACAATTAACTATGGTGGCTTCTCAGAAATCATGGTTGTAGATGAGCACTTTGTATTTAAATTTCCAAATAACATGCCTCTCGATGGTGGGGCACCTCTCCTTTGTGCCGGTATCTCTATCTATAGCCCATTAAGGTACTACGGACTCGACAAGCCTGGAATGCACATAGGAGTGGTTGGGCTTGGTGGACTTGGCCATGTGGCTGTCAAATTTGCCAAGGCAATGGGCCTTAGGGTGACTGTCATCAGTACCTCCTCAAGTAAAAAGGAAGAAGCCATGAACCATCTTGGTGCTGATGCATTTTTGGTTAGTCAAGATGCAGAGCAGATGCAAGTATGTTATGCTCCTCACAAGCTGTTTTTTGAATTGCACGAAGGATAAAGACCTGCTAAAGTAATTTAAAGTCACAATTATTTTCTTGATGCAGTCAGCTATGGGCACAATGAATGGCATTATAGACACTGCCTCAGCTGTGCATGCTCTCTTGCCATTGATTGGTCTCTTGAAGACTCACGGGAAGCTTGTCATGGTTGGCCTAACAGACAAGCCCCTTGAGCTACTTGCTATGCCACTCATCCTGGGTAAATAACTATAATATACTTCTCGAAGAGATTGTTATCTATATTTTACTTACGATTAAAATTGATATGTTGGGCCTACTGCATACATATTAGCTCAAATCTAAAATGTGTGTGCATCACAATTACGTGTTCTCATAAGTAACATTGAACTTCTTCATTGTTACTAATGATAGGTAGGAAGATAGTGGGTGGAAGTGCCGCTGGAGGGATTAAGGAGACGCAAGAGATGATCGATTTTGCAGCGAAGCACAGCATAACCGCGGATATTGAGGTTATTCCGATGGACTATGTGAACACTGCCATGGAGCGTCTTGCAAAAGGGGATGTTAGATACCGATTCGTCGTTGACATCGGAAATTCGTTGAAGTCTTTCTAAAACTTAATTGCGTTGATTACTACGAGAAAGCTTGGATAGAAGGTGGTCGAATTATTGTTGACATCAGTTATTGGGTAGGTAGTTTGTATGCATGTTTTTCATCGTATTTAGGCCATTGTTCTTGTTGGGACAGATAAGTCTTCTCTAAGGACAATTACTTTGTAAAAAAAGTGTTATTAAGTTACAGGTGCTTTGTTGGAGTTCAATAAAGGAAATCTAATTCGTTCGTAATCTCGTATGATATTCTCTTCGAAAATTGCATCTCTACTATAATCATGTGTACTTTTTAGTCAATTAGATTGGACAGTTATAGTTATTGGACCGTGCATATTTTTGTCTTCAATTGTGACTGTTTGAGTTCCATAGCCATGGACTAGACATGACAGGATAACCGGACAACAGGTAGACTAAACGAGATAAGCAGGAGAAAATTGAGAGAGAGGGCTTAGAATTTGAACCCTTAACATGCGCTCTCATATCTTGCTAAATCAATTGTTTTTCTCATAAGCTCGAACCATCAGGAAACGGGTTGACCATGTATTTATAGCATATGATTTGACATAAACGTTAAACACATCGTCGAGCATTTATGACATAAAAAAGCAACAAGCATCTAGAGTGGGGTCGTTTTACGACCCGTGCTGTTGTAAACGGGAATCTACCCATCTATTATTTCATCCATTCAATCTAAAGTGTATTGTCAACCGTCTATTAGAATTTCCTTAGTTTTAACCATTGGATTAAGCTGGGTATAGTTCCATGCTTGAGGCCATCAGACCTTAGCATCGGCTAGCTTCGGTGTCTTGAAATCTAAATTTTTTTTTTTCACAAGACATCCACAAAGCAAATAATCACACACCACATGAAACGGTTTCATAACTATTGAAATCCTTGACTTTCTCGAAAGTAGAGGTCATTTCAACCCAAAAAAAAAAAAATTAGTGTCATCCAACGCTTTATTAGTTTCATCCAAATTGGGATGACACAAGATATTAACGTGACGCCAACGCTTTATTAGGTTCATCCAAATTGGGATGACACAAGATATTAATATGACGTTTATACTATTTTTCAAAGCGAACTGCAATGATGTTGCCCCCAAAAGAAAAAAGAAAAGTCATAAATAAACTATACAAAGAAAAGGCTAAAGATTAGAGCAATTTTAGAAAAGGAAAACAACGAAGCATGGAGAGAGAGAGAGAGAGCCCCAATGGGGGTGGGCCACTAGACATTTTGCGAACAAGGGCCGACGACCTCCTGTCGCAACCTCTTTTTTCGGGCACCCGATCAGGGCGAGCGCCTAAGGAGGCTAATGGTTCGGCTAGATCTATTTTAGCCTGGACTCTCCCAAGTCCACCAATTCACGACTTAATGGTCCAAGTTTTTAACCTGTAAGTTAATTTTAAAACGGAGTCACCACTAATCAATTTGGGGTGGGTCGATTAGAAACCCAAGCGAAATATCATGAGAAATACTCGCTCCTGCGTAACTAGAGAAATAAGGATCGGGGACTTGATTACACTAGTTAATCACTAATACCCTTTCGGTACCTAATCTTGTTTAAACCCTAAGGCTTTTGGATTTTTGAGGGATTTTCCATCCATTTTGTGGAGGAAAAAACATTTTTTGGGTATTTTTCTCCTTTTCTTTTGACATAAAAAGCATTTCTTGGTATTTTTTGGAAAATACAAATCCTTTTTTGGCTTTTTTTATCTGACTTTTTGGCCTTTTTGGAAAATAAGAAATATTTTTTTATTTTTTTTATTTTTTATTTTTTGGAAAATAAATTATTTTTTTTATTTTTTGATTTTATTTATTAAAATATTACTATATTATTATAAGGATAATATATTTAACGACCAGGGTCGGATCCAGGGTTGGGTTCGACCCGGGCCATCCACCAGAACGTGGACAAGGCTGCAACGCAGGCCCGGCCCAAATTTTTTGCTTTTCTTAAAAAACTTCAGCCCACACACTGGAATTGGGCCTATTTGAATTAAAAAAGGATACTCGGCCCAAGCTTCAAAACCAACCCTGCGAAACCCTAGGGCACCAGGTCATACGCCCGACCCAATGACTCGACTTCCAGCCACCTCTAATTCGCGAAACCCTACCCGAAAACAAGGAAACCGGGTCGAACGGACTGCCCGAATCGACCTGGTTCCTAGCCTCCTCTCTCCTTCGCTTGCTCGCGGCGCTGGTGGGGGAGACCGAAACGTCATTGGACAGACGGCGACGGTGGCGGCAGGCAACGGATCTACGATGCGATGGCAACAAGGAAGACAACAGCAGCCAACTACTTGACAAGACGTGGTGGGGGCAGCAACGCGAAGCCTCTTGGCCAAGACGGGACCAAGGCCGAGACTAGGGTTTCAAAAGAAGAGGGGCGAAACGATGGTGACGACGCGGAGGAACCTACGTTACCTGTCTGCAGCAACAATGTGACATGGCAGCGAACAGTGGTGGTGTGCGTCGGGATGGCAATGGCTCCGTTCAAGACGACAGCTCTCTCTCTTCCGACTGACCTCGCTCAACTCCCTCACGCTCAGATCGGCCCCCTTTACTCCGGATTTCCCTCTCGCTCAACCTCCACCCACTCGGATCTCTCCCCCTCAAGCTCGCCTGCTCACAGATCTAGGTTCGCTTGCCACCGACCTCCCCCAATGTCTCTTGGTGAGAGGTCGTTTAGCTTGCGACCCGATCTTTCGCCATCTTTGCTCGTTCTTTGATTTCCCCCTTGAAGTCTCTCAAGGGGAAGCTCTCGGAGTTCGTTGTGCCCCTCGACGGAGCTTGCGACCACCTATTTATAGGCGAGGGGGTCCGGTCGACGGAGAGCCTCGATCGCCGGCCTTCGGCTTGCCGACCGGTTTTCCTCGGCTGAATCGGCGTCCCATCCGAGCTTATCCAGCAAAGCACGCTCAGCATTGAAGGCAGCCATTAATGGCGCTTGAGATCTGTCATCTCCGGCCGACGTTGGCCTACCCTCCTCGGCCGTAGGTCGTCCTTCGCGTGTCGATGTTGATGCGCGTGAACTACAAAGGTGGAGAAGGAAGGAGTGAGGAAGAAGAAGAAGGAAGAAGAAAGAAGCAAAAGGCTGGGCCGGATTTGAAAAAAAAAAAAAACTAGGCCTAGGCTTGCGAGGGGAGAGAAAAAGGAGGGTGGCTGCCAATTTTTGCTTTCTTTTGTTGTTTTTATTTATTTTTTTGTTTTTTTGTTATTTATTATTTATTATTTATTATTTATTATTTATTATTCATTAAAAAAAGGAAAAACAAGCATTCAAAAGAGACTAAGTAAAAAAAAAAAAATCTAATTAAAATTTAGGCATCAACGGTGACCCTCTTTGAAAGTGAGCTCACAGAGGTTGCGTTCAAAGACAAACTAATGCCTAAATTTTATCCATGCACATGCAACAAATTATATTTTATTTTGGACCTATTGTCCTATGCAGAAAAAGAGCAATATAATATTACACATACTAAGACAGATAAGAAGATATCTGTAGTTACTTACCGGGCACGAGTGAGATAGGGTGCAAATCTCAAGTTTGGCAAGTATCAGGGCATCATCTTACCTGGTGATGTGAGGAAGTTGCTCCTCCAAGACCCGAACCTTTCTTCAGTCGCCTTGACGGGAAATTGCTCTTACAAGACCCAAACCATTCTTCGATCGCCTGTTAGAGCAATAAGTTGTTTACCCGACCTTTCTCGGGGGATTAGCTGACCTTTCTCAGAGCATCGATTTGTGGGGTGCCTAATCTCTGTCAAGGACACCAGTTGGTACCCGACCTTTCTCGGGAGATACGCCGACCTTTCTCAAGGTATCAATTTGTTGGGGTGTCTTACCTCAGTTGAGGACACTAGTTGGTACCCGACCTTTCTCGGGAGATGCGCCGACCTTTCTCAGTGCATCAATTTGTTGGGGGTGCCTGGCCTTAGTCGAGGACACCGGTTGGTACCCGACCTTTTTCAGGAGATGCACCGACCTTTCTCAGGGCATCTTGTTTTTTTGGTGTCTAATCTTTGTCAAGGACATCGGATGGCTCCCGACCTTTCTCAGGGGATGTGCCGACCTTTCTTAGGGCATCTGTTTGTTGGGTGCTTGAACATTTACAGGCATTTTGAAAGAATACCTGGATATTCACAAGTACTAACCTGGAGGATATTTGGGCCTTTGCAGGCATCGAAAGGGTACTTGGATGATCACAAGTACAAACTCTTGGAGGATACTTGGACGTTCACAGGTATTGAAGAGGTACTTGTATGATCACAAGTACTAGATGCTAGAAAATACCTGATTACTTGCAGGTATTGAAAGAGTACTTGAATGGTCACAAGTACAAACTCTTGGAAGGTGCCTAGATGTTCGCAGGCGTTGAAGGAGTACCTGGATGATCACAAGCACAAATTCTTGGAGGATACCTGGACGTTCGCAGGTATCGAAGGGGTACTTGGATGATCACAAGTACAAAACTCTAGGGAATACTTGGTCATTTTTTAAAGTCTCTTGGTAGATGGAATATCGAGGACGTACCTGGGATATTCGTAAAGATTTCTCACTTTCGGGTAATTGGGAATATCAAGGACGTACTTTGGATATTAATGAAGGTCTCTCACCTCCTGGTAATGGGAATATCGAGGGCGTGCCCCGTATATTCGTGAAGGTCTCTCACCTCCTGGTATTATAAACTTGAATATGGTATGCGGCTTACCTGGATTGCTGCAGGCACTTAAAAGGGGTGGAACACCTGGGTAGCCGTAGGTGTATAAAATACTGGAATACTTGGATGAACACAAGTATTTAATGATACGACCTGGGACCACTCAACTGGTCCAAGTGTAAGAAAGCATACCTGGGTAGGCGCAGGCACATAAAGCAGTGAATGCTTGAACAGATGCTATTATTTGGGAACAACTCGGGCAAGTTGAGTGTCATGAAAAGGGAGTACCTGGACGGCGGTGGGTACTTGACGATATGGGGATACCAAGACAGCAGTAGGTATTCAAAGATAAAGGGATACTTGGTAAGTCACAAGTATCAATACTCTGGGGACAACTTGAACGGGTCGAGTGTCAGGAAAATGGAGTATCCGAACAGTGGTCAGTACTCAAAGACAATGGGGATACCTAGACAGCGGTAGGTATTCAACAATAAAGAGATACTTGGTCAGTCACAAGTATCAATACTCTAGGGACAACTCGAATAGGTCGAGTGTCGATAAGAGGGAGTACCCAGCAAGTGGTGGGTACTCAAAGACAATGGGATACTAAGACAATTGCAAGCACCTAAACTCAAGGGACGACTCGAATAGGTCGAGTGTCAATAAGAGAGTACCTAGACAGTGGTAGGTACTTTTAAACAAATAGGGATAAGGATATGCTTACTTGGCAATATCTCATATCTCTAAGAGTATGTCTGCTATTTGCACAATATGCACACATGATTGTATATGTTGTAAATTCATGAATTTAAATGTGATTTATGCACGACAATTTTATCAGTTTCGTATCATCTGAATTCCACTAGGGAAGATTTCCTTCATTTAGAATATAGGTGTCTTGAGCATGCCAAATGAGAGACTTTCAGTCTGAAAGGACTTTCCGCTCACTCTCATGGAAAAGGCTATCCTGACCATTGATGCAGGATTTATAAGGACCACACTATCTCACTGTCATCATGTCAACAGGGGTCCGAGTATTCTCGCAAGCGGTACGACTTTACCAATGCGAGAGGTCTTTGTTGAAATTGTGATGAAAACTTAGTCAATGGCTCATCAAATGGGATCGTCGAGGTCAAGGCTCATGAACAAAGTGCCGCACGATCATTTCCATGTTTGCAAGTCAGGAATCCTGTGAAAAGAGATAGAATAACCTTGCTCGTCCTTCTTCGAGCAGTGCTTATGTACACATGAAATCCTACGTTAATTGAAGTGCCCTAGTCTGAAGAGACTTTTACAATGGGACGCAATGTAGACTTGACTCATGTGTAAGAGGGTGAGGGTTGGTGACTGTCTTGGCGTTTGTCACTGGTCTTTCTTCTCACTGTCAGATGGAGGTTTCATGGACCACAACAGCAACTTTTTCTTGGCTGTATTTTTTACTGGGGGGCATTGGCCTTGCTTTTACCAAGCACATTGCTTTTTCATGCCCCTATTTTTTTATTCAAGTTCTTCATTTATGGGCATTGACATTGCTTTTACTAGGTACACTGCTTTTTTATGCCCCTTTTTTTTCTTGTCGTTGGAGGAACTGGCCTAGGCAAGTTCAATCGAAGTACCGTTATTAGACTCTTGAGTCTCCATCTTCAGCCGATGCTCTAGGTTATGGTAATGACTTATGCTTTGTCTCAATGTGAGGGTAAAATTACATACTCACTTGGACTGTACAATGAATACAAGTACGTAGAGAAAGAAATGTTCTTTTGTCATTCTATGGCACTTAAATTAACGCGAGTGTTCATATGCAATAAAGACACCCGAAGATTGATGCAAGTGCAAGCAAGAAAATTTCTATCTCTCTTCTCTCCTTGTGATGTTGCTTCGCCTCCGATCTGCCCCAGTGTGGGGGTGGTTCTTGATGGAGGGTAGGACAGAAAATTCACTAATATATAGGAGCTCAAAGGGGTGAGCAATGAAATGTCTCTCACTGTTTTGGTTATCGTACCATTCGCAAGAGAACTCTTTACCCTGCAGTCATGAAATCTTCTGCACTCATCTCACAAGTGTATAGATGGGGGGGATTGTGTGTAGGATATGGCTTGTCTTTCATCATTCTGATGCACCTCATCCAGCATGCTCAATTAATCTTGTATTCTTTACTTAGTTGTCTATTCTAATAATCCTCAACGGAATCAGTGATCTAGATAGACAAAATCATCATGCAAAAATCCATTTGAAAAAGGCATGCAGCATTTTAAACATGAGAGAGTTTGTACTCTTAAAACAAATGAATGGTTTTTGCTCAAAAAGACCTTGTTGGCAACTTTAAGGGTCAACAGAATGGTGTTTCCAAATATGTTAAATCTTGAATATCAAAAGGGTTGTTCACAAAGGGGTGTTGATGGTTGTCCTTATTGATTAGGGATATGACACATGAATGATCAGCCAAGGATTGGGAATCCGATTAGGCATCTCTGCTTTTGCCCCTGCAGAAGAGAAGATGTAAACGGATCAATCAACAGGGCCAAAATTAAAGGTGAATTAAGGTCTGAAGGATCTCTGTCATTTGCTTTGGCGATTACTCAGGACGCCATTTTGCTTAGGAAAGTTTGTCATGCCTCTCATTGATTTATTATTCTTGTTTTTGATAGTCAGGTGATGATAGGAAAGAACGTGTCAATCACGAATTCTCTCAAGAGTTGAACAACTGGAACGATACAACATTACCCTCCATTGGTTTGCAATTGATTGGATAGACCTGAGACATCAGGGGGATATGAAGTCCTGCACTTTTCACTCCGTTAGGTCACCACTCGGCTAAAGCACCAGTGGTGTCCGTCGTTCCTTTTTTCATTTAACCAAACCGGCCTCTGGACGACACATACTTTCATACCAAGTTAGGTAAATTGATATGGGTCTCTTGATTTGCCCAAATTAACCATTAAGCTTGGTTCTTGAATCCCAATGCTTCCTGTCAATAGGAGAAAATATGTCAAAAGTGAGTTCAGATACTAGAAGTATTAGAAACAATACCAAATTACTCTTCCCCAGAGTTTATATTTGCTAACTCCTAGGGATATTTGAATGTTGATGACAGCCTCTTCATCTTGACTCAGTTCTACATCTCTTTTGATTGGCATTTCTCATTCGTGGCCATGTATGCATGATTGATGATTGTCGATTTATATTCAACGCTTTCTTTCTGTGGAATTTTTCTGTCTTTGACTATATAGCCATTGGGCAAAGTCATGTACCTCAAGCTTCTATGGAATCTGAGATGGACAATCAAAATCTCCAATTTTCTGATAGCAATTACTTCTTGGGAGAGCATGCGTCTGGAGCACGAAGTGAGATTTCTAAGCCCTAAGTCATCATCTGAATAGGGGCTAGAGATCGTTTCAACTGTCTAGATTTTCTCCCTTGAGCTATCATGTTATGTATGCTTCAAGTTCGATAGTATGCTTGTGCCTATTACGTCCCATCCTCCGTCTCCTGTAGATGGAAGAGAGAGGAGGTCATTTTCGACATTATGTTCAGGGAATAGGACTTACCCTTTTGAAATGTGATGATCATTTATGTTTACCCCCGCTTTCTTGGAAGGGTATTTTTAAATTTGGCGAGTTTATATGATGTGCCAACTTTAAATGCCTCTGGGTCACACTAAGTCAAAGGAGATGATATTCTGAGACACGGAGTGAGTGAGTCAGAAAGACAAACATGATTAAATTTAACATCTTGTTTTGACGAAAGCTTTTGGTAATGAAACATTTTTTGTTTTCAAAAGTATATATCTTTGGAGGAAGAAAGCATGAGGAAGCCCAGCTCTCAGTATTCTCCTTGGATGGTATTTTCTTTTCATGGTTGGATAGCATCACTGGGCCGGTTTGGGATACTACCTCATGCTCTCGAAATATTTTTAACTTTATTTAATAGGTGGATTTACATTTGGAAAAGTGATTTCAAAAGTTAGTCCCTCAAGCGGAATAGATGTTGAAAATAAAACAAGCTAGACTTAAGAAAGATGTACAGGTTCCCACGTTGGGGAGTATGCGAGGAAATTAAAAAGGGTTCTACTTGAACGGCCTGCACCCTTTTCCCCTTACGGTCCTTTGTTGATGGTATCCATGAAAAGGTCTCCAAACATAGTGGTCATGTCATCTGGCCCTTCTTTCTCAGTTGCTAAGGGTAGCACTTCATTGCCTAAATAATACTCGGCCTCTACCAGCCCTTTGATAGATGTCGGTGGTATGTGCTTCGACATTTCTACTCTAACTATCTTCAGAACTGAATACCGCGTTTACTTTGTCGGTGTGATCAGGGAGCGGATTACTCTGGAATGAGAAAGCTTTAGTGTCTAGCAAGTTCTGGATCCGACTCTTGAGGGCGAAGCACTCATCAGTCGAATGTCTCACTTCTTCCATGTGATAGTCGCATATTTTTTACTGGTCATAGTTGGAAAAACTTTCAGCGTTTGGTCATTTTGGCTCAATCGAAAGGAGGTTCTTCTTCCGGAGGATTGCTAGTACCTATGACGGAGATCTAAGAAGAGGAGTAAATTGTCTCTTGTTGTTGTAACGCTGGGATGGCTGACAGCTGGTAGTCTATTGCTGTCTTGCACTCGTCTGAATTGTTGGAGGATGATTGTAGGTCGCATTAACATCTACCAGGGGTTCTTTATCTTTCTTCATGCTGAACTTGCCCGTGAATGCAGGTTCAGTGAACCAACCATCCCTCAACCCTATCTCGATTTGCTCCCCTACTGGAATGATTGATTAAACGATTCGGTGATCGTGGTTACCATTCGATTGTGGTACTCATAAGAGAGAGTTTTGATAAACATCTTTCTCAGCTCGAAATCGGTTGGTTCATGACTGATTTGGGCGGCCAGATTCCTCCATCTAATAGTATATTCTTTGAATGATTCGTGCTTTTTCTTTTCGGTACGCTCAAGATCCTTACGAGAAGGGGTAATGTCCATTATGAACTTATATTGCTTAAGGAATGCCTCACTCACTTCACTCCATGTTTCGAGGAGACTCATGTTCTTTGTAATGTACCACCTCAGGGCAAGGCCTATTAGACTTGATTGGAACAACTGGATCATTAATGGTGCATTATTAACGTATTGGGTCATTCGAACCAAGTATATTTGCAAATGAGCCCTAAGGCAAGTCGTGCCATCGTATTTCTCAAACTCAGGCATTTTGAATTTTTCCAGCATTTTGACATTGGAATAAATGGAGAGGTCCGTCAAAGTAGGATCTTGGAGGCCTTGCAGTTGTTTGAGCCTCTCCTTAAGCTTTTCGAGGCGTTTGTCATGCTCAGTTTTAGACAAACTACCTGGCTTCGCTTTCTCAATCGCGGTTTGGTGCGGATCATCCTCTAATTCAAGCATATTATCGTTGGTATCTCCACCTTGATCACCCCTAGTAGATGATTATGGCAATAATACCTCGACTAAGGCTGGGGTGGGAGTAAGTTTGCCCTGGATGGAGTCTATCTGCTTTGAAAGTTGTTGAAGCACATTAAATACTTGCTTCATTTCGCTTTCTACAATTGCAATACGGCTTGGTACATTTTCTTCGACCATTCTTGCTCTTGCTTTTGAGTGAGTCTAGATCGGCGAACGTTGACGCTCCGTGATTACCTAGTCATGAATAAACAAGTGTGTGTGAATACAAGGCGTAAATAGGGAGTCAATCCATGATGACGACCTAATCCTACCCTTTTGTTTGTTTATGAAAAGTTTGTACATGTAGAAGACTTCCTAAACATAGATTGAAAAAATGCATGTGACATGTTTGCATGGACCAGAAAGATACTCAATTTGAAAGGCAAAGAAAGTATGAATTGCAAGAAATTTTGAAAAAAAAACTTCTATCCCTTTTGAAGCAAACAATTTTGAAGCAAACGAAAATTCTTGCAGAAAGGGACTTTGTAACATGCTTGAGAATAAAAACATCAACTAAAAGTAATTTCTTTTGCAAAAGTTTTTTTTTTTTTAAAACTTTATGACAATTACTTCCAAATTTAAATGACCGTGATATTAAATCCTAGACTAATCATGGACCGCTCAATATATGCAGGAAGGTAAGTAAATTGCAAAGTACACGAAAAAAAAAACTTACATCACGCGAGAAAATTGATGACAATCACATAGACATGTGCATGATATGTGCGGCTCGATTTCTAACTAAGAAGGTTTGTTAAAATTAAAAGGATATCCGCCCGTCGCAATCTCGCATTAGCAGTATACCCTCATAACCTCGGCTAGAGAAATTCGGAGAAAAGAAAGGCAACCTCTACAACGCAGTCTCGCGTTCAAAGATGTATCTTTTTTGACACTATCCTAAATATCTTATGGCGGCCCAGGTCCGGCGGCCGGGTTGTGTGTGCCATGTGTAGTGTTTAAAACAATAAAACATGCACAATAGTTTATAATCACAAAACATTTTATTTTAACCAAAATTAAGATAAACTTCTAAGCTACTTGTTGACACCCGAAATTTTTGTCGACGTTTTAAGCATTCAATTCGCAAAAGTTAAAAAATTGTTTGAAATGAAAAGACAAAAAAAAATTAGAAATAAGAAAAAAAAAGAATAAAAAAGAATAAAGAGCCCAAAAGATAAAAAAAAATGGATGAAGGAAAGCTTAAAAAAAATGAAATGAAAGTGAAAATGAAAAGAAAACAAAAAGAAAAAAGAATATAAGAAATAAGGAAAATGAAAAAAAAAATATATAAAAGGGGGCTCTCTCTTCGGACGCTCTCTCAGCTCTCTCTCTCCACGAATTCGCTCTCTCTCTCTCCACGGGCTCTCTCACGCTCTCCCTCTCTTTCGGATTCTCTCTCTGGAAGAGTGAACTCGCGCTTCGAGCTCTCTCTCTCTCTCTCTCTCTGGGGGGGAAGAAAAACGAACTGTCTTCATCTCTTGCTCGGCAGAGAGCTCACGAGGAAGAAAGGGGGATCGAGGAGAGGAAAATCACTCGATCGCCATCACTCCCTTCCCCTGCTTTGCGTGCGATTCGAGTCGATCGGAACAATCGTCGGTGGCGACAACGACGACGACAACGACAGCGGTGCGATAGAGGGCTCGAAGAGATCCGGCTCTCGATCGGATTAGGCTCTCCGATCGGTGGCTCGACGTCTAGGGTTTTGGGGGATTTCGATCGGTTGAAACGGCGGCGACAATAACCGGTGATGACAGCCGCTCCCAATCAGAACTCTCCGCGGCTGCGAGGCTCATATCCGTATAGTCGTAGCGGCGGTGACAGAGTTGACGGAGGAGTACAGGTGCGATGATGTTTACCGATGCTGTGTTTTGGCTTATTCTACATCCTTTTCGACCTTAGCAGATTATAGGCTAAATCTTCGATTGTTTGTTTGCACTCGATCAATGCTTTCTTCCTCCTTGGTGACCATTTTGAATTGTTTGTTGTTCCTTATGTTTCATTTTGCATATTTTGGACGGACCTATATATCACTTTCCAATAGATCCTCCACGCTCATGTTTTCAATTTGGTAGCCATACCCGTTTTCGGACTTGTCATCATCATATGCTCCTCTTTGGTACCTCAGAGTGGCAGTCATGCATATTCGATGCTACGGCATCTTTGATTTGATAATAAGGCTCAAATACATATCAGATGAATTCTCACCACAGTTTCTGGTGGCTGCTGCAATTCCCATGGTCCGCAAAAGATAAGAGTAATCATTCATTCATTGTTTGCAAAAGAATAGTGGCTGGAGTTGTGTACTGCATTTCCATTAATGAAATGTACGAATTATTGATGGACTAGCGTTGAATTAACTCTTGCTGAGTTCATTTTTGTTTTGTACTGAATTCTTTGTGGGTTTATGAAAACCTTTCTTCCTGGCTTTTGTATTGTAATGTGGCTGTCAGTTTTCCTTGGCATGTATTGGCATTTAGCACCAATTTCTGGAAATTCGTTCTGACTTGTGCCCTGTTTCGGATGACCTTTTTGCAAATGACCCGATACGAGCTGGTTGCTGTGGTTTTCTGTGTTTGATGCCTTCATGAGATTTGAAGATAGTTCGACTAGCTTTCCAACGAGCTATAATACGTCCTGATCCGAAATCATTAGCTACCTAAAATCCTCTTCGAAAGTTAAGAAGTGATTCTGGAAAATTGATACATTGCAGTTTACTGTTATACTTTGACTCGACCTTGTCTGTTTTCCGATTCTCTACTGAATTTTGTGCTTGGATTCATAGATTAGTGTCTTATGAAAAGTTGCTTGAACTATCCTTGGCTACAACATACAAATTTTTAGAGTTTTTGGAGTTGATTTGATTAGGAAAATGTTCATTAAATCGTCCTTAGTGCGTATCATCCTGGCTGTGACCTGATTGTTGTTTGTCTTGGATGAACTGTTAAACATACTCTTTTGGTCTCGAGGTCTCCATGAAAATCATAGTATATTCCATGGGCTTTTTTAACAATATAAAGATTGCACCAGTCGACCTCTGTTTTCCCTATCAATTGCATGTTTGAAGTTCTGCTATAATCTGTTGATGTTGCTGTAATGTTGATTGCTAGAACGATCTGTTCAGTTTACTATTTTTGTGTGATTTTCTGCATGTAGATTTTGGTTAGAGTGTCTTCATGTGATTTGATTCTAACATTCAGACCTAAGTGCACAAAATATTGAAGAATTTTCTCACGTCATATATACAGAATCAAGCCTGATTGTTTTCAGCCTTTGCTGCCATTTTGTCTATTAATCTGATCTCCTGGAGGAATGTCTTTGATATGAACTGGTAGATGATGTTATTAGGACTTAATGTCTTCTAGATAATTGTAATAGGCATCTCAAGCTTTAAAATGACATATAATTCATGCCAATTGTGGATCATTTGCCCTATGAATTTGCCTTGTGAAGTTGTTGCTATGTTTAGTCCAATTCTGCTATGTTTGTTTTTAGGAGGTGTTAGCTTACCTAGTGACATTCATGAATTTGTATGACTTTCCTTGTACTGATCTAGGGTTAGATGTTTTCATCAAACTTATTCATTACATTTTTCCCTATATCATGCGTACATGTCATAACTTTCATGCATCATATAGGTGGCTTAACTAGCTTCCTTTCATGCATCATGTTCTGTTATGTTGGTTACCGACTTGCACATTCTTACAAATGTCATCATTTGAACATGAAAGTGATCCTAATTAAGTTTGACATTTCTTAGAAATTCTTAGAGCACATTCTAAGCTTTCCAATGACATCAATTTTGTCCCCTTTTTGCATGTTATTTGAACCATTTCACAAAGATTTGTCTTGTTATCTACCATATGCAAATTCGGATTGTTTGTTCGCTCATTTTAAGTCTGAATCTTTCCCAATTTTGGTGAGAATTCTGAAGTTGGCTCTTCAAAGAAAGTTATTCATTACTTGTATGGCTACAACATTCAGATTTTCTTAGAATTTTTGGAATTGATTTGATTAAAAATGCTGTCTTTTTTGTGGCTAATTGCTGTTAGTTTTAAGATAAGATAGTAGATTTGTCCAATTGCTTTTAATATTGTTGTAGAGTGACGGTGTGACATGCTACCATGTTCTATTTTTTGATTGACCTCTTCATGTTCTTGAATTTTTTAGAAATTCACGTGCCTAGAATTTTAGGATGTTTCTTCGTGAAGTTTGTTCCTCATATGATGATTCACCTGCCATAGAAATTTTAGGATGAGATAGCCATTGATTGCGTTTTTATTGAGCCTATGTTGAGTGTCTAGTTTCTGTGATAAAGAACTTAGATGTGACATATAATAATGATGAATCTTGGGATACCATTTAGAATTTGATCTAGAAGACAGAATTTGATCTAGAAGACTTTGTGACTTTAGTCATTCTTTGTGAACATAAAAGAAATGTCTTGCTTTTGATTGTTTTGATATGTGATGACTGTTTCCTTCATTTGTATGCATCTAATCATTCAGATTTCCTAGACTAGGTTTAGAATAGGATCCAAAAGATAGGAGAAGGCACGAAGAGGGTGGAGGTCGATGTCCATTCCGACCATTTTCATGTAATACCCATTTTCCCGACATATGTCTCGGGCTCCATTTGTTGTATAAAACCCGACGAGTTGCGGGTTTTCTTTCTTTTCTTTTTAATTGTCTCTCTTTTATATTTTTAGGACTGCCTGATAGATTTACGGCTTTCCCTTGATTGCTTACTTAATGCCTTGCAAATTCAATTTCATTGGTTGTTTTTTTTTTTTTTTTTAGAAATAGAATAGCATGAAAATGATCAACCACGCATGATCACTTAGCCTAGGAATTGACGATCCCGAAAATGTAAAAAGAAACGCATGGACATGTTAGGAAAAACACAACATACTGTTTAGGTACCGAAAGGGCGCTAATAGCAATATTAGCGTAACCCAAGTCCCCGAACCTAGATATCTGGTTGCGTAGGAATCGAGGGAACACTCCCGACCCTCGATTGGGTTTCTAGCCGACCCCCAAAATTGAGGCTAGTGGCGACTCCCGTCTATTTTTAGGTTGTTAAATACCTAGATTGCATAAATAAAACCTACTGTCACGCGGGGTACGAGCTTGGGAGAGCTCGTGATCTTGAGATCAAGTATCCATAAACCCGACCTTTCCCCATCCTTGGAAACTTTTCGAGGGGGCGGGCGAGATCGGGTCGCGACACTACTAACCTACATAAAGAAAAAACAAAAACAAATCAGTAAAGTGTTTAAACAAGATAAAATGACCTAAGTCCTCAAATTGTTCCCAGTGGAGTCGCCAAGCTGTCGCGACCTCTTTTCCGAGCGCCCGATCAGGGCGAGTGCCTAAGGAGGCCAATGGTTCGGCTAGGTCTATTTTAGCCTGGACTCTCCCAAGTCCACCAATTCACGACTTAATGGTCCACGTTTTTAACCTGTAAGTTAATTTTAAAATGGAGTCGCCACTAATCAATTTGGGGTGGGTCGATTAGAAACCCAAGCAAAATATCGGGAGAAATACTCGCTCCTGCGTAACCAGAGAAATTAGGATCGGGGACTTGATTACACTAGTTAATCACTAATGCTCTTTCGGTACCTAATCTTGTTTAAACCCTAAGGCTTTTGGATTTTTGAGAGATTTTTCATGCATTTTGTGGAGGAAAAAACATTTTTTGGGTATTTTTCTCTCTTTTTTGACATAAAAAGCATTTTTTGGTATTTTTTGGAAAATATAAATCCTTTTTTGCTTTTTTTTTCTATTTTTTTGGCCTTTTTGGAAAATAAGAAATATTTCGATTTTTTTATTTCTGGAAAATAATTTTTTTCTTGATTTTTTGATTTTATTTATTAAAATATTATTATATTATTATAATATAATATATTTAACGACTCGGGTCGGATCAGGGGTTGGGTCTGACCCAGGCCATCCGCCAGAATGTGCAGGCCCAGCCCTGATTTTTTTGCTTTTCTTAAAAAACTTCAGCCCACACACCAGAATTAGGCCTATTTGAATTAAAAAAGGATACTCGGCCCGAGCTTCAAAACCAGCCCTGCGAAACCCTAGGGCGCCGGGTCATACGCCCGACCCAACGACCCGACTTCTGACCGCCCCTAATTCACAAAACCCTACCCGGAAACAAGGAAACCGGGTCGAACGAACCCCCCGAATCGACCCGATTCCTAGCCTCCTCTCTCCTTCGCTCGCTCGCAGCGCTGGTGGGGGAGACCGAAACGTCACTAGACAAACGGCGACGATGGTGGCAGGCGATGGATCTATGACGCAGTGGCGACAAGGAAGACAACAGCGGCCGACTACTCGATAGGACGCGGTGGGGGCAGCAACGTGGAGCCGCTTGGCCAAGACGGGACCAAGGCCGAGACTAGGGTTTCAAAAGAAGAGGGGCGAAACGATGGTGACAACGCGGAGGAACTCACCGTTACTTGTCTGCAGCAACGGTGTGACACGGTAGCGAACGGTGGCGGTGTGTGTTGGGATGGCAGCGGCTCCATTCAAGACGATGACTCTCTCTCTTGACTGGCCTCGCTCAACTCCCTCATGCTCAGATTTGCCCCCTTTACTCCGATTTCCCTCTCGCTCAGCCTCCACCCACTCGGATCTCTCCCCCTCGGGCTCGCCTACTCGCAGATCTGGGTTCGCTTGCCGCCGGCCTCCCCCGATGTCTCTCGGTGGGAGGTCATTTAGCTTGCGACCCGATCTTTCGCCCTCTTTGCTCGCTCTTCGATTTCCCCCCTAAAGTCTCTCAAGGGGAAGTTCTCAGAGTTCGCTGTGCCCCTCGACGGAGCTTGCGACCACCTATTTATAGGCGAGGGGGGTCCGGTCAACGGAGGGCCTCGATCGCCGGCCTTCGGCTTGCCGACCGGTTTTCCTCGGTTGAACCGGCGTCCCATCCGAGCTTATCCAGCGAAGCGGGCTCGGCATTGAAGGCAGCCATTAATGGTGCTTGAGATCTGTCATCCCCGGCCGACATCGGCCTACCCTCCTTGGCCGTAGGTCGTCCTTTGCGCATCGGTGTTGATGCGCGTGAACTACAGAGGCGGAGAAGGAGAGAGGAAGAAGAAGGAAGAAGAAAGAAGCAAAAGGCCGGGCCGGATCTAGAAAAAAAATTGTGCCTGGGCCTGCGAAAGGGGAGAGAAAAAGGAGGGGCCTGCCGATTTTTGCTTTCTTTTGTTGTTTTTATTTATTTATTTGTTGTTTTTGTTATTTATTATTTATTATCCGAAAAAAGGAAAAACAAACATTTAAAATAGACTAAGTAATAATAAATAAATAAACTAATTAAAATTTAGGCGTCAATACCTCCTCCGGCCATGGACGTCATTTTATTTTTATTTTTCTTTTGATTCTTGGTCTGAACGCTGGCACCTCATCAACACTGCATGTCTAAAGAAAATAATACTAAAATTGTGGTATCAACATGCTAACGGAAGTACTAAATTGCAATAATAGCACAAAATTTATGATCAGAGAAAGAGCAGATTAGAGACCCCAAGCGACCCAACCCATCTGCGTCGTCCTGGCATTGCAAGAATCCAGGCGACATTGACGCCGGAGAAGCACAGCACCAGGCGATGCAGCTGAGGAGAGATGTAGCTCGCTTGCTCAGGCGAGAATGGATGAATGAATTCCTGACTGAACTGGAGGAACCATCGTATTGGGATCTGCAAAATCAATTCTAACCTGGCCCACAAGGTGGCTAAATTGCCGGATTGCGACCTTGGAGAAGCCACGACTTGCAGTTTGCAAAGCCCATTCGAGGATCGACTTGAGAACGCTATGTCACCTTTCGTCCACTTTGGCTCCCAAAGTGAGCCATATCTGCTGGCCTTGATCTTGCTCGTCAAGTTCGGGGTCCTATGGCATGCTCGTTTGGGTCACGCCACGCCAAGCCAAGGCGATGCCACTGCCCGACTTGTGGGCAAGGCGCTGCCGGAGCTGCACCACCCTACGCGAAGTTGCAGCAAAGCTTTATTTCCACCCAAAAAAAAAAAAAAAAGGGAAAGAACTGACCAAATCAATCGGTTTGCTGCTTCAATTCAGCGGCTACAAACAGAAGAAAGCTCTTAATTCAGCTTGGCTTGAGTAATGCATAAAAAATAATAACCTGGCTAAAGCTGACTAGCATACCATTTCTCTTCGGTTGCTCATTTTGCTCGCTAAATACGTCATCACGACTCGTGGGTTTGACTCTTAAATTGTTCTTCTGTTAAAGTATAAGTTCAGAAACATTGATCTGAGGGCCGAGTAGATTTTCGATTAAATAGGAAGAAGGTGATGCTTATCGGATACATATCGATGAGGGAGTAATCCTAATCGTCTATAAATATTGTAATCACCAAGTTAATTCAAAAAAAATAGAGAGGGACAAATATAATCTTTACGTTTACTTCCCGCCGGCAGCATTCGGACAATGTGCTTGTAGGGGAACAGAGACGAGAATTACAAAGGCAAAAACAGAGAGAATGTTAGCCATGATGCAATGGTCTCGATATTGAATAGAAAAAGCTATAAATTCCTTTGTCTTCTTTTGGATCGATCTCATTAGCAACCCTATACTCCAATCCTAAGAGGCATTTGAACATTTTCCTCTCAAAAAAAAATTAAAAATTAAAAAGAAATTATCCTTCAAATCAGCTACCATCAATCTATACTCCAACCCCATTGATTGGGTCGGGTACACCATGCTGAGCTGCGGGACTTAATGTTAATACTTTTGCTCTATACCAAGACAATAGACACCAAATGATCAGGAGGTGAAAGTTATGTTCTCTGTCGTTTGTCAAAGGCTATTAGCTTTGGTTATGGAGGATACAAAACAAGCAATGCCGTAATGGACTGCAATCCCTAATTTGGCACATTCAAGATGTTAATTTTCTCACTTATGATTCTACGACGTCAGTCGTCCGCTTTGTCTATTGTCTTCGAAAGCAAAGCATTGCAGCATAGTCTTGCTTGGGAATGAGAGATGCCAACAAAGCAATTAAAAAGGCCTCCAGTTCCTATAACCGAAGGATATTAGTCATCAAATATTATCGGGAATAAGAAGTTTCCGAACTTCAATCGGCAGAGGACAGCACTTGTATGTGAAGGCGAGGAACGACGATAAAACCAGTAAACGAGCAAATGTCGGGCGACGCTTTATAGACCCTCTCCCGTGCCATGTGAAGTTGAAGAACGAAGTAAAAATATAAACGATAACTTAGCAAAAAATTGAAATACTGCATGTTAGATAAATTTCTCACGCAAAAATTTTCAACATCATCCACCAATTTTTTAGGGTAAGTACATTAAAAGTGTCAAATGTTGTGTACAACAATCATTTTAGTGCCAAAAGTTTTCACCAGTTCATTTAAGCACTAAATCAGAGAAAAAACGATCACTTAAATGTCAACGGCAAAAAATTCCAACCAAATTGATTACTTTATTTATAATTAAAATTATGTAATTTTTTAAGAACTCCAATCCACGTGGCATGCTTGACACTGAAATTATTGCTTTTTAATAACGATTGACACCGAAGTGATCACTTTAAACAAACTTTGGTATTCAAATAATCACTTCAAATAAAATATGACACTTAAATTATCACTATTTACAACTTATGGACAACTTCAATTAGGGATTATGCCACGTAGGACTGAGAAATTAACAAAATATAACCACGTCGGATTTCCGGTGACCCAAATAGGAGTTAGTACTTAAATGATCTTTTTTTTTAAAGTGATACTTAAATAATCTAAAAAAAAAAAAAAAAAAATTTGACACTAAAGTGAGTGTTGTACATAACTTTTGGCACTTCTAGTGTCCTTGTTCCATCATTTTTTTGATCTGCAACTTATGAAATTTGTAATCAAATGGTGCTGAACCTTTCAGAACTGAAAAAAGGCACTACATGTCAGAAAATTCCCTTTGTTTATGCAGTCAATCACTGGTGTATAAATAGCTAAATTTTGATTCACCGTTTTTTCACGGGCATATCGAACCGTTGATATCATGAAAAATAATGAAGGCATTGACTCAAACGTAAGACCGAAGCAGGTGCATAGATTGGAAAATGATTCAAGTTCCAGTTCGTCCACTCCTGAGAATCGCTTATCGCCTTCATCATTTCCTCTGGTTTTTGGAAGCGAAGCGAAGTACTAGGTAAAACAAGATCCTATATAGAACCGCCCAACCCAACATTATCAGCACTTTCTTCCACTTGTCGGATTCATTTGTCGAAATATGGAGTCCCGATAAAATATCATTCCCGGTGATGTTATATGGCTCACCGTCGGGGGTGAAGCCCCTCCCAAAGGTCGCGTTCGTCTGGTATTGGTTCATCAGTAGCCCCTCATACGGATAGGTCATTGTCGAGATCTTGTTCATCCACTTCCAGTACACCGGAATGTCATGGCTATTCACGAAGTACCCGCAAAACAGGAAGAACAGCGCGGTAAAAGCGATGACGGCTGCGTAACCAAGTATGTAGTTGGGCACAACCGAGCTGACAAACACCACAAACGAATTCGTCGAGAGGAGCGACACATAGAGGACCAGCAAGAAGTACAAGAATGGCCCGCGGAGCTTCAGGGCTTTCCAAACGATGGCAGCATAGACCCCAGCCTGAACCGCAAGGAAAGGCAGGTAAGTTACGAGGCCGGCAATTGTGTAGGAAGAGGCACGGTAGGCATTGTGGGAGGTCTCGCGGACGAAGATGAAGCGCTCTTGAATGAAGGCCGGGACGGCATCATTGGAAGAGAAGAAGAAGAGGCAGACCGTGAAGATGAAGAAGCTGAGCCGGTTCGTGATCCCTTGGTTGTCCGCCTTCGGCCTCATGAACATTGTCGCCATCATGATCCCCATGACAGTGAGCACCATCAGCCTCGAGAGGAAGAGTTCGGGGGTCCGCTGGATGTTCTTGAAATTGCGGCGCATGAGCATCCACGTCTCAGGGAAAAATGAGTTCGTGAACTTAGGGCCGAGATTTTGGTGAGATCGGAGGGCATTCGGGCCAATGTTCGGGGTCAAGTAGTCGTTCTCGTTCACTGTATAGTCGCTGCTGTGAGGCGTTGGCGTCTCACGGAGAATTTCACTCGAGTCCGCGTAGTAACTTCCCGGTGATGCACTGCATAACCAATAAACGATGGCGAGATGAATGAGTGCTGCCAAACACTAGAAGCAGAAATTTAGTGAAGAATAATTTTCGTTTGTAGACTCTAGCGAATTCAAGTATCCGAAATCAGCGCCAAAGAATGTCTTTGAATTGCAAAAGTAGCCATATCTTCATCTAATTATATGGTTTAATACCTCATTGCAGCTTGCATCTTTGAGTCAGCGTTCTGTCTTGAAGGAGTGAACCCAAGTGCCTGCATAACTCCACTGCGGCTTGGAGTCCATGATGTAGATAAATTATTGTAAGGACTTCTCAAGCTGTGGTCAAACTCATCGTTCGCAGAGTGCACGCTCGCTTGCAAGTGCAATCGCCGGCCATTTCCGTGGTCGCGGCTCTGATCGTGCCCTTGATTCCTGTGATCGCGGGGACGAGAAGGTGGGGTGGGTGTGACCGTTGAGATCGACATCTCTTCATCAGACAGTGGTGGGGGTTTCATGCCCGTCCGGACGAACTCGGCCAGAGCTTCCACCCCAAACTCGGATTGATCGTACTCTTGGATGACGTCGATCAGGTGCTCTATTGAGTTCTCGCCCTTCGGGACTTTCCGGCCCATGCGGCCAAGGTGGAGGGTCACGTCTTTCGGCGATCCTTGGAACATGAGCTGGCCGCGGGCCAGGATGATGAGATGGTCGAGAAGGAGTTGGATTCTCGATGAAGGCTGGTGGATGGTGAGGATCACGGTGCTGCCGGACCGAGCTATGTCGTGCACCTTCTCAATCACGCTGTGGGCGCTGGTCGAATCGAGGCCCGAGGTTGGCTCGTCGAGAAAGAGTAGGGATGGCCCGTGGATGATGTCGACGCCAATTGATACCCTCCGGCGCTCTCCTCCGGACACCCCACGTGTCCCCTCGTCCCCGATGCAGGTGTTCCGGGATGACTGTGATCAAAGTAGTGATCGCACAAATTACTCGAGGAAAACAATGAACTTCTCCTTAGAAAATGCATGCTTCGATGCCATTCCAATCTTCATATGCAATTCTTTGCTTAAACATATTGCATAGACTGGTCCTTGAAAGGATCGCATAGGGGTTAATGTCTGTCAATAGAAGCTAACCCAAATTCAACTATCCTAACGCGTGATGATTTTGTAAAATGAATTTAGGTAGTATTTTCTCAATATCAAAGATTGTGTATCTTATATATTTATTCCTTGGCTTTTGTATTAATCAATAACTTTTTGGTGAAAGCATTTTTGCATATAAACCTGGGAGATGGAAATAGTCAGTGAGGATGTGCAAGAAACCTTCAACTGAAGACTCCATGACGATTAACTTTGTCCCGACTCAACAAGGGAAATAAGACACGCAAATTGTGAAATTGATTATATAAGTTCTATGACATATTATAACTTAATGTTTATATAAGTAGCCGTATTTAATCTTTTAATAGAAATCCGGTGCATCGATTTATAGATAGATTTTACAATCAATCTCACCCTCTAATGCTACTAGAAAAAGTCAAGTTTAAGTGCTCAAAACTCACCGAGAGTCCGAGCTGCTCGATCAACTTCTCCACTCTCTGGATCTTGTCCGCCGACGAGATCTGCCCCAGCCGGAAGTCAGCGGCGAACATGAGCGTCTCATAGACAGTGAGCATCGGGAACAACCTATCATCTTGCATTATGTAAGCAGAGGTCCTCTTGATCAAGCTAGGACTCATATCCATGCCGTCCAAGGAGACCCGACCCTTGAGGCTCCCGCTTGCAATCCTCCCCGCCAGGCCATCCAAGAATGTGGACTTCCCCGCCCCACTCGGGCCCATCACCGCCGTGATGCACCCTTTCGGGGCATAGCCGGTGATCCGGTGGAGCAGGTCCACGTCCTGCTTGACCCGGTGCCTGTCAATCTTCTTCTTCTTGGTCACGGTGTAGGTGAGGGCAGAGAACTCAAGCCCGCCGGTGAAGTTCATCGGCTTCGGGATCTCGATCATGGTTTCGTGATGATGGCCATTCTTATGAGCCATTGCTTGGTGGTCCAACCTATCGCTCCGGTGGTGGTTTGAACCCTTCTCCTTTGGTGAACTTACAGCATTGAGAGGGAGAGAGATTTAGAACTGCCTTCTGGGGTTTCTCCTTTTGGTCTCCCAAATTGTAGTTGTTGTGTACAAGGTATATTAATAAATATTGAGAGAGAGAGAGAGAGAGAGAGAGAGAGTTTCCACAGCTGGAGGGGCATTTCAAGGAGATAATTTCGAAGCACGGTGGTGAGGATGTCTTCTTTGAAGAATCCGGTTTCGGTCGTATTCTTCGAAAAATCACGGCATGCCTTCTTGTAAACTCCCAAGGCCTTTGGTTGGAGTCTAGTTCTAGAATTGGCTACCCCTTGGCCTAGCTTCATTGGATGTTTCTACGTGCCTGATTTGCTTAACTCTTCATGCCAGAAACCTGTGCATTGTATTCTTGGGATTAATCATCAATTTGTCAGGTCCGCCCACAGCAGAAATGCTTACATAGATAATGTCCTCGTAAGCTCGCGCTACACGGGTCATGAGATCGACGTTGACGGATTTCTTTACCGTCAATATACCAAATATAAATCTGTAGTGATACCATGAGATTTATGTGCTGACTTCTCTCTGAACTTCTGAACCCACTAATTACATTCATATTAGAGTGAGTATAGTTTCAAGATAAAATTAAGAACCTGAGAACCAGACCCGTAGGAACCAATCCAATTCCAAGTTCTAAGATATGCAAAGTAGGTCCCAAATTTAAAAAATTGAGAAACCTATTCTGACAAGTGAGTTCATGGAAACTTGAAATAAGTCCTTGTATTTTTCTTGTTATATGTCTCCATGCAATTTTACGGTATTCCATGAAGTTCAATAATAAGTGTGTGTAATCTGAAATCATCAATCTAAGCTTTCTATTTCCAATGATATCCATGATTGAGACTTTTACTTTATTAATATTTCATAACCTTCATGTGTCCAAATATGAGTTATGAACAATAGATTGTAGCAAATGGTAATCATTAATGTGATAATTCACTACAATCATTCAATTAAAAGTATAGATGAAACTTAAATAGACTTTGAAACATATCCCAAAACCTGTGACAAAATAGATTTCAAATTCCTGGTATGTAAGATAGGTTTTAGGTTCCAAAAAATTAAAAATCTATTTCGACGGCTAGGTGGCACTTGGACAAAACCCGAAACCAATCATCCCTAACTCATATAGCCATTGATTCAAAAGATTAAAGTATCGAGAAAACTTGGCAAGACTACAAAATGAGCCTCGCTTGAGCGAGTATTGGAAGTTCACTGGCAGAGAAAAGGTAATGTAGCTGCATTTTGTCAGTCATAAGATGCCAATCGATGTTCATTGGTAGAGGAATAGAGTTTCAAATGATACTGCTGTCATCAGCTGTCACATGGAAAACTTGTGAATGCTAAAATAAGATGTCATCATCAGTATAGCTTTCAAGGAGCAAATTCAGATGTTACGTACCAACTGGATTATTGAAACATTGCGAGGATTCCAAAGTGAATTATACGATTACAGAAGGAAATACATGCATAACTGCCACATTTAGGTTGTCAACAATCCATTTGTTCGAAAGAAATAAGGATGAATTTGTTGGTTGCTTCTCCCAAGATGTGGATTGGCCTTGGCTGTCTCATATGGGCGGAAAAGTTTTATCAGTAAAGTAGAAGACACAGCTAATGCAAACATAAGAGAAATATCAGAGAGCTAATGAAAATGTCTGACAAGATGCATAACATTATCATCATGCAAATATAGACAGATGCCCCAGAATTTTGTGCGTCACATCATGCTCCCTTTTTTTTTTTTTTTTTTTGGGGGGGGAGGAATTCTGCAAAAATTAAGCTCTCAGAGGATTTACATGGTTCGTCAACGGGTCTAAATCCACTTGAAGAGATCGATTAGATACTTCACTAATAATCAATAGTGTATGAATTACACTAGCTCAATCACACTTTCAAATGTTTGCCTAACCCAGTTGTAGCCGCATAGCCTCCCAAGAACAAAATTAAAGAGAAAAAACGAAAATAAACCATTGCAAGTTCTCTTTGATAGCTCTTCCAAACTTCCTCTGAAGTTAGACTTAATGTAACTTATGAAATATGTCGAATCCCAAACTTGAAACGTTGTTCTATGTGTGTTAAGACATCTGTCCATAATTGGCGAGACGTGTAAATAATCTCAACAAGTTAAGGAACAGGTCGAACTTCCTCAGTTAGAATTAAAGTAATGTACAAATATGTCGACCGCCAAACTTAAAACATTGTTCCACACATGTTTCAGCGCTCCCCTCTGTCAGCAAGACGTATGAATAAATCTCTAGCTAAAAAGTTAGGAAGCTGTCGAATGACGGAACTTATTGTTTGTCCGATGTCCAATCCTGCCGAAGTTCCATCCCCCAAGCGTCAGGCTTGGTGTGGCCAGACATCCCGTCTTTCATTGCAGGACGCCCAAATCTAATTGGAACCCATGATCGGCCAGTGTTGTAGGGTACATCAATATCATATTACGTATAAAATCATACTTAACATCAATATGCTTCCTTCACTCGGGATACATAGGTAAAAACTAGCCTGATTATGGGTTTCACGAGGCCTGCCCAGGCCTGATGGTGACAAGAGGCCTGAAGACTAGAGGCTCAAGCAAGGGTGTTCAATCTTAGCTTTGAAATTTTGTCGATAAGACTTTTCATTTGTCAAAAAACAAGACTTTAACGATTGGCGTAGGAATAGAGTAGGACTGACAAAAAAAAAAAAAAACAAGACTTTAATGATTTGTGGCTTTGGCAGAAATTTACACCCGACCTTAAAGCCAAGTACGCATGGATCTACCCAACCATCACCTCTAGTAATATGGCTAAGGGGTAAGCCTTCAAGACACGTGGGTTTTCCAATATAACACTTTACATATCCATCCACTCTACTTTCTCTCCAAACTGCACAACTTATATAATAATAAAAAGGCTAAAACAACAAGAGGGGGTGAATTGATTTTCACAATAAATAAATAAATAAAAAATCGTGAAATACAAGAGAATATTCTCTTATAGAAGGAAAATCAATTATGCTGATGCAGATGCTTCTATCTAGTAGATGATGAGATCCTTCAAAAGATGGAAGATATTGTAAAACAGATTTATAGTAGTTTGATCTTCTACTTGGCCTATGTCCACTTTTTCGAATTAACAACCATCAACAAGGTTAGAACCCACTAGTAGTTTTAGAGATGTTATAGTCCAAAAACAATAATGTTTTTACACGAAACTCAATAAATAACTCTACAAATACAAACACCTTTAAGAACATTGTAATCTCTCTCCCTCAAGACAACCCTCACAAAAAAAAAAATAATAATCAGAAAACAGGCAGCTTTTACAAGTGTGACCACAAGAGAAAGAATGACAGAGAAAATAGGAGTTGTGAATTTCCACAAATTCCTCAGCCACCATTGATCATCTTAGATAGCCTTCTAATCTCCAAACTCACCGTTGGAGGCCAATTCTTAGTCAAAGGAGTTGTTGGACCAACTTCTCTGCCAGCAGACCTATTTTTGGCTAATCGAGTTTATTGTCTGCGGTCAAAGCAAACGTTTTTCAAAATTAGAGATTTATGCTTCTGCAGGCTATCTGATCCTCTAAACTACTTGAACAGAAAAAGAAAAAATGTTCTGATATTCTCTAAGCTGCTTTCTGCGGATTTCAGACTGTAAAAGTGGTGGCTAGACACCAATTTGAATTCAAATCAATTTGGAAAGAGGCATAGGTCCTCCTATCCAGTATACTCCATCTGTAAGTTTGTTTGTTATTATATGCTAATCAAAGTTATCTTTTTTTATAATTTATGGACACAAATGCAAAGCCCGATCACTTGGAGGTTCATGAAATATCCCGCAATGTCTATGAACCCGGAAAGTGCATCCCTTTAGCCTGTACGGCCCTTACTATAAAGCAGCTTGCACGTAATATGTGAAATTTGAACCGGTGGCCTTCCTCTTATTCCCAACCATCTACGCTAGTAGTGGGGGATTAGATGCTGATGCCAACCTAACTTAATCTTTTTTTAATATGAACAGAATTTTATCTTTTACTTTTTATTTGATTTAGATCTTCCGGCCCACATATTTTGACTTGTTTAACTAGAAATATTAAAAAATGTCATAACATATAAGTACTGACGCGTAAATCCATGTACTTTGAAATTTGCATATAATTACGGGAAAACAAAAGGTGCTTGTGTTCACTTATGTTCATGGGCCTAATGTTTAGTGATTTTAGAATTTCGGCAATGAATATTTGCTCTCTCGATTTGAACTTCTTTCTGGAAAATGAGAAAATATTTTCTAGTTAATAATATGCCTACACATAGCCCAAATACCATATGCCTTTAAAGGTGTATTTGTTTCATAAAAAAATGAATGATCTAAAAAGCATTTTAAAAAAAAAATAATCTCTTATATTGCTTACAAAAAGCAATAGATGAAAAATATTTTGATTATCAAGAAAAATATTTAGACATAAATTGTTGTCGATAATGAAAATATTTTTCATTGATCAATTATTTCAAGCGTTATAAACGATTACTATTTAAAAAATATTTTCTAAATCATTTATTTTTCATCAACTGAACGGAGTCTAATTGTCTATTTATACACCATGAAATGTGTTCACTTGTTCAATGCATCACATTCACATGGGCCCATCTAAACATTCTTTACTTGAATAGTAGGAATTCCAAAAGGATAAAGATGAAAGTTCCACCTCTTGATGTTAAAATATACTTTGCGTTAAGCTAAGCCACATTCTTTCCTTCTTTTGGCCTTAAAGATCGGATTCTTTGAGCACCAATACGACTGTCTGCACACAGCACAGAAGTCGACTTTCGTGTCTCTAAACTTATAAGAATGAAAGTAATGAAAGTGAAAAGAGGGCCTTCTCTTTTTCTTTTTTTGGCTATTCTAAGCCAACTTGAGGCTGAGTAAGGCGTGGGACTCCGCCTTACTTCTGCAAATTAGAGATTTCGGATTCCGGGACTTGGTTACGTTTTTTTTTCACTTATAGTAACATTAGAATAACTTTTGATCGTGAATCGAACCTCAAGAATTCCAATAATGATATTAGAATGATGGGGCAAGATATCTAAATGTGAAAATTTCGATGTCATTAATTTTTGGACGCCTCAAATGCCAGTTTGAATTATAATGTCTCCCACCCAAAATAACCTTGAAACTTACCCCTGCCATCGTGAGTGAAGCACCACCCAATGCATATAGATGGCACATATTAATAATGTAGGCGTCCGTGGGATCGAGTCGGGCCAAAATATACGAAGCCTCGTGTTATCTCTTAGTAGCCGAGTATAAGAGGAATTCCTTGGGCATTTCATCCTCAAGAGTAGAGGCGAATTGAGTCAAGCTACTCCCGAGTAGTTCGGAGTCCAACTCAATGATTACTTGTCATCCAATTTCCAATCAAGCTCGAGCTACTCAAGAATCTTGTCAAATCCAACTCTAGTTAATACTCAACTCAACGATGTTGCAAGTCTAATTTGAGCTTTCTAAACTCAAGCTATTCACAAGATAACTGTAATTGAGTTGAGTTCAAGTACTGCGACTAAAGCCAGGCTCAAGCAATAAAGTTTATACTTGATCAAGATCAAAATCAAATTTCAAGCACTAATTACGCGAGTAGAGTGGAGCTCAAGTTTGATGGTGTATCGACATTCGATACATTCCTCCTAAAGAGTTGCTCTGGTCAGAAAACTTGACTTATGAATAATACCTAAACCAAAGCTTCCAAGACAAATTTTGATAGAGGCCCCATTTATTTTGTATGTGCTGTCACAGCCAAAAGATCATGTATTTACAGTGCAGTTATTAGATGAAAATTTGTAATTTAATTTCCATACCATGTGATCTCGTACATATGAACATCATTCTAGCCTTTTTAATTACGAGTGACGATCATACATTCTGAAAATAAGTTTCCTTTCTCATGTAATTACTAATTATGAGTGCGGAAGGCAATTTTGCATATTCCCCACGCAATATTTGTTCTTGATTCGAAACATTATATACTTCAGATATCTTTACCAAGATATTGCAAACAAATCACAAAGACGAGGCAATTAAAATAGATATAATCAAAAGCAAAAGACGGTCAATATATTCACTCACAGAAAACAAGACACTTCCAAACTTATTCAAGTGGAACTGCATGCTCAGCAAATGCTTAGCTAACGAATATGACCGAAGGGTCGCAGCAACACTCGTCGAGCAGGCAACAGCAACAGAGAGCCGCAAGACTGCAAATTAAATCAAGGAAAGAATATTCTTGATTAGAGAGAACAACGAGATCGCACGATAACCTTAATTAACAAAGAAGTGAATAGACGAAAACAAGAACTACCATCCTTCGAGAAACCCTTTCTCTCGCCGGGGCGGCGGAGGAGCAGCTGCGTACTGTGGAGGAGCCATGACCGGAGGACCTTGGTAGTATCCTTGAACCACACCCCCAACAAACCAATAATCAGAATAACCAAATCCTCGAGGCTTAAGTCGATGATATACATGTCAATGCAGGCTCATCGACCGATCGTGTGAAAATTGGTCCCGATCGCACAGAATACCGAGAAGGGCACCTCGTCGATGGCCTCAAAGACGAAACTTTTCAGGAAATTAATCAGGAGCATGCATGAAAAAGTACATAACAGAGAGAGAGAGAGAGAGAGAGAGAGAGAGAGTACCTTGAGCAGGGTAAGGGTAACCGTACTTGGGGTCCATCTCTCTTGAAAGAGAAAGTACCTTGAGGAGGAGGAAGAGTTGCTTGGAGGTCGAGATTTGCAGAGAACAGCAACGGAAGATGCGATGATTTTGCTTCCTCTTTGAGAGAGAGAAAGGAGAGATCGTATATATAAGTGAGCGTGGACGGAGCGGTCGTGTCGGAGGAGTTAGTTTCACACTGACGATGCGGACGGACCGAGCCCACCGAATTACATCGCGCGTCCATCGATCGATTCCCCCCCCAACATGATGGCGATATTGCCCTTCCCCTTTTTTGCTCTAATTGGTAGGCAGATATTTGCTGCCCTTTTCAATTAGGTCGACGTAGATGTGGGGACAAATTGGAAAGTGGATAAAAAAGGGATCGTAAGCCGCGACTATACGAAAAGAATCTTTAGTATACTAGTGAAGAATATTGTAATTTTATAACTTATTGATTACTCGAAAGGAGATATCAAATTAGAAACTGCAAAATCTCCTCTTTTTTTTTTTTTTTTTTTTTTTTTTTGCTTTTTTTTTCTTTTTTTCCCTCTTTATTTCCGCTCCTCCCTCGTTCCTCTTGCTCCGGCGACCGACCAAAGGGGAGGGACAGTCCCCGGACCAACACAGCCGACTAGTGGTGGTCTTACCTTGCCACTTGCTCCAGCAACCGACCAAAGGGGAGGGACGGTCGCCAAACTAACATAGCCGGCTAGTGGTGGTCTCACCTTGCCATCGCTGGGCAATGGTAAGCTCGCCCTGCCTAGTGACGGCAAGGGCAAGGCGACGACAAGGGCGAGGTGAGTGTCATTAAATGCAGGCAAGGCCGACCTCACCCAGCGATGGCGAGGTGAGCCCTTGCTTGATCTGAGCAAGGCCGAGCTCATCGATTCACTAGCGAGGCTTGCCCTCACCAGATCTGGTGGGGGCTCACCTCACTAGTGGCTGGGTGAGCTTGCCTTTACCTAGCAATGGCAAGGTGAGTTTGCCATTGCCTACTACGTCAGTCTAGCCACCGATCCTCCCCTTTGGCCGATCGCTAGAGCAAGAGAAAGAAGGAGGCAAAAGAAAAGAGAGAGAAAAAAAAAAAAAATATAAAATTAATATAAAATTTTGAAAAGAAAATAAATTATTACGAAAAAATTGTCCCCCAAAGCATCAACTAGCATTCACATCAATATTTGGACGGCCAAATTTAGCCAGATAGATTGAATTAGCACAATTGCATCAAGCTTATGACTAAATTAGCAACAAAAAAAAAAAAATTAGTACTAATTAGAAAAAATTATAATAGGTTGAGGACTTTTTTGGTAATTTTTTCATTTAATCACTTACCTGGAAAATTGAATTGTTTCAAAATTAAGCATGCATGACAATGTTCTGAGTTACTTATTAACATTGCCCGAATCACCGACTTAGGCGCGTGCTACTTGTGTACGTGTAATGGGCTGGTTATACATCGAAAGAAAGTATGTAATCAGAGCATTTATACAAAAAAGAAAATAAGTGTTTATTCAATGTGTATCAATTATTATACAAGTAATTTTGAAAAGTTCAAAGTAAGATAAATGACACTTTTAGCTTCATAAAATAGATATAGATGCAAAAAGTATTGTTAATAAGTGTCTATAGAGCACTCGTTAATAGAAAATTTCAGTTTCTCATAACAGTAATTACATACCGCAGAAGAATAGTTAATACATTGAAAACTGTAATATTCTCTTAATAAGTCGCTTATAAAGTATTTTAATAAGCGTTTGTTAACAACTCCATATTATACGTGGGCCATCGCTGAAAAGATTATCCTCATTAAGGGTGTCCCGTTGGCAATTATACACGTGACTTTTTCTTTGTATGGAAGTAGGTATAAAGCATAATCAGCATACCCGGAAACATACGCTCCCATCCAAGTAGCTTACTGAGTCATTGTGAGTGTCTTGATCCGGGCTTTTCTGTAATGACGACATCGATTCGACGTGAAAGAATTAGGTTTTTCTTTTCTTTTAGTCAAGACAACGGAACTCCGCTCAGTTTATCCACAGCATTTCAGCAATTGAGACCAGTACAGACCCTAATTTGCAGCATCTAATATAACCTCGGCGTTTCTCTCGAAATGCATGAAAATCTTATGGTCTAACTTGAAACTCCAGTCGATACCAAAGAACTATCTAAATGTCCTTCAAAATTGGCTTAAGTATCCAAAAAAAAAAAGTTATAAACATATTGTATTAGTACCAATACAATTCATATTCTGAGGTCAGAAAAGCTGTTAATGTGGGATAGCACACCTTCCACATTATGTTTTCATTGATTCCATTTCTACCTTAGGGGGGTCGGCCATAGAGATGGCAAGCTTATGGGACACTAGTGTTTCTAGCTCAAGAGGTTAAAGTATTTTTAGAAGAAAATTTGAATTTTTTGTATATTTTTTAATAATTTTTTTCCTTCTTTTATTGCCAGTTACTTGGCATGGCAAGCGGGGTTTGGCCTCGCTCACCTAGTCCACCCCAGGCCAAGCCGTACTTAGACAAAGACAAGTTCCAACAAGGCCCCCTCACAAGATCTAGCGAGGCCAACCCCCGCCCAAGCTAGGGCAGCCTCACCAAGTGTTGCCTGATCAAGGGTGAGGCCCGACAAGCCTCCCCTTGGCCTAGGCGAGGGCAAGGCCTGGCCAGACGCGAGTTTGTTCGGCTTTCAAGCAAAATCGGTTGAGACTTGAGAGAAGGCTTTTGGGGTAGTGGGTATTGGTTTAATTGGTGTTTTGCTACAGAGGAAAGAGAAATGGTCATTCAAGCGCAGTTGTACCCTAGGAATAACACTGGCGTTGGATTGTCAACGTGGGGCTCTTCTCAAGGTTCTGCTGTTGGGGCCATCAATAAAGGTTGTGGATAGGACGATGGCTTTTCTAGGATGAAACAGAGAGCAGCAGCAGCAATTGCAATTGGAGTTCTTACAGCAGCAGCTGCAGAATCATGATCAGACTGGCATTGGAACAAGGCTGACACTCGCCCAGGTCTGGGCACGGCTCAGGGCCACCCAGGCGAGGCCTGGCGAGGCCACCCCTAGCCCAAGCAAGGGGGGCCTCGCCAGCCAGTGACTAGCACCAGCCAGAGGCAAAAAGTAAAGAGAAAAAAAGAAAGGAAAAAGATATAAAAACTTACTACAGACTGGTTATGCCACATGTAGGATGGCCAGCCAAATGAATTGAATTGATGCTGATATGAAAAGATTTATGAATAAATTAATCCAATTAAGACTTAGAACTAAATCGATACTAATGTAATAAATATGGAACTTTTTTTGGTATTTTTCCCTTTAAAATATGATTAACAGCTTGGGTAATTATGAAGCTTCTCCTTCCTCATCAGGGTAACAAAACCCTAATCGATCTTTTGGCCCCCGAATGGAGAGTTTGCAGAGGCACGCCGTGGACAGATCTTTTGGGAAGGACGGCTGCTGGATTTCATGGTAGGAAAAGGGTTTAAGAAAAGCCTTCAAAAGGGATGACCAAAGTGATAAAAAGTTCGAGGATAAAGGCGAGGACTTTCTTTCTCGTTCGTAGGTCATGGACGTGGACAGATGTATTCCTAATATTCCCAAGAATATATACCTTTTTTTTATACCTTTAGTTAAAGGGATAAGTATGCGCAATTATTTATTATAGGCAAGTCATAATTGTATAGTCAATTTGCGGCAAAAAAGCAAGAATAATTTCTGCAAAAATAATTTCTGAAATGTGAATGGAACTTTTTTTTTTTTTTTTTTTGGACAGAAAAATGTGAATGGAACTTCAAAACAAATTATTCTTCTCCTTTCCAAAGAAAAAGAAATATTCTCCTCTTAGAAAATGCAAGTAGTTTCTCGTCAAATTCTCCACAAAAAATATTCCCGAGAGCAGGTTGATTCCTTATGTTTCGCTAAGAATGATAAACTAGGAACATATCCTAGAGATTCGGTAAAATTATCTTGAGAGATAGGTGCTAAGTGCATATAAAATGTCTAATTAATCTCACCTTTTGTCGAACTAGACATCTGTACGGCATTGCGCACGTCCAAGCAATCTAAAATTCCATTATGAAGGTTTTTTTTTTTTTTATGGCAGGGTCACTACCACAATTAATGGCTTAAAAAATATTAAGAATTTTTCCATTCTTGCCTCTTCTCAAGATTCTCAAATTGTCCCACAAAAAAAAAAAGTAGGATTAATTACAATTTTACATCCTGACCAAAAAAAAAATACAATTTTATGTCAGATTATTTTTCATCCATAATTGATTTTTTTTTTTTTTTTTTTTTTTTTGTATCTGCTTCCTTCTTCCATCTTCGTCTATTTCTATTTAAGATTTCTTTTATTTGCATTTTTCAGAGATTGCCCACCCAAGTGTTGGTCAGGTGCTCCAATTTCAATAACATGCCAAGTCCTTATGTGGCAGGAGAGTATAAAATGTGAAGATTACATCGTGTCCGGATGTTGTTTATCACCTCGATTAGGGTAAGGCGAATGAATTCTCACCTGAAATTGGGAATCACCATGGATACAGCCAATTCCCAATCTATGAAATCGGGAATCGATGTCTATTGGAGCGAAGACAGGCAACATCTGGGTTCGGTTCCTTCAGTTATAACCCTATCCACCTGGCAATCGTACCGAACTTGAGCTGACTGCAGAATTTTTTTTCTTTTTTTGGATTCCTCTACTAAAATTCCTGAAAATATGTGGGCAGTCATTTGTTCTTTTTTCATGTGAAACAGTGAACGCCACCATAAGGTCAAAAGGCTCGGCACTTTCATGGAATTTATTTTCATTCAATTACTAGCAGAAAGAAAAAGCAATACGCTATTATACTGATGCGCATGCGCTACTGCCCAGCTGCAGGATGAGTTATCTGGCTCAGCAGTTCATCATAGTTCATAGCCAAAACAAAAACCATCTCAGCATCGAGCAAAGAAGTTCTTCGGTGGTAATTGTCATGCCACCATTTGCATTGCTTCAAAATTCCCTATCCACACCTCCGGACCTCAAGGTTGATCGGTTTGAAACCATGCCCTCGCCCACGAAGTGGATTAAATCCAACCCATGCAAGGATGGATGCAAGAGAGTTTACTTCCAGAATGTACACAAAGGCTGCGTTTGGTGGGCCGGTCCTATCCGGTGTTTGGAGCGATATGAAATCCGGATACAACCTGATATAGCCCAGATATAGTCCAGATAAAAAAAAATCCCACCTAAGGGGTGGGATAGATCCAGATAGAATATGTAAAATTTAGAAAATAAATAAGTTTTAGAATATTGACAAAAACTTCTGCTATCCTTCAACTTTTGCCCTCTCTTCCCCTCATCTCTCTCCCTCTTCTTCTTCGACTTGTTTCTGCTCTGTTCACCTTCACCGCTCACCCACCACCACATGAAGACAAGAAAACTATGAAAAATCCCTGAAATCCACTCTACTTCACTCTGAATGGTGATCAAGGTTTTGATTTTGGTCTGGATTTTCCACCCCTACCGAAAAGAAGTTGGGGAGAATCCGCCATATATGGGAGACCCTTCTTGTTAGTGTCTTTAATTCCTCTTTTTTAGTTTTCTCTCTTTCTTATTTTCACTATTCTTATCATGCCCTTCAAAATTTTGGTTGCAAATTGACATCTTGACTTGCTAAAGATGTAATTATCATCAATGAAGGTCGGCGTCGATGGATTTAGAGATGAAGAGACCTTCTCTCATGGTAACCCCCACATGAGGCAATTTTGCTCGCTGAATGGGCTAATGGGAGAGAGGAGCTTCATCCTGTGGTTAGCGAAACAGTGAAGGCCGGAAGATTGGAGAAGGTACAAAGAGAGATATTTTGAAGTTTTTAAAGATTTTCAAATCCCACCTTATCCTATCCTATCCCAATTCAAATCCAGATAACCAAACGAAACGCAACTAAAGAATTCACCCGAGCAACAAGCGCATGAGGAAATATGCACCATCTGCCCAAGAAAAATGATTATTTCTACATGTTGTACAAAAATGAATTCCACAATCGCTAGTACAATTCAACCGACACGACATGCTCCAGATCCCCCAGCATCAAGACATGCCCGCCCCCTACCAACGTCCTTCTGCCACTCTCATTTACAACGCTAAAATGGTCACAAGGATCTACCAAAATGCTTGTCTCGATAGATCCATTTGGAAAAGTATGCACGCGGTCGAATCCAATAAGTTGTTTCTCTGGGGTGCCTCGAATTAGTCTTGGTGCTCTAGAGAATAGCATCACCACGTGGCTTCCCTTCATATCACCGACGTTCGTCACGGATATCTGCACCCGGAATTTCAGTGAATCGCAGGATTCTTCGATCTCAGCAATGTCCAAGGAAGCCAGTCCTTCAGCCTCTCGGAGTACTCGGTTCCTGTAAGGATTAGCTCTGGAAGATTTTAGCAGAGTTAGCTTCACCGGTGCTGATTGGAACTTGTAATGGAAATCTGTGTAGCTTAAGCCATGTCCATATCCGTAGACTCTATCGCCGGTGTAAAACCGGTATGTTCTTCCGGGATAACCATGAGAAGGATCAGCCCGCATGTTCATATTATTCATTGGAACTTTGGTGAATGACTCCGTATACCATGTCACAGGCAGTCGACCACCTGAACAAAGTTTGCTGCATCAAAAATTCAAGCCCATATGTCCAAGATGCTAACACTAACAAGGGATCAAACGCAAATTCACATCTATATATAAATCCTTAGAAGAAAACGAACCAGTAAAACTTTGCTTCTACATGATTTTAGGTATAAGAAAGAGATTCACTGGGGAAAAGAAGAGATCCTAAACTAGACTCAACCATTGATGATGTTTATGTCCAATTAATTGCTATGCACATGAGGGGCCTCCTTGCTTTCATGGGATCATGCAAAATAAAGGGAAAATGGATTGTACGATGCTCAAGCTATTCATCTTCAGAAAAGCACAGAGCTTCTCTCTAATTAGTTACTATACAAAACAACAAACCTGGATTGACATCACCAAAAATGATTTCTGCAAGCGATTTCCCACCAGCTTCGCCAGGGTATCCAATCCAAAGGATGCTCGCAATCCGTGGGTCATTTTGAGCGAATGATACATCAAGGGGCCCGCCACCAGTCAGAACAAGGACTATAGGGTTTTTACTTGCGGCAGCAATTGAAGACACAAGATCCATCTGTTTTCCAGGTAAGAGAAGACTGACTCGGTCTAGATCTTCTGTCTCTTGGGTCAAGTCCAAGCCCACGACAACAATAACATAGTCGGCCTTCTTTGCAGCCAGAACTGCTTCATGAAATGCATCGCTTGCATTACAAGGGATGTCTTGGCAACCAGCTGCATGAGATGTCATCTGTACATAGGCTTGAAGTTCCTCGAACAGGCTTTTTTGCCTGCAAGGGATTCCTGCGAAAGGAATAAGATGTAACAATTCAGACAGTCATAGATGTAGTGGTAGGAAATACGACAATCTAGAGGAAAAGTACAGAGAACAACTATCAAGGACATAGGGTAGAATCAGACAAGCAACTATCAAGTAAGTGCATATCAACAAACCTGTGTAAGAGCCCAGCATATTGCTTATGTTCCTAGCATGTGGACCAATAACGGCCAAGGAAGAAACAACATCCTCGCGGAAAGGCAGGAATTTGTTTTCATTCTTTAGGAGAACTATTCCCTGCCTTGCAGCTTCTAATGCTAGCGTCCTATGCTCAGATTTACAAACATCTTTAGGTCCCAATCTTCCAAATTGTCCTTTCCTGGGGTCCCCATCAAAAATGCCAAGACGCAATTGGACTGAAAAGAGATTGAGAAGAGCTCTGTCTATGTCTTCTTCCCCCACCTTCCCTTGCTCAACTGCAGACTCAGCATTTCGAACCAAAAATGATCCACAATTTATATCCATGCCTGCAAACACAATTCCATAGCCATGGCTTAGATAACATGGAATATCTAACACGTTAATTCAAAAATCAAAAATCTATGCTGATATTTTAGCTATTAGGTTCTTAAGAGTAGTGGAAGGAGGCATAATAATGCCCTTTCAATTTTGCACACAAGGAGCTTCCCTCCCTTTTTCTTTCTCATTATATATCAAAGTAAGGTCTTGACATTTGGTTTTCACTCCCTTTTCATCCTTACATTATTTCTCTCTGTAACAACGGAAAAAAAAGATTCCCATATCAATCTCTCACTGATTCCATCCCAATATTCTTTATATATTGAACAGCATGTCATGAGAGTCTGTAACTCTATGTCATGAGCACTTCATGAAGTAGTTTCACATGTGGATCACACACATGATTTATTAATAATCAAGGGAGGTAATGCAAGCATACAAAACTGTGTGGATATGTAACGAAAAGAAGCAGAAACGAACAGAAGACAAAATAAATAAATAAATAAATAACCTGCTTTCAGAGCATCAGCAACAGCATCTTCACGCGTCTTCACAAAATGTTGGTACTCAAAAATAGTGGCGACCGCATCACAGTCTGAGGTGATGTATCTGAACTTAATACAAGCAAAGGGTTTACATAATAAGCTCAAAGCATCAGTAATCCAACTGAAAGAGCTGAACGATCTTACCCTTTAAAGCCCCAATCAACTCTAGCTTTCTGCAAGAGATCTTGCATAGCACACGCAGGCACCCCATTGACTTCGTTGTAGGCACACATTAAGCAGCTTGCTTTCCCTTGTTGAATGCAACTCTGAAATGGAGGCTGAAATGTGTCTTGCAAGTCCTGCTGTGTGACCTACAAAGGGAAATGGATTAAGCTAGACATCCACATTGACACAGGTAATACATTCTTACAATACAACCCTAAGTTTTCTGGATTAAGAGATAACTCCTTCATAGTAGACAAGCCTACTGAAGGATTCATTTGGTCTCATTCATTTGACCTTAACTGTTCATTTTTGTCTTCCAAGTGAATAAAAACCACATTAGTGAAAAAGTAATTGTGTGCTTGAGGGGACATGACCTCTTCCCACACCATTTGGCATGAGGCACCTATGGAAGCTCACTAGAGCACAGTAGAATAGGCCAACAGACAATGGTCAAGATAAGAAGCCAAGAAGGACAAATTATTTTAATACTTTGGTAACTTCTTTTAATAGAATAAGATTTATCTAAAACGTTTACAACAATCAATCCCAGTCACCAATGAATGAATGTCATCGTCTCACTATAAAGTTTTCATGATAAGAGTGACAATTAGAAGCCCAAAGTTAAAGCTAGCATTATATTCAGAAGGTCCCCATTAATGAGAGATCTTCAAATGCAACCCAAGCAATCACGACCCATTCAAGTGTTATGAACTTCCTTATTTCACTACTGTATGTATCCACGAAGAAAGCAGAGCGAGCAAGCACAAAGAACGATCCCTCACTGTTTCGCTCAAGAGCCATTGCATTCATCGCAAAGATCAATTTCTATCCATAGCATTTCATTGCCCTCTGATCATTTGAAAAGGTTAACTAAACAAGAAAAGAAAAGAATAAAGATGGGATATTCACCACAGCATTGAAGTTGTATCGGCTCAAATCGTGCCACTTCTCCAAGTCGTACGCAGTGAAATGCTTGCAGCACGCCGAGAGCATCAACCCATCATCCTCCTCCTCGCTCCCTCCACGACCGCCCTGAATTCACGGTCCAATGTCAAGTTCGTCACGCAATTTACGGCAAACATTCATGCTAAACATGCTCAAAGATTGATTTTTTTCTCAATTAAGTAGCGCTAATCTGCGAAGAAAATCGGCACCCCAACCCCCCAACCTGAAACCCCTTGACGAACTCGACCGCGAAGGCCGAGGCGACCATCGGGTCCTCCCCGGGCGTCTCCTGGCCCCTCCCCCACCTGGGGTCCCTGAAGATGTTGATGTTGGGCGCCCAGAAGGTCAACCCGCTCTGCCCCACGTTGTACATCGCCCTGGCCTCCGTCGCGATGGCCGACCCGACGGCGGACCAGAGCGTGCGGTTGAAGGCGGCAGCCATGAGGAGGACCTGGGGGAAGGTCGTGGCGGACCCGACGGGGCCGGCGGCGAAGGAGACGCCGGGACCGTCGGTGGCGATGCCGTGGAGGGACTCGCACCACCACTCGTAGGCGGGGATGCCGAGGCGGGGGACGGCGGAGGCATTGTCGGAGAGCAGGCGGATCTTCTCCCGGAGGGTGAGGAGGGAGACGAGGGAGCGGGCGCGGGCGGGGGCGGGGAGGGAGGCGTTGCAGAACGGGTGGCGGTGGAAGCGCGGCGGCCTGCAGGGGAACTCCGGCTGCGGAGCAGGAGATGGAGTGATGGGTTTGGTGAGGATGGAGAAGATGATGATGGTGAGGATGAAGAGGGAGAATTGGAGGGGAGGCATTGCCTTTGGGGATGTGGAAGGTGAGTTTGAGTTTGAGCTTGCTTTTTTGGTTCTTTTGGTTCTTTTGGATTGAGTCAATGGTGAGAATCTTTTGGGTTGTTTTTCATTATCTTATCTTGAGCAATGATGGTAGATATAGTAAGATTAATTTGTGCAGTTTGTGCAGGAGTGATGTAAGAAGTTGCAAGTGGGTATTTGAATAATTGATTCCTAGGCTATGTTTATTTATTGATGGGGAATATCGGGAAGTGATCCTGAACTTTAAATATATTTAATGTGGTTATTAAAATTTAATTTAATGTGCATTTTTAATTAATTTAATATAATTCTTAGATCTTTTTTTATACATTTTCAAGTTAATTCATAAAATGTATTAAAATGTAACAAAAAGTAAATTGAACTGGCACTGAAAATCTAAAAGTAATATAGAATAAGTAAAAATTCAGACATAATGTTTCACATTAGGCTAAACTTCAATAATTATAAGTTTAGGGATTAATTGCAAATTTAACTAAAATTCGAAATCATTTGTGATTGTTCATTCTTTACGATTTGTCAAATGTGCGAGGGTTCAAACCTGTTAGAAAATTATTTATTTATGTTATCCTTTCTTAGTCATGTAGTTGGTGTTTTGTTTGGGGCCATTCCGAGATGGGAGACCGGTTGGTGAGTTATATTAATCATTGATTGTTGGCTAAGCATGTGATTGGAGGGATAGAAAATTATTTTGGACGGTTTTTTGGACTTACCTTGAGCTTTTGTTGCTTCATATGTATGTGCTATTGTGACTAAAAAATGGAGGTTTGGGCTTTTGTTGCTTTGCATGCGTGTGCTATTGTGATTAAAAATAAATTATTTTAGAGGAAGAAAATCAAGGGATTGGTGTTATACTAGAAGAATCTAAAGTGAATTTACAATCTATATGAGATTTACAAAATATAGTGACAACCAACTTTTTTAAAGTACCCTTTTTTCACTTATTTTTTCTAAGTCATCGTTATCAATCTCGCAACATGCATGGGCTTTTAATTGGAAATTTTTTTCATTAAAGATTTTGATTGATACTTGTTTTGGGTTTATTTAATAATCTAGAAATATTGTTAGGTTTCCCTAATTTTTACATTGGTTATGTGGTGCGATGTCAAATGGACATTTAGCAAAATACCAATAGATCGCATGCTTTTTCTTCAATATTCAGCAATCGGATAAGTACATTCATGTTGGTATCAAGGCATGAAAATTCCATCAAATTCGAACAGATAATTTTTAATTTCATTTAGACATAAACTTAAGACAAGTTGTCAATAATATTTTATGAGTGACAATGGTAATGCAAAGAGATTTTCTCTTGTTATGCGGAAGGTAATTGTCTCTATAAAATCAACAATAGGAGTATTATTTCTCATTTTCGCATTGAAATCCATCACATGAGATTCCATAAAAGTAATTAACAATATACGGTGCACAGGCATTGAAGTCTCGAATTAGATTTGTTACATGTAGGAGGTGACTAACCATCAACAAAAGGACAACAAACAATTTAAACAAGAAAATGAAGAAAGTGAGCAAATTGAATAGTGTGCAGTGATAATCTGGACAAGACTTTTTAATTCGAATCATGTAATTGCTCCCCTATTATCTTTGTCAATTGTCCTCTAAGCCATCCTCACCCAATGATGAGAGCTTCAAATACGTCTCATCATTCCAAGGGTTGTGTTGGGATTGCACTTCTACTAAAATATTTGCTCAAAACAGTTAGCCTTTTTTATCAAAATTTAATGATATTTTATTATTAGCCCAAAACTAATAGATTACACAAGGATTCAATGTCCAAACATAAAATCAACCAGAGAGAATGAATGGGATTAACAATCTAGTTTGTCGAGAGAGAACCGGCTCAGCGTGCCTTAGCAACCCAATTGGCAGCCTAATTATATTCTCTCAGTTCAAAGCAAAGGTTAACTTCTTTAAGCTAGCCCAACAAAACAATGCAATCATAGATGATAGAGCATGCAGCCCATGGCGCTTCGACCCGACCCAAGATGCGGTCCACCACTAATAAGCTATCAGAAGATAGGACTATGCATAGATCAGTTGATACGTTCGTGCACAGATTAGATGAAAGACCTCATTCAACTCATTCACTTCGTGCATCCCTCTTTTCTTTCAACAAGTTCAACGCCTCCCCTCCCCCATAGTTAGGGTTTCGGCCACAAGTGTGGATGGGGCGAAGATTCGTTTCGCAAATCCATCAAAGAGGACTCCATCTTGGTTTCTGCTTACTCCTGCTGCCAATTCCTTTAAACCGAAGCTGCTCCATGTGTTGTCCACACTGATTTTGCAAAAAAAAAAAAAAAAATGGTTTGACAAGCTACCTCGCATTGCTACTGAGGACTTCTCATCTACTTGTGCTGCGTGCTACTGCCGAGGATCTCTCGTCTGCTCAATTTGTGTTCTCTCCCCTATTTCGCATGTAGTTGTGTCGAAAATATGGTTTCTTCAAATATTAAGCTTGGGTTTGGGTCTTTTACTCTGAAAATCCGATTGTTCCAAGCTTTCCATACCCTCCAAATAGCTTCAGCAAACTTTGCTTTGGCTTGTAAGTTTTTCCTTGCAGTAAGATTCCTCCGTACCCATTTATCCATCCAATTATTGATATTTGGAGATGTGTCAGCTACAATTCTATGATCTGACTATATCGCCTTTGTCTAAGGATAGAGGATAAATATGTGCTCAATAGATTCCAAAGCTTGGCTGCAGAAAGGGAATTATTATTCAAGTAAAATTTTCCACTTGTATAGGTTTTCTTTCATAGGTAAAGCATTGTTGCACGCACTCCATACGAAAAATCTAACTTTAAGGTAGGTTTTGAGTTTCCAAATTTCAATCCATAGTTTTTTAGGAGGTTGATATGATGAGGATGGTTGATTTGATTTACCATTTGAAGTCTTTCGAAATCTCGAAGCTTGTTGTACCCACTCTTTCCGTCCATATCATCTTGTCTGGCCCACGTGTTAGGCTTAAAGGCACGGTTGAGATTTCCTTAGCAAATCTTTTGTTGAAAGTCCCCTATAGTAGTTGAATGTTCCATTCCTAATCAGTTTGATTAATTTCTTAGCAATTTTTGTTTGCTAAACCACCTATCTTGCCTGAAATTAGCCATCTATCATCTTTAATTCTTATCTTTCTGCCATCCCCAACCTCTTATTTTATCTCTTGCTCAATTATTTTTCTTCCTATCAGTAAGCTTTGCCACCCCCATAAGGGTTGACGGTTGAGGGCCTTTGTTAGCTGTCCATAAATCACTTCTAGGAAAATAAATTCCTCTCAACATACTACTCCCTATGGTATTTTGGTCTTGTATAATTCTCCAAGCTTGCTTCCCCAATGTCACTTTATTAAAATCAACTAAGTCTCTAAAGTCTAGCCCCCCGCAATCTTTCCTTATTTTTAAGATATCTCATCTTTTCCAGTGGATACCCTTGCCCGTGGCATTTTGCTTCCACCTGAAAAATGATATTCTCTTTTTAATAGCCTTGCAAATTGATATAGAAATTTTGAAGATCGACATGGCAAATTGGGGTAATACTTGAACTACATTCTTGATCAGGATTTCTTTACCCGCCTTAAACATCGGCTTCTCTTTCCACTCTTCTAGTCTCCTCTCAACTCTTGCTAAAATCTAGGAAAACATTTGTTTCTTTATTTGTCCTTGGTCTAAAGGTACTCCTAGATATTTACCTGTTTTTTCAACGATTGGCACTCGTAATTTAGTTGCTATATTCTATTTTAAGCGCTGAGGGAAATTTTTCTTAAAGAAAATTCCTAACTTGTTGAAATTGATGAATTGTCCCGATGCAAACAATATCGATTTAAGATGTTTCCTAAGTTATAAGCCTCAATAATTGTACCATCTAGAAAAAAGTATAGCATCGTCTACGAATAGAAGATGTGATAGTGTTGGATAATGTGGGTTCAGTTGGATGCCCTTTAGGCTTCCATCTCTTATATCTTTCAATAATAAGGAAGATAAGACATTTGCCATAAAAATGAATGAACACGGAGAAAGTGGATTGCATTGTCTAATCCCTCTAGTTGGTTTGAAATAATCACACGACTCCCCATTTACTCAAACACTAAAGGATACCAAGGAAATACAAGTTCTAACCAAAGCAACCCATTTTTCACAAAATCCCATTTTCGTGCAATCACATAGAAAGTCCAATTCAACCCTATTATAGGCCTTTTGTATATCCAATTTTAGGATCGTCTAAAATTTCCGCTTTCTTTTCCTCACTTTAAGCTAATGTAACACTTCTTGGACAATAAAAATATTATCCTGAATTTGTCGGCCCCCAATGAATGCATTTTGTTCCTGGGATATAATTTCTAGAAGCGAGGGTTTCAATCTATTGGCCATAACCTTTACAATGATTCTATAATTAAAATTGCATAGACTAATAGGCCTATATTGAGTGATGCTTTCTAGATTTGAAACTTTTGGGATGAGAGTAATATGAGTCCTATTAAGTTTAGGATCAAGCATACCTTGGTTGAAGAAGTTATCTACAATGCTAAATATATTTTCGTGAATTTCTGATCGGTTATTTTGGTAGAATAATCCATTAAGTCCGTCTAGTGCCGATGCCTTTGTTGCACCCATTTGAAAAACTACAATTTTCACTTCCTCTCTTATAACAGGCCCTATTAAAGCTTCATTCATCACCATAGTGATCACTTTTTGACATTAGTCTAACACCGGCTGATATTCTCTACTTTCCCACCATAATATACAGAGCCTAGTATAAGCTCAATATATGTTGCTTAAGAATCAAAGAGTCTTGACTCCAATTGTGATTGTCAATTTGTAGCATAGAAATTTTATTTCATTGTCTTCTCTATACTTTAGTTGCATGGAAGTATTTCATGTTTTTGTCTTCCTATTTTATCCAATTAATCCCAGATCTCATGTCCAATGCATTTTTTGTTGTCTCAATAGGCTTTTAATATGTTAGACTATTTGGCAATATTCCTTCAGGTTTTGACTTCCTTCAACCCCATCGATCAACTTGTGAGTCGTCTATGTAAAGATTGGATTTTATGAGGTGCGTCTCAAATTTTTTGCTACTCCATCACCTTAGTTCTTAAACTACCTTCCTTGTTTTGTCCACAATATCTAGCTGGTAACGTTCCTTAGCCCTCCAAGCTCTTTGAATCACTTTTTTACATTCGGAATTTTTTGTTGAGAAAGCTTCAAATCTAAACATCTTCTTTTTTCTCACCCCAACTAATCAGTTTGTAGAAAAATCGGACAATTATCTAAGCCAATTGCTCGAAATGCATATGCCTCCGCATTAGGGAATGATGCTTTCCAATCTAAGTTACAAAGAGCCCTATCAAGTCTTTTTTTTTTGTAACAAGCTCTACGCCTTCTCAATTATTAGTCCATGTGTAAACACATCTCTTACTTTCTATATCCATCAATGAATAAGATTCAAAAAATCCCAAAATGCAACCATTCTATACTGATCCACTTCACATTTTCCAACTTTTTCCTACTAATATAAAACTTCATTGAAATCTTGGTGCATAGCCATGGTAGACAATTTGAGACATGAATAGGCCATAAAGTTTGCCATAATTTTAACATTTCTTGGTAATTAGTAGATGCATGAAGGAAAGAGATCTTCATGATGACTCCACTATTAAGATCATTGCATCTAACATCAATGAGCTCTTTAGTACTTGTTTCCAAATCCACCTAAACCTCCTCATCCCATATCAGAGCCAATCCACCTCAAATCCCAACTAGATTAATTATAATTACATCTTTAAACTAAAGATGTTTTCTAGCTCAATCTACGACATTTTCCTTATTCTTGATTTCCATAAGGAAGATCAAGTTAGGCCTCTCTCGAGCCACTAAGGCTCAAAGATGCTAGACTATCAAGGGATTGCCCAACCCTTGACAATTCCAGCTCAACAACTTCATATATACCTTAGTGGCTTATTAGGCTAGCCACCAAAACTCGTTCGATAACCCCTTCCCACACATGGACTAAGGTATCTAGTAGGTTCTCTTCATCCAACAAGCTCCCCAATATGCATCTCTTCTCATATGGAGTGAACCGTTTCTATTTTTTTTGTTGCTAGTGTTTTAAGTCTTGTCTTTTTCTTCTTTGATGTATGTGCACTTTTATAACTTTCTGATCAAAGGAAGAGATAGTACATGAGTTTGATGTGTTCTTTTTCTTTTCTTCAGGGCTACACACGCCTCCATTTTTTCATCATATATAGTCATATTTGTTGCCGAATTGTAAACAACCAGAGCCTTATTCAACCTTGTTTGATCCTTTTGCTTGTCCATATCTTCCGAATGGATAGGTGTTTTGGGTACAACTTCCTATTCCTCAAGGTTTGGATCTATTTTCCCATAAAAAGTCTTCCAAAATAAATTATTCTCTTTCACTTCAATCTTCAACCATGAACCATATTTACTAGGTTTGTCTTGAGCTAATCATATCACCTCATAAGGATATTTTGGACAAAAGTTGGCATAATGTCCGATACAACCGCATGAATAGCACAAATGAGGTAACCTCTCATATTTGAAATCAATCTACCACTTTCTACCTCCCAGTTCAATTATCATTCCTATTTTCAGTGGGTAATTTAAGTCTAGCTGAACTTTAACTCTCCCATTTTTGTGCGAACTATAATTCCTTGCTTCTATTCTGACCTCCTCTACTTTGCCCAGCTTCGTGGGAATGTGTCGTACAAGATTTTTCTATAACCCAAGCTTGTGGAAGATCAAGAATATGCACCTAAAAAGCATATTATTTAAATTCATAACAATGTTCAGGGACATTGGGATCACCTTCCTATAGTACAAGAAGATTACTTGCAAAAGACCAAGAACCAATTTCCAACACGCATTTCTTCTCCTCAACTGAATTAAATATGAACAAAAAATAGCCATGTTACAAAAAATGCTTGAAAATTGACATTTGATTTTGAGAAAAGTTTCCCATAGAGAATAAGTTCACTTTCCTTTTTTTCTTTGTCAAGCATTTCATCAACTAGCTTTGCGATATCCTCCTTCAACCACAATTCACCCATGCTCTTGCAAAGAACCATCATTCTAAAATGATTATCATGTGGGCCTTCCATTCTATGATAGATTTGCTACACTTACAATGTCGAAAGGGGTGCTGCTTACAGAAAGTAAATCTGGTCAACTTCCATATTAGGAGTGAAGGGAGCCTTAATTGGGTTGTAGCGGCCTTGGACTAATTGTGCTATTAGGTGTCATCATGGTGTATTACAATGGGTTATGCCTAGATGGGTGAAATTGGCGACAAGAAGGGGTAATCAACCCAGAAGATTGTAAGTGGAGCTTGCATTCTGAAGTGCCCGTCCTCCTTAGAGTTGCGCCCGTTGCAGACTTCGCAGATTCATCAGGGGCTCTTGACAGAGAGGAGATACGAAAAAGGATAAACTAATTTGGGTGTGAAGTAATGAAGGGATCTATGGAAGATCTGAGCAAGAAGATTGAGATTTACAGCTTCAAAAGGGAAAGCTATCACAAGGGATAGAGAAGGACTTACACTAGTTGGGAGAAATGAACATTGACTTTTTGTATATTTTATAAAGTGATTTTGAAGTGAAAAAAAAAAAGAAAAGAACAAAAAAAAAAAGAGGACGGGGTTGGATCTAGCGAGCATGACCAAGGCAAGTGAACTTGACCAATGCACAACCCAAGGCCGATGAGTGCGACCAAAGCGCAACCCCCATGTCATGATATGGTTCCCTCTCTTTTGTTTCTTTCGTTTTTTCACTTCAAAATTGTTTTACAAAATATACCAAAAGTCAATTATTCAAATACACCTTAAGTAAATAAAAAAAAACTATGGAGAAAAATGCCTTCACATTTTCTTGTTTTACCGAAATTTCTTCCTTGACAAAATATTTTTCACTAGAAGTCATTCACTGACTTTTAATGAGAGAAGATAAATTATGTGGTGACTTTGAAAAGGAAATATTTAGGCAAACAAGAAATAATTACAAACTTTTACTTTGAGCTGAATTGTGTGTACATATTGTACCGCAATTTAATCGACGACAAAGCTTGAAAGTACAACAAATCTCATATCAACACACATATACAAATTGTACCAAAATTTAATCAACAACAAAACTTGAGAACCTGCAAAGATTTAACGTTGGAATTTAATTGACAACGCGAATCAGAAAGTTACAACTTAGGAAAAATAAAGTGCAATGCAAGAAAGTAAAGATGATGAAAAAATAGCATTTTGATTGATTTATCAGAAGACCTCCAAAGAGTACAATTTGGCTATGTAAAACCAAAGATCGATGGTTATCAAAAGAGGTTACAAACAATTACCATAGAGAAATAACTTCCAAGTAGTTATAAGAAGTTACAAAGAGAAGTTAGAAAAGGAGATTATGTACGATTAACAAAACAGTTACCAATGATTACGTAAACTCCACTACGTGAACAATTTCTTCAACTCAATTATCTTGACAATTGCATTTGAGATTGTTGACTCTACTTTTGTCGATTTCATCACAAGGTCAATTTTTCAAGTTGTCAGTTATCACATGTCAATAATAACAATAAATAAATAAATAAATAATTGGACCTTTTTTTTTGTGCAAACATATGCCTCTTTAAAAGAATGAATGATTCATCTTTCATTTGATTCTTTGAAAGTAGGAAACCAAGAGTCATCATATGGCCTTTTGTCATAGACAAATTTGATTTTTTCTTGCCAATTTTGTCATGGTCAATTTCACAATATGGAATCACTGGGGTTTGCCCCAATGATCACCAATTCCATGGGAAGGGGAATGTGAGGAATTCGAATCACCACATTCTCAAAGGGATTAGGGTGGGGATGATTTGGCTTCAGAACAAAAGTTTGGTCATTTCCAACATCATGGCCCAGTTTTTGCAATCTTTAATCCCCGAACATCTAGACATGTCGAGGATCTTGTTAAGGGACTACAAGAATAGCTCCCCCCCCCTCCCTACGACAAAGGTGGCAATCTAGCCTCATTATCGACTATCACATTTGGCCTTGGTAAACATACATCGTGGGTATGACCACTGCTTCTGCTAAGGATCTTTGACCATCCTGCCCCTTAGACGAAGCCACTATGTTGAGTTGAGGCATTGTCCCAATTGATCTTACATTGTCAACATGAGGTATTAGCCCAATTGATTGCATGTTTTCTACATTTAGCAATGGCACATTCCATTAAGCATTTTGATGTGGTAAATTGCTATAATTGTTACCACCAGAGTTAACTTGAATAAATTTTCAACAAATTGCTCCCACTAACCGGTAGAGCCTCATAAGTCTAAGTTCCACCAATAGTTTCAACCTTTTGTTAAATCCTCATCAGCGGTGAGAGTAGTACAAATATCCTGCACTAGAATTAAATGACTCAATGTTCCTAGCCCGTTCATAACTTCATCGAAGATATTGACAATAATTGGTTTGATCACATCGGTGAGATATTTAATCATGTGGTTAGTCGATTCATTGTTATGCTCCTCCAATAACTATCGCACGATAGCCAACATTATAGGGCTTGACTCCAACTACCTTCTTTGCTCATCGATGAGTTATCTTGGGATATTGACATCCCACCTTGTTCTTGATTTGCCACTAATAGTGTGGTCAACAACTCAAAATGTCCTATCTTATTATTACCAAGTTGTGATGACGAGTTGTCACCACCAACGTTATCATGATCAAGTCGATTCCTTATTCTCATCATCGCATCTCCTCATCAACAACAATGGTCCCATTAGGCGTGCCAAATGCTTCACTAGAATTTCTTCTCGACGAATTATCTTTCACCGAAAGTCATTCCTCGACTTTTAATGAGAGGAGACAGATTCTATAGTGATTTTAAACAAGAAATATACAAGTATATAAGAAATAACTGCAAACTTTTACTTCAAACCAAACTATATGTACAAACTATTTGGATTTACTCGACGATAAAACTTGAAAACATACAAAGATGTAATGTCGGAATTTATTTGACAACATGAATCGAAAAGCTACAGTAAAGGAAAAATAAAGTGCAGTGCAGGAAATAAAGAATAAAAAGATTACATTTTGATTGATTTGTCGAGGGTCTCTGAAGAGTACAATGTAATTATTTAAAGCCTACAATTAGTTGTTATCAATAGAGATTACAAACGGTTATTATGAAAAAATAACTTGCTAATGGTTGTGAGAAGTTACAAAGAGAAGTTACAAATTGACAACTTCTTCAAGTTATCACATGTCAATTAAAAACTGAATATTATTTTGTTCAAACATTCCCTAAAAGCAGAAGATGCTTGATGATAGAGATGGGGATGTGGACGGGGAATGCAATTCCTCGAGAAATGTTTTTGAAAAAATACCTTTACATTTCCCCAAAATTGAGGGACATGCCCTACCCAAGGCCTGTTGCTAAAGGCGATCAAAATGCCTGCTTGAAGTCTTGGGGAGACGAAGCTTGATGATGCACCAACTTGTCCCAAAATGCCCATGTCAGCAAGAATATTTCTTTCTTGGTCACAAAAAACTTTTGAAAAAAAGTTGATTGTACGGAAGAGAGAGAAGGGATAAAAAAAAAAAAAAAACTTGTTTGAACTAGAAGTTTGTGAACAAAAATCACTTTTGAAATCGAAGCAATGACATAATTGGAGTGAACTTATTTGCCTTCAAGGAGAAAATGAATAATGACACAGATGGTACCTCAATTTTGACGTAATATGCATATAGTTTATGAATTTTAATTTGATGTGCAATATCATCTCTAAGCTTTTAATTTATTATGTATAGTCCCGAGATTTTTTATGCATATTCAATTTAATTTCTAAATTATATGAAAATATTCAATTTTGACCTTCCATTAATTCACATTTAGGGATAATACTAAACATTTTCATACAGTTTAGAAACTAAAAATCCAATGAATATAAATTCACATCTATGGATAAAATTCCAATGTTTTAGAGACTAAATTGAACATGATAATATATATATATATATATATATATATATATATATATATAGATGAGTAATCATGGATGACAAGTCCAATTTATGTCGATCTGCAAAACTAATTGTAAAGGAGTGAAAATAACATTTTCAATAAAGTTTTTTTTATAGTGTTTGATTTCTTTTTTTGATTTTCTTCTATTTTTGCTTTTCTACTTTCATTTTCTTTGACATAACATTTTCCCATTAGTGTTTGTTTTTTGTTTTCTTTTTAGCTTTTTACTTTCATTTTGGCTGCCCATTAGGGCAAGGGCCAACAAGCCCTCGCCAAGGTTTGGCAAGGGTGTTCGCACCCTTGCTTGTGGTTGGCAGGATTGTGATGACCTTACCTAGAACCATTGTGGCCTTGCTAGCCGCAAGACAAGGCGCAAAGTCCCTCATTGACCAAAATGAAGGGGAAAAGAAAGAAAAAGTTATTAAAAATTCAATTTTAAAAAAAATGCAAGAAAAATCCACGTCAACATCAATTATTTCACGTTGGATAATTAATGTCTATGTTAGTGATTTTTAGTCAAAATTAGCCAAAATGAATCACTTGACAAGTTCGAAAATGTTTGGAACTAAATTGCACACGATTAAAAGATTTTGGATAAACTTAGTACAAGTGCAATAGAATTATGACTTTTTTAGTATTTTTCCCATATACCGATTGCACGTCATTATGTGAGACTTGCAATTTATATCTATCACTATAGTTTTATGTCAAATTTCTAATTCGAATACAGCATTTTTGTCAATGGATGAACCGCATACAAGATATGTTCATTAAATGGATTACACAACCTAACCAAATTAAGAACGTGGTAGAAGCATGTGAACCCAGGGGATATCACGATTAAATGGGTCGAAAAGATTAAGGGACATGCGCGCGCTCATGTCGTTTGAACTAATCGCGACGAATTTTAAGGTTTATATAGTCACTTCATGCAATACACATACAAGCAGTTCAAGTACCCTTAGTATTGTAAAATCTTTATAAAATTAACAGCTAAAAGAAATCGTAACCGGTCGTTAATGAATTGTCCATGCTCTCGATAACTCGATCCCTCAAAATATGCAAAATACGCATCGATCTAGCTTCTCACACAGTGTTTTGGGCCAAGAAACTCTGGTGAACCCGTTGATACAATACTCAGCTAGGGCCTTAGCCCACTGAGCCCATTCAATTTCACATTCAAAGCCCAAATTGGCCTCATTTGATGCCCGATCACTAGCTGGGTTCAAAGTTGGATTGTTGAAACTTAATTGCAAATTCACCTAGAGATTTAGTGCCTTGGACTTGAGGGAGATTAGACGGCCTTTTTATATGTCTCGGAAAATCAGATTTAGCACCTCAGGCATCGGGAGATCGGACCACATTTTGCACCACAAAGGTCGTATCAACACAATTCATGTCAATAATGATTCAAAAATTACTTCAGTTTCGAAACCTCGACATTGCGTTTACAGAAGAGCTTAAAAGAGGCGAAATGGTCATATAAACCTTGCCTGTCAAGGGAGTTCAATGTTTAGTCGCTTATCGTGCTCATGATTTCACGAGAGAGGATATTAATTCGCCTTTTTTGTCGTTTCCACACAATTCACATCCACAATAGGTACCGGCAATCCTAAAATTACTTTGATATCGAGACCTCGGCATTGCGTCTACAAAGGAACTTAAAAGAGGCGAAATGCTCATCTCGACCAAGCCCGTCAAGAGAGGCAAATGTTTAGTCGCTTATGCTCACAAGAGAGGACAAAATCTCACATTTGTAAAAAGGGTAATTGCAGTACTTCAATTTTTTTCCCGCGTCTTGCAAATTCATTGAACTTATTCACTTTTATTATTTTATTTTATCTTTCATGGCGGTGAGTTAAGGAGTAGAGGACAAAATTAGAGATATCACAAGTGCGAAACTCCCCTCCCCCCGCACGTGAACTCGGCGCTCTCTCTCCTCTCCCCATCCATCAAGCTCACCAAAAAGCGTCGCTCATTGCCTTAGGCCGGTCCCTCCTCAAGCACACTCGATCCCTGTCAGTCACGGGGTCCACGTGCCATTATTGGCTGTCACCCTAGCCTTCCCCCGCTCGGCCCCCCACCACACTCCGGCCACGTGTCGCGCCCCCATTGGGACCCCGCTCTGGCGCCCCCTAGGCCCCTCGCCCCGCACCGGAACCGTACCGCCACGCCCCCGACGGGCCGCCGGGGATTAAATTAAAGTTAACCGCGGTTAGGGTCGCGGTTAACCGGGGTTAGTCGCGGGGTTCGCGTTTTTAAAGGAAAAGGTCCACCGGCAAAGGCGGAGGGGTTCCGGCACTGGGCCCCGCTGTCGTGGCACAGGCCCGCAATTTCTGTGGCTGTCAAGCAAAGTAATCTTGATTTTCCCTTAATTAATTAATTCAATCCCCCCGATTTATATTTTTATTATTTTTATTTCGATTTTACGTTTTTGCCCTCACCAGCACCACCACCGGCCCGTGCGTAATCCCACGTTGGAAAAATCCGATTTTTTTCTCCCTCGTATGTCTTCACGTGCGATCATCGAATTTCCATGGTCGTTTGGCCAAAACCTCTTCTTCTTTTTATTTTTATTTTCGTTTTTATTTTTTTTAGGGACGCAACTTGACTTCGACTTGCTTTTGGTTGAATTTTTTAATTTTACCCGATTTCATTGCATACACTTCTCATGGTACGTCAAAGCTCATGATGCGTTTACGTCATTTGTTAAATTCTCCGATCACAAAAAAGCTAATGATTTTAAGCTAAAAATGACTTTCTTATTTTTTTTCCATATAAATAAATGCGAAAATACGAATTGCATTGCTCCAAACAAGGGATGATGACATAAATAGTCATTAATATTTAACATGATCTCTAAACTTTGAATTTGTTTGATATAGTTCATAAACTTTATTTCAATGCGTAAAATGATCCATAAACTTTTTTAATTTGTTCAATATGATTCGTAATTTTTTTTTTGTTTATGTTCGATCAAGTCCTCGAACTACGAGAAAATGTTCGATTTGTTCTTGAACTTAAATTAATAGAATGATGCATATAGTAGATGAATTAAATTGAACATGTGTTAAAATTTTCATGAACAAATTTAGTTCAAAAACAATGTTGCACATTGGGCCGAACTTTAAAAGCTATTTGTACCTTTTTTCCTTTTGGATGGTTCGCATTGAATAGATGATCCTAACCACACTACAAAATTTTAGCCTTGATTCAAGCGATCTTCCACATGTCTAGTTTAGCATCGATTAGCCACGATCAAAGTATGTCTAGGTGATGATTCTTTCGATGATTATTTGTGTCATTTTCCCTTAACCAGTCCTAAGCGTATTGCAAAATTTCAGCCTTTATTCGAGCGATTTTCCATGTGCCTAGTTTAGCATCGATTGGCTATGACTAAAGCATATATAGGTTCTGATTCTTTCGACGACTATTTGTGTCATTTTTCCATTCAAATCTATCCTAAATATATTGCAAAAATTCAGCCTCGATTTGGGCAATCTTCCGTGTCCCGTTTAGCATCAATTAGCTGTGATCAAAGTATGTCTAGGTGCCGATTCTTTCGATGACCGTTTGTGTCATCTTCCCTTAATCGGTCCTAAACGCATTGCGAAACTTCAGCCTTTATTCGAGCGATCTTCCACTTTCGGCATCAATTAGCTGAGATTAATGCATGTCTAGGCATGTCTAGGTGCTGATTCCTTCGACGATTATTTGTATCATTTTTTTTTTGTTCGGATTGGTCCTAAATGCTCTGCAAAATTTCAGCCTAAATTTTTGGGCGATCTTCCACGTGTCCTGTTGAGCATCGATTAGCCTTGATTAAAGTATGTTCAGATGATGCTAATCGATTGGATGGCAAGATCCGAAATTACGATGTCTGTTCGTGTTTATTTTTTTTTTTTTAATCGGGGGTGCTGGCTGGCTGGCTGGCTGGCTGGCTGGCTTTGAAGTGACGTAGGGAGTGAGGGCATGGTGATGGCCAGCGCACGTCGCATGAGTGGATGTTGCCCCCGGGCGTGCGAGACCCATTCGCATTTGGCAGCAGCAGCACTTCATCATGCTTTTTGCTCCGGACGGATCCAACCAACCCACTTCATTATTCTCACTTTTTTTCTGGCTATCTGGCTTACCGGCGCGGCCCCGCGGATCCAGCTATTTAGAGACTTTCATGAAGCGCTCTACAAGTCTCATGACCCGGCGATTCGTATGCTGTTGGCGGGGCCCGAATGTGTGATCTCCTCGTTCGAATATCGCTTGACATCCCGAGCTACTACTCGACACTTGGAACTTGTACTTTTTTTTTTCTTAAGTCTGTCCTAGCCTATATTTCCAACTCACTTGGGAACTTTTTCTCTATCTATTTACATAACGTGGAAGTTGAATCTCATATACGAAGCTAATGGGGCGCACATCATATGATAAAATTTCTATTTATTTATTTCTCTGTTTCTTTGTTTCTCGGAACATGTTTGGAACAGAAATTTATTTAGTAACGCAATTTAATTTTGCTATTTCTGAAACAGATTTGAAGAAGAAATTATAAGTTAAAGTTTTTAACTTACCAGGTTTCGAAATAGAAATTGAGAGAAATCAATTTCTGATCATGAATCAATTTCTATTCTATAAATTTTGTCATGCGCATTTAAACGTCTCCGTCTCCTAACTCTTTAAAAAGACGGGAAATCGACCTCTCCCCTTCTCATGTGAGAAAAGTAACCGCCCAAGCAATCCCAACGTTTTGGGCTAGTATTTTATTAAGCATGCTTACTGAGGAGATCCATGACTTTCCAAGTATTGGCGGTGCTGATCGCAGGATCGGGGTTAGTTCATTTTTCGTAGGAACGACGTTTTCTTATTGGATTGTTGGGCAAGTGCTTCGAAAGCATTTATCAATAGATTTCTACGTAAGATTTTGTTGACAAAGTGGTCTCAGTACAATCGTTAAGCACCTATAAAAGGATAATCGATCGCTTTCATAAATGTTTTCTTTTTCGCGTTAAGTATAATCAAAAGCGTGAGAAAAGTAAAAATACTGTTTACCAGGATGATTAAGGAACATTATCATCATGGCACTATTTTAACAAAAACCAACTTATATATAAGTAAATATATATATATATATATATATGAAAGATGCATGATGAGGAGAGAGAGTAGAGAGAGAGAGAGAAAGAGAGAGATGTCGTGATCACTGCCCGGCAAAGCATCTCAAAATGCCGCTTTCCTGTCCCCCCATTCGATTGCACAATTCAACTCCCCTGTTTTCCTCTGTCTAATCCCCACACCTTTTATTATTATTGTTATTATTATTTTATCCTTCTTTACCCACTTTTGTCTTTTTTTCCTTTCCCCTCTCTCTCTCTCTCCAACCATTAAATGCTTCTTTTGGTTTTAAGACTTTCCCCTTCTTTTTTTCATTATTTTTAATGATAGGTTCCAAACTTCTGCTTTCCCCCTTTTGCCCCTATAGTTGTTTGGGGGCATAGAAGGTGAATTTTTTCTTTTTTTAATTTCCGAAATTTATTTACCTTTTCCAAGTTACTCTCTTGATGTAAAATAATTTAAGAAGATAATTTCGTCCACAATTTCTTTTAAAAGGTCATCTTTTGTATTTATAAAATTTTGTATGGTTATTATCAAACTATTCTAAAATTTCAAGTAATGAGACAAAAATATGACTTAATATTTATTCCGACATTTTTACTCACACGTAGATTAGATTTTGATTTGAGACATTTGAATTCAGGATCTCTTGCCTAATATTATGTAAAATGTTGTGGGATCACTATCGATTATTTTAAAAGATTTAAAATCTTAAATAAATTTGTAAATCAAATATTTAAAATATTCTCAATTTATGCAAATAGTTCAAAATATCTATATCCAGCGTTTTTTTAATTAATATTAAATAAAAACATTGCAAATAAACACAATGACATTATGGTTTTTAAATTTGTATTAAGATAACGTTGAACTGGAGTGTAAGGACCGAATCACACGAGAAAATGATTTAAACCTCAACAGTCGAGCTACCATAAAATTTTACTTTCGTAGCACCATTATCCCATAAAAAATCAAGCTTGTTTAGACGTAAATGTGCACTCGTAATTCCATCTCCATCTAGGCCCGACAATTCATGTTTTTCCATGTCAAATCGCAACAACCGTCCTGTATAATTCAGGTTCTGCTCAATTGCCAGTCATACATATTAATCATTTCATAACTCGAAATTCAATTGGCTTATTTGAACATACAAACTTTTATATAATGATCGTGCTCGAATGTGCATCGACGTGTCTGAGCCCGTCGTTCCAACATGTGGACGTGATTACATATGCCTTCATGAGAAAATGTTTGAAAAAGGAAAAATGTGGATCCGACAGTCAAAGTTAAAGTCAAAAAAGGCACGATTAGTGAAAAAAGAGGGGTAATTTGGTGAGGATAACAGGAAATTCTTCGGGGTGTGGAAAGAGTAATGAGTGGAGCTGTTGAATTTTGATGCGTTCTGGGGAGACACAGCAATCCGGTTTCCGATCGGGTCTTTGTTTATTCTTCTTAATAATAATAATAATAATAATAAATGATAATATAATATAATATAATATAATATAATATAATAATAATAATATTATTATTATTATTATTATTATTGCTCTGGTTGCTGCAGCTGCTGCTGGTTTTTATGGTTTCCTGTCACCCCGAAACAGCTTCGCTGCGATTTTGCAGAGCAGTAGGGCCCTTTTTATTTACGGCTCGTGCCACTGTGGTTAGAGCCCCAAGGTCATTATTGTCATTTGAGCATCCCAAGGGAAAAAAAAAGAGGAGCTGAATTGATAGAACGCCGACATCGGAAATTCTTAATTTTTGCGGGAGAGTTTGCAAGATTTTTTTTTTTTTTTTTCTGTTTTTTAAAGTGGTTTTTTGGACCATCCATGGAGGACCAATTCCATTACGGTGGGAGTCGCCTTCTCTGGTGAAATGATTATTATCTATTCTGAAAATACCGATTGTGCTATCTCAACTACTAAATTTTTTTTCTTTCAACTATTGAATTTGATAAATAAAAAATTCGAATGTTTAACAATAATCTCGACCCCCGATTCCAAATCCAAATTTAAAATTGTTTACTTGCAATATTATTTAGTTTTCTAAAAAATCAGCCTACAATCAAGTCAGTCAGTCGGTTTTTAAATTGAACTTAAATCGTTGCTCATCACTTGACAAGTCTCGTCTTACTAAAAGGAACGCCAGACCATCATTGACTTGATGGTGAGTCCGACATTTAACTAACAAAGTCAAATCGACAAGAAGGCGGAACTAAGCCACAACCCTCAGCTTTTTTACCATTAAGGTCAAAATCTTCTTCCTTTCACATAACTTTATTAGAATAAAAACCCCATTAATTATATCACTTATTTGAAAGGACAAGAAAATCGCGATCGCAACTCTTTTACCTTTCACAAGGATGCACTTAAACATCCTTCCTAAGTCTAAAATTTTGACTACTTTAAATTACCGAATACTCAGAAGGATAATATTTTTACACGTTCCGAAAAATCAGATACATTAAAATTACGATGTATGGTCAAACAATTACATGATAATTTCAATAGTTTAGCATTTCTTAATATTTATATTGCATGGAAAAGAAAGTAAGATAAAAAAACTCCCACCACTTTCATGAATATTGCCTTTTCTCAATGCGTGTGGAAGCGTTTTGATAAAAGGAAAGGAACACGTGTGAAAGCACGAACGGAAATTCTAGGGGAGAGTCAAAGCAAAATATCCATTTTTTCTTTTTGACTGCGGACGGGGGGTGTGAATGGTCCGAATTACCCCTCTGCCTCCCCCCATTCCTCTCTCTCCGGTCGAAAATATATCACTACGTTGTCGCATCCGAATTTACCGTTTTGCCCCCCCGCGGCTCCCCACTGCCGCGCGTGTCCGCCTGGTGGTGTACCTTTTTCCGTCCTTTTATTTTTTCAAGCCGAGTTTTCGAGTGCTCCGGTGAAAGAAAACTTGCCCATCTTGCTCTTGTTGCTTTCTGCTTAATGGAAGGCCCTTAATCCCTTTCTCTCTCTCTCTCTCTCTTCGTTTCTCTCTGTCTTCGTTTCTCTCTGTCTGCAATTCGTGCATTTCTGCGTCTTGGGTCGAGAAGGGTACTTCGTGTCCGGCCGGTTGGGGAGGTGTTCTCCAGGTATTTCGCCACCTTGTTTTTCTTGTCTCTCTGTTCTTCTTGGGGAGGTTCTTCTTCTGGGTTGGTGCTTTTTGGTGGAAAGTTGGTGTTTTGACCGAACCCAGTTGGAGATCTCGTGTGTTCTTTCGAATATGTGCTGCGTGGATTTGAGAATCTCCCGTCGATTTCTTGGCTTGTGCAGGTTTCATGGGTCGAGCCTCTGTTTTTATTTTTTTTCCTTCCTTTTTGGGTTTCTGCTCTTGCTGAGGTTTGGTGTTTAAAGTGAAAAAATTCTCAGTGTCTTTTGGCAATCGGGTGGTGGTCTGTTGTGGTGGTAGATCTGAGGAAATGCTGTAGCATGTTGTTTTGAAAGGCTCGTGTGTATGTCCGAAGATGCTTTGTGTCACCGAATCACCGGGTATATGGAGTTCTGTAGTTGCTTTAATTTGGTGGAAATTAGTATGATCTTTTTAAGCTCAGTTGACTTGTTGGGTTTCACTCCTGCAGTGAGGGAATTGTAACTCCATTTCATCCTACCTTATCTGTAGTATTGCGGGCTTCCTGCGCTTCTCCTGTTTTCTTGAGGTTTCTTTGCTTTAGGAATATTATGCTTCATAACTTGTTTCCTTTCTCGGTGGTAATATTCTTTTAGTGGGAATTTTCTTCTTTTGTCCAGGAGGCGTTTCTTTCCCGTGATTCCACTCTAATTTGGTCTCTCCTGTGAGTCGTCTTCTGCGTAATTGTCCAAATTTTTAATGAAACTGCCCTCTCCATCTGCATCTATTTGTGCTTCTGCTGCTTTCCCGTCTCAACAGTGGCTAGAGTTTATCCTCGTATGGGGGAAGACTTTGGCTTTGCATATTGAGATTGATACTCGTGGTGATGATGCAAATAGCTTCTTTTTCTCCTGTAGATGCAGTGTTGCTTTGCGCCATTGTAGCTTCCGTGATCATTAAGTGTAAACCACTGAAGCATTAGTACTGTCTAAATTCTTCGCAAAATGCCGGTTTATGTCATTATTCTTCAGCTTTGATTGTTGTCTATCATCATCTCGTGAAGTTCTTAAACTGTTCACATAATGCTCATCTTATTGTTGCCAGTTGTAGCATTGAAATCGTGATAACTGTTGATCTCTCCCCATATTCTGCTCTTCCGTTTCCACTGATCACAATTTAGCTCGAGAGCCTTCAATTCAAAGAAATACAATCTCTTGGTTGTACTTATATCCTCATCACTGATGTGCAGTTCAAGAGAATAGATTGATTGTCTTTCAAGTCTGATGTCTCCACCACTTCTGGGTGTGGAGGAAGGGGGTGGCAATACCTCTACAGTAGCCACCTCACCCTCCGTAGATGGCGCCTCTCATGACTGCTTGGGGTTGAAGGAGCGAAACTATCTGGGTTTGTCTGACTGTTCTTCAGTTGATAGTTCTGCAGTTTCAAGCTTGTCTGATGAGAATAAAAGTAATCTGAATCTAAAGGCTACTGAGTTGACGCTTGGTCTCCCTGGATCTCAATCTCCTGAAAGAGAACCAAAACTGTGCTTGCTGAGCTCTGGAAAGCTTGATGAGAAGCCATTGTTTCCTTTGCTTCCTTTGAAGGATGGGATCTGCTCATCGTCGCTTCAGAAGAATATTGCTTCAGGAAACAAAAGAGGATTTTCTGACACCATAGATGAGTTCTCAGAGCTGAAGAGCTCTAAATACGCTGATGGAAATTGGATGTTTCATGCAACTGGATCTGCTCCTGAAACTGCACAGTGTGGAGGCCAAGGAAAGTTTCCTGGTAATGCAGGGATGAAGGCAATGCTCCCATCAAGGACTTCTGGGGCCCAGGCGACTGTGCCGAAGGAGGCACTCCCAAAACCAGCACCAGAATGCCCTCGTGCCCTTAATGGAGCTGGAGTTAGTCAGACGAGAGCTTCAAACAATGCTCCAGCTGCCAAGTAAGTTTAATTTACTGTTCAAATGGCTTTATGTCCAAAAGCAAGACAACAGCTGGTCACGAATGACAAACAAGGTTTCGGCTTTCTAATGGCTGTTGATGCTATCTTTAATGACAGGGCTCAGGTCGTTGGTTGGCCTCCTATTAGATCATACAGGAAGAATACATTGGCCACAACTTCAAAGGACAATGATGAAGTTGATGGCAAACCAGGTCCTGGTGCTCTTTATGTGAAGGTCAGCATGGATGGTGCTCCTTATCTGAGGAAGGTAGATCTGAGGAATTACTCTACATATCAGGAGTTATCTTCTTCTCTGGAGAAGATGTTCAGCGGATTCACCATAGGTGTGTTATTGTGTCTGCTATTCTGGGTCATCCTTGTTTTGATTTTGATGGATCTTCATCAGTGAATATTGATTACCTTAGCACACTTCCAGTGAATTACATTTTTTTATGCTTTCAGGTCAATGTGGATCTAATGGTACTCCAGGAAGAGAGATGTTGAACGAGAGTAAGCTGCGAGATTTCCTGCATGGATCGGAGTATGTTCTTACTTATGAGGACAAGGATGGCGACTGGATGCTTGTTGGGGATGTGCCCTGGGAGTAAGTTTTTAGTTTCCTTCATGATGCGTGCTGCATGTTACATGTCTCATAACTGAGACGTAGTACTCTTTTGGAGTGTTGAGCTTGCTAAATTTAATTGTAAAAGCAAGCAGGAGTGTGGAGGAATTAGGAAAAGGAAGACAAACGTGAATTAACAATTGCTAGTAATTGGAAATTGAAATTTTCTTTTGTTTTTAATTTCTTTTTTAATAGGATTGGAGAATCCTCCTGACTTATAGTATACCATGAGGCTTTTGCTTATAGAATTCTTAGCCTATTAATAATCGCATGGAGAAACATAGGATCTACTTGATATGTACTGTGGTATGCTGGAGTGCTTACATAAATATCTGCTAAATCTTTAAAAGTCACAAAAAATTCTTATGCCAAGAAAGTTAAGGCCTTTCAAAATAGAGTTTTGAATATCGACTATTGTTTTTCTTGCTCAAAGACTGAACTGAAGAAGTAAGGGGAGAGATGAGTTATTATGCCTCGGCAAAAGAAGCAAGTGTTTTTAACATCTAGCGATTAGATCTCTCAAAGAGAATGTACTGAGGCAAATGCTTCCGTGTGAAGTGCTTGTACACTTTGACCAAACAAAAAAAGTTCCCATACACAACTCAGGATAAGCCATTTAACATGTATTTTGTTGGATTAACTAAGCTTTACCCTATTTTAGATATTCAGGCACATGTCAAGAGAGTGCAGTGGAATATTGAACGATTATGAGATTAAATTAATGATCGCCAGACTCTAATAGGGTCACAACTTACAAAAGTCATGACAGCAGTGGTGAAGAAAAAAGAATGCTACTGCTTTGTTTGTGAAATACTGTCATCTGCAAATAAAAATAAAAAGTAAGAACTGAGGATACCTGAGTGGTAATAGCTTAATGTGATTGTATTAGTTATTTCAAGAAAAGGGTCAAGTTGAGCATTGTGTTTCTTTCAATAGATAAGAAAGCTGAATCTTACAGAGTTTAGTTTGCTAGACGGGCTGTTTTTTTAGCTTATTTGATGTTACTCATTCCTTTATATACTTATTAAGTTATTTCTCTTTTTCATTTTTATGCTGGTTGTCAAAGATTAAGAGAGGAAAAAGAGAAGCTTGCTAAAACAGGAGTTCTAGTAGATTACTGATAGGCCATTAAGGGCATAATATTAGCATAAACTAGTAGAAAAATCGATTCTGCTGAAATAAGATGTGGCAAATCAAAGACATAGTTAACTTAATAAGTTGTTCCCTCATTATGAATTTTAAGTTTCAAATCCGAAAAAAGAACTGGACATGGGCTTCGTACCTTTATTTATTTCTCTTGAGCTTGTTTTGGTCTTGACTTTGCACGCTTAACAGAAGCTGCATATATTATGAATTTGTGTGTTTTTGTGATGAGCACTTCTAGGTAGATTAACTCAAGGAACTGAAAAACTCCTCACACAACTTAAGTTACAATTTTTGCCAACATGAAGGGCATTTATTGTTTGTGGAAGAAATAGTCATTTTCAGTGTGCTTAGCTGGACGATATGGCAATTTCCCTTGAAGATAATAAGTCAAATGTAAATTGATCATCATCACTGGGAAGTTTGTTGAAATATTCAACATGAGGCTCTTTATTGTTTTTCTGTTTCAAAAAATATCCATAAGGAATGACTAAAAAGCCATGTGGAGAGAACATTTAGGGGAAAGTCTTTACCAATGTACTCAAACATTTGGAAATTCTCCTATATAAAAGCAGTGACAATGGACAGAGTTGTCTTGTTTTAATCAGTAGTTAGGTTGCATCTACAGATTTGCAACACTGAGGTTTTACTACTGCTAATATGGTCACACTGGTCCCTCTTCTGGTAGTTTCTGCTTGTCTGTCTTTGGATGGTTTCCACTTTCTTGTTCCTGCTTAGATGTTTGACTATAATTTAATCACTCTTTCATAAATTGGAGAATCTTTCGAGTGCTTTTACCATTTCCTAGAATGATAATTCGACTTATGGAAGGATAAAGTCATTTAAAAATTTGCTGACCTGTCTGTCTAGTCATAAGTATAGCAATCAAGCTATAAGCATTTCGCTTTTCAGATGCATGAAATGAATGTGTGTTAGTGAGAACTGACATAACTTGATTTTTAAACTGTCCTCGGATGACTACATCTGGGCCCGTTAGTCTGGCTCCTATGACCAGGACATAATTCTTTAGTGCTCCAGTGGTATTAGAGTATATCGAAAGGAAACTGAGAGCACGGTATCTTGAGAATGCTAACCATAAAGATATTTTCTTCCATTTGAAATAAAATCACTCACATTTGTCTCTATCACCCTTCCAACTCTACTCTTCCTGTTTGTGCTCTCTTTGATTGGCTTACATTGCCTCATCTAAAACTGCTACTGCTAATAAGATATGCAGCAAATAAATAGAGTAAGAGCTAGTGTAATCTTGTTATGATTGATGAGATGTCATATGGATTGAGTCTGTTTGACTCTTTGTGCCTTTTTCTGTTCACTTAGCCTCTGTAAGATAGAATAAAACTTTCCTTTTTATGCAAAATTTGAACCTTTATTCTCAAGTTTCTCCTTATTTATCCTGATTTAATTTGCTATGGTAGGATGTTTATTGATTCATGCAAGCGGCTCAAGATTATGAAGGGTGCTGATGCAATTGGACTAGGTTTGTACCGCTAATTAAACTTTTATCTCTGTGTTCATACTGACTCTTTCATCTTTCATGTTCCCACCGATGACACTTTTTCCTGGCGAGTCTATCCAAGCCTAGTCTTATTATGTGATTTAATCAGTAGAATCAGTCTATTTTTAATCTTAACTTTTACGAAAAGACGCTTTACATTCATCTTCTGTTTACTTGCACAACTCATTTGCCACACAATTTCTCTTATTACTGCTTGGGATGTATTTTGTCCAAGTATTATTTGTATTGTCCTAGCATCCTTATGCTTTATAGAATGCAGAGAGGGTGTTGTAGGATGGAGAAAAGTTACAGATTAGTGGCTCTTGGTGATGTTCTTGAATGGGTTCTGTCACTTTATTGTCGTTGCAGTGAACAAATAGAAGAGTAGCGATGAGAGAACTGTGCTGTCGTGTTCAGGAGGTTGAAATTTATTGCATCCTCTGTTCTTGCTCGAATTGGTATAGTGGTACACTAAATCAGTGAAGTCAATTATGAGTTGGTTCCTCAATTATTGGAATGGCCATTTTGATTTATTTGAGTTGGAGAACCTGCTGAGGTTGATGTTGTGTTGTTCAACCCTCATTTTCTTTTGCTCTAAACATTATGCATGATGTAGAGTTCCGTTAGAGTAGCATATTTAGTGATGCTCCAGTTAAGTGTTGCTTGTATTGGAAATTGATGGCATGATGTGGCATCATTTGTACATCTGCTTCATTGTTGTTCCGGAAAGCTAAACTGCATATGTTAACACCACTGCCCAAGCAAACTATTTATTCTCTCCTCATGTTGTCATTCTTCGTGATATATATCCTGCCTTGAGGTTGCATTTATTAATTTCCCTATCTTTACTTATCTGCTCGTTATTTTCAGTAATTGTTCGCTTATTGTGATTCTACATTGCAGCACCTAGAGCGTTGGAAAAGTCGAAGGCGAGAAACTAGTGCAGGTTGCTATGCTTGCCTAGTTACATCTGTCTGTCTACTGGAGTGGTATATGTGGAGATATTTGTTTGTTAATGGGAAAGAGTACTACTCGGCCCGGTGCTAATGTCCATCATGAGTCTTTGTTTATTGCCTGAAAATGTCGCTGTTGTTAGTCTGAAGTCTGTCTCAACCCTATGATTGTTGTAAGTACTTTCATAAGTTGCTAGAAGAAGTTGTGCTTGTTTGAATTTTAGTGACCCAGTAGAATTCTTGGTTCACTGTGTGTATGTCACGAGATTGTTCCTGTCAGAAAGAGATCTGTTGGATGCATGTGTTCTGTTAATTTGCCCTTTTATCATCAGAAATGTGTTGCTTGACTAATCGATATCTGCATCACAGTTCACCTAATAGTGGCTAGTTTCTGTAACCAAAGAGCATGCGCGCCGACAATTGGGGTACTGGGCATTGCCTGTGTAGTAAAAAAAATTCAGGTACCTTGGAAATCATTGCTCTCTAGGTATAAACCAAGTCCAATATTAACTCACTCAAATCACATGTTCGTCTCGCCATTTGATGAAGCCTTATTGATGAAGCCTTATTAGGATCAAGTGCTCTAGGCTTACATATACGGAGTCCCCAGAGGATCAAAATTTAGTCCTGATTTTTCTTATTGCCTACTTAGTCTTCTGACCTGCAATTGATCTTTTCCGAGTTTGTCATCCTTCCACTTCTTCCAATATTTCATGCATGAATCTGCGTTTTGTTTGGTCTTGTCCAGGGTTGTGCTGGTAGTTGATGTTGCATTTTGTTTGCCAGATCCAAGTTTGTGCTAGTAGTTAAAAGAGTTGTACGCAGGAGCACTTTTCTTTTCCCTTTACTTGTCCTCGTCCATAATGTCTTTGTTCGTTCTTTTATGGTTCTTTCCAAAGTCCATAATGTCTATTCATGAAGTCTCTAATGATCTGTGTCCATATTGAAATTGTTAACCTTTAGCATTATTCCGACATTTGCGTAGTCAGATGTTTCCTTTTTCCATGTACAAAGTTGCGCGTTCGGATTCATGGTTTTTTTTTTTGGGACTGGTTTTGTGCACATGAAGTGGGTGCACGGACCATCGGTTCTTTATCCCAAATTGTTGCTTAATTATCAGCGGAAGTACGGATTATTCTCTATTTTATCGATGTGAGGAAATTGCTGCCGTAACTATGCTTTTCGACTCTGTTTGGAGGTGAATTCACAGAGGAAAAACACAGTTTTTGAGATGACTCTTGGTTCACGTCGTTTATGACGATCCTCAAAATTTTGGAAAATAAATGACCATTTCATTGCAAAGCTCTTCTTCTGTCTTTGCTTGGCAGACTTCATTTTCTCCCAATTGTAAATTTGTAATGCATCATGTAAGCACGGGTCGAGGCAGTCAATAACTCTATGATCAGACTTAGAAGACTAAAACATTTCTTTCAATTATTCCTTCTGAGACGGAGCTACACATCTATGCTATAATAGTCCATAATGGAAGAGGGTTGACTCAGTTCCTTCTCCTACCTACTTTTCAAGCCCTTTAACCTGGATTTGAGAGGAACTCTCATCATCCAACCAGGCTAACTACAGAGAAACGGCGGACGGGTCATTTGTCTCAGCGTCGCTTAGCATCCGGCTGCTCCATCGCCATTGTTGCTCCCCATCTTTCCCCACGCTTGGTTTCATGATGAGGAGTTTCGCTTCACCGTAAATTGGATCCCTCAAAAAACAATCAAACATTATGGGGCACGTGGTGGTGAAACTATGGTCGCACCACTCGAAATCCGGGTCCGCTATTTCGAGCAGAAGTGCTCCCAGGCAACCATCGGACTTCCCACACTCGGGTGTATTGTCTCAAATCACTCCCTCCTGCGAAAGCTCCACTTCACATGCTACAGAACTTTGGAGGAAGCCCTGCTTGTGCTTGCTGAATCTAGTTTTCACATGGCGTTTTTCTTCTATAGGGCACAGTGGGGTGCAAAATCCATGAAAGAGCTCAACACACCAAAGACGCATAAGGTAAATCAATGCGTTTTCACGTCCATGTGATTCCACCATGCCAAGAAGCGCAACACTTCGAAACATTTTTTCACATTAAACTTCGACAGACCTCACCGGAATTTGCTTCCCGAAAAAGAAAAGCGGGGAAGCAAGACATAAATGGAAAGAGCATTTGATGAAGCCAACTTCACCTACAAAGACATGAAGGGGGGAAGAGTAATTGATGAAAACTAGAAATGCTGTTAGTATTCTACTCTCAATAAGAGAAGAGCAGTGCATGCAGCTCATAGTCTAGAATCCCAGTCCATACTGTTGATGCTGTCTGTTTCTGTCTTAATTCTAAATAAGAATTTCATACAAGTCTCCGATTTAAACATCGTTTCCAAGAATTACGACAGTGAAAATAACTATTTCAAATTGAAATTTGTATGTTCAAAATGTACCGAATGATAATCTCTTTTGCCTTTCCCTTAACGGTCAAGATCTTAAATGATCTCCATCTACGACTAAGATCACTTGGTAGGAACTGAGAAGTAGTTTTGACTTAATAATGTCGAGATGCCGGAGAATATAAACTAGGAAAGGGTCAATAGAACATCTAACACTTGTCATCACCCCACATGACTTTCAGACTCCGCTAACTGGGCAGACCTGGCAAAGCTTAGATGCGAAAAGCTTTGAAAATGTGTGTAGCTTACAAAAGATATGCCTACCATACCATCTAATGTCAAGACACCAGCTTGCATTTCCATTCCCACATGAATACATCAAAAGAATGTCTATTTACATATGCTGCCAACAGTAAGGAACAATTGATCACGATTGTCACCCTTTCGTGGGTACACAACTAGTTTATGCACATGCAATTTGGTCCAACTGTGAGAGAGAGAGAGAGAGAGAGAGAGAGAGACAGAGAGAGATACTTGTACATCTATGTAATACAAGTGGCACAAGTCAGAAATACAGTGACTTGCAGGAATTTGAGTCGATATCAGTTGGACAATAGGGGCACTTAAAGGACTTGGAGAGGTTCTTTGACATCCTCACTATTGACTGCTTGCAGAGAACATGTCCACAGGACATTAGCCATGGCGGATTATCATCTGTAGCTTGCTCCTTGGACACCGGACACACAAATATGGAGTGAAACTGAAACTCATCATCCAACTCAACTGGAACCGGCAATTGCTTCATTGACTGCCACTCTTGCTTCTTTCCCCAAAACACGTTCATATACTTTAAAAGTGGTGGCAAAGCCTGGACACCAGCAGCTACAGTCACGCCCAGAGGGCTCTCAAAGGATTGTCCCAAAAAACTGCAAAACTGCCTTGTTAGTTCTTCAGCCAACTTGTCCCAGTTAGCAGGGGATAGTAAATCAGGGTATGGGGACTGTTCAAGCTTTCCAGCCCACAAGAGACAACCCATAAGCTTCTGAATTTCAATGAAGTGGTCAGATGCAAAATTTGCCAAGTGGATCCTTGCATACTTAAGGGCCTCGTCTCTGTTTCCACTTTGTAATATCTCCACATACTGCATTCGATGAAGTTTTACTTCAAGGTCGGACCCATTTGCTTTAAGTTTACTACAGTTGGAAGTAGCCCATTTCAGCGCTGGTTCTAGATTTCGACTCTTCATTGCTTCAAGTATCTGGTACATCTCTACATATGGAGACCTTATTGAAGCAATAGATTCTGGCTCCATCGCCTCAGTAACAAAGCAATCGCCGACATCAAAAAGACCCTGTCGGTAGAAATGGCTTGCAATTACGTAGTTAACTGTGGCTGTATCAAGGTCAACATTTCTGTAAGCCTTGGATATATCTGGATTAAAGGACTTTTCTAGAAGCTTCGGATACTTGCTAAGTGCAACATTCAATTCCTTCTGCGTGCCTTCTAAGAGGGTCACTGGAGCTATCTCTTTTATCTTGGTCTTGAGATCAGCAAGTAAAGCTTTGTAGTCTGAGCAAGAGTCAGAATTATGAGCATTCCGAATTTTCTCTATTGAGTCCGAAATTTCTCGAGTAATTTGATCAATCACTTCTTGGGTCTTGGAATATGAAAGCTTCTGTTTTTTAGTGACTCTCTCAAATGCATCTCTAATAGAGTTCACATCCATTTTCTGTCTTGCTCACAGTATGGCGAACTTTGATCAGCAAACAATGAAACAAGCACCTGCTGGACAAGGAAGAAAGGGCACACTTAATTTCCATTGAGAGACTGAATCTCATAAACAACAGTCACAACAGAACCATCAATGGAATGATGAGACACTTTGTTCCCTTATCACCAACAGAATCTTAAATTTCATAAATTATGAGCTTATAAATCAACAAAGACTACAGAGTGACTACTTAAACAAAGTTCACTCAATGATATCTATAACGAGACAAGTGCTATGCCAGAACATATAGAATCACCCTATGCAAGCAGCTCAAGCAAAAAGCAACAGGATTAACCTGGAGGCTTATAGCACCTCCTAAGAATACAAAGCCAAAATATAACAAAGTGAAATCATAAAGATAGGGAGTTGTCCTACTTTTTGCATTATAATGCTCATATAAGTACCAGTTAGTTAGATTGAAAGATTCCTGTTCAGGTTCTAGGGAAGGAAGCAGAGGCGGTACTACTGGTCTTTCTTTTCTTCTTTCTTAAAGAATATAAGCGAAGCGGGGATCGCGCTGACCTAGAATTCCTTCTCTCTATTGTTAAGCATCAAATTATTAGCGTCATAACTCAATTTTGTCAACAATATCAGATGCCAAAAGCTCATGTAATACGTCAAAGACAACTTGAATAACACAGCCATGGGCAACAGGATTATCGAGTCACCAGTTGCAGAGGCTCCTCAACCCATAAATAAGATTCTATCTGAAAAAATGCACTATTCATTGCCTCAATAGAGGAAGATAAGAGATGAACTCTTGATGAAGGGAAGGTTGATTAATGTTCAAAAAGTAGGACACACACACACACACAAACACACATGAAACTCTAGTAAAAAAAACTGCAATCTGCAAACAATCGTATTAAACCTTATTTCAAGACAAGCAACAGAATACCCATAAATAATTTAAACTGACACTTAAGTCTGATCCCCAGAGCCATCTCAAGAAACACACACCGATTAATTGTGACAGAAAACCTTCTATGGTAGCACACAGGGTAGAAGGCAAACAGCTATTGCCTGCTAGCCAGCAATTCATCACCAGCACTAGAAAATAATCAATGATAAACCACATATGTCAAGAAGGCAAGATTAGAGTTAAAGAACTACAGTGAGACTTAAGAAAAGAACATCATAACCTGGAAAAAGCTCACTCACATGAACAAATCTATGGCACCTGACTGTCAGTTTCCTTTAACATACCATCTTTCTTCCTTTTTTTTCCTGGCTAGGTGTGGGGGGAAGGTGAACATATAATGACTATAGCGCACCACGGGGGTGCAAAGCCATATGCAAAAAGAGGTTGGCTACAGGGCAAATCATCTACCATGCAATCAGTGCATTTACATGCATATGCATGCGCTTCCAGCATACCAAAAGTGTACAATTTCAAACCAATTTTCAGAAAATATAAAAAGCAAACTACTTTTAAAGGCTCTTATGTTGCTCTTTCCATGTCAAACAAAAACAGAGAAAGGAATTGAAAAATCCTTCTTTTACAAATAAAGAACTATGAAGAAACCATATGAACCAAGTTTCTATAACTAATGCTATACACAAGCTAAACCACAATTAAAAGCTCAAGACATCCATGCAAGAATCATAGAAGGAAAAGTCTGAAAAGTTGCATTTAAATATAGCGAAAAAGAAATGAGTACAAGAAAAAGGCATTAAATCAAAACACACCAAAAGGAATCCAGGTCCCTATGGACAACTTGAACCTACAGAACCTTCGACTCAATTAACTTACAGAACATACCCCTGCCATCATGGTGCCATCAGCCCAGAAAATTCTGATCAGTGTGAACTATCCTAATAATCCCTATTTAAGCTGTCAAATCACCATTTTGGCATTTTCTTGATCTTGATGAATACAAAATCCATTGTATTTTAATTCATTAGACAGCTCTAGATAAAAGAGATTTCAGTTCTAAAGGATTCTTTTATGTTTTGGTATATTTTTTTAAAGCTTGAAGATATAAGTGCAAGATCACCCTATCAAAGGAATAATGGTCATCCCCATATCATCTTTAGACATCATCACATAAGGTTATTCCCAATGTAATCCTTGCAATTTAAATTTTCTAATTCAACTATGCCCTTTGTTTGCATGTAACTGAATCAGAGTTCAGACCTGAGGTAATAAATAAAAAGGCTAATGAAAAGGAACCTAGGACAATCATACCTTATTTAATGACGTTTTCGTACCAATGTCCCTTAGAAGACAAAAAAGTCTACACTAATGTATTATCTTTAGACATTATCAAATAGTGTTTCCTAATGCAATCCTTCCACTTTAAATTTTCTAATTCAACTATCTGCATGCAACTGAATCAGAGTTCAGACCTAGGTAAAAAGTGAAAAGCATAATAGAGAAAATACTGCAAAAGTACAACAGAAGTGCCAAGACTTGGCACGGGGGACACTTAAGTGTTAAAAGTTAAAACATTAATTGCTTGATCTATCTTTTTTCAATGTCAACCTAATTTAATCATTGGAATGGCTATTGGCTTTTAATTTCGCATCATGACGAAAAAGCGCCGCAACATTTATGCTTATCTCCAATCAGTTCTCTCATTCCTCTACGTTCGTTTATTTTGTTTTGGTTAAGAAAGTAAGCAAATGGATTATTAGAATTTAAAAAAAAAAATGAAAAAAAGTATGGGGTTAATCCTATTACACACCCAAGGGACAAAATTAGTCACGAATGTCTAATAACTACAAATATACATATATTTACATATATATTTGGTTGAAAAACTACAAAATAATTAAATAATTGAGATGGAATTTCTTTTTATAATATATATATTCAGTTCGGGTGGGTGGGTGAGTGGTTCCACACCTAGAATTGGGAAGGAGACCAATTTTCACTGGTTCCACTAAATTGGAACCAGGAACCAGACCAGTCCCCATGGATACTGCCGGTTTTGGTTTCGGTCTGGTCCAATTCCAGGCTGTTCGGGCAGTTCCCGGTTCCTTTGCACACCCCTACTCGACATCCTGCCGATAGACCAATTATAGAATTTCAATAGGCAATTCATCAATTATGGGATTGTGCAGATCTCAAGAGGCTGTGTTGGATAAGAGAGAGAAGGAAAATTAGGAAAAAAGTAGCTAAAAACTGTAAATTTGTCTCCTTCCCTTCTCATAAAGTCTCAAAGTTTTCTTCACTTTCCATCCCACCTTTCATCCTCCCCACTTTCTCTTATTTCCTGAACGACACTGACCATTTGGAAAAGGAATTGGCTGTTAGAAGGTTGGTTCCTCTATTGGAGATCTATACTGACACTGACTCTCTTTAAGGAATTGAATGCTTTCTACCTAAGACCATCTATCCGTCTGAGATTACAAGTGATGAGGATCGGTCTTTTCCTCTCCTCCTTGCAAAGGTTGCAAAGTCAAATTAGGATTCCTTTCTTAATGAGGAGAGGAGAAACAAAAAGGAAAAGAAGATATTATCACTACAATTATCCCAAACATGACAAATCAAATGTCATGAAAAAAAGTGTCGTAATTGGGCATCAAGAAATCAATAAAACCTCACGTAGAGAAGATGGCAGGGCTCTCTTTCAAACCCCAATGAAACCGAACCTCTCAAAACTAATGTCAAAACTAATGTCATGAGAAGTCATACATCCTCATAAACTACATAACCGCTATGCATAGAAAATTAAATTAAATAAAAAAAGAAAATGCAACCAATCAACTCTAGTAATTGATGAGGAAGAAAAAAGAGGTCTTTACCAGATTCGAATGCCGCTTACACAGTGAAGAGACGCATTCACCTGAAAGTTAACACAAAGAAGTCATCAAACACCATTTCAACTACGACCCGTGACCCGTCACACTCCATCTTTCGAATTCAATGAATCAAGACACAAATTTGCCGAGACGGAGCGGGGCAACAGTTGCCCTGCGTGGAGCACCCCTCCTCGGCGATCCGATAACCACACGCGCACACACACGCAGAAACACAGAGGCCGGTGAACAGACTCAAGGGAAAAAAAACGATGGCACGTCTCGATTCACAGGGGAACCGAACAGAGAGAAGAGATTCTCTCTACCCAGGAAGGAAGGTTCCACACGCAAGCAAACGAAGAAAACCAAATACGAACACAGCACAAGACGACGACAAAAGGCGAAACAGGGTCAGACCCAGAAATGATTGCGCCCATGGAAAGGCAGCACGAACCGACGGCGGAGCTCGCGAATCTGCCACAGCACGCGAACATGGATGCGCGAAGAGACGGAGAGGGCACGGAACCTCGCGAAGAAGCAGAACCGCCTGGGGGCCTTACTCGAGAGAGAGAGAGAGAGAGGAAGGAGATGGAGTCTGGAGATGGGCGACAGATCTGGTGGCAATTTTACCGAAATGCCCCTACCTTATAGGCTCCCCCGTCTGTACATCCTCCTTGCCCTACCGGGTCTATTTTATGGGATAATTGCAGATTCGCCCCCTCAAGTTTCGGCTCTTTTACAAATTTTCCCCCCACCTGCTTTCCCTAAGTCCTTCCTTTTGTCACGGCCAAGAGGTTTCCGGTGCTAAAGGGCCATGCTTTGCCGTGGAGGACCTTCTGTGCTTGCTTGGATCCCCAACAAGTCTCATTCTCGAACTTTCTAAGGGCGGACGACACCGTCATTATGCCAAGTTTGAAAAATCTCTATCTATTTATGTCGGTAGCTTATAGTTGTCATTAAGTATCGGTAGATGAGGCGGTGCGATCTCATTTGCTGGATGAATTCTTGATCAATAGATGTAATCAGAAGGCCTAAAGTATAAGAAGGGATGCCCTCCCCCTTAGTTGTAACCATCAAATCCTTTCGGCAATACAAAGCTCTTTTTTTTTTCTTTTTTTCTTTTCTAGAGGTCCTTTCTCTAAACTTTCTCTTTTTACAATCCGGGTGTACGAGTGAGTGTGCGATTGATTGAGCAAGGCTTGGCTTAGGTGATCCAAAAGTGCCTGAGTCGCCGCATGATCACGATCCCAATCGATCGGCTCATGACAAGTGGTATCAGAGCAAATGAGAGTTCCGTTTCGAGAGATCGAGGAGCACCAACTGTTTGAGAGAATGTCGAGCCAAGAAGCTGCTATGGATGGAAAGGCCGTGCAAGTCAAGGAGACCAGCGGCTGAATGAAGAAAAGAGAAGCCTCGATGGACGTTGTAGTTGGGTTGGATAAGAAGCTCGTGAAGGTCTAGAGTGCCATGGTCGAATTCATGGAAGGTCTTGACGACGTGAGAGACCGGATCATGGAGGTTGAGACCTCACTCCTTGGAGACTTCACGACCGGCCTCAATGAAGCTACAGCCCCGTTGCACGACAAGGACGAAACCCTTAAAGCATCAATCGATGTGCTGAAGGAGCATGTCCAAGTGATTGAGGAAGAAAGCTCTTGTAGGGATGAGGTCGAAGCCATGAAGGCGGAGATCCAAGAGCTCAAGACTAAGCTTGACCTATGCAAACTGAGCATCACCAATGGAGCGCGATGCCCACACAAGCGGTGTCTAAGCTTGAGGTGTCGAAGCCAAAATAATTCAAAGGCGACCTATCCGCCAAAGAGGTGGACAACTTTGTTTGGAGCATGGAGCAATACTTTGGCGACGTCAATATCCAAGACGAGTCGGTCAAGGTAAGAATTGCTTCGATATTCCTTTCTAATACCGCAATGCTTTGGTGGCGCAATAGGTGTGATGAGACTAAGCGCGGCGCCGATCCAGTGGACACATGGGATGACTTTGTGAGAGAGTTCCGAGACTATCTCTTCCCTGAGTTTGCTCAACAAGAAGCCCGTAGCAAGCTCCATCGCCTTGAACAAAGAGGCGAGATCCGAGAGTACGTGAAGGAGTTCATGGAGCTCAAACTCCAAATCCGCAACCTAAGTGAGGAGGAGGCTCTCGGAGCATTTATGGATTGATTGAAGCCATGGGCGCAACTCGAGCTCAAGCGACTAGATGTGAGTACCCTTGCAAGAGTGCTAAGCATGGCCGAGTCTCTCCTCGACCTCACCAAAGTCGAACCAAGGAGTAGAGCAAGAGAATGGAGGTCGGATTGATCCAAGGATGAAGGAAGAAGTACTCCCCGAGGCGCGCATGAACAAGGCAGCCGAGTCAAGACATGGGGCGAAGGCACTTCTAAGCTGTCCTTCCAAAAGGGTCGACCAACGAATTGTATGGCGAGTAAGTTCGATCAACCCCACCTTCTCCTTGTTTCATCTGCAAAGGTCTACATTTGACCCAAAAGTGCCTGAAGAAGGGTAGAATCAATGCCCTCCTAGCCATTGAAGAAGAGGAGGAGGAGCCCAAAGAAGAAAAGCGGCAAATCTGGCTTGGGGGCATGATGGTTATCAATTCCGTCCAAGCTCGATCACCGTCCAAAGAAGAGGAAGCTGCCTCGAACTCGGACATGTTCTTCGTGGAGGTCGAAGTGTGCGGCCAAACGCTTTACGCTTTGGTTGACACGGGTGCGTCGAACATGTTCATGTCGACCGAGGTAGCGAAAGCCTTGAGACTTCACATGGAGCGGACCGGGAATTCATTCAAAGCCATCAACTTGGAGGGGCTCAAAGGCATAGGATCAACTCCCGATGTGGATGTCCAAATCGATGGATGGAAAGGCAAGATGGCATTCGAGGTAATCCCTCTCGACGATTATGATCTCATTCTTGATATGCAATTCTTCCATAGTGTGAGATCCATGATCGACATGAGGACCCAGTGTATCATGATCCTCAATCCAAAATACCCCGCCATGATCCCCATGATGAAATGGGTGGTCGATACCAAGACCATCGCGACAATCCAACGTCTTGACAAGAGCTTGAAGGCAAAGAAGCGCATGCACAAGCCACCAACCATGGAGAAGCTGAAGGTAGAGTTGGATCCTCCTACTCCAACTTGTGACATGCCGATCCAAGCGCTCTTCCCCGAGGTTAAGTACTCGCCACGTGCTATGCCCAAGCCGAAGATGGAGTCGTGTGCCATGCCTAAGTTGAAGATGGAAGGGTGCGGTCCATCGTTCGTGAGCGTCTGAGCGAAGCAAAACCAAAAGAAGAGAGCCCGTGCTCGTGTGAGGAAGGCCACCCGTCGAGCTGTGAGTGACAAGGGCGTTGCTTGAATGAGTGTGGGGGAATGTCACGACCAAGAGGTTTCGGTGCTAAATGGCCATGCCTTGTCGTGGAGGACCTCCTGTGCTCGCTTGGATCCCCAACAAGTCTCTTTCCCGAACTTTCCAAGGGTGGGCGACACCGTCATTATGCTAAGTTCTAAAAGTCTCTAGCTATTTATGTTAGTAGTTGGTAGTTGTCATTAAGTGTCGGTAGATGAGGTGGTGCGATCTCGTTCGCTGGATGAATTCTAGATTAATGGATGTAATCAGAGGGCCTCAAGTATAAGAAAGGGTGCCCTCCCCCTCATTTGTGATCATCTAATCCTTTCAGCAATACAAAACTCATTTCTTTCCAAAGCTCTCCTCTTTAAACTTTCTCTCTCTATGATCCGGGTGTGCGAGTGAGTGTGCGATTGATCGAGCAAGGCTTGGCTTAAGTGATCCAAAAGTGCCTGAGTCATTGCATGGTCACGATCCTAATTGATCAGCTCGTGACACTTTCATGTTCGGTAAAATGGTTCGATACAGCAGCATCACATCCATTTGATGGATCCGTGTCCATAAGATCCCGTGGCGGCCCGATCGAACGTTCTGCAAGACTACATTCGCTTCGTGAGGGTGAGATCTAAAGGGCAAATCGATAAAATCTGATTGTCTAGAATGACAAGTAGTTAAGCATCTTCACAGCATGAGCATAAGCTAGAGCTTTCGAACATGGAGCGGCGGTGATCTGAGCGCCAAGTTCACAAGCCCGGCGACCCTATCGTCGAAGATTGTTGGGTTTGTTGCTGGAGTTGGGAATGTGGTTGAACAAAATGAGTTCTTCGTTGAGAATGTCATTGAAAGAATCCCATGCTATTTTTGTTGAAATAATAGTTGTTCCTTTCTGCAGGTTTTACTGATTTAGTTTTTTGGTTATTCTAGGCTTTAGAAGTTAGTGGAGTCACGTTTAGCTAATTTATGTGTTAGTTGTCCTAGTTTTTAGAAGTTAGTGGAGTAAGTACTTTAGGCAAAATATGAGTAGTTATAGGTCCTATTTTAGTGGTGTTTTTATGTTATGTATTTGTCTTTGTAAAAGACTTCGAGATTCTGAACGAAAGATGAAGTTTCAGTCTCATCTCTCCTCCCCTTTAGCTATTCTACAATGATATAAGAGCTTGTAAGAAGAGTGACAGAGTTTTTAAAAAGATAAAGAAGGTTTAGAGGTGTGAGATACCTTCGTGAGATAATTGCAGTAGCAATATTTCTAATGTTGACTGACAATTTTGTTCAACCAACAATTCCACGCTTTGATGGTCATTATGACTATTGGAGCATGTTGATGGAGAATTTTTTACGGTCACATGAGTCTTGGTCAGTAGTCGAATCTGGAATTCAAGAGCCACCAGCAGGCATGGCTTTAAAAGATCCCCAGAAGGCAGAATTGGAAGCTATAAAGCTAAAGGACTTGAAGAGAAAAAACTATCTCTTTCGGACTATTGATCGTCCCATCTTGGAGACTATTCTTTGTAAAGAAACTTGCAAGGATATTTGGGATTCTATGAAAAAGAAATACTAAGGCCCTGTTAGGGTGAAGCATGCATAGCTTTAAGCCTTGAGAAGAGATTTTGAGACATTAGTAATGAAGGATGGAGAATCTGTCACTAGCTATTGTGCTAGAACAATGGAGATTATCAATAAGATGTGATTCCATGGTGAGAAGATAGACGGCATCACCATTGTGGAGAAGATTTTGCGCCCTCTGACACTAAAGTTTAATTATGTTGTTTGCTCAATCGAAGAGTCGAAAGACATAGATGCACTCTCTTTTGATGAATTGCAAAGCTCCTTATTGGTCCATGAATATAAGATGAACAGAAGTTCAATAGTAGAGGAGCAAGCATTGAAGGCTTCTACCAATACTCATTCCAACAATTTCAGAGGAAAATGTAAAGGTAGAGGTAGAGGAAAGGGAGACTAAGGTAATAGAGATGTTAGCAGGAATTTCAAAACCAATAATGACCAATTTCAAGGCAAAGGCAGAGGACATGATCCTAACAAATCTAAGGTAGAGTGCTTTAGATGTAATAAATTTGGTCATTATGCATCTGAATGTTATACTAGGCTGCCTAATAATAAAGAAAAGGCAGAAAGTTCAAATTTTGTTGAAGAAAAGTAAGCGGAAACATTGTTGATAGCTGTTTCAAGATGAAAAGAAGCCCAACTCAAATATTTGATATATGGATATAGTTTGTAATAACCACATGAGTGAAAGTAAGTCTTTTTTTTTTTTTTTAATCTAAATGAAGATTTTCATTCCACTGTGAGTTTTTGGGATCATTTTATTGTAAAAGTAATGGGAAAATGTGATATTAAGGTAAGAACTAAGAATGGTTTTATGGAAACGATTTCTAATGTGTTGTATGTTCTTGACCTAAATAGTAACATATTGAGTGTTGGTTAATTACAAGAAAATGGTTATATTATCACCATTAAGAGGGGTGCTTGTGAAATTTATGATTCCGTTAGAAGAGCTATTGCAGTTGTTTCTATGAGTTCAAACAGATTGTTTCCATTAAAGATTGAAAATATTCAATCTTATTTGATGGCTGAAAAGAAAGATCCCTCATGGTTGTGGCATTTTTGCTATGGTCACTCGAGTTTTGGTGGATTGAGGACTCTTCAACAGAAAAGCATGGTGGCGGGTCTTCCTCAAATTACTACTCCTTGCCAAGTTTGCGAAGAATGTATTATTAGCAAACAACATCATTCTCAATTTTGAAGGAGAAGTCATGGAGAGCAAATGATGTTTTGTAGTTGGTGCATTTAGACATTTGTGGTCCTATAAACCCATCTTCTAATGGAGATAAAAGATACTTAATTACCTTCATTGATGGTTTTTCCCGAAAAACTTGTGTTTATTTTTTACAGAAAAAATCAGAAGCTTTCTTCACATTTAAAAGCTTCAATTAAAACCCTTCGAATAGATCGTTGTGGTAAATATTGCTCAAAAGAATTTGAAGTTTTTTTGTGTAGAGCGTGGCATTCGAAGAGAGCTTACAGCTGCATATACACCACAAAAAATGGGGTATCTGAGGGGAAAAATAGAACCATTCTCAACATGGTGAGAAGTTTATTGGCAAGAGGAAGAGTTCCAAAGACTTTTTGGCCAAAAGCAGTAAATTGCAGCATTCATGTTTTGCATAGAAGTCCAACTTTTACTGCTCAAAATATGACACTAGAAGAGGCTTGGAGTGGGAGAAAATCTGCTGTAGATCATTTTAGAATCTTTGGATGCATCGCATATGCCCATGTCTCGGGAGAGAAAATGAAGAAACTTGATGACAATGGTGAAAAATGTGTCTTTCTTAGTATAAGTAAAGCATCCAAATCATATAAATTATTCAATCCACTAATAAAGAAAGATTATTACTAGTAGGGATGTTGTTTTTGATGAAGAGAACACTTGGGATTGGAATAGGCAGCAGCCTACCCAAGTCCTTTATGACAATGATGCTAAAGAGGAGTAGATTTCAATACCTAGTATGCCCAAAAGTTTATCAAATATGACTTCTACAGTTGCTAGAATTTCACCAATAGTTGCTGAAGTCAATGAAGAAGAAGCTCAATCTCTTTGCCACGTTAGAAGAAGGCTTGCTTGGATGGAAGATTATGAGGTAATTGGAATTGGAGATTCAATTACTCATTTTGCCTTATTTTCAGATTATGACCCTACAACTTTTGAGAGTGCTGCCAAAGAAGAAAAATGGCAAAAAGAGATGGATAATGAAATTAATGCCATTGAAAGAAATTATACTTGGGAGCTATTGATCTTCCGAACGAACAAAAACCATTGGTGTAAAGTGGGTATTTAAAACAAACTGAAAGAAAATGGTGAAGTTAACAAATACAAAGCATGTTTAGTAACTAAGGGATACGAGAAGCAATATGGGATCAACTATACATAATTTTTTTCTCTAGTTGCGAGACATGACACGATCAAATTGGTGTTTGCATTGGCAGCATAAAATTCTTGGCCTATTTTTCAACTAGATGTCAAATCGGCATTCTTGCATGGGTATTTGGAGGAATAGGTATTTGTCAAGCAACCCTGTTATTATGTCAAGATTGAAAATGAGCATAAAGTTTATAGATTGAAGAAGGATCTTTATGAGCTAAAACAAGCCCTTCGAGCTTGGTATAATCGTATTGAAACTTATTTTTTTAAAGTTGGTTTTTCAAAATATCCTTATGAGCATACACTTTTTGTCACGATTGGAGATAAAGGAAAATGCTCATTGTTTTCTTGTATGTTGACGATTTTATATTTATCGGAAATTGTGATGCCATGTTTGAAGAATTTAAGAAATTTATGATGGATAAGTTTGAAATGTCTGATCTTGGATGATACATTACTTTCTTGGCATAGAAGTGATACAATCGAGTGATGGGATCTTTATTTCTCAAAATAAATATGTGGGAGAAATTTTGGGTAGGTTTCAAATGAAGATTATAATCCTATAAACATTCCAGTTAAGTTTGGCTTAAAGTTACACAAAGATCATGAAGAGAGGAAGGTTGATGGTACATTTTACAAAAACAAATTGTCGGCAATTTGATGTATCTAACTACAACAAAACCATACATAATGTATTCTATGAGTTTAATCAGTAGATATAAGGAGAATCCTATAAAAATGCATTTGTTAGCTGTTAAGAGAATATTTTGTTACTTACAAGGAACTAGAGACTTTGGGCTATTTTACAAGAAGGGTGAAAAGTCCAATTTGTTCGGATTTACTGATAGTGATTATGTAAGAGATCAAGATGATAGGAGGAGCACTTCGGGTTATGTTTTTATGTTTGGGATAGGTGCTATTTCATGGTCATCCAAAAAGTAACAAATTATCACATTATTAAGTACAAAAGCTGAATTTGTTGCTGCAACAACTAGTGCTTATCAAGCTATTTGGTTAAGGAGAATTCTTGAGAAGTTGCAATTCAAGCAACCAAGAGCTACTAAAATTTTTGTGACAATAACTCAGCAATCAAACTCTTCAAGAATCCTATGCTACATGGAAGAAGCAAGCACATTGATGTGAAGTTTTATTTCTTGAGAGATCTTAGTAAGGATGTAACAATTAATTTAATCTATTGTAGGAGTGAAGATCAGGTTGCTGATATATTCACCAAGGCTCTCAAGATGGAGTCATTTGTGAAGCACATAAGGTTACTGGGTGTCTGCATGTTAAAAACAATCAAGGCTTTAAATTGAATGTTAGTAAACATCAGTTCAAGGGAGGGATTGTTGAAATAATACTTGTTTCTTTCTGCACGTTTTGCTGATTTGGTTTTTCAGTTATTCTAATCTTTAGGAGTTAGTGGAGTCATGTTTAGTTAATCTATGTGTTAATTGTCCTATTTTTTAGAAGTTAGTGGAGTAAGTGCTTTATGTATCACATGGATAATTATGGGTCCTGTTTTAGTCATGTTTTTATGTTATGTATTTGTCTTTGTAAAAGACTTCAAGATTCTGAACGATAGATAAAGTTTCAGCCTCATCTCTCCTCCCCTTTAGCTATTCTACAAATTTCTTGTCGGCAGAACGACAGCTTGTGATGATGCTGCAGCAATCTGGGAGTTCTCTCTGGAAAAAAAGAGGAGCTTGACCAATGGGAGTGCATATAATCCGGCACGCGATGTCAGTCCCGACGCTTCCTGGCCGAACCGTGTCTAAATTGGAAACCTGAACGTGTTCTGAGTACTCAAACATTGCCATGGCTTGCTCGGAATCGCGATGCATCGGTTTCTCTTCGGGTGCGGCATGGTTCAACTCCTCTAACGACCCGCCGCCAAGTGGGTATATGCGAGAAACACTTGCAAGCTTGCAAGCCTCGAAGCAGTCAATCGAAACATTTTGAATACACTTCACATTGTCAATTAAACTAATGCGTTGAGGTTGCGTGGTCATTCAAGTTAATGGGATTTAACAATGCCACGATTAGCTCGCGAACGAGATTGGTTGACCTGCTTTTATACGCATAAATGCATTGAATAAGAGCATTCGAGACGCAACTGTACGTCATTTTGCATGATTGGAACATCAAAATGAAGTCCAATGATTTCTTTTTCGAATAAGAGTTGGACGCGAGTGAAAGTTTTGTTTTGTCGGAATGCAGAGTTTGGCTGGAAGCGCATTATCCTATGTGGGATTTTTTCGCATGTTTCGAAACAGTCACCTTGATAAATCCGAACGTAGCGTTAATATGTTAACGGAACAAGTACATATGGTAAAGGTCCATAGTAGAAGCAGACGAAGAAGCTCGTAAGTTAAGGGTGCATTTGTTAATATTTATGTTTTATATTTATGTTATGAGGATAATTTCTTTTAGAGATAGTCTTTTTCTATTTTTATTTCCTGAAACAATTTATGAGTAAAAAAATACGTTCGATAATTATACAAAATTTCTATTCTTGAAAAAGAAAAAAATAAGAATGCATTTGGTACAATTCACAAAATGTAGTATTTCTTTTAATTTTTTAATAATTTTTTAAGAATTGTTTTTCTTTTTTCTTTTTTCTTTTCTTCGTTGTCCACTGTCCACCGCCTGCGATCGACGGCAGAGGGGGCCAGTGGGTGGGAGCTGATGGCAGCACGCGACAGCCAGGGGGTGCGATGGCAAGGGCGGCAAGGGCAAGAAAGAAGAAGAAACGAATTTATGTTTTTTTCTATTATAGAGAGTAAAATAATAGAAAAATAAAGAAATAAAAATGTTAAACAAACAAGTCTTAAAAGATCAAAGGCCAAGGCCAATGCCCGACGAAGAAATGATTCAGTAGCAAACCACAGAAAACAAAAGGCTGAAAAGCGCACGTCCAGCAGGGTGGGACGATAGGCAAACTCGCAAGATTTCTGGATAATAATTGATGGAGGGTTGGAGAAACCCTTGCCTCGCCAATCCTAATTGCTTCCTCGGCAGCGCAAGCTCCGGCTAGCGAAAATGCTGTGGATCACAGCAACAAAAAGCTTGAGCTAGGCCTCTGGCCACGAGGTCCGCCGCAAAGCCATCAACAGATCGAACTCCTTCGTTTTGCACCGAAAGTCGTGGAGGACAAAGACGACATCGACACACCGGTGGTCGAGACGAGAGAAACTCACAGTTACCGGGTTGGCATGTAGAGCTTGCGATCTCATGATGCAAAGGGTGCTCGTTAGGGCTGGCAGCGTCATTCCTCCCTTCAAATGTGCCTCGCTTTGCATTCTCATGATTCTACATTCTGTCGTCATCCACAAAAACATAGACACGATATCTAACGTGGCGTTGTTCGTACCAGAAGTGTAGTCGCAAAATGTTACCAATCATACGAATTGATTCGTAAAAATAACAAATTCCAGGCTCAATTTGGGACAGTTCATGAAAGGGTCTCCAACGAAACTAACTAGCCCGCTGGGTTACTCGACAGTATCAAAATGCTTCTGCATTGAACCTGCCAATCCATTTTGCATGTGGGGGTGGAGGTGCTTCCTTTGCTGAGGAAGTACCTTTCCTGATACCGCCTATCTTTCAATGCTGCTACTAAATAAAAAGAACACACACCAAACTGCAGATGCCGCCGATTACATAAAACAAGACAGCGCTAAAAATTCGTGACCGTTTCTAAGCACTCACCTTCTTCAAGCTCCTGTTTATCAAAACACTAGAAACTTTAGCTGCTGCATAAATGGTCAAACCAAAAAAATCTCATCATAGGTAGGGAGAAATGTGCAACCGGCAACTGTTGATTTACTTTAGTTTACGTTCCATTGGTGTTAATAAACAATATCTACAAGAATCAATTGGGGCTTCCATAAGGCTGCTATTGGCTGATCCTTCATCGACTAACTAAATGCTGGCTTTCGGAACAGCAATTGGGCCATGCTCATACAGATTGCAAATGGAATGATCTGTTTACCAGCATCAATAAATGCCATGAATCAAAATATACCCCAATTGGTGTTGAGCCAGCACTTAGCAGTTCGATCCTGAAAAATGCCAATGGTTGCCTGGCATCCCAAAGGCTGCTACACAGACGGGATATCGGCTACGCAGAATTCCACGAAACTTGTTCAGACAGGAAAAAATGAACGATACACGAGTGGTCAGAAAAAAGGACGCTTTTACAGTATAATACTAAACATACACAATTAATTGTCAACAATTGGACATTACTGAATAACCAATTCCATTTGGCAAGCTATAGCAGATGCCTTACATCGTATATTGCTGGGACCTCAGTGCTGTTCTTGCACCAATCCTCTTTAAGGTTTTTCAGATAAAATCAGCCGATACATTTTTTTGGGTCAAAGCACTAACCCAAGTTACTCTTGGTATCTTGAAGCATTTGAAGGTAGGTATGCCTAACGGGCAGATAGTTGGGAAAACTTGTCCTCACATTAAACTAGGGCAAAAGAGCAAAGACCACATGTCAGATATGCAAGAACTAGTCAACTTCAACCTGGAACCTGGTTTTGTTAACGTGTTGGTAGTACTCTTCCTCCCCATAGAGTTGCCTGAAAATTATGAAAATACTGATTAGTAAAAGATCATAGCTGATTAGACATTAAGAGAGTTAATTTAACGGGGATTGGACAAGGACTTTCATTTTTCTAATCCTATTTGTCCCACTTTATGTGAGACAATAGATGAGTGATTTCCATGGGAGAACAAGTTTTAGCATCCCATCCTGAGGTCAATGGTAAATTTTGACCTCAGGCAGGAGAAACTCGTCTTCCAGACAATGCTCATATGTTCTAGCAGCTGCCTCATTATACATTAAAAAAACTTGTAAAGAATTCATATTTCCTCAAGTCCACATTGTTTGAATATATCTTTTTAGCATCTCAAATCCTTAGAGGAAGACAAATCATCCACGAGTTCACAAGCCTGCTCTTGACTAGCATCAAGTTTGTGCAAATTAAAAGTGGACATCAATCCTAATAAATGACAAACTGTGTGATGCTAACCTTGATACACATAGTGGATTGTGAGTTCGAATGATACTTCAGAAGTTGATATACAGGAAGAAGGGAATAAAATCAAGAGAAGACCATTGACTATGAAATTTCAAACAAGAATCAAATCTTTCTTTATATCATGGCAATCATCCAGTGCACTAAAGAACAGATTGACCATAGTTTAAAAAAAAAAAAAGATTTATCAAGTTTCCATATCCTGAGGATAGATCCATGCCACCCAGCCTACTACAAAATCTGGATCATATCTTTTCATTAACTTGACCAAAGAGGTTCTTCCTTAATGCACAGCAAGAAAAAGGTAAAAGTACATTCACTGTGGTAACTCAATAATATACAATATTGCCATTCTAATGACTCGTGTGATTAAGTCTGACAAAATCCCTCGGCAATCTCCAAGGATTCATGCAACTATCAGTTCAGTCCCTATTCCCTAAAGTACCAAAGTAGACAGTTCAGTTCTCAAACTACATGCTTTCTGAAGTTTTGATCCCTTAGCAGATTTTTCCCCTGAACCTGCTGGCATTGTAACTGCTTTCTGCACACCAGCCGCTTGAACTGGTGGTAGCTTCAAAGCAGGCGAAGAGATGAAACAATTTCAAAGTAGAGAAGAAGCAGTTTCATTCAAATGTTTAGGACTAAATGGATAATTGCATTTAGCAACTGCAAACTGCTATTTGTCAACATAACTGAAACAAGAAGATGAAGGACAAAAAAGATGATACGTACGCTAAGTCAGCCAGCGTGTCTGACTTGATCACAGCCTTCCCCTCGGGCAGTTCAAGGCATGAATGGTGCATTATCATTTCCTTAAGTGTGTGCTTTGTGCTTTTAACATCATTGTCCCACAAGATGCTCTAAATCCAAAAATAGAAACTGGTGAATTCCTACTATTCCAGCATAAAGAGAAGATAATCAACAAACAAAAATAATCAATTGACAATCTTGATTTTGCTAGATATCGAGGTTGAAGAAGTACCTTTCTAATATATTCCCTTTTGACATCTTCCCATGGTACTTTTCCTTCAGGAGAAAAAATAGAAGCATTCCACAAAGCTCCCCTTGCAACCATCACTGATGAGGCACCTGAGAAAATAAGAAAGAAAATGCCTGAACATATTGGTATCATTCTGGCAAGCTTAAAGCTTACTACGAAACAAAGTCGAGAAAAGTAAATGTGCTTGTCAATTGAGTCTTATTATGATATATTATCAATGAACATGGTGGGCACATTCCCTAGCATCTTAAGCTGTTGGCGGACATAATTATTCAACATGGTGTCAAAGCATTAGGAAAGAGTCGCATCTTGACACTCTATTTATGTTTGTTTGCTATATTACCTGACTCGGGTGAGGGGATCAGGTGGGGTGTGGATCTGTGTGTCTGACTCACCTTGTGAGACAATTTTATACACCGAGAGTCATAGTAAAAGGATCCATAAAGAATTCAACACTTTTCCCATTCTAGTGGTAATAAACATGTTAAATAACAGAGATATATCACTTGAATATCTACTTTATATGTGATTATGCAATTTGTCACTGGTTTTATAACATCTAAGTTATTATGATGCTATAAATACATCAACCTACAATAAAGATAATGACATATCATCAGGTAACATGTTTACAAGAATTCGCAAAAACTATCCTCAATGTCACCTTTACACTTTGCATTTTCAGTTTCAAAACCTACAATTACCATAGTAACCAAAACCTTAACATGTATATTTATTTAAATTTAGAAAAACCATCCTCGAGTTTTACAGCATTAAAATAAGCATCCTCCAACTTCAACTTTACAGTCACTAGTTCCATGGTTCTATACGTTGCACTGTAATGTTTCAAACCAACCTATACTTTACACTGTCTAGATTTAATAATCTTTCTGCAAATTGTAGGATTAAAAACCTCAAGTTGTGAAGTGTAGGCAAGGAGAAACTGGAGATGATTTTTTAACTCTCATCTTTCATCAATAATGCACACTGTATCAATTAAAAGCACATGACAAGTAACAAATGAACAATCCCATATTATTCAATTGTCGTAAACTCTTTCCAACCTGCTAAGATTTTTTTTGGTCATAAACCTGCTAAGACTTTATGAACTTAATATTGAAATCGAAACATATGAAACAGGTGAAATATTCTCCGGCTGACCATGTTTTCTTCCACCCAGGCATATGCTAGTCATTTATAAGTTTATATCATCACTAAAAAACTAGCTGGCGGATCTCTCTCTCTCTCTCTCTCTCTCCACCAGCTTCACCCACCAGCTACCAAGTAACCAACTCACTCATAATTCCTTCCTTTCAGAAAATGTCCTCATCCACCTCTAAATTCTCTAATCAAACCATGGAGCAATGCATTTGGAGCTCCAGTGATGCTGCTCAATTTCTTACCACACTATTCTAGACTCATATTGCTTTGTTTAAAAACTCTAGAATTGCCTATGATCATAGAAGCCTCAAAATTCTTATAGATTTCAGCAGCTCACTGCAGAAGTAGCTTTCACTTTTTTGGCAAAATGGTAAGGCTCTGAGGCAATAGGATAGGTCACAGACTCAAATGGCTGTCAAAATAAGACATAAACTTCCTTTATCTAGGTCGGGAGAACATCTTAATGGCAGGAGACTTCAGAAGGCCACCCCATATAGTTGAAATTGCCTACCTATCCTCACACAAAGAATCTCAAATCTTCATGAGAAAATTTATTCTTATTTTGGTGCAGTTACACGACAACGAATTCAGCATGCGTATCACACATGACATGATGGTTGATAAAGAAGGTAGCAGACAATCAAGTACACAAATGAAAATTTTTTCAGCAATGTTAAATCTTTCAAGTCGTTGAATGCGTTGCATTTACCTGTTGCAACTTTGATACGCTGGAAATCATCATACTCAAAGACATCACCATTTGCTATAACTGGAATAGATAGGGCTGCAACAACATCGGCAATCTCATCCCATTTAGCAGGATCTCTAGGTCGATCTGGTACTCTTCTGCAATTTCTCATTGAATAATAAAATACAAAACATCACATAAATAGCATTAACAATGATCATAGTGCATTAGATTGGTGGCACAAAATTCCAAAAATTATTTGCTTAGTATGCAGTAAATAGTTCGCGTCTCATAATTTGCTTCTTTGGTGGGCAGTTGATATCATAAAATCAATCATACAAACTATCTGTTGGAAGTACGGAAGTCAGCACATCTTTCAATGAGGATTCATACAGAAACAACCCTTATATGTGCCTTCTTGCCTTCTTTCTCAAAACTCTCAATGCCAATGTGATCTGCATACCATATATCAATTCATTGTATGACTGTTTGCTCTTGTAAGTTCCACAGGTGTCACTCAAATTAAGTTGTATTTGTCAGGCCACTGGACTTTCATTTCAGTCACCCAATAATTGAACGTGCGACTTTTTGTCATTGATGAATGGAATCCGACCAATATCCCAGCCAAAAATGCTGACATGAAGGACAAGTGGCAATCACATGGCGTCTAAATGGGCCCATCTCAACCCTAATATAAAAAAAAACACTCAACCCTAATATAAAAAAAAAAAAAAAAAAAAATCAAGACGAATGTAACCAGTTGCAAGCAATGGAAAAGGGTCTTGCAACCCTCTATGGCATCCACACAGGGTTGTGCGACCATCTACCACTGTCACACACTCTGCAACAAACATCTCCACCAAAGGTGAAAAAGGTCGAGGCCTTCTGCCCTGTTATTCGAATTTTTTGAAGTGTTTTTGGGGTGAAATGACACCCAACTGAGCTCTGTGTCATGCCAAGCGTCTACAATGTCAAGGCTAGGCCAAAAACTAACCTAATTCCAACCAAAGTGCATCAATTGTCTGCTCCATCTTCAAATTGCTATACTTTTTGAAACCCTTGATCCCAATGCACCCCCAAACACCATTATACGCAGACACTCCCCTCAGCTATCAATTAGTAGCATTTCACCCTTTGCTCAAATCTTGCAATTATCACTGACTTTTGTTTGTTGCGCCAGCACATCATTTAACTAATATGGTAGATTCATTTTAATTTTGATGAAATTTATGAGGCCCATTTTTGCAGTCTCCTTTTCTTATCAACTTGTGCTGGTCATCTCTTCATCTTTTTTATTTTTATTTATTTTTCTTTTGGGAGAAACAAATAAAATATCATTTTCTAATTAAAAAGAATACACTCTGTACATAGGAATTGTATACTTCTGGCATTTTGAGGTAAAGCTTGAGCTTAGTTGAAATTTGAGGTATTAGTCAAACGAAATTGAAATGATTAGTGGCAAATTGCAACTTAACCACAGCAGAGGGGACCAACTGTTCTACATGGAGCAGAAAGGGCCAGACATCCAAAATCTTCTACCTTCAGAATTTCAGACTTAGTTTTGAAAATAGAAAAACTGCTATAACCAACGATAGACAATCATCAAGGGACCACATCGCCAGAGATCACACATTGTTGCAGAGTTGCATTTCACATACAGCATCAATACACTATAATAACACTATAGATCTTAAAGTTTCCTTTAGTCAAAATCTCACCGAAAAAAGCTGTCCAAGCAAAGTAAGTCATGTTTGTAGGAACCTTAGCCTTCCAAATCTGCCTCAAGAGAAATTATAGTTTAAATATTCATGATCAGAATAAGTCTTAGAAAGCTTACTATCTACAGTTATCCTCATATTGATATCTCGAATGGTCCCATTGTCCCAATATTAATTTTCTAATCTTATAGTCCCTACCTAGCGTTCACTGACATGCACACAAAAAACTTTTATGTAATAGAGTTCACATGCAAAGCACTTCTAATCTCGTTAGCACTATCAATTCTCGTCACATGATTCTCGAAAAAAAACATCAAGACTGTTAAAGCTCCCAATAAAAATCATTAGCTATCAATCTATGTATGTTACCCATTCACATTTGCATAATAGTGTTGGGGAAACTTTTTGAAGGAGAATATGCTGCCCACTTCACACCCTAGTAACAGTTGCCCTAGCAAACAGACCTTTTGACTAGAAAATTGTACAGTCAGACTAACTTTGCTCTAATTTGACTTCAAATGACATAATGCATTTCTCAGAGCAAAATTCAACCTTTTGTCCTAACTTTGCATATCAGCACTCAAAAATGCAACTTGTCTTTAACTGCGTAATCACACAATCAGACTAACCAAACCAATTATCTGCTTACCACTGTTGGGGTTTCATGAATCATGTATAGGTAAAATTAACAAAAATATAGCGGAAACAAAGATGATATAGTTTAAACATGATTCTTCGAAGGCGTTCTTCATGCGTTTTAATAAAAAATCTGAATATAAAAAAAGGGAAGTTAAACAAATTACCTCTTGAAGCGCGCTTTAAACGAATTGGTTTGGACGTTCTTCAATTCGAGCCCCACAAACGTTGGACCTCTAGTTCAAACACACCAACAATGGACATCGAATGAAAAAGAGAACTTTCGGATAATCACCATTATGATCGTGCTAGCAATCTCATGAAGACAATATTCCATATCCTTCATGTTTTTAGCCACAGCCCGAATGAGAGAATCCCTCTTCTTTCTCGCATCTTGAAGACACAAAATACACGTTTTTTTCTCATGCACGATCGTGCATGGAGCATCGTGCATGAAGCAACCGCTCATGCACGATCAACGATCAGCAACAGTACCGTTGCCGATTAGAGAATATATATATTTTTTAAAATGCTGTATAATTGAGGACATAAAAAAGGGTTGCCGAAAAGAAAAAAAAGTGTGTTTTTGTCTTCGAGACGTGAGAAAAAAAAGGGATTCTCTCTCATTTGGGCCGTAAAGATACAGATGATTGTCTCCACGAGATTGCTAGCACGATCATAGTGGTGATTATCCAAAAGTTCTCTCTTCCATTCGACGTCCATTGTTGGTGTGTCTAAACTAGAGGTCCGACGTTTATGGGCTCGAACTGAAGAACATCCAAACCTCGTTTAAGAAGGTAAATCGTTTAACTCTATTTTTTTTTTATATTCGGATTTTTTATTAAAACGTACGAACAACGCTTTCGGAGAATCATGTATAAAATATATCATCTTTTTATCCGCTGTATTTTTGTTAATTTTATTCATGAAACCCCAATAGTGTCTTACCAAGCCAAATTAAATCAGAGGGTAACTATGAGGGCAGAGGGTAGGTAACATGAATGTCACAGGACCCATGGTTGAACATATTGGAAAGTGAGAGCGAGAGAGAGAGAGAGAGTTGCAACACAATGTACCAGTAAAAGAGTTGGGGGATTTGTCATTTCTGGACAAAGTGATTGGAACAACCAGGGGATCCATAAGAGAATCATACTTTAGAAGTGCAAATCTAATTTGTTGCAATAGCTACATATCTAAACTTTTTCCAAGATTTAAGTGATAATCATAACACGGTAACAAAAAAAAAAAAAATGCAATAACAGAGTAGAGAAACCTTTTGTCTTCCCTAATTAATAAGTTTCCAGGAGATATTACAAAATCTGTGGAAGAGGCATACCTATTAGAGTACTTTTCATTGTTTTTTCAGGTTTGCATGATATTAACTAATTACATCCAACATCATAACTATTCTTGATTTCTCAAACAAGATCAAGAATTGCGAAAGTCAACAACCTCTCAGGAGCATTCCCATTAACTATCTTGTAGGTACTTAATTGAGTCACAATAGTTGATGCTACTTAAGTCAATGAAATTTACAACTATAGTACTCAAATAATGATCTCAAGTTTACGTGTTTTCAATGCGGTTATCTTACCCTTTAATAGGTTAATAAAGATGGGTGCCAAATCCAATAGCAGAATAATCATTAAAGCTGTTTTTATTTATCATTACCTTCCATGAACAGCAAGCGCAGAGACACCAGTTTTTTCAATTCTCCTTGCTAGTTCTACCGTATCGTGAGAATGCTTGAGAAGTCGAATCTTACATGTAACTGGTGTGTCCATATTCCTCTTCAAGGTAGTCAAAATCTGAATTGCACATGAGAAAGTTATAAAATGTACTATATTCTTTAGCAAGTAAAGAACATCTCAAGTGCTGCAACTTGACACGGGGGAACACATAAGTGCCAAAACTTTCATAAGGTAGACTTACATGCCACTTTTTTTTTTTTTTTTTTTGAAATTTGAACATCTAAGTGCCAACTCCGGCATTAAGGTTTGCCGGAAATCTGACGTGGCATTGTTTTATTAATAAAACTGTGGCTCACCGGAATGTCTACTCAGCAATCCTTGTTTAAAAGACATCATCCTCTGTGTTTCCCCAAAATAAAAACCCTAAATCAGCCAAAATCCCCATTTGAAGGCCCTTGAGTCCTAATTTCGGTTTGCCCCCAAATTATACCGCTAAATCTTGGAAATGGAGAGTAGGACCTTCAGCAATGGCTCGAATTCCTCTCGACGACGGCAAACAGTGAGTAACAATGGTGAGCTGCGAGCAACAGCGAGTGCAGCGAGCAGCGATGGAGCCTTAGCAAGGATGGCAACCGAGCATGAAGGGCAAGTATGAGAAGGAACCGCCAGCTATGGATTATGCTTGATTATCAAGTCAAATTACTAAACAACGTCATTTAGCGAACCACACCAAAACAACGTCATTTAGCATTATCTTACGTAGTCTACATGGATGGCGCGATGTCGTTCGCCCTGTCTACATGGATAATTTTATTTTAAAGAAATGCCACATCATAAAATTCTCATTGAAAAAAAGCTACATCGGCTGTTTGATCGGAAATTCTCTCCATTGGCACTTAAATGCTCCTTTCTTCTCCAATTTTGGCACTTAAAGTGTACCTTTCGGAAGTTTTGGCACTTACGTGTCTCCTGTGCCAAGTTCTGGCACTTGTGGTGTTTTTCTGTCATTCTTTAGTGATCTGAAGTAGATAAACAACAGTGATGTCTTCAGTATCAGAGAGGGAAAGATCAGGTGATGCTTACATCATGAATGAGCTCTGGTTTACTCAGTAGGGCAGCGCCCATGCCTCCACTCAAAGAAAATGACTTTGGGCATCCCATATTAATATCTACTGCAGCAACATCTTTACACCTGGGAACAAAAACCATGTCAGAATAAGTAGGCAACGATGCTTCTTCCAAATTTTTTACCAACATCAATTGGAAAAGAGTGAAGAAAAATATAAAACAAGTGATCGATCACTCATTAAACTTAAAAACATATTTTCTGAATTATGTTTTGCTAGGAAAATCAGGCATCACCCGCTTCCAGTTCAGGAAGCCCAAGCAATGTGGAAACAATTTAAAGAAAAGAATTCCATTTCACAGGTTGCTTGACAAAGTCGGCTCCATTTCTCATTCAATGGCTCTCCTCCTCACAGTAGAGCCTACCAACCTCTGGGCAACAATCCTTTCAGCACTCAGCATAAATACAGTAAGGAAGAATATGATGCTACATGCCATCAACACCGATCTTTTGGCACTTTCTGTAAATTTTGCTTAAGACTTCGATGGGATAAGAGAGAGATCAAACACATTCAAGAAAAAATTCACTTACAACTGAAAAACAACTGTGTAGATTTTTCCATAGACATCTAACACATCTAAAAGGTTTTGTGAAATTTAAATTGAAAATCCGATTCTTCTACATGCAGGTTAAAATAGCTAATTTAATACATTTAATAAGTGAGCTATGTCATGGGACAATGGACTGTTTTACAGGTAGGCAATGTATATCTTTCTTACATTTTGTGGTCTGCCTTCACCTGCTTCTACCAGGCCACGTTAATTTTATAAAACTAGGAGTAGTTTCTTTAAGCAGGTCATGTACACAGCTTATCCATGGATAATCTTTGCAAGAAAGCTCCACAGCTGAACTTAAGGCTGTGTTTGGGAGAGCTTAAGCTAAGTAATTAGTTTGCTCTCTCTCCAAAATTTCGCTTTCCCACCAAAACGTAAAATTAATTCTAATTTCTAAGTAAAAGAATTCTCTTATATAGAAACAAATCTTAAGTAGATAAACCCCTAACCCATAAATGCCCAACAAACTCATGTAAGATGAGCCAAACCTTAAATAGGTGGTGCAAACATGGGATTGGTTGTTTACGCTTGTGTGGAAAGTCGAAACTATGCTATGCAACTAGTTCACACATACATGTCCATTGCTTCACCACTAAGCAAACTCCATGAATATATGTTTTCAAATGACTTTACGCATCCATATTTGCCTGTCTTAACAGTTTCAGGAGTTCAATGTTAAGTCAAATTCCAACCGTACAAGAGTAGGATGAACAACGCAAGGATACACTTGCAACCACTTACAAACTTCCATTTGATCCTCTTTATACCACTATATTTATTTGGTTAAAATTCTCTCGCCTATTTCCATTTCCTCCTTAGGATTAAAATCTGTCATTCTTTTCAATTAAAAATACATGCCATCAGAGATAGCATTTTGAGGCATTTTCAAAACAAATGAGTTTCATAATCCCATTTATAACAAAATTGCTTCATTTCACAGAATTTACATATAAGGGCATTTCCAGCATGCCTGTACCATACCCAGGTCAACCCACTGCAAACCAAATGAAACAAAATCGTTGTGAGACAATCTAGTTTATTTAACAAGCCAAACTGCAAAAGCTCATTTAATAGTAAATCTTGCTCCATTGACTATTCACTCCTGTTGAAGTGTGACGATACTACAACTAATAAAGTACCAAGATTGCCCCAGCATGCTGCCTACTTGCGTGACAGATACTTCATGGCTAGCAGCAATTCAGCATTTCAGAGCTCCTAATTGGTGTGACAGCATAACTAAAAGTGCAGAACAAAATAATGATTGCTTGATAGCTTCCCTGAAGAATCTTAAAATGCCATTAAAGGTGAATCACTCAACTCAAGAGAAAGAGAGTATCATAAGGAAACCCAAATCTAAGTTGGATATGCAAATCAATTTTCGGAGGGAGTTGTCAAACTAACATATTATCATATTCCAAGGCAAAATATCACATGTCACTTACACTATTTCTGCAGCACGTAGAGCCCTCATGGCATCGGAAGTACCCATTTGAAAGACTACCCGACCCTGTTCTTGCTTGCAGGTTCTAAAAACAACATTCTCTGTTCCTTTCTCCACAAAATCTGTCGAACCAATGTGCTCTGATGAAAAAGGAAAAATAGAATTTCAGAAGAGAAGTTTTCTTCACAAGATCTCTGATGCAGCCAATAAATCCATGCAAAAAGATATTTGCTAATGTTAGAATGTTTTTAAAGAATAAACCACGCCTTCATCCAATAGCTCAAACTTTAGAACAGTTGGCAATGGTTCCATAAAATTTCACATAATATCAAAGCTAGAGGTCCTGAGTTCAAATCATTTTAGGCCCCATTTGCCTCCCAAATTAAATTTCCACGATTAGTACTAGGCAAGAAGACTAGACTAAGCATAAGGAGTGTCAGTATATTTAAATAATAAACCATGTCTTTAAAAAAAATAATAGGTTAAGCTTTTAGAATAGTTAGCAATGGTCTCATCAAATCTCACAACTCATATATTGGTGTTCCTAATGGAGTTTTGGTGGAAGATTGACTTCGCAAATCAAGTAACAGTCCTAAGGGATTAGGATTCGTCTCTTACATATATTAGTAGTCTTATATCTTTTAGGATTTGATTCTCATTAGGATTTTATTAAGTTTCTATATAACAGGATGTTTCTTATTAGGATTTTATTCTCATTAAGCAGCTGGATGTTCATTTTTAGGCCTTACATCATGGCCCTACCATGCCCTTGACGGTTCTCTAGCTCTCTGCACTTCTCCTTTTTTCTTTATCTCTGGTTTCATTTTATAGTTTCTCCACAATTAAGTGCTTGAAATACCAAATACCAAACAACATTTACTTTCAACATAAACGCTTCACCCAAGGCCCCTTTTGTCAAGGTAGAATCCCAATGTCAAGGTTTCAAACTCAGCTTAAGCCCTTCCATTTATATAAGGAGAGCAAAAAAATTAAGATTAAGGTCTAAGTGAACAATTGGCATAGCTAAAATCTTGCCAATATGCGTCATTGTCATCTCCAAGGCCAAGCGTATATCATTTTGGAGCATAAGTAAATGTCAACGAACTTGACCACTACGCGTTGACTTTTGCACTCGATGTTTACTGGTAAAATACCATCACAAAACCTTACGTGCTTATTTCCTAAGGTACTTAAATAGAAAACCTCATGTGAAAGTGCTTTAGCATGCAAACAATGATCAGCAGAGTAGATAGTCACTTGCTTCTTGTTAAAACTCGAGGATTCCAGATATCAAAACCTATCTTCTCTGGAAATCTTATTGATTAACTACCATCATAAGATAAAACCTGCTACTGGTCTAGTAAATATTTGTAGCTGAAAGGAATATCAATGTGAAGTAAAGAAACAAATAGTTATTCTCTGTTTGAGCATCTACCTGCAAGTCTTACAAATTATATTTGTATCCTTAATTTTCATGAGAACAATATTGGAAGAATGCTAACGAGGGAAGTGAAGATTCCATTGCCTCCCTCTTCGTTTGAAAGGATGCAGAGCAAGGGAAAAGAAAATGGGAGATATTTATAATCCCTTGTCTGGGATGGAGAAGATGATGGAATGGATGCGAAAAGAGTAAAGTAATTGGTCTTGAATTTCCCCCTTCATAATATCACCCGCTTTCTCAAAAATGACAGTGAGACTAGATCAAACTTGCCAGCTCATGTAAAGTCGCCTTTTTTCAAGATTGAAAGTTTCTTAGCTTCAGCTAGCAAACCCACTTCCAAATTTTAACAGCAATTTCTAGACTAGTAGTACCCTGGGCCAACAGCAACTCGAAAGGAGTTGGGTGCAAATGTAAAAGAAACAAAAGCATCAGCATCTGGAGAAAACCTGCCCAACGTATCTGCTACCACATAGCTCATTTAACTGAAAACCCATATCAAATTCATGTCAGATTCTCCTGTTCACACCTTGTACATGGAATCAAACCACAATCTATCCACACAACACATCAACAGCATACTTCTACCAGACATTCCTTCCAAAGCAGGTGCACACCATACCGTTAATTCTCCGCTCGCATTTGAGAAACTTGTGGTCGATAATCTCCTCCCCGTACGTTATATCCGCACCATACTGAGCAGCAAGCAACCTCAAAGGCAGCGTCCCCTGCAAAATCTCGAAATTCGTCACCCAAATTCATTCCGCAGCGAATCGAAGCACGATGACGCGAGTCGATCAGAAGGGTTTTGAGGAGGTTATTTGAACTCACGACTCGAACCATGGGAGCGAGAACGTGCTTGTTCTCGTACTCCATATCCGCGGGAGGGGACGCCGCCGCCGGCCGGACCTCGCCGTAGCCGCCGCCGAGCGCGTGGAGGAGCAGAACGCACGGCGGACGAAAGAGGGCGAGTAGGCCCAAAAGAGTAAATCCGCTCGTGGTCGAGAGGGAAAAGGAAGCATTTTTATTTACCCGATCAAGCATTTTTAATTATTTCCATGAATTAAAAAAAAATTAATTCACCGAATACTCCGCTCTCATCGATTTATTGTCTCTCTCTCTCTCTCTCTCTCTCTCTCTTTTTTAATATTAACAATAAAAACGTCACCCTTATTTCTTCCGATCTCGTATCAATTTCACTATATAAATATCACTAAAAATATACATTACGATTTTTTTAAAATAAGACTTGAGTGCATTAACGAAATGTTTAGAGGACCTTATTACAAAATAAATTAGAAAACCGAATATGAACACACGATATATCATTGAGACTATATGATCCTCGTGCGGTGGCGGATTTGCTTTATATAAAAATGTAAGGGTTTAAAAGGTTACATGATTGCCAAAATTGATTAGGGGAAAACTTATTGTTGCTCGAGGCAAGCTCGAGGAAAATCTCCTTTCGATAGGTTTTCCGTTTATGTGGCTGCCACTTGTGCCTTGACTTCCTTGGGGCAAGGTATCTAACAGGGTGAAACTACAGACAAGGTTGGGCTACGCGGGGGATACATCAGGGGATCCTCTCTCTTTCCATACGTATAGGACTTAGCTCGTGTAACGCAATTATCGTTGATACCAGCAAGGATAAATGCAATGATGTGTAAGAGCCTATTGATGGCTATTATATCACTTCATTTGTTAAAATCACCGTCATCCTTATTTTTCATTTTTTTTTTTTGGCATTCGAAAGTTTTATATTATGTTCACGACATATTGTTTCAATGCATTACAAACCCACCTAATGTATAAAACATAGGATGTCATATCATTTGTATACGGTACAGCCCATGCCTTCTTAAATCTCGTACTACTTGTATAGGGGAAGTGTCTCATTGGTGATTAGGTCATGTCTTACATGCTCTCAACATGGCATAATATACATGCAAGCCAAACAAGTGAATAAAATGACCCAAAAAGAAGAAGTGAAAAATAGTCATGCATATCTGATAGTTCATGTCCACATATCATCATCAGACAATATAATATATGAATGATAACTTTTCACATCCCTATAAGTTTCCTGTAGACTATTATTGATTTCCCCGGTAGTGACTATTTGCACCGCTAATATTTAATCACGAGTAAGTGAATTTATGCAAAACTTAATAAGTTACTATTATATAGATGGTTGTAAATCTCTAACGTCCTTCGTGAGTTACCACCGGTAGCATGATCGGTAGTATACCGATTAGGACAAATTTCAATGATGTAGAATTCACCATCAATGTTACATATCTACCCTCCACGAAACGAATTCCCATGGTCAGTGAGCGGAATTTTACAAGAGTCCCAGAAACTGTGAAAGAACGCAACACAGAGCGATAAAGATGATATCAACAGCATTAATTTTTCTTTCATTCTCTTTGCGCTCTGTTTTTCGTAATATATAAGCTACAAGATGCTATCCATTGCAGGGGCTAGAACTCATATTGTCCTGCATTCTTGTACCTTTATTACTGATGCGGGTGCGTCCAACGTAGCTCCATCGACCAACTCAGAACCATCGATGCTTATCCAAGCCAATAAAGAAGTTGGGCATTATGTTCTTCGATGGATCATTTTGAATGAATAATGTTAATTACTTATCGGTACTTTGTGGTATATCGATAGGTATCAATGGGAGGCCATTTCTCTGCTTGAGTGAACTCCTTTGGAAAGTGGATAACTCCTTTCGGTTTCTTTATCCTTGGAGAGTAGATCACTCCTTGGTGGTGAGCCAAGAAGCCCTTTATCCTTGGCTGGTGGAATCTTTAAGCCTTGGTGGTGAGCGATGTTTTATCTTTTCTTATTCCTCTTTGTTTTTTTTACCGTATACACTACTCCATACACTTAACCACAAAAATCCCCTCAAAAAAATCTCTGTTCTTGAATCACTCACCCCATCACGCATCAATTACGGAGCTCTTTCAAAGACTTGTGCCCGTGAATCTCATTTGGCAAGTCACGAAGTTCCCAGCAGAAACTTACATCGAAGAAAACCAAGTGTTTTAACTGCATGATGGATTTATCGACTTTGACCAACCTTATACAGAACTGCATGATCAGTCGTTCCAATTTTGCAAGTCCTGAGAAGTCGGGAGTTTTAACCAATAACCGGCAATCCGACAAATCCAGGACTTTTAAGCTCTTCGCCTTCTGCAACAACAAAAAGATAAAAAATCATGAAACGATCAAGTTCTGGATTTAACAGATAGAGACGTTCCTAGCACATATGTCACAACTTTATATGACTACAACCGCCCCAATGATGAGTAAAGGTGCTCCTTGCTAGACTGAGAACGACTAGATTCTTCATGGATAGCTTGGCTATGTCAAAGTCCTGACGAATACCACACCAAATAAGCAATCGCAATTTTGGAAGTAGATGTGACTTCTTCCGGAAAAATGTGGTCATAAGATGAAACTTCTGCCGCAAAGTCTTTTTTGCTACTATCGACCAGACTAGCGAATAAAAATTGGTCGGTGTCGAATCGCTGAGCGGGCCCTTACCAACTACAAGGAACCTTAGATTTGGAAGTCTCATGAAGTCCTCATCTGCAAAACGGTGTCTTACCTTACAGCGAAACTGGAGATCGAGAGCTTCAACCTTTTCCTTTTCCTGCCAAAAAGGAAACGCATTGATAACCCCTTTGTGTTTTGTTTCATCATAAAAGTGTAAGTAGCCAAATTGTAGCGCTAGCGGGGAGCTTTTACCTGTTTTGTTATCAGCACATTTAATGCTTGATCAGCAGACCACACTCTAGTCTGCTTCTCTGTCACCATATTACCGTCTTGGCGGATGATTTCCCGCCCCATGTCCCTTATCAGATCATGCATCCAAAAGGTATTAATTTTGTTGATCTTTATCAAGGACATATGCTGCAGAACTTCTAAAGTTTCTTCTGGAAAAAATTCAGTCTCATCCCACATGTGTATTGCAATTTCTTTTTCATATCCAATGAAAAAGCAAGCTATATCAAGAAATATGTGCTTTTGTCGATCATCTAATGCCTCGTAACTTATCTTCAGCTTACTGTTGACTTCTTCATGAGGAACTTTTTCCAACTTTTTCAATATGACATCCCACATTTCTTTCCTGCTGCAGGATAAAAGCGAGCCTATAATCTCGAGAGCTAGGGGAAGGCCTCCAGCAATGTGTACAGACTTTCTGGAGTGGGCGAGATAATCATCTAAAGGACAATCTCTTCTGAACCCATTTTTGCTGAAAAGTTGAAGAGATTTGTCAAAATCCATGCAGTTAAGTTCGTAGATCCAATCCACTTCAGGAATGTTGAGAACCCGTTTGTTTCTACTAGTGATGATAACCTTACTTCCTTCACCGAACCAATCACATTTGCCCATAAGTGCAATTAGTTGATTCTTTCTATCAACGTCATTGAGGAGAAGGAGAAGCCTTTTACCATACAGCCTTTCACTAATCATCTCAATCCCTTCGTATGTGTCGCTCATGCTTATATATTTCCAATTCCTTTTGAGGTTGTCCGAGATCAGCCGATTCTACAAGTACTCAACACCCTTTACATTTGAAGTTTCTCAAATGTCATAAAGGAGACAACAATGCTCAAAATCAGGTGAAAGTTAATTGTAAATGATTTTGGCAAGAGTGGTCTTTCCAACACCACCCATTCCATGGATACCAACAATTCGTGTTTCATGTGTTTGAGGGCCAATCATTCTCATGATTTCACTCATGTGATTGTCGACTTCCACCAAGCAATCCGGTAAAGCCAAACAATCCTTTTTCAACTCACTCAAAACCTTCTTGACGAGTGTTTTCACGAAATCACTTTTTGTGCCTGGTATTTTTGGGGTTGAAAACACATGGAATTAGGAAATTGGGTTGAACAACAAATGGTCAGGCCAAATCAAATCAGAAAATCTAACACCCCGTTTGGATAGATTCCTCATTAAAATTGTATGAACTACATAATGTCACCAAAAAAGAAAAAGGATGAAAATGGACTTATAACATAGAGCTAAACTCAGAAATAGTAAAATTTCGGCCAACCATCCCACTTTTAGCATGATTTCTAAATGATTTCTAATTTTTCTAGAGATACGTTCAAGTTCAATAGCCAATATAACACAAATTCAGCAAGGACTCAACCATCCCATTTGATGTAAGGACCAATTGCATATAGCTGTAACAAATGAGAAGGAATGTACAGTAACTTCCTTTGTTATTGGAGAAAAGGTCTCGTGATAATCAAAGCCTTTTGTTGGGTGAAGCCTTTGGCTACTAATCGAGCCTTGTAGTGTTCAATAGAACCATTTGCTTTGAACTTGATCTTGTATACCCATTTGCATCCGATCGATTTCTGATGCGGTGGTAATGGGACAACATCCCAAGTATAATTCTCGATAAGTGCAGTAAGTTCTAACTCCATTGCATGTTGCCACCTAGGTCTTTTGCTACTCAGCGAACGAAGATGGTTTGTGTTCTTCTAATATTTGGCTGATACAACACATATATTACGGCGATAATTAGCTAAAGGAAACATACGAGGAAACAGGATACTGTGTACTTGAAGAACTTATAGCATAACATATATAGTCTTTAGTCCACGTAGCCGATTGAGTCTATCGTCCAAAACGTCGGGCAACTCAATCATATGCTCAAGAACTATTGATGATTCGGGATAAATCCTTGATATATCCATTATTGAAGAGGATGGAGAAATTTCCTCAGATAGAACTGGTGATTCCATCTCTAGGCTTGTAGATTCCATCGGTGTTGATATCAAAGGTTTTGGTGTCATAGATGGTCCTGGTGCCATAAGAAATCGGGTGCCAATGATAAATTTTCATCATACAGAAAAGGCCGGTTGCTTTCTAATAAAGTGCCTTGTGATGAAGGTAGCATCTCTTTGAAGGGAAACACATCTTCATGAAATACAACATCGTTGCTTATAAATAAATTCCTTGTAGAAATCTCCATAATTCGATATCTCTTCTGAAGATGAAGATATCCCATAAAAATACATTAGGCGTAATTCTGGCCCGTTCGCCGACAATGTGTAAAGCGAATCTCCAAGCTTTGAGTGGCCGCCGTCGTTGAACGGAAATAGGTAAGGCATGAGTAAGGGTTGAGGGATTAGGTAGGGTTCCATGCCCTGACTTGGTATGGATCTGGGTCTGTGACCTGCATTTGTCTGGGCCGACTCACCAGTTGAGTCAATCCTATATGAAGAGGGAATTGGGCCCATGTCTGTCCTGGCCCAATGGCTTAGTGGCTTTGGACAAGATACCAATGGACTAGGGGCCACTGGATTGGCCTAGGGATCTGCACTAGAGTAGGGGTAGAAACAAAGTTGGCATCTTTAACCTGCCTTTCTTGACTAATCGACTCAATTTGGTCAAATGGTGTGGGCGTTTGGTTTTAGGGTGAGGAAGCCTCTATTGAGGAACTTTCAACACTCTTATCCTTTGCCATGTTATTAAGAAAAAAAGAAATCCCTAATCGCTTTGTTGATTTGTTCTATAGAAAGAAATTTGCAGCAATAGATCAAGAAAAAAAAAGAGATGGCAATTCTAGGGTTGCGGAAACTAGGCCAAGAAGATGAGGCTCTGATATCATGGCATAAAGAAAAAAGGAATTGGGGAAAATGTTTTCATGTATTCTATTATGTATACAAATACATTGAGCAATTTAAATGTAAGAATGAAAGAATAAAATAGGAAAAATAATATACATGAATCACTATTTCCTATTCATTGTACTAATCAACGATTGACTAGAATCAATCACAATCGGAATTAGCTTCAAGATCTTCAATCTTATCTCCAACAAATACTTCCAAAATTGAATCGCGTTGTATGTCTTTCATGAGATGATAACTTCTAGAGTTGTGGAATTTGAACTTTTTAAGAGTCATGGTATCTACGTCTCCAAAAATCCTGTGTATCGTCCATGATGAAGTGTGCCCTCTCACAAACTTTGATGCCAATCTTAGATTTGAGAATCCTAGCATGGATTGCAATTTTGTCAAACAATCTTTCAAATTCCCCTATGTTTGATCTTCCCATTCGGGTTAGTACTTCTCCTACCAAGGCATACTGCACGTGAGATTTTGTAAAACCACTGTCAACTGTTCTAAGAGTTTAAATTGTTAAATGAATGCGTGATTTATTATTTAAATATTCTAACACCGCATAATTATACAAGATGATTCCTCGGTTTGTGCACTCTATTTTCATGTGACCCATGGATCCTTTCCTTTGAAATTGAGAGTTCCTCGAAAAAGTTGCAAACCTTCATCTTAATCTAAAGGATGCATTCACAAATGATGTGATAAGAGGCCAAACTACTTTTGGGCCATCATATATGGCGTTCCTCTTAGTATCGTGTACTCTCTTTCCGCACACGTATCGCACAATTCTTATAAACTCTGGTGGATTATCCTATAGATATGTAATGCCTTTTATATACATATGCGGTCTCCTTTCGAATATTAATTAAACATTTAGAGTTGAATATTCTCTCATCGTATCTTCTGCCCCTTTGAGTGTGCGTCTTCCCCTGTTAGTCAAATTCCACATACCACTCCTAATTCGTTGCATGTGAAAGGGGGAATTAAATATCATGCATCACTTCACAATGAGGTCATGTACATAAGTCTCCCTCCACCAATCAGCTTTTTGGGTTGATCATTCTAATAGAAAGGAATAGATATTCCTGAAGAGTTGAAGAAAGAGAAGTCCTTGCCAAGGATGGTGGTGTATGACACTCTGAATTGAATGCAAATCAAGCCTTCTGCTGAGGGAATATTGTTTCTATGGACAAGAGTATGAACGATGAAGTTAAGAAACTGCTGAAGGAGAAGTATAGAGGGAAGGAGTAGAAAAAGGGGCCTGCAGAAGAAGTTGGAGGAGTTACGAGGAGTAAGCAAGAAGAGGAAACCTCTATCTATAGAGAAAAGAAAATTCAGCGAGAGCTATCTATGCCTACTGAAGCAAGTCAGGAAATCAAAGTTCTGCTGCAGCAGATTCTAACTAAAGTAAAGGAGGTTAAGGAGGGTCACCTTCAGAGGAAACAGTGCTTACAATATGAGAGCATGTGCTTGCAAGTTGCAAATACATGTCTTGTTGCTCAAATGATTGCGGAAGAAAGATTGTGTATAAAGCTTATTTCTAATTTTTCAATAGACAAAAAATTACTAAGAAACTAATACTTACACAGATTCATCTATATTTTAATTATTATTATTCTAATATTTGCTGTAATTCTTGTAGAGAAAGCATTTTTATTGTAATATGATGCTTAAGATTTGCTGAAACCATCAAGTCTAGATGGACTGCATAGTAGAGGAAGTTCACACTATAGACGGAGTGGACAATACTCCATGTTTTTGAAAACAAAGACCCAGCTCCAAATCGATTTGATTTGAATTTCAATTGGTGCTTTGAAGCCAATTTCAAGCCTTGAAATCCGCATAGAGACATTCTGCAAAAGTCAGACCCAATTTGCCATTTTTGGCTAAATAAAGGAAGCGTTGAGCAAGTTCACAGAGACAATTTTGCTATTTCGGGCAAGATTGATTAATTAGCTCCAGATAAACGTTTTGAGCTAAGCATAGCATTTTATAGCAGTTGTTTTGACCTATTTGAAGTCTCCAGCACGTCGAGGAAGTTTCGAACTATACATATATGTGTGTGTCCAAGTGAGAGCTGAAGGTAGCCGGGGGATCAAAACGTTCTCAAAGTTATTTTTACTTCTTTTACAAGAAAAACCTTGTCAAATTTGATTATGTTTTCTGAGTGAATGGTGGTGTAATCACTATAAAAGAGTGCTATGACTGAAGTGTCTATACTTGTCGAATGAGCTACAGTCCCTCGTGGAGAAGGAGCTTTATCTGTAAATGTTGTCAAAGGTTTCAAAGATTGCACCAGTGAATTCCAATCTTGCTATAGAGCTTTCAAAGTTGAGAGAGTAGAGTAGGCTGAAACGAAAGACCAGACCACTATAAATCATCTTGCCACCTTTTCTATATATACACTATTTACATTTATGTTAATAGAAGATATTTGCTCTGCATAGCACATTTCATCTACGAATTCTATTTCATCCTCTACATTTTGTTTTGCATGATTTTTTTTTTCTAAATGCTCCAATGACCAATTGACTCCCCTCATGGCTGTTAAGTTCAGTCCATTTCAAAAAGCAAACCCATGTTGGTATGTTATTAGTTTCACTAGTAACTTATTGTTGACCCCGCTAAATGTAGTTTTCAGTAGCAGGTTTCTGAAAACCTTAATAAGTTACTATTGCATCGATGGTCGCTAGTCGCCAACATCAATACTAAATTATATCAAAGTACCTGGGTTACGGTGGTATCTTATTGGCTAATCTACTATTCTATCTCTATAAGTTCCTAGTAGAATATTATTGATTACATTGGTAAGTTACTATTTACACCACTCATATTTAATTATGAGAAATGAATTTATGAAAAACTTGATAAGTTTTCAATACGGTCATAGATTCCTAACGAGCTTCGTGAATAACAGTTGGTAGCCTGACTAGTTATAGTATACCAAAAGGACAAATTTCAGTGATGTAGAATTTAATATCAATGTTACATATCTACCATCCAGGAAACAATTTTCAGTGTTCAGCAAACGGAATTTCAAACGTCCCAGAAACTGTGAAAGAACGCTACACAAAGACAAACATGATACAACAATATTAATTTTCTTCATTCTATTTGTGCTATCTGTTTTTCATAATATAAGCTAAAGATGCTGTCCCTAGCACGGGCTCGAACTCATATTGTCTTGCAATCGTGTGCCAACAATAAGGAGCTCTTTCAAAGACTTTAGCTTATGAATCTCATTTGGCAAGTCACGAAGTTGCCAGCAATACCTGACATCTAATAAAATTAAGCGCTGTAACTGACCGATGGATTTATCAACTCTAACCAAGCTTCCACAGCTATGCATGATCAGTCGTTCTAAATTTGCGAGTCCTGAGAAGTCGGGAGTTTCAACCAAGTGCCAACAAGACGTCAAATCCAGAACTTTTAAGCTCTTTGCCTTCTGCAACAACAAAAAGATTAAAAAAAAAAAAATCATTGGAGTCAAAAAATTGACGTTCCTAGCATATATGTCACACCTTTATATGGCTCCAACCGTCCCAACGATGGGTAATGGTGCTCAGTGCTAGACTGAGAACAACTAGATTCCTCATGGATAATTTGGCTATGTCAAAGTCTCGAGGAATATAATGCCAAGCAAGCCATCGCAGTTTCGGAAGTAGATGTGACTTCTTCTGGAAAAAGTTGGTCGGGAGATGAAAATTCTGCCGTGAAGTCTGCTCTTCTATTCCAAATTTGATTTTGAACATTGTTTCCAGACTTAAACGATACATAAACCACTGCCCTATAGTCCCGCCATTAACTACAAGGAGCCTTAGATTTGGAAATCTCATAAATTCCTCATCCGCAAAACGTTGTCCTGCCGGATGGCGAAACTCGAGACGGAGAGCTTCAACTTTTTCCTTTTCCTGCCAAAAAGGAAACGCATTATTAACCCCTCGTGTTTTAGGCCGTCATAAAAGAGGAAGTAGCCAAAATGTCGTGGTAGCCAGGAGCTTTTACCTGTTTTGTCATCAGCAAATTTAATGCTTCATCAACATTCCACACCCTAGTCTGCTTCTCTGTTACCATATTACTGTCCTGGCGGCTGATTTCTCGACCCATGTCCCTTATTAGATCATGCATCCACAATGTATTATTTTCGTCAATCTTTATCAAGGACATATGCTGCAGAACTTCCAATGCTTCTTCTGGAAAAAATTCAGTCTCATCCCACATGTAAATGGCAATTTCTTTGTCATATCCAATGAAAAAACAAGCCATATCAAGAAAGATGTGCTTTTGGCGATCATCTAATGCCTCATAACTTATCCTGAGTTTACTGCTAACTTCCTCGTGAGGAACTTTTTCCAACTTTTTCAATATGACATCCCACATTTCTTTCCTGTTACATGATAAAAGCGAACCTATAACCTCGAGAGCTATAGGAAGACCTCCAGCAATACCTTACTGCCTTTCTGGATATGTCAAGATAATCATCCAAAGGACGATCACTTCTGAAGGCATGTTTACTGAGAAGTTGAAGAGATTTGTTGGGATCCATGCATTTCAGTTCATAGGTCCAATCCACTTGAGGAACGTTGAGAACCTCTTTATTTCTACTAGTGATGATAACCTTACTTCCTTCACCGAACCAATTGCGCTTGCCCATAAGTACATTCAATTGATTCTTTTTGTCAACATCATCAAGGAGAAGGAGAAGCCTTTTACCACATAGCCTATCTTTAATCATCTCAATCCCTTCGTCTATATTCCTTATGCTTATATCTTTCCGTTCCTTTTTGAGAATATCTGAGATCAGCTGATTCTGCAAGTACTCAACACCATTTACCTCCGAAGTTTCTCGAATGTTAGAAAGGAAACAGCAATGCTCAAAATTAGGTGAAAGTTGATTGTAGATGATTTTAGCAAGAGTGGTCTTTCCAACACCACCCATTCCATGGATACCAACAATCCATGTTTCATGTGTCCGAGGGCCAACTGTTCTCATGATTTCACTCACATGATTGTCGACTTCAACCAAGCAATCTGATAATACCAAAAAACCCTTTTTCAACTCACTGAAAACCTTTTTGACAAGTGTTTTCACAAAGTCACCCTCGTGCCTGATATTTTTGGAGTTGAAAACACATGGATTTAGAAAATTTGGTCGAACAACAAATGGTCAAGCCAAATCAAATTAGAAAATCTAACACTCTGTTTGGGATTAATTCCTTAATAAAATTATATGAACTACATAATGTTATTTGAAAAGAAAAGGATGAAAATGGACTTATAACATATAGTTAAACTCAGGAAAAGTAGAATTCCGGCCAACCATCTCACTTTTAACATGATTTCTAATTTGTCTGGAAATACATTCAATTTCAATACTCCATATACCACAAATTCAGCAAGGACTCAATCAGAACTAAGATTCATTCTAAGGATACAAGCTATTGCTGTGGTCCTAATCTCAGAAGAAATCACCTGTTGGGCATGCTATGGAGGTCCCATCCCTTCAGTGCTCCAACTTCACTAAGAGCAGCCTTCCACTCGCTAATAGTTTCATGACTGTATCGCCCCTTGCTTTCATGCTCAATGAAGGCCTGTCCATATCCGTTGGTTTGGTACCGAACCTCCGAAGGTTTCACATCATAGAAAATGGGCATGATCTTCTGTCCCATGTTTTTCTTGCACTCGACCATCTGGACCAACTCCTTGAGACACCATTTGCTAGAGGCATATAGTTTTGAGAAGATGGGTATGGAGATTCTTGACTGCTTGATTGCTCGGAGAAGCTCCGGGCCAATCTCTTCCCCGACCCGCAACTCTTCGTCATCTCTGTACGCACGGATTCCTGCATCAATCAGGCTAACATAAAGGAAGTCGGTGAAGCCTGCTCGAGTATCTGGTCCTCTGAAGCTCAAGAACACCTCGTAGTCGAATCCCGATGAAACCGCCATCTCCTCCAATTTTTGTTTTCTCAAGTGTGAATACAAATAACCGGGTCTGCTATTCCATTGTTCGCAGCTGCATCGTTTATTTGTAGCGCCGTCTTCAGCGATGCCTACTCAAAGCCTTCTCTGGAAGAGATCCTTGAACAGAACAGCAGAAAAGACAGTTGTCAGAGATAACTGAATTGGAGATCAAAATCGAAACAAAATCAAAAGGGAAGAATCTTCAATGGAGAAAAACGCGAGCGCAGCTGCCGCACCAGGGAAGCCGAAGAACGGTGCGGTCTCGTCGCAGCTGAACGTAGATGATATCCTCAGTTCTTCGTTGTCCGCCGTCGTTCGCTGCATCAGGCGATGGTAACTCCTTCCTGTTCTCCTTCTTCTTCGTTTTCGAACCCCCCCCAAAAAAAAATTTTAAGGCACAGAAGGGTATGATGGCTTTGGTAGACACGGTGTTTGGTCAAAGTGAAAAATGCACGTTCCATCCTCTTCCAATGTACGGACAAACAAATAGCGCGTGGTTTTGTGGATCTCAGCATCTACCGCACAATATGAGGTCCATCAGCAATTTCATGGATATTTCCGATGTTACTTTTTTCTTTCAATAATTCAATCCAGTGGTTGAGGATCTCTTCTTTCCGGGGAAAAATGAAAATGAAAAATCAGCATCATTAGGATCCATCAAAATTAAGATGGACATTATTGGTACCTAAATTTTGATGACCCAGTTACTTGTTCATAGAAAATTAAGAATTTAATTTTTAAGCTCTAAAAAAAGAAGAAAAAAATAAAAAATTGCATCAGAGCAATAAAAGAAAAATAAGGGAATGATCAATTGATTTAATTATGAATGTAGCCACATTTACTCCAACAAATATTCGAATCATAGTAAATATAGAAGCAAATTCTCGATCAAAAAAATCAGGGGAATAAGAAAAGGTAAGGAGTCTATTAAAAGGGAAGGAATAAAAACATTTGGAAAAATCAAGTCGATTGCAAAATCATGCTTCAATTTACAAATCATGAATCAAGGCAGCGTAAAAAAGAAGCTCGAAAATTGTCATGGAAGAAAGAATAAGGGGGCGACGAAAGAAAGAATTCGTGCTAGTGAAAAAATTCGTGAAAGAAAGAGAAAAATGCAACGAGGGCAGAAAGCAGACAGACGCGAGGGGACAAGTCAGCGGAAGAAAAAAGAAAAAAACAAGAAAGAAAGAAACCCTGTTCTTCTTCCTCGCTCGTCTCTTCACCGCTGCAGGTCCCCGCGCGCGCCGTCGTTGCTCCGCTCGCCGGCGCTGCGGCCCAGAAGCCGCGACGCCCCTGCACCGGCCATCACCGCCGCAGCACTGCGTGACCAGCAGCCCAGACCACCTCCGCCCGGCGCCCACATCAACCCGTCGTTCCTCCTTTCGGTGATCCGCGCCCCCGAGCCTCTGGTCGCCGCGCTGCCACTGTCGCACCACCAACGACGTCTGCAACGCCGTACCCCCACTGCTGCCGTCGCTCGCCCGCATCTCCCTCCGCCCGGCGCCGCTCGCCACTGCACCAGTAGCCCGCGCCCCGAGCCTCTGATTGCCGCGCTGCTGCTCGACGCCCGCACCTCCGCCCGAGCGCCAACGCCGCCCCCACTGGTCGCGGCGTCTTCGACGCCACCCAGCCGTCGCCGACCTGCAGCGCCCGACGCCCTGAAGCCCCGCCTTTGTTCAGACGTCGCCGGTGCCCGCATCTCCGCCCGAGCGTCACTCAGAAAAGTGTTTTTAGTATAAAAAAGCACTTGAAGTTAAAAATCAGAAAAAAAATTTCTCCTTTCTTATAAAAGGAAAACGTTTTCATTATTTAAGTTTCTCGTTCTTTTGTGTCACCCGGCCCGACCAAGGGTAGGCGGTTCGGCTAGGGTCACGCAACCAGATTGCGATCTGGGTCGTTGCGACCATTGCGCAAAGGTCGCTACGCAAATTGGTCACGCGATTTTGGTCACGACGACCCTCACCACGCCACGACCTCCACATGGCAACTCTTGCCAGAGGGGCGTCTACCCTTTGCCAGATCGCTTGCCCTTCGAGGCAAGACTGCCTGCTCTTCGTCAGTAGGCTTGGCTATCTAGCTCTTCTTCTTTTTTCTTTTTAATTTTTAATAATTAAAGTCTTTTGCAAATATAATTTGTCCAAACACTATTGTGTTCAAAAGACATTTTATAATGGACTTTTACAAATTAAAATTTACTAAATACAATTTGCATTTTGAAAAACTACTTTAACTTAACGGCATTTGCATTTCCCTAAAAACTTTTACAAAAGGCTTCCTAAACACATCCTCCCTCACTCTCTCACTTTCAAAATCCATTTTTTATGTTTCTTATTGATTAATCAACAAGTCATGTTTTCATTTATCATGCAATGATACTTTCAATTTGCAATATTTTCCATAAAACTTTATTTCGTGGTATTGAAGTGGAGAGAACAAAAGATATTTATTAAAATGTCATGATGATTATAAGAAATTTTTTTCCAAAAAGTCATAAACTTATTGTATTTTTATCAATCTAGTTTTTAAAATTTTCAATTTTGCCAATTGAGTTATAAACATTTTTACATTTTGATAATTGAGTTCATCCTGTCAATTTTGACCATCAATTGATGACATGGTTGTTGGTGATCCTAGATGGCCAAGTGGCAATTGTTGCCCTCGCTAGATCAGGCAAGGGCAGAACTCACACGGAAAAGAAAAAAGAAGAAGGAAAAGAGCATAAAAAAAGGAAAAATAAAAAATTATTAAAATAATATTTAAAGTTGTATACGTCGGTGCCCTCCATGCCATATAAGACGGTTGTCATCCGCGTCAATGATTTCTATCCAATTTTGCCGCATTAACTCAATTGACAAAATGTGAAAATTGTTTAGAATTCAATTAGCAAGATTAAAATGTTCAAAACCAAATTAGCAAAAGTGTAATATATTTAGGCAAAGTGATAATATGTTATAATAGTTGGTAAGTTTAACTTTCCCAAACAAATGTTGATATATTAGAACAGTTGGTACCTCCAAAACAATCAAATAAGAGTGTGCGAATAATAACCATTATGTTTTTCTTTCTTTTTTTCTCGAGAATAAATTTAGAACACAAATCTGTTTGGTAACGCAATTTCATTTTTCTATTTTCAAAACAAAATTTTAACCTAGAAATAGATTTAGAATAGAAATGAGCAATATAAATTTTCTAGTTTTTTATTTATTATTTTTAGAACATAAATGAGAAATAAAAACTCTTTTCACCTACTCCTTCTATCTGCTCTTGGGCGTGGAAAAAGATCTTGCAATTGAGGAAGGAATTTCGGTTGAACTTTGTTTGGAAAATTGGTAATGGATCGTCGGTGTCCTTATGGTTTGACCACTGGCTTCCTATCGGTCCTTTGGCTGACTTATTCCCACAATCTCTTATTGATGCCTCTAGTCTCCAGGAATACTCGACTGTCGCTGACCTCTTCCATCCGCTGGGTCGTAGTTTCAGATCCCTTTTGGATTGCTGGAGTATAGCCCTTCCGGCTCTCTCCTTGAGTCGGGATAGGTTTCGTTGGAAAGGGGATTCCTCCGGTGTTTTTTCGGTTGCATCGGCTTGGCAAATTATGAGGAGGAAGAGGAGCCGAGCTCCCTGGGCCTCCTTTGTTTGGAACAACGCTATTGCTCCTAGGTATCAATTCCATCTTTGGCTTATTACTAAAAATCGTTTACCTACCCAAGCTTGCCTCCTGTCTCATGAGAGAATCGACTACACTTGTTGTGCTTTTTGTAAAGATAAGCCTGATTCTATAGATCATTTGTTCTTTGAATGTCATACTTCGACAACACTTGCGTTTTTTTGGGCTACAAGATGTAACATTCCGTGGCGAAATAGATCCTGGATGGACAACCTCCTTTGGCTTATGAAGTATCTCTCAGGAAATGAATTTTTCCATTCCTTGTCTCGATTTTCTTTTGGGGCTTTGTGCCATATTATTTGGAAGAAAAGGAATGATGTCATTTTCCGTGGTGAAGCTGTGGTAATCTCAGCGTTAAAGAACCATCTTATTAAGGTTGTCAAGGACAAAGCTCTGACTCACAAGAATGTGCCCAACTCGTACAAGAATAGAAGACTTCAAAGATGCTGGGGATTTGATACTTCTATTTTTGAGCCTACGTAGGTGGGCTTTTGCCGTTGCGTCTCCTTCGTGGTCTTCTTTTTGGCGATCTGGCGATTGCTTGCTCCTGAGTTGTTCCGACCGTTTTGCTGCTGTGTTGCCGTCCTAGCTTCGGCTTTGTTGTCTTTTTGTTCTGGCTGCTTTGCTTTTGCTGGTTGGCCCGCTTGTCTTGCGGTCCTTCTTCTTTTATTCGGCTCCCTTCCACTCGTCCTGACTTGTTGTCTTTATGAGTGTAAGTTTTTGGTGCCGAGCCTCTTGTAATTATTGGTTATTAGCTTATATATTCTTACCTTACCAAAAAAAAAAAAAACTCTTTTCATTGTTTGTCCTCACCACCCCCAGCTGCTATTGCCACTATTCATCGCCACCAGCTATTCGAGAGGGAGATATTTAATAAGGTTTATGAAATGAATTTCTAATTTATGTCTCGTTAACAAACATGTATTTTTACTCAAAAACTTGTCTAGGGAACATAAATTGAAAATTTTATTTCTGGCTAGAACTAGAGCTTGGGAAGAGAATGGTTATCTATCGCACCCTAAATATTCGTTAATGGACTCAAATAATAGTTGGTAATCTTTTATAATTATAATTAGCAGCCTTATAAGTTGGTAAGCTATGCAAATAATTGTTGGTCCATTATTGGAATTGTCAGTAACTTGGAAACAATTAAATAAGTATTGTTTTTTTTTTTTTTGGTAATTGAGGAACCGCCGGAGACTCCTTTACGGGGCCACACCGCCCTCCGATACTCAGTGGCACCGTTGGACGTTATCGCAAACCACTATTTAGACGTAAAACTTCGGGGGAGGCTAACACAAGACCCCACCACCATAACCTCTCACTTAAAACGTGTATTGACAACGCAAGAGTTCGAACTCTCGACCTCAGCGATGAAGGAGAGAACGCCCAACCAACACAGCTGCCCACCGATGGGTAAAAGTTATTGATTCTAGTAAAAGTTGGGAATTTTATAAAAGAGTTGATAACTTGACTTCCTGCATATAAATATAGGTAAATTATAAAATAGCCAATATTTTTTAAGTGTCGATAATATCGTATGAAAGTTTTTCATTTTAACCCAATGGTAAGCTTCGCAAATAGTTGTCAATAAATTATTGAAATAATTTGTACTTTTGAAACAACCAAATAGAAGCTGGTAAGTTGGTGACTCTGCCATGTTGATAAGCTATGCAAATGAATGTCGGTATTAGAGTAACAATCGATAATTTCAAAACAATTAACTACCTATATGGCAAAGAGGCCCTTAGTGTCCCCTCATATCAAGTATTGGCACTTGCGCTTTTTTTCCGCCATGATGAAATTGTCAACTTTAAGAACATGATCTCCTCCATAATTATTTCTTTGTTTTTGTCATGAATCATCACAACATCGACTGTGATGGAGACAACCTAATTTCAATCAAATATGAAGATAAATTGATTTTTCGTCAAGGATAAGATTTCATTATCTTTTCATGATATCCAAGCATATATCACCCTTTGAAGGAGCCCTTTTGCACGATTACTTTTAACATTTTTAGAGATGATATGCGCCCTAGAGTCCATCGAACAAAGGGATGTGACTCTGCCCCCTGAACTAAATTCCGTCTTTCAATTTTCGCTATGTTGTGCATACTTATTCAGTTATAAAAGGATAAAAATATCAAGAACTTTAAACTATGCTACTATGACACACTCACCCCAAACTTTTCTATAACAAAAGAATCTCCAAACTTATCCCAAACTTGTATAGTGTGACAAATTTACCCAAAATTTCTTCTTATGATACCAAAAACCCTAAACTTATATATTTACCCTAAGAATTTAGAGTCACTCAAAAAAGTTTGGAGTTTTTAATATCATAAAAAAATTGGGATAAATGTATTACACAGGTATAAGTTTGGGGCTTGGGTGTCATAAAAGAATAGTTTAGGGTAAATGTAATATAGTGGGTGAAATTTGAATTTTTTTGTGGCTTTTTCCCATTAGGAAAAAATATTCACCATATTAATGGAAAAAATCGTACTTATTTAATTTATTAAAGGGACATTTTCTTTTATTTTGCTAATTTTTATCAAATTTTGGGCAACATGCAGGCAACCGAATTACTGATACATTGGTAAGCTCGATATATAAATGTTGATAATTTATTATTACAGTTGGTACTATTCAAACAATGAAATAGATGTTGGCTTGCGGAGGAGTTGGTAATTTTATACCAGGGAACTAGTCAAGTTAATGAGGTGGAAATGCCGTTTGAAAGCTATGGCCCAGTTTAGCAATACTTTAAATAATGCTTGATTCTATTTTTTGTTCTCTTGAATAAAAAAAGAACATAAATTTGTTTGCAAAATTTTTTGTTCTCAAAAGCAAAAATCATTTTTTTGTTCCTAAGAATAGATTTGGAATAAAATCAAGAAGTAGAAAAAAAGTTATTTCTTGTTCCTAGAAATAATTCTAAAATCAAGTTTAACTTTTTTTTTCTTTCTCTTTTCTTTTTCTCTCTTTCCTTTTCTTCTTCTTCTTCCTTTTGGCTGGTCATAGGTCTCGGCCATGATCGGCATCAGTGACTAGCCAGATGAGGGTTGGTGATGCCGAGTCACGATGAGGCTCATTGACTTGAGCCTCGTTGTGGCTCGGGTTGCTGGGCGCTGGCGACGCTTTGATGAGTCACTGACTCTCATATAACCTAGGTTGTCAGCCAGGAAGGAGAAGCTGAAAAAGGAAAAATAGAAAAAATTAGCAAAATGATCAAAACATTAAAAGGAAATGGTTTGAACTACAAATTTTAAGAGTTTTACCAAATGTATTTTTATTCCGAGAATAAAATTTTTGGCAATTTACCAAGCATCATCAAATGCTCAAAAATTATTATTGGGAATAGAATAGAAAACAATAATTTTTTAGCAAAACTTATTCCCAAAACATAATAATTACTGAACGCACCCTAAATGTCAGTAGATTATGGAAATAGTTTGAAAGAGTAGATAATATTGTGCAAGAACTTAGTTACTTGAACATGTTGTAATTTCTGCAAATACAAAATGATTGGAATGATTCCACAACAAGCAAGTACAAAGTGGTAAGTTGCCCCAATAATAATTTTGATTGCTAAAACTAGCTAATAATTTTGCCAAATTAGGTAAAGCACTCAAATTACTGTCAGTAATTTTGTCTAAAAGTTAGTATCGTTAACATGTTGGTAAATTTTGGAAAATATATAATGATAGATTACGACAATGGTTAATTTTTCAAAATAATCAAATAAAAGCCGATAAACGAATCAAACAATTTCTGCTAGGTCCAAATCTGTTCGTAATTTAATGGGAGGAAAATTGATACATTAGGTTGCTGATACTTGTGTAATTTTAATTATTAGAATGGTGGGTAATCTCAGAAGTCTAGATAAATATAAATAATACTTTTTCGGGATTTACATTTTTTATCTCCCAGTCCGACCGTTATCTGGTTCAGTACTGTAATATCACCTTCTCTCTCTCTCTCTACATGTCTCTCTCTCGTGTCCGCATCTCCAGGTCACCTTGTCTGCATTGCTGATGGAGGCTCTGATCAAGGCAGCGATCCCCGCGCCGCTTCATCTCCTGAACCGCTCGGCAGCGATCCAGAGACCCCCGAATCACCTCTCCGTCTGCCGCTCCCGGTGAGTGCCGATCAGCTTATCCCCTTCACCTACTTACTCGCCTGGACACGGTCGGGAATGGTGTCGAAGCTTGTCGGGTAGTTTTTTGTCCTATTTTTTTGGAAGCCCATTTGGCCTTTGGGCACATAATCCCAAAAAATTGTTGCTTTGGGAAGACCCAACTTGAAATCGAAGAAGAGAGCCGGATTCTGCTGAAATTGATGGTGGGAGACGAAAAAAATTAGTAGTTACGACGAAGGGATGTGTGGGATTAATCTCGAACTGGTTGATCTTCCAGTGCGAATGTAGTGGGGTTCGACAGGATGCCTCTTAAACCATTTGTCACAGTAATTCGGATCATCTGATCATTTGGACCAATTGACATTGATTGATAAGTTGGAATTTCTTATACATTGCATGGTGGCTCTACTCCTGTATCTCTTGGTTGGTGAAAAGTCCTGTTACACTGACTATTGAAGGTAATTTGTGATGTTGATAGTGTTAATAGTGAAGGGAAGATCGTGGTGGTTAGATATCAGATGTGTCGAGGTAACTTAATTGCTTGTGGGTATGGGAATTATGGATTAGGAAGAGCTGGGATTTCATCTCTTGAGGTCAAATTGAAGCCTAGAAGTATTGGTAGTGTGGTGAGTGTGGCGAGGCCCCTGCAATGTAACCCTCTCATAATCTGTTTCTCTCGTTTACCAAAACAATACCGTGTTTGTGAACTCCGAATGGGGTTCAATGTTTAACGGTCGCTGGAATGCAATTTGTAATTGAAGTTTATTATGGGAGATTGAGGAGTCACTCAAGTTGTTGCAATAACCTTACTGGAAATAGATTACAAGGAGGCTGAAGAAAAATGTTATTTGGCAGTGGGAAAAGGGGGAAGACATTTTGTGAAGTCACTTCGGTAGTTTTCAGTGAATTAGACAGAGCCTGCAGCAGCTAAACAGCTCCCTGAACCATTTGGACTGGCACGCCTGTTATCAGTCATTAAGCGCCAACTTGAGGACCTAGCTGTTGGCTGTACAAAGTTAGATGAACAAGCAATTTTGACTGTTTCTTTCTCTCCTAGGAGCAATAGAAACTTTTCTCCTATTCTTGGAAGCAGAGTTGGGTGTTTGTCGGTGGACAATTAAATAAATTTGGTGAAGGGTGTGATGAATCAGTTGGCTATCTGTTTTTTTATTTTCCCTTGGACCAAGACTACATGACATCTTGTGACTTCTATAGTTTTGTGGGCATTGACATTGTTTTGGGGAAGAACTTTACTCATTGAATGGAATAGCAACAGAAAAAGTAAAAATAAGACTTTACATCTCAACCATGAGAATTTTTGGCTGCTGTAATGGAGAGACTAGAAGAGTTTGATTGTACGAAACTTGTTATTTCTTATAAAGTGTAGTTGAACACATGCATTTCTAGTTACTCCTCAATACATCGATCTGGTTGCTGAGTTTAACCTCATAGATTCTTACTTTGAAATGGTTCTTTTATGGGCTCCCTTAATGTCTTATAAGCTGGATTTTCTCATACTTCAACAGAATAAAGCTTAGGATATCTTGACACCATGGAACCAATGTTGTGGAGTCTTTACTTTGATCAAACCCACATGTACATTATCTAATTCAGTAGCATCTCTGCTGTATTCTTGAGCTAGTAGCCATATTAGTTTATTATAAAGAGGACATGTCTACTTTAGGTGGCATTTCTCCTGTTGCTCATGATTTTTCTAGCTTTAGCGTAACTGATCATTGTTTTCTGAAATTTACCAATTATTAAGGTGTCTGAGATTTATTTCCCCTTTCATTATAGGTGAACCATTTTTTTAATCAAATGGTTGTTTTACTTGTTTATATGTTAGTTATGCTGTTCATCTTATCGTCTAATGTAAATTCCAGGAAAAATGGGGAAGTGAATGGACTATATTCCACTCCCTCACCTAGTGGGTGAGTTGCTTTGCTCTTTGGTTTCATCTTATATGCATTGCATTTCTGTGTGGTCTCTCCATCTTGATGTTTGATTTGGAGTTATTTTCATTGTAGATCAGAAGATCAGGGAGATGAGCAGATGCCTGAGGTCTGCAGTGATATCCCTCAATCCTCAATATTTTTTTTTCTTATAAGCTTGTCCGCTGAACTGGTAGCATTGATCATAGGAGACTATTCAACCATCAAATCTTGAAGCAAAGGGAAAACACGCTGACATCTGGCGGCTTTTTAAAGAAGCTCAACAAAGTCTGTTTATCTCTTTTCCTGTTGATTTCAATTCTGTCTGCCATCTCAAAAAGCCCCCAAGGAAAAAGGGAGACTTATATTGGATTTCTCAGCACCAGTTATTACTGATGTATAGGTTGTAATTGGGTTTTATGTGATGCTTCTCATTGTTCCATTCAGATATTTTGTTTTTAAACAAACAGCGGCTCCTGGTCACTGAGGAGCTAGAAAAAGCAAATAGAGAGAAACAACTGTTGCTTGACCAGATAGAGCACTTTCAGCTGGGAAATCAAGCTGTTGATGGGCGAACTAATGGCACTGTAAGTTCTATCCTTCTCTGGCTGGAGAGCTGATCTTATCTGGATATGCCTATTTTAGCTGTTCATGGTCATGCATGGTTCTGTGCCTTTTCTCTCTCCCCTTCAATTTGTATTTATATATTCATCCCTCTTTCACAGCCTGAAGCTTCCCTTCCTACTAGAGGCAACTGAGTCTTTGGTCAAGTATGTTTTATATCATCTTTTGTAGGGCTTTCTATCTCACATTGGTCTCAATCTATGCAGGATAGGCTATCAATTTTCTGGGAGTTACTGCATCGAATAGACTCAATGGTCCTTACACGAAAAGTCAATATTGAGGAGGCATCCAATTGGAGGAGGCTAATCATGGATAGCAAAGTTAGTATAGCTGATGTCTTTTCTGATGTCCTGGACCAAAGAGATTCGGAGCTTCTTGAGAAACTTCGCCACTTTGCAGATGGAAGCAAAAGGTAAATTTTTCTAGGAGATAAATGCTGATTTTTTCGTGTGCTGTAAAATATTTCATCATCACTAGGACAGGAGATTGCAACATGTGGCACCATATTCTTTTCTTGTTTCAAATTATGGCATCCCTTAGATGTGCTCTCATTTTAATCTGCCATCAAGTAAACTTGTAATTCCCATTGACTTGCATATTTCTTTCAATGATTATCTGTGATCCCTACTAATTTTGCAGTTGATGCCTTTTCTCTACAGGAATGGTTTTCACATTGTTCAGATATGCACTGAAATGGAACCTTTGGTCTATGTTGGATCCTTGGCATCATATGTAACGGGGTTGAGCCGTGCACTACAAAGAAAGGGCCACACTGTAGAGGTTGTTTTGCCCAAGTAATCAAGGACCTTCTCTTTCATACTTTCTTTCTGCAAGTGCTTGCAACAATTTATGATATGTCAATTCTTAGTAAAATCCTCTTTAGAAACTTTTTTGTTGTGGAGCATATACTTAACATAGGACATGTTGCTGGAAGGATGAGAATAAGGGTTCACTTTCAATCGCCAGAGTAGTAAAGCTGATCATTCAGTTGATTTCTGATTTTAAATCTCTAAAACTATAAACTAAATTTAATAATTTAAACATTACAAGTGTATAAACAAGGACCTGCTTACAAGTAAAAGATAAGGCCTTAAGCCTTGAGTTTGAACAGGATATTGAAACATGGAGGAGGATAATGAATGATAAATTTAGTATATTCTGTAAAAAGCTTTCTCAAATATCAGAGTGGCAAATGATCAAGTACCTTCATCACCTAGGTAAATCCATCATTCATGAAGTATACATTTTTCTATGGTTTTGAGCCTTTTAATTAGGGAAAATCTAACCAGAGAAATTTGTGATCTCCATATTTAGTTGGATGCTACCTTTTTCCACTCCAATTCAGAAATTGGGTGGACATTACAGTATGCATAGGTATTAGAATCTATGGAAAAAATCACAAAAAACCCCAAACTATACCTGCTTTGATACATTTACTTTGAACTTTTTTTTGTGACCTCAAAAACTTCAAATTATGCCCACCGTGACACATTTACCCTAAACCTTTTCTTGTGACATAAAAAACCCCAAACTTGTACATAATAACACATTTACCCTCCGTTAAGGTTTTGTTATATCATTTTTCAGCTAAAATAGGATCGTTTTATTTCACTTAAGCCACGTGGGTGCCATGTCAACATTGTTTTCTTTACGCGTCCATGTAAACAGATTTTTAGCTGTTCTAAGTGACAGAAATTTAAGAAGGGTAAATGTGTCACATAGGTACTACTTTGGGATTTTTAGTGTTACAAAAAAAAAATTTAGGGTAAATGCATCACAGTGGGCATAGTTTAGGGTTTTTTTATGGCTTTTGCCCTAGAATCTATCAGTTCCTCTGTATTCATTGGATTCAAGGTTAAAAGTAAATATATCTTTCTGGTGAATTTAAAAAATACTGAAGTGCATATGAATAGATACACTACTGATCTATCAACTCATAATATGCCATATTTACTCATCAAATGATATAAACTATCTCATTTTGCACGATGTAGATTATACTTTGATAGTTTCACCACAATATATTGTAGATTTTTTAGTTTACAGTCCTCTATCAACTAAAATGTGACATATGCTTTTTGTGTTTATTCTTGAGTGTGATATTTGTCATTGTAAAACAAATGTCTTGTGATATCATCGCATAGAAATCATTGGATGTACTTGAAATCAATGTATCTCGCCGTTAATTATGGGTCTTAGTCAAAACTTCTTAATTTGTAGTATCTTAGTTTATATTATGTTAAAAGCATTTGGTTTCCTCGCCGAACCTTATGATTTGGTTTGATTTTAGGATTCATTATTTTGATATTCCAGCTGATGATTTTACCTTGATAGACAATAGTAGGATGCCTGATGGCTTGCACATATTTACAACTGCCAGACAACATACTCAAGCACGTCCTTACAAAAAATAAGATAACTAATGATGCCGTGGAGCTAATTACTAAACTCTCTCTCTCTCTCTCTCTCTCTCTCTCTCACTCATTTGCGGGTGCGCACACATATATACACACACGGACATTTCTACATGTCAGATTGCCCTCACATTTCAGGAAAATCTATTAGAGCTTTTTGCATTAAATAAAGAAAATTGATTTGGTGATATGAGTCAGGTATGAATGTTGGAACTTCTTGTACTTTTATTTAGGAATCTATTTTGAAAACAGGTATGCAAGGCTGAACCTTGGAGAGGTTCAAGGGTTGAGAGAAATTGAGGCAGAATTCTATTCATACTATAATGGTCAGCTGCATGGAAACAGGATTTGGACTGGGTTAGTCATTTGCAATCTAATCAGCTCATATTTATATGAAATAATAGTTTTTACTTCTGATTAGAGAGATTGGATTCCAGATAATGACTTCACAGGTTCCTGTTTTGTATGGAGTTGAATGGAAACTAGTGCCTTTTTGGTTGGAAATAGTTTGATTGCGACTAACCTTTCGCTCTTTTTGTGCAGAATTGTCCGCGGTATTGGAGTTACTCTCATCGAGCCTATATTTTTCTCGTCCTTTTTTAGCCGTGAGAAGATATATGGCTACTCAGATGACTTTGAACGGTCAGTCAAACATATTTGATATTTGTTGCACTACTTCATAATGTGCTTTCGAAACTTCTGGTCTTTAACAAGACCAAGGATACTGGGTGAGCACATGTCTAAATACTCAGTGGAAATTATAAGGGATAATGCCACGAGTAGTCCCTGAACTTTTTCTTGATGATCCCTAAGTCTTTTTTTTTTTGGGTAAATTTAATTAATGATTTTGTCAAAATCCGCTCAATACAGTCTTGCCATTAGTTGCAATGCCACATCACATCACGTTCTTTTTTGCTAATATGGACTACCAACTGAGCATTTTGTGGGCCAAATCATCTTGTGGGGCCCCATGTGGAAGCATCTGAACTGTGCAATTGGATATTTAAGATGCCAACTTGGATACTTAATGGTCAATTAGTGATTTTCGAAAGTTTAGGACTTCCCATTGCACTGTCCAAATATATAACTATAATGAAAATAAAGAGAAGGAAGAGCAGGATAGCCTAGACTGAGCACATCTGTGGTCTTGTCTGCCTTAGACGAGTCATGTGTTTTGTTCAGCTTATAGAATAGGTTTCCATTCTTAATGGTGATTGTGCCTTTTATTGTCTGCTTACTGGTTTTGCTTTGCTTAGAGAGATGCTTAGTTTTTCTTTAGATTCTGCTTCTGAATAGGACCATAAGAATTTTTCTTCCATCTTTAATATTGTTATAAAATCCAATCCAAAGTTTTAAGCTGATAATTGAAAAATACTACTTTTTTCTATAAGGGCCATATTTGTCAAATCACTGTCAATTATTCGAAAAGCTTAGTTTATTGGTTGAAAGTCTGATTTAAATTTAAATACTACAGCAATTAGCAATACCATATGTTTTAAACATTACCTTCTTGTTACTTTCAGGTTTGCTTATTTCTCCCGTGCTGCATTAGATTATTTGGTCAAAGCTGGAAAGAAGCCTGATGTTTTGCATATACACAACTGGCAAACTTCTATTGTAGGGCCTCTTTTCTGGGATATTTTTGTGAAACTGGTAATACTGGGAGCTGCATTTATTATTATTCCGCTCTGAGGTGTACTTTATGTGGGTATATGTGATGTTAAATCCCAGGCCAACTCTTACCTCTTTTTGGAGCATATAGTTGAATGAGGATACAGTTGACACATCAAGAATAAAAAAGCCCTCTGCTTTTAAGAAGCTTTTCCATAAACCTCCTTGTCTTATTGGGAAAAGAAACCTCCTTGTCTTTAGTTTTGTGCGAAATATTATCTCTAGAATAAAGTATCAATATAAAACAGGTTTAGCTTAATTACTATTCGTAAAGAGAAGATAAAACCATTTGTGAGGTAGTCTACTCATTTGTTGTCCTATACTAAAATTGCGTTTAAATTAAAATGGAATTAGATCAGCATAGTAATTGCTTTCATCTGGAGATAATGGCAAAGTTGACTGGCATGTGGCATTAAGTGCAAGGCTAATGCATCACATAATCAGCCACTGTAAGCATTTCATTTTGTGACTCCCTCATCTCTGTTTGTTGATGATCTATTTTATAGGAAAGCAATCTCAAAAGGGAAATTACTTTAATGCCCTACAAGGAAAATAAGTTATGCATCAAGCACTACAGACTCATTATAGAAGAGAAAAGTAGTATTGTAAAATGCTGAGAGAACATCAGTAGGCTATAGCAGCATGTTAATATGCTTATGGAAAGGTTTTACCATTCTCATCATTCTGGTATTTAATGAGATTCAGTCTCTTCATTGTCTATATAGTCTTCTAACAAAATCTTGTTATGGTCATTTGTAGGGACTTGAAGGCACAAAAATATTACTAACTTGCCACGACCTTAATTCACAGGCATGTAGCTATTTGTCCTATCTCTCTTGACCCTTGTATCCTGGACCTCCTCATTGACTTCATTTGGTAGAAATCAGTGTCTTGAGCAACCTGATAAGCTGGGTCTAAGTGGACTAGAACCTGCTCGTCTTCATCGTCCAGATCGTTTCCAAGACAATGCCAGGGCATCCCTTGTAAATTTGTTGAAGGTAAATTTCTTTAGATAGAAATTGAATAAATTGGCATCAGTTTCATATGATAATAGTGTAGTTAAATTCCTAGAAGTCTAATTTTAAAAATAAGTTTCCTGAATTTATTGTTTGAAATTTTTTTTTGACAACTTGTCAAGTAGTTTATGCATCTGGATCTCATCAATTATAAAAAGAGAAGCAAGAAAAAAGAAAAAGAAAATTCACTTTAGGACAGCTTGCTCTTTTCCTTTTTCTTTTTTTGTGTTGGCTATTAGTCTACAGCTCTGGATCGGGATTATTTGTCAGCTTACCAAATTAGTTTACTTAGCACAACTATTTGTATTTGACCATTCAATATCAAGCCTGGCCAATATATCTCAGCCAGAGATTTCTGAGCTTTGCATTGATCAACATAACTTGGCCGCAACCTAATTATTTGGGTTGATCCAGACTGGTTTGGGCCTAGCCCAGTCTTCAGGATCCATTATGCAATTATCAGAAATTTACATTCTAGTGTCTAAAATCTACAAATTTCATCCTGAGAGAGTTTCTACACATTGATCTAGGTAGAGTTTTGAACCTTAAAGTAAATTCAAGAAAGCTCATTCAGAAATGCATTCCATACTTCCATTAATGTTGTTACGTCGATTCACTTTCTCCTTCCTGATTTAAAGATAGAAGGAGCACTTTTTCATCCTTTCAAATTACTGTTTCTTCCAAACTTTCGTGTCTTGAACTTACAAGAATAGTTCCCCATCGTTATTAAGAGCATCTTCTGCTAATAGAACTTTTTGGTTCTCATCCTCAAAGCAGTTTGATCAGTTTAAACAGACGGTTGTTGCATTGCTATGAGTGCTCTTCTTTCTCGTGGTGCAGAAAGGACTCAGCTATTAATTAGTATGCACTTGGTTTTGGGGTGACCCTACATTCCAAAGCCTTTGCTGTTTGTCAAATGATTTTCAGAGAGTATAAATGCCTAAGTTGGTAGATGATTTTCTGCTTTATTATGTTTAATTTTCAGGCAAAGAAGAGAAGTGACTTTCTTTAAGTAATCCTATAAAGATGCACTGGCGGTACTAGTCAGGCATTGCCTCCATTTAGTTTTTTTATGGACAGTGACAATTGGCCAGAGTATGATACCTCATGAGCTATTCTAGCTATTTGTGTTTAACATTATAATCTTTTGCCTTTTCTTATTGGATATAAATCTTTCTAAATTATAAAGAAAAGCCAAAACATCTTTCACCTCTTTGCCACAAATACACATAAAGTGATGCCTGTAATTAATTAAATAATGACGTATATTACCACATCAAAATAATTTAGAGAAGTCTACATAACTCTCCTCTTATTGAACGAATCTATGCAGATTCTAAATTTGAAGCTAAACCTTTCTCATCCTACAACAAGCCTTTTTTTAATGCATATATATGCGAGCATATTATTTGAAATTTTGCACGCGCTGCCCTTTTGGGCAATGATAGTAAAGCCATCACTAACACCAGAAAAAGATTATGGGAATCCATCACAGGAAATCACCTTGTTTACTTGTTATTTTTTAAGGGATTGGACACAAGAAACATGTGATTTCATTTTCTTATTTTTTCTTGGAATATTGTCCATATCAAGCTTGTGTCCTAGACTTGCAATTGTCGTTGTTTTTCTAAGTTATTTTTGACCATAACTAATCTTTTCCTTTCTTCTTTCTGGGTAAATATCCAGGGTGGAATCGTATACTCAAACAAAGTTGTAATTATTTCATCCATGCACTCAAAAGGAAGGATAATCCGTTATTTTGGTAATGGGTTGGAGCCCACCTTAGCAACTCACAAGTAATGCTTTGTTGTACATCTCTTTTTTATTATCAGTCAAGTTAATATAGCAACAATGTCTTTATCCTTTCTACGAGTGAAAGAAACTTACTTTAGCCAATTTTTGTCCTGGTTTTTTTTCTATAATAGTGCTTCATATTGTCAGTAATCTATCACTAAAGTTGATAGCTTTTCTTGGGTATACTTTCGTCACAGGGACAAGTTGCTAATTGCTCCCAGTGGGTTTGACAACTCCATATGGGATCCTTTAAAGGACAAATTTCTTCCCAAAAACTACAGTGCAGATGACTTGGAGGGTAAAGCAGTTTGTAAAGTTGCATTGCAGCACCATGTGGGTTTGCCTAAGGATGCTTCTGTTGCAGTTGTGAGTATTGTGATGAATAAAAAACTATGGAGGATTTATGATTATATTATTTTTGTTTTACGGTCTCTGTTCATGATACATTACATTGAGTAGTTCTAGAGCATGCGAATTTCCTTTATTTCATGAAATTGATATTTTTTAAATGTCTTGGGAGCTGCAAAGATTGTGCAGGCTGTTATTATGTTCTATTATATTTCTCTGTAATAATCCTACTTAAACCTTGCAAGTAATAAGGCATCCCATGTCAGATATTAATCTATATGAATTTTCAATACATTCATTGTCATGTGATATATGTTTTTGCTATCCTGGGAACGAGGTGGAGTCTTTCTACTTAGCAAAACGTGGGATACGGGTTGCAACATTTCTGCATTGTCACTTGATATAGATATTGATTTGGTGCACCTTCTAAGCATGGATTAGTTTCTTTCTCTTTAAATTTTCCATTCAACAACTAAAGCTCACTGTGGTAATAGATGGGTTATCAACTATGTACTTTGAGTTTTCCAGCACCTAATAAATGAACTATTTCCCAATATTGAGGTTGGTTCATCTGAAGTCACTTAAGAGTTACTGGATACAATTTCATATAGCATCCTCTAAAAATTGCAATTCAGATTTGTATGCCATTGGTTTACTAGTGCCGGTCATGTCAAGTGGAACTTAAAATTAGTGACTTTTCAATTCCTGCAAATTCTTTTTTGTGCATTTCCCTCAGTATAAAAAAAGTTCCTTATTTCAGGTTGGATGGATCTACCGAGAAGTATCGGATATTGACTTGAAGACTCTAAAAACTGTTGCCCAGAGCATTACACATGGAGGTGGCCAGGTTGATATTATTCATCTGTTTTTCACCTGATGAATTTGGTAATTCAGATCCCACAGGATCTCTTTAAGTCGTGGCAGGTTGCTGCCATACAAATAAACTTGAAGAGATAATGAGCTAGTATTATGTAGTAAAGTACCTAAGCAAATTGGCCATGATCTATGCTTAGAGACACTGCAAATCGAAAAATCTCATTTATAGGAAAGAAGCTAATTTTCACCATAGAAGTGATCTATCCATTAGGAGGATTGCAAATCAAGTTAGAATAAATTCTTTGTGAGATATTTATGATGCTTTATCTCATCAACAAATCTGTGCAGCTTCTCTTGGCAAGGATAGACAAAATGACAAATCTGGATAGGACCTCTGAATCTTTTGTGAAAGATCTGAAGGTATTGGCAGGAATTGTTGGTTTCCTTTGTCCTTTCTGTTGACATGCTATTACTGTCTAAACACGTACTCTGTTACTTGATTTTTGCATGAAAAGATAATTTCTTTCCTTTGTCATTTTCTTTTAACAATCTTATCAGATTTCTTTTGCTTTCGAATGCTTGGTCCTCAGGCTGCCTGGCCACTGTGGTCATAGTGGAGTATCATTGGACTTGCAAATCTTTTCTTATATTGCTACATATATCAGGATTATAGACTTCAGGATGAGGATGCGTCAACTGCACATGATCTTCCAGAGTGGCTAATTCTTCCCCTCCTAATTTTTCTCATGGGCAGGATGAAAACGTTAGATTCATAGACAGATACGATGAAGCTCTATCCCACTTGATATTTGCTGGTTCTGACATTATCTTGTGTCAGTCTTTTGAGGATCCTACACTACAAGTGCCGGTATGTTAAGTGCGTGATATCATCTGCAGCTTATCAGCTATTAGTTGATTGTGTTTTCAATTGGTTTTTGCTGGCACAGCATACTCTGTGAAAAGATTACCATTGAGGGAATATGGGTTATAGTACTGCATTTATAGTACTGCATTACTTTTGAACATAGGTCTTAAGAATATTAAGAATATGCAAACAATGCCAGCTATTATTTGAAGTAAACTTCATGACTACATGTTTGAGTTGACTTTAAGTTGTGTTTCCGTAATCTGTTTGGATTGCTTCTTTGATAAAATGTCACTTGGTCTCTCTAACTTCCTATCGATTATTGAGTAAAGGATCTCAAGAATTCATGTGAACTGGAGTAGCAAAGTCCTCGCAGCTGCTGTTTTCCTTCGTCGAGCATTCATCTGCACAAAGGACTTCATTATGAAATTTGCTTCATCCATGGATAATTAAAGTGCAATTAAAGTTTTTGCAGATGAAGGCATTGAAATATGGAGCTGCTCCAGTCGCACTGTCTTTTTCTGATGATAGATCCAGGTAACCTCTTCATGCGTTGATCCATTATTAACCCATATTATGTAATTTCAGAGAGCATTGAAGTGCCACTATTTTTAACCATTCACATCTAAACAGGCATGTTGTTGAATTCAACCATGATATCTCGGAGTATGCACAGTTCATAAAGTCACATTTGAGAATATATCTCTCAGCCAAGCCCTAGACGAAATGGTGAGTACTTTGCTAATATTTCACAGACGTTTAGATTTATCTGTCCCCATGATTAGAAAATTAAATCTACCAGCTCCTGCGATACGACGTTTTAAGTTGCTAGCTGATCTTATTCTCTGTGGCATCTTTTGGACATTTGTTGCTTGTGATCTTAGAGGAGTAATCCTTCCAAATGGAAGCGAAAGATGGCGGATGCCATGGATAAGGACTTCTCCTGGGATGCAGAAACATGCGACGTACATATCTCTGCTTATGCAGCTTTAAAGAATCTGTAGAGCAGGTGTATAACTGTATATATAGCCGTTGATCATAGTAGTACATAACCACTTGAAAGACGTCTTATGATCGGGGAATCCTTCGAGGAGTCCCGGCAAATTGGCCCCGATTGCTGGTTACTTATGTGCCAATAAATTCATTGTCGTCGTTAATGGTCGGCCCAATGTCATGCACGTTACTGTTGTTGACCTCTTCAGCAGTGAAGTGTAAAAGTTGATTGCCATAAGATCCCATGCCTTACTTGCACTGCAGCGGCGGGCTGCTTGGGATGGGATGCAATGCCGGTAGAGGTGGGAGTTCGACAGAGGAGGCTGGGACTCGGCATTGGTCGCAATTGCAATTTCGATTATGAGCGAGAGGTCGAGTGATTGGAGGATAATTTTTGTCGCTCCAACCAAAAAGCTGTGCCCACAGCATCTTTGGTCGTGGAAATAGACGAGACCTCATTTGATTCATGGTAGGTATGCCAACAAACTCTCTGCGTAAGCCTTAATAGGGACTACCTTTTAACCATTATATCTTCAAGTTTGATTCATACCATAGTAAAACTTCATAATAGTAAAATTCTGATACACAAGTTCCACATAGTTGTGGCAAGTGTGGAGCATGCTACTAGGACTTACGGCACAGTTCCATAACCAACTGGGGACCTATGGAACTGTGCTGTAAGGCATGGTCAAACAGCCGTGGGATTTTTACCCACTCCATATCACACCGGGCGAGGGACAGGGATTGGTTACCCAATGCCAGCCCAGTCGTAGCCAGAGTTACCTCTGACGCAGTATTTCTGGGATTGATTACCCACCTTCATTGCCCATGGACCCCCAAATCCCCAGCCTATGTTTATCCACCCGACCGAGGGGATGGGGAGGCAAGTACGGGGTCACCCACCCCAGGACGGTTCTCCCGCCTTTACCTCCATTGAGCAGTTTAAAGACCTCTCAAGTCCAAAAACGCTCTATATCTTTTGGAGAATAATACCAGGCAGACAAAATGGGAGAAAGTGTTTAGAAGCTCCTGATAGCACATCACATATAGATTTTATTCCTTGCTGGTGCAACGAAGAGGATGGGAGAAAAAAATACAAAAGAATGGGAAAAATATGAAAATATTATTAAAAAAATATCTTTGTCAGTACTAGCCCTATCACATATGATGGCCGGTGTTCACGTTAGTGAATTTCAATTAAAATTGGTTAGATGAACTCAATTAGTAGAAGATGAAAAATGTTTAGGACTCGGTTAGTAAAACTGAAATATTTGGACTGAATTTATAAAAATAAAATAAGTTTAGGTTAGAATTTTGGCCATCCTAAAAATCTACTTCATCACTTTAATGTATGGTCTTGAGCCCTTATATGTATATATCAAATGATTATGACTCCGATTGAACATTTAATAAACACATATGAACTCTTAAACAATATTTAGAGGGGTTGCTGCACTTGTCGCCCCACTCTGCTCTTTTCTCTTTAAAAAAATAAAACTTAACAGTGAACTTGATCATGCCCCGGCGGCTCATAGGCTTGTCCAGGCTCGACCCTGGCCACGAGAGCTTGAAAGCACTTTCAGCTTTGCGTGAACCTAGACAGGGACTTCTAATAAATGAGGTTCCACCCTGTCTTGGTTGGACTTAAACCAGGCCTGCCTGGCCTACCCAATTCTTACATATACAATCATTTCTATTGACGGACATAATCAGGCGACATTGCGACATTTCGAACTTGATCCGGAGCTTGATTTGTGCCCGTCCGCCCATCGATCACCTCCCTCTCAACGTCATTCGTGATATCTTTGCCCCCACTTTCGTGGTCGTCCCCTCATAGGCTTGTCTAGGCTCGACCCTTGCCATGAGAGTTTGAAAGCACTTTCAGCTTTACGTGAGCCTAGATAGGGACCTCTAATAAATAAGGTTCCACCCGCCTCGCCCCGTCTTGGGTGGGCCAGGCCAGGCCTGTCTGGCCCACCCAATTCTTACATATACAATCATTTCTATCTCGAGGGGCACGATCGGGCGATATTTCGAACTTGATCCGGAGCTCGATTCGTGCCCGTCCGCCCATCGATCACCTCCCTCTCAACATCGTTAGTGATATCTTTGCCCCCACTTCCGTGGCCCGTCCCCAACTCCAATTCAATCAAATAAAAGGGGGCAAAGATCTTTACTCGGGGAGGCATACGTCCCCCTCTCGCTCACGTGCTCCCTCCCCCGGGCCACAATAATTGCTCCCCCAAATATCGAAAATCCAAAAAAAAAAAAAAAAAAAAAAAAAAAAAAAAAGGAAAAAGGTCAAGATCAACGGTCGCGATCGCTCCAACGGCTCTCCCCGGCTCCGCCTCGGGGGGACTGTTCCGTCGTCTTCTCCGTCGTCGTCCTCCGCTTGTCGCTTCCACACCTCTCTCTCTTCTCTCTTTCTCTAAAGAGACGTGACGGACGGCATCGAACGCGTCCCCCACCGTACGCTCGGAAGCAGCCGATCTCCCTCCCTCCCTCCCTCCCTCCCTCCTCCTTCTGAACAAGACAGAGAATTTATAATATTCAGCTCCCGACCGGCGCGCGTTCCTCTCGGTTTCCACCATCTTCGTCGTCGTTTCTCCATCTCTCTCTCATTTTCTCGCATTTTCTCGGATTCCACATTCTCGGATTCCTGGATTCTCGGATTTTTCTGCCTCGTTTTCTCTCCCTTCAGAAGTTGAAATTTTTGAAAATCCTTCTCCCCGTCCGCCCGTCCGCCAAGTTCAAATGTAGCCCGCCATCGCTCGGCGTTTCTCGAGGGCGATGCTCGTCGTCCGCGGCATTCCGGAATTCGTCTCCTTCGAATTGGCTCCGTTTTCGCCTGCGTCTTCGGTTCCGTTTCTTCTTCATTTCATTCCTTTTTCGGGTCTCGGATCATTTTGGAAAATCTAGCGTCAGCTCCGGAAGCGGAAAGTCGGCTGGCGACATTTCCTTTCTTGCTCTTTCCCTTTTAGACGTTACGGTTTTCGAATTCGGTTTTGGAGTTTAGGGTTTCATCGCAATCGCTCGCGCCAGCGATCGTCGGATAATAGATAAGCCTTCGAGCTCCGGCAGTGCGACTAGGCGCGCGGGATTTGATGCAAACTATCGAAACATGCCCAGCTTGAAGGCTCCCGCCGCTGCTGCTGCGAGGAAGACTGCCACCACCTTAACGGTTCGGTTTCTCAGTTCGATTCGATGAACGATTGTGATGGCCTGGCGTTTTTCGAATGAACTGAAATGTCGTGTTTTGCATTTGGGATCAGGTTGCTGTTAAGTGTAGACCCTTTGCGCGGAGAGATTACGGCCGCAATATCATTAGAGTTAGCGATAGTAAGGTACGGAAGTAGTAAAGTCTAATTTGTGCCGGCATGCATCCAAGTCGCTGAAGTCAATGACTTTAGATAGCGGCATTGAGGAATTTATGTGGATTGGCAATGCAGGAGGTTCTTGTTTTAGATCCTGATTTGTCGAAGGACTATCTTGACCGCATACAAAATCGAACCAAAGAGAAGAAGTATCGTTTTGATCATGCGTTCGGTCCCGGATGTTCCAATAGGGTATGCAGCTTTTTTGTAATTGACTTTTTATCCTTTCGATTTCTGTTCAGCTGCTTGAGATTAGTGTGGATTGTAGGTATAGACAGGGTCTGAACATTTCGCACCGGGATCATGCTGCTAAAACATGAAATATTGGAAAAACATTTGCATCGCGTCCGTTCATATTTTTACTTTTTAGCTCATGCCGCATGTCAATCTTTGTTAGTATCTTGGCTAGTAGCTCTGCTGTAGTACTCATATTTATGAAAGTCTTCTAAAAGTTTCGATGATTTCCAGGATGTGTACAGTAGATGTATAGATTCAACAATTTCTGGAGTTGTTCAAGGTCTCAATGCAACCGTCTTTGCTTATGGTTCAACCGGAAGGTACATCTGTTAAATAACCCGACGGTAGCCTTGATCACTTTTCCTGATTTCTGCCATAGATAGATTTTCGTTTCTTTTAGCTTATGGTTTTGGTACGTTCTTTTTACAAATTTTAATCAGCCTTTCTCAAATTACAAGACTTCTTGCTACTCTTTAGTTGCCATGAACATGGCTCCTTATCTTATAGCTCGATCAAACTCCTAGTGAATCAATCCCACTTGTGTAGCTTAGATTCATATCAGATTCAGCTTGTGTCCCCCTCGAGATCATGTGGATTGATGATGTACTGATTGTTCAGTCCCCGTGTTTCCTTCTTTTTCCCTCAAAATTTTCAGTGGAAAGACATACACAATGGTTGGAACTAAGAATGACCCGGGACTTATGGTTCTTAGCTTGCATACAATCTTTCACCTTATCAAGCAGGACAGTAGTTCCGATGAGTTTCAAGTTAACTGTTCCTACCTTGAAGTTTACAATGAAGTAAGGAGGAAACTTTGATCAAACAAGTTGGTCTTTTTTTCCTTATGCAATGCTTGGTGTGGACATGTTCGGCTAATTTCAATGCATTCAGGTTATCTACGATTTGCTTGAGAAATCATCGGGTCATCTGGAACTCAGGGAGGATCCTGTTAAAGGAATTGTTGTTGCTGGCTTGAAGTCAATTAAGGTTCTTCCTTTTTCTTTGATATGTGTATGATGAATGCTGTTTGAGTATAAAGCTGCGAATCACTTGATTAAAGCTGATGATTTATCCTGTTTATGGAGGTGCATAAAGTCATTCTGTTTTTAGAGTAACTTTAAGGAGCATGCATTATTATCGGCCTCCGGACAGAATAAGCAGCAAGAGTAGGGCATTATGTGTCTGGCATTCTGTCATTATATGGAACTGGTCATGTGTATATCTCTACCTCTATGCTAAAGCATTTGGGATACTTCTTTGTTTTTGAAGAAGAAAAGGATGTCTTCTTTCTCTGGTTTACAAGTTTGATTTGCTAAGAATTTCCTTATGTTTATTGGGGCTTCTGTCTGCTATATTAGTTGGGCTGCACAGTGGGTGGTTGGCCTCCCTAATTGTAAATCCTTCAATTTAATTGTGAGGGACTCGGTCCAATGACCAATGCATTGATTGATACTCGTGGAACTTTCACAGTCAATTTAGTTTTTCTTACTTATCTTTGTTGGCTTTCTACCGATGAAGATACCAACTGTTCTAGACTTCTGTTTTGTTATGGCAATGTGGGGAAGATATAAATGTAGGCATATGGTGTGCCTGGATGTTTATACATTATTGATTCTCTTACACGTGATCAGCTCAATGTTGGAAAAGAACATGGTTTCTCTCTACTCTCCGTATCACATTGCCATTCAAACTATATTCTCTTAGTTTGCCTCCGCACTTCTAGAATCTTAATCAGTTTGCCAATTCTTGCAATTAGTGTAATTATTTTCCCGAAATGAGTCATGTCTGAACTGAAGCATGTAATGCTTAGTTAATGCAATTAATTTTCCAAGGAGACTTCTTTTAGTGCCACCTTAAACAGTAAAAATAGGATTATGACTGCATAGTTGAGAAACTCTTTGGTAGACGCATCCTCATTAAATGACCAAGATTGATGCTAAACAATTTCTTCAGACTGTTGTACTGATTATTTTAAGAAACTGAATATCCCATGCTAACTCTTTTCAAGTGAAAAATTCGGCTGCAACAAAACCTCAGGAGAAATTGGTATCAGTTGTGAAAATGTAGGCGCAAAGCAAAAGGAAAATTATCTTCAGGGGAAACATGTATTTTTCTCTCCAATCTATAGGGGCAAGACTTTCTTTGTCTCCATTTTTGTTTAAAAATTGAATGTAGAGTTGGGTGCCATATAAGCAAAGCTCTTTGATGTTGCAGTCATCTGAGCCATCAGTTGCAGATATTTTATGGATTTGTTCATCATATATTGGTTCCTTGTGTCAATCTATTTTTCTAGCTTATTTGGCTGCTTGTTACTATCGTACTGATACGTAAAGGTAAAATGTTCATCATGCTTTTGGTTTGTAGAGCACCGACTTTTTCCTTGTTGATGCAGCCTTATCTTAGAGATATTTAATTTTGAAAATAGGTTCACTCAGCAGATAAAATACTTGAACTTCTCAATCTAGGAAACAGCCGAAGAAAAACAGAGAGCACAGAGGCTAATGCAACATCGTCAAGGTAACAAGGCACATGGCTCATGTTTACCTTGATGCTTTATGTTTTATCATTTTGGTTTTCTGTAGTGGATAATTTTCCTCAACTGAAGGTTGATGTAGTCTTGTTTATACAGTGGATGACTAAAATACTTCTATAACAGATATATTATCTGATTGTAGGCTGTGGCTGTTCACCTTCTCGCTCTATGTTTTTTCAAGTTTAGTGTTTGAAACTTGGCTCACTGCTACCTTTATATTATTTGATTGTAGTTTCCATGCGCTAAGATGTGGTTGGTGTCTTGGTATAGCATTTTACTAAGAGTTTTTTTCTATTCTTTTTGTGAGATAGTGTTGGTTTCGCGTGCTTAGACAATTTTGAACTTTTTGAAGGCTCTGGAAGGTGATAAAGTTTCCAGCTTATCCTTGCCAGACATGGATACTTTTGGTTTATATATGTGCTTCATTCATGCTATCCATGAAGAATGATCTATTGATGCTTGTTTCTTCCACCAGTATATCTTTGATATCACCTTAGAATCCTTTATCTTCACAGTTACTGAGAACTGATTATTGTTAAATAAAAGATTGGTGAATTTTGATTGTTTTATACCTGTCATAATAATTTTGAATTAATTCCCTTAAATATGATCAGAATTGATGTATGAAATGCAGAATGATAAAAGAGGGCTAGCTACAGATTAATAGCCTTTGAAGTATAGATATTTAGTTGTGATTGGTGATAGCTTTTGCTTATGGACTCCCAACTCAAAGAAAATATTGCAGTAATCGCTACGATACTTTCTTTAATATTCTCTCATAAACCTCAGCTGTTTTATGATGTTTTGTTTTCTGGAACCAGATCACATGCAGTTCTGGAGATTACTGTGAAAAGAAAACAAAAGAACAAGTATCGAAATCAAGTAATGCAAGGAAAACTCGCACTTGTGGATCTTGCTGGAAGTGAACGAGCTTCTGAGACGAACAATGGAGGGCAGAAGCTCAGAGATGGAGCTAATATTAACCGCTCGCTTCTTGCATTAGCAAATTGCATTAATGCCTTAGGGAAACAGCAAAAGAAGGGCCTGGCCTACGTTCCTTATCGAAATAGGTTGGTGGGATTGATCATTTTGTGGTCAAGATTTCCTTTTTTATGCATTTAACAGAAAAATCTTACAGCAAATTGACACGGATCCTTAAAGATGGTTTGAGCGGTAATTCTCAAACAGTTATGGTGGCTACAATATCTCCTGCTGACAGTCAATATCATCACACAGTCAATACCTTAAAGTATGCTGACCGAGCCAAGGAAATAAAGACGCATATCCAGGTTAGAAAGTCTAGATTGACACATATATGAACATTGTGCAGGACTTAAATTCCGTTGACATAAATGTATTTTGGGACCATAATTTGTCGATAAGTTTTGCTTTTTTGTTTTATCTAAATTCATTTTATGACATCACTTGATCATTTTGCAATGATATTCATCCATCCTTAGAAAGGAGGAATGGAGTGTACTCACTGTCAGATGAAATTCAATTTTCTGCATTCTACCGTTTCTTATACAGATCTCCCTCCTTTCATTGTATATTCTGTCATGTTAAATATTATTCATGTGTAACTTCATTTTCACTGATTCTTTTGTTTCATTGGCTCTTAATCAATTGCATTATGCTGCTTATTTGTGATCTATGCATCTTGGGCTAGACTGTTCTGCTTGATTTGTCATTCATGCTGCTAATAGTTCATGTTACGGGTGTTTTCTTTTCTCAGAAAAACATTGGCACAATTGACACCCAATTGTCAGATTACCAGCGGATGATTGACAGTCTTCAGGTTTTTCCCTACTCTTTTTTGTTTTATGTATTTCGCTTGACTACAATATGCATGTCATTAAACTTATTTGACATTGTAGGTAGAGGTTTATCGCTTGAAGAAGGAATTGGCTGAAAAGGAGTCCCAACTTAATGTCAGATCTACTGACAAAGTTGCAGATGATGAGTTGTCTTGGTTAAATTTAATGAGCCAAGAAACCAGTGAAAATGTTCAGGAAAGGATAAACTTGCAGAAGGCAATGTTTGAGCTTGAGGAAATTAATCTTCGTAACCGTGCTGAGCTCCAACATCTTGATGATGCAATTGCAAAACAACAGGTCAGCTTGTGAAATTAGTTTCGATGTCCCTATTCCCTAGCATTATTGAGATTTGTCAAATAGCCTCTTTAAACAAACTATCTGCTTTTGTTGAACCTGATAATCTGTCTAAGCCATGCTGGCCTGAACAAACTGAACTTGGTTTTATTCTAACCCATTGTCCCACTTCTGATCTTGGATTGACTAGCTGTGGTTCTTGTTGCAAACTGTAACGTGGAGAAATAGTTAGCTCTTAAGTGAACTGTTTGACCTGGTTATTGGTAAAAAATATTCTGTCCCACCACCCGCTTCATCAGGACCTTTCCCTTATTCTAGAAAACCATCAACTTGAGTTCTCAGAAGCACACTTTCACAGGCTTACAACAGCATATCCCCTCATGTGATCTTATATTAAGTTTGGTCATTCTTTTGGCTTATCTCATTTTGGTTTTCAGTTAAAGGTTGGAAAGCTTCCACCAGAAGTTTTTGGGTTGGTTCAGTTTATCTCAAATTGAATTAGCATGTTTGCTCTTAGTTGAGACTGATCAAGTAGTTAAATGGCAACCTCAAAATGAATGGAAAATTCTAATTAGCCTGCCTGAGGTGGGCTTTTTTTCCCCCTCAATCTGCCCTCTTGACTTAGCTTTGTCTCAAATACCCACTATTACTTGGTGAATATGTATCAATTATCCCCATATCCTGATCACGGTGGAGAAGTGGCCAACTGTTGAGCAAGTGCATCACACTTGCACAATTTTGCATCATTCAGAGGGGTTGTTTTCATCCATAGAGTAATACGAGAAATTTGAAAAGAGAATTAATATTTGAACACCAATCCTATAGAGATGGAAGTGGTGGTGTCGGTGTTGTCAGCGTGCAACGAGGAGGGTTTGGCATCCCCATTGGGTTGGGTTAACAACCTGTAGTCGCTACGGCCACATATCACACCTAGAAGACAATGAGAGAGAGGCTGCTGGGCAAGACGCATTTGAACGCATTGATGATAGGGTGAAGGCTGAAAGTAGTGATTGATGAGTGGCAGGTGAAGGAAGAAGATGGCCGTTAATAGAGTTGGTGTATGTGGTATCTGGCAAAGGTGGGTGTTGAAGATGGTCTTGATTGAAGAAGAATTGACAATTGGGTGGCCAGGGTGGAGAGCATAGGGAAAACTTAGAGTTTGGTGAACTGTGATGGAGGTGTGGGAATGGAGGAGGGTAAGATGATCATTTTTGGTCAAGAGTTTGTTAGATTTCCTTCCCCTGCTCATCATCTCTTCTCCTAGATTTCTCTGTGTCAACATCCATGGTCCATCATCATGACAATGGACATCGAATTCCCTGTATGCTCACCTATGTTACATTTTGATCTTTGAGAATGCAGAAAGTATGTGGTCAGTGCTCCAAAATTGAAATTGTGAATAATCAACACTTAAAACCCTTACTCTTAAATTTTAGGCACAGGCCATCAATCCTAAGCTTTCAAATTTATCTCATGACAGAAAAATTCTTTCAATTTCTCCCCCTTTTTCCACTCCCTCTCTCTCTCTCTCTCTCTCTCTCTCTTATATGGGTGTGATCTGCAGCACTGGTGGCCGACACTTGTAAGTGAAGCCCCATTGGTGCCTGACGACTCCAACTCCTGTGCCCCCCTACCCCTCTACCTCTCTCTGCCTATTCTGTTTCTAGGGTCTGTAGTTGTTAATTTTAATTTATCTGCGTAAATTTAATGTATTAATATATGATTTTCAAATTAAATTAACCCTATTGATGATGCAAAATTGTGCAAAGATGCACATGCTCCATGGCTGGCCACTTTCCCACTGGCGATTAGCATTGCTTCTCCTAGTATAGGGGGTCATTTGAAACAAAGCTTAGTGTAGGGGGGTACTCTGGGAAAACAAGCCCACTTCAAGGGGCTGGAATATTCCTGCAAGAATGCAGTACAGTTCTTGCATCCTCATTTATAAAGTGGATACTTTAATTTTATTTGTGATCTATGAAAGTCTGTTGTGTGTTAGTTATAACAGCAGCCTTTGCCTTTTTAATCTATTAATTGGTAACGTGAGATGGGGATGAACTCTATGGATGAAGACATAATTGGCTTATAAATTTTCTGTTAGTCGACAATTTGTCATATGCAAAGATCATTGTTCCTGAGTTGCTAGTTTGAAAATAATAGTTCTGGTGAGGTTTAACAGATTACCTGTGTTGCAGGCAATTGAAAAATGTGGTCCAGTTGTTGAGGCTTTGAGAGCTAGGCGACAAGTAATTCTTGATAACATCAGGGACAACGATGAAGCCGGTTTCAATTATAAGAAGGTGCTTCCTCAGTCACTGTTACTTTTGGTGTCTACTGTCTACATTATTTAAGTGTTGCACTTCACATTTGAACATATAACCTTTGCTTCTTCAGGAAATTGAGGCAAATGAGAAGCATCGATCTGAGCTACAAGAGAAGATTAATGAAGCAATCGGTTACAATGGAGACAAAACATACTTGCGTATTCTTAGTCAATACCGACTCTTGGTGAGTTATCCTACATTTGCAACACTTTTTCACTGAGAGTATAATGTGTCTTTTGTTGTTAATTTTATTTTTCTGTATATAAAGCTTAGGTGCAAAGAGAAAGGAATGCGCAGTTAATGAACTGATTACCTCTGAGAAATTATTTAAAATCCAAACCCTAATGGCAGAGGCATGGCAATGTAAAATTTCTCACTGTGCAACTATTCATCTAAATGGGTTGCTGGGGGGAGAGTACTATCAATTTCTTTTCTGTATGCAAGACAAGAATAACTTGTCTTCATATTTCTGCCATCTCACTCTTGCTATCAATTACGAACCTTACAGTTGTAGTGCCATTATGTAGGGGATGTCAAACACTGAGCTTCAGTTCGAAATTGCAATGAGGGATCAAGTGATTCATAATCAACGAGAAGCACAGAAAAATCTTTGGAACATGGTAATGGGGCTGGGGCTCGAGTCACTTGATAAGAAAAGGCTGTTGGATGTTGCAGCTTGGCAGGGAATACCAATTGAAGACTACATGATGACACCTTATCTAGGGCTGTCAGATAATAGTCACCTAGAAAATGTGGCTTCTCACAGATTTCTCCCTTTTGGGAGTTCCCCATGCACGGGCAGTTCTCTATCCAAATCATCTGGCAACTTACATCACCATCAATTCTTCTACAGTGGGCCCACTTCCTCAGGCAATTGGAGTGCTTTGTGCAGGGAGGAGCATCACAGTTCATACTACTTACTATCTCATGATGTTTCGCAATTGCCCCATATGAGGTCGAGCAAGAGTCCTGAAGATTGTGCTTGTCATAGGCCAAGGTCACAGTTTGGCACACCTGATGTGTATCACCAAGGTTTATGCAGTCCCTCTCCAGAGGTGACATGTGAGCCTTCACCTTGTCAAAGTCGTTTATCTTCTAGTGTTACTTTTGCGCAGCAGCATGAGGTACGAATCGACAAATCTATCCCCTTTTCTAAGATGGTGTTTTAATCCATTCCTGTTCTTTCCTCTCATAGTTATGTTTCTGTAATTTCATTATCCTCTTCGTCCCTTTAGATTGTAATAGATCTCACAAAAATACGTGTGTAAGTATTAGCTTAACATTAACAATAGTTTGTTTATACTTTTGGAGTAATTTGGCCTTAGAACCACTTTTCTCGCAATTCTAGCCTGTACAGATGTGAAGCTGACACGATTGCAATTATAGTCCACTGCAAATGAATTGTCGTATAAGTTTTCCTCAATGCCATTGAAAAGACCCTCTTTTATTTGCTCTTGGCATGATCATGAGAAGTCACTTCTGAATATACGAGACAACATTGCTTGCATGAAAAGATAGAGGAATGTAGTATGAGGATATCTTTACTTGTCCTTGTTATTGCAGTTTTCTTTGTGGTAGACTGCTCATCTTGTTTGTCCCATAATTAAATCTTTCTTTGAGACTCTAATTTGGTCATCTATTCTGGTTATTTTCTTATATCCACAGTTAAGCTTCTTGAGGGGTTCAGGAATTGCTAATTCTGGGCAGCATTTTTATGAGGATCGTGATGGAAATAGAAGCAAGCAAGAGTCATATGTCATGAGCCATCGGAAACCAAGTTTTCCTTCCTTGTAGCTCATTGGCACAGTCCTCTGGCATGGAAAGAAGAGATGACCCTTATCAAGAAACTGAACCAAAATTGCGATAAATATCCTACATCATCTTTGTATTCTAGCCTGCAACCTGTTGCATTCGATTCATCTAGCCCTGATTCTAAACTGCTGCCTCTGAAGCTTTTCTAGTCTTGTTTTCTTCTGGCCCCACCCTTCACAAACATTCACTCATTTACCATTCTTTCCTTGTATTCATCCCAGCAATTGTACATACAGGTTATAGTGCCATGCTCCAGGTAGTTGCATTGCAAAGTTTAGTCTTACTTTAGTACCGAGAAGTTAGGAGAGAAGATCCGGATCTTCAGGATGAGCGGTGAGTTATATGTTTTTGGCTTTTCAGTTTGTAGATTGTAGATGCACTAGTTGTTGTATATAGTCTGTGTATACTTGTAAATCCTCATGTGTTCGTCCCACTGATTGATCATGTCCATTGCTTGGATTAGAGATGGACAGACATTCAAATGTAACTCAATTTCTTAGATCTCCTCTAGTACATTCTTTGCAGATCTTACCAACAATTTGTCTTTGACTGCCTTTTATCTCTGTTTTTGTGGAGAATTGAGCCTCTCGCATCTACCTTTTTTTTCGGCGAGGCTTCATACCATCATTACCAATCAGAAGGAAAAGAAAACGAGAGACTAGATTGATTCATCTGTTGTCCATTTTATGCAGGTTTTTGAGTTTCTGCGTCTGCACACTCATTTGTCTGTGTATAGAGATGCATATCTTTATGAAGCTTTCAACCCGATTGGGTATCATTTATGTGTGAATTGACTGACGGTGTGATTTTGGCATGACTGATGTATGTGTGCACATGCCCCGTTTACACCAAGGATTGTTATCTTGGATGATCGCCCTTGTAAAGAAAATAGAAAATGCATGATTCATCGAGACTGTAAATGAGAATAGTAGAAGGATATGAGGCTTACTATGGAAAGTTTTTAGGGAAATTTACAACAGCATCTGTTAATGCCTTTGCCCACTATGCAATCAATCTTTTAAATTGAAAGAGTACAATTAAGTTCTCAACATTACATTTTAAATGTGGTGTTTCTACTGTGCGCCCACTTTTACTGAGTTGTTATGTCGAAAACCGGTCTTGTTGAATAAATGCATTGCTAGTGATATTTTAACCATGGCTGTCAGCCCTTGCCAATGGGGAGTGAGGGCCAAGGCAAGAGCAAGGGTATGGGTTGACTAATGGCGACGTGATTCAATTTTATTATAAAACAAGCTATAAGTTCATTGATGGCGCCATGACTAATCCCTGGCTAGCTGAATTACAAATTTAGTCTAATCTTAGATTTCATTAATCGATTGGGTTAAATCGTAGCGATTGATGCGTATGGGAATGATGGGATTACGAAATTTGTTTTTATGCTAAGTGTAGGATGCTATAAGTATTTAAAGGGGAAAATATGAATGTAGCATCAAGAAGTGCTTGATGGAATGTGCTTGGAGCGTGTTCTTTTTGAAAATCAAAATATGAATTTGCCGAAGTTGTGAAAATAGAGGCAAAATAAACAAAAATGAAACTCACCACCAAGGCTGAAAAAAACAATCCACCAACCAATAATAAATAACTTAACGCTCATCACCAAGTCGATAAATAAAGAACTAAAAATTGGAGGAAATCACCCTGTTTGAGGAGGAAATCTCATGTATTAGAAACTTAGCTCCCCATATATTTGAGATTGCACTTCCAAACTAAGACATTGAACTGAGACTCTGAACTTAGATGCACACTAGAAGCTATAATTTATGGAGAGAAAGATCTCGATATGTGCACATCACAGATGGTTATGGTGATCGACCACCGATTATTTTTTGATGTTGTAACAGATTTGATCTTTTTGGATGAGAGTATGCTTAGAGTTACAAATTGTACTCTTTTATTTTTGTTTTGTTTTATAATCTTTTTGGGATTTTCTTTGCCCGAAAGCTTTCTATGTTCTTCTCATGTTTGATTATGATAAATGAATGAAATCTTCTTTTGACAACAAAATACTAAGACTCTTGCGATAAAGCTAGCACACACTTTTTTGCACATCAACCTTGTAATAAATACCAGAACACACCCTTTCAACCTTGTAATGAATACTCTTTTAACATTTCAACGTTATAATCAAGACTCCTTCAAATTTCAATTTTGTGATGAAGAATCTTTTAACATTTCAACTTTGTAATTAACCCTATCTTGAATGTATTGGACCCAGTGGACTTGTGCTGCCTCCGCATTTTGCTTGCATGATTAAATCGGCCTGATCGATTGATGAAGCTTCAGTAGGGATTGTGAATTGATTAATGGAATTTTCCAAGTTCTGATGCTCCCAGTTATTCAACCATCCTTCAAATGGCCACACCGGCAGTTCAGATCTCCACCATTTTCTGCGCTCCACAAAATCTCAAGTTGCGGTTCAAATTTAGAACCCCGCTGGCGAGAGACCTGACCTTGGGAAACATGATGATGAGACCTTGACGTCGTTGCCCTCTTCTTCTACTCAAAAGTGTTGGAAGAAGAGTGACATTAAATCCCATCAACTGGGTACAAGTCATCCGCATAGATCAAAACTCGGGATTTAATTGATTTATGGAAATTGTAGGATGTTTCATGACATTATATATATGAGTAGTCAATTTTCCATGCCTATACTCTTGAATAACAAAAAAACAAAAAAAGAGAATAAATTCAAAAGGATTTGAATGCTCCAACTGTAGTTGAATTTCACTCTACATTGGATGAAGAAGCTTCGCTTCAGCCATTGTCCTTGCAAGGCATAAAAGATTACCCCATCAACTAAGGATAAAAAACTTAAAGGTTCATCGCCAATGAATTGGATAAAGAACCAAAAGAATTACTCATTTGAGAGAACTTCACATATATTATCAACTCTCAAATCCGCTTCTTTCGAGGAAATATCAAACTAGGAAACGTTAAAATAGAAAATCTTAAATTAGGAAATATCGAAATAGAAAACTGTAAACAAGGAAATATCAAATAAGAAAACATCAAATTAGTAAACAAACTCGAACTAGGGAACAACTCCGATTAAAAAAAGTCCTTCTAATCTTTGATTTAGAAGAACCTTTATTCTCCATCTTCGATGTATTCTCTTTATTGGACACATTTCGGTCATGTTGTGGATGAAATATTCCTTTACTTGCATAATATCATTTGATCTTTAATGGAATTTAATGCTCTCGTTTCAATTTTGCCATTTTTTTTATACATATTATCATGTCATCATCCATACGTACACTTATTCCACCAAAAAGACAAAAGTATAATGGATCAATAGATACAAATGAATCAAAAAGGTTGCATAAGGTCCTTTTGTTGATTTTAAACAGGAAAATAACAATAAATTTAAAGCATGAACTTTGGGAACAATTATTGCCAGTAATGTAAATTGCAAAAAAGATAAAGTAAATATTTGTAGAAGAATGTTAAGTTTCATTATTAATTGGGGGTCTTTACAAATGATACAATATAGGTATTTATAGCGCACAATCAATGGTTGCTAAAAAATTGCACATGACTCATTATTGAGCAACATTAAACGATATCACATTTGAGGGTGTTGACTTCACTGGTCACGCTTATATTGACTCCACTAGTTTGATGGTTATATCAATTCCACTTTCTTGACGGTTACATCGACTCCACTACTTGATTGTTACATCAACTTCTTTGTTTCGCTATTGATTGCCATCTCCGTCGGTCGTAACTGAATACTCTTGTGGACCGGTTGCACTTTACCAATCGATGATTCCCCACGCTTGCCCATTTGCTCACTCTTGTTGTACCTCTAGCAGGTTCCCCTCCAAACTGTGGACCACAGCACCTTCAAATTTTTTGGTGTCAACATGTTATGTTGTTTTGGACCTCGAAGTTTAGCTAAAACTTGAGTTAAGAAACGACCCAAGCCGACACATACATGATGTTGGAATTCAAGCCGCTTAAGAAGCGAGTTTGGACGTCTAGACATCAAGTTTGGGATACGCTCAGGAAAGGTGCATAAAAGTGGAGGAGGATCGGAACCGACGGAGCGGATGTTCGCATAAACGCATGGAGTCGGACTTTTGACCCATTACCGAATCGAACGTCCAACTCGAACGGGAAATCTCGGTCGTCATAGCTTTAGAAGTCCGACGAGGCGGACGTCAGAGTGCGTCTTTTCTCCATGGTTTTAGCTCAATTTTCCAACCGATATCCTCGTATTCAGATTATATCTCCAACCAACGTCAAATTTTTTTTTTTTTTTTTGTAAAACTACCGTATAATCGATAGCTAGCGACGTAAACCCAGGGCACTAGTATAGAGACCCACCTCCCACGACAGCCGGCAGTGCAGGGACCCACCTCCCACGGTAGCTGGCGACATAAACCCGAGGCACTAACATGGGGACCCACCTCCCACAGCACCTCACTTAAGTAGCTCAATGTGACGTGGAGGAGAATTGAACCTTGCTTGTTGTGTGTCCAACATGCACCTTAACCAACTCGCCCACTACGGGGGGAGTGTCAAAATTTTTCTATCCTTCAAGAATATATAATATGGATTAATATTAAGAAAATATATAAGCTAATATATTTGTGATAAATTTATTTCTAAATAATTTTTTAATCGTAAAAAAGCTCAAATTGATACATTGTGACAAACTTATTTTCCATCAATTTTCATTAAATCAAAAGAATATCACGAAAATCATAAACTAATAGATAAACGAATAGAAAAAAATTACAAATTGATATATCTATTACCAACAACTACGCGTACTTTCCAAATCACTAGTTTAACGGTAAAAGTTAACTGAAAATTAATAAAAATAAGTAAATTTGTCACATTTGTACTGAGTTTTTGGCAATATTAATCCAAAATAATAATGGTGTAAATTTTTGCTCTTACCTTTTTTGTTAACTTATTTAATTTATTTATTTATTTTGGGTTCTATTTCGCAAGTCCTGCACATTTTCGGAGCCGCTGTCCTCACCTTCGCCGTCTCCCTCGCAGAAGCACTCGAATCCCAAAACCTCCATCGAGCCGCGCCGCCCCCAAATCGGCCGCCGGAGAACCGAATGGCGCTGCCGCCGCACGCCGCCGCGGCCACGGCGGAGGCAACCGAGCCCTCCGCCGCCGCCTCCCCCTCCCCCTACACGCCCTACGCCCTGGCCAAGACCCTGGCCGGCCACAAGGCCGCCATCTCCGCCGTCAAGTTCTCGCCGGACGGCAACCTCCTGGCCTCCTCCTCCGCCGACAAGACCCTCCGCGCCTACTCCACCGCCTCCCTCTCCCCGCTCCACGACTTCCACGGCCACTCCCAGGGCGTCTCCGACCTGGCCTTCTCCGGCGACACCCGCCTCCTGGCCTCCGCCTCCGACGACAAGACCCTCCGCCTCTGGGACGTCCCCACGGGGTCCCTCCTCAAGACCCTCCACGGCCACACCAACTACGCCTTCTGCGTCAACTTCAACCCCCACTCCAACCTCCTCGTCTCCGGCTCCTTCGACGAGACCGTCCGCGTCTGGGACGTCAAGAGCGGCAGGTGCCTCAAGGTCCTCCCCGCCCACTCCGACCCCGTCACCGCCGTCGACTTCAACCACGGCGGCACCATGATCGTCTCCAGCAGCTACGACGGGCTGTGCCGGATTTGGGACGCCTCCACCGGCCACTGCATGAAGACCCTCATCGACGACGAGAACCCCCCCGTCTCCTTCGTCAAGTTCTCGCCCAACGGCAAGTTCATCCTCGTCGGCACCCTCGATAATACTCTGGTAATGCCTCGATCTTTTAGTGTTGTCCCTCTTTGAATTCAATCGAAAAGCCGAAGATTTTGGGGTGGGGTTTTGGCGTGGAAGATTAGAAGGATGTGTTGGTGATGCGATTAGGGATTTTTCTGGTGGTCTGTTTTAGTTGACAGGCTGATCCTGGAGCTTTTAGATGCTAAAGTTTGTTCCTTTAGGCTGGTGTTGTGTGATTCTGCTTTGGTTCTTTTGGGAGGTGAAATTTTGCTAGTCAAGCTTGAGATGGAGTGTTCTATCTGCAAATGTAATGCCGTCGGTAGACTTTGTTCCTTTTATCCTCCTTGTATTTGGTGAGGTGACCTTCGTCATTGAAAGGCAAAAGAATACATTGGTCGTGGCTTGGGAATCGAAATACTGATGATGAGAAACAAAGGAACCATCTGTCTGCCAATAACTTCCTTTTAGTATCATTTTGGGATGTTGGGTCGGTTGAAGGAGCATTGGCATTACCTCTGTACTTGAGAGCTCTTCCGAACTTTATGTGCTAAGCTTTAGTCAGATGTAATTGTTTGCCCGATCGTGTCAATTTGGTTCTTCACTCTTATGTTGAAAGCAGCTTTGGAAGACTTTATTTCTGATTGGTTACTCTGTTCTAGCTGTGGTCAAAATTGAGCTCTGTAGCGGACTTGCATCTGCTCAGTTATGTATGGTGTTGAGGGAATTATTTCCCGATTTCCCCTGCTATTTTGTCTTGAAAACATGTGTATTTTCTTTTGGGTTCTGTTTCTTTTTGTTGCAGAAAATTTGCATTCTTCTTTGTTTCTAGACATGCCTTGATGCCTACAATCTACTAAAAGAACCCTACCAACCATTGTCCAATGATTAATAGAATACTAGAACTTAGGGAAATAGTTTTTGGAATTGGTGTAAATCCCTTCAAAGATGAGAGCTTCCCCAAGCTCTCAGTCTTACGGGTCAGTTCCTTCCCTTTTACCTAATGTCATGAGCACAAAAGGAAGGATGATGAAAAGCAAAAGCTTTGGGTGTTTTATTTCGTCATTTTGGCCCCTTTCTGGTAGCTAACTTGGATCCTTATGTTGTGCTTGCAGAGACTATGGAACATATCCACAGGAAAATTTATCAAGACATATACAGGTCATGATAATTCCAAATTTTGTATTTCTGCTTCCTTCTCGGTGACTAATGGGAAGTATGTTGTGAGTGGTTCGGAGGATAAATGTGTATACCTGTGGGAGCTACAGACGAGGAATATAGTACAGAAATTGGAAGGTCATACTGATGCAGTTATATCAGTAGCATGTCACCCAACAGAGAATATGATCGCATCAGGGGCGCTAGGTGATGACAAGTGTGTGAAGATCTGGACACAGGAAAAAGACTGATCTCTTTAGGATAACCTTTTTTATGGGGACTAATTGCGTGGTATTAATGTAAATCTTGACTCAGGTTAGATATTTTTTTCTCTCCCTTCCGAGATGCATCCAAGGATTTTGTTCTTTATGGTCTGGTTCAGTCAGAATGGTTTGTTCCGATATCCTTTTTGAGTATGTAACATTTTTAACTGTTTATGCATTCGAGGGCATCATTAAGTTGTTCAGATGTACTCTTATGAAGTTACTCTTATTTAATTATCCTCCAATGGAAGTAACTAGGTTTGCACTGAGGCTGAACTGAGGTGTTGACAATGATAAAAACTGAAGCCGATAGTATAAGAAATAGCTGCGTACTGTAAGAACTGAAAGGTAAACTGGAAGGTGTTGGGCCTGTGGCTTCTGATGAGTAGTGGGTAAGTCTACTTCTCCAATATGATAGTGTAACAATAAGCATTATAAGAGAAATGATTTTACTATGACAGCTATGGATGTAATAAAAGATGATTTTACTATAACAGTTTTGGATGTATCTAATGAGGAAAAGTTATAATGTTTGGGGAGGATTATCTTTTTGCTTAATGAATTCAGATGCATGCCATGATTCCGTAACGTATGTAGGTGTATTGTGTTAGATTTTGCTTGATTTTGCTGAGTTGGCAGTTTATGATCTGAGATTGTGATTACTGTTCTGTTTTAACAAATCCTTGTTGGCAAATTCTTAGTCTTATCTTGTTTTGAGTAAGATAGTCATGTTTCCAAATACCTGCACGCTATCCTTCTGCTACTGAAACATGACTCACGGTTGGTTGGGCAGTGGCTGACTGTCTTTACAATGGTTTCGTTATATCAAGAGTTATAAAGTTAAGAAATATTTTTCCTCCCTGAGTTCTTCTAGGATTTGGCAGCTTTCTTTACAATCACCATCTAGCTTTATCGGCTGTAATGTGCATTGGTTCAACAATACTAACTACCTCTCTAATGGTAGTTGTTTGTTTGATTATCTCATTTTGTTCTCTAGGGAGGTACGGTTGTCATGTTGCTATCCTATCAAGTGATGTATGAAACTGTTTTTCTCCGTGGTTTTCCTTGGTTTTGTTGTTGTTGCTGCTGCTGCTGCTGCTGCTAAAAGTGAGTTTTCTTGGGCTTTTAAGCATTTGAGTGATGTCCATGGATGGTCGTCATCGTAATGTGGACATTCCGATTAAGGCGATGGATTTGCTGTCATCTTCAATTTTCGTACGAATATGATGTCTGTAAGGTTTGACGACGAATGCTTTTTGTGCTGTTCTTCTGGTGATATGGGTCAGCTTCTTCTGGGTTGTTCTAATTTGACATCAGGTTTAAATGTGGATTATATTAGGCGGACGACTAGTGAATGGTCCTCCAATAGGGATGCACATTCTAACTGAGATTGAGTTATGCAGACTCTGAATATCTTGGTAGTCATTATCGATTTCCAACACTCTCCCTTCGGGAATTGATTCGGTCATCCACTTTCCAATCCAGCTTTCCAGATACTGTAGTCTTTGCTGCTCAAATTTAAACAAAAGAAACGAACCTCAAGGTTGCGGAAGCCGGACGAAGCGTCCCGGAACCTTTAGCTCACGAAATTGGAAGTCATTTGTTCTTGCAAACTGCCTGCAAGTTATTTTGAATCAGGCCAATTAGCATAGAAAAAAAAAAACCTTGAATTTAATTGATTTGTGGGGCTTGTAGGGTATTTTATGAGTTTTTAGATAATTGAATCATGGTACCCAGTGTTTTTAGGTAAAAATATAATTTCAAAACTAATGTGTGGTACTCGTTTTGGCTTATTTTATTTTATTTTTTTTTTAAAATCTAAAATCAATTCTTTTTGGTGGGTTATAGGAGACAAAAGCAATTTAAATTATATTCACAAAAAATGAATAATTGTCCAAAAAAATCCTCAAACTATTGTATGAGCGGCCGACTCAATCAAAAACTATTCAATTTGGACAATTTAGTCATAAATTTTTAAATGGATATTTAATATAACTTTTCAAGTCAATTTTAGTTGGAAATGGTAAATATTATTCAATTTGGCCAATCTAGTCATAAAATTTTTAAAGATTATTTAATATAACTTTTAAGTCAATTTTGGTTGGAAATGGCTGACATGATGATAATCTAGTCAATGCTAGTTATCTACGTAGCAACAATCAACGCTAACGTCAACATTTTTTGTAATTTTATTTGAATTTCTTTCTTTCTTTCTTTCTTTTTTTTTTGCCGTTCTTCCTCCTTTGGTCACTAGGCCTTATCATAGTGGGGGCAATTGTCGATCATTGTTGAGACTGTCCATAGGCGAAATGGAAACCAAAAAAAAGGCTCAAAAGGAAGAAGGACAAAATGAATAGAAAAGGAAAAGAAGATTTGATAAATGGATGCAAAAATTGTTCATGTCAACACTAGTTATTTTACATAAGACATTTAGCACACACATTCAGCAATTTTCAATGGAAATTTGACCGGAAGGATTACATTGAAAAATCATCTTATTAGGATTATATTGGATAAATAAGAAAGTTTAGGAGTGAATTGACTAAAATATAATAAATTTAAGATGTTTGGATAATTTTCCCCCACAAATGAATTTCAAGCGTATTAAGTGTGATGCACCTCTTATAGAGTAGGTATGATGATAATCAAAATCTAGATGGATGATCTAAATATAAGATTATTAAAAAAGTTCTTCTCTATGACCATCAACTAAGTATATCGCGAAAAAAGTTGGTGGATTTCTTTTTTTTTTGTTAGAAAAGTCAATTAATTGGAAATTATAAATTTCCTTTACTCAATTTCAGTAATTACCTTAAAGACATTATAAAATAAAAAGCTATAGTTGGTTAACATAAAATTTCATTTCTCATTCTTTTGGGAGAATTACTAAAAAAATCTTAAACTTATTACAATTGTGCTAATTCAGTTATAAACTTTTTTTTTTATAGTCAATTTAGTCCTAAACCTTTTACAATTGTGCCAATTTAGTCTATCCGGCCAAAATTGGCAAAGCAATTCAACGAAAGTTAACATGACAATTTTTTAAATATATATTTTTATTTTTATTTTCTAATTTTTTAATATTTTTTGAATTCTTTTTTTTTTCCCACCTTCTCATTTCTCTAGCCGACTGGAGCCAAGGGTCGGCGAGGTTAGCCTCACTAGCCAGTAGTGACGCTCGTCCTCACCAACCACTAGCGAAGGAGGGCCTTGCCTAACGACGGCGAGGTCGTCGTCACCAAATCGGCGAGGAGCCTTGCCACCATCCCTTGAGGTTGACCCTTGCCTTGGTGGGCGAGGCCCTTGCCTTGGTTGGGTGAGGCCCCACCAGCGAGGAGCCTCATTGACCACCGGCAAGGTTGACCCTCGCCTTGGATCTGGTGAGGCTTGGCCCCGCCTAGCAATGGCGAGGCCGACCTAGCCAGCCCTCACCTTTGGCCGGCGCGGAGGAAGGAGAAGGTAAAAAAAAAAAAAAAAAATTCAAAAAATTCAAAAAAATTTAAAAATTCAATATATATATTAAAAAATTGCAATGTCAGCTTTTGCTGGACGGCTGGTGTCCACGTCAGTGCCGGCCAGCCAATTTTGGCCGGATGGACTAAATTGGCACAATTATAAAATGTTTAGAACTAAATTGATAAAAAAAAAGTTTAAGATTGAATTAGCACAATTATAATAGATTTATGATTTTTTTTGTAATTCTCCCCATTCTTTCTAGATTCTACTTTCATTGTCTCTCTCTTTACATTCTAAATTTCTCCTCCATCCCTTTTCTCTTTGCCATTGATTTTTTTTATCTACTTTCCTTTCTTTTTATTTTTTTCCCCCAATTCCTCCTAACGCACTTTCGAAGAAAACATATAGAAATCTGCTCGTGCTCCATGCGGTGGGTTCTCGTGGCTCTCATTGAAGCTTCATATCTCTTCTGCATTAGAATAATAAGCTGTCACGATCTAAACAAAATCAGCTCGGGCTCCTTGTGTGGGGGTAACTAGGAATTTTATATTGGAAGCACCCCTTTCAAAGAAAAGCTACTAGAAGCAGAAACTACTTTTTGGACGAATTGATTAGAGACACGTTGCGAAATAGTGCTCATAGAAAGAAGTGTCATCCGTCTCTGTCGCCGATTGATGTCTTCCATTCGATGGGAGGTTTCCCAAATATCCGAAGATCGGTTAGTTTAGAATAGAGTGGTTGTCGTATCAAAAAAAGAGGAAATTTCACCAGAATTTTTTTAAGTCTTTGTATTCTATGACAGCTTAATATAAAAATTATGAAACAGAGGGATTATTAAATAACTCTTTTTACTCGAGATTATAAATGTCGTATAATAATATAATTATCTTGCCTTTTGGGTTGCCATTTAATTCAATCATTTTATATATTTATTTATTTATTTTATTTTGATAAGAAATAAGGGCAAAGCCCTAAAGGTATATCATTACTCCCCTAATAAAATTTGATCTTATATGATCTTCTATCATAAAGAAAGTAACCTCTTAGTAACTTATCTGATGTTAGCGAGTCATTTACATCCGATGACCGAAGTATTTAATTTGCTCATCAGTCTGTACATTAATTTCATTCTCTAAAGAAAGTAACCTCTTATAGGAAATACTCTACATCTTCACAATCTAAGAAAGGAGGATGTCCCTAGAATTGAGAGAGGGAGTTGATTTTTGAAGAAGGGAAATGACCGCTTGCAAGTCTACCTTAACAATAAGTTTATAAATGCGAGGTGAGATGTCAATTTTGAGATCTAAATATATTTCAATTAAGTCATTTTATTACTAATGAACTGGAGTCTCTCTTCACATCCCACATCCCCACATCACCCCCCCCTCCCTAGAAAAAAAAAAAGGAAGAAGAAGAAAGAATTGGAGTGTTTCTCTCGGAGGAGCAATCAAAGCAGGGGTTTCTCTATACGCCACACAATCAAAACCTAATGGAGTTCACAACAACACACTGCACCAAGGATCAGCTGCTCAAGAATGTGGTGGCCATCCAATTACATGATGAGAAATCTCACTCATTGATTGTATTCTTTTTAAGTTTCTCTGTATTACAATTTCTTCATATAGGAGAGGAACGAAGAAATGCACATGATTATAACCGATAATGGTCAAGAAATCGGCTCTTCAATAGACCATAGAAGCCCCCCAAATCCACTGACAACGAATCTTTTTACTAATACCATCATCTAGACGTGCAGCCACTACGCTCATTCATGTATTAGTCACATGATTGATTTAGTGTCGATAGCAAATAGTTTAAATTCTTGCGCCCATAGAAGCTCACTCCCACCAAGGACAAATACTGCCACATGAGATAAACGTATTTCTACATTCGACATGTGCAGTCGACTACTTGGTGTAATAATATATTTGGTGACACGTGAATGTGGAATTTGAAAAAAGTGCTATATCTTCCCACATTCTTGTTTTGAAGAAAACTCAATTTGGACAAAAATTACTTGAAAAAACGCATATTAAGGTGGAATCAAAAAAATGGATTGGATATTCATGACAAGGTGATCGACAAGTCTACCTCAGCGCTCCATGTTGTCTCCGTGTTGAAAGATATTATTTCATAGACCGATTTATTTAAAGGAAAGGATGATATGAAAGTATTTGTTAAGTCCAATCCATGAACATAACCAGAAAGTGTTCACGTGGAACCCTAAGTGGAATCAAGTCAAAATGCGCCAACGAGGCCGAAAAAAATAGTAAATGGAATTACAAGCCGACGAACGCATGGGAATAAGAATAAGTACAGAAATTATTTTTGATCCTTGAAAGGTTGGCGAGAGCGTTCCCCTCGTGGTGAGTTTTTTTATAGCAGAGAGAGAGAGAGAGTTGTTGCGTGCCCTTTAAACAAAACCAAGGTACAGAAAGCTCAGCGACTTCATAAGCTTTCCAAGAAAGTACAAAAACCCTCGCCGACCTCCTCCTTCTCCTCCTTCGTCGGTGAGCTTCGCTCCACTTAGAAATGACCCCTTTAAAATCTTTTTACTCGAGGGCTGTTTACTTGCTGACATTACATTGCGTTGCATTGTTCCTGAGATCCTACAAAAGGAAATGTTCTCTCTCTCTCTCTCTCTCTCTCTCTCTCTTCCCACTTTTCTTTTTCCCATTCTTTTGCTAGTTTGGGTTGGTAATGGTTTGGATCTATCGATTTTATGTTAGCATTCCTGGTTTTCTTTCTCAAGGAAGAGATCCAGGAAACGCAGAACAATAGAAGTTCCAACCTTGAAGCTTTTTTGTCGGAACGAGACTTCATAATGGAGTCCATCTCCATTGGTTTGGGATCTCTTTCGTTTTCTTTTGGCCACAGAAATGTGTGGTTTGGATGATGCTATCTTTCCGATAATTAAGTATTTTATGATACACTGAGTTTCTTCAATTTTGCTATGTAGTAGTGCACAGTGTTTTTCTTTTAGCAGAATCTTGAAGTTTTAGGCGGATTGAGTGCTCAAAACATCGTTCGAATTTTTCTCAGGGTGACGGAAAATCTGGCCTTCGTGGATCAATATCAAATGAATCCCTTTGGTTACTCTCCCACCGAGTCTGGCTTTAATCAATTTACTTCATTTTCTTCGGCATCAACCTACTCGTCAAATCAAATCCAAAACGTTGGCCACTCGCATGATCCCCCTATTGCAACCGAGCACAAAAACCCCCAAATGAAACCATCTCCACCATCAAATTCTCAGATTATATCCTTTCAGAACTCAGATCTATACCCAAACACGTCTCAGCAATATCCTGGTAAGTGAGGCTTGTGGACTGACAAACTGTTGAAGGCTGAAACAGTTATTTGGTGGCGTGATGGAAATGAAAAATTTCTCTCTTCGCTTTCTGTTATTCTTATATTTGTTTTCTAGGAACCTATGAGTTGCAAGATGGGGAAAATATGAAGATGAAGAGAAGTGGTGGTGGTGGTCCATTTAGTAGAACAACTTTGCATGGACCAGAACACGTTATTGCAGAGAGGAAGCGCCGGGAGAAGCTGAGCCAGCGGTTCATTGCTCTTTCATCCATCGTTCCGGGCCTTACAAAGGTACTCCAAATGAATTATTTTGTGTGAAAGTTCCTGAAGGAATGGTATCTATTTCTTTTTTTCCACTTTCATCATATATTTCTATTAGGTGTGTTCGCAATCTTGGCTTCATTTGAGAAATTATGGTTGGGTTCCAAACTTAAACCAAATATTAATAAGTCACATTAAGCTAATACTTGTCTTTTTGATAAACGGGAAAAAAAATTAGGATCCTCTTGACAGGATATGTATCTGCAGTATGCTATGCTAACTATTTGGAGGACTAACATTAGTATAGACATTTATCTTCCTCCCTACTGAATAAGAAGGATCTCGTCGCTTAATGCTTGACTTTGCATAATGAGTAATGGAAAAGTCAATTACTTTCTATTTAGGCGAGGAAACACACCTTAGGTAGGTAAACCCCAGGTTTATGAAATACTCTAAAGATTTGTTTATCGAGGGAAGCAAACCAATCTCAAGAGTCTACCTAACTTTTAGAATCGCGGATTGGAGATCATATGCAACTCAGATAAAAAAGGTAGACTTTTGAGATTGACATTGGCAAATGGGTACTTGGACAGTGAACTTACATGCTGTTCGCTAAATTGACAATGGAGGACATACGTGATTGTTTTAGTGTGTGTTTATTGAGGTAGCATACCAGTTTCCAAAGACTATCTAACTTTTAGATACACGGATTGGCGATAATATGCCAATGCATCTTAGATAAAAAGGTAGAAAGCAGTTGCTGACTTCATATAACGAGAGAGGAATCCATGAGAGGGCAAGACCAAAGACCGAGATCAGAGAATCAGATAGATTAATAATTTGAGGAAAAGAGCTTTTCTGTTCTTGCGATTGGGTTTTTTTGTTTTGTTTTTGTAGTTAATGAATTAAATTAGTTTTGACCATCATATTCATGAGAACATGTGTGTGTTCTCTTAAGGATTAAAGTTAAACTAACACAATTTGCCCATAAAGTAAGAAACTGTAAATCAGTGATAGACAATTTAAGTGAATCATGATTATCATTTTAGATTAATACCCGACTACATATGGGCAAAGGGTTGCTAATGTCAAGTACTATTATGCTGGAATTCATGAAAATCATTCAACCACTTAAGCTCGACGATGATAAAGTTGATTTAGATTGTTTGATACATGTTTGCAACATGTTGGCCATTGGATATTCTTTCTTGTAATAAAATATTACTAGGTACTATTCATGCATTTAAAATATGATAAGATTCTATTTATCTATTGTCAAACGATTTAGATCTATATAATTTGCATAAGTCAATATCTTTTACATATCTTAAGATACTGTCTTTTGAACTTGTCTAGAAGTGTGTCCATCTCTTTCTAGTTGCTTACCGCATTTAGATCCTTAGTTTTGTCTTCATGAATTAAAATCAAACTTGAATTTCGTTTTCTACTGCTTAATTTTCACTGTCATGACTATCAAAGGACAATCAATCAAATAAGTCATATTTCATGCATAACATTTTGTATATGCTAGTTAGTGATTTTAGATCATTAGAGAGTACTTGTAGCATTCTTCGTCTCATCAATCAGAAAACAAATCCCTACAAACGATGGAGGAAAACAAAACCCATTTTAAGAGGTAAAATGCTCGACAAACCAACTTAAATTTGACCTCTAGGTAAAATAGTCTGATTTATACAGGTACTTGCTTAAGGATTGTTTGCAAATTGAGACTCACCTCTTATTGAAATAGTCACCATAACAAAGGTTCCACCACCTACAAGGACCTTTATCAATCGCCAGAAAACTTGGGGACCAAATACGTAGCACTGTATTCATAAGCCTTCATTGTTCCAGCAAAAAAATTGATAAATGTTCTGGTTGCATAGCTGGACAAGGCTTCTGTCCTAGGAGATACGATAAAGTACTTGAAACAACTTGAGGAACGTGAGAAGATCCTCGAGGAAGAGGTGGCCATGAGAACCGTGGAATCCGCGATCTTTGCAAAGAAGCCATCGCTCCAACGTGGTGATGGCGTAATATATTTTCCATCTGACGAGAAGTCGTATGACCCACCCATCGATCAGCAACTACCTGAGGTCAAAGCCCGGGTGTTGGGGAAGAACGTTTTGATCAAAGTCCAATGTGAGAAGCACGAGGGTTGCATCAAGGAAGTGATGAAACAAATGGAGGACATGAACTTGACAACTCTAAATATCGGTGTCCTAACATTTGGGAGTTCCCTCCTGGATATCACAATTGTGGCCCAGGTAATTATTGCCAATTCTTCATATTGTTTCAATGAAAATTATTCTTTTAAAACTTCAACTAGTTTCTGATTTCCTACTACTGCGGACGATTTTGCATTCTGATCCTTTGTGGAGAGCATATTGTCTGTTCAGATATTCTTGGAAACGAACTGTTATCCAGATTTCGGTATTGAAAGTCTGTAATATGGTTCCTCAATAACTATATGAGCTTTGGCGTCACTTCTCGTCATGCCCCAGAAGCTTTTGGATTTTGCTTTTAACATTCAAAATAACAATAAACGAGAAGATTACTAATTCCACATGCCAAAGGAAACTACTGTTAAAAATTAAATGTCATATGTGCACAAATTCTTAGAGCATGTTCAAACCACTTGTTGTTTGAGATGTTGCTGTATAAATTAATTTCTTCTTATTCAGACCAGAGTTATGGTATTTCATCTTCAGTTATATAGAAATCATACTTGTTTCATCTACATTACTTGCAGATAGAAAATGAGAACTGCCCGACAATTGAGGAGATTGTTGAAAAACTACGCGGTGCTCTGACCATGTTCATTGGATCATCTTCAAGACGGTCAGCTTGTTAGGCAAAAAATCGTTAGTCTGCCATGGTTTGTGTCTTAGAGATGTTCTTGATTACGTGTTAGTGCAAGAGTTGTGGGTAATTGTACTATTATGTGCATTGTAACTTCTTACTGATTGTGGTAATTATCTGTTAGTGCAAGATTTAAACACACGTTAATGCAAGAATTGTGGACAATTGTCACTCCCGTTGCCATCCTGGCTTTTTTTCTCTATTGGTCTCGCTTCTGTTGCCCTTGTCACCTGTTTTGAACTGCTTGGAGGTAGTATGGGGCTATCTTCTTTATCCTTGTTATTGCAGTTTTCTTTGTGGTAGATCTCTCATCTTGCTTGACACGTTGTTAAATCTTTGTTTAAGACTCTGATTTGGTCATCTATTATGATTATTTTCCTGTATCTACAGCGAAGCATTTCATGGGGCTCATGGCAGCAATTTTGTGAGGATTATGATGGAAATGGAACCAAGCAAGAGTCCACTGTAATGAACCAATCCTGCAGAAACCAAGTTTTCCTTCCGTGTAGTTCATTTGCACGGGTCCTCTCACGTGGAAAGAAGAGATGACCTTTATCGAGACACGGACCCAAATTGCGATAAATCTCCCATGTTACTTTTGTATCTCAGTCTAAAATCTGCTGGTTTTGATTCATCTAACCTGATCCTAAATCATTGCCTCTGAAACTTTTCATGTCTCGTTTTCTTTTGGTCATACCTCCAGAAATATTAGCTCGTTCATGATTGTTTTCTTCTTTTCGTTCCAGCAAGTGCCATGCTTCAGGTAGTTGCATTGCCAAGTTTAGCCTTTCTTTAGTGCGGAGAAATTAGGAGAGAAGACCTAGATCTTCAGGAGGCATGGCGAGTTAGATGCTTTTGGCTTTCAGTTTGCAGGTTGTAGATGCAGTTAATTGTATAAAGGTGTATACTTGTAATCATAATGTGTTTGTCCCATCTATTAATAAAATCCATTATTTGGATTAGAGATGGACAGACATACAAATGTAAAGGGTGGCTTGAATCTCCTTTCTTGGGTACTGTTCATCTCTTTGCTCTCTAGCTGGTTTCGTGCGCTACAGTACACTGGAAGTGGCTGTTGTTGGCTCCGGCCAACTCAGTCAACCGTTGGTACTCGTTTTTGGAGATGAACCCCACCCAAACCTGATCTACATCTCCACCGAAGGATTTCGCTTGGTATGGCCTCCTCTTTCGGATTTCGTGAGTTGTGTGATTAGGTTTTCGGGTTCTGGTTTGCGCCTGCTGTAATGGCATCGTCCTCCTCGATCTTAGATGGAATCCTGGGTAAGCCTCTTCCTGAGGCTACGAAGGAAGCCTCCGCTCCTCCCCCTTCTTCTTGCATCCCTCCTGGCCATCAATCTTCTGCATTGAGGGATGCTTGTGGCTAGAGAGGCCAATTGTGAAGCAGAGGTCGAAGCAGAGCAAGGAAAGCTCGATTTCAGCTTGGTGGGCTTCCTTTCTCTCAACTTGGTGGTGTGATCCCCTCTACCTCCATGGCTCCGAATGGAAAGAATAAAGGTGTAGCCACCAGTGGTACTCCCGTGCCTTCTTATCGTCATCCTCAAGCTCAGCGTCCTGCTGTTCACCAAGGATCGACTTCTACTTCTGGTAGGGCTTTTGTCACTCAACAAGGCCCTTCTACAGAAGCTCCTTAGCCCCCTCCCCCCTCGGGTTCTTGGGCGGCGGTTACTCAGTCGACTATTAAAAGATACAGCTTATCCTATATTCCATCGGCTGTTATTGATAATAAAATTGTTGTGCAAATCTTTAAGGAGATTATGCAAGTTGCTCACCCAAAATGGGAGGAATGTCTTGTTGACCATTATATCGGGAAGAGACTCCCCCTTGATATGACAAAGGATGCTCTCAGCTTTGTTTGTTTGGGGTCACCATCTAGTTGAAGTAATACCTGCTGATCTTGGTTATTACTTCTTCCATATACCGGATTGTGCTTATAGGCGGAAGGTTCTTAAAGGAGGACCGATTATGGTTTCCAAGATTCCCTTAGTCCTCCAGCAATGGTATTCAACAATGGGACTCAAGAAGGCCAGCCATACTTCAGTCTCTATTTGGATCCAACTCAGGAATGTTCCGGTCTCTCTTTGGTCAGCCTCAGGTATTAGTGCTCTTGCTAATGATCTAGGTAAGCCTCTCTATGTGGATAGTCGAATTGAAGAAATGATTGTTGTGGCTTTTGCCCGTATATGTGTGGAGATTGATGCTTCGAGCACTCTCCCTGAAGTGATTGAATTCACTTTAAATGATGAGTCCTACTCTATGATTGTTTATTATGAATGGGTTCCTTCCCTTTGCCTATCTTGTGTTTGTTTTGGCCATCGATGTGCTGATCTTACCGTTGTCCCGGTCTCTCTTAAAGCTGGCAATATAGCCACTAGAAGGCCATTTCCACGGTCTACTAATGAATGGCGTGAAGTTCGGGGTAAAACAAGCTTTAAAAATCCTGCCATTTGTGAGGACCCGCTAGTTCGTAATATTGTCCCTCCCTCTTGTGGCAAGCAACCTCAAGATGCGGTTCTATTGAGCCTGTTCCTAAGGTAATTGCTCCTCTAAAGATAAAGAATGATGATCCCCCCACCTCCTTTGAAATCATCCTTGGCTCATCCCTTGAGCCGTCCCAAGCCGGTATTATTAGAGCACCAAGCGATGCTGTGGTGGATCTTGGCTCCTCCTCGAATGATGAAGTCCTAGATGAGATCAGTTCTGGTGGAAGTGAATCAGATTCTCCCAATGTGGTTGCTTCGTCCATCCCTGCGGAGCCTTACCTTCCCAACTTCCCCCTAAACCGACCCTTGTAACCCTAGTGAGGCAGAAAGGAAATCTTCGATTTGCGTTAGCTGAAGCAAGTTTCCCTTTGAGTCTTAAACCGATGCCACCCTCGGCGAAAATGTGAGGTGGCAAGAAAAGGTAACTTCCTTACCTTTTTGGGTCCCATGTTTTTTGGTGTTTGGAATATTAGGGGTCTCGGCACCCCGCTTAAACAGGCCGAAATTAGGAATTTTGTGAGAATCAATAACATTTGCTATATTGGTATCTTGGAGATAAAGATCTCGCCTAGGGTTTTTCATGATGTCTCCGCTGTCTTGCTTCCTGGTTGGAATTGGTGCTCCAATTATGTGCATTTGGCTAGATGTAGAGTTTGGATGGATTGGAACCCTGCCTATGCCCTTTTGTTTATGTCCGATTGCTCCTCTCAGGCCATTTATGGCCACTTGAGTTATATTACTAATGACACTTATTTCTATTTATCGGTGGTTTATGCGAAACACTCCTTTGTTTTGAGAAGACCGTTGTGGGCTAAGTTGAATCACTACGGCCTTATGTACCCGAACGAGCCTTGGATCGTTGCGGGAGACTTCAATGCTATCCGGTATGCCTCTGATAGGGCGGATATATCAAACTATTGGATTCCAGCCTTTGAAGATTTTGGCAATTGTCTCATTCAGGCTAGCTTGGATGATCTCAGGTTTGTTGGTAATCGCTTTACTTGGGCAGCCTCCTCTGGACCTAATCGTAAACAAAGGAAGATCGACAGGGTTATCGTTAATTTGGCTTGGAATTCCACATTCTCTTATTCTGAGGCCTCTTTGGCGCCGGGTGTGTCGGACCATTCCCTGATGGTTGTTACTCCAAACAATCGTAAGCCTTTTAAGTTTTTCAACTTTTGGATGGCTCATTCGACCTTCTTTGAGGTGGTAACACAAGTATGGGATTCTTCCTTTGTTGGCTCACCCATGTATATGCTTTGCTGCAAATTTCGTGCTCTTAAGTACAGACGCAAAGTCCTAAACAAGATAGCCTACTCGGATATCTCATCTTGTACAGAGGAAGCTAGAAGTCTGTTGTTGATTGCCCAAAATGCAATTCAATTAGACCCACTCAACCAGTCTTTAGCTGATACAGAGAAGGAGCACCTGCAGGCTTACTCATATCTTCGCATCCAAGAAGAGTCATTCTTCAGACAAAAGTCTAGAGTGCTCTGGCTTAAAGAAGGCGATCGAAACACGAAGTATTTCCATCACTCGGTTAAGCGAAGCCACCTCAGGAATAGAATATTATCAATTGTTGATGGAGATCTCTAGATTACCGACTCTTCCGAAGTTCAGCAGTTCTTTATCTCCCATTTTCATAATCTTCTGGCGGCTTCCCCCCCTGCTATGAAGCCTTCAACCGAGGATATCTGTGCTCATTTGAATCATACTATTGATGATGTTCAATTTCTTATCCTCTCTCGGCCTGTTACGGATGAGGAGATTTGGGAAACCATTCTACCTTGCAAATGGTAAAGCCCCTAGCCCGAATGGTTTCAACGCGGATTTCTTTAAGCGGTTGTGGGACATAGTTGGTCCTTCGGTGATTTTGGCGGTTTCGGGATTTCTTCAATTTGGGCCACCTCCTTCGAGAGATTAATGCCATTATCATCACCTTGGTTCTTAAGATCCCAAATGCCTCGACAATCAATGACTTTCACCCCATAGCTTGTTGCAACACTATATATAAATGCATCACCAAGATTCTTGCTAACAGGTTAGCTTCGGTTCTTCCTTCCATTATCAGCCCTCCCCAAAATGCTTTTGTTAAAGGCAGAAGGATTAGCGATAATATCCTGCTAGCTCAGGAATTATTCTATAATTTCCATCATAAACACACCGTACTGGCCTAAATGCATCATTAAGGTTGATTTTTGTAAAGCCTATGACTCGGTGGATTGGAATTTCATTGAACTAACCCTTAAAGCTTTTGGCTTCCTTGGTGTGTTTATTGACCGTATCATGGCTTGTATCCGGTCGCCCATGTTCTCCATCTCCCTAAGTGGCGAGCTTCATGGTTTTTTCTCGAGTGGAAGGGGAATTCGTCAGGGTGACCCGATGTCTCCTCACATCTTCCCTCTAGTTATGGAAGCATTCACTGGTATCCTTAATCGCCAATCCAGTAAGCTAGGCTTTGAGTACTTTTGGAGATGCAAAGCTACTAAGCTCTCCCTTCTCTTCTTTGCGGACGATGTCCTATTATTCTCGAAGGCCAGCTTGACCTTGGTGTGACTCTTAATGGATGAGATCCATCTCTTTGCCGATTGGTCAGGCCTTTTACCCAATCTTCGCAAGAGTGATATATTTATCTCGGGAGGACCTGCTTCTCTTATGGATGCCCTGGTAAGTGCCTCAGGCTTCCAGTTAGGATCTCTTCCTTTTAAGTACCTTGATGTGCCTATTATATCTACTAGACTTGGGAAAGTAGATTGTGCTGCGTTGGTGAACACTATCACCTCAAGAGTCCAATCTTGGACCAACCGATTCTTGTCCATGGCAGGCAGGTTGCAATTGATAAAATCGGTCCTCCACTCTATCCAGGTGCATTGGTCGAGTGTCTTTATATTGCATTCTTCGGTTATTATGCGAATTGAACAAATCATTCGACAATTCCTTTGAAAAGGACCTACCCTGGGTTCGGGTGGGGCTAAGGTGGCTTAGGATGATGCTTGCCTACCTAAGGAGGAAGGTGGGATGGGGATTCGATCCATTCGAGTAACTTGGCGACCATGATCAAGCACTTATGGATTCTCTTTACTGATAAAGAGTCCTTATGGTGTAAATGAATCCATTCAAACTTCTTAAAGCGTAAGAATTTTTGGATTGTGCCTAAGCCAACGTTTTGTTCGTAGGCTTGGAAGAAATTACCTGGTCTCTGTGACTTGATCTAGCTTTAGTTTAGATGGAATATTGGCAATGGCTCTTCAGCCTCCTTTTAGTTCGACTCTTGGCATCCTCGTGGCCCTCTCTATAAGATCTTCTCTAATCGTGATATCTATTCCTTCGGTATTCCACGACTTGCATCAATCAGAACTGGTTTGGCAGCCCTGACCACCCCGTCCATGTTTGCGAATGTTATTGCGACCTAGGAGGAGCCCCTCCCGAACCTTAATGGGGAAAACGACCAACTGGTTTGGCTGGGCCACCCATCTGGTATCTACTCTTTAGCTTCTGCTTGGAATCTCCTGAGGTCGAGGAAGCCCTTGAGTCATTGGTTTAAGTTTATTTGGAGCTCCTCTCTCCCTCCTCGATATCAAAATCACCTATGGCCGATTACTCGCAATCGTCTACCAACTTAGGTGAGGTTACTCTCCCATGAAAGAATCCCGGATGTGTCTTGTGCAGTTTGTTTGATTAGAATGGATTCAATCGATCACCTTTTTTTTGGCTGCTCCATTACTCGCGGCCTTGTGGCTTTTGGGCGGCGAATTTTAATCTTCCTTGGAGAAACCAGGCTTGGAAAGAAAGCCTTTTGTGGGCTATTAAGCACTTATCTAATCCAGGGTTCCACCAATCGATGGCTCGGTTTGCCTTTGGTGCCTTATGTTATCTTGTCTGGAAGGAGAGAAACAATATCATCTTTCGCAACCAATAGCTTTTTCTCCCAGCTTTGAAAGCCCATCTAATCAAAGCGGTTAAAGATAAGGCCCTTACATTTTCAAAGGTCCTGGATAACCTCCGCAATAGTTGTCTTACTCTTAGCTATGGTATCCACCATTCTATCTTTGAATAAGTATTTTGGCCTACTACTGAAGTGATCATATGGGCTGTGACATCCCGATTTTCCAATTTCATTTTCAATAATTTGAGACGGGCATTTCGTTGGCACGCATATAGTTCTTTTCCTTGAGTCGGCCACTCATATGAAAACTAGTCTATTGGGTGAAGCCGTTAAGAGTTTCTAATGCATCAGACTCGAGAATTTGGCCAGGAAGCGACCTTTCGATCGAGCTAATCTGCAAGGGTCATTACGGCACAAATAAAAATCGATTAGAAACCGGAGATAGGTCGACTCGACAGAGGCATGTGATCAGGTGTGGGTGATTCTACCAGATCGCACAATTCTTGTCGATCGACACTGGACCGACTTTTCTATCGATTGGGTACCCTGTGTTCGTATTTTAAACCTTGAGATTACGCCGACAACCGAAAGTCGCCAATGTTTCAAAGATGTACATTGTGGCTTGAGATGATCAACCACAGGTCAAATGCATGAAAATTTCTAAAGGTTACCCGGTAGGTTGGGCCGCGCTAGTATCGTGCCAAAGTGAAATTAACCGTGGAATTGAGATCGAATTCAGAAATTGGAAGTTTGGGTGTGTCACAAATCATTTTAGGAGTATTGACTTATCTTTGGAAGATTTTTCTTGCAATCGGGGTTTTTCAGCAATTAATCGAAAATGGCTAATTTGGCTCGAGAAATTAGTAAGCCCGCTTTTGGTTGCACTTTTGGGACTGAAGTTGGTTCTACGGATAAGTGAAGATGTGAATTGAAGTGTGGTGACATTGGATTAATTTTATAGACTTCAATTTAATTCAATTGGAAGAGAATTGAATGGAATTGGAGAAATTAGTGTACAAGAATTGGACCCCGGCGGAAAATGAAATTTGCAACAATTGGAAAAGGTTGTGGGAGATAGTGGAGTGTGATGTCATCCTAGGTCATGGTGGGCCATTTTGTGGGATTAAAGAAAAAGAAAAAAAGAAAAGAAAAATGGTCCCATCTCTCTCTCTCTTCTTCTCTCTCCTCCCTCTCTTCTTCCTCTCCCGTGCGATTCTTCCATGGACGTTTTCTTCTTCTTCCTTGGACGCCGCCAGCAGCTCGCCGGCCACCCGCTCGTCCGCCGGAGGCTTTGTTGTCGCCGTTCGTCCGCCACCCACCGCTCCGTTCGCCCGTGTGTGTGCAGCTCCGCCTTTCTTCTCTCCCTCCATTTGCTGCTCGAAAATTCCAGATCTGGTCGGACGCCCAGCAGCAAGCCCGAGTAGCCATGGCCGTTGCACACTGCCAGCCGGAGCTCCTCGCCGTCGCAGCTCGCCGCTGTTGCCGTCGTTCGCACGAGGCCCCCGCGTTCGCACGTTGCTCCGCCCAGCCGCCTCCGCCTGCCCTCGTCCGCGTGTTCCACGAGCTGCCGGAGCTCGTCCCCGCCACCGTGAGCCGCCATCCGTCGCCGCCTTGCCTGCCCGAGCTGCCGTCCTTCTTCTCCACCGTTCCTCTGCCCATACCGGCGCCGGAACCGCCCCTTCTCGGCCTCAACCAGCAGTGAGCAAAAATGGGTATGGCAGCTCGGTTTTGGCCCGTTTTGGCCGCCTTCCCGAGCCCGGATGCTTGGCCCGCTTTGAGGAAAGTCGATCCCCGCGTCGTCCCTGTCGTTTTGGTCCGCTCGGCTCGCTAATCCGGTGAGTTTAACTCACTAAATCTTGATTAGAGGGTTAATGATGCCCTAAGTGTGCTTAGTCTAAGTTCAGTAAGATTAGGTTGGTAGATTAGTTTATTTAAATATGGATTATGTTAAGTTGTTTAATTAAAGTTAAACATGTTTAGTTTAAGGGTTAAGTAGGTTTATTTTTAAAATAAACCTTGATGTGACTTAAAGGAATTTATTTATGATTTAAATAAATGTTTCGAAATTGTTGGATTATTTAATAATAAATCATATTCCGAAATTATTAAAAATATTATTATTTAAAAAAAAAAAAACGAAAAAATTATTTTTGATCCCGGTTGCTCAGAATTTCGTGCCGATCGCTGTCATGTAGTCGGATTTTGAAATTGATGATTGGATATCATAAATTGAGCGTGGATCGTGAAAAATATGGATATTATTATTATATTAATTTTCGGAATACATTTTATTATTTAATAAATTCGAAAAATTATTTTGGCACCCTAAATTCTCAGAATTTCGTGCTTGATCGCTCTTTGTGCCTTTAGAATTTGAATTTGATGAATGTATGTGGCAAATTGAGTGTTGATTGTGGTAAATAAGGATTTTATTCATAAAAACCCAAGTGATGGGTTTTGATGCAAAAATTGGATTTTAATGATTATATTAAATAGTGGGGTTTGAAAAAGTGAGATATTGGCTTTTTGATTCGAAATTAGCGTGTCCCCACACACGTGAGTAATTTCTGGAATATTTTTAATATGAAGAAAAATGGCCGGGATCACTATTTTAAGTGGAAGTATTGAGTGAAAGTCAAAGTGTCCTGGGGCCGAGTATGCTTTGGCTGTGTGATAATTAAGAGGAATCGTCCTGGGCTGTTGAGCCGGACTTGCCCCTATATGGGATGCCCACGCGGTGGATGCGGGTCGTGATTGATTCCGGGGCCCATGCTCCTTCGGGAACGCCGTCGACGTGCGACGAAGCCGCGCTCCAAGGTGGGGAGGCGATGCCTGGCTATATGCCAGTAGATAGCCGAACAGCGAGTAGGCTATGCCCTTGTGTGGCAGTGAATAATAATTGGAATGCATGTTGAATGAATTTGATGTGTCGGATTATGGGACGGAATTGTGTGGCATGGAATGGGACGTGTCATAACGATTTAGTTTTATAATTAGGACCCCCGTGGTTGTTGGTTATATGAAAGTGAATGCGTTTCGGTTGTTTAAGTCCCTGTTGCTATTTGTGATTGAGTGGTTGAATTGTGCTAACCTGCAGGAAGGAACTGAGGCGAGGTAAGTCTCCTGTGTGATGTGGCTAGGCCACCCTTGGGTGTATTTTCTTTCTAATAGGGGTTTAGGGGGTTGAACTTGCTGAGACATTGTCTCATCCTGGTTTGGGGAATCAAAATTCAGGTCCTTGGTGGATGGAGCAGCTAGATAGCTTTGGTTGGCATTCAGGAGTTGCAGAGGTGAAGTCATAAGGATTGGAGAACGTGTCCGACTTGTAGGTCGTAGGGGTTCCTTTTTTTTTTTTAGAGCCGGTCTTTTGTAGACTGTTGGCTATAGGCTTCTGTTTGTAATTCTGTTGAATTATGAAAGTGTTATGTTGTGGTTTTGCTTCCTACTCTTCTATCCCGTATTTAATGGTCAGGGGTTTATAATACGTTCCGCTTGCGCAATAATAAATGAATGGGGTCGGCGACACTACCTGGGAATGTTGCAATTGTATGACCAAGGTGCGATGTTGGCGCGCTCGAGGTTCGGGGCGTGACATCCCCGTGCGTTCGTTTTTGTGCCTCGTTCGTGTTTTTCCTTGCATTGAAGATGCTTGTGGGTCGCCTCCTCTTCCCCTTTGCTTGGGAGGTTCTCTACCTCGTTCTTCCCTAGGTCTTTCAGTCGCTGATGTTGCTGGCTCTAGTTCACTCGGCTGCTGCTTCGGTTTGGTTGTAACCTGGTTTTGTTGGGTTGTATTTCTACCCTCCCTTTTTGTTTGTTCTTGTCTTGCTGTTTGCCCTAGTTACGCTGTTCGTTAGCCTTTTTCTAGCTGCTTGTTTTCCCGTTTCTTTTATCTTTCTCTGCAGCTTGGGTTGACACCCTTCCACTCGATTGGTATTTCTCTGACCCTCTGAATGCAAGTTTTTTGGTGCCGGCTCTTCTCTGCTGTACTATGTGTAGCTTCCTGGTTCACAAGTCTATCTATAATACTTACCTTTTACAAAAAAGAAAAAAAAAAAAGACATACAAATGTAACTCGATTTCATAGATCTCCTCTAGTACATTCTTTGCCGATCTTATGGACATATTTTTTTGACTCCCTTTATTTGTTTTTGTCAAGAATGAAGCTTCATCACATCCTATCTCTCCATTTTTTTTTTTTATTTTACTATAAGCATTATTACAGAAATGATTTTACTATGACAGCTATGGATGTAATAAAAGATGATTTTACTATAACAGTTTTGGATGTACCTAATGAGGAAAAGTTATAATATTTGGGGAGGATTATTGTGACATCTTGAATTTCGACCCCGTCTCGAATAAATGAAATAGGCATTTTGTCGACGTGCCTATGGTCTTTTTTCTCGAAGCATATTACTCACAAGTTAACTAATCTATCAGGCGAAGCCGTCAAGGGATATAAACGCGACAGACTTGAAAATTCGATCAGAAATTGACTACTCGACCGTGATAATCGGCAAGGGTCAATACAACACCATTATAATCGATTAGTGATAGGATATAGGTCGATTCAATTGAAGCATGTAATTGAATTGTGCATGATTCCACATGATTGCAAAATTTGCGTCGAACGACACTAACCCGATTTTCTGTCAATTCTGTACTTAGTATCCGTAATTGAAACATTAAGACTTTTATGACAATCGAGAGTCGCCTATGAGTCGGAGATGCACAAATGTTGATCGAAAATTATCGACCACGGGTCAAACGAGCTAAAATCTCTAAGTTACTCGATAAATTAAGTTGTGCTAAAATCGCGTCCGATTGATTTTAACCATGAAATTGAATTCAATTTTGGGAATCGAACGTTCGAGTGTGTCACGATTTATTTTTAGGACCTTGTCTCATCTTTTGAAGAAATTCTGTTGAGCCCAGAAAATTGGGGAAAAATCGAATTCAGCAAAAAGAATTAAAGGGAAATTCGTGTGGGCAGCTTTGCTTGGGTTTTCAACCACCAAAATGACTTATTTGGTGAAGAATTGAGAGGAAATCAATCATTGGAAGGCCTTTGGACTTTGTGGGCAGAAGACTTTGGTGGTCAATGCACTTGAGTGCCAATATATTTAGGCTTGGCTCTCATTGGAGGTTGCTTAGACTTTCAAGGCCCTTGTCCCCTCCCTTGTTCCCTCTTTGTGCGCATCCCCTCCCTAAAGTTAATTGCACTTAAGTGGTTGGTTATGGTTAATTAAGATTAGTGTTAATTAGTTAGTTAGGTTGACTAGCTAGTTAAGTTAGTTTGGTTAGATAAATTAGTTTAGTTAGGTTAGTTTGGTTAGGGGTTAGTTTAGTTATGTTACTACCCTAGGTTAGTTAGTTTATTTAAACGTGGTTAAGTTAATTAAATTAATTTATTTTCTTGATTAGAGGGTTAATGATGCCTTAAGTGTGTTTAGGCTAGGTTGATTGAGATTATGTTGTTAGATTAATTTATTTAGTTGTGGATTAGATTAAGGTGTTTAATTAAGTTAAAGTGTTTTTAGTTTAAAGTTAAGTAAGTTTATTTTAATATAAGCCTTGATATGACTTAAAGGAATTTATTTCTGATTTAAATAAAGATTTATTTAATTAATTTTTATTGAGTAAATTGTGACAGGATAGCCGTTTATCAGAATTTTACGCTGATTGTCGTGGATGTGTTTATATGTGAAATTGACTGTTTGATTATGCAATTGAGTGCTTGGTGATCGTTGTGAATTATTATTGCAAAAATTGAATTTATTGTATTTAATAAGAAAAATTCCAAGTGTCGGTTTTTGATGCCAAAATTTTATATAGTATATAAAATCGTGGGATTTTGAAATGAGAGTGTACCACACTTACTAGTTTGATTTAAATGCATGATCACGCACAATTATTTTACTAGGATGATTTTAATATGAAGAAAATTGATCAAGTCCATTATTTGAAATTGAGGCATTTGAGTATAAAGCACGGTGTTCTTAGCCAACTATGGATGTGTGTGTGGTCACTATCGGAACTCGTCCTAATGCGTTTACGTGGGATGATACCTGATTAAGTTTGGATGCCCCAAGTTAATAGATGCCGGTAGTAGTGGAGGCTGGACTAATGCTCATTTATGGAATGTCGTCTAGATGTAGATGTTGCCATGCCCAACGGAGCGGGATGACGCTCGGTTATGCTGGATGACCGCTGACTATTGAGTTGGCCATGGCCGATGGGTCGTAAATAACTGGGACATGTCTGAGTGATTGAGATATCTACGCCTGATTATGGGCAAAATTGTGTGTCACGGAATGGGATGTTTCATAACAGTTTTATCTTATAATTGGACCCCTGTGATTGTTTGAAAGATGAATTGAAGTGTTCCAGTTATGAAATGCGTTTGTTGTACGTATATGTATATGTTGTGTATTAATGTGCAGGAAAGTGTTGAGACGAGGTAAATTTGTGTATAACGCCCGTTTAGGCTACCTCTAAGTGAATTCTCATCCTAATCGGGATTTAGGGTGTTGACTCACTGAGATTTTATCTTACCTTATTGTGGTTTAAATTTTTTAGGTCCTTAGTTGGAGGTATGTCATGTCCGTTTTGGGTGTCCACAAGAGGTGGAGTTCGAGCATACCTTTTCCCCATCCTCGGGACCATCTAGAACTGTGAGCTTGTGGGTTGATGAGGGCCTATTTTACTTGGTACCTCATCGTTTCAAAACGTGGTACATTAATGAGCCTAATGGGGTCCGGGAGAGCCCTTTGAAGGGTTTTGATGGGCCTACCATTGAAACCGAGGATGAAGAGGTACTTCACCCCATGGATATCGATATATTGAATGATATCATGGAGAACTCGGGGCCCAAGGCTGAAGGGCCCGGAGCAGAGGTAGTTGATCTTTTGGACATCGACATCCCAGATGGTGTCGTGGAGGATCCGAAGCCTGAGGTAGTGGGGCTCGGGGTGTAGGTTATCTAGTAGTTTATTTTGAGTCAGACTTTTGTATATAACTCTGTAGGGCTAACCTGGGGGTTTTTTTTTTTTTTGTGGTAAAAAGCTAACCTGGGTTGTTTATAAAGTGTGTTTTGTGAAAAGGGTGCTAGCATGTGTTACTATCGCAATGTTTGATGGTTGTCAGGGTGTTTGTTTAATTTACTTTCGCATGTGCATAAAATGAATGAGTTGGTAATGCTTGGGAACATCGCAATTTTAGTTGACCGCCGAGGGATGTGTGCATGCCCGGGGTTTGGGGTGTGACAATTATCTTTTTGCTTAATGAATTCAGATGCACGCCATGATTTTGTAACTTATGTAGATGTATTGTGTTAGATTTTGTTTGATTTTGCTGAGTTGGCAGTTTATGATCTGAGATTGTCTGTTCTTTTTTAACAAGGCCTAGTCGGCAAATTCTTAGTGTTACCTTGTTCTGAGTAAGGTAATCAAATTTCCAAATAGTGGCATGCTATCCTTGTACTCCTACAACATGACTTACGCTCTATTAGGGAGTGGCGGGTTGTCTTTACGATGGTTTCGTTATATCAAGAATAATAAAGTTAAGAACTATTTTTCGTCCTTGAGTTCTTCTAGGATTTAGTAGCTTTCTTTACAATAACCGTCTAGCTTTATTGGCGGTACCGTGCATTGGTTCAATAATAATCAACTACCTCTCTAATGGTAGTTGTTTGTTCGATTATCTCATCTTATTCTTTAGGAAGGTACGGTTGTCATTTTGCTATCCTATCATGAGATGTATGGAATTGTTTTTCTCCATGTCTTTCCTTGTTTTTACGCGGCAAAAGAATGTTTCAAGTGCTAAAAGTCGGCACAAAGGGACATTTAAGTGCCAAAATTTATAAAAGTGGCACTTAAGTACCACATCCGGCGAGCTTTGCCGGAAATCCTACGTAGCATTTTTTTTTATTAATTTTTTTACTTACATGGCTTGCCGAAATGCCGAATTTGCAAAACATACATAAAAACGACGTCGTTTTGGCATAATTTGAATTTTAATATAATATAGAAATTAATTAAATTAAATTTAAAACTAAATAATAATAATAATAATAATAATAATAATAATAATAATAATAATAATAATAATAATAATAATAATAATAATTTATTAAGAAAAACAGAAGAGGAGGAGGAGGAGGAAGGCCCTTGCCACCACCGAGCCCTTGCCGTTGTCGGAAGGTGAGAGAGGGTTGGTCGGGGCCACCAAGCTTTGGACGAGGGCTAGTGGCCCCAACCGACCGTGGGTGAGGGCTTGCGTGCCCTCACCCTAGATGGGCGGCCCCCTAATAGGTGGTGGCCCTTGGGTCGGCCGGGTGAAGGTCGGCAACCCTCGCCGGATTTGGGTAGGGCCATGACCCTCGCCTAGATTTGGGGCAAGGGCACATAGGCTCTCGCAAAAAATTAATTAATTAATTTTTACATTTTAATTTAATTAATTATTATGTTAAAATTTGAATTATATCAAAACGACGTAATTTTTTTTAATTAATTAGCCATATTAGCATACAAAACGATGTCATTTTGCATGTAGCTCGCCAGAAAATTGAACGTTAGCATTTTGGCCAGATTTTCTCGCCGATGGCACTTAAGTGATCTATTTTGCTCCGATTTTGACACTTAAATATTACTTTTGTAACTTTTGGCATTTAAGTGTCCCTTTGTGTCAACTTTTGGCACTCCAGGGGTTTGGGTGTCGTTTTTTCATTAACAGTGAGTTGTCTTGGGCTTTTTAAGCATTTGAGTGATGTCCATGGTTATCATGGTAATTTGGACATCCCGATTAAGGCAATGGATTTGCTGCTGTCTTCAATTTTCGTACGTAAATGATTTCCGTTAGGTTTCGTGACGAATGCTTTTCATGTTGTTCTTCCGGCGATTCGGATCAGCTTCTTCTGGGTTGTGCTCATTTGACATCAGGTTTATTAAATGTGGATTACATTGGAGGGACGACTAATGCATGGTGCTACAATAGGGATGTCGGATTCTAACCGAGATTGAGTTATGCAGACTATGATTATCTTGGTAGTCATCATCGATTTCCAGTACTCTCCCTTCAGGAGTTGATTCGGTCATTCACCCTCCTGTCCAGCTTTCCGAATACTGTAGTCTTTGCTGCTCAGATTTAAATAAAAGAAACGAACCTCAAGGTTGCGGAAGCTCGACGAAGCGTCCTGGAACCTTTAGTTCACAAAATTGGAAGTCATTTGTTCTTGCGAACCGTGTGCAAGTTATTTTGAATCAGGACAATTAGCTTAGATAAAAAAGAAAAAAAAAAAACCCCTTGAAATTCATTGATTTGTGGAGCTTGTAGAGTATTTTGCGAGTTTCTAGATAATTGGATCGTTGTACCAATATTTTTAGGTAAAAATATAATTTCAAAAATGATGCGAGATATACGTTAAGACTGACATTATGATTAAATTTTTTTTTGGTGAGACAAAAACAATTTAAGTTGTATTTACAAAAAATGAATAATTGTCCAAAAATTCTCAAACCGTAACATGAGCAGCCAATTCAATTTGGCCAATTTAGTTATAAACTTTTTAAGGTTTTTATATATAGCTTTTCAAGCCAATTTTAGCTAGAAACGGCTGACATGGCTGTAATCTAGTTAGTGCCGATTATCTATGCGGCAATGATGTGGACATTTTTTATAATCTTTTTAATTTTTTTTCCTTCCTCCTCCTCTAGTCACTATGCCTTAGCATAGCGGGGGCAATTCTCACATGTGGCCGGTTGTCTATGATCGTTGAGACTATCCATAGGCAAAATGGAAAAGAAAAGGCTAAAAAGAAGAAGGAAAAAATATATCAAAAAGGAAAAAAAAAGATTTAATAAATAATTGGAAAAATTGTTCACGTTAATATTAATTATGTTAAATAAGACATCTAGCGTGCATGTTAGCAATTTTTAGTGAAATTTGATTGGAAGAATTACATTGAAAAATCACCTTATTTGGACTAAATTAGGCAAATTAAAAAGTTTAGGATTGAATTAACTAACATATAATAAATTTAAGACTTTTGGACAATTTTCCCCCACAAATGAATTTCAAGCGTATTAAGTGTCATGCACCTCTTATAGAGAAGGTAAGATGAGAATCAAAATCTGGATGGATGATCTAACTATAAGATTATTAAAAAAGTTCTTCTCTATGACCATCAACTAAGTATATTGCGAAAAAAGTCGGTGGATTTTTTTTTTTGGTTAGAAAAGTCAATTAATTGCAAATTATAAATTTCCCTTACTCAATTTCAGTAAGTACCTTAAAGACATTATAAAATAAAAAGATATAGCTGCTTAACAGAAAATTTCATTTCCATTCTTTCTAGATTCTACTTTCATTGCCTCTCTCTTTACATTCTAAATTTCTCATCCATCCTTTTTCTCTTTGCCATTGATTTTTTTTTTTAATCTACTTTCCTTTCTTTTTATTTTTTCCCCCAATTCCTCCTCACGCCCTTTCGAAGAAAACATATAGAAATCTGCTGGTGCTCCATGTGATGGGGTCTCGTGGCTCTCATTGAAGCTTCATATCTCTTCTGCATTAGAATAATTAAGCTCTCACGATCTGAACGGAATCTGCTCGTGCTCCTTGTGTAGGGTAACTAGGAATTTTATATTGGGAGCACTCCTTTCAAAGAAAAACTACTAGAAACTACTTTTTGTACGAATTGATTAGAGACACGTTGTGAAATAGTGCTCATAGAAAGAAAAGTCATCCATCTCTATCACCGACTGATGTCTTCCATTTGATAGGAGGTTTCCCAAACATCCGAAGACCGGTTGGTTTAGAATGGAATGGTTGTCGGATCAAGAGAGCCTTCGTATTCCATGACACTTCAATATAAAAATTATGACACTTTATAGTTGAGGGATCATTGAATATCTCTTTTTACTCAAGATTAAAATGGTGATATAATAATGTAATTTTCTCGTGTTAGGGTCACCATTTAATTCAATCATTTTATTTATTTATTTATTTTATTTTGGTAAGAAATAAGGGCAAAGCCCTAGAGTTACATCATTACCCTCCTAATAAAATTTGATCTCGATCAATAAAGGAAGTAATCTCTTAGTGACTTATCTAATGTTAGGGTAATTTACATTAGATGACTGAAGTAATTAATTTGCTTATCAATCTGCACGTGAATTTCATTCTCTAAAAGTATGTATGATTTTGGCTTATAGGAAATACTCTGATATCTTCACAATCCAAGAAAGGAGGATGTCCCCAGAGAGGGAATTGGATTTTGAAGAAGGGAATTGCAAGTCCACCTCAACAGTAAATTTTCAAATGCTAGGCAAGATGTCAATTTTGAGATCTAAATATATGCCATTTAGTCATTTTATTAATAATGAACTGAAGTCTCTCTTTACACCCCCCAAACCCCCCCCAAAAAAACCCCCCAAAAAAAAAAAAAAAAAGGAAGAAGAAGAAAGAATTGGAGAGTTTCTCTCCGAGGAGCAACCACGGGGGTTTCTCTATACACCACGCATTCGAACCTAATGGAGTTCATGGCAACGCACTACACCAAGGATCGGCTGCTAAAGAATGTGGTGGCCAGCCAATTAAATGATGAGAAATCTCACTCATCGATTTTATTCTTTTTAAGTTTTTGTGTATCACGATTTCTTTATATAGGAGAGTTACGAAGAAATGCACATGATTATAACCAATAACAGTAAAGAGATTAGCTCTTTTATAGACCACATAATCCAAATCCACTGACACCGAATCTTTTTACTAATGCCATCATTTGGACGTGCAACCGTTGCTCTCATTCATGTATCGGTCACATGATTGATGTAGTGTCAATAGCAAATAGTTTAACTCCATGCGCACAAAGAAGCTCACTCCCACCAAGGACAAATATTGCCACATGAGATAAACGTATTTCTACATTCGACATGTGCAGTCAATTACTTGGTGTAATCATATATTTGATGACGCATGAATGCGGATTTTGAAAAAAGCGCTCTATCTTCCCACATTCTTGTTTAAAGAAAACTTAATTTGGGACAAAAACTACTTGAAAAAGTGTATAGTAAGGTGGAATCAAAAGAATGGAACGGATATTCACGACGAGACGGTCGACAAGTTTTTTTCAGCACTCCATGTTCTCTCCGTGTCGAAAGAAGAGATTATTTCTTAGACCGATTATTTAAAGGAAAGAGAATATGAAAGTATGTGTTAAGTCCAATCCATGAACGTAACAGAAAGTGTTCACGTGGAACCCTAAGCGGAATCCAGTCAAAATGCGCCAACGAGGCTGAAAATAAGAGTAAATGGAATTCCATGCCAATGAATGCGTGGGGAGAAGTACAGAAATTAATTTTGGTCCTTGAAAGGTTGCGGCGAGTTTTGTATAGCAGAGAGAGAGAGAGAGAGAGAGAGAGAGAGAGAGAGAGTTGGTGCGTGCCCTTTAAACAAAACCAAGATACAGAAAGCTCAGCAACTTCATAAGCTTTTCAAGAAAGTACAAAACCCTCGCCGACCTCCTCCTTCTCCTCCTTCGTTGGTGAGCTTCGCTTCACTTACAAATGACCCCTTTAAAATCTTTTTACTCGAGGGCTGTTTACTTGCTGACATTACATTGTGTTGCATTGTTCTTGAGGTCCTACAAAAGGAAATGTTCTCTCTCTCTCTCTCTCTCTCTCTCTCTTCCCACTTCTCTTTTTTTCTCATTCTTTCGCTAGTGTGGGTTGGTAATGGTTTTGGATCTATCGATTTTATGTTAGCATTTCTGTTTTTCTTTCTCAAGGAAGAGATCCAGGGAACAGAGAACAATAGAAGTTCTTCGATAATTAAGTATTTTATGATAGAGAACAGAATCTTGAAGTTTTCAATGAAGCTTTTTTGTTGGAACGAGACTTCATAATGGAGTCCATCTCCATTGGTTTGGGACCTCTTTCGTTTTCTTTTGGCCACAGAAATGTGTGGTTTGGATTATGCTATTTTTCCGATAATTAAGTATTTTATGATAGATTTTCTTCAATTTTGCTATGTAGTAGTGCACAGTGTTTTTCTTTTAGCAGAATCTTGAAGTTTTAGGCAGATTGAGTGCTCAAAACATTGTTTGAATTTTTGTCAGGGTGACGGAAAATCCGGCCTTCATGGATCAATATCAAATGAATCCCTTTGGTTACTCTCCCACTGAGTCTGGCTTTAATCAATTTACTTCATTTTCTCCAGCATCGACCTACATGTCAAATCAAATCCAAAACGTTGGCCACTCGCGTGATGTCCCCATTGCAACCGAGCACAAAAACCCCCAAATGAAACCATCTCCATCATCAAATTCTCAAATGATATCCTTTCAATACTCAGATCTATACCCAAACATGTCTCAGCAATATCCTGGTAAGTGAAGCTTGTGGACTGACAATTTTTTAAGGCTGAAACAGTTTTTGGTGGAGTATGGAAATGAAATATTTCTCTCTTTTTTTCTGTTATTCTTATGATTGTTTTCTAGGAACCTATGAGTTGCAAGATGGGGAAAATATGAAGATGAAGAGAAGTAGCGTTGGTGGTACATTTAGTAGATCAACTTTGCATGGACCAGAACACGTTATTGCAGAGAGGAAGCGCCGGGAGAAGCTGAGCCAGCGGTTCATTGTTCTTTCATCCATCATTCCGGGCCTTACAAAGGTACTCCAAATGAATTATTTTTGTGTGAAAGTTCCTGAAGGATTGATATCTGTTCCTTTTTTTCCACCTTTATCATATATCTCTATTGGGTGTGTTCGCAATCTTGGTTTCATTTGAGAAATTATGGTTGGGTTCCAAACTTAAACCAAATATTAATAAGTCACATTAAGCTAATATTTGTCTTTTTGATAAACGGAAAAAAAAAATTAGGACCCTCTTGACAGGATATGTATTTGCAAAAATGAAAGGGTTATAACACTTATGCTATACTAATGAGTTGGAGGACCCACATTTATCTTCCTCCCTACTGAACAAGAGAGAGCTCGTTGCTTAATCCTTGACTTTGCATAATGAGTAATGGAAAAGTTAATTACTTTCTATTTATGGTAAGGAAACTCACCTTAGGTAGGTAATCCCCAGGTTTATGAAATACTCTAAAAATTTGTTTATCGAGGGTAGCATACCAATCTCAAGAGTCTACCTAACTTTTAGAATCATGGATTGGAGATTATATGCAACTAAGATAAAAGGTAGACTTTTGAGATTGACATTTGCAAATGGGTACTTGGATAGTGGCCTTACATGCTGTTCTTTTAAATTGACATTGGAGGACATACATGATTTTTCTAGTGTATGTTTATTGAGGGTAGCATACCAGTTTCAAAAGTCTAACTTTTAGATACAGGAATTAGAGATTATATGCCAATACACCGTAGATAAAAAGGTAGAAAGCAGTTGCTGACTTCAAATAACGAGAGAGGAATCCATGAGAGGGCAAGATCAAAGACCAAGATCAGAGAATCAGAGATTAATAATTTGAGGAAAAGAGCTTTTCTGTTCTTGCGATTGGGTTTTTTGTATTGTTTTTGTAGTTAATGAATTAAACTAATTTTGACCATCATATTCATGAGAACATGTGTGTGTTCTCTTAAGGAGTAAAGTTAAACTTACACAATTCGCCCATAAACTAAGAAACTGTAAATCAGTGATAGACAACTTAAGTGAATCATGATTATCATTTTATATTAATACCCAATTACTATGGGCAAAGCGTTGCAAATGTCAAGTATTATTACGACGGAATTCATGAAAATCATTCAACCACTCAAGCTCAACGATTATTGAGTTGATTTAGATGGTTTGATACATATTTGCACCATGTTAGTGATTGGATATTCCTTCTTGTAATAAAATATTACTATATATTATTCACACATTTAAAATTCGATAAGATTCTATCCATCTATTGTTAAACAATTTAGGTGGGTATAATCTGTACAAGTCAATATCTTTTACATGTCAAAAGATACTATCTTCTGAACTTGTCTAGAGGTGTGTTGATCTCTTTCTAGTTGCTTACCACATCTAGATCCTTAGTTTTGTCTTCATGAATTAGAAAACACTTGAATTTTGTTTTCTACAGCTTAATTTTCATTGTCATGACTATCAAAGGACAATCAATCAAATAAGTCATATTTCATGCATACCAATTTGTATATGCTAGTTAGTGATTTGAGATCATTAGAGAGTACCTGTAGCATTCTTTTCATCCTATTCACAGTCGTCTCATTAATCAGAAAACTAATCCCTACAAACAATGGAGGAAAGCAAAACCCTTTTAAGAGGTAAGATGCTCGGCAAAACAACTTAAATTTGGCCTCTAGGTAAAATAGTCTGATTTATACAGGTACTTGCTTAAGGATTGTTTGGAAATTGAGACTCCTCTTATTGAAATAGTCAACATAACAAAGGTTCCACCACCTACAGCGACCTTTATCAATCGCCAGAAAACATAGGGACCAAAAACGTAGCACTGTATTCCAATTCATCACATTATAAGCCTTCATTGTTCCTGCTAAAAAATTGATAAATGTTCTGGTTGCATAGCTGGACAAGGCTTCAGTCCTAGGAGATACGATAAAGTACTTGAAACAGCTCGAGGAACGTGTGAAGATCCTCGAGGAAGAGGTGGCCACGAGAACCGTAGAATCCGTGATCTTTGCAAAGAAGCCATCGCTCCAACGTGGTGGTGGTGTTATATGTTTTTCATCCGACGGGAAGTCATATGACCCACTCATCGAGCAGCAACTACCTGAGGTCGAAGCACGGGTATCAGGGAAGAACGTTTTGATTAAAGTCCAGTGCGAGAAGCACAAGGGTTGCATCGAGGAATTGATGAAACAAATGGAGGACATGAACTTGACAACTCTAAATATCAGCGTCCTAGCATTTGGGAGTTCCCTCTTGGATATCACAATTATGGCCCAGGTAATTATTGCCAATTTCTTCAAATTGTTTCAGTGAAAAGTAGTATTTTAAAACTTCAACTGGTTTTTCTGATCCTTTGTTGAGAGCATATTGTCGGTTCAGATATTCTTGGAAACAAACTGTTATCCAGATTTTTTCCTTTCTTCTTATTCTGATTTTGGTATGGAAATGTCCGTAATATGGTTCCTTGTTCATTATACGAGCTTTGGCGTCACTTCTCGTGATCCCCAGAAGCTTTTGCATTTCGTTTTTACAATCTAAAATAACAATAACTGAGGGAAGATTACTAATTCCACATACCAAAGGAAACTACTGTTAAAAATTAAATATCATATGTGCACGAATCCTTAGAGCATGTTCAATCCACTTTTTGTTGCATTTTTGTTAGATTTACTGACAGGTTGCTGTATAAATTAATCTCTTCTTATTCAGAGCAGAGTTATGGTATTTCATCTTCAGTTATAAAGAAATCATACTTGTTTCGTCTACATTACTTGCAGATAGAAAATGAGAGCTGCCTGACACTTGAGGAGATTGTTGAAAAACTACGCGATGCTCTGGCCATGTTCATCGGATCATCTTCAAAACGGTCAGCTTGTTAGGCAAAAAATTGGTATTCTGCCATGGTCTGTGTCCTAGAGATGTTCTTGATTACGTGTTAGTGCAAGACTTGTGGTTAATTGTACTATTATGTGAATTGTAATTTCTAACTGATTGTGGTAATTATCTGTTAGTGCAAGATTTAACCACGTGTTACTGCAAGAATTATGGGCAATTGTCACTCCTCTTGCCCTCATGGCTTTTTTTTCTCTATTGGTCTCGCTTCTATTGCCCTTGTCACCTGTTTTGAACTGCTTGCAGGGAGTACGAGGCTATCTTCTTTATCCTTCTTATTATAGTTTTCTTTGTGGTAGATCTCTCATCTTGCTTTACGACTCTGATTTGGTCATCTATTATGATTATTTTCCTGTATCTACAGTTAAGCATTTCAAGGGGCTCATGGCTTATGAGGATTATGATGGAAATGGAACAAAGCAAGAGTCCACTCTCATGAACCAATCCAGCAGGAACCGAGTTTTCCTTCTGTGTAGTTCATTGGCAGGGGTCCTCTCACTTGGAAAGAAGAGATGACCTTTGTCGAGACATGGACCCAAATTGCGATAAATCTCCCATGTTACCTGCGTATCTCAGTCTAAAATCTGCTGGTTTTGATTCATCTAGCCCTGATTCTAAATCATTGCCTCTGAAGCTTTTCAAGTCTTGTTTTCTTTTGGATCTTCAGAAATATTAGCTCATTCATCATTCTTTTCTTCTTTTCGTTCTGGCAAGTGCCATGCTTCTGGTAGTTGCATTGCAAAGTTTAGTCTTTCTTTAGTGCAGAGAAATTAGGAGAGAAGATCCAGATATTCAGGAGGCATGGCGAGTTATATGCTTTTGGCTCTTCAGTTTGCAGGTTGTAAATGCAGTTAGTTGTACATAGTTCGTGTGTACTTGTAATCATCATGCGTTTGACCCATCTATTGATAAAATCCATTGTGTGGATTAGAGATGGACAGACATACAAATGTAACTCAGTTTTATAGATCTCCTCTAGTACATCTTTGCTGATCTTACGGACAAATTGTTTTTGTTGAGAATGAAGCTTCATCACATCCTGTCTCTCTCCTTTTTTTATTTTTTTTGGCTAGGCTTCATAACATCAGTACCAATCAAAATGAATAAGAACAAAAATCTGGTTCAATTCATCTGTTGTCTGTGTTATGCAGGTTTTGAATTTTCTGCATATGCATACTCAGTTTTTGGTATTAACAGATGTATGTCTTTATGAAGTTTGAGCTTCTTATGGTATCGAGTTAGAGGGTAATGCAAGTTTTCCGTGTAATATCCTGACTTTTGGGAGCATCACGTCCAAAATCAATGATGTTGAAAACATGTTTCGAGTTTGACACTTGATTACACTTAAATTTTCTCTATCCTATTTAGTCATTTATCTCATACGAAAATTAGGAGTCACCAACTCTGAGCAAAATATTATTAGCATTGTTCACATTTGCATTGCTTTTAGGCTTTTTGGACAATTTTTTAATGGTGTGATGCGGTTGTGTGCGGCAGGATTACAAGTATGGTAGAAGAATGATAGATTATGATCACCACCAATGTCTAAAATACTGGTCACTGGCCAAGGATGAAGGCACAAAACACCCCTCAAGAATAAAGGACCTTGGGATAGGAAACGCTCCCCACCAAGGCTTGAAGGAAAACAACGGCTAAGAGTAAAGGATTTCTTAGCTCACCAACAAAGAAGAATCCACCTGCCAAGTATAAATTAACCAGAGATAGATAGTTGTTTACATATAGGCAAATCTCCGATATTCTTAAAATTCAAATATTGTCTTACAATTGAGATATTGCTATAAAAAAAAAGGACTCTTTGAATTCCTAAAATCTGAACAGACTCTTGGGGATTTCATTTGATGATGATTTTTGAAAGTAGTGCCGCAATAAAGACTCATAAAAGCTCTAAACTAATAGACTCAATAGGTAGGACTAAATGCATTTAATAATTATTAGATGTATTGAAACTTGATAAGACTTCCTAAATTCGTGCACTAGCCTTAAATGCTCAACAAACACCCCTGGAGATCAATAAACAGTTGTGGCAATTGACCATTATAGCATTCATTTGATAAGTAGTTGATCGGTAGTCTTAGAGTTGACAATAAACTTGTAAATAGACAACTAGGTAGTCAATGGATAACCATAGAATCCAATAATTAGTCCATTAAATCGATGACTCATTTAGAATTGACATCTTGAACTTGAACCTATTGAGTCAAAGTGTAGTTGAAATCAGTCTTTGCTTGTAGGAATAAGAATCAATTGAAGAGTTCAAGGTTGAGCCTGAGAATTGATTGATAGAGCCCAATGCTTCTGCATCAAACTCCTAGGGTGTTGAAGATTTGTCCTCAAATCTTTTATGGCTTCATATCCAAGATTGAAAGTAGTCAATTAGCCACAATTTTCCTTATTGGAGGAACTTTAATTTGACAAATTTCCAGGACGGCCTCTCCAACCAACTAGATAATATATCATCTTCATGTAATAAATATCTTCAAGGCTTGCTCAGAAGCTAAAAATATGTCAAATAGAATTTGCTAAATGATTAATACTTCGAGAGAGAATGCTTTGGGGCATACAAAATGAAAGTGGCAAGTAATATCTCTAGCCGTTATAATCATTCCCTCTCCATCTATAACCTCAGCATTTGCCTCAATAGATTTATTTGGAGATTCACCATCTATGACATCATTGTTGCATGATGGCATATGGATGACCAACATCTCTTCTTCGTTTGTTCTATGATCTAGTCTTGCTCCTTGGATTTAGACTCTATATGGTATATGTCTTGCCAAGTCTCTTGAAGTTCCAAGTCAATCTTCTCAATTTCTTAAATGGTGATAACCTTTTGGTTTGGACACTTCACTTGTAGATGCCCATTGCCATGGAGCTTGATGCACTTGCTATTTTCATCATTTGATTATTTTTGGAGCTCTTTAATGAGCTGAGCTTCCATTTGGAAGTATTCTCAACCTAATTTGAATAAATGCCCTCAAAGAAGGATGCACCTTTAATGGAAGTCTTAGTTGAAAATCTCTTGCCACCCTTCAATAATTTCTTTAGGAGGGTGAGCACTCTTTCCATACGGTCACGTGTTCCATTGTGTGCTTGCTCCAAAGTCGATTCTCTTGGGAACTTGATAAGACATTTCCTTTTTCTTTTTTTTTGAATGGAAGTATGAGGTGGGATGAGAGATGGGTAATAAAAGGAATCACTCAAGATGAGTTCAACCTTGAGCTTTGATGCCTAATTGATGCAGTTGCGGGATGAATGTATTTTGAATGATTAATGGATGATGTATGGTAGAAGAAGGCTATATTAGGATCACCGTCAGGGCTTAAAGGACATACCACTGGCCAAGGCTAAAGATCGAGATTGACAAAGTTCATCACCAAGGATAAAGGATTTTGGGATAGGAGAAACTTACCATCAATGCTTAAAGGAAACCACCAATCGAGAATAAAAGGCTTCTTGGTTCAACATTAATGAAGAACCCACCTAAAAGGATAAAGAAGCTAAGGATATAAATTTACTCATACAAGGAAAATCTCATATATTCTCAATATTCAAACCTATCTTACAATTTAGATAACACATCTATTGATATTGCTAAACAAAAGAGAAGAATCTTTAAACTAAACTGAACAGGCTCTTTGGAAATTCACCTAATTATGACTCTTGAGGCATCACCACTATGAAAGCTCATAAAATCTATGAAATAATAGACTCAATAACTAGGACTAAATGCATTTAACTAACCATTAGATGTATTGAAACTTGATAAGACTCTCTACATTGGTGCACCAACCTTCAAAGTCAAATGAACACCCTTGAAGATCAACAAACAGCTATGAAAGTCGAACGGAATAGCCTTCGATTGATAGGTAGTTGATGGACAACCAAAAGTCAACAATTGGTTCACTGAATTGACAACCCTCTTGCAAAATTGACGTCTTCAACTTGAACCTATCAACTTAATGTGTAGCTGAAATCGGTCTTTGCTTGTTTGTAACTAGGATCAATTGACAAGTTCAAAATTAAGCTTGGGAATTGATCGGTAGAACCGATATTCCTGCATCGCAGTGTCTCCACACCAAGTAAATTCTATTTATTTGGTCTGGTCATGATTAGGAAAGTGATTTAGAGATAAAATTTGGAGAGCAATACTACGCAGAGATCTCGAGAATTCAGCCACAAAAGGAATGAAGAAGGAATATTCAGGGTACATATACTCGGTGAAGAGCAGAATATGATGAAGCCAATATATTCACATGCTTGAATAAAAAAGAGAGAGAAAGAAAAGAAGAGCTATGTCAATGGAGGATCTATCATGCATGTATATGTTGGTGGAGGAAAGGAAATAAATGGACGAAAGGAAAGAAAATAGAGAAGGGAGGAAAACTAGTTTGCTTGCTCTACCTTTCCTTGCCGTGAGGCTTGTGATCTCGGCTTGAAAGGAGAGAGGGAATCCGACCAAATGGGGTACTAAGGGTGTGTTTGGTAACATCTGTTCTTAGAAATAATTTCTATTCAGAAATAATTTTTTACATTTTTATTCTCTAAACGAGTTTTTGAACATAAAAATGTATTTTGTATTACCCTAAAATTTCTATTTTTGGAATAGAAAAGAGTAAAGAAATTTTGGTGCAACTCTTAAAATTTTTTCTTACTTATTTTGTAGTTTTAAAATAATTTTCTAAGATCTTTTTCTAATTTTTATGAATTTTTTTTCTTTTTTTTCCTCTTTTAGCTGGTCATGGGGCCTTGGCAATGTCTAGTGATCGGCTAGAGAAAAGGGATATTGTGGTCAACCTTGCTAGCCTCCGACAAGCGTTGCCTAGCTAGCATGAGGTTGGCTTTGCCTAGCCATGGCGAGGCCAATCTCGTGGTGGGTGGGCAAGGCTCGACCTGCTAGATTTGGTGAGATGGAACCTCGCCTAGCCATGGCAAGGTTAGCCTCCCTCAACCACGGCAAGATTGAGCCTCACCAAGGGTCGACAAAGTTAGGCAAGGTCAACCATGGACCTCGCTGGCCCTCATCTTTGGCCAGTTGTTGGCTCTCATTGATGCTTGATGATCGGCTGGAGGAGGAAGAAGAATGAATGGGAAAAAAAAAAAACAGAAAATGACATTGTTTCAGAAATTATTATTGGGAGCAAAAAAGTAGATATTTCTAACTTTTTGTTTATGTTCCAAATTTTTTCCTTGATGACTAATCTATTCATGTAAAGAGAAAAATTAGCTGGTAGTTACCAAGCAGAATTATGTTCATTTTTTATTTTGGGGGAAAAAAAGAAAAAAGAGGATGGTTACAAAACATACCCTATAGGCTGCGTTTGGCAATTATGATAAAATTTGGGATATGATATAATTTATCATATCCTACATTTAGTGCTCGCTCAGGATATGATAAAGTCGGATATAATGGGGATATAGACAAAATAAAATTATCCCATGGGGGAGGTGAGATAAATGTGGATAGGATTTCTAATGTCTATAATAGGAAATTTATTTTTCTCGAATAACAAACTTATTAAATTAACAAAATTGAAATTATATTTCAATATAAATAATATTTGAATTCTAAATAAAGAAATTAAAAATAAAGAAATAATTTTATTTTTAATTAATTTTATTTTAATTTATATATTCAACTTTAATTCTATTTTATAATTAACATTCAATCTATAAATTAAATATTTATATTTATTATATATTTTAGGTATTTTTGTATTTTAGGTATGTTAGTACAATTTACTATTTGATAAATTTTTATTAAGGAATGATGAAAGGGGAAAAAAGAAATAATAATGAAAATAATATAAAAACAAGGAAAATAAATTAAAAATAAATTAAGGAATAGTGTTTCGAGAGATTTTCACCATTTCCGTTTATGAACATTTAGGTTCATTTATAATGATATGTCATTTATATTAAAAAATGTACATAATATTAGGTGAATATATCCGACTTTAATATTACGATTCACTAAACAATGGACATGATATAAAAAAATCACAATATTTCATATCCTATCATATCTAATCCTATCCCGATTAGAAATCCGGATGATTAAACGTGACTGAAACTGAATTTCACACTATGGCCTCCATTGATTCGAGAATATCCTACCAACTCTTGGCGACCACTAGGCCTCACATCCAGATGTGACCGCATGACCAAGGCCTCACCAGCGCGCAACCGAGCAAGACCAAGCCATGTACCTGGCATGCGAAAGAGCAGGAACCCCGGCGCAGCCGATCTCATCATGGAGATCTGCTTGGCGGTTCACCAGAGCGGTCCACCATCGACGAGCGAGGCCATCCGTGAGCACAACCGTCCTCGTCCACCATATCACAACACGAACCTCACATTCATGATCACGTCCATGCATTGATCAATCGCTTTCCGTGCCTTAAATCAAGTCACACGTCCTCATATTACACGTTCCTAACGAGGCGAGTAGTCACCGCAAGTTGAAGACTAGAGAAGGAAAACGGCGGAGACTCGGTGATAGAAAAGGAAAGTGGAGATGACGATGGGCATTCGAGATGGTTATGCCTATAATTTTCAATTATCTCTCCCTTCGGGAGATGGTTCGGTCATCTGTTGAGAAGATCACCGCCTCTCTCTCCTAGAACTCTCCATATCACTCTCTCTTTACTCGTCCGGATCTCTCTCCACTTCTCCAGACTTTTCTCTCTAGACAATTCTTCAGCTTCAGCCGCAATTGTTGACCCAACAACTTGCAATAAATTAATAGGAAGATGGTGTGGGAAGTCGGTGGATGTGCCGACTTTGTCCCCTATAAATAGGGGTTGTTGCCCCTTGTGTGAGTGTGTATGAAAAGTGTGAGGGGTGTTGTGTGCGTGAGTGAAGTGTGTACGTGAGTGTGTGTGAGTGGGTGGAGTAGGTGGCATGAAGTATAGAGATAGAGAGTAAGTGGGTGTGTGCAAGAGTTGTGTCCGTGTGAGGTTTGTGAGAGAGTGAGTAAGCAAGTACAATGAGTTGTTATGAGAGGATGATAAAATAAAAAGTTGTAATATTGTTTTATAATAAAAGTAATTATTTTTACATCCACTTACTTCTCAACATCATCCACTTCCCAATCCAGCTTTTTACAGATACGGTGCAAGTTACTTTGAATTAGGAAAATCCACATAATTAAAAAGTTGAACTTAAATAATCTGTGGGGCTGGTAGGGTATTTTATGAGTTTCTATATAGATGGATCGTTGTATCTGCATTTCTAGATTGGTAAAAATATAATTTATGCGGCCACGGCCAGTGATGATGTGAAAGATTTTTGCTATCTTTATGTCATTTTATTTTATATTTGATGTTTTTCTATTATTATTATTTTTCTTCTTCCTCCGATAGTCGATGGGTCTCAGTGATATCCGGTAGGGGCAATTCTCAACTATGGTTGACCACCCGTCATCATTGAGATTGGGCATAGTTGGAAAGGAAAGAAAAGGCAAACAAAAAGAATAAAAGGAAGAATAATTTAAAAAAAAAAAATTAAAATCATCCGTGTCAACATCGACCGTGTCACATGAACAACTGGCATTCATGTCGGTGATTTCCGATTAAAATTGATCAGAAGGATTACATTGAAAAATCTCCTTATTAGGACTAAGTTGGCTAAATTGAAAATTTGGAGTTAAATTGACCGTTGTATAATAAGTTTAGCACTTTTAGACAATTTTCTCCACAAATGAGGCCCATGAAATATTATGGACCTCTTATGGAGTTAATAAGATGCTTACCAAAAATAAAAATCTGGATGAGCGATCTGCACATGAAACTATTCGAAAAGTTCTACTTTAAGAAGATCAATTAAATATATTGCAAAAAAAATCGGTGAATATATATATATATATATATATATATATATTATTATAAAATTGTTAAAAAGTCAATCGCTTGCAAATTATAAGTTTCCTTCACTCAGTTTCAGTAAGTAGCTTAAAGACATTATAAAATAAAAAGCCATAGCTGCTTAACAGAAAATTTCATTTCTCATTCTTTTTGGATCCTACTTTCAATGTCTTTCTCTTAACATTCTACATTTCTCCTCCATTCTTTTCTCTTTGCAATTGATTGCTTCTTCTCTACTTTCCTTTCTTTTTATTTAAATTTTGCCAATTCCTCCTCACGCACTTTCGAAGAAAACATAAAGAAATCTGCTCGTGCTCCATGTGATGGGGTCTCGTGGCTCTCATGGAAGAGTTCATGTCACTCCTGCATTAGAATATTCAAGCTTTCACGATCTAGACTAGATACAGGTGGTGGAAGGCTAACTAGGAATTTTATATTGAAACCCCCTTTTAAAGAAAATCTTCTAGAAGTAGAAATAATTTTTGTACGAATTGATTAAGGGCACGTCGCGAAATAGTATTCATAGAAAGAAGTGTCGTCCATCTCTTTCACCGACTGATGTCTTTCATTCCATAGAAGGCTTCCCAAATATCCGAGGATTGGTTGGTTAGAATGAAGTGGCTGTTGGATCAAAAGGGAGGAAATTTCATCAGATAATTCATAAAACCTTTAAGTTTTTGTATTCCGTGACACTTCTAACATAAATATTATGACATATACTTGGGATTAAAAGGGTGATATAATAAGATAATTATCTTGCGTTTGAATCGCCGTTAAATTCACTCATTTTATTACTAATAATCTGAAGTTTCTCTTTAACCCCAAGAGAAAGAAAGAATTGGAGTGTTTCCTAGAGGAGCAACCAAAGCGGGGGTTTCTCTATACACCTCGCAATCCAACCCAATGGAGTTCACAACAACGCACTACACCAAAGATCGGCTGCTCAAGAACATGATAGCCATCCAATTAAATGATAGGAAATCTCATTCATGAATTGTATTCTTTTCAAGTTTTTTGTGTATTACAATCACTTTAAATAGGGTTATGAAAAAAACACGTGATTATAACCGATAACAATTAAAAATCAGCTCTTCGATAGACCATAGAAGCCCTCAAAATCCACCGACAATGAATTTTTAACTTATGTCATCATTTGGATATGCAACCACTACTCTCATTTAATAGCTAGCCATTGTTCGTGGGACCAATGACATGAGAAAATATATGATGTGTCGATCACACGGTCGATGTAATGTCAATGGCAAATGGTGCAGCTTCATGTGCATATAGAAGCTCACTCCACCAAGGATAAACATTGCTGCATGAGATAAACGTATTTCTCTATTCAACATGTGCAATCAATCTATGTAGCACCGACACTTTCCAGGAACTTTCGTGTCGTATCCGACATGTTCCGACTCGCTCTGACACGCTCCAACACGCGATCAACAAGTGTCGAAAAATCCGACACGTGGTTAAGTCTTCTCGACATGCGAGTCCAGAATTTCGACACGCATGGTGTGAATTTTGAAAATTTTCAATACTTAAGATGTCAAAATATAAATATTAAAAAAAAAAAGAAAGAGAAAAAAAGAGGAGGAGGGCTGGTGGCTAGGCACCGCTATCGCTACCACTACCACCATTGAACGGGGTCGGCGACCTCGCCAACCATAGGTGGCAGACGGGGAGGGGCAGCCCTCGCCAGCCAAGCAAGGGTCAGTGAGGCTCGCCTAGATTTGGGCGATTTCTCCACCGAGGCACGGGTGAGACTTGCCCAAATCTGGGTGACGCTGCGCCCTCGCTTGGGGCCAGTGAGGCCTCGCTTGGGGCTGGAAAGGCTTGCCAACCACAAGTGAGGGCCAGCGTTGCTAGATCTAGGTGATTCTCGTCGGCCCTAGTTGACTCATTGCCTAGATTTGGGCGAGCCTTGCCCAGGCCTTGCTTGGGCCGGTGAGGGTCGCCCTCCCTCTGCCACTTTGCCAGCCCCCTCAAACGGTGGCGGGGCACGCCGTTGACGGGGGGCGGCGGTGATGTGCCTAGTCACAACCCCGGCTCTTTCCTCTTCTTGTTTTTTTTTTTTTAAATATTTTGGCTTTTTTAAAAGTTTTTTACTATGAAAGAAGTAATAAAAAAAATGCTACATCTAATAAATAAATAAATAAATTTAAAAATACCATTGCAGCATTTTTCTTTAAACAATGTTTTTTTCCCTCTAAGTTTTAAGTATTATTGTAATGAAATGCAGTTGAATTCGTCAAATTAAAATAATGAATGATATAAACAAATGTTGAATTAATATTTTTAGTGTAAATTAATTATAGGCTCTTTTTATTGTTATTTATTTATGTACTTATATATAAAAAATTAAAAATATATTTAATATACTCCTTACCAAAAATATATATATTTAATATATAAAGTATCAAAACGTATCGAAATTCTTTAATTTTAAGAAATGACGTGTCGTGTCGTGTTGTGTCGCATGCGCATGTCGCGTGTCCATGTCTGTGTTGATCCTACATAGCAATCAACTACTTGGTGTGATAATTTATTTGGTGACACAAGAGTGCAGATTTTGGAAAAATTGCCAATACTTTCCCTCATTCTTGGTTGAAGAAAACTCAAATTGGTATAAAAATTACTCGAAAAGTGTATATTAAGGTGGAACCAAAAGAATGGAATGGATATTAATGATAACATGGACGATAAGTCTACCTTATCGCTCTATATGTCCTCTTTGCGTCTTATTTACTTAGACTGATTATTTAAAGAAAAAGAGAAGGTAAAAAGTATTTGTTAGGTCCAATCCTTGAACATCTCTTTCTGTTTGGCTAATACTTCGCCAAGACAGAAATTGTACTTGTGGAACCCTAAGCGGAATCCAGTCAAAATGCGCCAGCGAGACTGAAAATAAGAGTAAAAGGGAATCAAAATTCGATGAACGCGTGGGGATAAGTACAGAAATTTATTTTTAGTCCTTGAAAGGTCGGCAAGGGCGTTCCCCTCGTGGCGTGGCGAATTGTTTATAGTCGGGGGGGAGAGAGAGAGAGAGATCGAGAGTGTTTGGTGCGTACCCCTTAAACAAAACAAAGGCACAGAGAGAGAGAGAGAGAGAGAGAGTTTGGTGCGTGCCCTTTAAACAAAACAAAGGTACAGAAAAGTTCAGCAACTTCATAAATTGCTGCTTTTCAAGAAAGTACAAAATCCCTCGCCGACCTCCTCCTCCTCCTCCTCCTCCTTCGTTGGTGAGCCTCGCTCCACTTTCAAATGACCCCTTCAAAATCTTTCTACTCGTGGGCTGTTTACTTGCTGACATTACATTGTGTTGCATTGTTCTTGAGGTCCAATAAAAGGAAATGTTCTCTCTCTCTCTCTCTCTCCCTCTCCCTCTCCCTCTCTCTCTCTCTCTCTCTTCCCACTTCTCTTTTTCCCATTCTTTTGCTAGTTTGGTTTGGTAATGTCTGGATCTATCGATTTTATGTCAGCATTTCCGTTTTTCTTTCTTAAGGAAGAGATCCAGAGAACAGAACAATAGAAGTTTCAACCTTGACGCTTTTTGTTGGAACTAAACTTCAATGGAGTCCATCTTCATTTGTTTGGGATTTTTTTTTTCTTTTGGCCACATAAATGTGTGGTTTAGATGATAAAATTTATTTCTGATAATTAAGTTTTTTATGATACATCGAGTTTCTTTGATTTTGCTATGTATATTTCTATGGTTTGCCCAGTGCTTTTTTGGCAGAATCTTGAAGTTTTAGGCGGATTGAGTGCTCAAAACATTCATTGAATTTTTCTCAGGGTGACAGAAAATCCGGCCTTCGTGGATCAATATCAAATGAATCCCTTTGGTTACTCTCTCACCGAGTCTGGCTTTAATCAATTTTCTTCATTTTCTTCGGCATCGACCTACTCGCCAAATCAAATCCAAAATGTTGGCCACTTGTGCGATGTCCCTATTGCAACTGAGTGCAAAAACCCCCAAACAAAACCATCTCCACCGTCAAATTCTCATATTATATCCTTTCAGAACTCAGATCTATCCCCAGACATGTCTGAGCAGTATTCTGGTAAGTGAGACTTGTGGACTGACAAATTTTTGAAGGCTGAAACAGTTATTTAGTGGTGTGATGGAAATGAAATATTTCCCTCTTCGCTTTCTGTTATTCTCATTATTGTTTTCTAGGCACCTATGAGTTGCAAGATGGGGGAGGTATGAAGATGAAGAGAAGTTGTGGTGTTACATCTAGTAGAACGACTTTGCATGGGCAAGAACACGTTATTGCAGAGAGGAAGCGCCGGGAGAAGCTGAGCCAGCGGTTCATTGCTCTTTCGTCCATCATTCCTGGCCTTACAAAGGTACTCTAAAATGAAACCTTTTTATGTGAAAATTCCAGAAGGATTGATATCTGTTTCTTTTTCCCCCTTCATCATATATCTTTATTAGGTGTGTTTGCAATCCTGAATTCATTTTGAAAAATTATGGTTGGGTTTTGAAGAGTTTTAAGGCCAAACTTAAATCAAATATTAATAGGTTACATTAAGCTACATTTGTATTTTTGATTACGGAAAAAAAATTGGGAACCTCTTGACAGGATACGTATCTGCAGAAATGAAAGGGTTATACCACTCATGCGACACCAAATAGTATAGAAGTTTATCTTCCTCACTATTGAATAAAAAGGAGCTCGTTTTATTGCTTGACTTTGCATAATGAGTAACGAAAAGGTTAATTACTTTCTATTTATGTCAAGGAAACCCACCTTAAATAGGTAAACCCCGAGTTTATACAATGCTCTAAAAAATTGTTTACCCATCTTCTCGTTACCTCATATGGGAAGTAAATCTAGAAAAGCCAGGCACTATCAAGAAACCTAATCTCAATCCTTATCAGAATGCACATTTTGAATGTGGGCTAAAAAATTAGCTTCACACGGCAGTTTCGCAAAGGTATGCAGATTTGGGAACTATGAAACCATGATTAAAAAAAATAAACTTCATACGCCTCAGGTAAAAGGTAGAGATCTGAGATTGGCATTGGCAAATGGGTACTTGGACACTAGCCTTATATACTTTTCGCTTAATTGACATTGGAGGACATATATGATTGTTTTAGTGTGTGTTTATCGAGGGTAGCATACCAATCTTGAAAGTCTACCTAATTTTTAGAATCGCGGATTGGAGATTATATGGAAATGCACCTTAGATAAAAGGTAGACTTTTGAGATTGGCATTGGCAAACGGGTACTTGGACAGTGGTCTTACATACTTTTCGCTTAAATGGATATTAGAGGACGTACATGATTGTTTTAGCATACGTTTATCTAGAGTAGCATACCGGTTTCAAAAGTCTACCTAACTTTTAGAACGCAGATTAGAGATTATATGCCAATACACCTAAGATAAAAGGTAAAAGCAGTTGCAGACTTCAAATGATGGGAGAGGACTCCATGAGAGGGCAAGACCAAAGACCAAGATAAGAAAATTAGAGAGTTTGATAATTTGAGGAAAAGAGCTTATATTCTCGCGATTGGAGGGTTTTTTTTTTTGGTGGGTAATGAATTAGATTAGTTTTGACCATCATATCCATGAGAACATGTGTGTTTTCTCTTAAAAGTAAAGTTAAATTGACACAATTTGCCCATAAACTAAGAAACTATAAATTGGTGATAGATAATTTAAGTAAATCATGATTATCTTGGCGATGATCGAGTTGACTTAGATTGTTTGGATACATGTCCGCACCATGTTGGTGATTGGATATTCTTTCTAATAATAAAATAGTGCCGGATACTATTCAAGCATTTAAAATTTGATAAGCTTCTATCCATCTATTGTTAAACGATTTAGATTGGATATAATCTATATAAGTCAATATCTTTTACTTATCAAAAGATATTATGTTCTGAACTTGTCTAGAGGAGTGCCGAAACCCTTTTTCTAGTTGCTTAAAACATTTAGATCTTTAGTTTGGCAAAAGTACAAATGGAGTGCCAAAATTTAATTTAATGAGACAAAGTGCAAAAAGTTATGAATGTGACATTTAAGTGTTACTTTTTTTTCAAAAATGGGAGACTTGAGTGCCAAGTCTGATGAAGGTGGCCAAAAATCCTACATGGTAATTTTTAGTAATATAACTCACCCATGTGACATCCCTGGAGAGTTGAGTCAGTGACAAAGAATCAAATGACGTTTTTTTTTTTTTTTTAATATATTAAATTAAAAATTTTATTAAAATAAAATTTAATATATATTTAATTATTTTTTAAAAAAGGAGGGGGAAGAGGAGGCAGAAGGAGAGGGTTAGCCCGTCATCGCCTGCAATCTCCATCTTGCCTTTTTTTAAATAAATAAATAAATTTATTTTTAAATTTTATTTAATTATATTAATTATTTATTCACGTCAGTAGCAAAACGACATCATTTTGCACTCGTCTAACCACGTTAGCATGCAAAATAATGTCATTTTGTATTTGTCTTACCGGAAAATTGTCACGTTAATATTTTGGTCAGATTTTCTCGCCGTTGGCACTTAAGTGATTGATTTTACTCCAATTTTAGTACTTAATTATCACTTTCATAACTTTTGGCACTTAAGTGTTTTTTCATGCTAAGTTTCAGCACTCCAAGTGTTTGGCATCCTCTGTAGTTTTGTCTTCATGAATTAAAAGCAAACTTGAATTTCATTTTCAACTGCCTGATTTTTGCTATCAAGACTGTCAAAGGACAATCAATATAATATGTCATATATCATGTATATCATTATGTATATGCTAGTTAGTGATTTGAGATCATTAGAGAGTACTTTTGAGAGGTAAAATGCTTGATAAAACAACTTAAATTCGGCCTATAGGTGGAATAGTCTGATTTATACAGGTTCTTGCTTAAGGATTAGTTAGAAATTGAGACTAACCTCTTTGTTGGAATAGTCACTATAACAAAGGTTCCACCTACAAGGACCTTTATGAATCGCCAGAAAACTTAGGGACCAAAAACGTTGTACTGCCTTCATTGTTCCTGCTAAAAAATTTAATAAAAGTTCGGGTTGCATAGCTGGACAAGGCTTCTGTCCTTGGAGATACGATAAAGTACTTGAAACAACTCGAGGAACGTGTGAAGATCCTTGAGGAAGAGATGGCCACAAGAACCGTGGAATCTGCGACCTTCGCAAAGGAGCCATCGCTCCAACGTGGTGATGGCGTTATATCTTTTTCATCTGATGAGAAGTCGTATGACCCTCTCATTGGTCAGCAACTGCCTGATGTCGAAGCACGGGTGTCAGGGAAGAACGTTTTGATCAAAGTCCAGTGCGAGAAAAGCGAGGGTTGCATCAAGGAAGTGATGAAACAGATTGAGGTCATGAACTTGACAACTCTAAATATCAGCGTCCTAGCATTTGGGAGTTCACTCTTGGATGTCACTATTGTGGCCCAGGTAATTATTGCCAATTTCTTCAAATTGTTTTAATGAAAAGTAATCTTTTAAAACTTCAATTAGTTTCTAATTTCCTACTACTGCGGACGATTTTGCATTCTGATCCTTTGTTCAAAGCATATTGTCTGCTCAGATATTCTTGGAAATGAACTGTTATCCAGATTTTCTTTTCTTTTTATTCTGATTTTGGTATTGAAAAGTTGTTAATCTCCGTAATATGGTTCCTCAATGATTGTCTGATCTTTAGCGTCACTTCTTGTCATAACCGAAAAGCTTTAACATTTCGTTTTTAACATCTAAAATATCAATAAACGAGTGAAGATTACTACTTCCACATGCCGAAGGAAACGACCGTTAAAAAGCAAATATCATATGTACACGAATTCTTAGAGCATGGTCAATCCACTTTTAGTTGCATTTATGTTAGATTAATTGACATGGTGCTGTATAAATTATTCTCTTCTTATTCAGAGTCGAATTGATGGTATTTTATCTTCAGTTGTATAGAAATCATACTTGTTTTGTCTACATTACTCGCAGATAGAAAATGAGAACTGCCCAACAATTCAGGAGATCATCAAAAACTGCGCAATGCTCTGACCACGTTCATCAGATCATCTTCAAGACAGTCAGCTTGTTAAGCAATAAATTGGTGTTCTGCGATGGTCTGTGTCTTAGTGATGTTCTTGATTACATTTTAATGCAAGAGTTGTGGTTACTTGTACTAATTATGTGAATTGTAATTTGTTACTTATTGTGGTAATTATCTGTTAGTTGCAGATTTAACGACGTGTTAGTGAAAGAATTGTGGGCAATTGTCACTGCTTTTGCCCTCAAGGCTTTCTTACTCAATTGGTCTCGCTTCTATTGCTCTTGTCACCTTTTTCAAACCACTTGTAGGTAGTGAGAGTGCTAGTATGAATAAAATAAAGGAGTTAGGGAAGAGAATAAGAACACAAGATTTATAGTGGTTCGGCTTAATCCAAGCCTACCTCCACTCTCCCACGCTAACAGCCTTCTTGGCTGGATTCTACTATGCAATCAACAAGAGATTACAACTTCGAGTGAAGACACTTAGTAGTAGATCACACTATCTCACTAAGTCACTCTTTTGGTATTTCTCTCACGATTACAAACGTTTAAGCTCTTCAAAGACAAGTATATGATCGAAAGTCGCTCAGACTTTGGAATTATAAATTCTACGCTCCGTCTCTTACTTGCTCATCGGTCCTTCATCTCCTTAAATACTCCTCCACTTCCAAACTAGCCGTTGGATAGCATCCCGGAGAATCGTCTTTCAATATACCCATTGGACAGCTCTGTATCTAGAAGATTTGGTAGCCGTTGAGTGACAAAGGTAAAATCCCAAATTGATTCCGATCGCCCATCCAAACGAAATATTGGTTTCCATAAGTAAAGCTTCTTCGTGTAGAAAGTTCTTGTCTTCAAGATCCAATCGTCAATCAATTATATTGAATCAATCAAATCAATCTTGATGTGGAATCCAAACCAGATCACTAGCCGTTGTATGATTGGGCTTGAGTTACGATTCATCGTAATCTAGATGTAAAGTACGAAGTCGTAGACTTTACAATCTGAGTCTGTAGACTTTACAACTGGGTCCGAACATATCTCTGGCTTCGAACAGATTTAGCTTTAAGGTCTGTCTCGGTTCGGCTTGAAGATAGAGTCTGTCTGGACTGGTTCGAGCTTCAGCATAGAGTCTGTCTTCTGATTCAGCTTCAGACTTTGACAATATCCTTTACATGTTCTATTATCTGCATGGTTTATTACTTAACCATTAAACATGTTAGTAGCCTTTGATTTATTTTGTCATCTTCAAAACATCATAAGGGATTTCCCTAACAATCTCCCCCTTTTGATGATGACAAAACAATCTCTGAATATGCAGATTTGTAAACATACTTTTAAATCAAAGGATATCAGAAGATAACAAATAGATTGAGCATAAGAATATATAGAAAAATAATCGCAGCTCAATATTATGCAATAATATCAAACCAATCAGCACATATGCATATTCATATCTTCTCCCCCTTTTTGTCATAATCAAAAAGCGATAACAATAGATTCACGTAGAGAATGATAATCAATATCTTGCATGAATCACAATCTCCAAAAATCAGCCTTTTTATAAAACAAGTCGAATATTAAAGATATGCAATATAGCTCACTTCGATCATATATATCAGGAAATATCCTATGAAAATCACGGATGCATCATAACTTGCACGTACCATTTTTGTCATAATAAAATGATAATATCAATACAAGATTTATTAATGACAAAAGGTAATAAAAGATACACTAACCGGATTTTTAGATAAATTCTGACACATTTACCTTTCCTTTCATTCATAATAAGATCACGATCAATCCAAAAAGATTTTTCCATAATTGATAAAAGCTCCCCCTCAATTTGTTGCCTTTTTTGAGATGATCACGATTCTTTTCCTTTTCTTTTGGATTTGATTTCTCCCCCAATTGTCGCAGGAGATATTTTCTGATTGCACAAAATTTGCGTAGATTCGCAATCATCCTTCCCTTAAAGAATTTCCTGCAATCAACTCATTTCCTTTTTGGTATCCATCAATTTGGATCCTTCCTTGACGTTAGAGCAAAATATAAAATCTCCACAGATAAATAATATTCTTTCTTAATTCATCATAACAGAGTACTCAAAGAAAGAATATTATGCACAATGATATTTTGAAAAATAAATTATCACTTAGTCATAGTATGATAAAATCAGGGAGAATGAAATCTTTGAATATCTAAGAATATCTTGCATCATCACGTAAAACAGATTTTCACTTTGCAAAATATGATTATATCTGAGAGTATAAAATTAGACAAAATAATCTGAATTATCTCAAATAATCACACGTACTAAATCAAATCTTAACTCACAAATCACAAAAACAAATCATACGATTCTTTCTTCCATAAAGCAAAATATGATCATTATAAAATCTCAATCAACCAAGGATATATCGAATATCAAGCATAATGAGAATTATTGCCCAAATTAAATTGAGAATAAAAAATTCCTTACCAAATCCTCTTTCTTCTTTCTTCTTTATATCCTCGATTTCCTCATCGGATTCTGAGTCTGTGTTTGAATCAGACTCAGATTTTGAATGTGCCATCAAGCATATATTTTCTTGATCATCATCTTCTTTCATGATTCTTTTATGGCCATTATGCTTGTATTGACTTCTTCCATCGAATTTCCTTCCTTTTCTACTCAGCTTTTTAAATTTCTCGACCATAAAGGCAAGTTCTTCATCGTCCATGTCATTTTCTGAGTCTGTTTCATTAAAAACAGCATTAGATATTAAAGCGATGGACTTCTTACCTTCGGGATCTTCATCATTGAGTTGTTCCACTTCATAGGATTGAAGAGTGCCAATCAATTCATCAACGGAGAGTGGCATAATCCTCTGAGTATCCCGGATTGAGGTCTTGACATGATTCCAATCTTTTGAGAGACCTCGCAAGAGTTTGTTGACCTTCATTGGGGTAGAAATTTGCTGACCTTGATATGCTAAACCATTTACAATTTCTGTAAAACGGCTGAACATATCTCCAATTGACTCTCCTTGCTTCATCTTGAATGATTCATATTGGCCAAGCAAGAAGTTTACTTTTGTCTCTTTTACACGATCGATCCCTTCATATGTAACATGAAGTCTATCCCAAACTTCTTTTGTTGTTTCACATGAAGAGATTCTATTATATTCAGCAAGAGATAAAGCGCAATATAAAGAATAAATGGCTTTTGCATCAAGCGCTTCTCTTTTGGACATCTCCATCCGAGACATAGGAGCGGGGGTTTAGTTTCTTTGTCTTTGCCATTCTTATTTGATGTGGACGCAGCAATGGGGTTGATTCCTCTTTCCACAACATCCCATTGTAAGAGATCTCTGGATCTTAGGAATGCTTTCATTTTGTTCTTCCACATGTCGTATTCCTTTCCATCAAAATATGGTGGCCTTGTGTTGCTTTGCCCTTCCATAAGTCTTGGTGCCAACATACTAGCCATAAAGAATCTTTAGCTCAAAAGTAAAAACACTTTTATAAACCGAGCACTTGGCTCTGATACCAATTGAGAGTGCTAGTATGAATAAAATAAAGGAGTTAGGGAAGAGAATAAGAACACAAGATTTATAGTGGTTCGGCTTAATCCAAGCCTACGTCCACTCTCCCACGCTAACAGCCTTCTTGGCTGGATTCCACTATGCAATCAACAAGAGATTACAACTTCGAGTGAAGACACTTAGTAGTAGATCACACTATCTCACTAAGTCACTCTTTTGGTATTTCTCTTACGATTACAAACGTTTAAGCTCTCCAAAGACAAGTATATGATCGAAAGTCGATCAGACTTTGGAATTATAAATTCTACGCTCCGTCTCTTACTTGCTCATCGGTCCTTCATCTCCTTAAATACTCCTCCACTTCCAAACTAGCCGTTGGATAGCATCCCGGAGAATCGTCTTCCAATATACCCATTGGACAGCTCTGTATCTAGAAGATTTGGTAGCCGTTGAGTAACAAAGGTAAAATCCCAAATTGATTCCGATCGCCCATACAAACGAAATCTTGGTTTCCATAAGTAAAGCTTCTTCGTGTAGAAAGTTCTTGTCTTCAAGATCCAATCGTCAATCAATTAGATTGAATCAATCAAATCAATCTTGATGTGGAATCCAAACCAGATCACTAGCCGTTGTATGATTGGGCTTGAGTTACGATTCATCGTAACTGGATGTAAAGTCTCGAGTCGTAGACTTTACAATCCGAGTCTGTAGACTTTACAACTGGGTTTGAACATATCGTCTTCGAACATATTTAGCTTTAAGGTCGATATGCCCAGTTCAGCTAAGATAGAGTCCTTCCGGGTTCGGTTCGAAAGATAGAGTCTGTCTTTCGATTCGCTTCGACTTTGACAATATCCTTTACATGTTCTATTATCTGCATGGTTTATTACTTAACCATTAAACATGTTAGTAGCCTTTGATTTATTTTGTCATCTTCAAAACATCATAAGGGATTTCTCTAATAGGTAGTACAAGGTTATCTTCTTTATCCTTGTTATTGCAGTTTTCTTTGTGATGGATCTCTCATCTTGCTTGACCCGTTTAGTCAAATCCCGCTTTAAGACTCTAATTCGGTCATCTATTATGATTATTTTCCCATATCCACAGCTAAGCTTTTCAAGGGGTTCAACGGCGGCATATTTATGAGGATCATGATGGAAATGGAACCAAGCGCGAGTCCACTGTAATGAACCCATCCAGCAGAAAACCCAGTTTTCCTCGTAGTTTGTTGGCACAGGTCCTCTCCGATGGGAAGAAGAGATGACCTTCATCGAGAAGGACCCCAAATTGCGATAAATCTCCCATGTTACCTTTTTATCTCAGTATCAAATCTGCTGCTTTCGATTCATCTAGCCATGATTCTAAATCGCTGCCTCTGAAGCTTTTCAAAATGTCGTTTTCTTTTGGCCCTACCTTCAGAAAAATTAGCTCGATCATCCTTCTTTTCTTTTTTTGTTCTGGCAATTGTACATACAGGTAGTAATGCCACAATTCTGGTAGTTGTATTGCAAAGTTTAGTCTTTCATTGATGCACATAAATTGGTATAGAAGACCCAGATCTTCAGCGAGGCATGGAGAGTTAAATGTTTTTGGCTTTTCGGTTTGCAGGTTGTAGATGCAATTAGTTGTATATAGTTCGTGAATATTTGTAATCATCAAGTGTTTGTCTCATCTTTTGATCAAATCCATGGCTTGGATTACAGATGGACAAACATTCAAATGTAACTTAACCATTTGCTGATCTTACCGACAAATTGTTTTTGACTCCCTTTATATTTTTTGTTGAGAATGAAGCTTCATCACATCCTTCACAACATCATTACCAATCAAAGGAAAAATGAACAAAAATCTGGTTCAATTCATCTGTCATCTGTGTTATGCAAGTTTTGAAGTTTATGCATTTGCATACTTAGTTGTCTCTATAAAGTTTGAACTTGATATGTTATCAAGTTCAAGGATTTATGCAGGTTTTCTGTGTAATATCCTGATCTGACCTTTGGGAGCATCTCGTCCATAATCAATGATGTTGAAAACATGTTTCAAGTTTGAAACTTGGTTACTCTTAAATTTTGGCTATCATTTTTAGTCATTTATCATGAAAAAAATTAGAGTCACCGACCCTAAACAAAATATCAGTAGCACAGTTTGCATTTGCATTGCTTTTAGGCATTTTGGATATTTTTCGATAGTGTGATGTGGTTGTGGGTGGTGGGATTATGAAGTATGGTAGAAGAATGACTAATTATGATAACTATCAAAACCTAAAGGATGCATCACTAATCAAGGATAAAGAATGTTATTGACAAAGTTCACCACAAAGGCTTGAAGGACGAACCACTTATTAAGATAAAGGACTTTGAGATAGGAGAAACTCACCACCAAGGCCTAAAGGAAACCACCAACCGAGGGTAAAGTATTTCTTGGCTCACCACCAAGAAACAATCCATCTTCCAAGGATAAAGAAACCAGGATAGATATATGCTCATGCAGAGGCAAATCTAATATACTCTCAATATTCAAGACTTGTCTTACAATTGGGATTACACCTCTATTTATAGAGATATTGCCAAATAAAAGAGAAGACTCTTCAAATTCCCAAAAACTACTCTTGGGGAATTCATCTAATTATGATTCCTGAAAGTAACACTCCAATAAAGACTCATAAAAGCTTCAAAAATGAGACTCATAGCTAGGGTTAAATGCATTTAACTAATCATGCATCGAAACTTGAAAAGACTCTAAATTCGTGCACCAGCTTTTGAAGCCGAATGGATACCCTTGGAGATCAACAAATAGCTATGGAAGTTGACTAGAGTAGCCTTCAGCTGATAGGTAGTTGATTAGTAGCCTTGGAGTCAACATTGAACTTGTAGATCGACATCTAAATAGTCAATTGACAACTGGTCCACTGAATTGACAACTCTCTTGCAAAGTTGACATCTTCAATTTGAATCCATTGAGTCAAAAGTATAGTCGTAATCGGTCTTTGCTTGTAGGAAGAAGGATCAATCGATGAGTTCAGATTTGAGATTGAGAATTGATCGGTAGAACCCAATGTTCACGCCTCATAGGGTCTCTGCACCAAATAAATTCTATTTAAATTGGTCTGAACATGGTCAGGAAAGTGATTTTGAGTTAAAATTGGGAGAGCATTACTGCACAGAGATCTCGAGAATTCGGCCAAAAAAGGAGTGAGGAAGGAATATTCGGGGGTACATATATTCGGCGAAGGCAGAATATGATGAAGCCAAAATATTCACATGCTAGAATAAAAAAGAGAGATTGAAAGAAAAGAGGAGCTCTGTCAGTAGGGGATTTGTCGTGCATGCATGTGAGTGAGGAAAGGAATAAAAATGAAAGAAAACAGAGAAGGAAGGAAAACAAGTCTGCCAGCTCCACCTTTCCTTGCTGGAGGCTCACGATCTCGGCCTAAAAGGAGAGAGGGAATCAGACCAAACGGGGGACAGACGGATTATTCTTGATCGTACAGCACTTATGCACTAAAAAGTTCCTGCCCTTGGCGCTCTCTCACTTGGACGTTCACACTTTGGCCTCCATCGATTTGAGAATCTCCTTATCAACTCTTGGTGACCACCAGGCCTCACATCCAGACGTGGCCGAGACAGAGACCGAAGCGCATCCAGGCCAACCGAGCTAAGACCAAGCCGTGTACCTGGCATGAGATCCACTTTGGCAGTTCACTGCAGCGGTCCACCATCTACTAGCGTCACCATCTGTGAGCACAACCGTCCTTGTCCACCATATTACGACATGAACCTCACGTTCATGATCACATCCATGCATTGATCAATCACTTTCCGTGCCTAAATCAAGTCACGCGTCCACGTATTACACATTCCATACGAGGCGAGAGGTCATCGCAAGTGGGAGACAAAAAACAAGAAAACGGTGGAGACTCGGTGATAGATAAGGAGAGCGAACTGATGATAGTCGGCGTTCGTCGAATACTTCAAAGAAGAGCCAATAAATGGAGAACACACACGTGAGCTTGCGGGAAAACGGTGTATTTGTTTTCTTTTGGTCTTTGTCAAGACTTGATGAAACAAAGCAGCATAGGTTGTGGGTTTTTGTGGTCTTGCTTGATGCAAGCAAAAGGAGAGATAAAAGAAAAGCAGACCGTGAAGGTCAGCATTTCCCGCACGCCACCGCTGCAGCCATTCTTTTGCCATCCAGTCACTTCCGGTCTTGAAGTCGCCATTGGCCGTGATCCACTCTATGTCCGCGATTGTCGGTAATTCAAAGCAATGTGGGACCGTGTTTCTTTTGAGTAGTTTGACTTGAATTTTAGATTGCAGGATTTGCAGGATTATATGTCCATCTATTGTATGTTTTGGTTGTTTGCATGTTATTGAATATTTAACTTCCTTCAAGATTATCATTGCATTTACTAAGGGCTTCCCGCCGTTGAGGATAAAGGTTGGATCCTTAATATTGTCGTTGTTTATGACATATATTTTTATGCATGGGTGATTAAATTAAACTATGATTGCATGCAAATAATATGTTATTGTTGAATTTTGGATAAGACATTTTATTTCATTGTATCATAAGATTATTATCATTGTCACGTCATATGACATGTACGTATTTACAATTTAGGGAACATTTATTATTCATAATTTAGGGATTTTTTTTTAAGACAACACATGTTAATTACAGAATTCTTATAGATTTAAGATAATTCATAGTAGTTTGACCCCAAAAAGAAAAAAGATAAGTCATGGTTCTCCTTAAATAACAGCAAATAAAAATATCATTAAGGTTTCATATAGATTGCATTTAGGTGTAGGATTGATTAGTCTTATAACATGCATGTCACATACCGCATGTCATTTAGATGGTCACATATTTTTAGTGTTAAATTACAATAATCACACTATGTAGATATAATTAATTAATAATTGCATCTCATGCATTATTATTATTTTTTGGTTGAAAATGTTAGTATTATAGAGCCTATCAAGTATAGCAGCTTAGGGGTATCCCTGGCATTACAAATAGAGCTAACAATTCAAAAAGATGGAGGTAAGAAGTCTCCACATAGTAGCCAATGCAATATTTGATTAGGAAGGTTTAATTTTTTTGTAAAGTGAAACTCTATCTCTTATTTTTTTACACACCTTGGCCAAAATACTATGGATGTTAGTTGAATTCTTTTGAAACCGTCTATGGTTGCATTCCATCCAAATGCAATATATAATTGATAGGAAATATATCTTGAGGAGTCTCACCGCCAAATCTTTGCTCTTTATTACCGTAATCATCCATTTAAGTACCTTATAACATCCTCCTAGAGAATGCCTAATCTCATGTTGTGCAAGGATACTATGCCAAATACTGCTCGTCCATTCACACTAGAAGAATATATGAGTTTTGTCTTCTATACAAGCTTTGCAAAAATTACGCTACATATCAACTAAGGTCATTCATTGTGCTACAATCTCTGCTATCGATAGTTTATCTCTACAAACTAGCCAACCAATAAAATTGTATTTGCTAATATTGCTACTAATTGGTACCACTCCAAAACCGGACCCCGTGTCTAAGTTCATCACATATATCATGACAACAGTACCCTGAGCTAGATGTAACTAGGGTTCATCTCATGCATTACTCATGTTGCATATAGTTTACATATCGTAAATACAAAAGAAATGAATTAGTATTGCATCAATAAGTCAATATTATTTAAATGAAAGTAATTATGTCATGTTGACTAACCTAGGGTTCGACTCTTTATTTCTATAATAGAAAACATAAATAGTAAACCTTTCATATAGATTGCATAATAGGGGGTTAATCCATGATTACTTCTATCTCATGTCATCGCATTCATGTTATATTATTTATTATTGCATATAGTTTGCATTTAGTAATATACATATTATCCAGGGTTTTATGCTAGACAATTAACACATCTTAGACTAGAATTCATATCGACATAGCAATTAAGTCAAGTCTTGTTCATATTAAACAAAAAAAGAAGCAAAAAAAAAAAAAAATTGATTGGCGTTGCATTTTATGTATTAATTTAAGTTATCATATATTGCTTTAATTAAACATAAATTATGTTCATATAGATTTAACAAGAAAAGAAACAGAAAGAATTAATTGGCTTTACATTTTATATTTATGTATTAATCTAAGTTATCATACATTACTCATTTTTACATAAATCATGTTCATATAAACTCTTAATTTATCATCATGAAAGGAAAGAATTTAAAAACTTCAGAATAACAAGCTTGTTAGGTCTGCGTCCCTCCATGGTTACACTCAGAAGTCATGGACGTGCATATCATTGCTTGCTTTCCTATAAAAATTTGCAAAATCCTCATTTCATTGGGTGATAGCGATGCTTTGCTTTTGGTTATGAGGTTCTTTGACCTCTTCTAATTAATTTATTTACTGTTTTTTATTATTGACTGATAATTAATATTTGTGCACCTGCATAACCATTCTTCACATGTTAATGGGTTAAGGTTAAAACTGATAAAGATTACTTGGAAAATATTTTCAAAATGTTTCGAAATGGTATCCATGAATCTTGGCTCGTAAAAGTAATATGTACTCTCACATTTTACTTGAAGTGTTGAATTGATTCATAACCAATTAGTGACGACTTCAAAATAAATTGAATAGCATGTTTAAAATGTTTTAATTAAAACCCCAAGTTGCAATTGTTATGGGATTTGAAGAGTTCATGTTTGACAATGATACCATCTCTTTAATCAGTAACCATTTGTTCCTGCCGAATAATATATTAACTTTTCCTTCAACAGTTGATCCAATCATTCACTTCACAATCCAGCTTTCCAGACATGGAAATCTTTGCCGCTCCAATTTAAACAGAAGAAACAAACCCTTTGCCAACTATAGATGAGAGTTGCTTTTGCTAGCCTCCAACGAGGGCCATGACACCCTCGCCTGTAGTCGACCCTCCCTTGTGGTTGGGCACTCGTTTGAGGTCGATTGGCAGTCATCACTAAGACCAGCCACAAATGAAAAGGAAAAGGAAAAAAAAAAAAAAGCAAAAAGAATAAAAAGGTTAAATAAAAAAAGAAAAGGAAAATAATTTTTTTAAAAAAAAATACTGTGAAAATCTTTCATGTTAAAGTGTGTTGAGTCACATATTGTGGTTAGCATCTATATTAGTAATTTTTTTGCCAAAATTGAACACAAGAATTAATTGAAAAATCATCAAAAGGTCTAGGACTAATTGGGGAAAATTGTCCAAAAAGTCTCATTGCACTTTTGCCAATATAATATTAAACCCTTTCACTTTTTGCCAATTACTTTTTGTCAATTGAGTCAATCTGGCCAATTTTGGTTGGATTTGTTGACGTGGGCGCCAATGGTGTCATGTAGGACAATTGACAATGACATGGACAATTTTTAATAATATTTTAATATTTTTTGATTTTTTTTATTTCTACCTTTCTTCCTCTTTTTGCTGATGGCCGAACACCAGCTAGCCTTGCCCATGGCACAACTATCTCACTAGATCTAGCATAGGCGAGGTCAACCTCGTCGGGTCTCACTTGAGCATGGGGGAGCCTCGGCAAGGCTAGCCTTCTCCCGACCCAAGGCGGCCTTACTTGGCCTAAGTGAGGACGGCCTTGTTTGAGTCTCACCTAGGCGTAGGGGTATGCAAAATACCCAGGAACCGCCCGGACCACCCGGAACAGGACCGGAACCGCCCGGAACCGGCGATTCTTGAGGGAACCGGTCCGGTTCCCCGGTTCCATGGGCGGATCCGCCCGCCCACCCACCCGGACCGGATCGGAACCTTTTTAATATTAAAAAAAAAAAATTACTAAAAGAAACCTTAAATCTCATTTTCACTCCCTTCTATAGGTGTGCAAAATGCCCGAGAACCGCCGGACTGTATTTGTAAATTCGCTGCGTTTACTTCTCCCACCGTTCGCATCTTCACGTACTTAAATTTGGTTTTTCTTTCTTTGGGTTGCTTTGATGTCACGTAGTCGTTCTATGTTGAAAACCAAAATTATTTCGCGTCAAGATCGGTTCCATGGATCCACCCGGGAACCGGACCGGACCGGTTCCCCGGGTGGATCCATGCAACAAATGGTTGGATCCCGGTTCCAATTTTTCGGAACCGGTCCTTAGTGGGCGGTTCCTAGTTCTAGGTCGGGAACCGCCCGCCCGGACCATGCACACCCCTACCTAGGCGAGGGTGAGCCCTCACTTGGTTGAGCCTCACCTATGGCAAGCAAGGCTAGCCTACTTGCTTGGCCATTGGAAATGAAAGAAGATAGGGGGAAAGAAAAGAAAGAAAGAAAAAATCCGAAAAATTATTGAAATATTATGAAAAAATTTCACATACTTTAGCACCGATCATGCCATGTAAGATGAATGGCATCTATGTCAATGAATTTCGATCAAAATTGACCGTATGAACTCAATTGGTAAAATATGAAATCATTTAGGACTGAGTTGGCAAAAATTAAAGGTTTTCGATTGAATTGACAAAAGTGCAAGACGTTTAGGACTTCTTGGACAATTTTCCAGATTAAATTGGCAAAATTTAATTGGTCACCATATGATGAGGGAAAAAGCCACGAAAAACCCTAAATTTTGCCCAAAGTGACACATTTACCCCCAAATTTTTTTTGTGATGTGAAAAACCCCAAACTTTCCAAACCGTGACACATTTACCCCATCAAGGGCATTTTTTTTCTTTTTATTCTGTTTTTTCCTTTTTCTTTTTTTTTCTTTTTCTCTTCTTCTTCCCTCTGCCGGCCATGGCGGAGTCGGTGGAGGGAAGTCGGCGTCGAGCGAGGGCAGGGACACCCTCGCCCGATGCAAGTGAGGGCGGCCCTCACCGGCGTTGGGCGAGGACAGCCCTCGCGGATCCGTGAGGGCGGGACACCCTCGCCCGACGCAGCAAGGGCGGCCCTTGCCGGCGTCGGGCGAGGACGACCCTCCCCAGATCCGGCGAGGGCGGGGACACCCTTGCTCGATGCCGAGAGGGGTGAGGGCGGGGACACCCGCCCGACGCAGAGAGGCGGCCTCGCCGGATCTAGCGAGGGGGGACACCCTCGCCCGACGCAGCAAGGGTCGTCCCCGCCCGCATCGGGCGAGGGCGGCCCTCGCCGGCATCGGGCGAGGACGGCCCTTGCTAGATCTCGGCGAGGGCACCCTTGCCCGATGCGGGCGAGGGCGCCCTCGCCCGACGCCGGCGAGGGCCACCCTAGCCCAAGGTCGGCGAGGGTGACCCTCGCCCGACGCCGTGAGGGCAACCCTCGCCGGACGCCGGCTTCCCTTTGCCAGCTAGTTGACGGAGGGAAAAGAGAAGAAAAAAAAAAATTAAAAAGTAAAAAAAATTTAAATTTTTTAATAATGAAAAGACCAAAATGCCCTCTAATTTTGGGGTAAATGTGTCACATAACGAAAGTTCAGGATTTGTTGTGTCACAAAAAAAAGTTTGGAGTAAATGTGTCACGGTTGGCAAAGTTTGAGATTTTTCACGTCACAAAAAAAAGTTTGGGGTAAATGTGTCACTTTGGGCAAAGTTCGGGGTTTTTCGTGGCTTTTTCCCTATAATGAGTTTATGACTTTTGGACGATTTTACATTTCAAATAGAAAGAGAATCAAATCAATTATCTCCTCCATGCCAATTCCTCCTCATGTACTTCCAAAGAAAGCATAAAGAAGTCTGCCCGTGCTCCATATGGCGGGGTCTTGTAGTTCTCATGGAAGCTTCATATTTCTCCCGCAATAGAATATTTAAGCTGTCACGATCTAAACGATATCCGAGTGGTAGGGTAACTAGGAATTTTATATTGAAAGTACTCTTTTTAAACAAAACTACTAGAAGCAGAAAAAATATGTTGTACGAAATTATTTAGAGACACGTTGAGAGATGGTATTCATGTTGTCAATCTCTATCACTGATTGGTGTCTTTCATCCAATAGAGGTTTCGTAAATATCCAAAGATCGGTTGCTTCAGAATGTATTGATTGTTGGATCAAAATAGAGAGAATTACGCCGGTTTAAATGTATACCTTTGAAGTCTTTGTATGTCATGACATTTTACTATAAAAGTTAGGGATAAGTGCATTTGGAGTCCTAAAACTTATAACAAAAGTGTAATTGAGTACTAAAACTTTCAAAAGTGTAATCAAGTCCTAAAACTTGTTACGGAAGTACAATCAAGTCCTAAAATTTTCAAAAAGTTCAATTAAGTCTTGAAATTTGTCATGAAAGTACAATCAAGTCCTGAAATTTATCACGAAAGTACAATCGAATCTTAAAACTTTCAAAAAGTTTAATCAAGTCTTAGAATTTGTCATGAAAGTGCAATCAAGTCCTGAAACTTGTTATGGAAATATAATATAATATTAAAAATTTCAAAAAGTTCAATCAAATCCTAAAACATGTCATAAAAATTGAAATCGAGTCTTAAATTTTTTAATTGAAGGAATTAATTGGATCGATTTGATAAGTTTTAGGATTCGGTTGTATTTCTTTTGAAAGTTTTAGGACCCAACTATACTTTCATGACAAGTTTTTGACTTAATTACACTTTTTGAAAGTATTAAGATTTAATTGTATCTTCATGACAAGTTTTAAAACTTCTAGTGTATATATCCCTAAAAATTATGAAATGTGTATATATTTACGATAAGTTATAGTAAAGAGATTATTGAATATCTATATTTTCTTGGGATTGAAAGGGTAATATAATAATATAATCATCTTGCGATTGTATAGCCATTGGATCCACTCATTTTATTAATAATGAAGTGCAGTGTCTCTTTAGCCCAAAAAGAAAGAAAGAAAGAAAGAAAGAAAGAATCGGAGTGCTTCTCTCTTAGATGCGGTCAACCGGGGGGTTCTTTATACACCCGGCGATAAAATGAGAGAAAATCTTGCTCATTGATCCGAATTCTTTTCAAGTTTTTGTGTTACAATCATTTTATATATTACGAAAAAATATCCATTATGATGAAGGTATTAATTCTTCCATAGACCATAAAAGCACTCCAAATCCACCGAGAGCGATTTTTTTTTTAACAAACGTTAGCCATAGATCATGGGTCAAGGACATGAGAAAATATATGATGTATAGGTCACATGGTTGATGCAGTCTTAGTGGCAAATAGTGCAGCTTCATGCGCACAAAGAAACCCATATAACAAGTAAATATTCCTATATTCGACATGTGCAATCGACTACTTAGTGTAATCATTTATATATTTATTGACACATGAATGCAGTTTTGAAAAAAAAAAAGCTATATTCTTGGTTCAAGAAAACTCAATTTGTCATAAAAATTACTTTAAAAAAGAATATACTAATGACAAGAAGGTTGATAAGTCTACCTCAGTGATCCATGTTCTTTTTGCGTTGAAAGATAATAGTAATATAGAACGACTATTTTAAGCAAAAGAGAAGATTAAAGTATTTGTTAGGTCCAATCCATGATCATCTTCCAACGAGTCTGAGAATCTAGTAAATGGAATTAAAATTCAATGAACGCGTGGGGATAAGTAAAGCCATTATTTTTAGTACTTGAAAGGTTGGCGAGAGCGTTGCCCTCGTGGTGAGTTGTTTATAGCAGAGAGAATTGGCGCGTGCCCTTTAAACAAGAAATGGTACAGAAAGCTCAGCAACTTCATAGGTCGCTGCTTTTCAAGAAAATACAAAACCCTCGCCGACTCTTCCTCCTTCGTTGGTGAGCTTCGCTTCACTTACAAATGACCCCTTTAAAATCTTTTTACTCGTGGGCTGTTTACTTGCTGACATTACATCGTGTTGCATTATTCTTGAGGTCCTACAAAGGCAATGCTCTCTCTCTCTCTCTCTCCTCCCCCCACCCCACTTCTCTTTTTCCCATGCTTTTGCTAGTTTAGGTTGGTAATGGTTTGGATCTATCGATTTTATGTTCGGATTTCTGTTTTTCTATTGTAAGAAAGAGATCCAGAGAACAGAGAACAGTAGAAGTTTCAACGTTCTTTTTTTACTTCTGTTTTTCTATTGTAAGAAAGAGATCCAGACAACAGAGAACAATAGAAACTTCATAATGGAGTCCATCTTCATTTTTTTGGGTTTTCTGTCTTTTTCTTTTGGCCACATAAATGTGTGGTTTGGATGATAAAATTTATTTCTGATAATTAAGTATTTTATGATACATTGAGTTTCTTTGATTTTGCAATGTAGTTGTGCCCAGTGTTTTTCAGCAGAATCTTAAAGTTTTTGGTCGATTGAATGCTCAAAAAATTCGTCGAATTTTCTCAGGGTAATGGAAAATCTGGCCTTCGCAGATCAATATCAAATGGATCCCTTCGGTTACTCACCCACCGAGTCTGGCTTCAATCAATTTACTTCCTTTTCTTCGGTGTGGCCCTTGTCAAATCAAATCCAAAATTTTGGCCACTCGCACAATGTCCCTTTCGCAACCGAGCACAATAACCCCCAAATGAAACCATCTCTACCGTCAAATTCTCAAATTATATCGTTTCAGAACTCAGATCTATCCCAAGATATGTCTCAGCAATATCCCGGTAAGTGAGGTTTGTGGACTAGCAAATTGTTGAAGGCCGAAACAGTTATTTGGTAATGTGATGGAAATGAAAATTTTCCCTCTTCCCTTTAAGTTATTGTAATTATTGGTTTTCAGGCACCTATGAGTTGCGAGATGGGGAAGGTAAGAAGATGAAGAGAAGTGGTAGTAGCGGTACATTTAGTAGAACAACATTGCATGGACAAGAACACATTATTGCAGAGAGGAAGCGCCGGGAGAAGCTGAGCCAGCACTTCACTGCTCTTTCATCCATCGTTCCTGGCCTTACAAAGGTACTCTAAATGAAATCTTGTTGTGTGAAAATTCGTGAAGGTTTGATATCTGTTCTTTTTCCACCGTCATATATCTTTATTGGGGGTTTGTTCGCAATCTTGGTTTCATTGGAGAAAATTATAATTGGGTTTCGAAGAATTTTATGTCCAAACTTAGACCGAATATTAATAAGTTACATTAAGCTAATATTTGTATTTACAGGATATATCTCTACAGAAATGAAAGGTTTATAGCACTCGTGCTATACTAACTAGTTGGAGGACAAACAATGGTATAGACACTTATCTTCCTCACTATTGAATAAGGAGCTTGTTGCTTATTGCTTGACTTTGCATAATGAGTAATGAAAATATTAATTACTTTCTATTTATGTTAAGGAAACCCACCTTAGATAGTTAAACCCTGAATTTATGAAATACTGTAAAGAAAAAAAGAAAAGTTTTCTAGAGGTCTTCTCGTTACCTCATATGGGAAGTTAACATAAAAAAGCCGTGCATCATCGAGGAAAACCTAATCTTAATCCATATCAGATGCACATTTTGAACGTAGGCTTAATATTTAGCTTAACATGACAGTTCTAAAAGGCATGCAGATTTGGGAACTATGAAACCATGATTAAAATCAAACGAACTTCCTATGCTTTTCAATGGGGACTTCATGCTCAAAGCTCTCATAGACGGCATTGGCAAATGGGTACTTGGACACTGGCCTTACATGCTTCTCGCTTAAATTGACATTGGACGACATACATGACATGACTGTTTTAGTGTATGTTTATCAAGGGTAGCATACCAAGTGTTAGAATATTTAAATATTTCACCACACATTCATTTAATAGTTTAAGCTTTTAGAATAGTTTGACAGTGGTCTCACAGAATTTTACAAGGAATTAGAGCAAGAGGTCTTGAGTTCAAATCTTACCAGGTCACATTTGTTTCCTCAATTAAATATGTCCATGCTTAATACTAGGCAAAAAGCTCAGACTAAGTATGAAGAGAGTGATAAAAGTAGTTGCTAACTTTAAATATTGAGAGAGGACTCCATGAGAGAGAAAGACGAGAGATCAAGAGATCGAAAATTTGAGGAGAAGAGCTTTTCTATTCTTGTGATTATGGGTTTTTGTGGTTAATGAATTAAATTAGTTTCCAAACATTATATTCATAATAACTTGTGTGTGTTCTTTAAAGGAGAAAAAAAGTTAAAACTGACACAATTTGCACTTAAACCGAGAAAATTGTAAATCAGTGATAGATAATCTAAGCGAATCGTGATTATTGCTCTAGATTAATACCCAACTACATATGGGCAAAGGGTTGCTAATGTCAAGTATTAATAAGCTGGAATTCATTCTGAAATTTCACTCAACCACTACAAGCTTGAGAATGATTGAGTTGATTTAGATTGTTCAATACATGTTTGCACCACATCGGTGGTTGGATATTTATTCTCACAATAAAATAGTATTGGAAACTATTCACGTATTCAAAATTGGATAAGGTTCTATGCATCTATCATCAATCGATTTAGATAGATATAGTCTTTATAAGTCAATATCTATTACATGTTGATAAATATTATGCTTTCTACTTGTCCAGCAGTAGTCAAAAACCTTTTTATAATTACTTAACACATTTAGATCCTTGGTTTTGTCATTATGAATCAAAAGCAAACTCGAACTTCGCTTCTAATGTTTAATTTTCACTGTTATGACAATCGAAGGACAATCAATCACATAAGTTATATTTCATGCATAACATTTTATAATTGCTAGATAGTGATTTGAGATCATTAGAGTACTTGTAGCGTTCTTTCTATTTTAATCAAAGTAATCCCATCACTCAGAAAACAAGTCCCTACTAACGATGGGAGAAAACAAAATCTTTTTAGAGTTGAAGAGCTCGACAAGACAGCTTAAATTCGACCTCTAGGTAGAATAATCTGATTTGCACGGGTACTTGCTTGAGGGTTGTTTAGAAATTGAGACCAACTTCTTATTGAAATGGTCACCATAAAAAAGGTTCCACCTACAAGGGCTCTTGAGAATTGCCGGAAAACTTAGGGAACAAAATCGTGGCGTTGTCCGCTAACTCATTACATCATAGCCTTCATTGTTCCTGCTGAAATAATTAATTGTTCTGGCCGTGTAGCTGGACAAGGCTTCTGTCCTTGGAGATACGATAACGTACTTGAAACAACTCGAGGAACGTGCAAAGTTTCTCGAGGAAGAGGCGGCCACAAGAATCGTGGAATCGGCGATCTTCACGAAGAACCCATCGCTCCAGCGTGGCGGCGGCTCTGTGTCTTTTTCATCCGAAGAGAAGCAGTACAGCCCAATCATCGATCAGCGACTACCTGAGGTCGAAGCACGAGTGTCGGGGAAGAATGTTTTGATCAAAGTCCAGTGCGAGAAGCACGAGGGTTGCATCAAGGAAGTGACGAAACAGATGGAGGACATGAACTTGACAACTCTAAATATCAGCGTCCTAACATTCGGGAGTTCACTCTTGGATGTCACAATTGTGGCCCAGGTAATCATTTTCAATTTCTTCAAATTGTTTTAATGAAAAGTAGTCTTTAAAAACTTCAACTAGTTTCTAGTTTCCTACTACTGCGGACCATTTTGCATTCTGATACTTTCTTGAGAGCATATTGTCTGTTTTGATATTCTTGGAAACCAACTGTTATCCAGTGTTTTCCCTTTCTTCTTAATTCTGATTTCGGTTTTGAAAAGTTTGTTAATCTGGCTAATACGGTGGCTCACTTACCGTCGTACGACAAAAGCTTTAACATTTCGTTTTTAACATCTAAAATAACAATAAACGATCTAAGATTACTACTTCCACATACATGCCAAAGGAAACAATTAAAAATCACATATCACATGTTTGCGAATTTAGAGTGTGTTCTATCCACTCTCAGTAGCATTTATGTTATATTTATTGGCATGTTGCTGCATAAATTATAATATCCTTATTTAGAGTCGAGAGGGGAGCAAAAGTAATAGTACTTGATCTTCATTTTTATACAGAAATCTTACCTTTTTCATCTACATTACTTGCAGATAGAAAATGAGTACTGCCCGGCAATTGAGGATATTGTTGAAAAACTACGCTGTGCTCTGACAACGTTCATCCGCTAATCTTCAAGACGGTCAGCTTGTTAGGCAATAAATTGGTTATCTGCGATGGTCTGTTTCTTAGAGATGTCTTCATTACGTATTACTGCGAGAGTTGTGGGTAATTTTACTATTATTTGCATTGTGTTTTCTTACTTACTGTGGTAATTATCCATTAGTGCAAGATTTAACGACGTTTAGTGAAAGAATTGAGGATAATTGTCACTTCTCTTGCCTTCATGGCCTATTTTCTATATTGGTCTCGTTTCGATTGCCCTTATCACCTTTCTTAAACTGCTTGCAGGTAGTATCGAGTTATTTTCTTTATCCTTGTTATTGCACTTTTCTTTATGGTAGATCTCTCCATCTTGCTTGACCTGAGACTCTAATTTGGCCATCTATTATGATTATTTTTCTATGTATACAGATAAGTTTCTCATGGGGTTCTGGGCCGCATTTTTATGAGGATCGCGATGGAAATAAAAGTATGCAAGAGGAGTATTGTTTCATTGGAATTGTTCCCACATTCAAATATCTTTCATCAAAAGTAATTCTTTGGCTTTTATTTAAGGAGACGAAGGTCCTGTGTTACCGGACAAAGAATATTACATGCACAGTTGGAAGGAGCCAATACTTTGAGTCAATACTTGTCTAATTCAAACATCATTGTACAATCTAGGGGTGATCGGGTCCGGGGTGGGTAGGGTCTAAACTTGGACCCTTTACCCGACTCTATTATAATCGGTTCCCCTTTTCTGGACCCTATACCCGACCCTATTTGTATCGGACCCTGTACTTGACTCACCATGTTTTTCCAATCCGGTTCCAGGGTCAACCCTGTTTTCACTGGAACCTGTTTTGCAATCTCCCGATATCTTATATGACTTCGAATTTTATATTAATACGCGAGAAAATAACGTAATCCTTATAATTTGTATTGAAACATTAATTACTTATAATAAATAAATACACGAACTTTTTGACTAAACGAAGAATTAAGAATTTACAGGGTTAATTATAATAAATAAAATCATAAGGCAAAGAATTAGCAACAAACATGGGTCAAATATTAGTCTTATTCCCACAACTACTACATGAAACTACTCATTTTTGCAAGCATAACTCCTAAGAAATTAGGCGAGCCAATCCATGTGATACACAAGAATTTGGTAGCAACGAACATCGTCCGTCCATCAGACAATGTGAGAGAGAGTCAGTGAGGGAGGGAAGCGAGGAAGAGGAATGACAAAGGAGTGCCGTGCATGTTTGAGAGTGCCAAGAGGAAAAACGTCATGTGATTGCAAGAGTAAAAATAGAAATCGGAGAAAAAAAAGAGTTTTGGACCTCTACTTACAAAACCGGTCCGGGAACCGGTTCCAAAACCGGTCCAAGAACCGATTCCAAAACCGGTTCAGGAATCGATTTTCGGGTGGGTAATTACTCGGAACTTGTTCCCGGACCAGTTTAAACTAGTTCCGAATTTTGAGAACCAGTTCACGGACTGATTTCAATGGGAACTGGTTCCCGACCCTATTTTCTGGGTAGGCCGGTCCGGGAACCGGGTATACCCGATCTTGTTGCACACCCCTAGTACAATCCCTAACCGAGCTGAAATCTCATTGGAGATAATGCTTGGAAATTACAAACTCGATAACGTAAAAGAGTGTAAATAAACTAAATTGGAATTTAATCAATAACATAGTTTAAGAACATGAAGATACTACATCAGAATTTAATCAACGACCCAGCACTTAGGACAAAGATACACATGAGAATTTAATTGACAACATGAATCTGAGAGCTACAGTTAGGGAATTTTAAAGTATAGTGTAGGAAAGATAAAGGTAATTGAAAGATAACATTTGGCTTGATTTTTACATGGGCGGAAGGCTGGTGGTATTTATAATGGTTTATGATAATGCCTTTTGACAGTGATAATTGCCTTTTGACGGTTCTCAATGGTTATAATTCCTTATATAACTTCTATCAATTACCTCCACGTTTCTATACTTCCACAAGTCTAACATTCATATTCTCAAGTGGTTCTCCTAATTGTGAGTAAACTATTCCTTGATGTGGTTTCTCATGACAATGGGTGTCGCACGATCTTGCTTTCAAGTGATAATTGTTCCAGCCAAAAATGTGTCCACTATTGCTTCATCGATTTTAAACTTCAAAGCATCTTCCTAATATCCCTTTAATAAATATTCGTTGCTAATGCTTGTATTAGCAGCTACTAACTATCTATCACCGTACTTTGATAATCGAACACGTGTCATTGATGAACGTCAATTTCAATCAACATATGTTGATCCATATACTTGTAGATGAGTTGACATACTTATAGTGATATCTATGCGCTATGCACATTATTGTTATGTACCATTCAATTGCTTGTTCTCATTTGCGAGTCATGTAGACTATTTTTTATGTTAACATATGCCTCAAAGAATTGAAAAAAAATCTCGATTTTTTTAAAACAATACCTTGATCGTGCACTTTTTCCCTCGTTTGCCACTTTGTACTTCGTGCACAGTCATCCTGCTCATAATAGCGTTAATATTTCATCAAGATTTGGATCGCCTATGAATCATGATTTGTGAATCATATCCATAATGAACTGCATCTTTTTGGATCGCTATCTCTTAGGTCTCTGCTTATCTAAAAAATATATGTATACGCGGAAAGATTTGACCTTTACACTTCTTTGTCTTCATCCTTAAACCCTATGTTTCAGAACTTTTGGATTTTCCTTATTCTCAGGCTTTGCTATTTTCAGTGGCTCCCAAACCTAATCAGTATCTGTTCTCAGATTGTATCCCTAGATTCAATAGTCTAAAGGAAGATGAACATTCTGACAACTGTCGTCTCCATCTTCTTAATCTGATTGATGAGTACCCTGAATGGCTTATTATTGGCCCTTGTTTCTAAAGCCATTTGGACATCCGTCCCTCTCTTAAATTTTGCTTTCCTCGAAAAGAAAAAAAAAGGAGAATTGGTCCCGATTCAAAAGCCTTCATTGTGGAAATCTGGACTACTGATCCCTCTTGATTCAGGAGTTTTCCTTCTTTCGAGATTGACTGGTACTTACGAATAAAGGCCAATAACCAGATTCAGCTTACTTGGAAAAAGGCCAGATTGAGACTACTCTTCAGCTCAGCAGCTTCCATTGGGACTTGTATTTAGGTATCATGGGCGCGCAATCAGGTTTTGGTCTCCGTTGACCAATTGCTTTTTCTTTCCCTAGGGTCCCATGTCTATTTCTTCGTTGGATATTTACACCATAGCTGGCTTCCTTGCCATTAGTAAACCCGTTAGGGATATCGGTTCTACTAAGCTTCTCAAGGCTGCTGAGGTCCCCAATGGTATTCCGGCGTATGGGATTTGACTAAGTTTCTTCAGGAATCTGGGTCGATCACAGACAAGGAACATGCAGCCTTCTTACTTTTTCGGCTTTCAAAATATATGTCTTTTTCCATCCAACACTCAAAGTATCCAAAGACCTCTTGGCCATTGATTCTAGGCTTGCGGCAGGCACACCACTTGCCTTAGATTAACTTGTTCTTGCTGTTTTATATAGGGTTTTACTCATGCTTCCTTATCCATGCAATTAGAGGATGATGGTTCTCTCTGTTGTAATCGGCGGAGCAGCGAAAGTGGATTGAAATTTTGCTATTATGTTGGAGCCAGCAAAATAATCCACTATAAATCGGACAATTACAAAATTACAATCATTTATGCACTCAAGTATTTCCCAGCCTTACTTTATATCCAATACCCACAGTGTTTAATAACTCAATTCAATGGACTCGACTTCCGCACAAACCTCTATGAGCTCAAGCCTCTCACTCTCTCTCGAGCTCTTTCCTCTCGCTACTCCCTCGTCCTTAGAAGCTCTCTCCCGGACCAAATTTGTAATTTGTAACCATCTGCCATCATTTTCAAGATACTGGACTAACAGTCATCGAGAGGCCAGTGCAGCAGACCTATGATCAAGCCGGAGGGGTGTTTCCAAATTTGGTTACAAATTCCCCCACGATTAACCCTTCCGTTTTATTAACGTGAAACGAGAGTTTCGATAATCACGGTCTTTGTTTAAGGTCCTTAGACTGGACCGCTTTTATCGGTGGAAGGGAAGGAAACAAAACAAAGTCATACTCCAGAAATGTCAACACCGTGCCGATCTTCAAAGCATGCGCCTCCATGCACTAAATGATGGCCTGTGAGCGTATGACCATCATGCACTGGCACGAGTAGAATAGTTTCTGCATTCCCTCTTTCTTTGTTTAAACACAAAAAGACAAAAGAAGTCCACAAAAGAAGACCAAGAAGAGAGAGAGAGGATTCGGCGCCTACAAGATAGGCTTCTGAAGCAGCAAGTGCTCACCAATTTCTATGGGCATGCATGCACATGGCCATGTGCACGCATTTAATGAGGTTGAAGAATTCGGACGATCAACTCTTCAGAATGATTTCATGCTGACAAAAGAGAAGGGTCACAAAAGTCGACCCATGGATCATGGCCTTCATTTCCAACGTGAAACTGATATCTAGGGCTGGATCCTTTCGGCTCCTATCACGCGCCACTTCTCATTAAATGCTCCGCGGACATGCTTTCTCGTTTCAGATCGGGTATTGTATATTAACTCAAACTTGAAACATAATTTAAGGCTCATATTGGATCCATCAAGCTTGAATTGCTTTTTCATTTTCTGTCTTTGCTCTGAAAAGAACCTCGTGTCTTGCCATATTGTGATCAGTTGGGTCCTAATTCCATTAGTTGTCGACTTCTAAGTCGTTCTCCTTTGCCTGTCTTGGCGAATGTTTCCTCTTTCAGATTTCTCCTCCGGCAATTAATTAATTTTAAATCACCTAATTTTTCATTCTTTTTTTATACTCGCCATGATTTCCCTACTCTTTATGACTTTTCCCTGGGAAACAATCTTTTGATTTCCAGCTCAATGTGCTTGCCCCAATTGACCTCCCTATAAGACTATCGATGAAAGGAAAGTCGTACCACAGGTTTGAAGTATACTCTCTGCAGTATTGTGCAGACAATTCGGTCTGAAGTAAGTTGCGGTGATGTCAATCCCATATTCTCTTGAATTTCCTTACATGAACAAGAACAAATACAAATCCTCGGAGAATAGTCCTTTCAACTGTTATTCTAAATCACCCAGATTATGCACACTTGATACTTCTCCGATATCGATGTATTCCCACTCCTGATTGTACCTCCGAATGGACCACTTGGTGGGTTTCTGTAATCTTTGACTCCCCTTACAAAGAAGCACTAAATCAACTTCAAGTCGAGTGAAATCACTTCGTAGTAATTCTAAACTTAAAGCTGCCGACAAAAAGGGGGAGAAGACCTTCAATCCCAAGGACCATACAGAACCATCCAATCGAAAAGCACCGGAGCAGGATTCTTCGACGAATAAAGAAATTGAAAGAATGTTTTCAAGTGATATTTCAACATGGCTTTTCAAACTCCGCCTTCTCTAAAACTTTCAAAGAGGAATACAGAAGGAAAATCCACCAAAGGTAGTTGTCTTGCTTTACTTGTCTTGCTCTTGCTCTTAGATTTCCCTAAATATGCTCTCGCTTTTGATAGTTGATTCTCGTCCAACCAAGCTTACTTCTCCAGTCACTGAGGGGTTCCAACTGAGTGACCTTCGTGCTTTGCAAGATGAGGAAGAAGCGCATGCGATTGCACTTTTGGGGAGGAAAGAAAAAAGAAGCTCCTTGATCTTATCAGAAAGCTCGCATATCGGTGCAAGTCTGGACCCATCAGCTACATTTGATACCACCGGGTCCGTGGGCGCTTCTATTGCCTCAAGATGTCAGATTACTCCTACCATTGCTACCCTTGGTGGTGTTGGTGTAAGTATTGAGTCAAGTTGCAATTCCCCTCCTGCTTTTGTGAATGCCCTACTTGTTCCATCTTTAATTCCTTTAGCAGTGTTATGGTGAGTATTACCTAACACATTGATGGCCATCTCTCTGATATGATATTAACACGATTCCTAACTGACCTATAGGTACGCCTATCATTACCAACAACCAAGACTCATTAAGTGTGCCCGTTGACATGTCTCAGCAGCCTTTGTCAACTAAATTTGCTCTCTTAGTTCTTCCAGCATCTGAGCAAGGAATGTTTGCCTACTTTCTCTTACTCAATCTATATGTACCTTATCACACAAATTTATCTTTCGATTCAATTAGGTGTTACGAAGGCATCATTATCGAGTCTGTCATCTGCTTCCAATTAAGTTGTCAATTTAGGGTCCTTTTTGGTGAACCAAGCAAAGATATTGGTTCCGCTGCCACAGCGACTTGTAGATTTCCGTAAACTTCTGCTCTTGCTGAAAATCCATCTAGCGCTCCATCATCATTTCCTTCTTTGATGCAGCAATCATATCAGGCTGGTGATAAGGGTTCTCCGGATTCTTTTGTCAGAGCCAGGCATATGTTGGAAGAAGCTTCTCAAGTTTTAGCTGTTAATCCTAACGACTTAGCTTCTGAAATTCCATCCCCTCGTGAAGCCATCTCGAGAGGTGAGGATGAGATTACTTGAGTTCCTCTATCTCTCGAGCGATGGCTTTCCAATGATTGTGAATAATAGGTTAATCCTTGACAGGCTCAAGCATCTACCAGAAGAGTTATGCGGAGACAGCATCAGCTCTATCTTACCTCCCGAACTCAAGGAAAAGTGTCCAGAATTTCGTGAATGGTTTTTCTACAGGGGTGGAAACTTATCAACGCAACCATGAATTGATCATTTCCCTGACCATTTCAAAGGAAAGCCATTCAAACTCTAGTCACTCTATTGAGGAAGCCAGTCAAGACGTAAGGACAAGTCACGCCACCTTACGGACTATGATAGATGAAATAGCTGATCTCGGTGAGGAGGAAACACTTCTTGAAAAGCAATTGACTGAGATCGAAAAGAGACTGGCAGATGTACACCATCAACAAAAGCTTAAGCATGCCAAGATGGTTCGAGCGGATGAAGTTTTGGGTCAACATACTGCCTTTCTCAAAGGATCGAAGGAGGACGAACATGACCGCTTGTCTGCCACGAGAGCTGAGAGATGTTGCATCAAGAATTGGCACATCAAAGAAAATAGTATCTTAGATTACCGTATATTGGCCCTTCAAAAGGACATTAGGAATTTTCTATACCCACAAAATATACCTGGCTAAGGAAGTTACTTCTTGTCTCTTGATTTTCTTGAATGTGTATATCGATCCTGGAAACCTTCTGACAGAAAACAAGGTGAAGAGGAAACTGGAGCTTTTTGTATTTCTGTGTATCTGTTGTACATGCTGATTACACTATTTGTAATACAAAGGGCAAAGTGTAAAACAAGAAAGGAATAAAAGAAAATATACATCGATTCTAATTCCTACTTTACCAAGTCAATTGTCAACTAAATAAATCAATAATTGATACTCAGGATGGTATTTCCTAAGTTATCAAACTATATTTCCAACACTCCCCCTCAAGCTGGTGGTCTATATACATCGAGGACACCAAGCTTGCTTAGCAGATATGCATGTTGTCTTTGGCATAATGGCTTGGTAAAAATGTCTGCGCAGGTTGCTCCGTAGTTCCTATTCCTCTTGTTGTGATGATCCCTTCTCGAATCTTGTCTCGAGTGAAATGACAATCGACCTCTATATGCTTAGTCCTTTCATGAAACACTGGATTGGCTGCTAACTTGAGTGCGGCATCATTGTCACAGAATAATTTAGTGGGTCCATCCACTTGTACTCCAAGATCCGCAAGTAATCCTCGTATCCAGTTATTTCACAAACAGTTTTTGCCATAGCTCGATATTTCGATTCTGCTGATGATAGTGATACGGTTGATTTGCTTCTTTGTTTTCCACGAGATAAGAGACTTTCCAAATTTGATACAAAAACCAGTGATGGATCTTCTCGTCATTGGGCAAGTGGCATAATTCGTATCACAATATGCCATCATTTTCATGTCACAATCTTTAGATAGAAAAATGCCAAGTCCTGGGCATCCCTTCAAGTATTTCACTACTTTTAAGGCTGCATTCATGTGAGACTGCTTCGGTTTGTGCATGAATTGACTAAGTATTTGCACAACATAGCATATATCCGGTCTTGTCATCGTGAGATAAATCAGTTTCCCAACAAGTCGTTGGTATATTGATGGATCTTCAAGTAACGAATCTTCAATGAGAGAAGATGAGGTCGAATCATACTCATGTGTCGTAAACTTTGTATTATGCTCAATTGGAATAACTGCCGGTTTGCATCCTGATAATCCTGCTTCAGAGGCTATTTCCAAAATGAACTTTCTTTGGCTAAGAGATATTCCTCTATCAGACCGAGCTATCTCAATGCCTAGAAAATACTTAGGAGATCCCAAGTCTTTGATATGAAAAGTGGAATGGAGATAGCCTTTGAATTTTGCAATAGACACTTCATTATTCCCCATGATAAGAATGTCATCAACATATATTAGAAGATAGATTAATGAAGTACCTTCAGTCCATGTGAACAAGGCATAATCGTGTCTGGAATGCTGGAAACCTATGTTGGTTAAAGCAGTAGTGAACTTAGCATACCATTGTCTGGAAGCTTGTTTGAGTCCATACAGGGATTTGCGGAGACGACACACACGAGACTCCCCCTGTCTGCGTAATCCCTGTGGAAGCTCCATGTAAATCTCTTCATCTAGATCTCCATGTAAGAAAGCATTATTAACATCCATTTGATGCAGTGGCCAATTGCGAAAAGCAGCAATGGATAAGAAAGAACGAACAGTGACTTCTTTTGCCACAGGAGATAATGTTTCATGATAATCAAAACCTTCTCGTTGCGTGAACCCTTTCGCAACTAAACGGGCTTTGTACCGTTCAACCGTTCCATCAGCTTTAAATTTGATTTTATAAACCCATTTGCAGCCAATAGGTTTTCGTCCTGCTGGTAATGGAACAATGTCCCAAGTATGATTCTCATTTAGAGCCTTGAGTTCTTCTTCCATAGCATGCTGCCATTTAGGATCATGTGTTGCTTCAGAGTACGATGACGGTTCCTGTTCTTCCGAAATTCTACTAATGCAGCACATGTGTTCTGATGACAGTCTACTAAATGAAACATAAGATGATACGGGGTAATGCGTACCTAGACAATTCAACGTAGGACATATATAATCCTTTGTCCATGTAGGAGGTCTAGTGTGACGTCCAGAACGCCGAGGCTGCTCAATTCTGGTTTCTTCTGATATTACAGGAGATTGATTCTGTTGGATCATCGGCGAAGAGGCCGCGGAAGAATTGAATGAATTTTCTTCCTCAGGTGAATAAATTGGTGAGTCGATTGCTCGATTCGAATCATCGGGCAGATGCTGTTCTGGTGCAATAAATATATACTGATTCTGAACAGTGAGGTCATCTTCTGATAAGAAAGGTCGATGATCTGACTCTGGAATGGAGGACATCGACGCATTTTCTTGAAAAGGAAAAATATCTTCTTGGAAGACAACATCCGCTAACAAAAAAATGCCACGTAGAGATTTCCATGACCCGATAGCCTTTTTGCAATGTAGGATATCCCATAAAAACACACCGAATGGCACGAGGATCCATTTTACTTCGGTGGCCCAGATTCGCCGCATAACACAAACATCCGAAAACTCGAAGATGATCAATTATTGGTTGCTTTCCATAAAGTAATTCAAAAGGAGCCCGTCCATTAAGAATTCTAGTTGGCATCCGATTGATCAAATAAGCTGTTGTGATTACACAATCTCCCCAAAATTCTTCAGGTATGGAAGCTTGATATTTTAGGGCTCGAGCTACCTCTAAGAGGTGACGATGTTTTCTTTCGACAATCCCATTTTGTTGGGGTGTATAATTACATGAACTCTCATGTAGAATACCTCGAGAAGACAAGAAAGATTCACATTCCGCAGAAAAGAACTCACGTCCATTATCCGTACGAATTTTCTGGACAGGTCTGTCAAATTGATTTTTAATGAGAGATAGAAAATTCGACAGTGTTGAAAATGTCGACTCTTGGATTGCATAAGGAAAACCCAAGTAGCTCGAGTATAGTCATCAACTATGGTCAAGAAAAACCGAGACCCATCACGATGAGGAGTGTGGTAGGGTCCCCAAATATCCAAATGAAGTAAAGAGAAAGCACTGGTGGATCTAGATGTGCTAACTGGAAAATGTGTCCAAGACTGTTTTGCCAATGGACAGATTGGACATTTAGGATAAGGGAATTTTGCAGTATGACCCAAGCGTTGATGAAAAATAAGATTTTTATTACTAGCAATGGCATTACAAGAAATGCTTTTATTGAATAATTCGAAATTCCTTTGGGGATCAATCCAAAAATACAGCCCTTCTGCAACACTACCTAAGCCCATCAGTCTGCCAGTCAAAAGGTCCTGAAAGAAACAATCATTGCGATTGAACTCAAAATCAGGAATGAATAGAACATTTTTTAGAATAATATCTAGACTAAGTTGGACAGTACCAATTTTGGTAACATGAGTGGTATTTCCATTGGGAAGGCGTACAGATACCGAAGAATGTGGCCTCTTTTGAATACTAGTAAATAACCGTTCATTGCAAACTATATGATCACTGGCACCCGAATCAACTATCCATGTATCAACTGATATTGAATTTTCCTTGGATAAAGAAATACCTGAGAAATTCGCAGCCTTATCATTTGTTGCCGGTGATTTAATGCTTTCATTATATTCGATACGATCTTGGGTAATTATCCGATTTACCCCATCAGTCCTTCGTCTTTGAAACCCGGTAAGCAAGCAACATCTTTTCCTTCTTATCACCTGGCTTTCCATGTAATTTCCAGCACATATCAATAGTATGATGAGGACATCTACAATACTCACAGTATTTACCCTTAATTTTTGAATTTTGCCCATTATTTTTTGTGGATGACGTGGCATTCCGTGAGCCTCCGGATGCCCTATATGCAGGTGCTGTCGTGGCCAAATAAGGAGCGTTGGATTCGCTTGGGCCGGCGATTAGATAAGGACCGTCCGATCTCTTCTGATATGAACCGTCGGATGCAGATGGACGGATCAAACCGTAGCCGTCCAATTTGCTTCCATCCCAGCCGTTGATTGTAGGGTTTCCTCCTCCCCCAATCATCATCCCAAAACGTCCGCGTCCTCCCCCTTCGTGTGCGAAGCTCTCGACTCCTCCAGTCATGCCGCGACTACCATGGACTCCGTGCGACGTCTCTCCAGATCTGAAGTTCGTCTGGAAGGCAGCAAGGGCGACTCCTTCGCCGACTCTGCCGTGCTCGGTCGCGGCTTGCCGCTGGTTTTCCTCCTGGACCGCCAGTTGGTAGATCCGGCCGAGCGAAGGTAACGGATCCATCGCCAATATCTGCGATCGAAAAGGTGAGTACGTATCATTCAAGATAAGTAGAAACCGAGTCACTTTCTCCCGTTCCTTAATTTTCTGGTACTGTTTCAGCGTTTCTTCGGGACCCTCGAGTCGTTCCTCCGCCGCCTCGAGCCCATTCCAGAGAGCCGAGAGCCGATTGAAGCAAGTAGTGACCGATTGGTTGTTCTGTTTCAGCTCCGAGATAGCCTGGGTAATGGTAAAGAGCTTCGCTGGATCGAGACGCCCATACATCTCTCGGATATTCGCCCAAAAAGTCTTGGAGTCCTCGGTCGGCGGTAGCCCAGCTGCAACGTCCGGAGCGAGACAATTTCCGATCCAGGTACGAACTAATTGGTTGCATTTTTTCCAAAAAACGTTGCATCCGTTCGTCCGTCGGATAGGGGATGGTGCCGTCAAGGAAACCATCCTTGTCCTTTGTTACGAGTGCTCGTCGAAGGTCCCGAGCCCAGGCGTTGTAGTTGTCCTGTCCGGTGAGCTGCATGTTGATAAGTCGGAGCTCCGGTCCATCGGCCGTTGCCGTGTGAAGGGGATCTCCGGGCTCCGGACGGCCGCCGTTGAACGGAAACGCGTAGGGCAGAAAACCGGTTTGGAAACCGGGTAGGGATCCGTTGGGATGGATCCGGATCCAGGACCCGTTCTTGTCCAGCCCGACCCATCGTTCGGATAGTTCTCCCGAGAAGATCCACGTCCTTCGGGTCGAATTCCGGAGCCTATGCCATTCTCCTCTCCAGGTAAGCTCTGTTGAGCCCATACATTGCTCGAACCAGCGGGCCATTGGCCTTGAATAGGGTACCAGCCGAGATGAGGCCACTGAATTGGTCCCTGTATTTGGAACGAAGCAGGTGGCGTCGTAATAGATGGCTGAGGAGGTACCGGCGAAGCAATAGCTGATGATTGAGCAGGTATCGCTCCTTCTATTGGGTCGACTGATGCTGGATCTGAAGCTTGGTGAGGTGAGTTGGAGGTTTCCTCCATTGGATGTTTTTATCAAGCTTTTTTAAGAAAAAAAACAGCAGAGAAGAAATTCCTATTCGGTGGCTGGTTTGTTTTGCAGAGTTGATGTCGCAACAACAGACCAGAAAAGAACCGAAGGGCAATTCGAGGATGCGGAAGCTTAGGCCAAAATCTGCTGCTCTGATACCATGACAGAAAACAAGGTGAAGAGGAAACTGGAGCTTTTTGTATTTCTGTGTATCTGTTGTACATGCTGATTACACTATTTGTAATACAAAGGGCAAAGTGTAAAACAGGAAAGGAATAAAAGAAAATATACATCGATTCTAATTCCTACTTTACCAAGTCAATTGCCAACTAAATAAATCAATAATTGATACTCGGGATGGTATTTCCTAAGTTATCAAACTATATTTCCAACACCTTCACTGGTCCTCATCTTGACGACCTTTGGTATGTTGAAAATATCAACCTCTTAGATCATCACGAATTTATGGCGGAAATGAGCTGCTTTTCAAAGTCCAGGTTGTTTAATCTCCAATAACCATCAATGATCCCACTTCTTTTAAACCTCGGGGTAGTGTGCTGAGTTGGTTATCTAAGATGGCCTGTGTTGACACCTATTTTTAGCAAATCTAGGAAAATAAGAAAAATAAAATTGCATTTTGAAAAGAAAAAAATAAAAATGGGGAAAATTGATTTGATTGAAGCATGCAAGGAAATATGGAATTCGACGGATGTCCGGGTTTTGTTAAATGCAGTAACAATTTTAAAATCAAGTGAACAAATGGTAAGGATTTTAATAAAATGGAAGGAATCGACGCAAAATCGAGCTGATTGCGAAATCGTGCTCTGATTTGCATCCATGATTTAATGCAACAGAAGATGGAAGTTTAAAATTTTCCATAGAAAGCGGCTGATCGAAACCACTATAAAAAGGAGTTAACCTGCACAAGGTTGGGTGGGTGCGAAAAAATTGAGAGAGAATCCGCTAAAAAATTCGTGCAAGAGGGGGAGGAATTCAGAAAAATTTTCAGAGCAAAGAAAAATTGAGAGAAAAATTTGTGAGGAAAAAGGGGGGTGGACGATCTCGAGAATTTTCCGAATGGTCTATTGGATGGTGCAGTCCTCTTGACGACATCCCACATTCATCATGCGTCATGGTTATTGGTGACAACCATAAAGCTAAGTCGAGCTTCCTTTTTAAGTTTGATTGTGTGCGATTCCAATTTGCTATTCGAACTAAAGTGATTTTACTTTTGTTTCTTGCCTAGATTAAACTCCTACATCTCCGACGATAATCCCAGTAGTGAGACATCGAAGTGGCCAGTGTACCCAAGCGCTGATTACCATCCAGTGATTTCACTGTGATAAAACCGGGTTGTTTCTCTCCCTATTAAAGTTGTTCATTTCATATTCTCGGTATTTACTTTGTTTTGTTCTAATGTTGTGGTCGCAGACAATTCAATGCTGAACAAGAGGCCACACAATTGAGAATACAAGGCCAAAAAAAGAAAGAAAGAAAGAGAGCTCACGTCCTCCACGATGAGAGCCAGCAATTAAAATTCGAGCACGTAGAGGTACACGTGAGGAGAAACAAAGCAGAGAGATCCTGTACATGGATCAAGAGAAATCACAGCACCACCAATCATCCCACATCGAGAATCCAATCCAGTGTTGACGAGATCCGGAGCCACCTCGTGGACTATCATAGCTCGCCATCGCGAGGTTCAAGTCCACTAATCGCTGCTCGCGGTTCCGAAGAGCCTGTTACCACTTGACACCACCCCGACGAGTTGTCGCTGCCTACGCTCGCTGCCCCACAACGAACCCAAGAGATCCTCGTGACGCCGTCCTATGACATCCTTGGTACTATCTGCGACGACGATCGAGCCCACTGCCCCATCCCGCGACAGCTCGAGCCAACGTCGATAATTTTGTTGTGCCCCGAAGCCATCGATCGTCACCCACTCCAACCGAGCTTTTGTTTTTCACCTCTTGCAGCGTTTGCAGCTCTGTGTTTAATCGTGCATGGCTCCGGTTGACATGTCAGCAAACCTGGCTCAAATTCTTTGAACTCTTCGGTGAATTATTTGCAAGTTGACTCGCGAAGATCGTGACTTGGTGTGACCTTCAGCAACATCCAGCAAATTCACAAGTGCCAGAATTTGGGACCGCACTATTTGTTGGTCCAAGCTTTAAGAGGAAAAAGACGAGTTGATTTCAGCTGCTACCTGTTCAAGCCATCGTCCAATACAACACTCCTTCTACAGCGGTGTTGAGTCCCTGTTGTAGGTAGTTTAGTTTTAGTTTTACCTTTATTTTGTTATTTTATGTTATTTTATTATCATTTTTAAGTCTTGTTATTATTGGTTAAATTAGAACTTAGTATGTCGATATTGATTTCGTGAATTTTGTAGGTATTATCCGCAGGGATTTTGTCCAGAATTTTTATAATTATTAATTTGACCCGAAAGACATCGGATCATTTTTTTTAATTATATTAATTTTCGGGCTTTTTGATAATATTTTAATTGTTAAATCATTATAATTATTAATTTGATCCGTGAGACTTCGGATCAGATTTTTAATTATTTTGAATCTTTTGTCGTGATGTTTAGGGTTAGAGTAATCGTTAATTTGACTCGTGGGACAACAGGTTATTTTTTCGATTATTTTAATTCTTTATTTGATTAATATCTTGATTGTTTAGATATAATTGCTTATCTTGAAAAATGCTAAAAAAAAACATAAAAATCAAATAGAAAAAATCAAAATCTTGCATCAAAGCATGTAGGTTTAATAAATCAGACATGTAGGATTAGGTTTATGAAATTTTCATCACCTAGTGCTTGCATAATAGGTTCATTTAATTAGAATTCATTTATTAGCGAAATTAAGTCATTTAGTTAAGATGCATGTTTTATAAAAAATTTCCAATTTCAAGAAAATTCAAAAAGTAATTGCTTGCTGCGATTTATTTATTTGAATGTTTAATAATGGATGAGCACCCGTGTGGTCACCACATTTGCATGATAGTGATTTATCTTAAAATAAATCCAAGCCGCCTACAAAAATATTTTGAAAATTAAAAGAAATGGTACCGAAAGGGCATTAGAAAATTCTAGTGTAACCAAGTCCCCGTACCCTTAGTCTCTGGTTCGTAGGAGTAAAATAAATCTCCCTTTATTTTACTTAGGTGTCTAATCGACCTACCCTAAACTGATTAGTGGTGACTCCTAGATAATAATCTTTTGCATGTTTAAAAATTTAGACTTAAGTCGCGAATTGGTATGGGCTTGGGAGAGCCCGAGCTAAGCTTAAAAACTTGGTAATCCATTAACCTAGTTTTAGGTGGTGCACCCGAAAAATTGGGTCGCGACAGCCTGTTTATACCTGATGGTTTTACCTGCGAGGCATATCCTCCAACCTTGTGTCACGGCCCGAAAGTTAGCATGTTCAAGAGGTTTCCATGGCACAGGCGTGACACATCGATAACCCTCGACCTATGTTCCCGAGATGTAATGTATTCTCCTAGGGGCGGGTGGTACTATATTTGTACACATACGATATAAATGCGAGTAGCTGGTAGTTGGCAATGAATGCCGATAGTTGGTAGATGGGGAGGTACAATCTCCACCGTCAGATCTAAGGGAGATCTACGGTTAGGGTTTACCTTATACTTGTATATAAAGGGGTCTCCTCCCTCATTGTAATTCATTCACAAGATATATGAAGACCAGAGCTTCTCTCTCATCAAGAGTTTCTCTCTCTAGAAGTTCCTTGTGAGTCGAGTGTGAAAGGCTGCTTAGGGGTAAAACCTTAAGGCCGCATGGGTGAATCGAGAGTTGATCGAAAGTTGATCGATCAGCTCGTGACAAGTGGTATCAGAGCTGATTTGCGATCCAAGCGCAAGTGCAATGACTGATCCACGATCTGATGAGGCGCTGGCCAAGGGTGGTGACTACGCTGATCGTGGGCGGAACGCCGAGAAAGGTGGTGCCAAGGGGAAGAAGAGCCGTGGTGCTTCGAGTTCTAGGGATCCAATGGGGGACCTTGCACAACGGATCGCGAAGCTAGAGTTGTTCGTCTCCAATGTCCAAGGATTGGTCGATGACCTGACCCAGACCGTGGACGGAGTTGACGCTAGAAGGGAGGAGCTGGTTGCGGATGTGCAAGAGCTCAAGACCGGCATGGGAGAGCTCCACCACGAGTTGCTGGGGACCTTGCAGGAGGAACTCACACAACGGTGTGAACCTTTGGAGGCCATGATGGCGGCCATGCGCGCTGAGATAGCAGAGCTTACGGGTAAGCTCGCCGAAGCACAGGCTGCACGCGTGAACGGTGTGATCACGGTGCAGGGTCCACGAGTGGACACGCCGAAGCCAAAGGAGTTTCGGGGCTCGCGGGTGGCCAAGGATGTGGACAACTTTCTGTGGTACATGGAGCGGTACTTCAAGGCCATGGGAATCAATGACGACCAAACACGGGTAAACACTGCATCGATGTATTTAGCTGATAGTGCATTGTTGTGGTGGCGTCGTCAATCGGATGATAGGTGTGGGAATCCTATCACGACCTGGGGTGGTTTTGTCGAGGAGTTCCGACGGAACTACTTCCCCGCTTATGCGGAGGAGGAAGCTCGTGACGAACTGAAGCGTCTCGAGCAAAAGGGCGGTGTGCGCGACTACATCAAGCGGTTCTCGGAATTGCTACTCCAAATTCCCTCGATGAATGAAGTTGAAGCGTTTCACCAGTTCATGAGTGGTCTCAAACCATGGACCAAGTAAGAGTTAAAGCGGAACAACGTGGGAGATCTTACTACGACCATGACCGTAGCCGAGTCGCTCGTGGAGTACAAGGCGTCGCCTTCCACATCCCGACCGGACAACCATCCAAGGGACAAAGGCACTGGTGAGGGAGATCGGGGTAGATTCAACAATCGCCCGACTGGAGCTAGACCGCCGAATGGTCCTCATCCTCACCGGGCTAATGCGGGACAAAATGGAGGTGGGCAAAGGAAGGTACGCTCATATAGTTGTTTCTTTTGTGATGGCCCACACATGGCGTGGGATTGCCCAAACAAAGCCAAGCCGGCTGCTCTTTGCAAAGAGGACGAGCCTAGGGAGGAAGCGCGGTTGGGATCGCTGCGACTCCTTAGCACGATCAAGGCCAAAAAGGCGAAGGAGCCTAAGGGCTTGATGTTCGCGAACGTAAGGACGGAGTGACCACGATGAGTGCGCTCGTGGACACGGGAGCATCCGATATCTTCATCTCGGAGGAAGCCGCGAAGAAACTTGACCTGCTGGTTGAGAAGGGAGTCGGTTGGCTCAAGACCGTGAATTCAAAGGAAGTCCCTGCGATCGGGGTTGCAAGGGACGTGGAGCTACAACTCGGGTCATGGAGAGGCAAGGAGACTCTCGAGGTAATTCCACTTGACGACTACGATATTGTCATTGGAATTAAATTCCTAGATAGGATCCATGCTGTTGTAGTTCCATTTGCGGAATGTATATGCGTGTTGGACAAGAGTAGCCAATGCGCGATTCTGGTCCATCGTGAGTCGAAGCGTGACCGGAAGATGATCTCGGCCATACGACTCACCAAAGGAGCAAGGAAGGGTGAGGTGACCTTCCTGGCAGCCTTGAAGATCGAGGACGGCAAGGCTAAAGGGAAGGAAGTCCCGACGGAAGCAACCCAAGTCCTCAACTCGTTCAAGGATGTCATGCCTTCGGAGCTGCCGAAGAAGTTGCCACCCAAGAGAGAGGTGGATCACTGGATCGAGCTTGTGCCTGACGCTCGACCGCCCGCCATGGCGCCTTACCGCATGGCACCACCCGAGCTAGAGGAATTGAGGAAGCAACTAAAAGAGCTGCTCGACGCAGGTTATATACAGCCGTCAAAAGCCCTGTTCGGTGCATCGGTCCTGTTCCAAAAGAAGCACGATGGGTCACTCCGCATATGCATCGACTACCGGGCGCTAAATAAGCTGACTGTAAAAAACAAGTACCCGATCCTGCTCATTGCGGATCTCTTTGATCAACTTGGGGGAGCTCAGTGGTTCACCAAGCTGGATCTCCGATCGGGTTACTACCAAGTTCGGATCGCCGAAGGGGACGAGCCAAAGACCGCCTGCGTGACACGATATGGATCCTACGAGTTCCTCGTGATGCCATTCGGCTTGACCAATGCTCCGGCCACTTTCTGTATGATGATGAACAAGGTACTCCACCCTTTCCTAGATCGGTTTGTAGTGGTTACTTGGATGATATTGTGGTCTATAGTCGGACGTTGGAAGAGCATGTCGAGCATCTGAGGCAAGTCTTCCAAGTCTTGCGCGAGAACGAGCTATACGTCAAGCGCGAGAAGTGTGCCTTCGCCCAAAAGGAAGTTCCGTTCCTGGGGCACATCGTCGGGGGTGGACGAGTGCGCATGGATAAGGCCAAGATCCAGTCAATCGTCAAATGGGAGCCGCCAACGAAGGTAGCGTTGAGGTCGTTCTTAGGCCTCACCAACTACTACCGACGGTTCGTGCGGAGTTACTCGAGCATCACCGTACCACTCACGGACCTACTAAAGAAGGAGAAAACATGGGAGTGGACGAATCGATGCCAAAGAGCCTTTGACCGACTGAAGAGAGCCATGACCGAGGAGCCGGTGTTGGCATTGCCCGATCACACCAAGCCATATGAGGTGGAGACTGACGCATCGGACTACGCCATAGGAGGTGTTCTTATGCAAGATGGCCATCCGGTGGCGTTCGAGTCTCGAAAGCTGAACGATACCGAGCGACGGTATACCGTTCAAGAGAAGGAGATGACTGCGGTGGTCCATTGCCTCCGGACGTGGAGACACTATCTCCTTGGATCAAAGTTCGTCGTGAAGACGGACAACGTGGCCACGAGCTACTTTCAAACCCAAAAGAAGGTGAGTCCGAAACAAGCTCGGTGGCAGGATTTTCTGGCGGAGTTCGACTACGCGCTGGAGTACAAGCCGGGGAAGGCTAAGTCCGTGGCAGACGTGTTGAGTCGAAAGACGGAGCTGATGAGCCACACGGTGAGTCGACCGAGCTGTCCTTGGGTCGACCGCATCAAAAAAGGGCTGAAGCATGATCCAAGAGCCCAAGCTCTCATCAGGTATGCCAAGGAAGGTAAGACTCGACAATTTTGGTGTGAGGACAAGCTCCTCTACACCAAGGGAAGGCGGCTTTACGTGCCCTTCCATGGGAAGTTGAGGAAAGAAATCTTGCGCGAGTGCCACGACTCGAAGTGGGCGGGTCATCCAGGGATCCACCGCACGTTGGCCCTCGTCGAAGATCGGTTCTATTGGCCTCAAATGCGCGACGACGCGGAGGCGTATGTGAAGACTTGTCTGGTTTGCCAACAAGACAAGTTGGAGCAACGGTCGTCGCCGGGCTTGCTGGAGCCACTTCCTATCCCAACTCGTCCATGGGAAAGCATTTCCATGGACTTCATCGTCAACCTACCGAAGTCCGAAGGGTGCCGGACTCTAATGGTGGTGGTTGACCGGTTCTCCAAGTATGCAACCTTTGTGCCTGCGACAAAAGATTGCCCGGCCGAGGAGGCGGCCAAATTGTTCATGAAGCATGTGGTAAAGTACTGGGGGGTGCCACGAATGATCGTGAGCGATCGGGACCCCCGCTTCACGAGACGTTTCTGGTTGGAGCTGTTCAAACTGCTGGGGTCGGAGTTGAACATGTTAACAAGTTTGCATCCCCAAACCAACGGTCAGACGGAGCGGGTCAATGCTATCTTGGAGATCTACCTCCGGCACTATGTGAGCACAACGCAAACGAATTGGGCAAAGCTGATCGACGTAGCACAATTCTCCTACAACTTGCAACGAAGCGAGTCGACCGGCCAAAGTCCATTCGAGGTTGCAACTGGGTAGCAATCGGGTTACCGGGGGAGTAGTCCGCCCGCGTACAAGTTCGCCAAGAACATGCAAGAAGAGGCGGACTTGGCTCGGGCGTGTCTACACAAAGCCTCCAAACGCATGAAGAAATGGGCGGATAAGAAGCGATGGCACGTGGAGTTCCAAGTTAGAGACCAAGTGTTGGCCAAGCTGCACGTGGTTCTTCGATACAAGGACGTGCACAAGGGGTTGATCCGTCACTATGAGGGGCCATTTCTAGTGCTACAACGGATTGGGAAGGTCGCATACAAGCTGGAGCTACCATCAAAGCTCAAGGTGCATCCGGTGTTTCACGTAAGTATGCTCAAACCTTTCCAAATTGATGAGGAAGACCCGGATCGAGGGGAGTCACAACGAGCGCCGCTCGGGGCAAAGACCTCGTATGATCGAGAAGTTGAGAGCATCTTGGCGGATCGAGTTATACGGAAGAGGTATTGTGCGACCAAGCGAGAGTATCTGATCCGATGGAAAGGTCTTCCGGAGAGTGAAGCCAGTTGGAAGCCCGAGGAGAGTCTTTGGCAGTTCAAGAAAGTGATAGAAGATTTCCATACCGAAGACGCGACGAGGGCGTCGCCTGATTAGGTGGGGGAGAATGTCACGACCCGAAAGTTAGCATGTCCAAGAGGTTTCCATGGCATGAGCGTGACACGTCGATGACCCTCAACCTATGTTCCCGAGATGTAATGTATTCTCCTAGGGGCGGGTGATACTATATTTGTACGTATACGATATAAATGCGAGTAACTGGTAGTTGGCAATGAATGCCGGTAGTTGGTAGATGAGGAGGTACAATCTCCATCGTCAGATCTAAGGGAGATCTACGGTTAGGGTTTGCCTTATACTTGTATATAAAGGGGTCTCCTCCCTCATTGTAATTCATTCACAAGATATATGAAAACCAGAGCTTCTCTCTCATCAAGAGTTTCTCTCTCTAGAAGTTCCTTGTAAGTCGAGTGTGAAAGGCTGCCTAGGGGTAAAACCTTAAGGCCGCACGAGTGAATCAAGAGTTGATCGAGAGTTGATCGATCGGCCCGTGACACTTGTCTATCAATTTTAATTACGTGTTGGTGCAACAGTTGTGGGTTGTTTTATTATGTGCATCATCTCTTCTTACTTCTTTGGGGTAATTGGTAGATGTGTCAAAATGGGTCTTAGACCCCCATATATAACTCATTTAAATAATAAATAAGTCATATATGGGTCACTTATTTTTTGAAAAAACTAGTCAAATGAGTTCAAAAATAGAAAACTTAAGATAAATGGGTCTTAAATTAGTTGGACTTAGAATCCATTTCCAACCCAAGCCTCACAATCTCTCTCTTCTCTCTTTAACTTTATAAAAATATTTTTATAAAAAATCTAAATTATAATTTTTTTAATATTTCATTTTTATTTTCTTTTATTTTCTTTATCTTTTTCCTTTTTTTTTTTTCCTTTCTTCTTTCTCCTTCCTTGCTGGTGGCTAGCACAACGACGGTCGGCCAAGCAAGGCTTGAGGCCGATCTAGTGAGCCTCGAGCTTGTCGATGTTGGGTGACCCGATGGCCGGTCGTTGGCCATCGTTGTGGTTGGTGGCAAACTAAAGAAGAGGAAAAAGAAAAAGAAAATTGAAAATTATATTTTAAAAAAATAAAAATAAAATAATTTTAAAAACTCGATTTTCTAAAAAATTAAATTTTTAAAAATTGTAAAAATTGTCCATTAAACTTGTATTGCATAAAAGTATTTTTAAAATGCCATTTTAATAAAAAAAATCATAAAAGTAAGCTTTCTCACGTTTAGTTAAATGGATCGGATATGGGTTAGGTATGGGTACAAAATTTTACACTACTTAAATGGATTATAAACGGATTAAATAGGTCGATTTGGATAGAACAATTTATGACTTGACCCAAACTCAACCCGACCTAACCCACCATTTGACAGTTCTCGCTAGAGCTTTTGTTGTCCTCACCAGACCTTTTGTTGTCACTCCTCTTGCCATCATGGTTTTTTCCCCTTTGTCGGTCTTGCTTTGTTGCCCTTGTCCCCTTTCTTGAACCGTTTGCAGATAATAAAAGGTTATCTTTCTTTATCCTTGTAATTGCACTTTTCATTTTCTCTGTGTTAGACCCCTCATCTTGCTTGACCCGTGGTTAAATCATGCTTAGAGACTCTAATTTGGCCATCTATTCTGGTTTTTTCCGGTATCTACATTTAAGTTCATCTATTCTTGTTTGACCCGCGGTAGACCGCTCACCTTTCTTGAAATTTCTTTTACCACCGGGATTCTTTACCTTGAGGAGTTTCTTGAATTGCTTAGTCGATCCAACCACATATCTTCGTCATTGTTTTGCGAAGGATGTGTGAGCGAGTAAGGGTACGTTTTGGTAACGTTTCTGTTTAAAAATTGTTTCGGGGAAACGAGAAATAGAAAAAAGTGTTTTGTTCAGGAACAATTTTTGAACAAAAAACGCATTTGGTAAACTTATTCCGGGAATAAAAATAAACAGATAAACAGAAACACGTTTGGTAAATTTGTATAATTTTTTTGTTTCTTTTATTTTTTAATATTTTTATTTTATTTTTTCTATTTTCTTTCTCTCTTTTTTTTTTTTTTTTTTTTTTCTTCTTTTGGCCGATCGCCGGCCTCGGCCATGGCCGGCGACCGGCCGACGAGGGCGGCGGCCTCGCCCAACCATGGCGAGGCTCGGGGCCGGCAAGCCTCGCCGTGGCTAGGTGAGGCCGCCGGCCCTCGTCGGCCGGTCGCCGGCCATGGCCGAGGCCGGCGACCGGCGAAAGAAAAAAGAAAGAAAAAAGAAGAAGAAAAGAAGAAGAAAAAAGAGAGAAGAAAAAGAAGAAGAAAATAAAAAGTGTTTTTAAATTTTGTTTCAGAAACAAGAAACAATTTTTTTTTGTTTCTTATTTCTGTTCTAGATGTGATTAAGGAACAAAAAAACAATTTTGGAACAGAAACGCACTCAAACGCGTTTGTTCCTTTTTGTTCCCAAGAACGAAAAAACATAAATTTTTGTTCCTGGGAACAGAAACAACTTGCAACCAAACGCAGCCTAAGCACCTTCCACACCTATAGATATTGTAAATTTCAAGACCATTCCACTGGCAAGAAAATCTTCAAGTGAGACTAAACACAATCCAAGATTATGGGCACAGAATACAATTCATCGTTGTTGCCCAGATAAGCATCTTCTTTGCATCTTCTATGGTAACCCTTGTTCTCCTCTATAGCGACAAATGCAGAAATCTAACTCAAACGTGAGATAGAAAAATTATTTACAGGTGAAAGAAGATGGCTGACGAGTTAGATGCTTTATCACCCGGCTTCTCACCGCTTGCTCTCCCTCTTTCTCAGATAAATCGGAGGAGCTTGGTGTGAAGGTTGAGAGAAATTTCATTAAAGTAGATAAATATAAACAATGTCACTCCTACCATCAAATCCGTTGTAGTCTAGTTGGTTAGGATACTCGGCTCTCACCCGAGAGACCCGGGTTCAAGTCCCGGCAACGGAATTTTTTTTCTTTTTCCTTTTTATTGGACTTGGCCGTGATTCTTTGCATTTGTCGAGTGCAAAAGCCTTAATATTCATGGGTCATTGTTGTATTTTCCTTATATATCATCAGAAGGATAACTCATTGCGTTGGATTAATGTCATTTCAAGGCACTCAACAAGAATTTGAATCATTAATTTATTTGATTTGATGAAATTTTATTAGTTAAGTTGTAATTTCAATTCAGTTCAGGCAATTTAATTTGGATTTTAGGTTCCTAGACTGATTTTAGAGGTTATTGAGCTATGAAATCATATTTTAAAGAAAGTTTAGAGTGTAGTGAAATTATGAGATTTTACGAAAGTTGACTAGGGGTTATAATTTAGCCAATGCAACATTTTGAATTTTTATTGCGCACTCTTGAAATCAAATTCGAATATTGTGTTTGGCGCCTATCTCTAGCCATCTTTTGGATTAGAGGCGAGTTCTCGTTTTAAGTATGTCTACTTATCTTTCCAAGGACAATAGACCCACTTGAAATGGGGGTTAGTAAAGTTCAAAGGAACCGTTTGAATTCAACACTTGGGTTGCCCCAGTACAACTAACAATCATAGCTTTTTTGCTTTGAGCAAGCTTTCCACTAAGGTTGTTTGATAAGTTTTGGAAGTTTTGAGAGTAAAACCTTATGATTAATAGCCATGTCATATCTCAATTTTTTTCTTTTTTTACCGACCAAAAAAAAAAAATCTCAAATTTTAAGAATAGATGCCGTGATAACCTCAAACAAACACCTCTCATATGGCACCATCATGGCAAGATAGTAGTATGCAAGGTTTCATTAGGACTTTCCACCCATTGTTATTGACATATCACTCGAGGGATTGTGCATTTTACAGATTGATAAGAGTTTTTCGAACATACATAAATAAGTAAGCACCTTCCACACGTATAAATTATAGAATAGGTGCATTATTCACTAAAAGCAAATAGAACTTTCTTGAGATTGGATGCAACCCTGTAGAAGAACAATAAATACAATGAACTTGTTTGTTTAATTTGAATACAAAGCAATCTTGGAGCTGTAGAGAACCATAACTCCTCTTTTATCTCGTGTGTTACGTGTCTTGTTAATTTCAAGACCACTATATTGGCAAGAAATTCTTCAAGTCAAAATACGACAAATTCGCCTCTACGGTGACAGATGCGGAAATCTTTATTATTTGAAGAGTTAAATATAAATATTGGCAGTTCTAATAACAAATCCGTTGTAGTCTAGTTGGTTAGGATACTCGGCTCTCACCCGAGAGACCCGGGTTCAAGTCCCGGCAACGGAATTCTTTTTTTTATCTCCTCTTTTAGCTCCCATAGGCTTGTTGCCCTTGCTGTTTCCATGAAATCACGACATTTTTGTATTCTTATTTCTTTCACACCGTCTGTGATGGAGGAACAAATGGGCTCAAGAGAAAAGGACGTAGGCCCAAGAAACCCAACTCTCATCTCTTACGCCCATGGAGCTAACATCTTGAAGCCCCAAAAACACTAACTCCAACTTCAGCCTATGTATAATTGCTGCAGCTGGTTTGACATGGAAAGAGGAGTAGAGAAGCGAGAGAGAAAGAAGAATCGGGAAAACAGAAGAGAGAAGCAAACCGCGCGAGGGAGAGATTGGTCTTTGGCTCAAGCTCATAGGGGACAGAACGCAACGCGCCGGATTGATTTCAATTCAGTTCGGTTTTAGGTTGCTGGATCTATGCTAAAGATCATTGAACTACAAAATCGTGTTGTAGAGAAATTTTTAGAGTGTTGTGAAATTGGGAGATTTTGCGGAAGTTGACTTGGGGTTACAATTTGGCCGAGGTGACATTTTGAAATTTTGTTGTGCACTATTGAAATCGAATTTGAACAACTGTGATTAGCACTAGTTTTCACCTATCTTTAGCTTCTTCTTTTTTTTTTTTGAGTTGGAGGGGAGTTTGCATTTTAAGTATGTCTACTTAGTTTTTCAAGGACTCATGACCAACTTGAAGCGAAGTTCAAAGGAACCGTTTAAGTTTGATGCACCATCTGAGGCAATACATCAGACATTTGTAGTTTTGTTGCTTCGGGCGAGCTTTTCCACTGAAGTTTTTTGATAAGTTATGCTTAACAATCAAGTTACTACTCAAATTTTGAGAATAGACGTTGTGACAACCTCAAACAACTACCTATCATAAGGTATGATCACAACATGTTAGTGGTATGAAAGGTTTCGCTAGGACTTTCTACCCGTTATTACTCACATATCATGCATGGTATAAGGCATGGTTATAGCAAGATAGCAGCAGGAAAGGTTTCATTAGGACTTTCTACCTGTTATTTCTCACATGTCATGCATGGATTGTGCATTTTTTAGGACAACATGATCTCCCTCTCTCTCTACTTTGATATTTAGGGTTTGAGCGCTCAAGAGAAAATTTCATAAGTCAGGTTAAGTTAAGTAATATGGCTAAATTTGGATGTTTTAATTAATTCTAATATGTGGACTATTTAGACCCTCCCCCCTCTCTCTCTCTCTCCACTTTGACAATTAGGATTTGACTGCTCTAGAGAATATTTCAAAAGTCAGGTTAAGCTAGGTAATATGACTAAATTTGGATTCTTTGATTAATTCTAATATGTGGACTATTTAGACTGGATAAATTAAAAATGTAAATTTACCTCATAAATTCGTAGGATCGCTATTCTTAACCAACCCTTCCAAAATTCACATTCCTTAAGAAAAGTATTCCTTTAATCAATTTATGCTCGCCTTTACACGTTTCACTCACTTTTTATGCAATTCAATCATTTCATCTAAAGTATAAAGTCATTATTGATATGATACTAAATATGCAGTAACTTTGGTAAAAAATATGAAAACATTTTTTTTAATGGTTACTTAGATGCGTGTCTCCTGTGTATTTTTTATACTAAATAAACTTCAGCAAAATATTTTGACCAAAAAAAAAAGAACTTTGGCAAAAGTATGCATTCACATTTTAGATTCTATTCTATTGGTAGTTTTTTTTTTTTTTTTTTGGACAAGCTATTCTATTGGTAGTTAACCCGCGACAAATTATTGGAAGAACAAAGCATTTCCACCTATTTCTCTCTTGACTTCCATGTCTTCAAAGAAGCGTGGAGCCCTTTGTGAATGCAAGAAAACCTTGGTCACTGCAAAAGATCCTTTAGTGCTCTTGACACGTGTCCCGGCGTGGCATATGTTCTTTCCAATTGCTTGACAAATGGCCTACACGTGATAAGATCTATGGCTTTTCAGTCCAACCTCATCTTTTCAGATATCATATTGATTACATCGTTTGGTTGACGGGAATGAAAGCATTGAAATTGAAATGAGACCGTTCCCATTTATTGGTGTGTTGGGTTACGAATGGACATGATTGGATCAACCTTTATTATAAATTAAAGTGACATACATATTGAATTCCAAGCTTTCGTTCAAAAATCTCATAAGAAGTCCGTACTATTTATGAGGGAAAAGGAAAAAAAAAACACAATTAACAGATGTACATGATTGGATCAATTCAGTTCGGGTTTTAGGTTATTGTGTTAATTCTAAAGGTCATTGAGCTATGAAATTGTGTTTTAGAGAGACTATATGATGTTATGAAATTATGAGATTTTATAGAAGTTGACTTGGGGTTACAGTTTGGTTGAGATGACATTTTGAAATTTGTTGTGTAATGTTGAAATCAAATTCGAATTGTTGTGATTGTTTCCAGTTTTCACCTATCTCTGGCCATCTTTTGGATTGGAGGCGAGTTCACCTTTTAAGTTTGTCTACTAGTTTTCCAAGTACTCTTACTTGAAACATGGATTGGCAGAGTTCAAAGGAACTATTAAAGTTTACTGAGCCAAATGCCGCAATGACATAGACAGCCATAGTTTTTCTTTTTACTTTGGGCGAGCTTTTACATCAAAGTTGTTTGATGAGTTTTGAAAGTTGTGAGGGTGTAAAACCTTACACTCAATACTTATGCCACTACTCAAATTTTGAGAAATGGACACTGTGACAACCTCATACAAATACCTCTCATAAGGCATGGTCATGTCGAGATAGTGGAATGAAAGGTTCCATTAGGAATTTTCACCCATTTTCACTCACATACCATATGTGTGTTGTGCATCTTATGAATCGACTAAGTTTTTCAAGGATGACATGTTTTCTCTCGTGTATCTCGATGAAGATCCTTATCACTAATCTTAGTTCACCATTGATATCAGAAGTATGTATTTGGCCTCCAATAACCCATGACCAAGATCGAAGGTTGCCTAACATCGGGCGACCTTCAAAGCTCAAATGGTTTGCATGGTAGTTACCACGACGCAAATCGAACATGTGTTTCACATCTCTCTCTACAAGGAGAGTTTAGCAATTAGAGTCTGAGCGCACTAGTGAGTATTTCAAAAGTGTGAGAGCATGTTGGCCAAAAACCGGTTAAATTAGGTAATATGGCTAAATTTGGATGCTCAATTAATTATAATATGTGGGCTATTTAGACTGGGCAAATTAAAAATGTACAATTACCTCGTAAATTCGTAGGATCGCTATTCTTAACCAACCCTTTTCAAAATTCAGTAGAATATTCCTATGATCAATTTATGCTCTCACTTACACTATTTCTCTCACTTTTTATGCAATTCAATCATTTCATCTAAAATATAAAGTTATCATCAATATGATACTAAATATTTAGTAACTTTGGTCAAAAATGTGAAAATAATTTGTTTTTTTTTTAAATGGTTACTCTTAGGGGTGTGTCTTGGGTACTTTTTTTTTTTAATACTAAACAATCCCTACCAAAAGTATGCATTCACATATTAGATGATATCTTATGGTAGTCAACCAGCGACAAATTATTAGAAGAACAAAGCACTTTAACATATTTATTTCCTCCATGTCTTCAAAGAAGCGTGGAGCCCTTGTGAATGCAAGAAAACCTTGGTCAATGCAAAAGGTCCTTTAGTGCTCTTGACATGTGTCCCATCGTGGCACATGTTCTTTCCAATTGTTTGACCAATTGCTTTTCAATCCAACCTCATCTTTACAGATCTCCTACTGATTTCATTTTTTGGTTTTCAGGAATGAAAGAATTGAAATGGAAATAAGGCCGTCCCCATTCATTGGCATGTTGGGTTATAGATGGACATGATTGGACCAACTTCTACAGTATAAAGTAAAATTTAAAAGTGACACTGAATCTCAATTTTTATTCCAAAAATCTCATAAGGAGTCCATACTATTTATGAGATGAATAAACACAGTCAACGATGAATTCATGATTCCTGCCTATTCTTCACGACAAATAATTATTTAGATTACTATTAATTCATATAGACTATAGTTAATTATTTATAAAATAATATTTTACCTATTGATAGTCGATAATTTAAAATTATTAACTATGATATTTTTATATTTCAATCATTTATACACATTTATTTATAATTAAGGGATGTAATAACATAATTCCATATACTAATTAATCACAAATAGAATTAAGAATAAATGATAATTATGTATACTTCATTAAGTTAATTATTTATATTAAGTCTAATAATTTTATTAATAAAAAAGTTATAAATATATTTTTATATTATAATCTAAATCTTAATTACATTGTTTTAAATAAGCTTTGCAGCAAGTATAATATTATTAAATTTATTAGAAAACTTCCATTCTAGACCATTCTAGCAAATGTTTTTCCACAATCAAATACGAAAATTTTCATCTCAATTCCTTCCCATAATTTTCCAAACAAAAATATTGAAATTCTTATTATATTCCACTCCGAATATCAAACACGAAAAAATACATTCAAGTTGGTGTATATATCCATTTATAAAATTGAGATATTTAGTGATGTGATAAGTTCTTATCAGGCATCAATGATGGATCATTTTTTTTTTTTTTGGGTACGACCACCTATAAATCTTTAACAATAAACTTGGTACATCGATGATTAATCTAAATATTTTAAAATTTAGTGGGGCTCGACAACGTAAGCGTAACAGCAGAGAGCATGAACAGCTTAGTGGGCTGCATCTGCATTTTGCTCTGTCTAGTCCAGGTCCAACCAAACCAACAGTCCGTACGGGAAATGGGGCAGAACCTTCGGGGTTTTGACTCCACATTTTCCTCGTGCTCAAATCATTTAATTTATCCATTTTTAATTGTACTTTCCCAATAGGACCATCACCAGTCAATGAATTATAAAATACGGCAGGAAACAGGTAAAACGTGGGTTTAGAGACGCGTTCCAAGAACCCTCGTCTTTCATCATCTGCAATCCTTTCGATTTGTGAAGTTACTTTTTAGTTTTTAATGAGAGAATCACTGACATTTGTACATTAGGTGTACACATATCTTGTAGCAAATTCGTACATACATGCCTAGTAGCAAATCTGTATGCATTGTGCGCATGCACGGAATTGACATTTAAAAGATTAAGTAAAATAATTTCTTAGAAAATTTTGAATCAACATATAATGGAAAAGAAATTGTCCATAAAGATACAAAATACAACGGAATTACATATATACATGTCCATATAGTTAGTAATTGAGGATAGTTATAAACAATGATTGAGATCCTTCAAATGTATGAAGTCATCTTTGCTTTATAAAATATTATTAAATGTACACACTCGTTGCGCCATGCAAGAAATTGGCATTTCAAAAATTAAACGAAATCACTTTTGTTTTTTGTTTGAAATGCTTGAATAATAAACTAACAGAAAATTTATTGAAAATAATGTATAAGTGGAAAGAGAAAGATATTTCAATATTTGAATTAGAAACATTGTGTTAGGATAGACGTTATCCAATTTTAATATTAAACAAGTGAAAGATAAGATATAATAATTTATTGTAGCATTTTTCTATGGACATAATATTTGTAAAATAAGTAATTAAGAATACCTGGGGGAAAATAATAAAGGAGATCCCTTGAAAATAAGAGACCCTCTTCATACATAATAGTATAGATCTCAAACATAAGGATAATATTAAAAATAGCATAGATCTCGAACATAAGGACAGGCATGAAAGTAGATATATATCCATAAAAAATATTACATTTCCTAGCTATATGAAATGTTGCTTTTGTTTTGAGCAAAAAACTAACGTTTGGACAGATCATTCTCAAGATTTAGAGACAAATTAACCTCTCTAGTAGACCCTATTGTTTGTTTATAAAATTTATTAAAATATAAATCCATTTTTGAATCTTCGGAAAATATCACCGGTAATATCTTGAAATAATGGTAACAAGTTTGAATAAAGTGTCTTTTTCACCGACCAAGAAAAATGTTCAAGATCTTTGAAATAAATTTCTTACGCAAAAAAAAAAAAAAAAAAAAAAAAAAAGTAAACGTATGTATGACACGAGCACGTGACGAAATTTTCTTTGCATAATATTTTAGCGGGGAAAAAGCAAATATGACATGACCGACCATTTTAGACGTTAAATAAGGGTTTCTTTTCCGCTTTTTCTTTCTTTCTTCTCCAACCGTTGATATGGGAATCGTCAGAGGATTATATCCGAATATTAAAATTGTAGAGAGAGACAGAGACAGAGACAGAGAGAGAGAGAGAGGGCTAAAGTTGACCGAAGGAAAAAGATAAAACCCTAGGCGTTATGACTGAACAAAGTGGGACAGAGAGAGAGGGAGGCTAACACGCCTGGCACGTGCGAAAGCCTTGCTTCCCCACTGGTGTGTGGAGACCGCGTTTGGTTCTTCTATAAGTAAAGGCACCAGTTCCTCCTCATGCCCAGTTCTGAAAAGCCAAAGTTGTCACTCATTCCTCCGCTCCTGGTGAGATTTCTGACTCATGGTTCATGTCATGTCCCTCTGGTCTTTCATTCTTCAATCATATTTGAATTCATTGTTCATCGACAAGGGAAAGGAAAAGGGCACAAAAGAGAACTTTCCATGCCCGACTTTCATCTGTCATAGATCCACCGTACTTTCCTGATGAAATTTTTGCATTCTATCTTAGGGTTCTAAATCACACCGGTGAGCTTTCGCATCAACCCAAATCTATAGAAAAAAGAAGGTAGAAAGCTCATACTTTTTAGGAATCCCAGAGAGTGCTTCAATGGAGATCTTGTCACCCAAATTCTTCCCTGAGATGGTAAGCATTTGATTTTCCTCGTAAGCCTATCAATTTTTATGTTGCCTTTGACAAGATCTAATTCGTACTTGATTTCACAGGTAACAGAAGATCCTTTTCATCATATGTATCACCCTCAACAAATGATGAACTCCTTCGATTTCCCTCTCGACGATTTCGACTTCAATCTTTTCTCTTCAGAAATGTACCCTCCTTGCGCACCATTTGTTCCAGAAATGATGCAATGTCCCATGGATCCGCCGGTAGAAGCTGCTCCTGCAACCATTGAGAGGCCGATGAAGAAGCCAAAGACCGATATCTGGAGCAACGCCTGCTCACCCGAAACACACAAAACCCCAAGAACAGCGACGTCCTCACCATCATCTAGTCCCCAGTTGATATCTTTTGGGAGCCCGGATTTGTCCCCACCTGAATCGCAAAATTTTTACGGTACTTACTTCGCACATCTTTTGTATATTTAGATGCAAGATTGAGATCTGAGGTAGTATGCTGTATGATGGTAATGCTGAAAGTGGTCTTTTTTTAATTTATTTGTGAAGGTGTTTGTGAGCTCCAAGGTTGTCAAAAGGAGATGAAGAGAGTTGGGGCAATGAGTAGACCAACTGTACATACACAAGAACACGTGATTGCAGAGAGGAAGCGGCGCCAGAAGCTTAGCCAGAGCTTTATTGCTCTCTCTGCCATCATACCTGACCTTAAAAAGGTAAATCTTCTTCGATGTACTTTTTTCATTCTTTATTTTGAAAAAATTCCCTATTGCTAAGAATATATATCTTTTTCATAACATTAGGTGTCATAACAAAAACTTATCAACATTGAATATATGTCAACGATCAAAATGTTGAGGCACCAATTTAGGAAATCTGACTATTGCACTGTGGAAATAGAGATGATATTGAAATCAGTAATTAATTGTTTGTCCCTATTCATTGTTACTTGCCATTGTTGTGAATTCCCTAAAGTCTGGTTTCCAAGAATCTTAATTCAGAGATCCAATCATATCAACGACACAATTTTCCCCACAGCTAATGAAACTGTCAATAGAACAGTACTTCATTTCTTGCATAAGATCATCTCATCGAATCACACTTCACATGTTTACGCAGGAAAGAGGTGTACGCTAGGAGTCTCACTTTCCTATAAGTATTGATTACCATTCAAATTATAGATATCTCTATCCATTATTAACTTCTTTACAATAGCTTACACTTCCATGTCATACTGTCGAGTGGATCTTCTGGTTCGTTACCCGGTATTTCTCTCCCATAGGAAACAATTAAAGCTAGGATGAACAAGATTTGTCTGCCTTGGCCAAATCATGAACAAGATTGAATAACTAGTTTTCCTTAAAGTACATCAAGATTGACAAATTTGAAAGGTGTAGCTACTCGACCACAATACTCAAATCAATTTTTGTGTGTTGTTGTGCTTTTCAGATGGACAAAGCATCGATCCTTGGCGACGCAATCAAGTACACGAAGCAGCTTCAAGAACGCGTCAAGAAACTCGAGGCAGAGGTAGCAAACAAGACCGTGGAATCAGTTGTGATTGTAAAGAAGTCTCAAGTCTCAGCAAACTATGACGAGTCATTAGACAATAACTTCTATAACCAATTTGAGCAACAGCTCCCTGAGGTTGAAGCGAGAGTCTTGGATAAATATGTCCTTTTCCGAATCCATCACGAGAAGCGAAAAGGATATACAACAGAAATACTTAGCGAAATAGAGAAGTTAAATCTATCTATTCTCAACAGCAGTGTGTTGCCTTTTGGGAGTTCCATACTCGATATGACAATTGTAGCTCAGGTAACTTCAAGTTCTTGCATCATTCCTCTCATTTCTTTCAAGGGTATAATTACAGACAAGAAAAGCTTACACTTTTGCTTAAGTTTTCAAACCAAAAACATACTTACAAACTAATATATTTAAACCATATATTTCAGCGTATTAAAGAAATCACTGTTGGTTCGAAGTTTCAATTAAATTGGTTTGAGTAGTTCAAATCAATCTGGTCTTTGTCTAGGTGAAGTGGAGGGGGCATTTTGCAAATTAGTTAATTGAAAGAATTCTGCATTACCTTTATCATCGTTCATTTTCCTTAACGTAACCTTTTGTTCTCGAGAATTAAGTTCGGGCTAAATTAATTTAATTTTCAATGACGGAAACCTTTTTTCCTTTCAGATGAACGCTGGATTCTGCACGAAAGTTGAGGATATCGTCAACAATCTACGCCAAGCTCTTCTCAAGATTGCATGATCTATCAACATCGTCTTCATTCTTTCATTTTTAAAACTCTCTTCTAACTTTTCCTTTCTTCATTCGGGAGTTAGCTACTCTTTTTTCCCCAGTAGAGTGTATTTTGGACCTTGTGAGGGAAAACCTTGGAGTCTCTCTTCACCAGACCACCGTTTGCGCACGAAATGTCTTGTTTTGACCAAGAGTTTCTATTTTGCTAGTGGGTTTTTCCTTCTTCTTTTTCGCATGGTCGACGTGTTTGGCCATGTTAAAATTTTACCCACAAGCTGTATAGGAAAGTTTTAGTCAATTTTTTTCAAGGGTCTTTTTTTAGAGGTATAACTTTCCAATGAAGCCTCTTCCTTGCACTCTAATTGCAAGTGGAAATGGGTCTTCCTCAGAAAGACAAATTGGAATTTCTCTCATCAGGTTGGATTAAATGTTCGGTCTTTTTGTCTCTTGTGCTCTACTCAGTAGCATTCTGTATTCATCAGTTTATATCTGTTGTAATCAAAGTAAGTTGAACGATTGTGCGACCATCTTCCTATTGTGTATAAAGATTCAAGTTCAGCTGATTTTGATCCATATTCGCTGCAAATGAGATTGACAAAAAGTGATGGATGGATATTCATGATACTAGTGAAACCGTTTCTACATGAATGGTTGAATTTGTGAACTGATTTACCCAATGAACACCTCATGATCCTTCATGGACAGTTTGAGAATGTCATGTCTAGATCTATCAAAATGGTTATAAACCCATCTCTTAACCCTTATATAATGGGCTCTTTGGTTATAAGAGTTAGTTATATTCAGTAAATGGGTCATGAATGAGTTTAGAACAATAAAGCCCAATATAATATGGGTGTTGAATGAATCATAAATGAGTTTACAACTTACTTAGACCCAATCAACCTCTATGACTCACTTTTCATTCTCTCTTGTTCTCATTCGATCTTGCACTCACTCACCTCACACTCTCACCTTAATTTGGGCTTGAGTGTTCCAAGATTTTATTAAATGTGGAAGAATTTTAGTAATATGAGTTGAGTCAGGTATGGGTATGGATATGGGTATGGTTCAAGTATGAGTCACTAGAAAAACATATTAAATAAGTCTATTTGGGTTGGACCATTTGACCCGACCTACTTGTTCGACGGATTTAGTCATGTCCATTGACTTCAAACAATACATGTTATGTGCGCCATTCATATAATTATTTTGATAGTGTTGATGCCTAAAACTATCCCAGCAATCACATGCTGGTCACTAGGGTAGAAACCTTTAAAATCACCTACGTCGCCGCATGTGGGTTGTGATTTATATTGGCCTAGCTCATAGTGGTCATAGGCAAGGATTTTGAGAATCCTTAGGCTAGATTTCAATGGACTACAAACAAAGATACATAATTTTATGATGAAGCAGTTGGTTGTCATGTGTCGAAGCCAAGAGACACTATTGAAGATATAACATTGACAACAAATTTAGGTGGGAATGATTGAAAGGGCACCAAACTCAAGATGAGCAATTAATACTTGCTGGACATGCCATGCAAGTATTGTTGAACAAGTAAGAAAGTAACCAAATGTGGATAACACCTAGTAAACATTACTCCTAGATGGATATGAGGACACAACGTCGAAATCTAATCGATGAAGTTGAACAGTGGTGACAACATCTAGTAAATACTACTCCTAGATGAGTATGAGGACGCAATTCCAACACTGGACAATGGGTTAGCACTGGAATCTAATCAGCAACTAAGCTAGAATTAGTAGAGATAAAAGTAAGATAAAGTAATTTTGTGTGTTGTTCGAAGGGGGTCTTCTATTGGATTGCTTGTGGTATTTATAACCTAGGAGTAATGTGTACTAGCTGTTATCCTCATCGTCTAGCATTGTTGATTAGATTCCAATGTTGTGTTCTTGAACTTATTAGAAAGCAATGCTTTTCAGATGTTTTTGTTAATATCTAGTGTTGTCGAATCGTCTTCGATAGTGTATAAACCACTTTAATTTTAATGGGCTTTCATTATTATATTAAAGTAAGTTTAGATGGCACCGTTGATTAGATTTTGATATTGACTATCGTTGGTATAAAGCTCGTGTTTAGCGTATTAAGTGACTTCTTCAAATTCAGAATTATTGAATAGATGTAGTCTTGTTCGCATTTGACCCTCTCTATCCAAAGCTAACACAAAAATTGATTCTTCTTTAATAAAAAGCCAAAATATAACATTTGGTGAAAGATATTTCATCGCGGGATCCAAAACCGGCAAAACAGTTCTCGTATCTTTCATCTAGTCTTACCTTGAATATAGAGTACTCCCTGAATAAGATGAATAGGTCTAGTATATCTGCACTATTGAAATATGTAAATCAAACTAGTGTGACGATGGGTTGATGTAATTTGTTTAACTTGCACTATGGTGAGGTTGCTGTGATGAGGTTGCGGTGATGGGTTGCCATCTAGACGTTACGCACTAAAGAATTCTAAGCTTCGTAAATCAAATATTTGGTCACAAGTGTCAAACTCTTAGGTTAAAGCCCAATAGGTATTGCCATCATTGGTCACCTCTTGCCGCTCCTTTTTCGAGCCAAAAGAACTACGCCAATTCTACACATACTTTATAGATATACTAAGATTGGGTTTGGTCACTAGGAAAATGACTAGGAGAGAAAGACTAAGGTTAATTTGAAAAAAAAAAAAAAAAAACCTATAGTTCTTGTATGTTATATTTTGTAGAAAAAATCACATGTTTCAATGGATGAAGCTATATCCAATTCAAGATAGTGTTCGGTGAAGTTAGAAACTAATTTAATAAAGGTAATAAATTAGTAAGTAACAAACTTTAAATAAAAAGAAAGAACAAAAAAAAAATAATCATAATATAATGTTGAAGAGAAACCACCAAAGCCATCTCGACAATGGTTGTCAATACTATCAATGATGATCACCACTATTGTGGTCACTTGATGTGGTTGCGATTGCGAGCTCAGCCCTTTGTCAACAAGAGCCATGGACTACTTGCCCTCGGCAGATCTAGGTGAGGGTAAGTGTCAGCCACCACCGCTCCTTGTTGGTGATCATGGCACCATCATCGGGCAGGTTAGGGCAAGCAAGCCCCTCACCTGCTCTACTTGTGGTGAGGCCTTTGCGAATAGTTTATAGATAGATCACCTCAAATTTGAAATATGGGTCAAAATGAAACCCAAAAGAATAGGTTTCAGTGGGTCTATTATGAATCTACTTTCAACCAAAATGGTAAAGTTAAAAAGCAGGTTGCACGATCTTCACTCCTCTTCTCTCCCTCTCTCTCTTCAATTCCACTGATCACGATTCGCCAATTTCTGTCCTTGATGAGCACTCTCCCTTCTTTTTGATCCTTGCTGATCTACGTCATCGCCGCCTCCACCGCCCACATTGGAAGAACTCATGAAGCTTTGGCTTTCGCAGTAGCCATTGCCGTCGTCGTTATTGCTGCCATTCTTCACTGGTTATTTACGTGCGTGTCTCGTGTGTATTTTATTATACTAAACAAGCATTAACAAAAGTTTGCATTCATATTTTCGATGCTGTTCTTTTGGTAGTTATCCTAGACAAAATTATTAGAAAGAATAAAGTACTTTCACTTATTTGTTTGCTGATATTCAAAAAGTTTGCACTCATATTTTCGATGCTGTTCTTTTGGTAGTTATCCTAGACAAAATTATTAGAAGAATAAAGCACTTTCACTTATTTGTTTGTTGATATTCAAAGAAGCACGGAGACCTTTGTGAATGCAAGTAATCCTTGGTCGGTTCTTTAGCGCTCAGACATGTGTCCCATCGTGGCATATGTTCTTTCTAATTGCTTGACCAATAGGGGGATTGGATTGAAACAATTTATATAATATAAAGTAAATTTGAAAGTGACATATTGAATTTCATTCAAAATTTTATCAAGATTTCATAATTTTAATGAGATAAATAATGACTGTTACCCAAGAATAGGTGAAATGGTAATTTGCATTGGTTGACAGAACAATCATGTCTATCCCTCAAACCTCTCATGAACTTCAAGTATAATTTGATACCCCTCAATTTGGAAAAATAAATCTCTCTAATGCATACAGCAGATACAAAGGAAACATTCAACATCAAAATTTCGTAAAAAAGTTTCATGAAAAGTCCATTGTTGCTATAAGATAAATGAAAACTACATATTACCAAATATCACATAAAATGGTAATTTGAATCAATCGACAACAAAATTATGTTATCCCATAGATCTCTCACGAAATAGTTAAAAAATATGAAAAAATTTGATAAGAAATTATATTAATTATGGATACTAATTAATCTCAAACTACGGTAGTTAATTTAGTTGAGGAAAAATGATTATTATGTACACTTGACTAAGTTAATTATGAACACAATAATTAAATTTAAAAATTTACTTATTTTAAAAATTAACTTTATATTGTTTTATTTTTATTAATACTATTAAATGTATTGCCAAAATCTTGTCCCGTTCTAGTCCCAACAGTCTTTTTCTTAAAATCGAACACATAAATTTTTATTTCATTCCATTTCCACACTTGTCCATAAAATATATATATATTGAAATTATCATTTCATTTGATTTGGTCATATAACGTAATACGTACAAGTCAACATAATAAATGTCTATAAAAATGGCATACATAGCGATCCAGCACGTTGTCATTGCGTCTCGATCACAGATCCAATTTTTTTGGTAAGACTACCTATAAATCTTCAGGATTACTATTCGTACATCGAGGATTAATCTAAATATTTAAAAACGCAGTGGCGCACGACAGCGTAAGCGTAGCATCAGAGTCCACGAGCCGCTTTGTGGCCTGAAGATGCATCCTGTCCCATCTATCGAAGTCCCAATCGAACCCAACAGTCCGTACAAGGAAATGCAGGGTTTTAAATCCACATTGTCCTCGTGCTCAAATCATTTAATTAATCTTTTGTTTATTTATATTCTCTTTATATGCTTATCATCAGTCAATTAATTATAGAATGCGGAGGGAAACAGAAAAAACGTGGGTCTAGAGACGCGTTCCAAGAACCTCCGTCCGTCGCCATCTGCTATCTTTCCGATTCGTGGAGTACTTTCAACGAGAGAATTATTGAAGGACTTTCTAGGGCTAAATTAGGGGGGGGATTATTAGTCGAACAAACGTATGTACATTGGAAGTATATATGTATGCTTACTAGCACATGGGTTCAGACATTGCGTGCATAAAATTGACACTTGGAAGATTAAGCAAAACTATTTTATTAAAAAAAATTTAAATCGTCAAATGATGAAAAGAAATTATTCATAAAGTTACACGATACAATGACGTGTAAAATATATTTATATGGTAAGTAATTGAGGACATCTTAAATGATCGAGATCCTTTAAACTTATGAAGACATCTTTGCTTTATAATATATTAGTAAATGTACACAAACTTTACATTGAAAAATTAATCAAAGAAATTAAATAAAATAAAAGTGGAAAGAGAAAGATATTTCAACATTTGATCTCTTTTTAGCAATTTTGTCTTAGTATAGAAAATATCCAATTTCAATAGTGAAACTCATGAAAGATAAGATACAATAATTTACTTCCGCATTTTGTTATGTACACAATATTCATAAAATAAGTAATTAAGAATTTTTGAGAAACCTAGTAATACCTAGATTTAAGGGCCTGGAGAATTATAATACCCTGAAATTAGGGTATTAACTATCCCTTAAAGACGGAAGGTCCTCTTTATTTTATACAGCAGGAAAGAAAGTAGTTACATATGTCCATATAAATGTTACATCTCCTAGCTAAATGACAAGTTGCCAGTGTTTTGAGCATAAAAACTAATGTCTGGACAGATCATCTCGAAGATTTAGGGACAGATTATCCACTCTCCAATTATTGTCTTAATGGTATCGGACTAGCTGGCTCAATTGTTCTCTTATACAATTCTTTTGAATATAAAACCCCTTTCAAATCGTCCATAAATAATTATTCATAATTCCTTGAACATAATGGTAAAAAGTCTAAAATTACTCTCTTTGACGGTCCAAGAAAAAAGGTTCAAGATCTCTGATATCAGATTTTTACGCAGTGAAGTAAATGAATGTTTCGAATACGACACTAGCAAATGACGAAATTTTCTTTGCACAATATTTTAGTGGGAAAAAAAAAGCAACAGGGACATGAATGTCCATTTTCCTTTAGTTTTTCCGGGAATGAAGATATGGGCATCATTCGAGGATCATATCCAAATATTAAAATTGTAGAGAGAGAGAGAGAGAGAGAGAGAGGGCTAAAGTTGACGAAGGAAAAAGATAAAGTCATAGGCGCATTATGTGGGAACACTTGGAAAAACTAAAACAGTATTGGCTGAACAAAGAGAGACAGACAAGAGGGAGGAGGCTAACCTCTAACACGCTCGGCACGTGCGAATGCTTCGCTTCACACTGGAGAGTGAAGACCGCGTTTGGTTCCTCTATAAGTATAGGGTAGTGCACCATTTCTTCCCTCACGCCCACCTCTGAAAAGGCAAAGTTCTCAAACTAATCCTCTGCTCCAGGTGAGATTTCTGACTAATGTGTCTTCTCATGTCCCTCTCTGGTCTTGTCTTTCTCCAAAGATATTTGAATTTGTTGTTCGTCAACGAGGAAAAGAAAAAGGGCACAGTAGAGAACTCTCCAATGTTTGACATTCATCTGTCATAGATCACCCGTACTTTTCTGATGAAATTTTTGCGTTCTATCTGGGGTTCTAAGTCACAATTGTGAGGTTTCAACCCAAATCTATAGAAAATAGAAGGAAAACAAAATTCTTACTTCTTAGGAACCCCAGAGAGTGCTTCAATGGAGATCTTGTCCCCCAAATTGTTCCCTGAGATAGTGAGCATTTGATTTTCCTCTCAGGCTCTCTCGATTTTCATGTCGACTTGATGAATTTTTCGAGATCTAATTTGTACTTGGTTTCACAGATAAAGAAGATCCACTTCATAATATGTATCACCCTCAACAGATGACAAACCCCTTTGATTTCCCTCTCGACGATTTTGGCTTCAACCTCTTCTCTTCAGAGATGCACTCCCCTCATGCAATGTTGGATCCGGAAACGATGCGAGCTCTCATGGATCCGCGGGTCCAAGCTGCTCCGACAATCATGGAGAGGCCAATGAAGAAGCTGAAGACTGAGATCCGGAGCAACACTTGCTCGCCTGAAACAAACATAGCCCCGAGAACAGTGATGTGCTCGCCATCGTCAAGTCCCCAGTTGATATGTTTCGGGAGCTTGGATCTGTCCCCGGTCGAATCACAGCAGCATTACGGTACTTACTTTAAACACTTTAGTTTGTTTAGACTAAAGATTTAGATCTGAGGCAGGATGCTGTATGATGTTAACAAGAAAAGCTTTCTTTTAATTAACTTATGAAGATGCTTAGAGCTGTCTTGTTTTAATTAATTTGTGAAGGTTCTCATGAGATCCGAGATTGTCAAAAAGAGATGAAGAGAGATGGGGCAATGAGTAGATCAACTTTACATACGCAAGAGCACGTGATTGCAGAGAGAAAGCGGCGCCAGAAGCTTAGCCAGAACTTCATTGCTCTCTCTGCCATCATACCTGGCCTTAAAAAGGTAAATCTTCTTCAACAAACTTCTCTTCCTTTTTTGGAAAAATTCCCTATTGCCAAGAATACATATCTGTCATAACATTAGAGTTGCCAAAACAAATGCATATCGACAATGAGTATATGTATGAGATCGAAATGTTGACACGCCAATGGTAGGATACCTGATTATCACGCTGTGGAATTAGAGATGACGTTAGAAACAGTAATTTATTGTTTGCTCCAATCAGTCACTATCAATTGTTGTGCTTTCGTAAACCCGTGTTTGCAGCAATCTTAATTAAGAGATCCTAGTCATACTAACACCACGATTTTCCCCAATTCTAATGAAGCAATCAGTAGCACGGTACTTTGTTTTAGACATAAGATCATCTAATCCAATCACACTTCACAAGTTTACACTGCAAAGAGGTGTTAGCTAGAAGTCTCACTTTCCTAAAGTATGGATTAACATTAAAATCACATGTATCTACATGTATTATAAGTTTCCATGTCATCCTATCGAGCAGATCTTCTGGTTTAAAACCTAGTATTTCACGCCCATTGGAAACAATTAAAGTTAGCTTGAAAAAAATTCTCTTACCTTTGACAAATCATCAACGTAATTGAATACTAGTTTCCTTTAAGTTCATCAAAATTGACCAATTTGGCAGGTGTAGCTACCTGACAACAATATACTCAAATCAAGTTTCTTGTGCGTTGTTGTGTTTATTTATTTATTTATGTACTTCCAGATGGACAAAGCATCGATCCTCGGCGATGCAATCAAGTATACAAAACAGCTTCAAGAACGCGTCAAGAAACTCGAGGAAGAGGTGGCAATTAGGACTGTGGAATCGGTTGTGATTGTAAAGAAGTCTCAGGTCTTGGCAGATGATGATATGTCATTAGATGAGAACTTTTATAACCAATTCGAGCAACGACTCCCGGAGATCGAAGCGAGAGTCTTGGATAGATATGCTCTTTTTCGAATCCATCATGAGAAACGAAAGGGATATACGACAGAGATACTTAGCGAAATAGAGAAGTTGAATCTATCTGTTCTCAATAGCAGTGTGTTACCATTTGGGAGTTCCATGCTGGATATGACAATTGTAGCTCAGGTAAATTCAAGTACTTATGTCAATCCTCTCTTTTTCTTTTCTGGGTAAAGTTAAAATCAAGAAAAGCTTGTACTTTTGGTTAAGTTTTCAAACTAGCACACACTTGGAAACTAATACAAACATATGTATTTATTATTGAGTAAATTACTGTATGTTAAAAGTTTCAATTGATTTGAGTAGTTCAAACGGAGTTCGTATCAATTTAGTCTTGGTCTAGGCAAGCGGAAGGGGAACTTGCAAATTAGTGTGGAGTTTCGGTTTAATGAGAAAATGTCGACTAAGCAATTCTGTCTAAAAATCAGTTAATTAGAAACATTCTACATAACCTTTATTATTGTTGATTTTCGTTAACATAGCCTTTTTTTCCCTTTCAGATGGACGTTGGATTCTGCATGAAAGCTGAGGATCTCGTCAAGAATCTACGCCAATCTCTTCTCAAGATTACATAATCAATCAACATCATCTTCGTTCTTTTATTTTCAAAAGCCTCTTCTAATTTTTCCTTTCGTCATTCGGAAGTTAGCTACTCTTTCCCCCCAATAGAGTGTTTCCGGAGCTTATGAGGAAATACCTTTGAGTCTCTCTTGACCAAACCACCAGCTCGCCACACGAAATGTCTTGTTTTGACTAAGAGTTTCTATTTTGCTAGTGGGTTTTTTTTCCTTCTGTTTTTGCATGGTCGGCATGTTTGACCATGTTGAAATTTAACCCGCGAGTTGTATAGGAAACTTTTAGTATATTTTTTGAAGGGTCTTTTCCTTTTTAGAGGTTCGACTTTTCAATGAAGCCTCTTTCTTTCACTCTAATTGCAAGTGGAAATGGGTCTTGCTCAGTGAGACGAATCACAACTTTTTTCTCTCCCCAGGTTGGATGCTCAGTCTTTTTGAGCCTTGTGCACTTCTTAGAAGCAATCTGTATTCACCAGTTGATATTTGTTGTAATTAAAGTAAATTAAATGATTGTGGTATCTTCTTGTTGTATATGGAGAGTTAAGTTCAGCTTATTTTGATTCATATTCGATGCACATGTAATTGATAAAACTTGATGGACTGATGTTCGCGGAACTTGTGAAACTGTTTTGTATGAATAGTTGAATATTTGAACCAATTTATGCAGTGAGCTCCTCATGATGTTTTATGGACAATTTGAGCATGTCATATCGATGGACTTCAAAAACTACGTGTTGTGTACGCCATTAATATAATCATTTTGACAGGTTCTTGTATATCTTTCATCTAATTTTGCCTTGGAGATGGACTATTCCCTGATTTGATGAAGAGGTCCAGTACATCAATACTATTGAATTTTGGAAATTGAGCTAAAGTCACAATGGGTTGATGTAATTTCTTTAATTTGCACTGTGGTAAAGCTGAGGAAAATTATCAAAAAAGAGATAAATCTATTATACGGCTGTCAATTCAACACTTCTTCACTTGACCAATTTAGTCCTAAATCCTTTATGATTGTTAACGTAGTCCTTTCAACAAATTATGACTAGAAATTTCTGAGTTGGCAGTCCAATGTCAAAATCAGTGATTTCTGGTCAAAATCAGTACGCGCCCATGTAGTATAAATCGAACATTCTGTTGCAAATGTGAAACTCCTATGTTAAGCCCGACAGGAGTTGCCATCATTAGTGGCTCCTTACCTTCTCTTTCTCGAGCCAAAAGAAGTATTCCAATTCTACATAACTCCATAGATACATTAAGGTTGCATTGGGTCACTAGGATAATTAGGAAAAGATCGGTTAAAGTGTGATTAAAAAACTCCACGCACATTTTTTATACGTTCTATTTTGTAGGGGAAAAAAATCAGATGCAACAATGAATGAAGCTATATCCAAGCCAAGATATGGTCTAGTGAGGTTAGGTTTTGATTAAACAAATATAATAATTTTTTAAATAAAAAACTTCTAAATAAGAAACAAAGGGGAAAAAAACCATAGTCTAACATTGAAGAGTAACCACCAAAGCAATCCCAGCAATCATAGTCACCACTGACAACAATGATAACGACTAGGGAGGTGGACTAACGTGATTGCACAGGCGAGTTCACGGCTCTTTGCTAAAGAGGGCCATGGGTTGCTTGCCCTTGGCAGATCTAAACGCGAGTCAACCCCTACTGCCCGTTATAGGTGATCAAGGCACCATCACCTATCATGTGAGGACAAGCAAGCGAGGGAGCAGACCCCTCGCCTGCTCTACTTGTTAAAAGGCCCTTGCCTTGGCCTAGACCGGCTCGTCAATGCTCACCCTGGCCCAAGCAAGGTTCACCAACCTCGCCCACCACCCCGTGCGGCTTGCCTCTCTCTCCTTCCCACCCCCCCTCCCCTTTCTTCTCTTCTTGTTTTTCTTTTTAAATTGTTTTGTCAATTGTCTGTCTGATGTGGCGTTCACTTAACGTTACGTTGTGCTACATGTTTAAAAAAGAAAAAAAGAAAAAAAGTCATGTAAATGTTCCATCCACTTAAAACTGACGAAACATATATAATGAGATAAGTAAATGGATTTGCAAGCTTTAGAATTTAAATGAACAAAATGAAAGTTTGACACTCTTGTGTATGCGCACTATCATGAAAAATTTTAGTACTTCAATCCCTATTTCTTAAATGACATGCAAATTGATGCAATCCATAACTAATAATAGTATATAGGTAAGTTGTGACGTCCATGATTTTATATATTCAATAATAATATTTAGGATGGAAAGTTAAGTAATGATTAGCTTGGAGTTCTGGATGGCACATATGGAATCTCAAGTGAGTCATTAATTTTGTGACATACGGCATGATAATTTTTTTTTTTTTTTGATAACCCAGGATCCACCGGGCTCGACTCGCTTATGCTCGCCAACCCATGGCCCGTAGAGTGCGCGGTGCACCTCGGACCAAAGCGTAAATACCTGGGAGAAAGCTAGCACATGACTCCACCACCATGGCCCTCACTTAAGACGTGTTAACAATTGCGAGTTTCGATCTTGAGACCTCTGCGATGAAGTGCCCAAAGCTAAACCAACTCAGCTGTCCACCGATGGATGCAAATGATGATTTTCACGACCCATAGACGTCCAAAGTATAGTGCTTTAGGATTAAATTGATAGATGTTGACACATACATTAATTGTGTAGAGCGACGCCATTTTCTGCCTTAGTATTTATTGATAGGGACCAATACACTATACACTTGTAGCTTATGGATTGGAACACCTATCTCTCTTTTACACCTAGTTTTTTTAATTCAAGGTCATTATTGTTTTAAAATTAGTTATTTTGATCTTATTTCTTGGTGATTCTTGAGTAGCCTTTAACTACATTCCCCTTGGTCATGTAATTATTTTCTTAAATATTTCAAGTCTTAAACTTTTCTCTTCTAGTTTTGCTTTCCAATCTTTTGAGTAAAAGCCAATATTCCATATTTGTGTTGTCGAAACTTCAAAATTTCATCTTTCAAGAATTTATTGGGTGAACTTGTGTGTTTTATTCACTTTTGTTAAAATAGTTTTGTTGAAATATTAAAAGTTGTTAATCTTTATTTTTTGTTTATTTTGCCTTGAAGTTGATTGAGGCTTTGATCTGTCCAAGCCTTTATTCAAGGTAAAAAACTCTACTAAGTTAGATTGTTCACTTAGTATTCTTGACTTGATTAGTTGATGTTTGCTAATTTAGTTTGAATCTGATGGTAAGTGTGAGCAAGCCTCAATAACAGCATGTTGAGATATTGTAATGATCAGACTTGTATCAATGAGTTCTTATATGCCTAAGATGTGATTGATTGATTTTTGTGAGGTGTGGTAGATGTGAAAAATGTGAAAATAGTGAAATTGGATTTGAATATGATATTAACTATTTAGATATGTGGTGGTTTGTCTTGTATTGATGAGTTCTTACATGCTTAGGATGTAATTTCTATAAGGTGTGCCGGCATGTTAGAGGTGAAAAATGTGAAAATGGCGAAACTAGACCCGAAAGTGATATTAACCATCTACATATTATGATGATTTGACCTGTCTCGATGAGCTATTACATGCTTAAGTTGTGTTTGATTGCTTTTGTGAGGTATGGCAGCATGTTGGAAGTGAAAATGGTGAAACTAGATTTGACAGTGATAATAACCTTTTGTCTTACACCTACTTACTAACTATACTGACTTCCTAATTATATTCACTTGTCGACTATACCTGCTTGTCAATTATATCCACTCGTCGATTATACCTACTAGTCGGTTATATCCATTTGTCTATTACACCTATTGGTCGATTATACCTACTAGTTGATTCTACACATTTGTTGATTTTATCCAACAATTGATTTGATCATTTACCTATTTTGACCCAGTTGCTTGACTAAAACCTTTTAATGCATCGATGATAGCATGATGAGAAGAGAAGGAGGATATACATGTTGAAGTGCATGTAATTAATTGTTTATCATAAATTGCATGAGAAATGATAAATTATTGTGATGCACATGGCTGTTGTTCTGTGGTTATGAAATGTATGTGAATGATGCCATTTGAGGAAGACCTTTGCAATGGCCGATTCCCTTGTATGGGTATGTGTGAAGGACTCCAGGAAAATATGGACGTTCTATCATCTAGAGCTAGGTCTCCACAAGGTTGAAGGAACATGGAAGTCCTATAATTTACACATGATATGATATGGCTCGCATAACTTAAGTTAGCTTGTGTAGCTTGAATTTACCATCGTTATGTGGTCATATGGTGGCGTATTATCCTTGCTAGTGTAAAGGACGTCTGTAATTATTTGTCTGTGGGGTGTGGCAAAGAGATATTAATGTCACCCATGAGTTGGCGATAACAATGTCCCGTGCGTTGAGATACCATGAGAATATTCGAAATACCTCATGAGTCTAGATGCGTCTTGACTAGTAACAAGTAGAGAATAGATATTCCCCATATATAATGATGAAATAATATGCCAGCTGCAAAGTATTTGAATGAATAAGCATATATAATATTTTTAATAGTTTCTATTGGTATTTCATGATAGAAAAGATGGTGCATATTCTTCTGCATTTATCATACATGGTCATTTTGTACTTGTCTTGAACTTATGTTATTTGTAGATATCAGGTTGAGTGGTAATATGATCTTCTATCTTAAACTTAAAGATTTGATATATTGGGTTTTGAATAACTCATTTATTTTTTAGATGTGTAGGATGGATTTCTCGCCGTCACTACATTTCGGAGCTCCCCTGTATTTTGATTGTGAATACCAAGATTTGCTTGTACCCAAATCAAAAGTAGTTTATACAAAGTGTCGTTTTGTGGTATGGATTGACGTAGGGATAATAGAGTGGGTCCTTCATTAATTTATTACATGGTACTTTAATACCGACGGGGAGTTAATCCACCTAGGGGATTCAATGGTCCCTTGGTTTCAATGGCGATGGCATGTTGATGGGTGTGGTTTTTTATTTGTAGTTTCATGTGTAACTTTTGTACATGCAAATAGATAAGTGTTGCAGAAGTCCTAAAACTTATCACGAAAATGTAATTGAGTCCTAAAACTTGCAAAAAGTGCAATTAAGTTTTAAAACTTGTCAAAATGTTTCAATCGAGTCCTGAAATCGACGCCGTCAAATTTCCTAACGGAAAAAGATGACGTGGTGCGGGCGTGGCTTTTTTTTAATCGTTTCTCTCTCCTCCGTTGCAAATAGTTAAAAAAATAAAATTCCACGAATGCAAAACGACGTCGTGTCCTTTCTTCTTCACCATCGTGTTCCCTAGGGGTGAGCGTGGTTCCGGGTAGAACCGGGAACCGGAACCGAACCGGCGGAGGGTCCGCCGGTTCCTGGTTCCGAAGAGGCCGGTTCCGATTCCCGGTTCCTATTTTTGGGAACCGGAACCGGATCCTGTACTGGGAACCGGAACCGGTCCGGTTAGGGCTAAAAACTAAAAAGCCCCAAATCAGTCGAGTTAGGTCTACAGAAACCCTAAAAGTCGTTCTCTCTCTTCCACATGACACTTTCACTTCGTTTCACTCACAGACTCACAGATCTCTCTCTTCGCTTGTCCGTTCTCCACCTCTGCTCGAGTCGACGCCACCGCTGCTTGCCCTTGACGCCACCGCCGATCGCCCTCGACGCCACCGCCGGTCGCCCTCGACGCCACCGCCGTTGATCTCGCTCGAGGGTTGAGGCCACCTCCGCTCGCCCTCGACAGCACCGCAGCTGACCCCTGGGCCCTGACTCACCGTTTGCCCTCGACGCCAGTCACACCACCGCTCGCTGACCCCTGCTCGAGGCCTCCTCCTCTCGCCCTCGACGTCACCGCTCGCTGACCCCTGCTCGAGGCCACCTCCTCTCGCCCTCGACGCCACCGCGCTGACCTCTGGCTCGCTAATCGCCCTCAACGCCACCGTCGCTCACCGTCAACGCCATCGTCACTCGTCCTTGATGTCACCGCTCGCTGACGACTGCTCGAGGCCACCTCCTCTCGCCCTCAACGCCACCACCGCTGACCTCTGGCTCGTCGATCGCCCTCGACGCCACCGTCGCTCGCCCTCGACGCCACTGTCGCTCGCCCTTGACGCCACCACACAGTGCTTGCCTATATTGCATAATGAAATATGACTTTTCGCTGGATATGGTGAGTAAAGCCGAAAAAATGCCTTCTGTTACCAAATAGATAATGTCAAGTGGCTTCTTTTGGTTGTCCTTTTGCAAAGTCAATCCCTAAAGGCCCTTGTTATTTCAGGAATGGAGTCAGCGAGTCTCAGTTCATGCAAGTCTTGAACATAGAATTAAATCAAATCATTGAGGTTAGTGTAGTCTGGATTGGATCGAAGTGGAAAGCCGGTTCTCAGTGTTGCTCCACCAATTTATGAGATTAAAGTGTTTTATGCTTGGAATTTTTTCTTCAGGCCTCCAAGTTCCTTGATGAGAAGTGGTCCCCCAAATTTGTGGTGATTGTTGCTCAGAAAAATCACCATACAAAATTCTTCCAGTTTGGATCTCCGGAAAATAATGTTCTTCCTGGTAGGCCTTTGCTTAACAGCTTGACCTTGTCTCCACCAAGTGGATCTGCTGAAATTGAACGTTGGTTCTGAGTATTGTTCCACATGTTTACATACTTCAATTTGCAAGAACTGTCATAGACAACAAAGTCTGTCATCCTCGGAACAATGACTTCTATCTTTGTGTGCATGCAGGGATGATAGTAAGTTCCTGCATTAACATATAACCTACTACAGGGGGCATGGGATCTGGTATTTGTTTATTGGTGAATTAACTGATGTCTGTTCATAGGGAAAATGAGATATGGTATCTATTTATTGGTGAATTAACTGGTTTAGCTTGGTTTCATAGTACTACTATTGTCATTGCTATTTAGATTATTTTGCTGTCATGGTTATGGTTTCGTTATCTTTCTCATTGTGGTGATGTTATTAGGTACGGGAGTGGCCCTTGCTGGAGTCTTTCTGTACTCACGCCGTGAAGCGCATTAAGCCCAAGCCAAAGACTGCTTGAAGGACCACCAATGCAAATTTTGTCGTTAGCTTGGATTAGGCGATCAATCCGTTCAATCTCGGTTGTACTCGAGAATATCGGCGGGTCACGCAGAACCGAGATCTTTTGTTTGCCCTTGCACTCTTCTCTTCCTCGTTCCATTATTCGTGATTTCATTGATCCAAGAAATGGCACTCAACCTAAAGTTTCTGCTCATATGGAAAAGCTTCATGAAGATTTGCGGGCAAGACATGAAAACCGAGCGCTTTTCCAAGAGTGGACTATCCCGATTCTAGGAAGCGGGGGCTTTGTTGTTGTTCCGAGCCTTCTCTGAAATAGTTGTCCAGCAGCATTTTATGCCAGCTCAAGCCCGGCCCTAAATTGGAGGCCAAGGCTAGCAAGCCGATTATTGCCGATTCTTGTCCCGTAGGAGGCGAACTGCTCAGTCATTTGGATTCTGAACACCAGGTTCATGAATTTTCAATAGAATATTCTATTGGCTCTTATTACACATGAATGTAAAAACAACTTGTTTATTACTTTTAAAATGATGTTTCCTGTTTGTGTTATATTATCTTCGATGAATGACAAGTTTGTTTATTATTTCTGCATTCATTTTCATTTTTTTAACTAAAAATGAAAAAAAAAAAATCAAAGAAAAAGAACCTGTTGGAAACGGAACCGACCCCTTAACCCGTGACGGGGTAGGTTCTAGGTTCTCGGTTCGACGGGTAGGTTCCAGGTTCCAAAAAATGAGGAACTGTACCCGAGGGTAGGTTCCGGGTTCCAAGCGGAACGTAAGGAACCGGGAACCGCTCACCCCTAGTGTTCCCCCCCCTCCCTCTCTTTCCTTCCGCTATTCCTGAGTGTCCCCTTCCCAAGTGTCTATTTTCCTTCTTTATTGTTCAAATCACATGTCTTCTTCTTCTTCTTCCCAAAATCGTCTAAACTCAAAGCCCAAACTCGTGTCATCGTCTCGTTCCCTTTGAACGTAATTGATGCCCGATCTCCCTCTAAACCCTAAGCCCCAAATCAAATTCGTTTGAACCCTAAACCCCAAATCAAATTCATCCGAACCTTAAGCCCCAAATCAAACTTGACGATTTGCAATTCTCTTGCGATTTGGGTCCCCTCCCAAGTTAAAGTTCAACACCCATTGTTATTTGGAGTTCATCGACCTCGAGTTCAACGCTCGTCATTGAGTTCGTGTTCTTTTCTTTGACGATTGTGAGTTCGTGTGAAGAGCTCTCTTGCGGGAGTCTTTGACATCTTAGCGGCGAAGTGATTGGCGTCGGGGATGACAATAGGGTTAACAACGGTGATGGCGACTCCTCCTTATGCAAGTCTTGCTCGCTGCATTATAGAAATTTGTTGTTTTCCATTCTCCAATACTAGTGACAAATTAGAACATTGATGCAATATAAAGTAAGTTATGGTTGTATGATCATCCAGTGCATGTGAAAAGAGAGATGCTTTTTGGAGATTGAAAACATCTCCTAAGCCTCTCAAGTAAACATATTGCATTATGTAGAAGTTACTTATATGAAGATGTTATGAAGGAATCATAATATAGTTAATATACTTCTATTAGGTTTCTATAATATGAAACCCAGAAGAATGAGAGTGCCAACATCTTAATCGAGTGGTGTAACTCCTAATGAGGTCAACTCGAAGCCAACATGTTATTGTGGTCTTCAATCGCCAATTCTTATGGCAAAGACAAGGAAAAATGTAAGAAGAAGGTTCTATGGATATGCTAAGTTTTATAGTCCAAGTTGCTGCAATTTCTTCATGTGGGTTGATCCAAAGATACTAGATCATGTGAGGGACATGATAGTTGACCTCCTTGAAAGAATTCAAGCATTGTGTGAATCAAGCCAATCGAGGCGTGACAAAGTCGATGTGAGCTCGTTGCTAGCTGAAATGAATACTCAAAAGGCGAAAAATAGACGTTTAAAGGAGGAGCTCGCATGAGTAAAGAAATGAAAGATACTATATCAATCGGCATTCATTCTATGCATGTGTTATATTATTGTATTAGTTATATGTAATGTGAAAGTTGGTGGCAATTTTCTAAGTGTTCCATAGTACCTTGTTTCTAAGTTTGTAAGTTTGAACACTAGTTGTGGATAATTGAGATGGGAATGAAATTTGATGTGAGTTTATAGTTTGCAAGACCGGTTGCTTGCCATGCGAGAAATTACTTTTGCATTGAAAAATGTTACTTGATTTGTGTGCTTGTCAATAGCACTATATGAGCTATTGCCACCAGAATAAATTTGAAACTTCTAAAAAAGGCGACAACTCTCTTATTATGCAATCGAGATTGTTAATTAGTGATTTCTTCATGATTTTAATAACAAGCTTGCCTAAAATGGAATGTGTCAAAAACCAAATGAAATCAAAGTAGTCGGCTACAATACCTGAGTTACCTAATCAAATCTTCCATGAATCATCCAATGCATACCACGAAAACCACGCATAGCAAAACCCCATCATCTAAAATGAAAAACTAGCAATAAGAGGTGGTGGCATCGGTTACCATTAATGCCCCTGAGGGACTCGAGAAAAATATATGGGAAAGAAGATGACAAAAGTATTGGAAGAATGAAAATTATTTATGGCAAATTTTAGTAATCACCTATTAACAATTCTGAAGAGCAACCACTTTCGTGCATTATCCAAACCAAAACCAAGCATCCCACATAACTCGTTGAAACACGATTCATTGACAAAGCAACATGCTTACATTTTCAGTGCACAAAAGGTTTTGTTCAACAAAATGCTTGCACTTTCAATGCACAAAAAGTTCTTTTCAACAAAATATACACTTTAATGCACAAAAAGTTCTATGCACAAACGTTACATGTCTCATACAGAAAACCAGCTAATAATTGACATAAATTCACCTAACAACACCAATTTCAGCAAACATATCAATCCAATATGATGGTCTCTAGTGGTCCAGTAGGTTCGGCCTTCACTTGATTCATAATTTTGGCGCTTTTCCTTATATATGGTCTTGCATCGATAAGCTTTGGAGAGTTGTTGTAGCCTGAGATGACTGAGCCTGGGAATTGGCCTTAGGTTGCAATAGTGGTTTCGGCTTCACCGCAATATGTTTTTGAGGAGCTGCTGCTACATGATATGACTGAGGTTGGGAACTTGCCTCGAATTGTGATAGCGGCTTTGGCTTCATCGCAACATGATTTCGAGGAGCCAATGTTGCACGAAATGATTAAGGTTGGGAACTTGCTTGGGGTTGTGGTGGTACCTTTCGTTTTAAACCAAGATGCTTCTAAGCTATTGTAGCCTAAGATAACTGAGCTTGGGAACCAGCCTCAGGTTGCGATAGTGCCTTTAGCTTCATTGCAACATGCTTTCGAGGAGCTAATGTTGCATGAGATGATTGAGGTTAGGAACTTGCCTAGGGTTGTGATGGTGTATTTCGTTTTAAACCAATATGCTTTTAAGCCGTGGGGCTTGGCAGTCGTGGGGCCCGGCCAATGTGTTTTCTTTTTTTTTTTTTCTTTTTTTTCAAAAATTGGGCTTGGCAGCCGTGGGGCCCAGCCAAGGGTGGCTAATCGGAGGTCCGGCAGGCGGCGTCACGGTCGGAGCTCCGGCAAAGTTGGGCGGCGACGGGGGGGAGCTTCGGCTTCTGGATCTCGGCTTGGCAGCGGCTGCAACTTCGCGGGCAAAGGAGGGGCGACAGAGCTGGAGTGCGGATCGTGGACCGCAGGTCGTCGGGTCGCGGGCTTCGAATGGTGGGGCGATGTAGGGACGGCAGGAGGCCTCGGGCAGCTGGTGCGGCGTCGAGTGCGCAGGCGCGGCGTCCGGTGAGCGGAGACAGGCGGCGAAGGCACCGGGTGCTGGGCTGAGGTGAGCGGCGCGGTGACGCGGCGAGGTCGGGAGCGGCAGGCTTCGGAGCTCCGGTGTCGGCTGGGTAGGAGAGCGGTCGTTAGAGCGCTTGGCATTCGGTGCTGCTGGTGCAGAGTGACGAGGCAGTAGCGGAGTCGCGGGCAGAGGCGCTGTGATCGGCGAGCGGGTTGCTGCGGGTGCTCGAACAGAGGGCGGAAACTGATGGAGAGGGCTGCTACAGAGGCGTCGGGTCGAAAGGCAGTTGGTGTTGCGGTGGCGCGGCGACAGTGCTCGTGGTGGTGCAGCGGCGAGCGGGCTTCGGGTCGCAGGCCTATGGTGTTTGGCGGATGCGTGGTGGAAGGAGGCCGGCGGGGACTTGGCAAGGAAGAAGAACAGTGGCTCTATTTTGCTTTTTTCTTTTTTTTTTCTCCCTCTGCTCTGACCTGCCTCTCACGTCACTTCTCTCTCTCAGCACTTTTTACTGAATTTTCCCTCTCTTTTCTTGGTCAGAGAAAGAAAAGAGAAATGTTTTCTTTGACCAAGACGGATGAAAGCTTTTTTTTTTCTTCTTACACGAATTTCCTTATCAAATTTTTCTCTCCATTTTTCGAAAATCGCCCCGAATTCCTCTTCCGACTCACAAAAATTATGGCTCCTTTTATAGTGATTTTCAGATGGTCATTTTTATAGCAACTTTCGACTTTCCATATTCTGCTACACTAAATTAAGCCTGCAAATCGGAACGTGATTTCGCAATTAGCTCAATCTTGCTCAAATTTCTTCCATTTTGCAAAATTCTTGCCTCTTATTCACTTGATTTTTAAATTGCTTCTAAATTTAACGAAATCTGAATACTCATCAGAATTTCAAATTTCCATGCATAATTAATCAAATAAATTTCCCCCATTTTTTTTTCATTTTTTCCTTTTATTTGTTCCAATGCAATTTTTATTTTCCTTATTTTCCTAGATTTGCTAAAAATAGGTGTCAATAGCTGCCCCTCTTTGAAGGTGAGTTCATAGAGGTTGCCTTCAAAGACAAATTGAGACCTAAATGTTAATCATGCAGATGTATTGAGTGACTTTTTTTTTTTTTTGAAAAAATGAATCCCATTTGGAAATGAAATTTATATGATGCATGGAAATGTTATTGCAAATGATAAAGGAACTTACCTGGAATTACTTACCTTCGGGAATGGTAGAGTAACTCAAGATAGATTGGTGTTACATGTCCAGAACTTGTACCATTCTATGGTCGCCTAGAATAGTAACATGACTTCACAAAGTGACTGCTTTCCCAGGACCCGTACCATTCTACGGTCGCCTAGTATAGCATTGTTTGTCGCCTAAACGAAAAAAAATGATTTTCCAGGACCCGTACCATTCTACGGTCGCCTGAAAGAAAAAAAATTTTCCAGGACCCATACCATTCTATAGTTGCCTGAACTAAGGTTGTCTAGGACTCGTACCATTCTACGGTCGCCTAAACGGGGATCTGTTTTCTAGGACTCGTACCATTCTACGTTCACCTGAACTAAGGTTGTCTAGGACTCGTACCATTCTACGGTCGCCTGAACTGAGGTTGTCTAGGACTCGTACCATTCTATGGTAGCCTAAACGGGGATTTATTTTCCAGGACTCGTACCATCTACGGTCGCCTGAACTGAGGTTGTCTAGGACCCATACCATTCTACGGTCACCTTGACGAAAAAATGATTTTTCAAGACCCGTACCATTCTACGGTCGCCTGAATGGGGGAAATTGCTTTTCCAGGACCCGTATCATTCTACGGTCGCCTGTTAGAGCAATAAATGTTGTCTAGGACCCGTACCATTCTACGGTCGCTTAGACTAAGGTTTTGCTTGGCTAGGACCCAAACCATTCTTCGGTCGCCCAGCCTTGCGATAGAAATCATCCGACCAGGACCCGAACCATTCTTCGGTCGCCTTAATCAGATTGAATCTGGAGGAAAAATCTTTGGGGGACAACTCCATCGAGTGCCGGTGCTTGAAAGGGAAAACATGTACAATGACAAGTATTTAAGATATGGATAGAGATATACTTACCTGGTGGTATCTCCGATCCTTAGAGATAAGTCTCCCAAATTAATGAGGTGACTCTGGTTTACGGAAGCACACCATGTCGATGAAGGGGAACTTTGGGCTACGGAAGCACGTCAATTTGATAAGGGGACTCTAGGCTACAAAAGCACGCCAGGTCAATGTAAAGGACACCGAGCTACGGAAGCACGCCGGGTCGATGAAAGGGACTTTGGGCTGGTGATATCTCTGATTCTTGGGAATATGTCTTATGGAATTTAGATATCCTATGGAGGTCTCTCACTTCCTGGTAGAAATTTGGAACATCAAGGATGAACCTTGAATGTTCGTGATAGTTCTTCACCTCTTAATATCATGAGGCATTCTAAAAGGAACTTGAATATTAGGAGCTCTTGAGTCTTTGAAAAAACATTACCTGTCAGACATGATTAGAGTAAAAGTGCATTCACCAAAGAAATAAGCAATTAATGCTATTTTGGAACGCACACTTCAAAATCCACTGAAATTTTTATCAATTCAATCGGGGTCCAGGCATAATGACCTTTGCATCATCCAAATTTCCACTAGAGAGAATTATCGTTCAAGACAATTTTCACTCATGACATGGATTTATTAAGAATACTAAATGAGAGACTTTTGGTTAGAAAGGACTTTCACTCATTCTCATTTAGAAGAAAATCACTCCATCTCACCATATTAACAGGGGTCCGAGTATTCTCGCAAGCGGGACGATCTTACCAATCTGAGAGGTCTTTAACATGGACCATATTGTGGGCTTGGTCAACGGCTTAACAATTGGACTCTTTGAGTTAAGGCTATTGAAAGAACAACTTCATAATCATCTTTGGGTTTACAAGTCAAGAACCCTGCAAAATGAGAAAGAAATAATCCTGCTCGCACTTCTTTGAGTGATGCTTATAAACATATGAACCCCTATGTTAATTCAAGTGCCATAATCTGAAGAGACTTTGTAAGGGACGTAACATAGGCTGGGTTCATGGGTTGAGAAACGAAAGGATCATTAGGCTAAAAAATGTGTATAATGGTCAAAGTTGATGATCATCTAGGCATTGTCGCTGGTCTTCTCTTTCGCCAGGGATGCGCCACTGATCTTAACTCTTTGAAAACTGCTCCATTGAGATACAACCTTTTGCAACTTATAGTCACCTATCATGACTCTTTCATTTTCATTTTCATTGGCATTACTTCTACTGGGCACATCATTTTTTTATGCCCCAAGTTTTCATGCATTTTTTTTTTATTTCTTTTTCATGGGCAATGGCCTTGCTTTTACCAAGCACACTGTTTTTTCATGCTCCTTAGTTCTATTTTGATTTCAATTCTTGCGCAGAGTGCATGCGTCAAGGAATTATACTCTGAATGACGCTCGAACTTTCAATGGTCTTCATCCGTCTTTTGCCTTGCCCCAGTGTGGGGGATGATCACCAACTGGGTTTAAAGAAATGAAAATTGCAGGCTCAAGTGGGCTATGCAAAGAGTATAAGTATGTAGGATAGAGAAAGAGATGCTCTTCATCATCCTAAGGCATTTAAGTTAACACATGAATTCAATGCAATAGTACGACTTGAAGATTGATGCAAGTGAGAGCAAGAAAATTTCAATTTATTTTCCTCACCTCATGATGCCATTTTATCTCCCATTTGCCCCAATGTGGGGTGATTCTTGACAGGGGTAATTCGAAAAGAATATCCATAAGTGTATGAGCTCAAAAGGGTTAAGTAATAGATCACCTGTAATGTTTGGGATAAAGAAATGAATTGCCTCTCATTATTTCGGTTGCTGTACCTTTTGCGAGAGAACTCTTTACCCTGTGTATATGAACCTTCCTACACTCATCTCCCAAGTGCATGAGTAGGGGACTGTGTATAGGATAAGGTTTGCCTTTCATTATCCTGACTCGTCTCATTTAGTATGCTCAATCAATTCCACACCATTCATTAAATTAATCCATCTTGATGTTCTTTAATGGAATTGGTGACCAAAAGTCATCATGAAAAGTCTTTTTTGTTTTTTTTTCTTAAAAGAGCTTAACAGCTTTAGGCATGAAAAATTATCAACTCCAAAACAAACAGTTTTCCACATTGCAAAATGGTTTTAAGCATTCATTTAAGGATTCATCTACAATGGGATTGTCTCGGCAGTTGATATCTTTGGATTGTCCCTATCCGCTTTTGCCCCTGCACAAGAGAATGTGCATGAATATGATACCATACATCATCAAAGTAAAAGCAAATGGAATATCCATTTTTAGCTCGGGTCGAGATTTATCTCAGTCGGGTCACTACCAAAGTCTGTCATGCCTCCAATCTGTCACATTAATTCCTTAGAAATGTGTCATTGACAGTTGGGCCAATTGCAACCTAGTGTACCTTTTTCAGATGCCTTCTTATCAGACTGAAAAGTAATGCTCTGAAACATGAAGTAAATGAGTCAGAAAATTAAACAGGGCTAACCTAATGCATGCTTTTGGAAATGGCTTCAAAAATGATTTTTTTTTATAGATTTTTTTGGATGAGGAAGCATGAAGAAGCCCAGTCCTCAGAATTCTCTTTGGATGATATTTTTTTTTCATTGTTGGATATCGTCATCGGACTAGTTTGGTGTACCCCATCATGTTCTCAAAACAAAACTTGTAATTCTATTGATATTCATCAATCAAATTACATTTATTGGAATGAAAAATGTGATATTCAAGCACTAAAGCAAAATAGGAGAAATTTTTACCAATCTCTAAAAAGCAATAAGAATTCTTACGCATGGGAAGGTGCAACTGAACATGCCCCTAATTAAATAAGGAAAGCGAACTACTTAGGATCATGAGTCATGTGTGCTTGAGTTCTTCACCCTCCTTGACTTTGTGATGCAAATCCTCTAGGTCAGAGATTATTCCTTCTAGATATGTCACTAGTCTCTTCATAGTGGCATCAAATTCAACTACCTTAGGAAAATAGGACGGTTCGAAAGTCCTCTTGGCTCTCTTCTTCGAGTCGTAGTTTCTCACTCATTTTGATCCGCCATTTTAGCTCTCGGCCGTGTACGGATGGGTGAGCAAGATCGCTCCATAATCACCTAAAGGAAATAAACGGGAACATGTAAGCATGAGGTGTAAATGGAGAGTCAACCCATGACAATGATCTAATCGATTTTTTTTTCATTTTTTTTATATTTATTCATGAAAAGTCTATGCAAGAAGGAAATTTCCTAAAAAATGGATATCCTAATAAAACCAAATTTTCTAGACATGACACAAAAACAAATTCTCCAAATTTAAAAAAAAAAAAAATGCATCATTCCCTAGCAATCTCTCATTTCATTTCCAATTGACAAACGAATCAAATCAATGCTTGACCTAGATTGTCATGGACCGACCCAAGAATACGACAAAATAAATTGCATTGTATAGGGATAGAAGACTTACTTCACCAAGGAAAATTAACGGCAATCACATAGACATGCACATGAGATGTGAGGCTCGATTTCTACTTAGACGGCTTAACAAAGTGGAGCTAAGAGGATGATCTGACCGTTGCAGTCTCGCATTAATGTGTCAGGTCCTCCAAACTCCGGCTCAGTCAAGAATGATACCCCAATGCGACGCAGCCTCGCGGGCAGAGGTAAACATTCTTGACACCAAGAAAGAAACTTTCGGGATTGAGTTGGGCAACCTCTACTACGCGGCCTCGCGGTCAAAATCGTATCAAACTCAATACCATCCTAAATATCTAGTGTTCCTAGGTCCGACGGCAGGTTGTGTGTGCAAAAGTGTAGTGCTAAATGCAGGGCCTGCACAACAATTTAAATCAAACAACACTTCAATAACTTGAATTTAAAACATTCATCCCTAACTTCAACCTGCAAGACAAGAGTTAGCAAAGACTACTCCTCTTATATCTCCCCATCTGCAAAAACATTTAACACCTTAAATGTTAGGGACGTACCTGGGAACTTCGCTACCAAACAAAATCATTTTTCAAAAAATAAAATTGGCCTTAGTCCACTAAGAGCTCAAACTCAAGTCCCCAGCAGAGTCGCCAAACTGTCGCGACCAATTTTTTGGGGTGTGAACCACCTAAAATTTCGCTAATGGATTATTAAGCCTAGACTTAACTCGGGCTCTCCCAAGCCCATACCAATTCGCAACTTAAGTTCAAGTTCTTAACATGCATATAGATTTTATCTAGGAGTCGCCGCTAATCTATTTTTGGTGGGTTGATTAGAAACCCAAGTAAAGTAACGGGAGTTTCACTTTACTCCTACGAACCAGAGACTATGGGTACGGGGACTTGGTTACACTATATTTCTCTAATGCTTATATTTCTCTAATGCCCTTTCGGTACCATTCTTTTATTTTCAAAAAATGTTTTTGCAGGCAGCTTAAATTGGTTTTAAATCTATTTTCCTAACATGTGAGGTGATCATGCGGATACGCAATCCACCAATTTAACACCCAGTTAAACAATAAATAAATTGCAAAAACTTACCTTAAAGCAACGAAAGCATCTGCAATGTTAAGTTAAAAACCACATTAACAACCCTAGATATGGTTTCTAATTACCACGCAATTTCTTTTTTTGTTTTCACTTAATTAATGGAAATCATGCAATATGCAATGCAATATTAATTAAATGACCTAATTCTAATGACATGCAATTACTAATTGAATGGACCTAGCAAAAATCACTAAATAGCATGCATTTCATGAATCTAATCCTAATGACATGCGCATGACATCTTTTATTTTCTTTTTCCTTAAAAGAATGCAATCTATCATAGAGAATGAAACTAATTTATCCTAAGACATTTTTTTTTTGTATTTTTTATGAAATTCGAAATTAGAAAAATGTGAAAATTATCTAATTAGTTAAGATACTATTCAATTTGTATTAGGAATAAGGTTGAGCTAAATCCTAATTTAAACTAAAATATCATCTTAACCCAATAATCCTAAAATGCAATCTATTTAAGAAAATGCCTAAACTCATAATAAATTAGGAAAAAGTATTATATAAAATTAAACTAAGTGCAATTTAACCCTAATGTAATGACGTACAAAATATGCCCTAATTCTACATGACAAGTGCATGATAATTTTTGTTTTTTTAATTAATTTTCGAAATTAATAGTTGCCAAATAATTAAACATGCAATTAAAATCTAGCAACCTAAATTGATTGATTTGATTTTTGATTTTAAAATTCGAAATAAAATTCCTATTCAAAATATGTAAACTCTAAAACGCGCAATATTATAACTCAAACACATTTCAAGATAAATAAAGCAATCGTGACAAGCTAAACCAATGAATCATTCAGATTAATGGATAATATTTCGCTGATAAAATCGATAAATTGATCTTAAGCCCTAAAGATCAAAATATCAATTTTATTCCGCTTAATTAATTATTTCATCTAAGGCCTTATAGATGAAATAAAAAACCTTGGCGCGGTTGCGAATCAAGTGATATGTTGGAATTTCCAATCATATACTAAAGACTAATTATACTAAAAAAAAACAAGATAAAGTAAAATAAAATAAATAAAATAAACTAACGAAAACTACCTAATGTGTTTTTTTTTTCTTTTTTTCAAAAATTGGGCTTGGTAGCCGTGGGGCCCGGCCAAGGGTGGCTAATCGGAGGTTCGGCAGGGGCGTCGCGGTCGGAGCTCCGGCGAAGCTTGGCGGCGACGGGGGGGAGCTCTAGCTTCTGGATCTCGGCTTGGCAGCGATTGCAACTTCGCGGGCAGAGGAGGGGCGATAGAGCTGGAGTGCGGATCGCAGACCGCAGGTCGTCGGATCGTGGGCTTCAAACGGTGGGGCGCTGCAGGGACGGCAGGAGGCCTCAGGCAGCTGGTGCGGCGTTGAGTGCGCAGGCGCGGCGTCCAGTGAGCGGAGACGGGCGGCGAAGGCACCGGGTGCTAGGCTATGGCGAGCGGCACGGTGGCGCGGCGAGGTCGGGAGCGGCAGGCTTCGGAGCTCCGGCGTCGGCTGGGCAAGAGCGCGGTCGTCAGGGCGCCTGGCATTTGGTGCTACTGGTGCGGAGCAACGAGGCAGCAGCGGAGTCGCGGGCAAAGGCATTGTGATCGGCAAGCGGGTTGCTGCGGGTGCTCGAACAGAGGGCGGAAACTGATGCAGAGGGCTGCTACAGAGGCGTTGGGTCAAAAGGCGGCTGGTGTCGCGGTGGCGCGGCGATGGTGCTCGTGGTGGGGCAGCGGTGATCGGGCTTCGGGTCGCAGGCCTGCGGTGGCTAGCGGATGCGTGGTGGAAGGAGGCCGGCAGGGACTTGGCGAGGAAGAAGAACAGTGGCTCTATTTTGCTTTTTTCTTTTTTTTTCCTCCCTCTGCTCTCACTTGCCTCTCACGTCACTTTTCTCTCTCAACACTTTTTACTAACTTTTCCCTCTCTTTTCTTGGTCAGAGAAGGAAAAGAGAAATGTTTTCTCCGACCAAGACGGACGAAAGCTTTTTTTTTTTCTTCTTACACGAATTTCCTTCTCAATTTTTTCTCTCCATTTTTCAAAAATCGCCCCCGAATTCCTCTTCCGGCTCATGAAAATTATGGCTCCTTTTATAGTGATTTTCAGATGGCCATTTTTATAGCAACTTTCGACTTTCCATCTTCTGTTGCATTAAATCAAGCCTGCAAATCGGAACGTGATTTCGCAATCAGCTCGATCTTTTCCATTTTGCAAAATTCTTGCCTCTTATTCACTTGATTTTTAAATTGCTTCTAAATTTAACGAAATCCAAATACTCATCAGAATTTCAAATTTCCATGCATAATCAATCAAATAAATTTCCCCCATTTTTTTCATTTTTTCCTTTTATTTGTTCCATTGCAATTTTTTTTTTCCTTATTTTCCTAGATTTGCTAAAAATAGGTGTCAACAAATACCTACTAACAGTTGTATTTTCATATAACTTATGCATAATCTTTGGATCATAATTTCTAGTCCACCTAGCACGTCCATCCCTCTGAGTATGCTTAATATTCATAACCATGATTCTAATATTCTCCACCATACTCACAATGGCCTTGCACCTAGCTTCCACGCATCTGCCATTGAAAGCTTCACTAAGATTATTATCAACGACATCACATTTAATGTTGGTATCAAAGAAGACTTTGCATTAATGTTTTGGCTCCATACAAAATAAATCATCATGACCTTCCTAAGTCATTTCCTTCAACCTCTGTCTATACACCTCGAAATCTGACATATTATTACTCTTGACACATTTCCAAAATTGTCTCATCAACTGTTTTTCTTTGTATTTTTTACCCCAGTTGAAATCTATGTGCCTTGCACACATCTTAGGCTTTGCATTGTAATGTTACAATCAATTTATAAATGAGTCATAAAGAAGCATTGCATACCTTTCGTTGGTCACTTATCAAAGCCCATCCGTCACTATTACATATATCGAGGTCTGACTTCAACAATTTGATAAACTAAGTCCATGTGTTTGTATTTTCGATTCTTACCATTGCCCATGCCACTAGATATATTTGATTGTTGGCATCCCTTCCTACGGCATATAATAACTCGCCATTAATCAAACCCCTCAAAAAAATCCATCTGTGGCATCCCAAAATTTCATGGCAATTTCTAGAGGCATTACGACCTATAGAAAAGTGAATGGTTGTGTCGTTGAAGTATGTTGTGTCCACTAGACTGAAAAATTGTAATAGATTAAGGCCGAGCATTTTAATGGACAATTATTTGGTTGGAAATATATCCTATGTCCATGAGTGATTAAGGACTTGTATTAAGGGATAAATTGATAGGAAATTTTTTATTCTTGGCCATGTACTTTATAAGTTGGATTTTTATTGATTTATATTACCAAATTTTATGGCCATGTGAGTATTTGAGATTATGAAATTAAGTGGGGATTAAAGTAAATTGTTAAGAGCAATTATGGGCTTATTTAGTATTATTTTGGCCATTTAGAAGTTGGACTTTAGACCCAAAAGTTGTGGCACCTCGAAACACCTAAGGTCGCCACAGGTACCTATCGCTCCACTAGTTACATCTCTTACTAGAAGCATCGTAGTTCATAGGCATTTTTTTTTCATAAAACGGTCCCAGCGCAACTTATTAGTGGAAGCATAATTGAGTATCACCATCTCTCCCTCCAACAATCATGATACAATGCACACCACTAAACACCATAAGAAAAGATAAAGCCAAGATACTTTTATTTACATATTTTCATGATGGGTTTTCTCGGGTCGGTACAACAAAAGAAAGGCCAAGACTTTTAACTACACTCGGCCATAACCCCAAAAAGAGATAACTCGACCCTCTATGTCGATCATGCAAAATCCTCCATCTACTAGTGTTAGCTATTGTCCAAAAAGTAGCAGCTCCTACTCCTCATGCGCGGGCCGTCACACCCATCCCGGTGTGTCAGGCGGTGGCGACGGCAACATCCCCCGCATCACTCCGTCTCGACGAACGTGAACAAATATGAACTCCTGAATGATCGGGCCCCCAGCCAGGCCCACGTCATACATCACTAATGCACGAACCCGAATGAACGTCAGACCAAGGATGGTGGGACAGTCGATCTCCACACACTCGACCTTCACGTCCGATGGAAGGCCGTAAAAGACACCCCGCGTGACAGTAAGGAACGGCATTTTTCTAATAAAAAATGTTAGTCTCCAAAAGGGGTGAGTACAACCACTCAGCAGGTAAAAGATCCAATAAACCACTCAATGCATCACACATAACAATCAAGACATCATAGTATAGTTCATATCATTCATACATCCAAGCATTACTTACCTCCAAAAAATGACCAAAAATTCATGAAAAAGCCAAAAAGATTCAGAAAAAGCCAAAAAGTCATGCACATGTCATCATATCATATATGCATATACATCCATGCATTCATCTTCAAGCATTCATGCATATATCATCATGCCATATGTGCATATACATCCATGCACTCATCATCAAGCATACATGTATATACCATCATGCCATAGGTGCATATACATCCATGCACTCATTGTCAAGCATACATGCATATACCATCATGCCATAGGTGCATATACATCCATGCACTCATCATCAAGCATACATGCATACATGCAACCATACCATGCATGACTAGATTTCAATTTCTCAATTTTTATTCTTCCAATTGGACCGCCACATTTCTCTTTCCCGAGACCAGTATTTGCATCCCACATTTATCGCTCGCACCCAACCTGGCATCGCGAGGAGCCTCCGGCACACACCTCCGGGCATCCGGCACACACACTCCGGGCATCTCGTACCCCAACCGGCATCACGAGGTATCTCCCGACTCACACCTCCGGGCTTCCAGCACCCCCACATCCCGGGCATCTCGAAACTCTCGAGGACATCAGGCACACACACTCTGGGCATCCGGCATTTACACTCCCTAGCCGGGCATCCCGACACTCCCGGGGCATCATCGGCTCACACCTCGACAGCATTCCCATTTATCATCACATATGCAACAAGATCCAATCACTCATGACAACACAATCCATGGGGTCCATACAACTTAGAATAATCCATACATCATGACTTTTTGAAATTTACCAAAATCCAGCTTGCACAATTTCAGAAAACATATTAATTAAATACCCACATGATCTTCAAAAATTATGAAATCTGAACATGAGTTAGTCAAGACATAAAGGCAGCAACTCCATGAAGAACACATGCCCAAAAGAACTTCACACAAAAAGATATAGCTCACACATTACAGCTTGCAAAATTCGGACACATCAGATTACGCGGTTCTTGAAATATTTTAACTTAAATACCCGAATGACCTCCAAAAATTATGAAATTTTACCAGGTGATAGTCAAGACCCTAAGGTAGATTTTTTTATGAAGACATCAAGTCCAGATTCGTCCTAGGTAATTAACTATGGATGGTCGAAGCCCCTGTTCCTAGTACCGAATGTTCTAGATTTAGCTGTCTCCGAAAAATCAAGATTTCACCTACTTATCTTCCTTCATTTCCTCTAAATTTTTTATATTTTTTGCCTCAAGGAGTCCACTACAACTTTCATTAAGGAATCTAGGTGAGATTCTCAAAGGAAATTCACTTTATAGTCCACGAAGTCGCTGGAGTGCAGTACAACATTTCCAGATCTATCGTCTTTAAAGATAAAAATCGTTTCACTAGGGTAAACTTGTTTTTTTTACCTCAAATTTGAGTATGTTAGGCTTCAAGATGTTCTCTATAACTTTCGTGAAGGAGTCAAAGTGAAATTCTCAGTAAAAAGTGACATGCAACACATAAAACCACCAAAAGGTCAACAAAACAGTTTCAGATCTAGCGTTTTCGTAGAGGGAGGGTTTTACCCCTCAAAACTCAGCCATTTTGTCTCAAATTTTAGTATGTTATACTTTAAGATGTTTTCTACAACTTTTGTGAAGAATTTGATTCCAAATCCGACTCAAACCCTGCATGCAAGCCTCTACAACATTTTGGGTCAGGCTGTTTACTCGAAAACAGAATGCTATTTCAAAAACAACACCCATACAACTTTGGTTTTTCTCACCCTAGGCATACGAAATTCATCACCTTTCACTAGCACATCCTAGACACAACATGCAAGAGCAGATCAATGGACCTAACTTGCCTCCAAACCGAACTACGGCGAGCACGACGGCGGCAAACGGTGGACGCACGGGCGGCTGCGGGCGACGGACGAGCAGCTTCCTCCTTCGCACGGCCTCTTCCCTTCTCTCTCGGTTCCTCACTCTTTCAACAGCCCTCTCTCTCTCTTTCTCTTATGGTCGATAGCCCCCCTAAACCGGCCACCCCTTCTTTTTGTTCCCCTTTAAATCAATCATTAGTCATCATTAGGAGCCACCCAAAGTGACCAATGGGTGAAACTCTCTTTTTGCCACTTGGCAAATCCCATGCATGATGGGCTTGAAGATGGGCTGGCTCCTCCCCCCTTGTGGTCGACGACAGCCCCCTTCATGGGCTTCATGGGCCAAGCCAATTTGGCCCACTTTAGGTCCAATACCCTTGGGCCTAAAGTTCAATCTTAATTAATTCAAATTTCACTTTTAATAATTCATTTTAATTCCCTTTTTTATAAATTTCAAATTCACAATTTCATATGGCCATCAAAACTTGTAACATTTAAACTATAGGGATCAAATCTATGAGGTGCATACCCAAGAACAAATTTTTCTTATCAACTTATCCTATAATACTAATTTTTAATAACTCATGAACATAAGATACATAACACTTGGTCTTAAAAGTAAGTCAATAGCTAAGGCATAACCCAAAGGCAAATTTCATTACCTAATCATAAACTTTAATACATCTAGAGGTTGCCTTGAATTTTTGGGATGCCACAAAAGTGTTGGAATTTTACCTTGGTCTTCATGAGAATTTTACACTTGGTCTTCATGAGAATTTTACCTTTAGATCTCAGCTATAACATATCAAAATCTCAGAATTTTCTGAGTTCAGTTAAGGGCTTAATCGAAATTATTTCTGAAACTACGCAAAAGTGGTGCTGGAATTTCTTTTGTTGTGATGTATGGATCTATGTGATTGATGTGGAACTTTATTAACATGGTGTTCTTCATGAAATATCTTCCTCTGGATTTTGTTTAAGTCATGTTAAATTCTCAGAATTTATTGAGATTGTTTACTAATTTTCCAAGAATTTTCACTAAATAAGTGCATTCTGTTTTATCCAAAAATTGGTTCTAGTTTCAAAAACTAATGAACTTCTTTATGAAATGTGATATCGTGGATCTTATGCGTACTGCATATATGGTGATGTTTGGCATATCATGTGACATCAAAAGATGGTTTAGATCTTTGATATTGTTGCATCTAATGCCATGATGAAAATGAGACATATATGAGATTATATATTGTGATAATAACGAGACCGTCAAAGGTGTGTGCCGATGATGCCCCGGGAGTGTTGGGATGCCCAGAGTGTGTGTGTTGGATGTCCTCGGGAGTTTCGAGATGCCCGGAGGTGTTCGTGGGGGGGGGGATTCCTTGTGATGCTAGTTGGGGTGTGAGATGCCCAGAGGTTCAAATGAGTCGATGCCCTTTGGATGCCTGGTTGTATTATGATACATGCCCGGAGGGTGAGGGGTTGTATTATGATGCATGCCTGGACGTTCCTCGTGACGCCAGGTTGGGTGCGAGCTATAAATTGTGGGATGCAAACATTGGTCCCTAGATGAAAAATAATGAAATCCTTGTGAAAGATAAGAATTGAAATTGAATCATGTGCATGGGTGTATGCATATGGCATGATGCATGATCTACTTATGAAAGTAAATTGATACTATTTGATATTGAAAATGTGGCATCCTAAAATTTCATGACAACCCTTGGATACGCTATGAACCATCAATAGGTGATGGAAGTGCCATTTGATTATGAATCAGCCATTGAATCAATGAATTTCAACTAATTGAGGCTGAGCATTGTAATGGACCATTGTTTAGATGGAGATGTGTCTACAAGTGACCCAAGGATTTTATTAAGGTGCAAATTGATATAGAAATCTTATTCTTGGGGGTGCACTTTATAAGTAGAATTTTATTGATTTAAATTACAAAGTTTTGTGACCTTATAAGCTGAAATTAGGTGTTTATTTAATTGGGGATTAAATGGAATAGGAATAGGAGAGGGTGGGCTGATTTTTAGGCCCAAGGCCCGTCCAACCAGCCCATGCAGCCCCCCATTCGATTGGCCATGAAGGCCCAATACCGGCCCAAAAGCTGAAGCCCATTAACCTCGCATGAGAGAATTGACAAGTGGCTAAGGGGATCGACCAAGTGTCATCTTGCATGGCAAAATTAACAAGTGGCATGGAGGTTGAGCCAAGTGTGGCTGCCCCAATTGGCTCCTTTCGGTGGCTGCATGCAATCAAATCATTGAAGGGGAGGAAAGAAAAGGGATGGAGAGCTCGAGAGGGGGAGGGGCGTCCAAAGAAAGAAGAGAGAAAGAGAGGAAGAGAGGAAGAGGAGACGCCGTCAAGCCCGCCTAGTCCCGCCGTCGTTCTTACTGTGTTTTCCTTCGATTTGAGGCAAGTAGAGTCCGTTAATCTACACATTGTTTGCTGTGGTTTACTTGCTGTGATGATGTGTGATGCATGGTGGAATTCGAATGGGGTAGAGGTGAGTATTTTTGAAGATGAAGAAGCTGTGTTCTAAGTCTAACCTTCTGTTTTCTGGAGAAACAGTTTGTCTTTTGATGATTTCGTGAGCAGCATGTGACTTTCTACTTGGCATTTCACTTAAACTTCTTAATAAAAGTTGTAGAAGACTTCTTGATGGTTAACATACTAAAATTTGAGACGAAATGGACAAGTATTGAGTGGTGAAACCCTTTTTTTTTCGAAAATACTAGATCTGGAAAACTGCTCTTTGACCTCTTACGATTCTATGAATTTTATAAAATGTTCCAGTACGAATTTGATTTTGTGCCCTCAATAAAAATTGTAGACGACATTTCGAGGAACAATATACTGAAATTTCAGAATAAATGGACCAGTAATGACCAAGGAAATGATTTTTCTTCTACACGGGTGGATCTGGAAAACAGTACCGAGAATTGGAAAAATTAAAGTGATTATAGCTTTTAATCCAGAACAAATTAGACTTCGATTTCTTCATGAAACTTGTACTCTAGGTCTTAACTACAATATGTCCAAATTTCAAAAAAATTCTGAGTTCATTTAAGGGTTTAATAGAAATTGTTTTCGAAACTGTGCATGGGTGATGTTAAAAAAAATCATTTTTCGGTGATGTATGGACCTGTACGTATTCTGTGAAGCCTTGTTTGATATGGTGTTCTTCACAAAATAGTTTCCTCCATATCTTGTCTATAACATGTTAAATTTTTGAAATTTAATAAGGTTGTTTACTAATTTTTCAAGAATTATGACCAAATGAGCACAATATGTTTTCATCCGAAATTCTGTTATATTTTCAAAAATAAATGAAATTGCTCCATGTGATATAATGTCTTGAGTGGTTGATTATGCTGCATATGTGGTGACATGTGGCATGTTATATGACATCAAAGCTGGTTGAGACTCTTGATATTGATGCATCAAATGCCATGTTGAAATTGAGATATGTGTGTGAATATAAATTGAGATAATGATGATACCGTTGGAGGTGTGAGACGACGATGCCCCGGGAGTTGAGATGCCCAGAGGTTCGAATGAGTCGATGCCCTTTGGATGCCTGGTTGTATTATGAATACATGTCCAGAAGTTTTCCCCGAGAGTGTTGGGATGCCCGGTTGTATTATGATACATGCCCGGAGGGTGAGGGGTTGTATCATGATGCATGCTCGTAGGGTAGGGGTAACTATTTTCATGGTGAGCCCCAGAGATTCCTCGTGACGTCAGGTGGGATGCGAGATGCCCAGAGTGTGTGTGCTGGATGCCCGGAGGTGTGTGCCGGAGGCTCCTCGTGACGCCAGGTTGGTGCAAGCGATAAATTGTGGGATGCAAACATTGGTCCTTGGATGAAAAACAATGAGATCCTTGTGAAAGATAAAAACTGAAATTGAATCATGTGCATGGGTGTATACATATGGCATGATGCATGATCTGCTTATGAAAGTAAATTAATGCTATTTGATATTGTCAATGCAATCATGAAGGCGTGAATGGATCTCATGGTGATGTATGCTTGATAGCATGGATGATATGAGTGCATGGTGGTATATGCATGTTGTATGGTAAGATATGCATGGCTGCTTAATGATATAAGTACAGGTGCATGGTGGTATATGCAAGTTGTATGGTGATATATGCATAGCTGCTTGATGATATGAGTACAAGTGCATGGTGATATATGCATGTTGTGTGGTGATATATGCATGGCTGCTTGATGATATGAGTACAAGTGCATGGTGGTATATTCATGTTGTATGGTGATATATGCATGGCTGTAAGGTGAGGTATGCTCGAATGCATGAATGATATGTGTTTTATTCATGATATCTCGATTGTTCTTTTGACGCATTGTGTAGTTTGGTGGATCTTTACTGCTAAGTGGTTGTACTCACCCCGTTTGGAGAATAACATTTCAAACTAGATAAGATACCTCTACTGCCACTGCCACCGGTAGATGGATCAAGTGGTTGGATATGATCGCGAGGAGGAGGATAGCAAAGGAATGAACTTTTGGATGCCGACACTGATAGATGGACTTTAAGTATACGACTGTTGGAGGAGATGTCGGTCATCTTTTGAAGTATAGCTGAGTATAGAAGACTATGACATTTTGATGTACCGATGAACGATGTCCATCTGGTTTAAGTAAATAAAAGTATACGGCTTTTTTCTATAAATGTTTAGTTGGTGTGCATTGTTTTTTGAATATAAGAAAGGGAGTTGATGGATGTGCTTCCGCCATATAAATTGCGCAGGGACCAATCTAAAAAATGTAAACCCCCAGGATTGATAGGCCTTCAGTTCAAGCAAGAGAATGGAAATCGAACTATGGCGACCCTAACGGTTCGGGGGCCATTGAGGGGTGCCACAAAAAATGCGATCATGAAGGCGTGAATGGATCTCATGGTGATGCATGCTTGATAGCATGGATGATATGACTGCATGGTGGTATATGCACGTTATATGGTGATATATGCATGGTTGCTTGATGATATAAGTACAAGTACATGGTGGTATATGCACGTTGTATGGTGATATAAGTACAAGTGCATGGTGGTATATGCACGTTGTATGATGATATATGCATGGTTGTAAGGTGAGGTATGCTCAAATGCATTAATGATATGTGTTTTATTCATGATACCTTAATTGTTCTATTTGACGCATTGTGTAGTTTGGTGGATATTTACTGCTGAGTGGTTGTACTCACCCCTTTGGGGACCAACATTTCAGACTAGATAAGATACCTCTATTGCCACTGCCACCGATAGATGGATCAAGTGGTTGGATATGACCGCGAGAAGGAGGATAGCAAATGAAGGAACTTTTGGACGCCGGCACCGATCAATGGACTTTAAGTATACGACTGTTGGAGGAGATGTTGGTAATCTTTTGAAGTATAGCTGAGTATAGAAAACTATGGCATTTTGATGTACGGATAAATGATGTCCATCTAGTTTAAGTAAATAAAAGTGTTTGGCTTTTACCTAAAAATGTTTAGTAGGTGTGCATCGTTTTCTAAATATAAGGAATATAGTTGTTGGATACGCTTCCGTCATATTTTTGCGCAGGGACCTATGAATATATATATATATACCCCATGATTGATAGACCTTCAGGTCAAGTGAAAGGTAAGCGAACAGTTGCGACCCTAACGGTTCGGGGGCCGTCGAGGGGTGCCACACCATCTAATCCAATGACCTTCCTATATCCAGCCAAAAAACATTTCTTGCACCCTATCAAATAATGGTAGAGAATTTGGCAATGGCATTTCAACCTTCAATTTAAAATTGCTTGAAGGGCTTGCAGTGTAAAGCTCTCCTAAGTAGTCATACATCTGTGCATATTCATTCTTGTAATTGCCTTGTAGTTCCTTCGATACTTTTAGCTTTGTTCTCCTACACTAACTGAAAGTGACATTTACTCCTAGCTGTTCTCTAACTAATTTCTTTAAAAGTGCTTTGATTTTAGCCATTGCAGAAATAAGAATCATGAAGTGCTTAGCTAAATAAGTACTAAACACTCTCTTATTCTCGAAAGTGATACTGTATATATGCTGATTTATATACCTTCTCAAATGAAATGACCTAGTTTTGCTATCAAGAGCACCATAGATCATCCAATTACAATTTTTCTACGCACACCTAGCTCTTACAAAGCTTTTTGTGTTCTTAGTGTATTTAATTGCTCTTTGCTCAGCCACAGAATATTTCAAAATTACATTTTTGAACTCAGTTGCATCCTCAAATATCATGTCAACAATAAATACTTGATTTGTACCACTTTGCTCATATGATGGGAACCTACTTTTGCTCCTTAAAATAACATCAACCTCTTCGTCACTCTCATCATTTAAAATTGATTGAAGACTGTCTTCCTCATCTGAATCAGCATACTTTGTTTCGTACCCAGAATCATCTAACGATTGAGCCTCATCCACAATCGGTGGTTGGGAAGTATCGGTTGCCTCACTATAAGTGCCAATTTTGAGCCTATGTCTTGCTGAAAATTCTTTTAATTTTCTCCTTGCATCAACTAGTTTAAAAATCATTATCGTCACTCTACTATTCCACATCCACCAAATTATGTGCATCATCATCCTCTTCCTCATTTAGATCTTTATTAGAAACTTTAACCTGATTCTCGTCATCATCAATATTCTCAATCACAATTTTAAATATATTACTAGCCACATTATCAACTTTTTTCATATTCACATTAGACATATCTTCAGTTTTCATCTCAACACCCCCCATCTCAGCTTTGTCTCTTCAGCATCAACATGCTCTACATATATCTTAATATTTTAAAGCACAAATGATGATAAAATAGATTGATCACATCAGAGTTATCCTATAAATACCTAAGAGTTATTCCGTCTACAAGAGTCATACTTCCAGGAACTCTTAGTTCCTATAAAAGAGTTTCTCTATTTTACACACACTTAAAGCCTCAATAGTTTCAATTATACTAGACAAAAACTCTTACTTAAACTTATTTCAACAACATCAGCCCTTCCACCTATGTATTCCAACGGTGGGCCAACTTGAAATTTACCTCCATTAAAAAAATAGTGACATAAACTTTGTTCTCGGCCATTGGACCTACAAAGGAATAGAAACAAAGAGCAAAACACTTTCAATCATCAAATTATTGAAGCAATTTTCAAATTCTAAATTGAAGATATTTTTATAAAAGGCTAACAATCAACATAGAAACAGCAAATTAGCACAATACGCTTTACAACCACAATGCAACTACATGACCAATAGTGAGAGCGAGGGACCTATTATCGCCTTTCGATAGGCAATGTTCTAATTTGCAACAATATTCTAATTTATCGCAAGAATTGGAAAATGCAAAACAACCATAATGCAGAGAGTAAAACGTTGCTATAATGTAGAGAGTAAAACGCCTTCACAAAAAAAAAAAAAATTGTAATATTACCATGACATACCCAAATGCTGTAATGAAGAGAGCAATACCTGCATGATGAGTTTCTATTGCCGTTTTTGTCCCCATCACAGTCCCCGATGTTGCTCACTCCGCCACTGAGAAGCTGAGATGCCCGCAAGATAGGTTTTTACATGAACTCGCAATTGTCAAAGAAGAGAACACAAAGTCAATGGGTGTCAAACTCGAGCTCTCTAAACTCCAAATAATGAAGAAATGAGGACACTAACTGACATCATTTTGCATAATGCAGAGATTAAAGCACCTTTGCAAAACAAAAGAAATCATAGCATTATCATGAGATACCCAAATGCTATAATGCAAAGAGTGATACTTGTGTGAGGAGGAGTCGCCATCGCCGTCGCTGACCCTATCGTCATCCCCGACACCAATCGCTTCACCATTGAGATGTCAAGACTCCCACAAGAGAGGTCTTCACACGAACTTGCAATCGTCAAAGAAAAGAACACGAACTCACAACGAACGTCAAACTCAAGGTCAATGAACCCCAAATAACAATGGGCGTCGAACTTTAACTTGGGAGGGGACCTAAATCACAAGAGAACTGCAGATCATCAAATTTGATTTGGGGCTTAGGGTTTAAAGGGAGATCGAGCGTCAATGTCATTCAAAGGGAACGAGACAATGACACGAGTTTGGGCTTTGAGTTCAGACGATTTTGGGAAGAAGAAGAAGAAGACATGTGATTCGAACAATGAAGAAGGAAAAGAGACGCCTAGGAAGGGGAACTCGGAATAGCAAAAGGAAAAAGACAGAGGGGGGGAACACCATGGTGAAGAAGAAAGGAGGACATGGTGTCGTTTTGCATGCGTGGAATTTTTTTTTTTTTAACTATTCGCAACGGAGGAGAGAGAAATGATAAATAAATAAATAAATAAATAAAAACGCCACGCCTACACCACGTCAGCTTTTTCCGTTAGGAAATTTGATGGCATCAATTTTAGAACTCGATTGAAACATTTTGACAAGTTTTAAGACTTAATTGCATTTTTTACAAGTTTTAGGACTCAATTGCATTTTCGTGACAAGTTTTGAAACTTCTGCAGCACTTATCCCAATTGTTGGTGAAGAAGTGGCAGGATGTTTTTAGAGGACCGGATCATTCCCAGGACTTGTGTTACATAATTGTGTTTTATTGAGTATATAGATGGTAACCAGTGGTGTTAATGTAAAAATGCATATGTATATAAATTAAACTTGTTAAGTCTCTTGCATGGGATGAGGTGATTATTTTCTTGTGTTTTTGCACGCTATCAATAATTATGAATTAAAATGAGGAAATGATGCATATTGTGCTTGACATTTTGAGGCCTCACATAAGTAATAAGAAAAAAGAATTTCAATTCAATATTTCACACATTTATGATGTTGACAATATAAGATAACAATTCCTCTTATTCCTCCCATGACTTCAAAATCCCCATTTGAGGTCTCCTGCAAGTGGAGGTTGTTGGGTCACATGGTAAAAGTACAATATCTTAATCTGAGAACGTCACTTAAGCTGAAGTACAAATATATTTAGTTAGACTTAATTTCATTAAGAAATTTAAGTAAATGAGTTATGAGCTAATTATAATATATTAATTGCTCTCAATTACTAGACATTCCCGATTTGAGACTTTATCCATCATACACCCACACAAGTACACCTTACTTGAGCTTAATTTGAGCATTTTTGTAATCCATTTGATTGTTTTTGAGTTAAAGCCAGCTACATTTTCAAAAGCATAACTTATTTTCAATTTCTCTTTTAATATTTTTTAGCTCTATGGCTGCATGTGTTTCCCTACTATACAAAATCTGTTTCATGGAAGCTTCATCTAATTTTATGACCAAGCTCTGAATAGTTTTGCAATCCTGCCGATTGGTCCTAAGTTAGAGACTATTATATGTCCAAAAGCTTAAATCGCTTTCATTTTTCATTTTTTAGCTCGAAAGCTCTACAGTTGCACATGTTTCATGGCCACATCCTTATTAGAAGGAAAATTACCAAAAAGGTCTCAAATATATTTCAATTTTTCCATATCAGTCTTGTACCTTTTTTTTCCCATTCAATCATAAAGATTTTACATTTGTGTTAATTCAATTTATCTGACCAATTTTAGCAAGCGGCGCTAATGTGGATGCCGGCCAGTTAGTCGGCCAATGCTAATGTGGCAATTTATTAATAACATTTTATTTTTTTCGAATTTTTTAATTATTTTCCTTTTCTTCCTACTTTTCTTCTTCTCTCACCCCACATTGGCTGGCAAGGCTCCAGCAAGGGTTGCGCAAAGCCCTCACCAGTGACTAGCAACCCTCATTCAAATTTGGGTGAGGCCTTGGGGTTGCGGGTGAGGTGACTTCACCTAGATCTAGGTGAGGCCAGCCTCACCATGGCCTCACCGCTAGCGAAGGCGACCTCACCCAAGTCCAGGCGAAGCCCCCTTGCTTGCTCACGGTCCTTAGGCCTCGCCTAGCTTTGGGTGAGGCCTGGCAAGGGCTATTGATCGCCAACAAGGGCTTCACGGCCCTTGCCTAGTGGCTCACTGGCCTTGCCGACCACTATAGGGTAAGAGAAGAAGAAAAGTAGGAATAAAAAGGAAAAAAAGAAAAGAAAATAATAAATAATAAAAATAATAAAAAAATTCAAAAAATTATTTTAAAATTGCCACCTCAACGTCGGTCGGACGGTTGGCATCAACTAGCATCCTCATTAGCACCAGTTGGCCAAATTAGCCGGATTGACTAAATTGGCATAATTGCAAAAGGTTTAGGATTAAATTAGCAAAAAATAAAAATAAAAATTTAGAATTGATTTGGAAAAATTGAAATAGATTTATAACTTTTTAGTAACTTTCCCCCTTATCAAACATCCATTTCATGGACTAAGTTAAGGTACATCAATCTCTTGATTGTCGCAAGAGGATAAACCCCTCCAAATCAACCAAATGGGCAGCTGGCTTTGGGAAAATGATACAAACAATCCTTAAATTTTGACTCAATATATAATATGATCCTTGAACTTTTAATTTGTTCGATATAACCTTCAACTTTGACCAATGTGTAATATGGTATCTAAACTTTTAATTTGTTCAATGTGATCCCTAGACTTTTGATAAATATTCAACATAGTCCCTAAAATATATGCAAATGCTTAATGTTATACTTCCATTAATTCCAAATTGAGGACAAAATTCAACACTTTCATATAGTTCAGGGACTAAGTTGAGTATCTACTAAAAAACCAAGGACCACATTGCACAAATTAAATGTTTAGGGATCACATTATACATTGGGCTAAAATTCCTAGATCACATTAAACAAATTAGAAGTTCAAGGACCACATTACACAATAAATGAGGGTTTAGAGACCATTTATACTATTATCCTAATATCTTATTGGAAGACCCCTGAAAGAAAAGAAAACGTTGAGGGCAGGAAAAAAGCTTTATCAGAACCAAGTGAAGGAAAATATATGTAGGTGGAAATTTTGTTTTATACAATAAGTACCGCTTTTTCATGGCTTTAGTTTTTAATGTAAATGGATATCTACCTTAAGAAATTGATAACTCACTTGGTTTTATCAAAATAGTCTATATATCCCTATCAGAAAATTTACACCACAACTCTTGAATTTATTATGTATAGAATGCAATCGAGTCATAATTCTACTATCGACCAATTGTAGTCTAGCAAATCGTGGCCCTTCTAGCACATGGATTTATTAAAGATCTGCATAAACTTTTTATGAACTTAATCAATCCTTCATAAAAAAGGAAATTTCCAATGTTATGGAGCTTCCGTACACTTAATATGCTTTGTAGGTTTGCCAAGTTTCTAATTGGGTTTCCAATGGCTCATGTTCGCCTTAGTTTGAATCTCGGACTAGTTGCTCGAAGATGGAAGGTAGGGGTGAGCGGCTCCTAGTTCCAGTTCGGTTTCGTCTGGAACCTGGAACCTATCTTCGGGTACAGGTTCCTTATTTGTTGGAATCTGAAACCTACCCATCAAATGAAAAACCCGGAACTTACCTTGTCACAGGTTTCAGGGTCGGTTCTAGGTTCCAACAAGTTTTTTTTTTTTTTTTTTTTTTCATTTTCAGATTTGAACTATAATGAAGAAGGAAAGAGACAAACAAAAGCTTCTATGTACATAAATTGCCAAAAATAGTTCCTTGGGAGCAGAAGCATCCAAGAAAAAACACATTTCTGTCCCTTTGACTAATGCAGCTCCATCAGCAAACTAAATTTTCATAAATATAGCTTTATTCTTCACAAACTGTAAGGAGAAGATCTATCTCTTAGATGAAACAACAGTTACAGGAAGAAAAATAAGGGCAGAAAAAGGTAGTAGCACAATCAAAGTTCATATTAGCATGTCCATTTGCTATTGAGTGATGCATACCTCAACTAAACCAGACAATCTTACCCTTCCTGTCCAATATAATGAAGAGCCTAGCTCCTTGCACTCAACCACAAGGTACTTAAACTCATGTAAAGATGCAATTGCTTGAGAAAATCTAGAACCCTGTAGAAAGGCATTCCATAATATCAAGTCTCAAGACAATAGACGAAAAACTAAATAGATGAATGTGTTTGACTTTTTGATTTTCTTAGACTCTACTTTGTTGATTCAGGCCTCAAACAAAAAAATGAGATACAAAGTTCCCTCCTAACTCAATTTATTAATGAAAAGATGTCCAATAAGAATTTCCAACAATGGCAGATGCTTGTACTTCATCGAAGAGAGATATCACCAAACTATTTGTCAGAAACTACTTTTCAACGCGTCATACGGTAAAGCAGTCCAAGAGAACTTTCAGTTGTGGCGTTGGCAAGAAAAAATAAAAGGAAATTCCAATGGCGGTTATCATCCTATATAACCAATCTTTAATAATTATAAAAGGGAAGGGAACATTCAATGGTGTCAAATGTCTCACTTCATACAAGAGAGCCATCACCAAACTATTCTGAGTGTCTTATATCACCAATAACCAAATTTCAATCGTATCATATGCAACAAGATCTCTCATGGCAAGCATAAGACTCACCTAATGTTTATGGTTTCACAACCAACTTGTTCAAAGCAGCATTTACTCTCTCTTCTGTGATCGATGTACAATTCTCATAGAAATCCAATATCTCCACTGCTATATTCTTCACCTAATCATGAACACATCAGCTTGGTTTGTTAAAAGTTAAAGAAACATTATACAAGAAATGACAAGATGGCAAAAATGAGCCTTGTAATGTCAGAGTCATCCTCTGGGAAACAAAATATTCAAAGTATACCAGTGGCATGGCTAGATATGCAATGAGCAGTTGATGCAGGCATTAAAGGTTCTGAGCCTTTTGACCATGCAACTTTAAGGGAGATTAGGAATACACCCATATCATTTATCAATTCACAGCAGCTTGTCAGAAATACAAGTAAACATATACAAAAAATCATGCCACTAAGATTTTAAGATTGATGCATCAGAGGAATGCTTTTACACCATATTCCCCTTTCACATCTTTCCCAGAAACAATTTCAACTTATGAGCATCATGTTACTCTAGCTACTCTTGAGTGAAAGGGCTACAACAAAGTAAAACTCTACCTTGCATGACCAAGAGTTGAACTCATGCACACTAGAGTGCTGACTTTGAAACCATTCACTAGCCACTCACTATCTATAATCTCTTAAAAAGGCAACTATTCTTGTATTCATAAAGACCTATAGCAAGAAAAAAGTAGCTAAGCAGAGATGGTAAAGTTTTCTGCCCCTTGGAAGCTTTAACTGAATTAACACATCACTGAATCAAGTTGCTAGATTCAATGACCGGTTATAAATTCTTGAAACCTGGATGATGAGGACTTATTGTCAAGAAATACAATCAACGGGAAAGGGCATTTGTACCAACAACCAAATCCAAAACCTCAAGAAGAAGAAGCTATATATTTCCCCCCCTAAATGTTACACACAAACCATATTTGTTCAAGAACATCAGGTCACCAGCTGTGGCAAACAAGGGGAAACCAAGCAAATGAACAATAACAACGGAAAGAGGGGGCAGTAGAAATTACCGGCACAAAAGGCGAGCTACGAGCAGCATCGGGGCAGCTGGCAGAGCGGCTTCGGGGGAGGCTGGGTGAGCGACATTAGCGATGACTGAGCTAGCAACATTGGGGGCAGCTAGGCAAGTGGCAATGGTGTCGAGCAAAGGTTAGCGGTGGCTCGCCGAGCAGAGGTCAGTGGTGGCTTGCCGAGCAAGGTCAGTAGTGGTGTCGAGGGCAAGCAACGGTGGCATCGAGCAAAGGTCAGCATGGCTCGCCGAGCAGAGGTCAGTGGTGGCTCGCCAAGCAAAGGTTAGTGGTGGCATCGAGGGCAAGCGGCGGTGGCATCGAGCAGAGGTTAGCGAGCCAAAGGTGTGGCACCCCTCGACGGCCCCCGAACCGTTAGGGTCACCACAGTTCGATTTACATTCTCTTGCTGGACCTAAAGGTCTATCAATCCTGGGGGTTTACATCTTTTAGATCGGTCCCTGCGCAATTTATATGGCGGAAGCACATCCATCAACTCCCTTCCTTATATTCAGAAAACGATGCACATCAACTAAACATTTATAGGTAAAAGCCATATACTTTTATTTACTTAAATCAGATGAACATCATTCATCGGTACATCAAAATGTCATAGTCTTCTATACTCAGCTATACTTCAAAAGATGACCGACATCTCCTCCAACAGTTGTATACTTAAAATCTATCGATCAATGTCGGCGTCCAAAAGTTCATTCCTTTGCTATCCTCCTCCTCGCGGTCATATCCAACCACTTGATCCATCTACTGGTGACAGTGGCAGCAGAGGTATCTTATCTAGTCTGAAATATTATTCCCCAAATGGGGTGAATACAACCACTCAGCAGTAAAAATCCACCAAACTATACAATGCGTCAAATAGAACAATCGAGGTATCATGAATAAAACACATATCATTCATGTATTCAAGCATACCTCACCTTACAACCATGCATCTATCACCATACAGCATGCATATACCATCATGCACTTGTACTCATATTATCAAGTAGCCATGCATATATCACCATGCACCTGTACTTATATCATCAAGCAGCCATGCATATATCACCATACATCGTGCATATATCACCATGCACCTGTACTTATATCATCAAGCAGCCATGCATATCTCACCATACAACGTGCATATACCACCATGCACTCATATCATCCATGCTATCAAGCATACATCACCATGAGATCCATTCACGCCTTCATGATTGCATTGTCAATATCAAATAGCATCAATTTACTTTCATAAGCAGATCATGCATCATGCCATATGCATACACACATGCACACGATTCAATTTTAGTTCTTATCTTTCACAAAGATCTCATTTTTTTCATAAAGGGACCAATGTTTGCATCCCACAATTTATCGCTTGCACCCAACCTGGCATCACGAGGAACCTCCGGCACACACCTCCGGGCATCCGGCACACACACTCCGGGCATCTCGCATCCCACCTGGCGTCACGAGGAATCTCCGGGGCTCACCATGAAAATAGTTACCCCTACCCTACGGGCATGCATCATGATACAACCCCTCACCCTCCGGGCATGTATCATAATACAACCGGACATCCCGACACTCCTAGGGAAAACCTCTGGGCATGTATTCATAATACAATCAGGCATCCAAACGGCATCGACTCATTCGAACCTCTGGGCATCCTGACTCTTAGGGCATCGTCGGCTCACACCTTTGACGGTATCATCATTATCTCAATTTATATTCACACATGTATCTCAATTTCAACATGGCATTTGATGCATCAATATCAAGAGTCTCAACCAGCTTTTGATGTCATATAACATGCCACATGTCACCACATATGCAGCATAATCAACCACTCAAGACATTATATCACATGGAGCAATTTCATTTATTTTTGAAAATATAACAGAATTTCGGATAAAAACAGATTGTGCTCCTTTGGTCATAATTCTTGAAAAATTAGTAAACAGCCTTATTAAATTCCAAAAATTTAACATGTTATAGACAAGATCTAGAGGAAAATATTTTGTGAATAACACCATATCAAAAAAGGCTTCACAGAATACGTACAGGTCCATACATCACCAAAAAAGGATTTGTTTTAACATCACCCATGCACAGTTTCGAAAAAAATTTCGATTAAACCATTAAATGAACTCCGAAAATTCTGAAATTTTGACATGTTGTATTTAAGACCTAGAGTTACAAGTTTCATGAAGAAATTGAAGTCCAATTCGTTCTGGATTAAAAGCTATAATCGATTTAATTTTTCCAATTCTCGGTACCGTTTTCCAGATCCACCCGTGTAGAAGAAAAATCGTTTCCTTGGTCATTACTGGTCCATTTATTCTGAAATTTCAGTATATTATTCCTCAAACTGTCATCTACAATTTTTATGAAGGGCACGAAACCAAATTCGTACTGGAACATTTTATAAAATTCACAGAATCGTAAAAGGTCAAAGAGCAGTTTTCCAGATCTAGTATTTTCAAAGAAAAAGGGTTTCACCACTCAATACTTGTCCATTTCATCTTAAATTTTAGTATGTTAACCATCAAGAAGTCTTCTACAACTTTTATTAAGAAGTCTAAGTGAAATGCCAAGTAGAAAGTCACATGCTGCTCACGAAATCATCAAAGGACAAACTGTTTCTCCAGAAAACGGAAGGCTAGACTTAGAACACAGCTTCTTCATCTTCAAAAATACTCACCTCTACCCCATTCGAATTCCACCATGCATCACACATCATCACAGCAAGTAAACCACAGCAAACAATGTGTAGATTAACGGACTCTACTTGCCTCAAATCGAAGGAAAACACAGCAAGAACGACGGCGGGACTAGGCGGGCTTGACGGCTTCTCCTCTTCCTCTCTTCCTCTCTTTCTCTCTTCTTTCTTTGGACGCCCCTCCCCCTCTCGAGCTCTCCATCCCTTTTCTTTCCTCCCCTTCAATGATTTGATTGCATGCAGCCGCCGAAAGGAGCCAATTGGGGCAGCCACACTTGGCTCAACCTCCATGCCACTTGTTAATTTTGCCATGCAAGATGACACTTGGTCGATCCCCTTAGCCACTTGTCAATTCTCTCATGCAAGGTTAATGGGCTTCAGTTTTTGGGCCGGTCTTGGGCCTTCTTGGCCAGTCGAATGGGGGGCTGCGTGGGCTGGTTGGACGAGCCTTGGGCCTAAAAATCAGCCCACCCTCTCCTATTCCTATTCCATTTAATCCCCAATTAAATAAACACATAATTTCAGCTTATAAGGTCACAAAACTTTGTAATTTAAATCAATAAAATTCTACTTATAAAGTGCACCCCCAAGAATAAGATTTCTATATCAATTTGCACCTTAATAAAATCCTTAGGTCACTTGTAGACACATCTCCACCCAAACAATTGTCCATTACAATGCTCGGCCTTAAATTAGTTGAAATTCATTGATTTAATAGCTGATTCATAATCCAATGGCACTTCCATCACCTATTGATGGTTCATAGCGTATCCAAGGGTTGTCATGAAATTTTAGGATGCCACAAAAGGTCAGTGGCAGTGGCGTCGAGGGCAAGCAGCGAGCTAGAGGTCAGTGGCGGTGGCATTGAGGACGAGCGGCGGTGGCATCGAGCAGAGGTTAGTGAGTTAGAGGTCAACGGCGGTGGCATCGAGGGCGAGCGGCGGCAGTGTCAAGCAAAGGTCAGCGGGCCAAAGGTCAGCGGTGGTGGCATCAAGGACGAACGGCGATGGCGTCAAGCAGAGGTCAATGGCGGTGGCGTCAAGGGTGAGTGGCAGTGGCATCAAGGGTGAGTGGCGGTGGTGTCAAGTAGAGGTCGGCGAGCTAGAGGTCAACGGCGGTGGCGCCAAGGGCAAGCGGCGGTGGCATCCAGCAGAGGTGGAGATAAGGCAAAGAGAGAATTGTGAAATTGAAAGTGTCGTAATGTGATGTCAATTTCTCATTTGGGGCCTTTTTGGAGCCCTAACCAAAACCGGGAACTGTTGGTTCCTAGAAAAGGGAAACCGGGAATCGGAACCGGTCCCTTTAGAACTGAGAACCAAACCGGAACCTCTGGTTCGGTTCTTCGGTTCCCGTTTCTACCCGGGAACCGTGCTCACCCCTAATGGAAGGTACGCAAGGGCAAAGTTAACGTCATCAAGTGTTGGTGATGAAGTACCGATGTTCCTCTCTAGGTAAGTCTACTTGAACAAGTGCATTGTTTCGTTTCCTATCAGAAGAACTCTGAAAGATTATTTAAATTTTGACACTTTAGAGAGAGAACTACTTGGAACTTTACCCTGCTGGAAGAATTTTCAAGGTAATTATTCTGTCTTAACAGTTTACAGGTACTCTATTTGAAGATGTCCTCAAAAAAACCTTTGCCTTGTCGGAAGTACAGCGAAAGCACCATCTCAAATCCTGATGGAAGCCAAAGGCACCACATCTCAAATCTAAAGAATGTTAGGTACGTGCTCAGAAGAATTCCGATGGTATCTGGCCTCCTCTGGTCAGAAAAAATTTGAATGTGCCATCTTAAATCTTGACGCTGGTGAAGTTCCTGGTCAGAACAATTTTGAAGTGCCTTCTTAACTCCTACAGTTAGCCAGGTCCCTCAAGGTGTCAGGTCCCTTAAAATTAAGAGATCCTCTTTATTTCATATAACAGTATACATAGTGTAGGTGTGGAACATAAAGGTAGGAATGAAAGTAGATACATATGTTTCATCTCCTAGCTATACGACAAGCTGCCTGTTTATTGAGCATTACAAAAGTGTTTGGACAGGTCATTTCGAAGATCTAGCGACAGATTATTCCCTCTCCAACTATTGTCTTAATGGTATTGGACCTGCTGGCCCTCTTGTGTTTCTTGCGTACAATTTAATAATTGCTCGTAACTTATAATTTCTCGTGATAGTGGTCAGAAGTCAAAAGGGCGTCTCTTTCTCGGCCGAAGAAAACGGTTTAAGCTCTTTGAAATTATGTTTTGCGCCAAAAAAGTAAATGAATGTCTCAAATACGACAATAGCAAATGAGGACATTTTCTTCGCATAAGATCTTCTTGGTAAACAAGCATGACATCAACGCACCAATTAGACGTTAGAAAAGGGTTTCTTTTCCTTTACACTTTTTGTTGTTTTCCTGCGAATGTTGATAAGGTTTTGGGGAAAATTACTAAAATAATTCGAAATTTTTTATAATTATGTCAATTCATGTAATTTATTGACAAAAGGTGATGGTTTGATATACATGATACTCATGAAACAGTTTTTATATGAAGGGTTGAATTGGTGAATTAATATACGGAGTGTACTCTTCATGATCCTTCATGGACAGTTTTAGCATGCCATGTCAATATGCTTGAAAAACTACGTATTGGATACGCCATTAGCATAATTAACTTGTCTGTAGTGAGGTTGTGATCAGGGGCTCTCTACCTAGAAAGTGCAAACCAAAGAAATTATATGCAACTTAAATCAAACATTTGATTGCGACTGTGTGAAAAACCAATATTAATGTCCAAAGGGAGTTGCCCTCAATAGTTTCCGCTTTCTGTCATTTTCAAGCCAAAAATAAAAAATAAAATTATGCCAATTATACATATACTCCATACGTATATTGAGTTTATGTTTGGTTGCAAGGTAACGATTTGGAATAGATAGGTTAAGGTGGGATGAGAAAAACCCCGGATAAGATGTTATCTTTTGTAGGAAAAGTATAAGATGTAACAATGGATGAAACTATATATGATCCAAGACAGTGTTTGGTAAAGTTAAATTAAGACAAAATAAAAGTAGCGAACTTTTAAATAAAGAACTTTAAAATAAGAAAGAAAACCATTGTCTAACATTAAGTATGACCACCAAAGGCATTCCAATTATCATGATCATTAATGTCAATTGCAATCACCACTCTGGTGGTCGCTTGCTTGATGGATGATGGCGATGGTGAGATCTCGACCCCTTTGCCAGTGAGGGCCATGGACTTCTTGCCCTTTCCAAATTTTGGGCATGGGCAAGGATTAGTCAGCGTCACTCAGTGTTGGTGACTGAAATGTCATCATTATGCAAATGAGAGCAAGCCAGGCCCTTGCATGATCTACTAGTGGTGAGAACCTCTCCCTGGCCCGAACGAGGTTCATCGACCCTCACCATGGCCAGGACAAGGCTAGCCACCCTTATGGCTATACTTCTCCCATCTCGATCATTACTTTTCTTTCAAACTCTCTCTACCTCTTATGTTTTTCTTTTTTGATTTTTTAACATCTTGTGGTCTTTTGTAACGTGGCCCCACTCGACGTCACGTCTACACCACGTATCTAGAAAGAAATGAAAAAAAAAAAGCCATGTAAACGTTTCACCCACTTAAAACTAAAGGAACAAATAGGACTTAAAATGCATGAATTTTGCAAGTTTCAAAATTTAAATGGACAAAAGGAGATTTGTAAAACTCAAGTTCATGTGAATTATCGTAAAAAGTTCGAAGACACGAGTCATGATTATCTTATATCTTAAATGTGGTACAAATAGACGCAATCCAAAGCTAATAATAGTACACTTAAGTAGGAAGAAAAAGAATTTCAGTACAATATTTTGCATTTTTATAAATAACAATTCCTCTGGTTCCATCCATGACTGAACCTAGTTTCAAAATTTTCAAGAAGATCCTTGTTTGATGTCCCCTCTAATTGGGAGAGTACAAGCACAATTGCTTGATTTAGGAAGATTGTTGAGGCTAATTCTAAACTCATCAATATATTTAGTTGAATTCAATTTCATAAAAAAGAAAAAAAAATACAATTCAATGAGTCATAAACTAATTAGGAGATATAAACTATTTTACATTAATTGACATTTTCGAAGTGGACGTCTTTCATTTGACACCAATAGACACAAATCTTAACATAGTTCAATTTAAACAGTTTTGTGATGCAATTGAATGGTTCTAAGTTGAAGACAGCTATGTATTCAAAAGCTTCAATTCTTTTGATTTCTTTCAGTTTTTTAAACAGTTTTGTGATGCAATTGAATGGTTCTAAGTTGAAGACAGCTATATATTCAAAAGCTTCAATTCTTTTTCTTTTTTTTTTCAGTTTTTCAGCTCAAGATCTACTGGTGTCAATGTTCATGACCAGGTCCTTGTGTGACGTCCATTTCATGGAAGCTTCCTCTACACAAAGTGAGGTTTTGATTGGTTCTCAGTTGAAGGGAACTAACATGTTCAGAGGCTGCTTTAGTTCTTTTGGTCAAAAGCTGTTTTCGGTGTTCGTGCTTCGTGATTGCGTCCTTAGAAAACGTCCATGTCACGATTACGTCCTTATCACATGGTAGATGAACATGTCGACTGTCAAAAGCGGGACGCCCCGCTCGAGCTCCGTCCACTTTAGGGTACACGAGGCACATGAACATAAAGAGGATGGGTCCGACCCAAGCTACTTCCTCCTTAGGTACATGAACGTGTTGTCAAAGAGAAAATAATATAAACAATTTATGAACTTTGGTTCAATATATAATATCATTATTGAAATTTTAATTTACTCAATATGATTTATGAATTTTTTATTTGTGTTCAATTTATTTTTAAATTATGAAAAAAATATCTAATGTTATCATTTCATTACTTTAAGTTAATGCATTTTCTAATTTAGCTTTCAATCCGATATGTTTGAATAATGAACAAAAAAATATATATATATATATATATATATATATATATATATATATATCACATAATGATTATCAATGTTAAAATCAAATAACAATATAATAATCCTTTTAAGATGTTAAATTTGTTCAATTTAGAAAAATTATTACCCATATTATTTGATGACTTGGATATGAGTTGAATATATTACGTTGATACTACTTATAATGTTATTTTTTCTCCACAATTCAATCTTACCCAATTGGAAGCTAAATTTGTAAATTCCATCAATTTGAAATATTTTTATATAGTTGAGGGACTAAACTGAACATTTACAAAAAAATTAAGAATCATATTAAACAAATTAAAAGTTTAATAATGCACATTGGGCTCAAGTTGAGGAACCACATCAAACAAATCAAAAGTTTAGAGACGACATTAAATATTAAGTCAAAATTTATGGATCATTTATATAATTATCTCTTTGTCAAAAGAGGGCCAACCCTACAACGAGACACACAGTGGTTTTTGGATTTCAATGATCCATTTTGAGTTGAAGTATCTTATTGGAAGACCTGCCTATGAAAGGAGGAACTTGTAGAAGCATCATATAAAGATGAATATGCATGTGAGTCCAGTACCACCGTCTATTGGTTTTGTTTATTCTTGTCTTATGGCTGCATTGTTAAGGTTTGTAATACTGTTGGCATCACCTATAGAAGGGTACCCCCTCCGGTTGTGCAAATAAACTGAGTTTAGATCATTTCTATAGAATACACATTTCCCATGTCTTTCTAAACTTTTTTTATTCTCTTCCTCAAGGTCTACTGTTCTTAGATGTTTAGAGTTGCACTACTAGTTTCGTAAGGTAAATAGGTTATGTAAGTGTGCTTTTCACTTGCCACTTTGTGAATCCTGTAAATTAGAAAATTTCTAAATCCAAGAATTTTGTAGGATAACTCCTGGAGTCTAGAAAATAAAAGGCAGTTACTTGTTGAGGCCTAAGGCAGCCATGTTTGTAGGGTAGCACAGGTGTCTTAGGTATCATGTGTCTATTCCATAGACCCCTTATGTTATCTAATATAAGAAATTTGCAACTCACTAGCTTCATCATAATTGTCTACGTATTCATATTAAAAAACTTCATCGTTCCTAAATCTATTATCTAAATATGTAGTCAAGTCATAAATCTTTTATAGAATGAGAGAGAAAGCCATAATTTTTTTTTAGATCAAAAAAAAAAAAATTTATGGCTATCACTGATGGTCACTGATGGACCATTTTTTCAGTCAAATCAAATATATATTTTTTATGAATAAATTTCTTTAGAGCAATCAACGATATGCCTATCACTGATGGAAGATATATCATATATATTGGGTAGAAGATATCAACGTTTCGCCACGGCCACATCCAAAGGAAAAAAAATATATTTGGATGATGCATCATTTTTCTCTAAAAAAAAATCATAAAGTGGTGTGTAATGCAAAGTCTTTACCACTGGTCCCTTTCAGCATTCTTCTAAGACGCCACTCATGGGCTTGGTTGGACTTCACCAACGTTATATTTGGATTGAATTATTTCATTTGGACGAACTTTCTTGTCGTTTAGTCAAAGCAACGAAAAGGGGAGAAAAAAATAAGTACAATGAAAAGCAAATCAAACGGGTTTACTTAGCGGAGGCTACCTTCCCAATTAGAAAGACTTTGCCTCTTCATGAAATTAAAATTATTAGACTATTGAATCACCGTCCACGAAAGACGACAAAAGCCTGGTCTGATAATCTTTTTTTGTCTATCGAAGGATAGAACTTTAGCTTTAAAGTCTAACATGCAGTGTGAAACGGCATTTAATAAACTTCGAATCTAATCACACGCAAATCCTCATTGAATACACGAATTGCCTTGACCAATTGACAAACCCTAGGGCTGATTGTGGGACTGCTTGACTCAATTTTTACGATTTAAACGCCGTCCAATTAAATTGGAATTTCAAATCCTACATCTGTCAGGTTGAAGAGAAATTTCATTGGATCCTCAGTGGGGCAACGTACAAAATCGGGAATCATACGGTAAATTCATGAGTATTGTTTAAATTGACTGAATAAATTTCACTTTTTTGTCATATTATTTCATACATAAATGGGATGTATGTGTTTATTATAGCGACCACCTATAGGAAACACTTAACTTTATTATCGTTGATTTTCATTAACATAGTCTTTCTTTTCGTTTCAGATGGACGTTGGATTCTGGATGAAAGTTGAGGATCTCGTCAAGATTCTGCCCCAAGCTTTTCTCAAGATTACATGATCAATCAATATCATCTTCGTTCTTTTACTTTCAAAAGCCTCTTCTAATTTTTCCTTTCGTCATTCTAAAGTTAGCTGCTCTTTTTTTTTTTTTTCTCTTTTTTTTTTTATAGGAAAAGTATCGATTCGATCCCAACTTATTGCATTGATATTAATTCAGTTTTAAACATTTCAATTGAACTAATTTATATATAAACGTTTTTATATGTTGTTAATTGAGTCAATCCGGCCAATATAGGTCGAAAATTGTTTATGTGGATACCTATGGTCATACATACTACATAGTACAGCCAACATTCATGTTGACATTTTTTTTTTTTTTATAATCTTAATAACTTTTTCTTTTTTTTTCTTTTTTCTTTCCTTTTTTTTTTTTTTTTTTTCTTCTGCCATTGGCTGGTGAGGGCTGAACCTCATCTAAGCAACGGTTGTTTTCCCCACCACAGGCCTAGCCGAGGCCAGGCGTCACTTGGGGTGGCCTTATTAAGCGTTGACCCCATGTTGGTCATGACCAATGCTAGCCAACGTTCAAAAGAGAAAGGAAAGAAAAAGAAAAAAAATTTTAAATATTTTAAAAATTACGAAAAAATGTCCATATTAACGCTAACTATGCCTCCTAGGATTGTGACATCCACTTTAGCAATTTCAGGGATAAATTAGCTAGATGAACTCAATTGACAAAGCTTGATGATTAAATCAATTCAATTAAAATGTTTAAAATTGAATTGATGCAAATGTAATAGATTTAAGGTGTTTTTTTGCATACTATTCCCCTTTTTTCCAATAGTGTTTTCGGACCTTGCGAGGGAAAACCTTTGAGTCTCCCTTCACCAGACCTCCACTTTGCTGCACGAAATTTCTTGTTTGACTAAGAGTTTCTATTTTGCTAGTGGGCTTTTCCTCCTGTTTTTTGCGAGGTCGACCGCCTAATAATGCGCCTACACATCTACATCGACGTTTTGGCCACGTTGAAATTTTACCCACGAGCTGTATAGGAAACTTAGTATGTTTGTGAAGTGTCCTGTTTCTTTTTTTTTTTTTTTTTTTTTATCTTTTCCAGAGATTTGACTTTTCAATGAAGCCTCTTCCTTGCACTCTAATTGCAAGTGGAAATGGGTCTTGCTCAGAGAGACAAATCGGAACTTTTCTCTCCCAGGTTGAATTAGATGTTCAGTCCTTTTTATTCTTGTGCACTTCTCAGACGCATTCTGTATTCATCGGTTTATATCTGTTGTAACTAAGTAAATTGAACGATTGTGGGATCATGTTCTTGTTGTAAAAGGAGATTTAGGTTCAACTGATTTTGATCCATGTTCAATGCAGATGTGATTGATAAAACTATGATGGATTGATGTTCATAATAATCACGAAACTGGTTTTATAGGAGTAGTTGAATTTGTGAACCAATTTACGCAGCAAAACCCTTCATGATGCTCCATCGATACTTTGAGCGCGGCAAACCTTTCATGATGCTTTATCGATACTTTGCGCATGTCATGTTGATAAACTTCAAAACCTACACATTATGTATGCCATTTATATAATTATATTGAAAGGTCTCATATATCTTTCGTCTACTTTTGCCTTAGAAATGGAGTACTCCCCAAATAAGATGAAGGGATCTAGTATATTTATGCACTATTGAAATTTGTAAATCGAACTAATGTTACAATGGGTTGATATAATTTATATAACTTGGTGACGGACTTATCACTTAGACTTTGCAATCCGGAGGAAGTCTATGTAGCATAAATCAAACAATCCGTGAAGCATGAAAAACCCTGTGTTAAAACCGAAGAGGAATTGCCATGATTAGTCACCCTTTACGACTCCTTTTTCAAGCCAAAAGAATTATGTCAATTCTATACTTCATCGATACACTATGGTTGCATCGGTCGCTAGGACAATATGGAAAAGATTGGTTAAGGTGTGATTTAAAAAAAAAAAAAACCCACATTTCTTGTATTTTATTTTTTGTAGAAAAAAAATAAAATGAAACAATGGATGAAGTTATATCCAATCCAAGATGGTGTCTGGTGAAGTTGAGTTCAATTAAATAAAAAAATTAATTATTAAGTAAAAAATTCTTAAAAAGAAAGAAAGAAAGAAAATTATAGTCTAACAATGAAAAGTAACCACTAAAGTCATCCAGCGATGTTTGTGACCACTACCGACCACGATTACCCCTATGGTGGTCGATTGACATGATTGCACTGGTGAGATCACCTCTCTTACTAGTTATTTTTTTCAGTTTTTAATATTGTCTATTTCTGATGTGACGTCCACTTAACGTCACGTACCCCATGTGTCTAAAAAGAAAAGGGAAAATCAATAATAATTAATTATAATAATAAAAAAAAAAAGCCATGTAAATGTCCCATTAACTTACAAGTAATGAAACAAATGGAAGGACTTAAGTACATGGATCTTACAAAAAAAAAATCACATGGATCTTGCAATTTTAAGGATATATATAAATGAAATTAAATTTTAAATCTCAATTACATTTGCACTATCATTAAAAAAATTGTAGGACTCCAGCCGTAATTAACTCTATTTATTAAATCCCACGCAAATTGAAGCAATTCAAAGCAATGATTATACACAATAAGTCATAAGAAAAGGAATTTCAACTCAATATTTTGCAAATTAAGATGTTAATAGGATAAGATAGTAATGCCTCTCACTCCTCCAATGGCTAAATCTAGTTTCAATTTTTTTTTCTTCAAGGGGAACTAATCCTCATTTGAAGTCCCCTACATTTGGACCTTGTCAGAACATGCTACGGAAGTATGTGTACCTTAACCTGGGAAGATTACTAGGACTCATGTTCGAATTTATTAATATATTTAGTTGGATTTAATTTCACTAAAAAAAAAAAAAAACTAGGTGTCACAAAAGTATAATAAATTCTAAAATTTTCAAAAAGTGCAATTAAATCCGAAAATTTGTTACTAAAATGAAATTTCAAAAATATAATCAAGTTTTAAAATTTGTCAAGAAGTACAATCAAGTCTTAAATTTTCTAAAAAATGTGATCTACAGAAGGACTTAATTGGATCATTTTGATAAGTTTTATAATTTGATTATACATTTTGAAAGTTTTTAAACTTGATTACACTTTGTAATTAGTTTTATGATTTAGTTTTATGATTTAATTATACTTTTTGAAAGTTTTAAAACTCAATTTAACTTTTATGACAAATTTTGAGACCTCCAATGTACTTATTCCAAAAATTTAAGTAAAAAGAGTTTAAAATGTACTTATTAGAAGATAAAATTTAATTTCATCTTACACCTTATGAGTTAACAGTTTTCCAAAAGTTAAAGACAACTATATTTTCAAAGACCAACTTTCAGTTAGTTTTTTTAATTTTTTTAGCTCAATGGAAGATATTCTCATGGAAGCAATTAAATGAGACGTATTTCATCTTACACCTCAGTGTAAAAAAAAAGAACATGTTTTAACTAGAATAGAAAAAGAGCAGTTTTCGACAAAAAAATTTCTGTTTTATTTTTTTTTTATTTTTATTTTTAAAATTTTTTTAATAAAGTTTAAAATTTGAATTCTAATTGTGAAATTCATTAATTTTATTTTGTTCATAGTTAGTGAAGACAAACATTTTTAGCATGATCATATTAGAAAATGTTGTAATTAAAGTATCAAATTTTTCAAACTATAAACGAAAATTTTACATTCATGAACTAGTTACCTTTTTTTTATTTTTTTCTAGGCAACGCAGCCAATCGAATAATTGTTCTTTTTTGCTTTTACTCAAGTAAAAATATTCGCGCCAACCGAAATTTCATTTGTTTAGTTGGCTAAAAATGATTATGGTCAAAGATACATGTATACTCAAAGTTAAAAATAAATTTTCTAACTTGAAAATGGACATTTTCTTGGAAAATTATTTCGAAAAAAATTATTTTCTTTAATCATGAAATTGTTCTTGAAACATACGCCGCCTTGAGTTGCTTCGCGAGATGCGCAATGTTTCACAATTAGCAACAATATGGAATTATTCATAGTGCTCCATGGAATGCCATAGTGCGGGGCCCATCGGACCTCATGGTATTGGCGTAATACAAGGCTTTATACATGGCTCAAATCATTAAGAATCCTTAACGCATTGGAGCAAAGATTGGAAAAAGCTACCAAGTCAATCTTTAATCGCCTACTCTTTTGGCCTCCTTTTGCTCATCCAAACCTGCATCCAATTGCAGCTGTCGTTCCTCGAGATCGTCGAATGCTCCGTCAAAATCACTATAGTACTTGACATAAAAGACTCTTGTGTGCACTTTCGAGCTGATCGACGGGTAACGAGCATCACCAAAGAGCCCTTTTATGGTCCCTCATCCGGGACTCGGATATGGAATCGTTGCGGTTCGCCAAGGGAGTGCTTCAATCAACTCTCTTTTGCTCATAACTCTTGACATCTAATCACAGCAGCATTACTCGCCTTATGATATACTAACTTGCACCAACTTTTACTAAAGATCGGGAATCTTAAAGATCTAGAATACGGATAAATTTGTGCTCTAAGACCGCAAACTCAATGAAGTTCACCGCTTGCAATCAAAATAATCGAACCTTTACAATTTTTTATTTTCATAACATGCTTGTTTTCTACATAATTATTTCAACCTTAAAGGGAATACATAACGAGAAAGCAGTCCAGTACATGAAAAATTGAACTGCCTGCTCTTTCAACACTAAGAGAGGAAACACTACGTAACCTATTTACAATTCAAAAGGTAAATTTTGCCTAAAGACTTTTCACAGCCAAAACTTTCTCCACCCTCCTTTTACAGTTTTGAGATATTCCTAAAGCGTCAAGAAGTTAATACTTCTTCGAGGCGTGTTCCTCAGCCGAATGAAGCACCAAGTTTTAGCCGGGGTCGTGCTTCCTCCAGCCGCCAAAGTATCTTCCTATCACTTTTTTTGTAGGAAGGCCTTTGCTGAACCAAACTCCGTATTTGGCCATGTTTGGCCTGCTTTGTTTATATACTCGTCTTCCAAATTCAAGAGTGCCAAACGAGCTAGCACCGGAATGAACATTACGTCCGCCATGCTTGAACTCTTCCCCGCAATATAAGCCGTCTTGCTCAACCTATCTGCCATGCTGAACTCTTCCCCCGCAATATAAGTCTTGCTCAAAGCGTCCTCAATTTCGAGAAGTCGATTAGATGTTCCTTGCTCCGCCTTACAACCTCCGGGTCTCTCGGCTTCTCTTCGGTGTGATATGCCTCTTTTAGCTTGCGGTGGTAGGAACTTGCCGGGTCGGGTGACTCGGCCATCCGAGCAATCAAGACTCTCCTAAAAAACTTGGACACGCTTTTGCCGATACTTCTCATGGACGTGGGATAATGTGAAAAACTTTGGATTCCACTCCGTATTTTATGCATCCATTGAATGACCTCATCATCGCTAAAGGCGATGCTATCATTATTAACGAGACAAGCGCAATTCTCTTTATATACCTGTAAATTTCTAAAGCATTATAAACTTCCACAAAAGAAGAGAATGAAGACAGACAGACAGAATAAATCTGCAAAGAATATGGTACATAATAGAGCACAATACCCCATCCTGTCAATGAGATACATTCGATTACTCGAAATCAGAAATACTTTTATTTGGCATACTTAGCTAGAGAAGCTGATATTTCTCATTATCACATGCCAAAACAGTTGAAAATTAGATCAAACAAACATCCGTCATAACCATATCAAAAGAAGAACAAGTATGCTGTAAGAATAGGATGAGAGAATGATTTCAATAGTATCAAAGATGACATGCGAACCATTCTGGAAACGGGGAGTTTTGTAGTCGGGTTCATTACGAAGAAGGAAGGCCTCAAATTTTTGCACATTATCGGATTCATATGGAAGGATGTGTAATCAATGCCCTTCTCTTCCAAAGCCAGCCTCACCTTTTGGCTGTCCAATGATATGGGTGATGATACGGTTGCATGATTCTAATTGCTTTCCTTTTATTGACTTCAATTATGAAGCACAAGCTTCACACAAAATCAAGAGGCTGCTGCAAGTCAAATTGAAACAATTACATAGCCAAAGAGGAGGTTTAATTAGCAGTTAGCATGATTCAAAATTACAACTTTTCTACCAATATTAACACACGTCACTCGTTTGAGATTGCAGGTTTTACAACCATCACCCCTCTCAGATAAGACTAAGGTTTTGCTAATCTAAAAGGTCCACTCTATCTTGTGATGAAACATAGTCAAAATCAAAAGAGAAACTAGAGGCTTCAAAAAACTTCTTGGCATCCCCAACGAATTAATACACAAGCATTGAAGAACATTTATTGACGTACCCATTTTGAGTAAAAGAAGAATCTCTAGCATATCTTAGTCGTGGCCATCAGCAATTACCTCCCCAAGGAAACAAACCAGACAGCGATTCGAGACAAACGTCAACGGTGAAACCCATTCAACAATCCTCCTTTCAGCACCCAATCTCCAATATAGTCACTTAGTCGGAGTTAGGCCTCACACAATGTACGGTTCCACAAAAACCCAAAAAAAACGCTGAAGCGAGACGCCATCTTATGTAAAAGCTCCAAAACCAAAAGGTTCATTTTCCAGCAGGAAAGCATTTAAATTTTGCGAGACGGTAAGATTAGAATAAAGGAAGTATTCCCGATTCGGTTAACAAATACACACAACGAACTCACACCAACTCTGTCGTGCTTAGAACAAGTATTGACGGTTCAAGAAAGGGGCAAAACAGGTCCCGCCACTTCTAATTCGGCCATCAATACAGCAAGGAATTCCAACGAAGAACTTCACGAGGCAATCAAGAACGGTCTAGACCACACGGTCGAAAGAGGTTCGGCCGACCGGATGACTTGCGAACCAGAACGCCACGCCCCCGCTCCAACACTCCAACCCCAACTCAAGACCCATGAAGTCAACGCGCGCAAGCATGATCAAGTTCACAACAAGAGCCCGCAACGCAGCGACCAAATTGACCAGGGAATCAAACTAAAACGGAAACAGCACGCAGCAACGACGAGAGAACCAAACGAAGAAGGACGGCCAAGTGTCGGCGCGATCGAGACAGATGGGGTGGTCGGACGGAACCTTACCCGTAAAGCGTCGACACTTCTAGAGATAACTTCGACTTTTGCTTCCCACAACAGACAACAAAAAACTACAAGAACCAAGACGAATACTAGTAAACTCCGGGAGTAGTTATAAGGACAACACTTTTAAGCCTTCGTTACGGTTCAAAGTCACACCGCTTCAAGCACAACCCACCTAAATTTTTCAATGGACAATCTTCTGCAGGCACGTGAGGTTTTGCTACACAAACCAAGATGAAGAATTCCGTCACTTACCGAGAGGGTATCCACCCAGCCGAGAGACGAACCCCAAGCCAAGAGCAGATTCGATGCGATCACTTGCTTCGCCACCATGCTTGATCGCCTCATCACCCGTCGCCCACCCCTCGCCCTCAATTTACTCTCCGATTCCTCTTCGCTCCTCACGCGACGCCGGCATCGCCACCGTCGCCGCTTAGGAGCACCTCCTCCTCTTCCACACCGGACCGCGCCGGCTTTTCGGCACCCAAGTTTCGGCCTTCCGCCGCATCACTCCCGCCGCTCCCACTTCCCTCCCTCGATCCGCGCCGCCGCCTCGGTCCGTCTCCGAGTTGCGCCGCCGCATCATCGGAGCTGCTGCTCGAGCGAAGGGGAGCTCGGCGGCGTTGCTCCCCCTTCGACGCGGCAGATCTGGGCGAGCAACGCTCGCTCGAGGCTCGAGCGAGCCGTCCCGGATCTGTGGCGCCGAAGGGGAGCAACCCTTACCGGAGAAGGAGGAGTACCGGAAACGTACCTAGAGTCGCCGGAGAGTCGGCCGAGTGGGAGCCGCCGGAGAGATGGGAGAGACGCCGGAAAAGGAAGAACGAAGCTTCGCCGACGAGAGGAGCGACGAGCACGCACGAAGGAAGAACGAAGCTTCGCCTCTTTGTTCCGATTTTGTTCTTTTGTTCCTTTCGTTTTCGTTCTTTTGTTCCGTCGAAGAAGTGTTTCTTTTCAAAAGAAACAACTTTTTGTTTCTTTTTCTTGTTCTTATTTCGTTCGAAACAAAAAAAAAAAAAAGGAACGAAACGCAACCAAACGCGTTTCTGTTCCTTTTTGTTCCCGGGCACACTTTCCGTACAGAAGTGTGCCCGGAACACTTTTTTTGGGCACGAATCCATGCATATTATCCAAAAGCTTCAATTGTTTTCATTTCTTTTATCTTTGATTTTTTTTAACTTAAAAGCTCCATTTGTGCGCGTGCATGATGACTACATCTTATCTAACGTCCATTTCGTGGAAGGTTCTTCTACTTTAAGTCACGGTACATGAACCTCTTGATTGCTAAAATAGGGTAGACCCCACCCAATCAAAAAGGTAGGCGGCTGGCTTTTTCATTTCAAGCATCCACCTCCAGTTGGAAGCATAATATTGGAAGATCCCTGAAAGAAAGCAGAACTTGTTTCTTTTTTATCAGACGAAAAAGAGAGAGAGAGAGAACTTGCTGAGGGGACAATAAATTATATATTCCACAACTTTTAATGCAAATAATTATCTGACATAAAAAAATGGATGACTCGCCGATATTGTTAAACTCATTAATATACATAATGAAAAAGTCACACCACAAGTTGTCAGCATAATGATGTCAAGTCCTAACTAAATCTATTATCGACAAAATACAAGCATTTATTGAAGATTTCAATTAACTTTTGAGGAAATTACTCAATCCATCCATAAAAAGAAATTTCTAGTGTTTTGGAGCTTCCGTATGCTTGTATATTTGCCAAGTTTCTAATTGAGTTTCAAACGATTCATTTTGCTTTAGTTTGAATCCCAGACAAGTTCAAAAGACAAAATGTACACTAGGGCAAGACTGGTTTAATCAATTAAATTTTGAATTTACTCCGAATATATAAATCATGCTGGGGCTCCTTACTATACGGTCTATGATCCAAGGATTATAGGCAATTATTGAAGAGGAGAGAGAGAGAGAGAGAGAGAGAGCAGGGGGGCAAACGCGCTTGGCACGTGCGAAAGCTTTGCTTCATTTTGCAGAGGGTCGACCGCGCTTGGTTCCTCCATAAATATAGGCATTTCTCCAACAATAAAGGAGAGCGGAGACCGCGTTTCGAAAAGACAAGGTTCTCAAGTATTCCTCCCCTCAAGGTGACGTTTCTGACTTAGGCTTCTTCTCATGTTCCTCTGGTCTCCACTTCTTCAAACGTGTATGAATTTGTTGTTCATCGACAAGGAAAAGGAAAAAAAAAGGGGGCACGAAAAGAGGGCTTCCGTGAATTTTGATAGTAACGTAGAATTGTGATTCCTCGACTTTCATGCATGATATATCAATCTTATTTTTCTGATGAAATTTTTGCATTCTGTCTAGGGTTGTAAACATATAGCACAGCAAACGAAGGTGAACATCTCACACTTTTTAGGAACCCCAGAGAGTGCTTCAATGGAGATCTTATCATCCCAGTTGTTCCCTGAGATAGTAAGCATTCGATTTTCCTCTCAAGCCCCAGATGTTATTATGTCTGACTTGATGCATTTTTCAAGATTTTATTTTTACTTGATTTCATAGGTAACAGAAGAAACACTACATCATGCGTATCAACATCATCAAATAATGAACGCCTTCGATTTCCCTCTTGAAGATTTCGACTTCAAACTTTTCTCTTCAGAAACGTACTCCCCTTGTTCACCATTTGTTCCGGAAACGACACGAGGTCTCATGGATCCGCCAGTAGAAGTTGCTCCGACAATCATGGAGAGGCCAATGAAGATGCCAAAGACTCAGAGAGTGAGCAACTCTTGCTCAGCCGAAACAAACAAAGCCCCCACAACGGCGATGTCCTCGCTGTCATCTAGTTCCCAGTTGATATCTTTTGCAAGCTTGGATTCTTTCCCGACTGAATCGCAGCAGATTTACGGTACTTGCTTCGAACATTTGTTACATATTTTGGGTTAATTGAATAAGATCTGAGGTATTATAGTGCATGATGGTAATACCAAAAGTTTCCTTGTATTAATTTGTGAAGGTGCTTATGAGATCCAAGACTGTCAAACAGAGACAAAGAGAATTGGCGCAATGAGTAGACCACCTATTGATACACGAGAACACCTGATTGCTGAGAGGAAGCGGCGTGAGAAGCTTAGCCAGAGCTTCATTGCTCTCTCTGCTATCATTCCTGGCCTTAAAAAGGTAATTCTTCTTTGAAAAAACTTTTTACTTTTCCTTGGAAAGATTCCTTATTACTAAGAATATATATCTTCGTCATTACATTAGAGTATATATCAAATTTTCAAAATGTTGATGCACCCACGTTAGGAAATCTTGAAGATTGTTTGCCCCGATTCATTACTGTCCGTGATTGTTGTGAATTTCCGTTGTGAATTTCCTAAAGTCTGGTTCACAACAATCTTATTTAAGAGATCTAATCATATTAGCAAAACAATTATCCCCATTGCTATAGAAATAGTCAATAGCACAGCACTTCATTTCATGCATAAGATCATCTCATCCAATCACAATTCATTCAACTGGAAAGAGGTGTGAGTTTGGGGTCTCATTTTTTAAAGTAAGGGGTAAAGTTAAAATGATGTATATCTACGTGCATTAGGGACCTGCTTACAATTCCTTAAACTTGAATATCACACTCCGAGCGAATCTTCTGGTTTATCACCTGGCCTTTTACTCCCATGGGAAACAATTAAAGTTAGGATGAGCAAGGTTTGTTTACCTTTGCCGAGTCATGAACAAAGAGATCGGACACTGGTTTTCCTTCAAGTTCATCAAAGTTGAAATTTGAAGGGGGTAGATACTAGACAACAATATACTCAAATCAACTTTCTTGTGTGCTGTTGTGTTTTTCAGATGGACAAAGCATCAATCCTCAGTGACGCAATCAACTACATGAAGCAGCTTCAAGAACGCGTCAAGAAACTCGAGGAAGAGGTTGCAATCAGGACTGTGGAATCAGTTGTGATTGTAAAGAAGTCTCAGGTCTCGGCGTTTGATGATATGTTCTCATTAGATGAGAACTCTAACCACTTTGAGCAACAACTCCCTGAGATCAAAGCAAGGGTCTTGGACAAACATGTTCTTCTTCGAATCCATTATGAGAAACAAAAGGGATGCATGACGGAGATACTTAGAGAAATAAAGAAGTTGAATCTATCTATTCTTAATAGCAGTGTATTATCGTTTGGGAGTTCCATACTAGAAATGACAATCGTAGCTCAGGTAAATTCAAGTACCTGGGTCACTCCCCTCTTTTTCTAAGGGTAAAATTACAAACAAGAAAAGCTTGTACTTTTGGTTAAGTTATTAAAACTAGCACATACTTACAAACAAAGTAAACATACATCATCGTTCGTTTTCCATTAACATAATCTTTTTTTCCTTGCAGATGGACGTTGACTTCTGCATGAATATTGAGGATCTCGTCAAGAGTCTACACACAAGCTGTGTAGGATTGGATGAAGCCTCTCCTTGCATTCTAATTGCAAATGGAAATGGGTCTTGCTCAGAGAGACAAATTGGATTAGATTTTTAGTATTTTTTATTTTTTATTTTTATCTCTTGTGCACTTCTCGAAAGTATTCTGTATTCATCAGTTTGTAGCTGTTGTAATAAAAGTAGTTTCATGGATTGTGGGATCATTTCTGTATTCATCAGTTTGTAGCTTTCGTAATAAAAGTAATTTCATGGATTGTGGGATCATCTTATTATGGTATATGGAGAGCTACATTCAGCTGATTCTAATCCATATTCGGTGCAAATGTGATTGATAAAACATGACGGACTGATATTTGTGATACTTGTGAAACGAGAATATATTAAGTGGTTTGTGATCGTCACATCAATGGTTGATTTGAGGTGTGTCTTCATTCATGTCCAATAATTAATTGACATGTGTTTCCTTAGTTAGATTAGAAAAAATAAAAATAAAAATTTCTCTTCTTCCTCCTCCACCCATTTTTTTCCCTAACCTAGCCATCATCAATGGCCATCGGCGCTGCCGGCTCTTGATATTTGGCCATCCACCTTCGGCTCCGAACAAGCCGTCGTTGCTCGTGGCTGGAACTCATGGCCATGAGCACAACGGCTCTAGAGCCATGGCTCTTCAAATCGAACGGCGACTCTTGAAGTCCCCTATCGCTTGTTTCAGACAATGCAACTTGAAAACGAAAAAGAGAGAAAAGAAAAAAAGTGACGATGAAGTCAAGGGAAGGAACATCGCTTGCTTGCCATGGCCACGGCAGGACTTCCAGATCTGCAACCATAGCTCCAACGACATTGGCTCGTCCATGGCTATGAGCGACGGTAATCTACTTCAAATGCGCAACTCTATCCCCTTGACTCCAGATGTGATCAACGGCAACAAATTTAAGGGAAGGAACGTCGAGCACAAACACAATGGAGAGGGTTGGACGCTCCGTAGTGGTTGCCTTAGACGTGGCATGACAACTCCTCCGGTGGTGACGGCGGAGGGAGGCACAGAGTTGGGCTCAAGGCGGCCATAGATGGAGGAGGAAAAGTGAGGTGGATGGAGATTTCTTATTTTGTTCATCTAAATCCACCTCTATATGTACGTGTTAATTTGTAATTGGTCCAGTGTGGAAAAATGCATGCCACATCAACAATTGATGAGACACTTACAAACCACTAAAGATTTTGTCGCGTTAAGTCCTCATGATCCTTCACGAACAGTTTTTGCATGCCGTGTTGATAAGCTTCCAAAACTACGTGTTGTGTACACCATTAATATAATTATTTGAATAACTACCGTGGGTCAATGTAATTTACATAACTTATGCTGTAGTGAGATTGCAATAATGAGCTCGCCATTTAAATGGTGAACACTAGAGGAATTCTATGTAGCTTAAATAAAATATTCTGTTACGAGTGTGAAAGTCCTATGTTAAGGCCCAGGGGATCGCCTTTCCTGTCCCTTTTTCAAGCTAAAAATAATTATGCTAATTGTACATATACTCCAAATTTATAAAGGTTGATTTAGTCAGCAAGACAATGATCGGGAAAATTGATATTAAAAAATCCCTACATTTCTTATATCTTATCTTGCATTGGAAAAATATTATATATAACAATTGATGGACCTATATCTAATTCAAGATAGTGTCTAATGAAGTTAGTATTTAGATAAAATCTGGTGAGGGCGAGGGTCAATCACCGCCACTCGATATTGGTGAGTGGGACACAATCACCGAGTAGGCGAGAGCAAGTACAGCTCTTGCTTGCTCTACTTATGGCAAGGCCCTTCCCTTGGCTTGGTCATGGTTCGTCAACCCTTACCATGGCCCGGGCAAGGCTCGCCAACAATCACCCTCCACTCCCCAGGGCTATCCTTCTCCCATTTCGATCGTCGTTTCTCTGTCAAGCTTTCTCTCTCTCTCCTGATTTTCATCTTTTTTTTTAATATTTTATTTTGGTCCTTTTTTTCCCCCATTTTGACGTCCATTTGGCGTCACATCAATGCCATGTACCTAAAAAGAGAAGGAAAAATTAATTTTTAAAAAAAAGTGATCTAAGTGTTCCATCCACCTAAAACTAAAGAATTGAATGCATGAATTTTGCAAGTCTTAGGATTGAAATAAATGAAAGAAAGCTTAGGAATTCTAAGTACATGGGGGCATAACCATGAAAAGAGTTTAGGGCTCCGGCTGTAATATTTCCCATATCTTAAATCATGCAAATTCGCACAGTCCAGAACTAATAATATTACACATAAGTAATAAAAAAAAAAAAGAAATTGAAATCCAACATTTTGCCCATTCATGATGCAAGACAGCAACACCTCTGATTCCTCCCATGGAAAAATTTAGTTTCAAATTTTCAAGGGAAAAAAGTACTCAACATATCCAATTGGATCTAAAGTTTACTAAAACACTTGAGCATATATGTTATGAACTAACTATGATAAATTAGCTGCTCCATATGACATGGAATTTTCGATGTGGGACTTCTTCATCCGACTCTATAAAACAACTTTATATTCATAAGTTTCCATTCTTTTCATTTCTTTTTTTTTTATTTGGCGCGAGAGCTCTATTGGTGTTTCGTGTTTCATCACTACGTCATTATAGCATGTCCATTTCATGGAAGCTTCATCTACTTTGAGTCAAGGAAATTGAAGATGTTAATGTCAAAAAAGGGTAGATCCCACCGAATCAATAAGGTAGGCGCTTTCCGATTTCAAGCGTCCCCTCGAGTTGGAATATCTTATTGGAAGAACCCCGCGTGCTCAAAACAGAGAAAACAATTGTCGATGGCACAAAAGAACATTACCAGGTGGAGGATATATATATATATATATATATATATATTCTACAAAAAGTTATGCCACAAGTCATAAATCTATCATCTATATAATAGAGTCAACATCAAACTTTTTATTGGATGAGAGAGTTGCAATATGTAGACCTTCTTCTTATCCTCCTCCTCCTCCTTCTTCTTCTTTTTTCCAGTCCGGTTGAATAACTTTCTTTCTTAATAGATTTCTTTAGAGCACTTGTCGGGAGATATACCGACATTTAGCCACGGTCACAGCTCAGCATAAACTAAAAGATAATCAGAGGACGAATAATTTATTCCTTAAAAAAAATAAAAATAAATGCTGTTCCCACTAACACGTCGCTTTCCACGTTCTTCTAACACGCCAGTCATTGCTTGGACTTCATCAACATTATAATTAGATTGGAATATTTTTATTCCATTCTCCTAAAATTTTGGACTAGCTTTCTTGTCGTTCAGACCACGCAAAAAAAAAAAAAAAAAAAAAGAGTCGTTCAGACCACGCAAAAAAAAAAAAAAAAAAAAAAAAAAAGACTTTTGCCTTTTCCTGAAAGTTTGTTATTAGACTATTGAATCACCGTCCATAAAGTTCAACGTGCTCTATGACGCCCCAAATTTCTCAGATTCTAGAATTACAAATGGACGGATAGGGGCTCGGAGGACAGGAAGTTGGGCCAAGAGTGGGCCCGTTGGGCAGGATGCTGAACCGTCAGTGTAGGCTTGGTGGGCTGACGATTTGGGCACCAATGTGATGTGTGTGGGCCGCGAATTGGGCCCGTGGGCCATGTGCATGCGCAAGGCCCAGGATTAAGTGAAGATGTTCTGGCTCGTCGGTATAGGCTTCAGATTTATTTGTATACGTATGCAATTTAGGTCTCGTATGGCCTTGATTGTCTTCAAGATTCGGGATTTATTTTAGCAATGCTATTTCATGTGACGTGAAGGACGATTAATGACCTCATGACTTTAGGAAAATAGAGGAAAATTTGCAGCGCATATTTTATAAATGGTAAATTGATGTTACCTATTTAACCCTATGGAACTAGATTTCCATCTCTTCTACCATTAATTCTTATGGTGGCTGCTTAGTGTAGGGGCGAAATGGGCAAAGCAAGCATTTTGTAGGGATTAATGATTGAAGTGCAAGAAAAATCAAATTAACCCCTAATGATCTCTTAAAACACTCATCTTTGGACAAGTGTGCGTGTGCATGGTAGGAAGCTTCATGCAAGAGGAAGCCCCTTCTTTTCCTTGTCATTTCTGCCCACCTCAGATGCCGAAACCGAGCCTGGGGATTGCAAAATGCAATCATTAGTTGCCTTGAGACTCATGAAAATCTAGACTTAAACACTCAAGCAACTCTTTCCTCTTTCATTTCTCCCTCACTTATCCTTTGGCTCCGCAGAATGCCCCTTCCTATTTCTCTGCATTCTCTCTCTCGGTTTCAAGCCTTAGGAGCTCAAATCCTCGAAGAACCAGCAAGAACAAGGAGCAAGGAGGGTCGAATAGCCACCAGATAAGGGAAATTGTTGGGTACTAGGCTAGAATTATCCCCTTGTTGCTCGGTGAAGTGGCTAGTCGTCGCTTGGATTCTGTCTTGGAATGGTTTCGCCTTTCCTTGGCTATGGATCGTCATTCCTGAGTTGCATGTTTGATCTATGGCTAGGACAGGCGTACAGGCTCAACTGAAAAGCTGTGTATGCTGTCTTACTCAAGTATAGGGCCATGCATGTTTAGGAAAAAGGGTTGCATGTTACTTTGGAAGCTCAGTACCCTTGCACGCGAAGTGGTGTGTATGTTTTGGTTGTTGTGAGTGTTATTGACCACTGATGTGAGAAGTGGACATTGCATGAGGCCTAGGACTTTTAATTTGACTGTGTTATTGAGCTGTGATCATGATTTGAGGAAGCATTGCAAGTGTTTTGATGTGTGGGATCTCTTTTCTAGAGCCAGCCTCTACCTGACCCATTCTGTTTCTAAATTTTGGTGACTCCAAGATGGTTCAAATTTGATGGTGTCTCCTTCTTGGAAGCTACTCCCAACATCCGTAACTATAAACATAAATTATTTCTAGATTTTTCTAAGAAAGGATGACTAGCTTAAGAGAGTGTTTGTTGTTAGTTGGGTTTACTCCCATGTGGAAGAAACCCAATGACTTGCATGCTCAAAAAGGGGCTTGAGCCCATATGATAATTATATGGAGAAATAGAATTTCACACTATCAATATAAAGTGGTAGCCACATAAGGAAATAGTAACAAGGAAAAAGAGAAAGCAAAAAATTTGGGGGTTAGAGCAATATCTGATTTACATCAAGCTAGCATCGGAGGTCAATTCATGGTTTGATTGAGTTGAAATCTTGTCAGTATGTGGCGCAATTTTCTCAAATCTGAACGGTTTGATTTTCGTTTGAAACTCCATACATTATTTTTTTCATGGATTGATCAAAATCTACGTTTTTGGTCAGATTTATCATTGCTCTCTTGTGAAATTTATGTGTATTGCCAAGAATTATGTTCTTGAGATGTTTGCTACTATGTACCTCTAGTATTTTCTAGAGAAGAACATTATTTACCCAATTTTGTTGATAGTGAAGAATTGCGGGTGGACTCTGGTCCCGTGGTTTTTGATCTCCTTACATCGAGGAGGTTTTCCACGTAAAAAATCATTTTGTGTTCACGTGCTTGGTATTTATTTTACTCTACTACATTGATTCCTATTAGGTTTACACAAGAGGGGAGATTATTTTATTCCGCCGTGTTGATTCGATATTATTCGAATTATTACTGTTCTCCCATCAGAGTGGTATCAGAGCATCTGATTATTGCTTGATTTTTCTGCCTTGTGTTAAATAATGGAAACGAATACGAGTAGAATGGTTATACTAAATGGTTCAAATTATCATATTTGGATATGGAAGATGGAAAATCTTTTATATGTGAAATTTTTTTATTTGCCCATATTTGTCGAGGAGAAATCAGAGAATAAAACCGATGCTAAATGGTCTATATTTCATCGTCAAGTGTGTGGTTATATTAGGCAGTAGGTGGATGATAATATTTTGAACCATATTATTGAGGAAACACATGCACACAGTTTATGGGATAAGCTCGAACAGTTATATGTTCGAAAGACTAGGAATAATAAATTATTTTTGATAAAACAGATGATGGCATTGAGATATCAAGATGGTACTCGTTTGACTGATCATTTAAATTATTTTCAAGGAATTATAAATCAATTGGTTGTGATGGGAATCAAGTTTGATGATGAGATACAAGCACTATGGTTGCTTGGTACTTTGCCGGACCCATGGGAGACGTTCCAAACATCTTTATCTAATTCTACCCCAGATGGTACGATTACCATGGATTTGGCTAAGAGTAGTATTTTAAATTAAAAGATGAGAAGGTTGACACAAGGATTGTCATCTTCACATTATGATGCCTTGGTTGTTGAGAAAATGGGAAGAAGTGAGTCTCAAGGTTCGAGAAATAGAGATAAAAGTCGAGATAAAAGCAGAGGTAAGTATAATAAATTTGCTAATGTTGAGTGCCATTATTGTCATCAAAAGGACATATTAAGAGGTTTTGTCGCCAATTAAAAATGAGAAATAAAAGGAGAAAGATAAAGAGAAGAAAAGTGATAATGACAGTGGTGACAATCGTGTTTGTTACACTTAAAGAAGACTTTCTCACTATTTTTTATGGTGATGTGGTGATTTTGTGTCTCATGAGACTAGTTGGGTAATTGATAGTGGTGCATCTATTCATGCTACGTCTCGTAGGGAATTCTTTATATCATACATGTCAGGTGACTTCAGATTTGTGAAGATGGGAAACAATGAACTAGTTCAAGTTATAGGCAAAAACCAGCAATGACACAAGGTTAGTATTGAATAATGTTAAACATATACCTAATATCCGCTTGAATTTGATTTCTATAGGCAAGTTAGATGATGAGGGGTATTGCAGCACATTCAGTAATGGTTAATGGAAGCTCACCAAAGGTTCTCTTGTTGTGGCTAGAAGTGAAAAAATATTTTTCGTTGTACATAATGCAGGCAAAGTTGTCCACAGACACAATTAATGCCGTAGATAGCAAAGATGCAACTAAGTTATGGCATAAGAGGTTCAGTTACATCAGTGAGAATGATTTGTCACTATTGGCCAAGAAGAAGTTCCTTTGAGGATTGAAAAGTTCGGCGCTAAAGAAGTGTGCTCACTGTTTAGCAAGAAAACAGAACATAGTTGCATTTAAAAGCTCCCTCCTTCAAGAAAGTCAGGTATACTGGATTTAGTGCATTATGATATTTGCGGTCCTATGAAAACAAAACCATTTGGTGGATTTCTTTATTTTTTTACATTCATAGATGATTTTTTAAGGAAAAATTGGATTCATACCTTGAAAACTAAATATCAAGTATTATATGCTTTAAGCAATTTTAGGCTTCAGTTGAGAAACAGACTAGAAAGAAATTGAAATGCATCAAATCTGATAATGGGGGATAGTATATTGGACATTTTGATGAATATTGCGGACAAGAAGGTATTCGACATCAAAAGATACCTCCCAAGACACCTTAGTTAAATGGCTTAGCTAAGAGAATGAACAAAACACTAGTTGAAAGGGTAAGATGCTTACTTTCATAGTTAAAGCTACCTGGATCCTTTTGGGGTGAGGCTTTAAATATAGTTGTGCATATATTAAATTTTACTCCATGCGTTCCTTTAGAGTTTGATGTTCCTAATAGAGTTTGGACATGCAAAGATGTTTCTTATGATTATTTGTATGTCTTTAGATGCAAAGCATTTGTGCATATTCTCAAAGATGAGAGGTCTAAACTTGATGTGAAAACACGACAATGCATATTTATTGGTTATAGATAGGATATGCTTGGCTATAAATTTTATGATTCGGTTGAAAAGAAAATAGTAAGAAATAGAGATGTGTTTATGGAAGATCAAATAATAAATGATATTGAGAAAGCGGAGATGATTTCAACACCATAGGTTAGTGATAATTTGGTTGATTTGAATCCAGTTCCTCTTACAAATATTCTTACATAGGTTAATGAAGAGCACCAGGAAGTCAATGTTCCAAATAATGCACATGTTCTTGAACATGTTGAAACATATAATAAAATTCCTGAACCGGAGGCTCAATTAAATGTTCCACTAGATGTTCAAGTCTGGAGATCCGTTGGAGACCAACGACCTTCCACCAAGTATTCTAAAGATGAGTATGTATTATTAACTTATGCAGGTGAACTAGAGTGCTATATAGAAACAATAGAAGATGAGTACAAAAGCAATTGGTTTGATGCTATGCGAGAAGAGATGCAATCACTTCATGATAATCATACTTTTGAGTTGGTGAAGTTATTTAAATGTAAAAGAGCTTTGAAGAACAAGTGGGTATATAGGTTGAAGCAAGATGAACAGACTTCATAACCACGGTACAAAGCTAGATTGGTGTTGACACCCGAAATTTTTGTCGACGTTTTAAACATTTATTTTCCAAGAAAAATATAAAAAATAAAGAGCAAAAATAAAGAAGAATAAAAAAAGAATGAAAACATTAAAAAAGAAAAAAAAAAGAGAAAACAAAAAGAAAAAGGGGAAAAACGCTGAAAAAATATATGAATGGGGCTCTGATTTTTACATTTTTTGGTTTTTCTCTCTTCCTCCCGTGCTCGCTCATTTTTTTGGTGTGCGAATTCTCTCTCACGGGTTCTCTCTCCTAAAAAAGGGCTGAACGGTTTCTCTCGGAAAAAGAACGCTCGCTCTCTAAAAAAATGTCTGAAAGACTCTCTGTGGTCTCTCTCTCTCTAGTGAGCAAGCGGGTAACTCGGGAGGAGATCGGGGCAAACTGAAAAGCGGACCGGGAGAAGAAGATCGATGGATTGCCATCACTCCTTCCCCTACCTCGCGCGCGATTCGAGTCTATTGGGACTATCGTCGGCGGCGATGACGACAACGACAACGACAGCAGTGGTGACAGGAGGCTCAATCAGTTAGGGTTTTCTTCCATTGGTGTGATCGGAGAATCTCTGATGATCTCTTGATCAATCGCTTTCGGGATTTGGAGATCGGAAGCTCTGTTTTTGCTAAGATTCTCTCCGGTTTTTGCTGGATCTCTCAGTTCCGACGCTCTCGCCTTCTCGAGCCTTAAAAGGAGAGCAACTGTCAGACTGAGGAGCTCAAGGCGTGGGGCTCAGATCCGAAGCTGACCGGTAGTGACGACGATCAACAACGGATTCGACAGCGGCGGCAATAGCTTCCGATCGTCTTCTCGTTCTGTTTTTCCAATCTCTCTATTCTGGTTTGGGCTCTCGCTCGCTCACTCAATCAATCGAAGACCGGCGGTCGAGGATCGCACGTGAGCTCTCTCTCTCTCTCTCTCTCTCTCTCTCTCTCTCTCTCTCTCTCTCTCTCTCTCTCTCTCTCTCCCCGTTAGGGTTTCGATTTTTGTTCTCTCTTTGAATCCGTTCTAAGTCATGGATTCTGACTTCTCCCTCTTGATCGCTCTCTCTGGTGATTTTGGTCTCGGTTGAATCTGACGCTCTTGTTGCGGATCGCATCCTTCAGGAGCTCGAGGTGCAGGGATTCGGACCTGCGCCGAGTTTGGAGGTCTCAACTTGGCTCTAAGGGCAGAACCAAAGAGTAGATCTGCTGGTGTTCACAAAGACTAGATCACTCGATCAAGCATCAAATTTTCACAAACAAGGTATCATTCCGAATCTGGTTGGTAGACTTTGTTAGAAGTGATTGTCGAGCATTATGGACTGGAAGTTGATCAGGTTACTATGACTATTTTCATATGTCTGATTCCAGTTGTCATTGATGCTTGTGTGAAGCCTGTGTCAATGAAGTCCTGGTGTGATTGATCAGTGGGTGCTTTACATCGATTAGGTCTTACCATAAATGATCCTTAGGTCTTGATCAGTTACTTCATCGTCTTCATGTTTACTTGTTTAAAACTTGATGCCGATATAATCTGAATGTGTTGTTTCTTTTTCTGTTTGAGTGATGATCCGAGATTGTCGATATGAGTCCTGTGTCGATCAGAAGCCAAGCAACTTATTTCTGAATGCAAATTGTGACCTTAAAATTGGAGACTTTAGGCTAGCTAAGACCATATCTGAAACGGATATGATGATTGAATGTTTTGTTACTCGTTGGTACGTGCTGCATTCTTGAATTTGCAGTGTTATAGTTAATCATGTCTTTGATGTTTGAATTGTGTTGACTATATGTGGGACTCTAAATGAGATATGGTTCTATGGGATTCTGTTTAATCTGTCATGTCATATTCACTTCATGGATTCCATCTAGACTAGAACTATTCATTCTCAACTATTGTAACATGTAGAAATATAAGGCAAAGGGTATGTCTGGATAGATTTTGCTTCCTCTTGATATTTTGTAATGGATGCCGTGAGCTCTTGGATTTGGTCATCATTTACTAGATTTGACAATTGTTACAAACGGAGCTACAATTTGTAAATGATTAAGTGTTCTGTTTTCATGCTCTACTTTAATGACCTGTGTTGTTTGCCATTTTCACATGATTTTTTGTAATTAGATTCTAAAGTTGATGCCTAAATGAAAGTTGTTCATTAGGTTCCAATCTATATCAAATAAAAATTTCGTGATAATTGAAGATCATTTACCCAAGTCGAATATGTCTAGAATATCCCTAGCTTTGTTTGAAATTTTGCTGTTCTTATTGGTTCTCTGTTTTGGATGACCTTTTGTATAAATGACCTGATACGAGCTGGTTGCTGTGGTTTTCTGTGTTTGATGCCTTCATGAGAGTTGAAGATGGTTCGACTAGCTTTCCAATAAGCTATAACACACCATGATCTGATATCATTAGCCACATGAAACCTTCTTTAAAAGTTAGGGAGTAATTCTGGAAAATTGTTGTGTTTGTACCAATGTGTTATGTTACAGATTATGTCTATTCTGTGCATGCTTGCTATTCATATGTCCTAGTATGTGGAATTGTTCGATCATGCATTTGATGTTTGCTGTTCATGTGTGCATTTGATGTGTTAACTGATGTTAGATAGCAAAGCTTTTTGCAGTACAAAGAAGCAAATTTCCTTTGCTACCATATAACCTGGGTGGGATTTTATCTGTTCGCAAGGTTTTGCTGCCATGTATTGTTTCCCTTTGCTTTCAAAAGTTTATGTTCTCTTATGCTTCGGTGTCTATGAAACGTTGTGTTCTTACATCCCAATTGTGTCAATTACTAAATGATTTGGTTCGCGATGCATAAAATTTCCAAGTTTTCATGTTGTATTTCAAATTTTTGAATCATGCTTTTGGCTTGACATCAATGCTATCTGAGGTTTGAAACATGTTTAGAACGTCTTTGAAGCTTGATTAGTTGTGCCCATGATGCACCTAAGCTTGCCTTGATGACTAGATACATTCCATGACTTGATGAACTGATATCTCCCTTTTCATCAAATCTTTTAAAATGATGTCCTTTGTTAATTGTTTATAAAACGGTTTTAGGTATCATGTGGGTTACATATTGATTGCTTCATTCCCCTTGAATACATGTGTTGAGAGAATTCAATGGTGCATGTGTTTGAATAAGTGATCCTTAGTTGGTTCACTCATTGGTTTGGAATGATTAAAAATCAAGATCGTATGGCCTAAATGCATGTGAATTAATATGCTTTGCATGTGATTGTTAGATAAATGACTTAGGTGCGATGCAGGATAATGTAAGTGCCTTTGGGATGTCACATAGAACTTGACTTAGGGACTTCGTGACTTTAGTCACCATTTGTGAACATAAAAAATGTCTTGCTTTTGATTGTTTTGATACGTGATGATTGTTTCTTTCATTTGTATGCATCTAGTCATCCAGATTTCTTAGATTAGGTTTAGATTAGGGCCCCAAAGATGGACCTTTGCGTGAAGATGGTGGAGGTCGATGTCCACTCCGACCGTTGTCATGTACTATTTGTTTTCTCGACATATGTCTCGGGTTCCATGCATTGTATAAAACCCGACGAGTTGTGAGTTTCCTTTCTTTCCCAATTGTTTTCTCTTTTCTATTTTTAGAATTACATTATTAGGTTTAACTGCTTTTCTTGATTGTTTACTTTCATGTCTTGCAATTTCATTTTCATTGTTTGTTTTCCTTTCATTTCTCAGGAATATAATAGAATGAAAGTAATCCACCACACATGATCATTTGGTATAGAATTGACGATCCTGAAAATATAAAAAGAATTGCATGGACATGTTAGGAAAAACACAACATACCGTTTAGGTACTAAAATGGCGCTAATAGCAATATTAGGTTACGTAGGAATCGATGGAACACTCCTGACCCTTGATTGTTTTTCTAGCTGACCTCCAAAATGAGGCTAGTGGCGACTCCTGTCTATTTTTTAGGTTGTTATAAACAACTAGACTGCATAAATAAACCTATTGTCATGCGGGGTACGAGCTTGGGAGAGCTCGCGATCTCATGAGGGAACTCTCGTGATCAAGTACCCCTAAACGCGACCTTTCTCTCCTTGGACATCTCAAGGGGCAGCGAGATTGGGTCGCGACAATTGGTTGTTAAGGGATTCGGTCAGAGAAATATTTTTTTCGGTAGTGAAAATGTCTTCTATCCGTGTGATACCCGTGTGGTACTAGGCTTGGCAGCTACCCTATATTTGGAAATTGAGTAAATGGATGTTAAAACAGCCTTCCTACATGGTGACTTGGAGGAAGAGATATAACATGGAACAACCTAAGGGTTTTAAAGTGAAAGGGAAAGAGGATTATGTGTGCAAATTGAAGAAAAGTCTCTATGGCCTAAAACAAGCACCAAGGTAGTGGTACAAAAAGTTTGCGTCAGTTATGACAGAGTATGGCTATAAGAAGACTTCCTTGAATAACTGTGTATTTGTCCAAAAATTTTCCGATGATGACTTTATTATTCACTTGCTTTATATTTATGATATGTTGATTGTTGGCAAGAATGTTCCAGGAATTGAGTTATTGAAGAAATAGTTGAGCAAGTCTTTTGTCATGAAAAATTTGGGCTTAGCGAAGCAGATTCTTGGCATTAGAATTACCCAAGACAGAGATGCTAAAAAATTGTTTTTGCCGCAAGAGAAATATATCGAGAAGATCCTTTAGAAATTTCACATGGACAAGACTAAAATGGTTAGTACTCCTTTTGCTGCCCACTTTAAGTTAAATATGAAGTAAAGTCCTACGACTGATAAAAAGAAGAAAGATATGGAAAATGTTCCATATGCCTAAGCTATATGAAGCTTAATGTATGTGATGGTATGTACATGCCCAAACTTGGCGTACGTAGTTGGCGTTGTTAGTCACTATTTGTCAAATCCAGGCAAAGAGCACTGGAATGCAGTGAAGTGGATTATGAGGTACCTTCGGGGAACTTCAAAATTGAAACTCAATTTCGGGACCGGGAAACTTAAGTTAGTTGAATATACAGATTCCGACTTGGCAGGAGATATTTATATTCATAAATCTACTTCTGGTTATTTGATTTCTTTTGCGGGTGGAGCTGTGTCATGGAAGTCAAGATTACAAAAGTGTGTTGCACTTTCTACAATCGAAGCTGAATTTATTGCAGCGACTGAAGCTAGTAAAGAGATGCTATGGATGAAAAAGTTCTTAGAAGTACTTGGGTTCAAGCAAAAGAGGTATGTGCTATTTTGTGATAATCAAAGTACAATTCATCTCGGTAAGAATTCATCTTTTCATTCTAGATCGAAACATATTGATGTTAGATATCATTTGATAAGAGATGTTCTGGATGAAAAGTTGTTGGAACTTGAAAAAATTCATATGGATCATAATTACTCTGATATGATAACGAAGACTCTACCAAGAGAGAAGTTTGAACATTGCCAATTGATAGTAGGGATGGTGAATCCCTCCACATTGTCGTGAGGGGGAGATTTGTTAGCTAAGTTCACTCCTATGTGAAGGAAGTCCAATGAATTACAAGCTCAAAAAGGGGCTTGAGCCCATATGATAAATTATATGGAGAAATAGGGTTTCTCACTATCTATATAAAGTGGTAGCCACAAAAGGAAATAGTAACAAGAGAAAATTTAGGGTTATGGCAATATCTAATTTACATCAAGCTAGTATCGGAGGTTGATTCACGGTCCGATTGAACTGAAATTTTGTCAGCATGTTTGTGGCACAATTTTCTCGAATCTAAACGGTTTGATTTTTCGTTTGAAGCTTCCTACATCAGGTTTTTCGTGGATTGATTAAAACCTACATTTTTGGTCAGATTTATCATTGATCTCTTGTGAAATTAACGTGTATTGCCAAGAATTATGTTCTTGAGGTGTTTGCTGCTATGTACCTCTAGTATTTGCTAGAGAAGAACATTGTTTACCCAATTTTGTTAATAGTGAAGAATTTCTGGTGGACTCCAGTCCCGTGGTTTTTAATCTCCTCAAATTGATGAGGTTTTCCACATAAAAAATCGTATTGTGTTCTTGTGTTTGGTATTTATTTTACTCTATTATATCGATTCCTATTAGGTTTACACAAGAGGGGAGATTATTTTATTTCGCTGCGTTGATTCGATATTGTTCGATTTGTTATTGTTCTCCCATCACTTTTATCCTAGAGCCATTTTGCCCAGAATAAGGGAATTCATGACCTTAGCGCCTTTCGGAATTTATACAAAAATATTTAGCTCGAAATTTTATAGGGTTCCTTGAAGAAAGTTACAGGGAATGCTTTTGTACTAAATTTTAGATTTTTAGGAGCTCAAATGGAAATTGTAGAACCTTATTCCCAATGGTGCTTGAAAATTGCCAGTAGAATTACGTAGAGATACATCTATCCTTTAGTGTTTTTATAAAATCCCTTAGTTCAAATCTAGACACGACCTCTTCATTGAAGTTGTTGAGGACAGCCTTATCTCTAACATATGGAAGTTTCAAGACGCTTAGAAAAGGTTTGACTACTCAAAATAACTAGAACTTAAGAATTCTACTCTCTGCTTTAGCAAGCCAGAGTTAACTCTACTTTGTTGATCTACCGCTTGTGGTGCAACTCATTGTAGACTTCGAACCCTTCATAAAAATAAAAAAATAAAAATGTTAGTCTAGTTCTTCTCTATGATATATATAAAATTTAGAATTTTTTAGAGCCCGTTCACTGGGGTAATAGGACCAATTCGATTAAGGTGCAAATCTAATTTGTTTTGGCTTGTTGATGGAGAATCCACTGTGTCTACATGAAGATGGTAAAATCTCGAATAGTAGTTGACTAAGGGGTTTAACTACGCTGAATGGACTTCTCTCCATAGAGCATGATATGTGAGTGACGTGGCCATTGCATCAGAATTTGCTTCTGGCGTGATTAGGAAGTCCTTGAAAGCTGAGCACATTGGTGTGTTGTAACTGATTCAAGATGTGGAAATGTGAACCGTGTGAAATGAACTAAATTAAGAGATTTTCATTGGCTATGTGATACCGATGATGCCCTAGGGAGTCGGATGCCCATATTGTGTGATCATAGATGTCTCAGTTGTGTGATACCGAGTGATACAAATGATGCCCTAGAGAGTGGGATACCCATGCTGTGTGATCATTTATGTCTCAGTTATGTAATACCAAAATATCTCGAAGTGAGATGCCTATGCTATGTACCTTGGATGCCTTGGTTATGTGATATTGAAATGTCTCGAAGTGAGAGGCCCATGGTAAGTAATCCATGGAAATTTGGCTAGTGATCTGGAAAGAAGTGACTCCAATGAACCGGCCAAAGACTTGAACCCTTAAATAGCTCACATTACCTATTGCAAAATACCTCACATGGAAAAACTTTTTGGCTACTAACATCTTAGCAAGTGATTGACTCATCAAACTCGAACCTTCAGATCTCATGTGGTGTGGAAGAGTTATATTTAAATCCAAACATTTTGTAATGGGTGTGGAATCTAAGGCTAATGGCAAAGGGGCAGAAGAACAGCTCAAGTGCCATAACTTGACACGGAGGGATACTTAAATGCCACAACTTCGGAAATGTACACTTAAGTGCCAATTTCGAAGTAAAGTGGAACACTTGTGCTACTCCGGCCAAAATCCAGCCAAATGGCTAACGTAACAATTTTCTGGCGAGTTGAGTGCAAAACGGCGTCGTTTTGCACACTAATGTGACGAGAAAATACAAAAACGACGTCGTTTTGTACGATGTGTAAATAAATAATATAAAAATTAATTAAATTAAATTTAAAGTTAATTTTATTTAAAATATTCTACAAAATAAAAAACTTAAAATTAAAAAAAATTAAAACTTAAAAAACTTAAAATTTAGAAAAAATAAAATTTAAAAAAAAAAATAAAATTTAAAAAACTTTAAATTAAAAAACTTTAAATATAAATATGGAAGTTTTTAAAATTTTAAGTTTTTTAAATTTTAAGTTTTTTAAAATTTTAAATTTTTTAAAGTTTAAGTTTTTTTAAATTTTAAGTTTTTTAAATTTAATCTTTTTAAATTTTAATTTTTTTTTTAATTTAAAGTTTTTTTTTTTAAGTTTTTTTAAATTTAATTTTTAAATTTTTTTTTTTTTTTTAATTTTTTTAATTTTTATGTTTTTTAAATTTTAAGTTTTTTTTTTAAATTTTAATTTTTTTAAATTTTTATAATATTTTAAATAAAATTAAGTTTAAATTTAATTTAATTAATTTTTATATTAATTATTTACACATTAAACACAAAATGATGTCGTTTTTGAATTTTCTCGTTACATTAGTGTGCAAAACGATGCCATTTTGTACCTAACTCTCCGGAAAATTGCCACATCAGTCATTTGATCGGATTTTGGCCGGAATGGCATTTAAGTGTTCTACTTTACTTGAAACCGGCACTTAAGTGTAGCTTTCCGAATTTATGGCACTTAAGTGTCACTCTGTCCTAAGTTATGGTACTCCAGGTATCCCAAACTTTGGCAAAAGGAGATTAGTGCCGATCTCATTTCCATATGCTTCTATAAGACAATGACAAAAATTTCACCCATTACATTTTTTTTTTCTTTTTTAGAACTTGTGTCCTCTTTTTATCCTTTCTTTGCTAGTTTCTTTTGCTAAGTGTCGCCAAAGTTGGAAACGAAAAGCCTTCTATATAATTAAGCCAAAGTCCTCACTTCTCACTTTTAAATTCTTCTCAGACGAAACCTAAACGCCTTTCTTTGGGCAAGTATACTTCGAGCGAAGACCAGATTCCTTCGAAGATCAAAGCTTTGGTCGTGGACTATCAAGTGCCTCTGGCCCAGTTTGACTATTGTCCCCTTGGCCCATTGCACTAGTGAATTAAACCATTTATCCAATTGGGTTGCCAAGGTCTATCGTTGTCGTGCCCTTCTTCTAAATTTGTTATACAAACCCCCACATTCTTTTGGTACTTTGTTCTAAAACCCACCAACTATGTTTTCTAGGTGAGGATTGATGAAATGAAGCTTTTTATTTCGACATAAAAAAAATTAATCGAAACAAAATTTCAATGTGGATCATCGGACTCGACATTTTTCGAAAGAACATGTTCATGCATGACTCTTGATCGCATATTTGGATTGGACTTGTAATATTTGTTTCTTTCATTACATAATGATTTGACGTGGCAGCGAGCTCATTATGTTGAATACAAGATATCAGGAATCATATATTGTGATATCTAGTTCGTTGTCATGCACGTCAGTTGTCAACCCGGTGCATAGGAAAACTACCGAATCAATGCTAAATTTATTGTACGGATTAGATGTGTGCAAAAGAATCGGGCACTAACCGAAATTGGATTTGACTAGCCCAAAATGGATGTTCCCATGGGATAGGTGCAGCCCCGATTCCAATTTACCGGAACTGATGAGTATCAATCTAGATCTTGGTTTTAAGTATGGAATCGCCGACCTAGACTAGATCGGTACATATATATATATATATAATTTTTTGTTAATTTTTAAGGTTTAACTTTTCAAATCAAAATCCTTGTTTCCTCTTCCTTTCTCTTCATCTCTCACCTCACCTCCCTCTCTCCCTCTCGCTCTCAATAGGCTCCGACCTTGTTCGATCCTTCTCTCACTCTTGCTCTACATCACCTTTAGTGTCATTGTTCCCTCTGTCACTCTCGCTCTCAACCGCCTTCACCCTTGGACCTCATCACTCGCTTTCAAGTCTCATGCCTCTTCTAAAGTGGGGATATTTTCAATAGTTCCATAAACCCACTAGGGAACCAAACCGCCCGATCTAGTTCTTGGGTGGGTCCATGGAACCAACAAACGTTTCCTAATTCCAATATTTTGGAAGTAGTCTTTAGTGGGCATTTTTTTGATTCAAGGGTGAGAACTATATACCTTGGAACTGATCATCCCTAACAAATGCCATTTAATCTTAAATTTTTATTCAAAATTTTGACATAATCCTTTTGGCCAATTTTTGTTGGAAACTACTGATGTAGCAATGTACTATGTAGGGTGGTCGATGATAATTAAAATTTTCATGTCAGGTATTTTTTGCGGAAATTGACCACTCATACTACATTGGAGTTTTGCACAAAAGTTTAGGACTAAAATGGCAAAATTAGTAAGTCTATGAATGAATTAGCAAATGTACAATAGGACTGATTAGACAATTTCTCCCTCAACAAGTTGTGTGAAATTTGTTTTGCTTTGAGGAGCTTTTGATTTAGGGCAGTGTGCCCGTGTATATTAAAATCATGGAGATTAGATTGTTGGAAATATATAACTCTGATATCTAATTGATTTATATATGTGCTGTAATGATCTCGGCAGATGAGCATGGTTGAGTAACCGATCCCTGGTCAAATTCTCAAGTCTCTTGCATTAAAATTCCTTAATGGTTTCCCTAGATAGTCTAGTTATCTCAAGAGTGATCAGCTCTGAGAACAGTCTTATAGGCACATCAATGAAATGCCCAATTTATTCAGTAGAAATCAGGACTAAAAATCTGGGATGTTACATTAGCAATATAGAGGGCAGCAATGTCTCAGCCCAGACCAACCACCGACCAAGGTGGCGGAGATGGTAGGGCCTTGGACCTCCCCGGTGGAGGCCAAGGTTCGAATCCCTGCGACGGGGAGGCGATCTTAGCTACTACATGGTGACTTAAGCGTGACGTCGGGGTGGTGGTTTCCCCGCTAGCGTCGCCAGGGGGTTTACGGCGCACTGCCGGTGCAAGCTGGTTCCTCCTGAAACCAAAAAAAAAAAAATGTCTCAGCCCAGACCAGATTCGGGTCAACATCTCCTTTTTCACATTTTGTTTTTTAAATGAAAGGATAAGCTACTCTTGTCATTCCTATAATTCACATGACTGTTATCCTATAAATGGGCAACACAAGTAACCAAATTTTCTCCTTTTCCTGGAAAAACATGTTATTAAACTTGAATGTCATTTCGACCCAAAAAAAAAAACTTGAGTGTCATATTTGTCATTTTCAGTTGTCAGAATTCTATCGTTCTCGAATGCCTCTTTTATGCTTGGTTTTATTTTTGCTATACCTTGTATAGTTATTTACTTACATTGGCCATTACCTTTTATGGTTAATTGGCACAACAAATTTACACCCTGACCTTACCTCATGCAGTTTGCATGCTCTTTTTGGTCTTTCCCTGGACAATGATCAAGTCGACCCCGTTAACGTAATAAAAAAAGCATGTTTGGAAGAATTGAATGTAAGCAATTCATTTAAATTGATTTACCCAGAATAGAAACAAATATCCGATTCTGCTCAATAGAATGGGCTTATCATTAAATGGATATATTAGTATGAAACCTATTTATTTTGGTTTATGAAATTAAGGACTTTCTGGATTTTGTAGATTTTGTTGATATGATTGACCGAATCTAACCTCAGTTGGACCTAATATGTAATACTAATAACAAATAGGTGGCTTCCATGTTTTAGTTAGCAATGGGACATTCTGGGCACTTCGATCGGCGCTGGATTAGGAGCGGAGGCATTTGTTTTCGGAGCTGCCACCAGCTGTGTCATGACTGCTTTTATAGATTGAACAGATTGCCCAAGCGCGAAAAGCCTTTCTACTAATTTATCATGTCTAATTTTGATTTTGGACAGAAAACAAATTAGGAAAGATTTATTTCAAAACCATGATGATTTAAACATTGTTATTAGATTGTTTACAAATCTTTACACAACTTGAATTGGGATATAAATGGATTTGCAAAGAGAATGGGAAGTCTTTTTAGAAAACCAGTATCTGCAAAATTACATGGAAATGGAACCGGTGCCTCAAAAGGGTCGCAAATATATTGAAAGTCTTCTTTTCTACAAAATCAGGCAAGACAATCAATTGGCTCATTTTGAATGGTTGGAGTTTGGGCACACTCCGCGGTGATGTGAGTCATGATGTTATATATAACTAGGCTTGACTCGAAGCCTAGAGGTTGAAAGGTTCCAGACTTATCAGTTATCACATTCACCTAGTTAGGATCGTTGAACCAGTGAAGCTAAGCGGATGAGTTTTTCACCAACAACGGTGGGTCAGACCACGGCCGTCGTGAAACCATTTGATCGTTTTTCTAGTCCAAGGAATCTAATAGGTGCCATCCAACATTTGGTAGTGAGTGCATATCACTATGATAGAGATGAACAATCCAATATCAAAGGAGGTTAAATTAAGGTCGGCTATTGCAAATAATAGCTAGTAACTTTGAAGATACTGATAAAATAAAATAATAAATGTTGGTAGATTATTAAAGTAGTTGGTAATCTCGAAAGTATAAATGAATGTTGGTACTTTTAACGAGATAAAAATGTCGTAAGCGTCTATAATCGGCTGGTGGCTTGATATGATGAATTTTGGCACTTTACTCAAATCAAGGTTGGAAATTTCGAGTAAAAGTTAATAACTTGAAGGCATCACTAAGCCACGAGAATAAATGTTGGTAAATCACTAAAGGTGTTCTTAATTTTGTCATTACTTTTGAAAACCTAACAAGATAAAAAGTTGATAAGTGGTTATAGTTAGTTGGTATATTAATGTGAGGAATGTCATCAGGACAATCAAACTAAGGTTGATAATTTTGAAGAAATTTAGTAACTTCCACGGCATTAATAAGCCATCAAAATAGACTGTAAATTTCTAAAGCAATCGGTAGTCTTTGAAGTACCAAGAAATATGGGTAAAAAATTGTTAAGTGACTAACTTAGTCGCTAATCATTTTTGGTACTTTCAATATTAAGGTTGGTAGTTTCTTATAAAGGTGAGCACTTCTAAGCCGTTGGTTAGTTAAAGTGGTGAGGCACGAGAATAAATATCTGTAGATTTTTAAAGTGGTTAGTTACCTTTGAATCAAAAGAAATGTTGGTGCATTTTAGAAGCAAGCAAGATATAAGGTTGGGAAGTGACTAAAATGTTGGCATCTTAATTCGATGAAGCATGGTACATCAATCATATTAAGATTGGTAAATTTGAATGAAAGTGAGTAACTTCAAATACTGTGATAGGCCACAAAAATAAATGTTGGTACATTATTAAAGTAGTTGATACTCTTGAAAGTATGAAAAGATGTCAGTCATTTCTGTTGAAAAAACTTTTACTAAGTTTTGGAATTGACAAAACTTTTTGTTTCCATCATCTATGATTCTGAAGATTTTTGAAAACATTTTCTAGAAGCGTATCTCACTTTGATGAGCCTAGAACGAGATACCGTCTAGAATGAAGAAGAGTCCATCATAAGACTTAATGAGTTTGTGATGCAGATCTAGATTGAACTTATTTGGAAGTTATTATACAACGTCTAGTTTCTGGTAAATGAATTTACTTTCCATTTATATGAATACTGATTGAATCAATCACAACTTGATGAAATCGATTTAGAAGATAAGTTCCTTTTTGAGACAATCAGAATTAAGTGGAAATTCTATTCCTATCTTTAATGGCCACACGATCCCTTTGAAAGATTCGGTCCAATGGTTTAATTGAAAGAAATTCCTCCAGAGAATGCCAATGGCTAGTATGGCGTGAAGGAGTTTTTAAAGGAAGTCATTCGGTTAAGAAGAAGGGGAATGTGAATTCAAAATTCCAAAGTTTGAAGGTACTCTTATTTATTTGTCTTCTTCTGTGAGCATTACAAAGTGAGATCAAGAGAGAAAACACAAAAAGAGTGTTTTAGTGAGTTAGAGAGAGATCTATCACTGAATGTTTATATTCATAAGTTAAAATTTTCTATTGATCCTATAGTGAAATCCAACTAGTAGGCAATTAGTGTAGGAGAGTGGATATAGGGTTGATCTAAGTCAAATCACTATAAAATTCATTTACAATTTTTCTTCCCTTAACTCTGTTTATTTCAAGCACGTTGCTTACTTGCTGTTTAGAAATCTGGTGTCTTTCAAAACTGTTTTTGTTCCTCTTTCAGACTTAACTGGAAATTTAATTTTATTCCGCAACAGTTTGGTAAAATTTCTTTAAACACATATTCACCCATTTCTAGGTGTTAGATCTACCTACATCAACTTCTTTTACCATTAGGGATTTGTAAAGGCATTCCCATGCTTTCGTTAGCTTAGAAATTGATGGTTGTGGATTTGATTCCTATTCTGAGGAACTCAAATTAAGTGGGGGCTTTGGCAGTGAATTATTGTACTAGTTCGATTCCAAGTAGCCCACTAATTACTACCATGCCCTTAGGGTATGAATAATCATAAGTACTTTAAGCAAGTAAGATGAAAAGTTGGCAAGTGACTTAGATTAGTTGGTATTTTAATGTGATGGTGCATCGATCAAATCAAAGTTGGTTATATTGAATAAAAGTTAATAACTTCAAAATATTGGTACGTTATGAAAAATAAATGCTAGTAACGTAAAGTATGTGGTAATCTTGGAAGTATAAAGAAATGAACATAATTTTCAAGTTGGTAAGTGACTAAAATTAGTTTGTTAATATGACGAATATCGGTACACAAGCTAAATTAAAGTGGCAATTTCAAATAAATTTTCTAACTTCCATGGAGTTAGTTATAAAAATAAATATTGATAGATTACTAAAAGAGTTGGTAATATTTAAAGTATGATAAAATATTCATACTTGTCAAACCTTGTCGGTAAGTTACAAACACATGACCAGTTAAGTAGGTTATCAAGAATTTTTTTTCTCTAGTGACATGTAACATTCACCAACCATATCATCAATTTACTCACTTGTAACTGTGAAATTCTTCACTCCTGATATCATAAAACTTGAATTGTGATAAGAGACTCCCATGTGTAAGGATCTGTGGCATGTGAACAAGCAATCATAATTGAAATAGTCAAAAAAGGAAGAGACTCAATTCATCATTCTTGTAAAAGAAAGCTTATATCAAGCATTGACAATTTTACTTCTTAGCAATATGGAGAACAGCAATGTCTCAATTCAGACTAGATTCGAATTGTCCTCTCTTTTTTCACCTTTTGTATTTTGAATGAAAGGATTTGCTACTCTTGTGATTCCTACTATTCATAGGACTTTTATTCCATAAATGGGCGACACAAGTAAATAAATTTTTCTCCTTTTCCTGGAAAAGCATGTAATTGAACTTGAGTGTCATATTTTTCAATTTTTTTTTTTTTTATATTTTGGTTAGAATTCTATTATTCTGGAATGTACCTTTTATGCTTAGTTTTATTTTTTTTCGATACCTTGTATCGTTATTTCCTTATATTGGTCATTACCTTTTATGGTTAATTGGCACGATACACTAAACTCACCATATATAGTTTGCATGCTCTTTTTAGTCTCTCCCTAGATAATGATTGAGTCAACCCGTAATAAAACATAGCATGTTTGGAGAAAATTGAATTGAAGCAATTCATTTAAACTGATTTGCCCAAAATAGACAGAAATATCCGATTCTGCTCACTATATTGGGCTTGTCATTAAATAAATACAATAGTATGAAACCTATTTATTTTTTTGTTATATTAAGGACCATCAAGATTTTGTAGATTTTATTGATATGTTTGACCGGATCTAACCCCATTTGGACGTAATATACTAATATGTAACAAACAGGTGGCTTCCATATTTTAGTGAGCAATTGGAGATAAGAACCAACGTATTAATAGGAAATTAAATTAAATTGCGTACTCATTAGCATTGGTCCTTATGGATAACTTTCTTTTCTCGGATTAATAGCAATTTTGTCCGAACAAAGAAGGAAAATAAAATCTTAACCACAAAGTGAATCCAGAAAGCTGTTGAATAGCAAGACTGCCCCTCATAGAGGCAAGCCGGCACTATAAAATCTCGCCTTCTGCTAGTACTTTGGCGACACCCAACTCTTTCACTCACTATCTAGTGTCAATGCTCTAAAGATTACTCTGGCCCAAAGCATCAGACCAAGTTCTTCATACATACAGGTTTGCTACCTTGCCCTCTTGTTCTTCTTGGTTAATTTTGATGTGCTCATGAAGTTGTGCGTGAGGAATGATGAAAAAACAAATATCTATTCACGTGATGTGAAACAATTAGTCAATCTTTCACGATATACTCGTACAACGAAAGTTCTTTGAACATGTAGTGCTCAACAATTTCATTTCTTTCATTTGTCAAGCAAACATTTACTGTGATTGTTGAGTCCAAGAAAGATTATAGGTGTTCTTGCTGATGTCCTGCTCCTCGACTGACGCCGTATTGTCCTGCAGAGTCTGATTGAAATTGGCTCAACTGGTGAATGTAGCTACGCCACCCACCGCTGCTCCTGTAGGCAAAGGCACGATGACTAATGACCAGCGCTTCCTGCTGATGGTCATTATTGGAACATACTTTGGCTGGAAGCGTGTCGTAGAAGAACTTGAGTAACAAAGGCAGGGCCACCATGACAGATCGACTGGTCTTCCTGAGTATACAATAGTATGCGTGCATCATTTGTACCACCATCATCTAGGACCCAGCCAGCTGATCGGGAATATATTGTGGCAATCTCTCATGTATTCTCTGCATCACCGACTTCTCCGAGAAGTCGGCGATGATGGTGGTACAAATGATGCACGCGTACTAATGTATACTTAGGAAGGCTAGTCAATTTGTCATGGTGGCCCTGCCTTTGTTGCTCAAGCTCTTTTGTGACACGCTTCCAGCCAGAATGCTTGGTCCTGGTAGCAACAACCTACAGTTCATCAACTTCATTCCAACCAACTTGCACCCTTGTTCATGTTGGATGTATGTCCTAAAGTTACTATGTAATAGTTACATATTAGGGATTTCAGTTGTACTTTCATTATTATTATTTAATTAATAGCAATGACGTATTCATTCATTTGTCCTATTATTTTATATTTATGAATGATTCCATAAGATCAGTTGTAACTATATCTATTCTTGAGACGTCAAGAATATATGTGACGGGTTCATAGTTATAATGAATCTTTAAACGTTCCCGATCGATGGATTATTGAGTGGATATTAATAATCCTATTAAGACCGGTGTGTTCATAACTTCACCATTAAGTATTAGATATTTAAGAGGATGATGGGTCACAAGTCATTAGGCATTGTGATGCTTAAGTTAAGAACACAAGTGTTTGTATTAGACAAGTTCACTGAACGTTACGTATATGGAATGATTAGCGACATGGAAGCTTTTAGCGTGGTCAATGTCTAATTGTTCATGCTTTGGTATTGTGTAAATAATCCTTAGACCTGAGGCATAGTGTTAACTTGTGTGTCGAACAACTATGGTTCACAGGTGCACATAATGCCGGGTCGTTGATCTGTTTTTATACCTGATGGTCATAGTTTGTTCATATACGAAGTTGCACGTATACGCAATATGGAATCTGTCTCCTTGTTATGTGCAAGGTATAATAATGATGTCCTATGCGGTCTAATTATGACATTGCATTGAAATCCTCGACTGGGATTGTAACCGAGAATAAATTGTTTATTTATCAAATAAAATGTATGTCAATTAGATTTTTGCATATGATCGAATTGGTGATTTGACAAATATTCTATGGTCTTTATTTGATCGGGACATAGTAAAACATATGGATTGAATTACACTGTAGCCAAAACTGACAGGTTCATTATATTCTTAAAGCATTCACACTATCTGGGTAGTCATGACATATTGCTACATGTCAATCATGGCTTGTAAGACCCAAAAATTAAATGGGGATTATTAATTCTTTTGGGAGTACTAATGTGTTAGCACAAGTCTTACTACCAGCTTAGTGATGAATCTAGAGATGTCACACACCATAAATAATTAGGATAACGTGGAACAAGAGAGAAATAATGTTGCAAAATGTGTTTGCAATTATTGCAATCGAATTGTGTCGATTTTAAATTAAATTAAAAGAGATTTAATTTAATTTGTATTATAGTCACGAGCTTATTTGCATATGATGCACATACATGCCTAATGTAAATATATGTTAATGTATTCCCAAATATACATATAAAGATTAAATTCTTTTTATTTTTCAAAGGGATTGATTAATTAATTAATTAAAGCCTTTTAATAACTAATAAAAAAATAATATTTAAAGCTTCATGCATGTGCACGAAGAACATGCATGAAACTTGGATGGCCATCAACCGCGACCATCATCCACGAAATCGTGCATGAACGGTGGCGATTGCTGACCATCATGCACGATGTCGTGCATGAGCAGGGACGATCAGCAACGATTGTTGATTTAAGTTCATATTTTTTTTTTTTTAAAATGCTTTTGGGACATAACGAAGGGTTGCTGAAAATAGAGAGAAACAGGTGTGTGTTCTTGGGTTGTCTTCGAGATGCAAGAAAGAAAAGGATTTTCTCTAATCCGGGCCGTGACTAAAACATCAAGGAGACGGCGGATTGTTTCCACGAGATTGCTAGCATGATCATAGTGGTGAGTATCCGAAAGTTCTCTCTTCGGTTTGACGTCCATTGTTGGTGTGTCTGAACTAAAGGTCCGACGTTTGTGGGGCTCGAACTGTAGAATATCCGAACTAATTTGTATAAAACGCGCTTCGAGAGGTAATTCGTTTTACTCTATTTTTATATTCAGATTTTTTATTAAAACGCACGAACAATGCCTTCAGAGAATCATGTATAAAATATATCTTTATTTCCATTGCGTTCCTTTTGTTAATACATGATTCATGAAACCCCAACAGTTCGTATGTCGAAGAGCAATTTATGGCAATAGATAACATCATCTTCATTGATAACCCGATAACCTCTTACCTCAGGGAAGAGGTTGTTGCAAGGTTTAAGACTTTGACTGGGTCGCAGGATTTCGTGCTTGTATTTAGTGCATTAATTTTATGACATTGAGACCAATATAGAAAGTAGTAACTATAGCTTGATACTTTTATATCTATTTTTTCACTTCTTGGGCAAGGGAGCCCCTATCTAGTCATTTGGTCCCACTCTTGATGTGACATCTTGATTTTTCAATTCTTGTTTTAATTAAATAAATCGGGCATTTCATCTTTGCGCCTATAGCTCTCTTGTCTGAGTTGGTCACTCACAAGATAACAAGTCTATCATGTGAAACCGTTAAGGAATCTAAATGTAATAGACTTGAGAATTCGACCAGGAACTGACTGCTCGACCATGCTAATTTGCAAGGGTCATTACAGCATAGATCGATTAGAGACCAGAGATAGGTCAACTCGACAAAGGCATGCGATTAAGTGTGGGTGATTCCACCTGATTGCACAAATCTTGTCGATCGGCACTAGACCGATTTCTCTATCGTTTTGGTACCCTGTGTCCCTATTTGAAACCTTGAGATTTTCTCGACAACCGAGAGTTGCCAATGTGTCGAAGATGCACTTTGTGGCTTGAAAATAATAAACCATAGGTCAATTGCACTGAAAATTCCTAAAAGTTACCCGGTAGATTAGGACGCGCTAAAGTCGCGCCAGATTGAAATTAACCGTGAAATTGAACCCGATTACAGAAATTGAAAGTTCTATTAAGTCACAATTCAATTTAGGATCGTCAATTCATCCTCAGAAGATTTTTCTACAAACCGAGATTTTTGGCGGAAAAGCAAAGTAAGGTCGTTTTTGTTCAAGATTGTCAGAGGGCCGTTTTTAATCGAATTTTTGGGAAGCAAGTTGAATCATTTGGTGGGGAAAGGTCATAAGAAGGCTGAGGACACATGGGTTAATTTAATTAAGCTTCAATTGGATGGAATTGATTGAGAATTGATTGAATTAAGTGTACAAGATTTCATGCCATGGCGGAAAATGAAATTGCAACCATTGGACTAAGGCTGTGGGAGATTGGAGATAGTGAAGTTTGACATCACTTGATGATGTCATGGTGGGCCATTTTTGTTGGATTAAATAAAGAGAAAAAGGAAAAAAAAAAAAAGTGGTCCCCTCCTTCTCTCTCCTTCCTCTCTCCCATCGACTCTCTCTCCTCGATCTCTCCTTGCTGCTTCGAAACCCAGCAACCGAAGAAGCCTTGAAACGGAACTAGCAGTTGTCGCAGCCGTAGCCGGAGTCATCACCGCCTCACGCCGCACGCTATCGATGCTCCGCCCTAGCCGCACGCCCTCCGCCTTCCTCTTTTCTCTCCTGCTGCCAGTCGACCAGCCCCTTTCTTCCTTCTGGTTGTGTCTTTGCAAAACTAGAAACCGTAGAGGAGAAGCTGGATCAGCCCTTGACACCGTCGCACTCCCTTGTCATCGCGCCGGACCGCCATTTGCCGCCTCTCCTTGCGCGAGTTGCCCCGCCCATCTCCACCTCCATCTTGCCAGCTCCTCTGTTCCAGCAGCCATTCCAGATCTGGGGAAGCTTAGTCAAAGCCGTCCAGCCACCTCCGGCCACCGTGAAGCCCCGCCTGGGTCCGGTTTAGCTCCTCTACCCACGACCCAAACTAGAACCAAATCTGCCCTTTTCCGGCCTCAACTAGCAGCGAACATATAGGAAAAAATGGGTATCGTAGTGGAGTTTTGGCCCATTTTGCCCGGCTTCCCAACCCTAGGAGCTAAGCTCGCCTTGGAGACTATCAACCATCGCTTCATCCCCGTCGTTTTGAGTTGTTCGCTCATTAATCGGGTGAGTTTATTCTCTAATCCTTGCTTAGTGAGTTAATTATGCTTAAAGAGTGTTTAGATTAGTCTAATTAGGTTTATTGGTTAAATTAGATTATTTTAATGTAAATTAAATTAGCTGTATGATTAATTTAATGGATGTTTAATTAGGGCTAATTGTATGTTTAAATTAGTGTAATCTAGTTTAAGCCCTAATTAATCATTTTTAATTAATTAATTAATTCACATTTTTAAATATTATTTTATTAAATTATATTATTATAATATAATATTTAATTATTTAATTTTCGGAATTAATTTTAATTATTTAATAATTTCGAAAATTTTGCGGAGATGGCCGGTCGTTAGAATTTCGTGTTGATCGCAGCAGTGCGGTTGGTTTGGTTTGTGCTAATTGTATGTTTAATTGAGAAATTGAGTGGAATAATGGTTATGGTTAATTATTCCAAAAGTGTGGAATTGAGTGATATTGATGAAGTTTTGGTATTTAACTTGAAAATACCCGGTGTCGGCTTTTGGCACCATAATTGGTTTGCAGGACCATTTTAAATCGATTGATTGATTGGATTGAGTGAATGGATGTTTATGTGGTGATTCATCCCAAATCTATTTAATGTTGGTATTCAATTGGAATTTGATTGTGAAAGGTAATGAATGGATCTAGAAAATCATCGAAGCTGGCTGTGCTCTGTTGGCTCGTGATATACCACCAAATTGGGAATCGATCGTGCCTACTAGGGCTGTAAATTTGCCACCTGATAAAGGTCGCGCCTATTGGGTCGTAAATTTGCCACCTGATAAAGGTTGCGCCCGTTGGGCCATAAATTGCCACTTGACAAAGGTCGCACCTGATAAGGCCATAATCCACCACCTATTAAAGGTCGCGCCCATTGGGCTGTAATTTACCACCTAAAGATAGGTCGTGTCCTTTGGACCGTGATTTGTAGTGGAGGATTGATTAAGTTCCGCTCATTGAGCCGAGAGTGAAATTGGAATTGGAACGCTTGATATGATCAGAGAGTGGTTTTGATGACATGTAATCGACTTAGTTGATTAATCGATGACTTCAATCTGAATGAAGTATCTGAGTGATTGGATTGATTGATATTTGAAATGTACTAACTTGCAGGAAGAATCGAAGGTGAGGTAAGTCCTCTATCCTATTTATAAGGCTAGAGCATCCTGAGGTGTATTTTCTTCCTAATCAGGTCTTAGAGGATAGGACTTGCTGAGACATTGTCTCACCCCGTCATGGGTTTAACATTTTCAGGTCCTTAAATGGTGGTCGTGGAGAACTAGAAGAGATGGACATTTGTGGAGGTGGAGACCGAAGAATCAGCGAATGTGTTTGACTAGTTGGCCATAGGACAGTTCCCTTTTTGTTGAGCCAGTCTATTTTGTAGACAATCCAATGTTGTATATTAACCTGTGTTTATGAAAAAGCTTGGTTGGTTGTGATGAATTGCCTGCTTTTCTATCCCAAGTTAAATGTTGTTAGGAGATTTGTTTCGCTTCCACATGTGCAATAAAAATAAATAGGTCGGCAACGTGTCTTGGGAAGTCGCATTTCTATCGACCATAGTGGGATGTGTGCGTGCCCAAGGTTTGGGTCGTGACATCCCCATTTAAGTAGTATCAGAACGGGTCTGTGTATGGAGTGATAAGGTGCGATTGTTTATGGGATAGTTAGTAGGAATGACTTTTATTTCATGCTGATGCATATGGCTAATAGTTGTTTGGTAAATTGTTTGGTGAGGATCACTCAAATTCTAATCTGGGATTAGAATTTGGAAACAGGTTTCTGTAAAGATCCTGTAGATGAGTGATCAGGAGCAGAAGACTCCTAGAGAGAACCTTTAGACCAATTACTCAGGGTGGTATGTCGATACGGATTGGTACCCAAGGTGATCGTGGCGAAGCGTCGACTTAGACCAGCGCGAGTGTAAAAGTACCGTTGCAGGTCGGTACTAGTGTAGTAGCACCGAGCGATCCTAAGTTCGATGGGATCATTTCGGTGCTAGTGTTCTTTGGGAACTTGTTAAGCCAGTAAGCTGAGGATCGAGTCGCCGCTATATTCACCGTTGCCAGTGTTGTAACTGTTGTTTTTGCTACGCCTGTTGAGCCCCAAGCTAGAGCTGTGATCTGGGAGCAAGTCGTTGCATTCGAGTTGAGGTTCAGATTCAGTAGAGATGGAAACCAGTTTGGGAAGGAGCTGATGATTGGAGAAAAGTATCCCATTTCCATCCAACTGGAAATGTGGGATGGTCAAGTCAGCAATGGATCAGAATGGAGTGTGTCGTGCTGACAGAAGCCAACATGGATTAGCCCCGTGTCTTGGTAAGACAGGTGCTTGTTCTGTGTGTGACCATCAGGATTACCTGGCCAGAAACGGTCTTAGAAAGCCGATGGGATAGATCGAAAGGAGTGTGTCATATAACGCATTATGGAGTTTTTAGAATAGGCCTTCAGTACAAGAAAGAACACATGCTATCACCTGACAGTAGGCAAAGGACTCACTGATTGTGTGCCAAGTTTGAGAAAAGAAGTATGAGTCAGCTCTGTGACCAAGTACAATGGGAGCATGCTTTGAATGTGGCCAGCATGGCCATTGGGCTAGGAACTGTCCATGTAAGTCCAAGAGGACTTGAGCATCGCTACTACCAACGGGATGCCACTAAGATGGCTAGAAGAGCACAAATGAATCAACCTTGCATTGATCAAGGGAAGAATATTTTTGAGATGTTTTTATTAGAGTAGTGCAACATGATTTTGAATGAAGGTTGTGGAATTTTGTTATGGTAATAAAATAATAGGAAGATGAATTTCTGACTATGGTTGTGTTAGAAGGGTTTTTTATATATGACTTGGAAGTTATTTATAAAAGGTTTGGCTCGAGGAGCTTTCTCTTGTTACGAATTGCGGCAGTGATATAATTCAGTTTGTTCAATTAGCATACGAAAGGTTTGAATTACTGAAAATCAGAAAGGACCTTCAATCCCTGTTATTCATCACTAAAGAACTACCAGGTCTATAGTTAGAAATGGAAATAAAGTTTGTGATTGAATTAGCAATCGAATCAGAGCCCATTCCTAAGGCTCCTTATCGGATGGCATTATTTAAGTTGAAAGAACTGAAAGTGTTGATGCATGAATTGTTAGATAAATGATTCGTATGTTCCAGTGTATCACCTTGGGGAGCGCCATTTTTGTTTGTGAAGAAGAAAGATGATTTGTTGTGTTTGTGCATCGATATTCTCCAAGATCGACTTAAGGACATGGTATCATCAGTTGAGAATCAGGAAGAAAGACATACTAAAGTTGGCATTTTGCACTTGATACGACAATTGTGAGTTTACTGTATTATCGTTCGGTTTGACGAACACTCTAATTGTTTGTATGGATCTGATGAATGGTATGTTCATTAAGTACTTGATTCAGTTTGTGATTGGGTTCATTAATGTTATTTTGGTGTGTTTGAAGAGTGCTGAAGAGCATGAGAGACACTAGAGGATGATACTTTAGATCTTGAGAACTCTTGAATTTTACGTTAAGCTTAACAAATGCGAGTTTTGGTTAACTTGTATGGCGTTCTTAGGTCATGTTATTTCAGGAGAAGGAATCTTTGTGGATCTCGTCCAAGATAGAAGCAGTGAACAGTTGGCCAAGATTGACTACAGTGACAGAGATCAGAAGTTTTCTGGGTTTAACAAGGTATTACAGACGGTTGGTGGAAGGGTTTTCAGCTTTAGCATCGCCGTTGACAAGATTACTGAAGAAGGAAGAGAAGTTTGTATGGACAGACAAATGCGAGTATAGTTTCCAAGAGCTTAAGTGGAGGTTGATTACCACACCTATGCTGACCATTCCATCTAGTCCTATAGGGTACGAGATCTAAAGTGATACGACGTTTAGATGACTAGGTTGCATGCTGATGCAGCATGACAAGGTTGTTGCATACTCATCTTGTTAGTTGAGACCTCATGAATTGAATTACCCGATGCGTGACTTGGAACTCACGGCAATTATTTTCGCTCTGAAGATTTAGAGATATTGTTGGTGTGAAGAAAGACTCCAAATCTTGCTGACCATTAAAGTCTTAAAGTATTTATTCTCTCAAAAGGAATTGAATATGAGATAACATTGTGAACCAGCACTTCTCGAAAGTATTATGTATTCATCAGTTTGTAGTGTTGTAATAAAAGTATTTCATGGATTGTGGGATCATCTTATTGTGGTATATGGAGAGCTACATTCAGTTGATTCTAAACCATATTCGGTGCAAATGTGATTGATAAAACGTGATGGACTGATATTTGTGATACTTGTGAAATGAGAATATATTAAGTGGTTTGTGATCGTCACATCAATGGTTGATTTGAGGTGTGTCTTCATTCATGTCCCATAATTAATTGACATGTGTTTCCTTAGTTAGATTAGAAAAAATAAAAACAAAAATTTCTCTTCTTCCTCCTCCACCCATTTTTTTCCCTAACCTAACCATCATCAATGGCCATCGACGCTGCCGGCTCTTGATATTTGGTCGTCCATGGCCATCGGTGACCCATTTTGGCGTTTATCTAGTTGGCTGTTGATATTTGGCCGTCCACCTTTGGCTTCGAACAAGCCGTTGTTGCTCACGGCCATGAGCACAACGGCTCTAGAGCCATGATTGTTAAAATTGAACGGCGACTCTTGAAGTCCCCTATCGCTTGTTTCAGACAATGCAACTTGAAAACGAAAAAGAGAGAAAAGAAAAAAGTGACGATGAAGTCAAGGGAAGGAACATCGCTTGCTTGCCATGGCCACGGCGAGACTTCCAGATCTGCAACCATAGCTCCAACGACATTGGCTCGTCCATGGCTATGAGCAACAGTAATCTACTTCAAATGCGCAACTCTATCCCCTTGACTCCTGATGTGATCAACGGCAACAAATTTGAGGGAAGGAACGTCGACCACAAACACAATGGAGAGGGTTGGACGCTCCGTAGTGGTTGCCTTAGAAGTGGCATTGGCAACTCCTTCGGTGGTGACGGCGGAGGAAGGCACAAAGTTGGACTCAAGGTAGCCATAGATGGAGGAGGAAAAGTGAGGTGGATGGAGATTTCTTATTTTGTTCATCTAAATCCACCTCTATATGTATGTGTCAATTTGTAATTGGTTTAGTGTGGAAAAATGCATGCCAAATCAACAATTGGTGAGACACTTAAGGGGTGCATGACAACTGTCTATTTCTGTTCTAGAAACAATTTTTCTATTTCGGACTTGTTTCTGGAATAGAAATTCATTTGATAAACCTTTTCGTTTTTTTTTTCTAGAATAGATTTCTATTCCAGAAATAAGTTTGGAATAGAAATCAAAAGTGGAAATTTGCTACTTCTCTATTTTTGGAACAAAAATGAGATAAAAATTTTTCTCATCGTTTGTCAATCGGTCCTTCGTCCGTTACTGCTGACCACCGTCCGTCGGTCGCCGGCCGCCGCTAGCCCCCGTCGCCGTTTTCCACCGGCGGTCACCGCCATCGTTCATCGGCCGCCGCCGCTGCCGATCGCCGTCTACCGCTGCTGGTCGCCGGCAGTCACTGGTTGCCGACTGCTACCACCGCTGCCGATCGTCAGTCGTTGGTTGTTGCCGCTGCCACCGCCACAACCGCCGCCATCCGTCACCACTATTCACCGGTCCGCCGCCATCCGAAATGAAGAAATTTTGTGTCGTTATCAAACGAATTTCTATTTTAGAGTATAAATCTTGTGTCGTTATCAAACGGTTATTTTTGCTTAGAAACTCTTCTAGAAATAGAAAAAGAAAAATCTATTTATGTTCGAGAAACTAATTCTGGAATAGAATGGTTGTCATGCGTGCCCTTACAAACCACTAAAGATTTTGTCGCGTGAAGTCCTCGATGATCCTTCTTGAACAGTTTTTGCATGCCATGTGGATAAGCTTCCAAAACTATGTGTCGTGTACACCATTAATATAATTATTTGAATAACTACAGTGGGTCAATGTAATTTACTTAACTTATGCTGGAGTGAGATTGCAATAATGAGCTCGCCATTTAAATGGTGACCGCTAGAGGAATTCTATGTAGCTTAAAATATTCCGTTACGAGTGTGTATGTCCTATGTTAAGGCCTAGGGGATCGCCTTTCCTGTCCTTTTTTCAACCTAAAAATAATTATGCTAATTGTACATATACTCCAAATATATAAAGGTTTATTTGGTCGGCAAGACAATGATTGGGAAAATTGGTATTAAAAAATCCCTACATTTCTTATATCTTATCTTGCATAGGAAAAATATTATATATAACAATCGATGGATCTATATCCAATTCAAGATAGTGTCTAGTGAAGTTAGTATTAAGATAAAATCTGGTGAGGGTGAGGGTCAATCACTGCCACTTGATATTGGTGAGTGGGACACAATCATTGCGTAGGCGAGAGCATACGCCTCTTGCTTGCTCTACTTATGGCAAGGCCCTTCCCTTGGCTTAGTCGTGGTTTGTCAACCCTTACCATGGCCCGCACATGGCTCGCCAACAGTCACCCTCCACTCCCCAGGGCTATCCTTCTCCCATTTCGATCGTTGTTTCTCTATCTCTCTCTCTCTCTCTCTCTCTCTCTTTGTCTCTTCTAATTTTCATCTTTTTTTTTTTAAAATATTTTATTTTGGTCCTTTTTAAAAAAAAAAAATTTGACACCCATTTGGCGTCACATCTATGCCATGTACCTAAAAAGAGAAGGAAAAATTAATTAAAAGAAATATTATCTAAGTGTTCCATCCACCTAAAACTAAAGAATTGAATGCATGAATTTTGCAAGTTTTAGGATTGAAATAAATGAAAGAAAGCTTAGGAGTTCTAAGTACATGGGGCATAACCATGAAAAGAGTTTAGGCCTCTGGCTATAATATTTCCCTTATCTTAAATCATGCAAATTCGCACAGTCCAAAACTAATAATATTACACGTAAGTAATAAAAAAAGAAAAAAAGAAATTGAAATCCAACATTTTGCCCATTCATGATGCAAGACAGCAACTCCTTCGATTCCTCCCATGGAAAAATTTAGTTTCAATTTTTTAAGGGAAAAAAGTACTCAACATATCCAATTTGACCTAAGTTTACTAAAACACTTGAGCAAATATGTTATGACCAAATTATGATAAATTAGCTGCTCCACATGACATGGAATTTTTGATGTGAGACTTCTTCATCCAACTCTATAAAACAGCTTTATATTCATAAGTTTCCATTCTTTTCATTTCTTTTATTTATTTATTTGGCGCGAGAGCTCTATTGGTGTTTTGTGTTTCATCACTACGCCATTATAGCATGTCCATTTCATGGAAGCTTCATCTACTTTAAGTCAAGGAAATTGAAGATGTTAATGTTGTTGGAGAAAACTTCCGTATTTGTTTTGAAGCTCACAAAACATTTCCATCAGTCTAATATGAAGACTTGTAGACTTTTTCGTCAAAGTCTAAAGACTGCAGAACCACCAGACCCAAGATTTAAAGTCTACCCTCATTAACAGCTTCTAGACCGTCGAATAAGACTTATCCAAAATTGAGTATTTCTTTAAAGATTTGATTCTATTGACTAAAGAAGATCTCTTGGCTGAATATAGCATCTTAGAATCTATTATTCGTTTTGATTTTAATTCGGGTAATTTAGATCCGTTGAATAACGAAGCATACTTGGAAGGTTTTACTTATAGAAACCTAGATCCTGATTGTATGGGCGAGCATGATTGGTGGGCTATCATCATATTCCTTAAATAACTTGAGATCCCCCTAATTGATTTTGTCCAATGGGTAGATTGGAAGTGCTCATTTGGTAAGTGCCAACAGTTATGAAGGCATGGAGAAGTATATAAAGAAGACACTCTAGTTATTCAAGTGTGTGCGCGATAGATAAAGTCCAAAATCTGAAACTCTTTGTTGTTTGCCAATTGTTGAACGTAAACTTGTACTCAAAAGAGAGTTTATACATTTGTGAGACCTTGAAAAAGTGTAGCAGAGTTTCTACACTGTGAAATCAAGGATGTGATACTGTAACAACTCTTTTGAATCATAATGAAATCCAGTTGGTGGGCTGTCAGTGCGGGAGAGTGGATGTAGGCTTGGATTAGGCCGAACCAATATAAGCCTTGTGTTCTTATTTTCTTTCCTAAACTCTTTTACTTTGCTTGTAACTTTATTTAATTGTCAAAATCTCTTTTCTCTTTTAAAGTCTACTATTAAATAGACTCAGATTAAAAATAAAGTTCTACACTATACTTCACAAAAGGTCGTTTTTGCACTATTCACCCCCTTCTTGGTGCTCATACTAGCATTTACAATTGGTATTAGAGCATGTATACTCATTCAAATTGAAGTGTTTTTACTTCAGAGTTAACAATCCATGGCTAGTATGTTGGCTCCAGGTTTGGCTGAAGGATAAAGCAACACCAGACCACCTTACATTGATGGGAAGGAATACAATATATGGAAAAACAAAATGAAGGCATTCCTAAGATTGAAAGACCCTCTTGAATGGGATGTGCTAGATAAATGAATCATTCCTAAAACTACAACAGTCTCAGAAAGGGGAAAAGAAGCTATTGAGTCCAGTGAGATGACTCAAGAAGAGAAGACCAAGAGACAAACTCTTGATGCAAAAGCAATTTATTCTTTATATTATGCATTATCTCCTACTGAATATAACAGAATATCTTTTTGTGAAACAACTAAAGAAGTCTGGGATAGATTGCACATCACCTATGAAGGAACCGATCGAGTAAAGAAACCAGAATCAATATTCTGCTCGGTCAATATGAAGCATTCAAGATGAAACTAGAGAATCTATCATTAACATGTTTAGTCGTTTTACAAAAATCGTGAATGGTCTTGAGTATCAAGGTCAATCAATATCTGGACCCATGAAGGTTAACAAGTTACTGCGTGGACTTTCCAAATATTGGAATCATGTAAATACCTCAATAAGGGAGACACAAAGAATCATGCCACTCTTTGTTGACGAATTAGTTGGCACTATTCAGTCTTATGAAGTGGAGCAAATCAATGAAGATGAAGATCCCAAAGGTAAAAAAATACATTGCATTAAAATCTAATGATAATTATGATGTTACAGATTTTGAAGACGATATGGCCAATGAAGAGCTTGCTCTCATGATAAGAAGGTTCATAAAACTGAAAAAAAGGGAAGAATATTCAATTGGAAGAAACAAAGTTTTTAAAAGTTTCAAAACAAATCAGCTGAGGATGATGATTCCAATAAATGCGTGATTTGTTTTGAATGCCAGAAAAAATGGGCATATCAGACCCAACTATCCTTTACTGAAGAAAAAGAAAGGAAAAGCTAAGAAATGCATAAAGGCCTTCAAAGCAGAAACTTGGAGTGATATTGAATGTGAAGAGAGTGATGATGATTATGCTAATATTTGTTTAATGGCACAATCAAAAATAGATTCAGACTCTGAGACAAACTCAGATTCAGATAGTGAAATTGAGATAAGTAATTTAAAAATTCCTACTAAAGTCTCTAAATATATTGATGAACTGTGTCTTAGTCTCAAAACCTCTCTTAGAAGAATTTCCGAACTGAAAAGGGAAAATTCTGCACTAAAGCAACAAGAGATTGTTTGAAAAGAAAAAGTCGAAAATTTGGGTAAAAATGTTATTACTTTGAAAGAAAATGCAAAGTCACCTTCAAAAGAAAATGCACTTTTGAAAAATAATATTTCAAGTATTTGAAAAAGGTTTTCAATAGGTTCTAAGAAATTAGAAAAGATTCTTTCAGCACAAATACCTTACTTTAACAAATTAGGCTTGGGAATGACTGCTGAAACCATCCCTCTAATTGATTTTCTAAAAGTAAAGGAAATAATTAAACAAAGGCCTACAAATTTTTTTTATAGAAATCATTTTTAAAAAGTCTTTGTAAAACCTGTAGGCCGCAATGCTCTTAAATGTTCTAAGTGCAACATCTCAAAACATTTTGGGCAAAGATTGTATATTACACTAACTCCATTGGACCCAAGAAAGTATGGGTACTAAAGAAAACTTGAGTTTCTTTTTTAAATGCATGTCACTATCAAGAAAAATGTTAAATGGTACTTGGAAAGTGGATGCTTAAGACATATGACAGGAGACTTAAGGTGTTTCATAAAGCTTATGCAAGTTAATGGTGGAAAAGTTTCTTTTAGAAGAAATAGCAAAGGCATAATTGTGGGATACAAAACCATAAAGATTAGAAGTCTCACAATCAGTAACGTTTACTTAGGGGGTGCATGATAACCAAAATTTCTGTTCCAGAAATAATTTTTCTATTCCAGACCTGTTTCTGGAATAGAAACCTGTTTGATAAACCTACTCAGTTTTTCTATTTCTGGAATAGATTTCTATTCCAGAAATTGATTTGGAAGAGAAATCAGAAATAGAAATTTTCTACTTCTGATTTCTAGAAGAGAAATCAGAAATAATTTCTCCCACTAAACCCTAATTTCGGTGAGTCCTCCCTCATCTCCTCTACGTCTCTGCCTCCTCCTCCTCCTCATCCGCCTCTCCTCATTTTATTAAAAATAAAAATAAATAATAAATAAATATATTCATTTTATTCATTTAAAAATCAAATAAATTTATTAAAATAAATAAATTATTTTTATTTATCATTTTATTTTTATTTTATTAAAAATAAATTATTAAATTTATTAAAAATAAATTTATTTAAAAATAAATTTTTTTATTAAAAATAAATTTATTTCATTTTTGCCAAATAAATTTTTTTATTTTTTATTTTTTTATTTTAAAATAAATTTATTTTTATGATTTATTTTATTTTATTTTTATTTTATTTTAAATCATTTTATTTTTATTTTTATTTTTTGTTATTAAATCATTTTTATTTTTATTTTTATTTTTTATATTAAAGAAATTTTGTGTCGTTATTAAACGAATTTATATTTTTAGAAAAATTTTGTGTCGTTATCAGATGGTTATTTTCTTAGAAACTCTTCTAGAAATAGAAATAGAAAAATCATTTCTGTTCCAGAAACTATTTCTGGAACAAAATGGTTGTCATGCGCGCCCTTAGTGGAAGGACTCAACTACAACTTGCTGAGTATTAGCCAACCTGTGTTACACATGTTACAAAATCAACTTTCAAGAAGGAATATGTTCAGGAACCAGTAAAAACTCCTCTCAAACATTCACGGGGCGAAGACATGGGAATATATATCTCTTGGATATCAAATCAGAAAAATCCCAATGTCTAATTTCAATTCAAGAGGAAGCTAATCTCTGGCATAGAAAACTTGGCCACATCACCATGAAGCAAATAGCGAAGATCTTTGCAAAAAAGCTTGTTCGTGGACTACCTAATCGGACATACCAAAAATATGAATTATGCACACCTTGTGTATTGAGGAAACTGGTTAAAAACTTATTCAAACCAATAAATTAAGTTTCCACTAATCGTGTACTACAACTCTTGCATATGGATTCATTTGGACCAACCAGAATCTAGAGTATCTGAGGTAATAAATATTTCCTAGTAATAGTGGATGATTATTCACGATTTACTTGGGTATATTTCCTGATAAGTAAGTTTGAAACATTTTCTTAGTTTATAAAATTTACTAAGAATGTTCAAAATGAGAAATGGTATGTTATTTCAAGTATACGGACAGACCATGGAGTGAGTTTGAAAATCAAGACTTTGCTAAATTCTGTGATAAATCTGGCTTTCAGCACGTGTTCTCCTCACAATACACTCTAGAGCATAATGGAGTTGTGGAAAGGAAGAATAGATCGTTGCAAGAAATGGTTAGAATACTTTTAATTGAAAGTAACATTTCCTCTCGTTTTTGGGCTGAAGCAGTTTCTACAGCGTGTTATATTATTAATAGTCTTCTTAAAGCCTATTATGGAGAAAACTCCCTATGAGTTGTTCAAAGGAAAAAAGCCAATTGTTCCATATTTTCATGTGTTTGGATGCAGATGTTTTATATTGAAAAATGCAAATGATCGAATTTGTAAGTTTGAAGAAAAATCAGAAGAATGCATATTCTTTGGATATTCAACCACCAGCAAAGTTTATAGAGTATACAACAAAAAGACTCAATCTACGGAGGAATCGATGAATGTCAAATTTCAAGACTTTATAAAAAAATCAATCGATTCAGACTCAACCTGAAGAATCTGAACCTGCTCCAAACTCTACAAAGTTTAAATCTCTAGAAGCAGCTCAGACTTCAGAAGACCATTAACGAATGATCGTTGAAGAATCAAATGAAGAAAAAGATCAACAGTCTAACAAACCAACCAGCAACTGGAGGCACAAGTCTAATCATCCCATAGAACTCATTATTGGTGACATTGATGAAGGAATTTGTACAAGATCCAAAAGGCGTGAAGAGTCTAGCGCTGTGGCTCTTATTTTGAAATAAAACCCAAGAACATAGAAGAAGCTTTAACAGATGAAAGCTGGAATAAAGCTATACAAGAAGAACTCAGGCAATTTAGTATCAACGATGTTTGGGAATTGACTCCTAAACCAAAAGGTAAATCTGCTATTGGAGATAAATGAGTTTTCATGAACAAGATGAGCGAGAAAGGAAAAGTCATAAGGAACAAAGCAAGACTCATGGCCAAAGGATATACGCAAGAAGAATGGATAAACTATGATGAGACTTACGCATTAGTAGCAAGCTTAGAAGCAATTAGATTATTACTTACTTTTGCTTGTTGTAAGAATTTCAAGTTATTCCAAATGGACGTCAAAAGCATTTTCCTAAATGGATTTATCAAAGAGGAAGTCTATGTGGAACAACCTCTCGATTTTGAAGACTCAAGGAAACTAGACTCTGTATTCAGACTGAAAAAGGCTTTACATGGTTTAAAGCAAGCACCTCGAGCTTGATATGATAAGTTAAGTAAGTTTTTAATTTAAAATGGCTTTGTTAAAGGTAAAGTAGACACTACCTTGTTTATCAAAAGAGAAAGCAAAAACTTTTTACTTGTTTAAATCTATATTGATGACATTATTTTTGGATCACCTAACGAAAATTTGTGCAAGAAATTCTCTAAAACTATGCAGGATGAGTTTGAAATGAGCATGATGGGTGAATATCCTTCTTTCTCGGAATTCAAGTAAAATAATTGAAAGAATGAACTTTCATTCATCAAGAAAAATATGCTAAAGAACTTGTTAAAAAGTTTGGCTTGGAGAATTGTAAAAAGACTAATATACCAATGTCATGTTCCTCGAAACTAGATAAAGATGAAGGAGGAAAAAAAGTTGACCAGAAGCTATAAAGGAGTATCATTGGTTCACTTTTTTATTTTACTGCTTCTAGACCTGACATTTTGTTTAGTGTTTGTATTTGTGTCAGATTTCAATCAGATCCCAAAGAATCTCATTTAAGCGTTGTGAAACGCATCATCAAATACGTTGCAACAACCTCTAATTTGGGTCTCTGGTATCCTAAAAAGGGAGACTTTACTCTCCTTGGATTTTCGGATGCAAACCTAGCAGGATGTAGAGTTGATAGAAAGAGCACCTCGGGCACTTGTCAATTACTTGGTAACGGGACAATATCTTGGATTTCAAGGAAGGAAAGTACCGTAACTCTTTCAACAATAGAAGCAAAGTATGTAGTTCTTGGAAGTTGTTCTTCTCAAATTTTATGGATAAAACAACAGCTAAGAGACTTTGGAATCGAAGACTCATGCACTGAAATCAAATGCGACAACACTAATGCGATTAATTTCACCAAGAATCCAATTCTTCATTCAAGAGCAAATCATATAGAGATTCAACATCATTTTATTAGAGACCATGTTCAAAATGAAGAAGTCTTGATTCAATTCATTGACTCAAAAAATCAACTAGCGGACATTTTTACAAAGCCTCTGGAGAAAAGTCAATTCGAGTTTATTTCGTTCCAGACTCAATATATTAAAGTCTGAAGAAGTAAGACTCAGTGATAAAAGTCTAAAGATACTCATACTCAGAAGATCAAGATTCACGGCTGTAAGTTATTTCTGTTTTAAAAATTTATCTCACGGATAAAATCTCGAAAATGTACGTTCATCTATTAATCTGTAATTGATTGATGTTATCTTCCTCAGTTTTTGTGATTATTGCAATCATTCTTTTTCGAAAAAGAAGTTATCTTTTTTACAGTAATCTATTTTTTTTTAAAAAGCGCAGTTATTCTTGAAAATGTATTTTTCTATTTTTCCTTTTACGACGTTCCGTATGCTTTCACTTCGATTGCGTTATATACTGTTTGTTTTCTTTCGCTTTACTCACAAAACCTTAGAAAGCACATAACTTCACCTTCTCTCTTTTACTCTCTTTAATCCTCAAAGTTTTCATCTTTCTTGCGAAACGAGTTTGGAATCTCTCAAAGACTGTGAGAATGTCCTTCCAAAGAAAATCTTCACGGATTGCGAATAAGGGACCATAACACATGCGTGAGGGTCCTACACATTTTGACTTCACTAAGGAAGAAGAATCTCCAAAACAGCAATAAAGTCCACAACATTCTCAATCGTGTCAATCTCCTCAAGCTAGACCTCAAGATATTGATCATCGAGCGGAGGAAGAAATCATTGAAGATGCATAACTTGTAAGAACTCAAAAACCCGCTTTTACCTTTAAGCTCTACTTTGCCTTGAAGGAGCGAAGTACTCCTTTGAACTTTATTGATGAATTTTTTAAAGAGAAAGGGTATTGAAATGAAACCCACTTTCTCTTAATGATGGAATGATTGGGAGTTGCTCCTACGGGGTCAACAGAAAGAGCATTTGCGAACATTCCAAGTGATCCACGTGTTGGAGGTCTTAGTCAACCAGATGGAAATGATGATGACAAGTTATACACTCATTTTAAGTCTAGAATGGGTGTTACGGCAAATATTCAAAGCAAATGACAGATTTGTTCCGCTCTGAGGAACACAAGCGACTTTATTCTAAATTGCTAAAGCAAGGGGTGATCAAACCAAGAAGTGTGGACTTTGGTTTTCTTGATTCTTTGAATGTGAAGCTGCGAGAGAAATTCACTCTACTTCAACTTGAATGATTATGTTCTAAGACGACAAAGGCTCATCCAGAACTTACTGTGTACTTCTATTCTAATCTAAGTTTCTTGGATGAATAGATTTTCTTTTAGTGTTTGAGACCAGGACTATATCGTTGATATGGACACATTGACGGATGTGATTGGAGTAGAGCAAGGGGCATTCTAATCAATTAGTGTGTCTGTTGGTCGTGTAACGGTAGAGCTTGTTCGGGATGGAATAATAGAAGGACGAATTTCGTACTTGAGGATGAATGCCTCAAATATTTTGCTTCACAAGATCGTGATCAATTGCCTTAGACCCAAATCGACTTCGAAGACTAATGTCTCCAACTCATAAGCAAAGCTGATGTATGCTATCAA